>JAUIMM010000108.1:9292500-10531250 GCA_031769625.1 Taudactylus pleione
TCTGGCTGTGTGATTGTCTAGGGGTGCTCTGTTGGCCATCCAGGGGCTGCTGTGTCCATCCAGGGGCTGCTGTGTCCATCCAGGGGATGTTGTGTCTGTCCAGGGGCTGCCGTGTCCATCCAGGGGTGCTCTGTTGTCCATCCAGGGGCTGCTGTGTCCTTCACGGGTGCTCTGTTGGTCTAGGGGTGCCCTGTCCATCCACAAAGGGGCTGCTGTGTCCTTTAGGGGTGCTCTGTCAATCTGGGGGTGCTCTGTCCATCCAAGGGTGCCCAGTGTAAAAAAAGTAAAAGCTAATAATATTAATATCATAAAAAAAAAATTTTAGTGCTGTACCCAGGTGTACTATATTATTTTTTTTTTTTTACTGTGACGCTGCCGGTCAGATTGCAGTGTAATATTCATACACGTATTGTGACACTGTAAGTGGAACCGCATTGTAATATTCATACAAATATTGTGACACTGTAAGTGGAAATGCAGTGTAATACTCATAAAAAAAATATTGTGACACTGTAATTGGAACCACAGTGTAATATTCATAAAAAAAAATATTGTGACTAGATATGATCGGGTTCGGTTCTTAGAGAACCGGATTCACCCGAAATAATGCAATTCCGAGTCGGATCCAAGACCAGCTCGAGTTTTCCTACAGAACACAGATCTCAAAACGAGGTAAAACGTCATCCTCCCGCTGTCGGATTCTCATGGGTTTTGGATTCTATAATGGTGATCGTCGCCATTTTCACTCCAGGCGAGGATGGTGAACTGAATAGACGTGTTGCTGTCACAGTCTGTGTCAGTGTGTTGTCCAACTTGTCCTGTCGGGGTCTGGGGCTGAAGGCTGCTGCTGTGCTGTTAATAAAGGGGCTGGGGCTGCAGTATATAATGGGGGCTTCAGTGGGTGCTGCAGCTGCTTTGTCACTTGTCCTGTCAATCAATGGGCTGCTGCTGTGTTATACATAAGGGCTGCTGCTGTGTTGTTGCCCTGTCCATCAAGGGGCTGGGGTTGCAGTCCATAAAGGGGTGCTGTTTTGTCCACAGGGGGGGGTGCTCTGTCAATCAGGGGTGTTCTTCCTCAGTGTAAAAAATAAATGTGCTATTATTGTTTGGTGACACTGCCGGTCAGACCGCAGTTTATGGTCCACATATTTGTTACTTTGCACTGCAGGTGGTCTGTCCACACTCGGCAGGAGTGTTTTGTTGTCCATAAAGAAGTGGTGCTGTCTGTGGTGTTCATCAAGGAGCTGCTGCCTCATTCAGGGGTGCTCTTTGTCACTGTAAAAAAAATTAAAGTGAAATAAAATGAATATTATCAATCCATAAAAAATAAAAACTAATCAATCCTTCTGTCATTTCCTTGTCTTCAGTCAATAAACATATTCCAGCTCTGTCGGGCCTCTGACCTAGTTAAGAAAAACATTCTTGTTTTTCAAACTTCCTAGGGGTCGTATAGCTTATTAAACTGCCATACAGTTTACCACTGTGATGCCACTCTGTGCCATGTTGAAAGCTGAACTGCCACATGTTAGTGCTGCCCACTGCTGTCGCTTAGTTTAGTCAGCCAGCTAGCTGGATGCAACCTTTTGACCTAAACTAGATGAAATCAATATTGTGAGCTGTGAGGTGGTCAAAAATTTACTGGAAATAAATGTTATTAAGGTTAATAATACTGTAGGTACAAAAACAGGCCCAAATTATGTGATTTTAGCTGTTTTTATAATTTCTTTAGAAAAAATACAGATCCAAAACCAAAACACGGGGGGTGGTGCACATCCCTAATTGTGATACTGCAAGTGGAAATGCAGTGTAATATTCTTCATACACGTATTGTGACATTGTAAGTGGTAGTGCAGTGTAATATTCATAAGAATTATTGTGACACTGTAAGCGGAAATGCAGTCTAATATTCATACACATAGGGGCATAGTCAATTGGGCGTGAGATTTAGTGAGGTAAAAAACCTTGCACCCCTCGCACCCAATTTTGGAAAACCATGGGTATGCACGCTCCCGATACCCGTGGTATCCAATTTTTAAAAAGTGGTTGCAGGGTTTTCAGCTCTGAAAACCCTGCGCCGCATAAATAAGAAAATATATATATTCTCCACTTACCTGGCCAGGGGTCTCCGCGGTTCCCAGTGGCCTCCCCTCTTTCTTCTCTCTGGAGAGGGGGCTGCTGGGAGGCTCCAGGGGCTGGTGGGAGGGGCAAAGGCTGCCGGGAGATGTAGTTCTTCCAGCGCCCATTCTGGGAGGGGCACACAGACACTGGGGGGCCACACACACCAGGGGCCACACACACAACACTCATACACACACTTACAAACACTAACAAACACTCTGACATACTCACCCTGCAGCAGAGTACCCGGCTTCTGACGCTGGATGCTGAAGAAAATGCAGAACACAGCACTGTAGAAGGTAAGTAATTGAGGACCAATTAAGCAAATTGGAAACTTCCAATTGCATAATTAGTCCTCAGGAGGGGGGGCGAGGGAGTTCTTTAATGATAAAATCACACTTGCTCTAGAGATGCATGAAAACAAAAGCTCCCGGGGCACTAAATTGAGAAAAACATGCACCTAATTGAATAGCAAAAAACCCGCATCTGCAGGAAAAACCTCGCAGGTGCGGGATTTTTACTATTCACGCACCCAATTGAATATGCTCCATATTGTGACACTAAGTGGAAGCGCAGTGTAATATTCATACACGCATTGTGACACTGTAAGTGGTAGGGCAGTGTAATCATAAAAAATATTGTGACGCTGTTGGTCATTGATACCGCAGTGTAATATTTAAAATTGGTTCAAATTGATGTGCGTGCTGTACCCCACTTCTTTCGTGTTTGTTTATATGGAGCTATCAGTTGAAAGGAGAGCAGGAACCACATACTAGTGCTGGAGCTGCGGCCAGTGCCACCAGTCATGACGATACTAGTCCGTCTACGTCATCTACTACAGCCAATGCCCAAGGGAATACAGGGCTTAAGTCAGGGTATCTAAAATCAAAGAAGCAATCTATTACATTGGTAAAGAAAAAACCATCAATGGGAAAGTTAGAAATATATAGAAACCAGCGCTTGAATGAAGTAAAATTAGAGGTAATAATACTAACCAGAGAAACGGATGTGGCAATAGATAATTTATTAATAAATACATTATATAAAAATCAATATAAAGGAGCTATTATATAATCAGCATTTTACCTGTAAACAGTTAGTGATCTTTCTATGGGACAAATATTGTAATTGTGATTTGCTCCAGAAGACAAAGGAGCTCATTCAGATCTGATCGCAAGTTGCGGCCACTCACTGGCAAAAAGGTGCCGGATATTTAAATGAAGTGCTCGCACTGCGTCGTGTAAGGACGCCCTCTATGTTTTATTGAGCTACGGCAAAGTGCGCTCGCAAGTGTATAAAGACATCCCATTGCCACTTGCAACACACGTCATCTCCGGGAAATGTAGGATTAATCAGAAACATCGAGAGCCATCGGACCTACTCGCAGCCCTTGAGGCTGCCTTAACCCGCTGCAAGCACAGCGATCAGTGCGGGCTGAAATACATGCAGGTGATGTGTACATTGATGCTACTTTGCTAATTATGCACACCCTTTAAACGTCGTTTTGGCGGCCTGCGTCCGCAACACCACTCTCCCATTTACAAGCACCTTCCCCTGTTACTACCCACAAACGGCCCTTTCTGTCATTCAAAGTAGCGACCTGATAGTGGCTTACGAGCAGCCAAAAACAGATCGCAAAGACTGGCTAGCGCACGCACACTGCAAATTATACGCATGCGCAGACAGGCGAAAATCACTCAGAGCGAGTGAGCGCAACTTAGCGTCCGGATCTGAATCAGGTCCAAAGTTCATAAGCAGCAGTATTTACCAAGTGATTTGAATCAAGGAGAAATTATCACAGTCCTCTAAGTGTGAAGTCCGCATGTGCTGGGGCTGCAGTTGAGTTTCACTTGTAGCTGTAATCAAAGGTTCATATAGAGCTATCAGAAGTGCAAAGTCCACTTTAGTGCACACAGCCAGGGATCACAATACAAAGTCCATCCAGGCAGATATATTAAGGTAGTCGTTTAACGTGTTTCGCTGGAACAACATCAACCAGCTTCATTAGAGTCCCTAAATGCTCCTTTTATACCCCATGACTTATGGGGATCTGAATCACCTGTGTACATTATTAAAATAAACATCTGTTTATCTTAAAATAATGAATAATTATAATACAGGCAATTTTACCTAATCCCTACATATATTACCAAGATATTAATACCTTAAAGGAGTAATAAATCATCCGTACACGTGACCAATCCTGACCATTGCTTAGATGTTGCTTGGGAACCTAATCAGGAATATATCCGTGTGTGTCATCATGTGGTCACATGGTTGCGAGCAACCAATTGGGGATATTTCCACATATGTAACTACATAATAATGTAACTGCCAATTAAAAACCATTCCTCCATATCTATGTATTCTATTGTATGGACGATCGCTCCAGATAGGTGACTCCCTGAAAATATGTTTAAATGTTGCTTAGCAATCTAAGTAGAGATATTACCATGTATTATTTAGCCACATAACTAAAACAACTAAACTATGATTCAAAAATAGGAAATAAGGTATATATTTTAGTCCCAATACTTAGGGAATATCTATAGTCTGTTCCTCTCCTATAATTTCAGCTGTTGTTCTGTGATAATTCAGACCCTTTCTGCTGATGACCTATTTTACTGAGGTTCCTGAATAGTTATACTTAGACGATATCCCCTGCCGATCCTGAGGGTAGATAAAACTTCCTCCTTTTCATTCCTTGCTGACAAGTCTTTATTAGTATGCCTGCTTTCTCTCTCTCCCCCAACTTCCTATTCCTATAATTTTTTGCTTTAGTACTGTTCTCTCCTTTTCCACTGTATCTCTTTCTATAGAACACTAAAAGTATGGCTCTCTTATCCACAGCAGGAAACTATCAGTCAGTATCAATAAGTCACCTATAGTTTTATTATTTTCCCCATACTTAACTTAAACTTAACATCTAAAATAACAACACTGACAACTGAATAGATTTGCAATAAAGAGGTCGCAGCCAAATTTATTTAATTGAATTGTAATTGATCTGTAATAGCATCGAGCATGGTGGTGAAAAAGCAGTGCTAACTCGGCTACAGCCCATAAGCGGAATGTATTACTAAGATGGGGGTGGAGATTCCACCCCCAAGTGCGAGCTATCTCGAGTAGTACCATCTCCCCTTAATCTAGCAAAGTGCTGATCCCTCCATAAGATGGAGACCTGGTCCTCCCCTAAGGCAGCGACCGACTCGCCTCCTCAAAGGGGGGATGCTAGCCAAGTTCAGCTGCACTAAATTGAGCCGCCGAGGAGCACTGCTTTCCGCCAAATACGGGGTCCACTGACGACGTACCGCCACCAGCTAACTAGGACCGCTAACTGCTTCCCATACCAGCCAAAAGAACTGATACAAACCAGATCAAACCTTTCCCAACCGAATGCACTCCATTTGATCTAGAGAAGTCAACCTCTTCATAGCGGAGACGGGGGTGTTTGATAGCACGCCCCGAGACTCTCCACGGAACAAGACACCGCAGCATTCAGTTGTCTCCTCACTCTCTCTCAAGCTGCACCTCCTTGTTCTCCTCTCCAAAATCTATGGGGAATGACTTCAGACCAAACCAACTGAACCTGTGACCAATGCTGAGCAATTATTTGCAAGTCTCTCTTTATAGCAATGATGAACTCTACACCTTTACACGTGCCCAAATCATTGCCTCCCAGATGGATGACCAAGCAGTCTGGGGCACCCCATTTTTTCTCTGAATCCCAGAGAAGAGTCAAAAAGCCATTCCATCTGACACCGCACACCCCAATCCAGCGGACATTACAGGGGGTCTCTCGAGCAAGGGGGTGCCTGCCAGCCCAATACACATATGAATGACCCACAATCCACACCCTATCAAGTACCCTACCACGACCTGTAAGGAAAAAGTTTTAAAAGGAACAGTATTGCTCAAACACCATAGCATTTTCACCACCAACCAGGGAGGGAAAACGGTGTTGTTTGAGTGACCCAGATGGAGGTGAACAACACCAAAACCTCATTGAGGGCAAAAGGTGAAAAGAGCTCCAATCCCCCCTAGCGGCGGGTAGCTTAAGGCACTGGGTTTCCCAAAAAACAAACTCGCATTGAAGCGCTATCTACTTAGGCAGCTTGTCACCTCTAGCATAACCTTTATAAGCGGAAGACTTCCACCGACCCAATTGCCTGATTGCCTCGCTGGAAGAACCCGCTGTTGCTGCACAAGTGGCCGCACCAAATCTGAATGAGTGTGCGCCATAATGCCCCCCGGCAAATCAAGGTCTATCAAATAATGCTTAAAAATCGCTGTGAACTGAAAAACGCGAGAGCGGTGAAAGATCCCCATGCACTAGCCATTGCAACCCCCTTCGCGGATGCCGCTGGTTGTAAAGCTTAGCTATGGCCACGGGGCATATGCTCGGGTCCGGATGCTCAGTAATTGACTACCAATGTCCCCCACCTAATTGGTCGGTCTTTGATCTCAGAATTTTCAGCAAAATCGAGTCCGATATCATAATCACATTCTCCAACAAAGTTCCTGTGTGCACTAACTTCTTACTAGCAGTTGCCAGTTCACCTACATGCAGCGCCCCGAAAAATGCCAAAACAAACGCCAAACTGACAACATCGCCTCATAATCTCCAAGGACCACACCTGCCGCTGCCAAGCCACTATTCCTTAACAAACTGGTACCTACTGACCTACGAGAATCGTCTGAATGCGCCTGTTCTTACGCCCAACCCTTCAGAGCTTTGGAAAGAATAAATTACTTAGTTGGGTCTACCAAGACACGCAATTGTGAAAAATATGAAGTGCCTGCCAAAGCACCGGACATTGCTGCTTTTGACCGTCCTTGTTCATGCCAAAACCACTGAACTGCAACATGTTACCTTCAACACTCTTACCCTGATCTATTTTGTTAACGAAAGCCAGCAAAGAGTTCCACGCTTCTGTATAGGACCTTAGGGTACCCGGCGCCAATGCTTTCAGAGCGAGTCTGCCGATGCCGACCTGATGCTCTGCCAAACATGAGCATGTCATGGTAAACCATGATCGCTAGCTGTGGACACGAGATAAAGCATCCGCTAACTCGTTTTCAACTTCCGGAACGCGTTAATGGCCTGAACCACCCCCAGGTTGTCACACCAGAAAATTATGCTCCGATTACTAAGCTGCGCCATCTAGATCTCTATGGCCACTACAATTGGGAACAACTTGAGGAGGAGCATATTGCTTGTAAAACTGGCAGCTCGCCAATCCTGTGGCCATGCCTCCGCGCAATACTGACCCTCAAAAAAAGCCCCAAAATCCAAAGCCCACTGGCTTGGGCAACCAAAAACCGAACCCCGTTAAAATCCTGCAAAAAGTGCACCATAAGCGCATGTCGACCTTGAGTTCACTATTCAAACTAGTTCACTATTTTTTATTTTTTTTTCTATTATTGTTTACGCCTGCTGTGGCCCTCTCTACCAATAAGAATTCATCTAAATAATGGGCTATACTTGACTGCCCTGAACCTGGCTGAATGCACCACTGTAGGAAAGAGCTGAAACACTCGAAAAAGGAGCAGGAAATGGAGAATACCATTGGCAAACACATCCACACAAGAAAGAAAGAATCAGCCTGAAAAACGGACTCTGTCACTCTTCTCCAATTGGGCTCCCTCACCGAATTCGTGCACCCACCGTAGAGGCATCCTCAACAGATTGATAAATGACGCTGCACTCGCCTGGATCTAGAGCGTCGTGAACGGACTCTCCCTCCGGATAGAACAGGTGTTGGATCAACCGGAATTTACCGGCCTCCTTTTAGGAACAACACCCGAAGGGGAAACGATTTTTTCCTCACAACCACTGGGTAATCCCTAGCTGACTTAATGTTCCTTTGGCCGAAACAAAAAATTGGACGAACAACAGGCAAACGAAACCCTCAATAAAAACCTCTTAACAAACCTATCTAACCCCCGCAAAAACGCAGTATTAGAGCAATGAACTGCATCGCCTGATGCATCCGGAACCGAGCTGCCTGCATAACTACGGAATCTATTTGTGCTCTTACGCTTCCCTTTTTTTTTTTTTTTCTTCTGAACAAAATAACGTGTGAGCCTGTGCGGTTTTTCGCTTGAGCCAGATGAATCGTATGAGACTTCAGAGTGTGATGACGTGGCAGTGTTATGTGGCGAAGTGATCTCACCTGCTCCAGACGTTGATGGGGTAGCGGCCCCGACCGTGGAAACCGATTCCTGTTCCGCGCTGTGAGATGTGCCCACCACGACTTGAATCGATAAAGCCGGAACGTCCTCCGTGACATTGGCAGCAGGAGCCAAAGACGCTGGTGACACGATGCTCTGCGAACTGGGGACATCAACATTAGTAATGGACAAAGTTGAAGCTGAAAAAGCAACAGGGGTGGGAGTTCCGGCTCGGGCAGACAGAGGGGGATGTGGATGAATTTGGGTGGGGTGCGGAGGGGTGGAAGGCCTGACAGGTGGCGGAACCAGAGGCAAGGGGGGTTGTAGGGTGGGATTTGGCTGTAAAAATGTCCCTGGGCACCTGCTAGATAAATTACGGGTAAGGGTTATGTACGGCCGAAGTGGAAAGGAACTACTGATCACACGAAGGGTGTAGCACCTGCGGTACATAATGGCCCAGAGCATGGGGCAATTGAGGGTTAATAAATCACTGGGAAAAGACAGGAAGGGCAGGCCGAAGTGTCCGCTGGCTAAAACCCTGACCAAAATATGGGGACCAATGTGCAGCGGGCGGCGCAATACCTATTGAAAATTTATGGTGGGCCAAACCGCTGATGGGAATGCTGGTGACAGGTGGTAAAAGGGGTAAACCTGGGTATGAGAACTGCTGGATTAACGGGGTATTGCGGTTTGAATCACTATGATGGCTGTCCATGGCAATGTGGCTCATTGGTGAATAGTTCAACCCAGCTGTGCTGGCAAGTAGCTGACCCCTGTAAAGGGGGTGCCCATTGGCAGGGGTCAGCAGCAAAAGACCTTCCCCGCTCCTGGAGCAGTGGAGGGTGACATTTGAGTGCTATGGGGGCTCAGGCCATCTAAAATGGTGCCCGCTACTTGTGGGGGCGGGGCTTAGCACATTGTCTGAGGATACCGCGATGCCCGGCCTCATGGCAGTGGCTGGTGAGCGGGGGGGGCCCGATGCAGCACCCGCTCGCACCAGCCATGCCTGCAGGCTGGATGGGGAAGGAGCGGGTGCACTAACCAGCGCTCCGGGCACGGCGGGTGTCGCTGGCCTGGAGGACACGCGCAGGGGTGCAGTGTGCGCGCCGCGCAGCGCCATTCGCGGCAATGGGGGCACAGGACACCTAATATGGCGCCCACTACTTGTGGGGGCGGGGCTTAGCACAGTGTCTCAGGACACCGCGCTGCCCGGCCTCATGGAAGCGGCTGGTGAGCGGGGGGGCCCCCGATGCAGCACCCGCTCGCACCAGCCATGCCTGCAGGCTGGATGGGGAAGGAGCGGGTGCAGTAACCAAAGCTCCGGGGCTTGCGCACGTTCAGTGCGGCCACTGCGCGTGCGTGGGGCCTTAACATCGACCCGGTTGCGAGCGCTCAGCGCTTGCGACCGGGTCTGAATGAGACCCATAGTCCTTAGTTATAGCACAGGATATCTATAATATCCAAACTCTTATGGTTAAAAACCCAGGAGTGAAACTAGAAGTCCAAAATATGAGTTTCTCCTTGGATGTTAGAATGTTAGTTCTCTGAAGTCAATCTCTGCTCTGATTTATCATAACACTCCTCCTTTATACATGCCTCACATTTGGCACTCAATTACAGAATAAATAGTATACTAAAACAGAAGCCAGGGCAAAGTCTTATGTGTTGCAATAAAGTTTCAATATTACTCCCCAGTCTTTAACTTCAATTTAAAAATAGCAAATAAGGTATCTATTTTAGTCCCAATACTTAGGGAATATCTATAGTCTGTTCCTCTCCTATAATTTCAGCCCATTGTTCTGTGATAATTCAGACACTTTCTGCTGATGACCTATTTTACTGAGGTTCCTGAATAGGTATACTTAGACGATATTCCCTGCAGATCCTGAGTGTAGATAAAACTTCTTCCTTTTCCTTCGTTGCTGACATGTCTTTATTAGTATGCCTGCTTTCTCTCTCTCTCTCCCCCAACTTCCTATCCAGTGTCTAGTTAATGGTGCATCAGATCAGTAACAAAATATTCTTCTTTGCTTTGTACCGTTCTCTCCTTTTCCACTGTATCTATTTCTATAGTACCCTAAAAGTATGGCTCTTATCCACAGCAGGAAACTATCAGTCAGTATCAATAAACAGCCTAAACTGTGGCAGACGTCTATAAAACCACTGTGATGTCCTGCACGAGGGAGTGTTAAATGGTATGTGCTGTAAATAACTTTATTCTACTCACTGCCCATGGTCCTGCAGTGAAATGTGGCTCCTCCTTTCCCAAACAGGCTCCTGTAGAGAACCGCCGGCTCCTTCTCCTATGCAGCCAATAGCCCACCCACTGACGGCTTGCTCAGCTGGTCTTAGGACCGGAAGTGACAGCCGGGCACACACACCACCTTCTGCTTCCTGCTCCGGCCACAGCTACCTACGCACTGCAATTCTGGTTATGACTAGAATAGAGGGCTGCCGGGGACCTGTGACGTCACACCCACGTTACCCGGCATGAAAGGGGGAATGGTGGGGATGCTTACGGGGGACCAAAAGTGTCCCCTCGCGGGCTCGCTACGCTCGCCGCGCTTTGGGCACGGTAGGTTCGCTACGCTCGCCACAAATATTTTTTCACCCTCTATGCCCTCGTGGATGGTAACGCAGGAGCGGTCCAGCCCTCCTGCAGTGGTCACATGGTTGATACGTCACAGATGTCCTTTCTGCATATAGGATCTAGGACATAGGATCTAGCATCAACCCTGCAGGGACACCCTGGAGCAACACCTTTAACCTCCAGACTTCCAGGACGGCAGCATCCACTATGCTAGAGGGACTCCAATGCTGGTCCCTAGAACCACCCACTCGGGCTCCACTTCCAAAGACTCTCGGCTACCGTTGAGCTTCGCTACCTTCGGCACGGGTGAGTCTCAGAAGGGAGCGAATGTGGGGCGAACTGCAGACTGACTAACTGCTCCTACTCTGCCCTTATATACTGTATATCATTCCTCCCAGCTGCACAAGCACATCAACTGCCTCTCAGAGCACATCAACTGCCTCTCAGAGCAGCTGTTCTAGCAGTTCTTTCCCCTATACTAAAGTTATATCACCCCCTTTGAGTGCTGTTCCCCTGCTGTGGCTTCTACCTTTACAAAGTAAACATACACATTACAAATTATACACTCCAAATACATAAGTTCAATCTTATACCATCAATAAACATACACATTAACACATATATGTATGTGTCCACACCTATATGTTTGTGTATATTTTCCTGCATAACCGAGTCGGATCCAAGCAGTCTCGGAGTTTCCCACCTGGTCGGATCTCGAAACCGAGGCAAAACGATAGAGTCTGAAATCTCGTGGTGCGCAAGCTTTCATCTCTATGATCAATGTTGTATATAAGGGAACACGTGACGGACGCCATTTCCCTCTGGCTGTGGAGACTGAATAGGGAGGGTGGGTAGTGTAGGGCTGGGAGAGGTGCTGGTGCTATCTGCTGTGTCCTGGGCTTGTGACTGCTGATCCATTCTGGTCTCTGGTCACAGTGCTGTCACTGTCACTGTGCTGTCTGCTGTCACTGGGCTGTCTGCTGTGTCCTGGGCTGGTGACTGCTGATCCATTATGGTCTCTGGTCACGGTGCTGTCACTGTGCTGTCTGCTGATCCATCTGGGCTGTCTGCTGTGGCCTGGGCTTGTGCTGTGTCCATCTCTGGGCCCAAGTTCTGAACTCCAAAAAAAAAGTAAAAAAAAAAATCAAAGTATCTTTTATATTTTTCTGTGTGTGTGTGTTTGTGCGTGTTAGACATAACTGCAGTACCGCACAAGATCCAGCCCAACTCCAGTCATGCTAAAAACAAAAAGAATCAAAGTGTCTTTTATATTTCTGTGTGTGTGTGCCTGTTCGGCTAAACTGCAGTAGCGCACAAGATCCAGCCCAACTCCAGTCATGCTAAAAAAAAAAAAAAAAATCAAAGTGTCTTTTATATTTTTCTGTGTGTGCGTGCGTGTTAGGGTAATCGGTATGAAATACCCCCGGCAGCGCCTGGCCGACAACAGCAGAGTTCTCGGCAGCGGAAGCCCGACAACGCTGGAAATCCCGATTGTGGATAGGTAAGTACTAACTAACCTAACCCCCTAAGCCTCCTTAGGGGTGCCTAGCCCTAACTTCCCCAAGTGCCTAACCCTAATACCCCCTCTAAGTGCCTAACCCTAACCCCCCCTTCCCCGCTGCCTAAACCCAAGTACCCCGGGGGGGTGCCTAACCCTACGTCCCCCCCGGGGGTGCCTAAACCTAACCCTCCTTCCCCCTAGCCTAACCCTAACCCTTCCGGGGGTTGCCTAGCCCTAAGTCCCCCCCGGGTGCCCTAAACCTAACCCTCCCCCCGCGGCTGTCCGCTCGCGGCGCCCAGCATCCCTTCAATCAGGATGCCGGGCGCCGGTCTCCCGGCGTCGGGGAAATGTCAGGCGTCTACATCTAGACGCCCGGCATTTCACCCTCACCGGGATATGACAGTCGGGAAGTCGGCTGCCGGTATTAAGGTAGCTGGCTTCCCGATTGTATACCATGTTAGGCTTAACCGCAGTAGTGCACAAGAGCCAGACAGCAACGCAAGTTGCAACCTTGTGCTGCCCGACTCCAATCGTTCTAAAAAAAAACAAACAATAAAAGTGTCTTATATTTTTTTCTTCTGTGTGCTCGTGGGTGTTAGGCTTAACCGCAGTAGTGCACAAGATCCAGCCAGTAACCTTGTGCTGCCCAACTCCAGTCGTGATCAATCGGTGCTCTGGGCCCAAGTTCTTCTGGTGCTGACAAAAAATAAAAATCATTTGTCTTTCTTTCTAATATTTTTGTGTGTGCACACGACTGCATGTGTGTGAATTTTGTAACCGCACCTTGGCTACACTATTGGTGATTGTGACACTGCTTCAAGACTGCAGAAAATATGGAGGGCTGTCACATGACAGGAGAGCAAGGCCAAGAACCACATGTTGTAGCTGCCGCCAGCAGTGCAAGGCCGTCAACTTCCTCGTCCTCTATGAAGGCCCATGCCCCAGGGCTTAAGTCATGCCATCGATATGGTAAAGCAAGTTTTACTGAAGTTAAGAAAAAAAAATTGAAAGGATATTTGCCTTTAGATAAACAAAAAATTGGCAATATGCCATTCATTACACGAAGTGGCAAGGACAGGATAAGGCCTTGGCCTTTCTTTATGAAGACTGCAGATAACCCTTCTGCTTGTAGTAGTAGTGGTGGTGGTCCAATTAAAAATGTGAAAGTTGTTAAGACAGTTCCGGGAAAACCAACTATGTTCCCTGAGAAATCAAAATCACAAATCCCCGAGGAGAGTGCAAGTGTGTCCGCGGTTGCCATGTGTGAGCCCGACCTAAATACTAGTGTACTGGAGGATACTCTAAGTTCCGACATTTGTGTGCCCTCTGTAACTGTGGGAAAGGGTCAACATCTTGCACACGTAGTCATTGAGGATGCTTCTGTGGAATTGCACATGGAGGAGGAGGATATTTTGGTAGTTGAAGGTGCTAAGGATGATGAGGATGTTGATGATGAAGATGTTGGTGATGAGGATGTTGATGCCGAGGATGTCCTTTGTGTAAGTAAGGCAACAGCTGTTGCCCATGGTTTGAAAAAGCCAAAGCTCACTGTTGTCATGCCGGCACAAAAGACAAAAAAATCTGCTTCTCACGTGTGGAATTATTTTCATCCCGATCCGGACAACAGTTGTCAAGCCATATGTGCCCATTGCCATGCAAGAGTGAGGAGAGGGAGGGACCTAAACCACATAGGAACCTCCTCCTTGTTACGTTACTTGGAGTGCATTCATCAAATATCAAAGTGTACGTCGCCAAGTTCCAAAACTCAAAACTTAACAAGTCCAGTGTCACCTACCTGCTCCCTCTCTGTGAGATCCAAGCGCCTTCGATCTCCAACACCAACACCTGCATCATCATCATCCTCATTCATCATCGGAAATAGTCCTGCAGCATCCAATGTTGGTATTCGAAGCATGATTGACTCCTCTCCTATCCGTGATTCCTCTGAAGGATCCTTGATGACTACGCCTGTTGCTGCTGATGTTGCTGTCAGTGGATCTTCATCCCAGAAGGGGACCAGGAAGAAGACTACTTGTAGCATATCCTCCAAAAACAATTAACTGTCAAACAATCGTTTGCAAGGGCTAACAAGTATGACAGCAATCACCCATTTGCACAGCAGATTACTGACGCCATAACAGTTATGCTGGTATTAGATGTGCGTCCAGTATCTGCCATTACTGCAGTGGGTTGTCAACAGTTAATTAAGGTCCTGTGTCCTCGCTACCAGATCCCTTCTAGATTCCACTTCGCTAGAACAGCAATTCCATGTCTGTACAAGGACATTAAAAAAACCTTATTAATGTCCTCAGAAATGCCGTTGTACCCACTGTCCACTTGACCACTGATATGTGGACAAGTGGGACAGGGCAAATTTAGGATTACATGACAGCTGACTGGGTAGGTGTATTGCGTACAACAGCAACAGCAGCAGCAACATCTCCTAAAAGACAGCTGATGCAGAGGCAGGCTACTCTTTGTATAACTGGTTTCACTAAGAGGCATACCACTGAGAACCTCTTAGAAAACCTCAGGGAAATCATTGCTAAATGACTTACCCCACTTGGACTCTCCTCGGGATTTGTGATTTCGGACAATGCCACCAATATTGTTAGAGCATTACATGTGGGCGAATTCCAATACTTCCCATGTTTTGCTCACACAATTAATTTGGTGGTGCAACATTTTTTAAAGAGTGACACGGTCATGCAGGAGATGCTCTCGGTGGCCTGCAAAATATCCGGACATTTTAGACATTCGGCGACCGCTTTTCGAAGATTGCATGACCAGCAGGTACTTTTAAATTTGCCCTTCCATCAGCTGAAGCATGAGGTAGTAACTCGGTGGAATTCTACCCTCTATATGCTTCAGCAGATGGAGGAACAGCAAAAGGCCTTCCAGGCCTATACAATGGACTATGACATAGGTCGTGGATGGGGAATGCACCTTACTCAAGAGCAGTGGAGAATAATTTCTGTGTTGTGCAAAGTTCTCAAGCCCTTTGAACTTGCCACACGTAAAGTTAGTTAAGACACTGCCAACTTGAGTCAGATCATTCCCCTCATCAGACCTTTGCAAAAACAGCTGGAGAAACTGAAGGAGGAGCTGAAATGGAGCAATTGTGCAAAGTATGTCGGACTGGTGGATCAAGCCCTTGATTCACTTCACCAGGATCCAAGAGTCGTCAATCTATTGAAATCTGAAAAATATATTTTGGCCACCATTCTGGATCCTAGGTTTAAGTCCTACCTTGTGAGTTTTTTTCCAACAGACCAAAATTTTAAACTATGCAAAGAGCTGTTGGTCAAAAAATTGTCAGCTGCAGCTGCATGTGAAACGCCATCATCTCCTCCTTCAGTTTCAACAGCTGCCTGGAAAAAACTCAATTTTCCTTACAGAATGCCTGCTGGTCATGCAGATCATTCAGCAAAAAATGACATCTGGTCGGGCCTGAGAGAACTGCCTACTAGTGACATGTCTTCTACCGTGACTATGTGTGATACGGTTTCCATTTACAGAATGTTGGAGGACTATTTCAGAGATAACATCCTAATAGACATGTCAGACAGTCCCTTTCAGTACTGGCAGGAAAAAGAGGCAATTTGGAGTCCCATACACAAACTGGCTTTGCATTACTTAAGTTGCCCACCCTCCAGTGTGTACTCCAAAAGAGTTTTCAGTGCAGCTGGCAACCCTGTCAGTGATCGGCGTAGGAGGTTACTTCCTCAAAATGTGGAAAAGATGATGTTCATTAAAATGAATTACAAATTCCACGAGGAAGACCTCTACCAACAATTACATAAAAAAATTACAGAGGCGCCTATGGTGGATTCCAGCGGGGATGAATGAATATTGTGTGAAGAAGAGGATGTACACACTGATGGGGATGACGAGGACGAGGACAACTTGTAATGTAATGTAATGTAAAGCCAGTTTGTGTATGGGATCAGCTTGTTTTATGGGGGTCCAAACAAAACAATAATTTCAGCCACAATTGGCAGTCCTTGTTGCTGAAATGATTGGTTTGTTAAACTGTCCTGTTTCGTATACAACATAAGGGTGGGTGGGAGGTCCCAAGGATTATTCCATCTTGCACCTTTTTCCTTTCCATTATGTGCTGGTTGGGGCATTGCTGCCTGACATTTTAAATTAATGTTATGGTTGGTTACTGTGTTCTGTAGCCCACTTTATTCCTACCTGAATCACAAACTGAAACACGGAATAGTAAGCACAGATATCACGGAGGCCTTTGTTATTCTGCTGCCTGCATGCCAACCAATACCTCCCAGACTACACCCACTGGGAGGACCAGGTCTTGATAATGACCATCCCCATCTGTTGCTAGGCCTTCTTCTTCCAAACCATCCATCCTGGACTTCCTGTCCAAAAAGGGTAAGCAGGGTACAGAAGGAGGAGCAAGATGTCCCCAATGACATTTTTTTTCTTCTATCATAGATGATGTGGAGAGATAACAGCTTCAGATGTTGGAAGTACAGGGACTCCCACTTATTTGGCTTCCCTACAGAGAACAGAGCTCTGTTCCTCAGGAAGTGTCTATGCCTGAGCTGATAGGCAGGTAGTCTCTGTCTGTTGCTAAACACCCTTCAGGAGATGACAACCCAGAATAACAACTATAATAATGTGTCCACTGATAACCAGCCTGATCCTTTAACAGCAACATACCCCATATGGCCAACTCATCATAACATGACACCCAGATTGCAGCCTCCTCTTCCTTATGACACTAATCCAGTCGCCATGGTTGATCAATCAGCCATGTGTGGTCCACCCAATTTTTGGCCTTCTACATTCTAAGTTTCTAACATTCACAGTGGACAGTTGGAACAATGGCAATTTGAAGGCCACTAACTAACTGTTTTTTTTTTAATGTCCCTGTACAGGTTGGGAAATTCCGTTACAGAACAGAAGGTTTGCAAAGGATTATTTAACTCAATTGTCTATTTATTTTTGGAAAGCACGCTTCCTGGTCCCCTTCTGGGCTGAAAAAAATCAACTCCCAGCAAGCAGGCATGGCGCTCAAGAAAGACACAATGTAATACTTAAACCTTAGGTCTGAAATGTTGCATTTGCTGCTCTGTTCCGCTTGTTCACAATATATCTCATATGGTTAAATGGCCAGTGGGAACAACGACAGTTTGAAGGCCACTATGTTTTTTTTTATGTCCCTCTACAGGTTGGGAAATGCCTTTATAGAAGATTTGCAAAGCATTATTTAAGCCAATTGTTTATTTATTTTTGGAAAGCACACTTCCTGGTCCCGTTGTGAGCTGTGAGGTGGTCAAAATTGACTGGAAGCGAGTGGAAATAAATGTTATTGAGGTTATTAATACTGTAGGAACAAAAAAAGGCCCATTTTATGTGATTTTTAGCTGTTTTTTGGATTTTTTAAGAAAAAATCCAGATCCAAAACCGAAAACAAAACACGGGGGTGAGGTTTTGGCAAAACCAATCCAGATCCAAAACCAGGGGAGATCCAGATCCAAAACCAAAACACGAGGGTCGGCGCACATCTCTAATATAGATATAGTAAATATGGCTACACCTGTCTTCAGTCCATAAGCATATTCCAACTGCCTCTGACCTAGTTCTTGATTAATGAAAACATTCTTGGTTTTTAAATTTCCTATGGGAAGTATAGTTTATTAAACTGCCATCCTGTCTACCACTGCAATGCTATTCTGTGCCATATCCATGTTTTGCTGAGATCAGTCTTTTATGTAGTCTTTTGTCACATAACTGTGTTTCGTTCAATGCCATTTATATAACCATCAATACAGGACTACGCACCACCCCCATAAACAGCTAGGCGAGCATAACTCTCCCTAATACAAGTCAGGGTGGATAAAACCCCACATCAGCACCGTAAGGGTGGAAATTACTCTGCAAGGACTCATAGCCGCTGACCGCTTTATTTGGATGGTACAGGAGGGAAGGTTCAATCAACTCTACATTCCTGACGAAGCCTGTGAGCAGGTGAAACGTTGAAGCAAGTGGAACTTATCGATCCCGCATCTACCGCCATAAACTGTTATGCACAGGAAACAGAGACATGGCTAAGTCTGCCGGCAGACCCTTCCACATACCACCATAGCGGGACACGCACACCCGGCTTCCTGAATACACCTGCGTGACCGCGGCGCCTGTACATCAGTAGCCAGACGGAACCTGGAAATTAAGGGAACTAAGGCTGACCAGCCTTCAGAGGCATTATATTGAGCACCTGACCACACAGTGTCCCTTTCCTCTAAATACTACCATTGGGAGCAAATCATAAAGACACCATTACTGATATTTTGATATTTATACATAAGGACATTATCCCCATAAAGACATTATTACAAGTGGGGTTATTCCAGTATACTGTACACAGAAGTTATCCATACGTTTCTGGATTTTATATGTTGTACCAATGTGGCATTTTTTATGTTAATGTGATATATGTTGTCATGTGGTAATTTAATATGTTTTGTATACCGGTATTAGGTATTTGCACTTCAGATACAGTTTTTAACGAATTGATACACGTATTTACATATTTTTTTATATAGTTTTTAGTAAAGTGTTCAAATTTTATATCTTTATGAACCTACCTAATAGTTATTAAATGCAAAGATTCCTTTTAGTAGATTTTATCACCAATAAATTTCATATTAGATTACTGAGACTTTGAATCATTAATTTTATGAATCTAATGATTTGGATATATACTTATACTGTAAGGTATGCACTAGGAATTACTGTATTTTCTGTATATGATTATTGGGTTTTGGTTAGTGCACCCCCACTTCTTATTCCCATAGCAGCAACCCGTAACTACAGTACATCCTTTTATGTGCAATAAACTAGCGCAGCTTCTTTGCGCTTATTCCCACTCTGTGCCATGTTGGAAGCTGAGCTACCACATGTTAGTGCTGTCTACAGCTGTTGCTTAGCTTAGTCAGCCAGCTAGCTCGATGCAACCTTTTGGCCTAAACTGGATGAAATCAATATTGTGAGCTGTAAAGTTGTCAAAATTGACTGGAAATGACTGGAAATAACTTTTTATTGAGATTAATAACACTGTAGGAACAAAAACAGGCCCAAATTATGTGATTTTAGCTGTTTTTATGATCTTTTTTAGAAAAAATACAGATCCAAAACCAAAACATGCAAGGGCTGTTTTGGCAAAACCAAATCCAGATCCAAAACACGAAGGAGATACAGATCCAAAACCACAACTCGGGGGTCGGCGCACATCCCTAGAAAATACATTTGGTAGTGTTCAGAATACATATGCATTAGTACAATATAAAAGCCTGTGAGCTACACTATGCTTGCCCACTATTTATATATGGGTATTTGCATCACCTGGGCAGTGCTGGACATATTATGTCACAATTTATAACATGCCTCTGTCTAAGTGAGTGCACCACCTGAAGTGTAGCCTGGAGTCTCTGAGAAAGTCAGCAACTATGGGCTATAGTCAATATTCCTTTGTGAATTGACAGGATGAATATTGCCTCAGACCACAAATGGCTGTTTCTACTGGCAGACACTACGGTGGTAGGTGGCAGCGGTGTGCAAGAGGAGGATTAGTCCGCACAATAAATGACTTAATTAGGAAATTGGTTTATTAACCAGTTAGGAACAGGAACAACTAACAGGGTTAAGAGCAGGTACAGGATGTAAGGATTGTCCAGTTGCAGCCAGGAGTGTTTGGGTTATGCTGGCAGGGCCGTAGAGAGTTGGCTTGGGCCCAGGGGAAGGAGGCATGATCCAATGGCACTGTGAACTAGGGAGGGGGCGCTGGGAGCCCCTCAAGCCGGCGCAAATTCAGGTGTGATCGCTACTCCCACAGGCAGAGGATAGGAGACTGCTGCTGCGTTTTGCATTCACAGTATGCACTTATGTATCTGCCGGCACCGCAGACTCTAATATACTATGTGGTGGTGGCACAGTCTCAGGGGTCTATTTACTAAGCAGTGATAGGAGACAAAGTGAAAACTGATAAGATGCCAGCCAATCAGCTCCCATCTGCCATCTCACAGACTGTGTTTGAAAAATGACAGTTGGGAGCTGATTGGCTGGCACCTTATCAATAGACCCCTATGTCTCATGTTCATTTACTGTACGGATGGAGAGGAAAGATGCAGATAGAGGGGAGGATGCCACGTACTGCATGTGCAGAAGATACATGTTAGAGCATACTTGCCGACATTCAGCTCCCTCCTTCCGATCGCGTCATCGTGGTCCCGCCCCCTCTTCACAATGCCGGAAAAAGGCATTGTGAAGCAGGGGGCGGAGCCACGATGATGCGATTCAGCGCGAATTGCGTCATCGGGCCCCCCGGCAGCGGGGGTTTTTACTAGTAGTCTGGGGGGGTAGGCGGCAGCCGGGAGGCTTGCCTGGCTTTCCGGGGGGTCGGGAGCGGTACCCGATATTCGGGAGGCTCCCGACCAAATCGGGAGGGTAGGCAAGCCTGTGTTAGAGGTCGCTTCTACGTGAAGAGCCGCTAAGTCCTAGTTCAGGCCGCTGTTGTCCGGTAAGAGGAGGCAGCGCAGAGTGCACCTATAACAGTCTCCAATTGTGTAGATTATGCACTTCCAGAAATAAAAGTAATAGTATTTTATTGAATTGAATAAATGGATATCATACTTTCTCAATAATATTTTCTGGTGGAAAGGAATGAAAGTGCAAGACATTACAGCCAAAAATACATTTATATATGAAAGCCACAAATCACACTTCCTACTTTCTAGTTTGGCTACCAGAATTGAAACTTCTCACTGTTTCCATGGTTTCGATTTCTCAGATGCCTCAATGAGACTTTCTATGTATGCCATGTGGTGTATGTGGAAATCACGGCTCCTTTTCCACAAGTGGTCTGTGCCTTTATCTAGAGGTTATAAGGGTAGGTTTTGACAAGTGAGCAAAACAAAAAAGAAAACCTCTTTTTGGGGGCACTCATATAATTTGAATTTAAAATAATTATTTATTAGATATGCATTAAAAAATAATTTTACGTAAACACATAGAAAATACACAAAGAAAAAACAAAGAAAAAAAACTAAGAAAAAAAACTTTTTATATTGTCCTTCTCAAATGGACAGTAAGGTAATCATATATAATGATAGTGGGAAAATATCCCCAAGAAATAGTCCTTGGTAATTGGGCGAAAATATTAATTAACTAGCAACTCTGGGTCTCATTCAGACCCGCTCGCGAGCGCTGTACACTCGCAAGCGGGTCGATGGTACCCAAATGCACATGCGCACGACGGAGGCGCCTCCGTCGTGCGCATGCGCGAGACCCGAATAACGACGGGGTAGCCATCATTATGGGTCTCGCAGCAAAGGGGGGCGTGCTGTCAATGGTGAGTGACAGCACGCCCCCTTTGGTGGGCGTGCCAGGGGCGTGGCTGCCCAGACGGAGGCGTTCCCATGGGAACGCCTACCATCTGGGTCCGGCCCCACTGACATCACGAGTGATGTCAGTGGGAGTGCTTTCGGCTCTGATAGAGCACTCCAGGCTTGCGACAGACGAGACCCTACCACAAGGGTCTCGTCGCAAGCCCGATGGTCGCGATGGTCTTGACCATCGCGACCATCATCATGGACGCTCGCATAAGCTGTGGGTGGTAACCCACAGCTATGCGAGCTTCCAAAAGGCCGCTTCGTTAAAAAAAAAACACGCCCTGATTCAGAGCGGGCGCTCGTTCAGAGCATCCGGCTCGGAATCAGGCCCTCTGCTCCAATGCAGGTGCTAGCACAATATTGATAAAGGCACAAATGGTTGGATAATAAAATGTATATTACAACATAATTTTCACAGGTAACCAGAAAAAGAAAGGTATAGCCAAAAAACCTGGATAAGAAATGAATAGCCTTAGGCCCTCATTCAGACCCAGTCGCAAGCGCTGAGCGCTCGCCACCGGGTCGCTGTTATGGCCCTGCGCATGCGCTATGGCCGCACTGTGCGTGCGCAAGCCCCGGAGCGAGAGAGAAAATCTCTCGCTCCTGAGCTCTCTACAAAAGGGGCGGCTGTCGATGGTGATCGACAGCTCGCCCCGTTTTGTAGGCGGGGCGGGGCGGTGGTTTCACAAACGGAGGCGTTCCTTAAGGAACGCCTGCCATTTTGTGGGGGGCCGCACTGACATCAGCAGTGAAAATCTCTCGCTCCGGAGCCCTCTACAAAAGGGGCGGCTGTCGATGGTGATCGACAGCTCGTTTTTTAGGCGGGGCGGTGGTTTCACAAATGGAAGCGTTCCTTAAGGAACGCCTGCCGTTTTGTAGGCGGCCACACTGACATCAGCAGTGATGTCAGTGGGGAGCTTCCTGCTCGATCAGAGCAGGAAGCTCCCTGGGGCTTGCGGTTGCCGAGACCCAACCTTAGGGTCTCGTCGCAAGCGCCGATGGTTGCGATTGTCTTGACCATCGCAACCATCAACCTGGTCGGTCGCTAAGCGGTGGGTGGTAACCCACAGCTTAGCTAGCGACCAGGAGGCCGCATTTAAAATTCAAAGCGCCCACCCTCATTCAGAACGAGCGGTCGCTTCTTGCGACCGCCTCTGAATGAGGGCCTTAGTCTGATGGCATAATAGCGTCAGGTATTGCTCTACCCATAGACATGCAGTACATATAACACATGCAAAAAGACAATTTTAGTATTTAACCAATACCGATGATATAAGCATTATGCAGGTTCAGAATAATGATGATATGAATCTGCCTATGTGCATGTATCATATAATAAATGCAGTAATATCAACCATGAGTCTTATCTGGCAGATAATAATTTAAACTTCTGATAACATCAGATTTATTTTGCATGGACAGATGACATATATCTTGAACATCTGATATAGTAACATCAACTTAGACTTGAACTTAATATTTATCAGTTGTTATCAACTGTGTGATTGCAGCATATGTCTTAAGTATCATACAGTTATAACTAGGGGTGTGCACCGGCCACTTTTCGTGTTTTGTGTTTTGGTTTTGGATCTGGATCTTTCTTCGTGTTTTGGATCTGGATTGGTTTTGCCAAAACCACCCTTCCGTGTTTTGGGTTCTGGGTTTTGTGTTTTGGATCTGTATTTTTTTGAAAAAAAGCATAAAAACAGCTAAAATCACAGAATTTGTAGGTTTTTCTGCTCCTATGCTATTATTAACCTCAATAACCTTAATTTCCACTCATTTCCAGTCTATTCTGAATACCTCACACCTCACAATAGTGTTTTTATGTCCAAAAGGTTGCACCGAGGTAGCTGGATGACTATGCTAAGCGACACGAGTGGGCGGCACAAACACGTGACCCATCTAGGCGTGAAACTGCAGTGGCAGACAGGATGGCATTGAAAAACTAGGCCCCAAACTGTACATAATGCAAAGAAAAAAAAGAGGTGCAAGATGGAATTGTCCTTGGGCCCTCCCACCCACCCTTATGTTGTATAAACAGGACATGCACACTTTAACAAACCAATCATTTCAGCGCCAGGGTCTGCCACACAACTGTGGCTGAAATGATTGGTTCGTTTGGGCCCCCACAAAACAAGCTGGCAATTAATCTGTCCCTGCACAAACTGGCTCTACGGAGGCAAGAAGTCATCCTCATCCTCCTCATCCACAGATTCCTCACCCTCTTCAGTGTTATGTACATCCTCATCCTCACAGAGTATTAATTCGTCCCTGCTGGAACCACAGGTCCCTCTGTACGTTCTGGAGGCTGGTCTCCCTGGAAGAGTTGATCATTCATTTTATGAACATCATCTTCTCCACATTTTGTGGAAGCAACCTCCTACGCCTTTCGCTAACAAGGTTCCCGGCTGCACTAAACACTCTTTCGGAGTACACACTGGAGGGGGGGCAACTCAGGTAAAATAGAGCCAGTTTGTACAGGGACCTCCAAATTGCTTCTTTTTCCTGCCAGTACAGGTACGGACTGTCTGACATGCCTACTTGGATGCTGTCACCGATGTAATCCTTTAACAGACAGACGCACGCTTGTCGCTGCTGCTTTGAGGATTCAAGTGCGGCTACAGCCCACACAATTCACAAAGACAGAAAAAAAAAAAGAATATTTTTATTGTTTGTGGAGCACACTTTGAGGGTTACACCACCCTCTAACAGACAGACGCACGCTTGTCGCTGCTGCTTTGAGGATGCAAGTGCGGCTACAGCCCACACAATTCACAAAGACAGAAAAAAGAAGAATATTTTTATTGTTTGTGTAGCACACTTTGAGGGTGTCACCACCCTTTAACAGACAGACGCACGCTTGTCGCTGCTGCTTTGAGGATGCAAGTGCGGCTACATCGCACACAAGTCACAAACACAAAAAAAATAGTTTTTTATTTTTTGGAGCACTTTGAGAGTTACACCACCCTTTAACAGACAGACGCACGCTTGTCGCTGCTGCTTTAAGGATGCAGGTGCGGCTACAGCCCACACATTTCACAAAGACCGAAAAAAAAGAACAATATTTAAATTTTTTGTGTAGAACACTTTGAGGGTGTCACCACCCTTTAACAGACAGACGCACGCTTGTCGCTGCTGCTTTAAGGATGCAGGTGCGGCTACAGCCCACACAATTCACAAAGACAGAAAAAAGAAGAATATTTTTATTGTTTGTGTAGCACACTTGAGGGTGTCACCACCCTTTAACAGACAGACGCACGCTTGTCGCTGCTGCTTTGAGGATGCAAGTGCGGCTACATTGCACACAAGTCACAAACACATTAAAAAAATAGTTTTTTATTTTTTGGAGCACTTCGTGAGTTACACCACCCTTTAACAGACAGACGCACGCTTGTCGCTGCTGCTTTGAGGATGCAAGTGCGGCTACAGCCCACACAATTCACAAAGACAGAAAAAAAAGAACAATATTTTAATTGTTTGTGTAGCACACTTTGAGGGTGTCACCACCCTTTAACAGACAGACGCACGCTTGTCGCTGCTGCTTTAAGGATGCAGGTGCGGCTACATCCCACACATTTCACAAAGACAGAAAAAAAAAGAACAATATTTTAATTGTTTGTGTAGCACACTTTGAGGGTGTCACCACCCTTTAACAGACAGATGCACGCTTGTCGCTGCTGCTTTGAGGATGCAGGTGGAATCTAGACGGGATTTGGAACCGAGGACACACTACCTCCATCAATTGTCTAAATCCCACTGCACTAATGTCGGATACCGGACGCACGTCTAACACCAACATAGCAGTCAAGGCCTCAGTTATACGTTTTGCTTCAGGATGACTGCTGTCGTACTTCATCCTCATCGCTAGGGACTGTTGGAGGGTCAATTGTTTAGTAAAAGTAGTGATGTTCCTACTTCCTCTCTGGGATGATGAACAACTCCCAGCAGCAGCAACAGCACTAGTAGGAAGTGGTTCTTGATCTTTCCCTATTTTATTTTTATCAGAGAAAGTTTGGTCCTCCATTTATGTTATATTGATATATATACGTGCGGCTAAAGCGCACACAAACACAGAAAATATTTTTTTATTTTTGCTGGAGAGTAGTGCACTTTGTGGGTTACACCACCCTTTAAGAAATGAGCCAGCCGGCTCTTTACTTATGGGACACAGGCGCACGCTTGGCGCTGCTCCTTTGTTGATGCACGTGCAGCCACAGTGCACACAAGTCACAAACACAGAAAATATATATTTTTTTGGTTTGGAGTGTACTTTGGGGGTTACAGAACCCTTTAACGGTCAAGCCAGCTGGCCCTTTACTTATGACACAGGCGCACGCTTGGCACTACTTTGTTGATGCACATGCGGCTACTGCGCACACAATTCACAAACACAGAAAATAATTTTTTTTTTGGTTTGGACTGGAGTGTACTTTGGGGGTTACAGCACCCTTTAACGGTCAAGCCAGCTGGCCCTTTACTTATGACACAGGCGCACGCTTGGCACTACTTTGTTGATGCACATGCGGCTACTGCGCACACAATTCACAAACACAGAAAATAATTTTTTTTTTGGTTTGGACTGGAGTGTACTTTGGGGGTTACAGCACCCTTTAACGGTCAAGCCAGCCGGCCCTTTACTTATGACACAGGCGCACGCTTGGCACTACTTTGTTGATGCACGTGCGGCTACTGCGCACACAATTCACAAACACAGAAAATAATTTTTTTTTTGGTTTGGACTGGAGTGTACTTTCGGGGGTTACAGCACCCTTAACGGTCAAGCCAGCCGGCCCTTTACTTATGACACAGGCGCACGCTTGGCACTACTTTGTTGTTGCACGTGCGGCTACTGCGCACACAATTCACAAACACAGAAAATAATTTTTTTTTTGGTTTGGACTGGAGTGTACTTTGGGGGTTACAGCACCCTTTAACGGTCAAGCCAGCCGGCCCTTTACTTATGACACAGGCGCACGCTTGGCACTACTTTGTTGATGCACGTGCGGCTACTGCGCACACAATTCACAAACACAGAAAATAATTTTTTTTTTGGTTTGGACTGGAGTGTACTTTCGGGGGTTACAGCACCCTTAACGGTCAAGCCAGCCGGCCCTTTACTTATGACACAGGCGCACGCTTGGCACTACTTTGTTGATGCACGTGCGGCTACTGCGCACACAATTCACAAACACAGAAAATAATTTTTTTTTTGGTTTGGACTGGAGTGTACTTTCGGGGGTTACAGCACCCTTAATGGTCAAGCCAGCCGGCCCTTTACTTATGACACAGGCGCACGCTTGGCACTACTTTGTTGATGCACGTGCGGCTACTGCGCACACAATTCACAAACACAGAAAATATATTATTTTTTTAGCACTTGGGGGGAGCACCCCTGATGGACAGAGCACCCCCTGGACAACACTACAGCACCTCTTTAGGGCTGGGCCACTGCACAGGACTTTGGAGTGGACACAGCCCCTATGGAGAACTGACTGCACAACACAGTCCAGCCAGCCCCTATGGACTTTGAAGTAGTGGACACAGCCCCTATTAACAACAGCAGCACAGCACAACACAGCCAGCCCCTATGGACTTTGAAGTAGTGGACAACAGCAGCACTACACTACACTACACAGCCCTAACTCCCACCCTCCCTCTTCACTGTCCACAGCCGAGTGAGAAAATGGCGCCGACGTGGGTACCTTATATAGGATCCAAAACCCGCGAGACTCGGAAGGTGGGAAGATGACGTTTTGCCTCGATTTCAGAATCCGAGTCAGGCGGGAAAAGTCGAGCCTGACTCGGATCGGACTCGGATCGGGGGGGCTCGGGGGGGTTCGGATTTCAGAAATCCGAACCCGCTCACCCCTAGTTATAACACAGTATCACATTTGGCTGGTTTGTAACAGTACCAGGTTTTCCAATTTTTGTGTTTTTACAAATGGTCACTGTATCTTTAAATGCAGATCCTATGCATACTAATGGCAATCTTAGATGGTCTCCTAAGCATCTGTCTATAGTGACAAGCTGTATCTCAGTTTTAATGAGTCTGCGGTTATTACAGTACCAGGTTTTCAGGTCTTATGGGGGGCATCCACTAGACGATTTTAGCAGGCAATTGAACGATAACAATATCGTTATCGTTATTGTTCAATCGTTTAAAAATCATTTACAAAGCGTTTACAAATCGTGCAGAAATAGTTTCTAACGATGTATGATGCGCGCTCCCGCTGATCTTTTGATCGTCTCCTCCATCGAGTGAACATGCAGGTCAATTTCACTTGATCGCTTCTATATCGCTTACAAATCGTTTACACATCATTTACACATCGTTCACGCTGAACGATCAAATGATGAACCACTCCCTGACACTCCCACACCTCCATTTTGTTTATTCTGCCCTGACGGAGCGTCTGACAAGAGGCAGCGTTTTGAGGACCACGCGGATCAGAAATTGAAGATCGGTAAGTATTTATTTGTAAACCACTGTCCACCAATGTAGCACTCCCTGGGGACTGGCACTGGGAAGGGGTACAAGAGGGGGCACACAAGCGGGGTGTGGCACTTGGAGGGTGCTGCATAGAGGGACTTTGGGGGGTGCTGTATAAAGGGCATACTGTGGGGGGGTGCTGCATAAAGGGCATGGGGGGTGCTGCATAAAGGGCATGGGGGGTGCTGCATAAAGGGCATAGGGGGTGCTGCATAAAGGGCATAGGGGGGCTGCATAAAGGGCATGGGGGGCTGCATAAAGGGACTTTGGGGGGAGCTGCATAAAGGGCATACTGTGGAGGGCTGCTCCATAAAGGGCATGGGGGGTGCTGCATAAAGGGCATAGGGTGGGACTGCATAAGGGGTATGGGGGGTGCTGCATAAAGGGCATAGGGGGGACTGCATAAGGGGTATGGGGGTTGCTGCATAAGGGGCATAGGGGTGCTGTATAAAGGGCATAGGGGGGCTGCATAAAGGGCATACTGTGGGGGGGTGCTGCATAAAGGGCATGGGGGGTGCTGCATAAAGGGCATAGGGGGGTGCTGCATAAAGGGCATAGGGGGGCTGCATAAAGGGCATGGGGGGCTGCATAAAGGGACTTTGGGGGGAGCTGTATAAAGGGCATACTGTGGGGGGGCTGCATAAAGGGCATGGGGGGCTGCATAAAGAAGATACTGTGGGGGGGTGCTGCATAAAGGGCATGGGGTGCTGCATAAAGGGCATAGGGGGTGCTGCATAAAGGACATAGGGGGTGCTGCATAAAGGGACTTTGGGGGGTGCTGTATAAAGGGCATACTGTGGGGGGGTGCTGCATAAAGGGCATAGGAGGGCTGCATAAAGGGCATACTGTGGGGGGATGCTGCATAAAGGGCATGGGGGTGCTGCATAAAGGGCATAGGGGGGTGCTGCATTAAGGGCATAGGGGGGCTGCATAAAGGGACTTTGGGGGGAGCTGTATAAAGGGCATACTGTGGGGGGGGGTGCTGCATAAAGGGCATGGGGGGTGCTGCATAAAGGGCATAGGGGGGTGCTGCATAAAGGACATAGGGGGTGCTGCATAAAGAGACTTTGGGGGGTGCTGTATAAAGGGCATACTGTGGGGGGGTGCTGCATAAAGGGCATAGGGGGGCTGCATAAAGGGCATACTGTGGGGGGGTGCTGCATAAAGGGCATGGGGGTGCTGCATAAAGGGCATGGGGGGCTGCATAAAGGGCATACTGTGGGGAGGGTGCTGCATAAAGGACATGAGGGTGCTGCATAAAGGGCATAGGGGGGTGCTGCATAAAGGACATAGGGGGGGCTGCATAAAGGGACTTTGGGGGGTGCTGTATAAAGGGCATACTGTGGGGGGGTGCTGCATAAAGGGCATAGGGGGGCTGCATAAAGGGCATACTGTGGGGTGGTGCTGCATAAAGGGCATGGGGGGTGCTGCATAAAGGGCATGGGGGTGCTGCATAAAGGGCATTGGGGGTCTGCAGAAAGGGCATAGGGGGGGTGCTGCATAAGGGGCATACGTGGGGTGCTGCATAAGGGGCATTCTGTGTGGGGTGCTGCATAAGGGGCATACTGTGTGGGGTGCTGCATAAGGGGCATACGTGGGGTGCTGCATAAGGGCAAACTGTGTGGGGTGCTACATAAGGGCATACTGTGGGGGTGCTGCATAAGGGCATACTGTGGGGGGTGCTGCATGAAGGAGGACTACTGGGGTTGTTCTATAAGGGGAACTTGCGGGGTAATGTTTTTTCCTTTTTCGTTTTTTGATTTTTTGCATTTTTTTCTTACTTGCAGAAATGACTGGAACTCAATCCAGAGCTTTCATCACCGGGTTCATTGAAATGTACCAGGCCAATGAGTGCCTCTGGAAGCACTCAGATAGGGACTACTCCAACTGTGATGTCAAGCTTCAGGCACTGAAAAAATTGTTGGTATACAGTCGGGAGTACGACAGTGATGTTGGCATAGAGTGGGTGAAGAGCAAGATGCAGGGTTTGAGAACAGTGTTCCTGAAGGAGCACAAGAAGTGTGAAGAATCAAAACGTTCGGGAGCAGGTGCAGATGAAGTCATAAAGCCAAAGTTATGGTATTATGACTTGCTCAAATTTGTCCTTGACCAAGAACCAAAGATACAGGCACGGTCTTCGCTGGTTCCTGAAGAAGACGAGACCCTCATGGAGAATGTGGAGGGGCAGGACCAGGTATGCCATTAAACTATTGTATTTTTTAATTGGACATAATGTATTATTTTTTACTAGGATGGACGGGATGGTGATGCTCCTAATGCTGTGCATTTTTAAATTCAAAAAAACAAATTGCAAGGCACTGTTTGTATGTTTATTTTGTTAATATCTAAATACTTTTCATTTTTGTTTGTCATTTTTCCAAGGAGGAAGCCCTGGATGTGAATCCTGTCCCTTCAACCAGCGAGACCACACAGGCTATGGAGTCTACAATCGAGAGGCCGGCAGTGGCAGCACCCGCCAAGAAGCGGAGGTCGGCTTCCAGGACTCCATCCTCTGGCCCGTGACAGATTTTTGAGTCACGCGGAGGAGGTATTACATGCACCCCCCGATCCAAATCAAACTTTTGGTGCTCACATCAGCAACGAAATGGACAGCATGGCTCAAAACCAGCTGCATCATTTCAAGCGTATTATATATAACGCTATGTTACTAGCTCACGAAGGAAAATTGGATGAGCATAGTAACATAGGGTCATATATTATGGCGCAGCCCACCCCATTGTCTTCAGACAATTTCCCTATCCCACCTCATAGACCCGCGTCCCAACTAATGCCAATTCCTCCTCCGTCACATACCCTCACCAATCATGCATCAGGCGCCCCACAGACACCAGTACCCATTCCTACCGCATCCAGCAGTGAAGTGCGCTCATCATGGATGAGTGCACATGCCTCGCTGGAGGCAGATGATCAAGTGTATTTTTAATTATTAGTTATTTTTTAAAGTTCGTTTTTTTTTGTGATTCAAAAAGTAGAAACTTCTTTTTCTTTGGTTCTTTGTCAAGGCTGAATTTGAGCATGTACATAGTGCCTTAACTTCGGCAAATGTACTTCATTTGCACCTGTTTTCCGAACGTTTTGATTTCTGCATACTTTTGTGCTCCCATGGACACTGTTTTTGAACCCTATTTCTTGTTCTTCACCCTGCTTATGTTGACATCACTGTTTAGCTCCCGACTGTATATTACACTTATTTCAGTGCCTGAAGCTTTTCATTTTTGGAGTAGTCCCTACTGAGGAGGCACTCATTGGTCTGGTAATATTCAATGAATCCGGCCCAGATTTATTTATTTTTTGAAACTTATAAAAATTTTAAACTTCAATACTCTGGTCTTGTGTTTTTATTGATGGTGCATTCATGTAGAATAAATGTTTGGTTGTGGGTGTAATTTTCATTAACCAATTTATGTGAATTGAATATTTGTGTACCATTCATCCTATGTATACTGAACCTGAATCATTTGTGAATTCAGGGCCTGATTCAGAACCGGTCGCAAGCGCTGAGTGCTTGCAACTGGGTCGATGGTTGACCACTGGCATGCGCACGATGGAGCCGGCTCCGTTGTGCGCAGGCGCGAGACCCGGCTAGTGTCGGGTGCTCCAAAGGGGGCGATCAAAGGTGGCGATCTGTCGATGGTGAGTGACAGCTCACCCCATTTGGTGGGTGGGCCGGGGGGGTGGACGCCCAAACGGAAGCGTTCCCGACGGAACGCCTGCCGTTTGGGGCCGGCCCCACTGACATCACAAGTGATGTCAGTGGAGAGCTTCCAGCTCTGTTAGTGCTGAAAGCTCTCTGGGGCTTGAGATGGCCGAGACCCTACCACAAGGATCTCGTTGCAAGCCGGATGGTCGTGATGGTCTTGACCATCGCGACCATCATCTTGGCTACTCGTAATAGTTGTGGGTGGTCACCCACAGCTATGTGAGCGGACAGGAGGCCGCTCCATTTAAAAAAAAAAGGACTCCCTGATTCTGAGCGAGCGCTCTATCAGAGCGACCGTATCTGAATCAGGCCCACAATTTTCACACCAAATCATTACTTAATACCCATATTATATCCAGATGTTGTTCTAAAACAAAAAAAAACCTTATAAAAAAAACACTTAAAAAAAACAAAAAACAAACAGAATAATCACAAATGAATTTATCTAAAAGCAAAAGTAACTTTAAATTAAGAACAATTTGGTACATAATCTAATGACATTTTAGTAAATTTAATTCAAGTAAGTATCCAACAGTCAGTGCTTGTAAAAACTTTTATTTTCATTCTCAAAATATTAAGTATGGGTATAATAAACAATTAGATGTAATTTTCTTGCCATTCCATGGCACCCACACCATTGAAGAAATGGAGGTATTCCTCCCTTATTGCTATTGCACGCCCTGACGCAACCAGAGGGACTCTGGAACGGGATACTGATGGCAAGAGTTCATTGTTCACCGTTTGTTCGGGCCGCTCCAAAACAGAGGTAGGTAAGTGTGTTTGCGATGTTGCTTTACGCCGTAACAAGTTGTGTAGAGCACAGTAGGCCATTACTACCCATTCAATTTTTGTAATTTCAATATTAATAGGTGTATAGAAAATTCTAAACCTGCTGCACATGATGCCAAATTAATTTTCAACAGTACGCCTAGCCCTTGAAAGGCGATAGTTAAAGATACGCCGCTCTTTGGTTAAATCCCTTTGGGGATAGGGTTTCATAACATTCTCCTGTAAGGCAAACACATAGTTCATTTAATGCTTGCATTGTGAAACAGGTGGTAAATTGAGGGCTCCAGAGATCATACGATGGTAAAATTCAGTGTCCTTAAATGATCCACCGTCTGATGCTTTGCTATTTTTACCCACATCTATAAAAATAAATTCATAGTTGGCGTTGACAATGGCCATCAACACAAGGCTAAAATAACCTTTATAGTTAAAGTAGAGTGAGCCACTATTAGCTGGTGGGACAATGCGCACATGCTTCCCATCAATTGCCCCACCACAATTTGGAAAGTTCCATTTATCTTCAAATTCCTGAGCAATTGTTTGCCATTCCTCCACGATAGATGGAAACTAAAAAAAAAATAAAAAAAAAAAATAAAAAAATTAAAACACGCAAAAAGACATTTAAACACTTTGGGGTAGATGTATGGGAATTGGTATGAAATACCCGCGGTTCGATTCCCGGCAGCGGCAGCCCGACAGGAGCAGAGTGCGACGCAGCGGAAGCCCGACAGCGCTGGAAATCCCGATCGAGGATAGGTAAGTATCCACTAACCTAACCCCCCTAACCCTAACCCTCCTTAGGGGTGCCTAACCTTAACTTCCCCCCCAAGTGCCTAACCCTATTTCCCCCTCTAAGTGCCTAACCCTAACCACCCCCTTCCCCGCTACCTAAACCTACGTCCCCCGGGGGGGTGCCTAACCCTAAGTCCCCCCGGGGGTGCCTAACCCTAACCCTCCCTCCCCCTAGCCTAACCCTAACCCTCCCGGGGGGGTGCATAACCCTAAGTCCCCCCCGGGAGCCCTAAACCTAACCCCCCCGCGGCTGTCCGCTCACGGCGCCCGGCATCACTACGATCGTGATGCCGGGTGCCGGTCTCCCGGCGTCGGGGAAATGCGGGCGTCTACATCTAGATGCCCGACATTTCACCATTGCCGGGATAAGACATTCGGGAAGCCGGCTGCCGTGCTTCCTCTTTTCCGAGGCAAAGCAGGAAGCACTACCGATAAGATGTAAGACCATCTTATCGGATGGAGAGGGGGAGCGTTAACTCCCCCCTCCGGCGCTAGCCGCTAGAGAGCACAGCGCATCAGCCTAGTCTCTGTCCCGGCCGGCTCCACTGAAAATGCGCGGGATCTCGCCAGTATCGCAAGATCCCCACATGCAGCCCTAGAGCCGGCAGCAGCCCCAGAAGGGACAGCGCTGTCCCTGTTGTGGGTTTAGGCTAGCGCCAGGCTGTAGCTGTCCATAACGACAGCTACAGCCAGACAAATGGTCATGCGGTATGACCGTTCATACATAGCCCTTATGCTCGGCGCTGCTATCTTGTAGATAGCAGCGCCGATAATGACAGGGGCGCATAGCGCCCCTATCATTTACCGTCCAGACCCCCGATCATACATCGGGGAGAAGCGTTATCAGCGCACATAACGTGCGCTGATACTGCTTTTGGGCTTCATACATCAACCCCATTATATTCCAATTTAAAACTGATTATTAAAACAGGGTATGTGAAGTGTGTTTTAGCAAATAAAATTATTCTGAGTCCTGCACATACACATTTCAAGGGGAGGGTGAATACTGGGGTCCTGCAGCATATAGTAGAGGGGCAGCACATGATGTGTGACAGATTAGGGCAGACTGCGGGGACCTGCAAGTGTATACTAGGAGTCCTGCACATACAAACATTTCTGAGGGGAGAGGGGGGTAATTGGTTCCTGGATCACTTAATAAAAGAATAGTATGAAATGTCATTACCATAAAATACTCAAAACCATAAATATGGCTCGAGAGGTCTCCGGAATTATGCAACCTAAAGTTTGCGCAGATATGAGGGTGCCAAACTTTAAGTCAGCCAGGGATCTGCCAGTCGCCAGGAACTGCAGGGTAGCAATCAGCCTCTCCTCAGGGGGTATGGCCCTTCGCATCCTCGTATCCTGCCTCTCTATATAGGGCGTCACCAAACTCAATAACTCCCCGAAGGTGACGTCATCCATCCTCAGATAGTTTCGGAAGTCATCAGGGTTGTTCTCACTAAGGCCCTGATTCAGAGCCGGACGCAAGTGGCTGCCCGTTCGCTCCGAGCGATGTTTGCCCAACTGCGCATGCGTACGGATCGTAATACGCATGCGCGAACCACTCAGTGAGGCCGAAATTCATGTGCTCGCAAAATAGCGAATGCCTGATAATTTGAGTGACAGAAAGAGGCGTATGTGGGTGGTAACAGGGGAAGGTGCTTGAAAACGGGGAGTGGAGATCCAATCGCAGGCATGCTTAAAGGTCAAAACGGGCATTTTATGGGTGTGCATAATTAAAACAGCAGCGTCATTGACCACGTCACTGGGTTTTTTTTTAGCCAGAACTGCTCGCAAAATTGTGGTAGCAAAAACCGACCACAAGAATAGCGAGCAGCTCATACCCTGTTCGATGTACTTGATTAATCTAATAAATAGTGGACATGACGTAGGATGCGAGCGGCCAGGGGGCGTAGTTTCCCAAAAAACTACCGCAAGTTTTGTTCGCTCTTCAGACCTAGAGGCGGGAACAGACCGCAAACAGCGAACGGTTCATGTGAATAGCCACCCCTATTTTCGGGCCGAGCGAGCGCAAATAGCGACCGGCTCTGAATCAGGGCCTAAGTCCCATCAGCAGTGGCATTTGCGACAGAGTATCCCTCTGCAGCAACCACTCCCTGGTCCAGCATGAGTGCACCCTTCTCCGTCTCTCAGACCTCTCCCTATCAGCTAAAAGCATGACTCCAGCATATGCTGTCATCACACGATAGCGATAAGAAGGATCCATGAGGAAGAGAAATAAGTACAGTTTGTTTAAAGACAAGCCAAAAACAAACCACAGCAAATGAGCAATGCAGCAGCGTTCAGCAGGTAAAAACCAAACCAAACTAGCCACAGAGCATAAATGCAATGAGTAAAATGGCCACCACCTATTTATTCCCTCATTATAGCCACGCCTACCCCTCTAAAATATTACCTGCCCACTATAGCTGAAAGCTGTCAATCACAGTTTGAAATGACATCGTTTATCGTTAGATCGTTTGCAAATCGTTCAGAGTGTAAGATCAAATTTCAAGGGAAAATTTAAGGGAAAATCATTTAGAGGTTGGACAGGGCTAAAATCATCTAGCGGATGCCCCCCATTAGCAATACCAATGATCACTATGGGCCTGATTCAGACCCACTCGCGAGCGGCTGTCCGCTCGCAAGTGGGTCGATGGTCTGCACTGAGCATGCGCACGACGGAGGGAGCTCCGTCATGCGCATGCGCCAGACACGACGAGCGAAGGACTTTCCTTCGCTCGTTGTGTCCGATCAAAGGGGGCGTGCTGTCAATGTTGATTGACAGCACGCCCCCTTTGGTGGGCGTGCCGGGGGCGTGCCTCCCTGACGGGGGCGTTCCCACGGGAACGCTTCCCGTCAGAAGCCGGCCCACTGACATCACTAGTGATGTCAGTGGGAGTGATTTTGGCTCTGATAGAGCCAAAATCACTCCGGAGCTTGCGGTTGAAAACCTCAACCGCAGGCTCCGGCTCGCAATTTCGATGGTCGCGATGGTCACGACCATCGCGGCCATCAAAATGCACGCTCGTATAGCCTGTGGGTGGTGACCCACAGCTATACGAGCGTCCAGGAGGACGCTCCATGAAAATGGAGCCCGGCCCTCATGCAGAGCGTGCGCTCTGCTCAGAGCGTACGGCTCTGAATGAGGGCCTATATCTTCTAATAGAATCTCAAGTATCATACAATAATAACACAGTATCACATTGAACTGGCTTGTATTTGTAACAATACCAGGTTTTCCAATTTTTGTGTTTATACAAATGCAGGGGCAAACGCAGGATTTGTAAGGGGGGACTTCTGCATACAGTATGTATGTGTATGATAAATATAGCAGGATTTGTAAGGGGAGTTTCTGCATAGAGTGTGTATGTATGTGTATGATAAATATATATATATATATATAAGTATATATACAGTATATCACCCACATGCCTCTCACACATGGATAGTTACATTTTTACAATGTAATGTGTAAGCATATTTGTATTTCCAATTTGGACTGCCCCCCTTCTCCCCTCCCACATACAGTCACTAAGAGCAGATTAGACACTTACACTGCACATTACACACATACACTGCACATTACACACATACACGCACTGCACATGACACACAGACACTTACACTGCACACTACACACAGACACTTATACTGCACATTACACACACACAGACACTTACACTGCACATTACACAAAGACACTTATACTGCACATTACATACAGATACTTATACTGCACATTACACACAGACACACTGAGACACTTACACTGCACATTACACACAGACACTTACACTGCACATTACACACACTGCGCATTACACACATACTTACACTGCACATTACATACAGACACTGATACTGCACATTACACACACAGACATATTTAGAGCAGATTACACACAGACACTTGCACTGCACATTACACACAGGCACTTACACTGCATGTTACACACAGACACTTACACTGCACATTACACACAGACACATTTAGAGCAGATTACACACAGACACTTGCACTGCACATTACACACAGGCACTTACACTGCATGTTACACACAGACACTTACACTGCACATTACACACAGACACATTTAGAGCAGATTACACACAGACACTTGCACTGCACATTACACACAGGCACTTGCACTGCACATTACACACAGGCACTTGCACTGCACATTACACACAGACACCTTGCACTGCACATTACACACAGGCACTTTGCACTGCACATTACACACAGGCACTTGCACTGCACATTACACACAGGCACTTGCACTGCACATTACACACAGGCACTTGCACTGCACATTACACACACACACTTTGCACTGCACATTACACACACTCGGACTACAGACCATCAGAGCTGGCAGGTACCTGTGATGTTGTTTGTGGCAGTGCTAATTACATGCTGTCCGGACTTGAGCAGATGAGGAGGAGTGCAGTGAGTGACATCACTGGCACTCAAAGGCACATGGGAGCTGTCAAGGAGGAGCTGCAGCCACAGCAGCTCCCCTGTACTGCTCAGCCAACTCCATAGCTAGGCGGAGGCTGCCCAGTCGGAGCTCACAGACCTCACGAGCCTGATGAGACAGAGACAAAGCTCTCTGTCTCACTTTAAAAAACAAATAATACTTGTGCGCTGCGGGGATGGATTGGCCTGGCAGGGGGGGTTTCTAGTTACTCAGAAACCCCCCCTGCGTGTGCTACTGAATTGGGCATTGTATCTTTAAATACAGATTCTGTGCATGCTAATGCCAATCTTAAATAGTCTCCTTAAGCATCTGACTATAATGACAAGCTACAGTATATCACATTTATAAAGGTCTACAGTTATAGCAGTACCAGGTTTTCTGGTTTTAGCAATACCAATTATCAAATCTATCTTTGAATGCAGGTTTTAATACACATATCCTTTAAATAAGTACTCAGTATCTTAGTATAGTGTTGAGTACTGGTGAGTACTCTGATGGCAAAAAGAGTTGTCTGACACCTAGAACCCAACTGCTTCTGCTGCTATCCCGTGTGGATACTAGTCCAGGGAACGGGAGGTGAGAGAGCAGCTGGTAGGGCAAACAGAAATAAAGTATAGAGACGCTTTTGCTGTCAGGACTCGCTAGCATCCACCACCCTGTTGTTATACAAACATTTCATATCATCATTATTCTGAACCTGCATATTGCTTATATCATTGGTATTGGTTAAATACTAAAATTGTCTTTTTGTATGTGTTATATGTACTGCATGTCTATGGGTAGAGCAATACCTGACGCTATTATGCCATCAGACTAAGGCTATTCATTTGTTATCCAGGTTTTTTGGCTATACGTTTCTTTTTCTGGTTGCCTGTGAAAATTATGTTGTAATATACATTTTATTATCTAACCATTTGTGCCTTTATCAGTACTGTGCTAGCACCTGCATTGGAGCAGAGTTGCTAGTTAATTAATATTTTCGCCCAATTACCAAGGACTATTTCTTGGGGATATTTTCCCATTATCATTATATATGATTACCTTACTGTCCATTTGAGAAGGACAATATAAAAAGGTTTTTTACTTTACGGTTTTTTTCTGTATGTGTATTTTCTATATGTTTACGTAAAATAATTTTTTAATGCATATCTAATAAATAATTATTTTAAACTCAAATTATATAAGAGTGCCCCCAAAAAGAGTTTTTTTCTTTTTTGTTTTGCTCACTTGTCAAAACCTACCCTTATAATCTATTAACACAAGCCCTGGGGAGCACCACCATCAATCAACATATACAACTTGGCATTGTCCACTAAAAATCATTAAGTTATGTTGGTAAACAATATATTAAATGATCATCATTGATCGTATGATTAATAAGAAGTTTGGTGCAGGTATTCTCTTTTTCTTTATCTAGAGGTGCAGATATCTCATAAAGGGCGCACTGTATCAATTTACAGATAAAGATTACAATACAGCCCGCCCTATTCCAGCTGCATACCAGCATCTGTGATAGTCGGAATACAGGAATATTTACCTTTGAGGACAGCACTTTGATAAGAGCTGTCCCTTGCGATGAGAAGATTTCTGAGTTTATGAGGCTGTAGTCCTATTGCGCATGCGCGGCCATCAGCCTGTACATGTGCAATCGTCAGGAGGGCAGAGAGGGATCCTTCAGATCACTCTCCGCTGGATATCTGCAGAAAAAAGTCCAGACATAGCCTTCAATAGGCATCTATAGATGGCGTTGCCTATCATGCAGAAGTTACGGAAAAAATATATATTTCCGGAGGTTGCTGCATACAGGCCCGCAAAGAGCCGCGCCAGGCACTGGTAAAAGGGGTGTGGCCTAATCCCAGGAGGCATGGTCATGCCTCCTTAGGTAGAAATAAAAAAATTTAAAGTTTGGCTGTGCACTGGCGAGAGGGTCGCTGTGAGCCCCCTCAGCCCGGCGCATAACCAGTGTGGGGCACGATCAGCTTGATAGTTCCCCCACAGGCATAGGAGACTGCTGTGGCTGCTTCTTAGCAGCCGCGAGCAGTCACACAGTGTAGCCCAGCTCACAGCAGCGTGTGCTGGGCTGCTGTGATGTAAGAGGGGGGGAGCGGTGCTGGACCTGGGTCCCACTGGGCCCCTCCAGTATGCCCGGGCCCGGGTAATTAGTACCCACTCCTCCCCCCTCTCGGCGCCCCTGGGGCTTGCTTTACTGCTGTTTTAGTAGGTTCATCCTACGCACTGAGCTCTGTGATCACGACAAGCTGCTGACAACCAATAGGTACCCTCACCTATTCAATAGAAACATAGAGAAAGAGAAAAGGTGTGGCCCTCAGCCTGTTTGATGCTGGGTTGTGGTTTTTAGTGCTGTGTGGTATAGCAAAGATTACTTGCCTGATCGAGTATGTGTCTTGTCCCTGGGGCACCCCTGGGGCTTGCTGTACACTGCCCACACCTCAAACCAATATTCCATAACTAAATAGAGCAATGGAGGTGTTAGCATCATGGTGTAGCTTTTGACCAGCAGGGACTGAGCGTTTTGTTAAAATGTAAAGAGTAATAGTTGGTGAACAATACAGGGAAATACTGCAAGATAAGCTGTTTAAGTCGGCTATAAATTGAAGCTTGCATAATATTTCATCTACATGATGACTCCAAACACAAGGCCAAAATAACAATGGAGCAGCACAAGAAGAAAACATTGTATGTTCTACAAAGTCAAACTCCCTCACCTCTAGCAGTTGCTCATCCTAAACTTTCTGCACCCTAACCTCGGCTCTCTCCTATTTCTGCTTTCTATGCTTGACTTAGGTCTGAGGATCTATATGGCCTCACACCTGCTACTGTTATATGCCTTCCAGTGGCGTAAGTTCATCCCAGATGCCCGGAGGCAAGTTATAATTTGTTGCACCACCGTCACAGCCGCTGACACTGTAATGAAGCAATTCGCATGCAGGCAGGATATAGATAGAAAAAAGCGTCAGCTGATGGTCTGACATGGAGCTCTCCACTAGTGTATGGTGGCTTTTCATGCCATATATTCGGCGGCCATGAAGCTATACTCCGGGTATATAATTGGACAATTGAGGAGGTGCCCCTTCAGAGCTGGAGCCCGGCGGCAGGTGCCTCCATTGTCTTCCATAGTTCTGCCCCTGATGCCTTCTATTTGTTGCAGCTACCTCATACTACCCAGCAATAATGTTTCAACATTTCAAAGTGGGAAGCAGCAGTGCACCTCTTACAGGGGTCTTGGTTATATCATAATAGGAATGGGGGGAGGGGATTTTAATTTCCTCCCAGGATAGAGTCCAGTGCTTCTGATGAGCTAAGTATATTCGCATAATTGGTAACAGTTTGGGAGGCACAGCTACATTATTAATTTAAATGCTCTGTTGGACCTTTTGTTTTACTGTTCCAACTCCAACACTACCACCATATTTTTATTATTTATACAAAATACATTAACGTATTAAGGAGAGATGTATCAAGCCTTCGAGAGAGATAAAATGGAGAAGTTTCCCAGAGCAACCAAACAGCTTCTACTGTTGTTGATTTTTTTTATCTAGCACAGACTAAAAACACTAGGGATGTGCGCCGACCCCTGTGTTTTGGTTTTGGATCTGTATCTCTTTCGTGGTTTGGATCTGAATTTGGTATTGGAAAAACCGTAATTGCGTGTTTTGGTTTTGGACCTGTATTTTTTTCTAAAAATCATAAAAACAGGTAAAATAACATTATGTGGTCCTTTTTTTGTTCCTATGGTATTATTAACCTCAATAACATTAATTTACACTCATTTCCAGTCAATTTTGACCACTTCACAGCTCGTAATATTGTTTTCATCCAGTTTAGGCCCATAATTTGCACCAAGCTAACTGGCTGACTAAGCTAAGGTGCAGACGTGGGTGGTACAAACACGTGGCAGTTCAACGTCAAAAATGGCACATAAGGAAACAGATCTTTTCATCTCTTCAGATCTGTGTCCATTGGGAAGAAAGACACAACAAATTACTTAAACCTAGGATCAAGCACGGTCGCCAAAATGTATTGCTCCGATTGGAAGATCCTGACAACCCTTGGATCCCGGTGAAGCGAATAAAGTATTTGATCTACAAGTCCGGCATGCTTAGCAGAATTGCTTAGTTTCAGCTCCTCCTTCAGATTCTCAAGCTGCTTTTCCAGCAGTCTAATGAGGGGAATTACCTGACTCAAGCTGGTAGTGTCTGAACTCACTTCACAAATGACTACTTCGTAGGGTTTCAGCACTCTGCACAACATGCAAAGTATTTTTTGCTGAGCTTGAGTAAGGTACAGTCCCCCTGCTATTCCTATGTCATTCTTCATTGTGTAGCTTTGGATGGCTTTTTGCGGTTCCTCTATCCGCTCAAGCATATAAAGGGTGGAGTTCCACCTCGTAAGTACCTCTTGCTTCAGCTGGTGACAGGACAAATTAAAATATCTTGCAGGTGCTGCAATCTTCTACTTGCACCTGCTAAATGGCAAAAATTACCAGAAATCTTGTGGGACACAGAGAGCATCTCAGTCATGGTCCTGTCATTTTTTTAAAAAATTTGCACCACCGAGTTAATAGTATGAGCAAAATATGGGACTTGTTGGAATTCACCCAACTCTCACAATATTGGTGGCAATGTCAGAAATCACATATCCCGAGGAGAGTCCAAGTGGGGTAAGCCATTTAGAAATGACTTCCCTGGTTTTTCCAAGAGGTTGTCAGCAGTATGCTTCTTAGTGAAACCAGTTATACAAAGAGTAGCCTGCCTCTGAATAAGCTGCTTTTTCTTAGATGTTGGTGCTGCTGAAGGCAATACACCCACCAGTGGGCTGTTACAGTCATGTAATCTTGAATTTGTCCTGTTCCATTTGTCCACATATCTGTGGTTCAGTGGACAGTGGGTACAACAGCATTTTGGAGGGCACCAATTAAGTTCTTTTTACCGTCCTTGTACAGGCTGGGAATTGCTTTTCTAGTAAAGTGGAACCTAGATGGGATTTGGTAGCGGGGACACAGGACCTCAATTAACTGTCTAAAACCCACTGCATTAATGGTGGATATCGGATGCACATCTAATACCAGCATAGATGTTATGGCATCAGTGATCTGCTGTGCAACTGGATGACTGCTGTCATACTTGCTCCACCTTGCAAAGGATTGTTTAACAGTCAATTGTTTTTTTAACTACTACTAGTAGTCTTCCTTGTGACCCTTCTGGGATGAAAATCCACTCCCAGCAGCAGCAGCAGCAGGCATAGTGCTCAAGGATTCTTATGAGAAATCCAGGATAGGGAAAGACTGAGTTAGTCCTATTAAATTGGATGCAGGACTACTTCCGATCATGATTGAGGATATTGTTGATGAAGGTGAAGATGCCAGGTGCTTGGATCTAGCAGAGAGGGGAGCTAGCTGACACTAGACTGCTTGTTGGTACTTTTTTAGCCAAAGTTTCTGAATTTTGTAAACACTTTTGATGGATGCGCTGTAGATGATGTAAAAGGGAGAAGGTTCCTAGATGGTTAGGGTCCCTACCTCTACTTACTCTGGCATGATAACGGGTACAGATGGCTTGACAATTGTTGTCCGGATATGGGTAGAAATGATTCCACACATAAGTGGATTTTTTTGTTTTATGCCCAGGCATGACAATAGGCTTATCCTTATCATTGGCAATGACTGTTTCCACTGGGGCCTGATTTACACAAACAACATGCTCATCAACAACATCCACATCATCAGCATCCTCATCATCAACATCCTTATTAGCATCAGCTACACAAAAATCCTCCTCATCCTGGTGCACTTACACAGTAGCATCCTCAAAATTTCTGAGAGCACAGTTGTTTCTGTGCCTTAACGATTTTCATTTTTTTGAAACGTCTACAGGGAGAAGAGCTTACATCATCATAAGAGGCAGAACCACCAGTCATAAATAAAGGCAAAGACTTTAGCCTTTCCTTGCAACTTCGTGAGGTGAAAGGCAAATTGCCAATCTTATGTCTTTCTGCAGCTAACTTTCCCTTTGATGTTTTTTTCTTTACCAAGGTAAAAGATTGGTTCTTTGATTTTAGATACCCTGACTTAAGCCCTGTATGCCCTTGGGCATCGGCTTTAGTAGATGACGTAGACGGACTAGTATTGTCATAACTGGTGGCTCTGGCAGCAGCTCCAGCCCTAGTATGTGGTTCCTGCTCTCCTCTCAACTGATCATTCTCCACATCAACAAACACGAATGAAGTGGGGTACAGCACACACGTCAATTTGAACCAAACTTAAATATTACACTGCAGTATCATTTACCTACAGTGTCACAATATTATATATGTATAAGAAGTGAATAACACACTGCGCTACCACTTACAGTGTCAAGATTTTTTATGAGTAAAACACTGCGCTACCACTTACAGTGTCACAAGATTTTTTATGAATAAGAAAAGAATAACAATATATACAAAAAAAGAACCCTAAAGGTGAGATGGTGCTGGTTCCACTTCAGACAAAAAACATAGCAACAAATATATAAGAAAAAAGTACTCATTAGATTCTTTTTTATACTTAGTTTTCAGTTGTGCTCCACGATGATCAGAAATTGTGCGTGCATTCTTTCAAACGTTATTCACATATTCCTCAAGTATTCATGAACTATGGTTGTATGCAAAACAAAAAAAAAGAAAATAGAACTCGTATTACATAAGATACAGTAATCAAAAGTCTCCTATACAAATGACTTCAATTTGATGATAAATATCATACCTCACTCACAAAATATTGGAGCGAGGAAAAACCCGTAGCGGTTTCTTTAAACAATAGTATGAATAACTTTCCCACGATTAGGATCACATACCCCGACTTACATGAATGTATAGATAAATGTGCACATCAAAGTATCTTTACTCATAGGCATTTAGATTCAATCCATATATCATCAGAAAACCATATAGCTGAAAATGGTTGCGTACCCTACTCACAATAAAGGATGTTGATTCTAAATTGTAAAGGAAGGGGAAAAATAGTGATACCCGAGCACAGGTGGAGAGAGGATGGTAAATAGAGTAGGTGAGTAGCAAGCAATGCAATCTTAAACCCACTATAACAGATCAATATTGTATCCTCAGATACCGCTGTCTCATGTGGGGGTGCTCCCCTGAGAGTATGAATACTATAATCACAAGGGAGTAAAAGAGAAGAAAGGAACTCTCATCTTTTTGGGGGCACACTTTAGTAGTTAATATAAAATCTAACTTTTATTAAATTATGTTTAAAAATAATAAGTCTATACTAAGACACACAACATGAAAGTAGACAAATCTAAAAAAAATTTTTATAAGCGCTAATACAGCAAATATTGATAAAGTATCCAAGCCTCAATACTTAATGATAAAAGCAACAGTCTTTGCAGTCTATATATACAGAAAATAATTTTATATAAAGGCATCCATAGTATGGTTTAGAAAGATTATACGTCAGTTCGTGAATAATTTTTATATCACTAAACATGCTAGTGCTTGATGCTAGTGTATATTGTACCAGCATCTCCTGCAGCCAGCATATAATAAAGTAAACACATTATCTGTGTAAAGAAAAGCAGATAAACCAGTACAATGTGTTTTCATAAAGTGATCTATAATCATCTGATTTCCACAGATATTCATATACCATAAATAGCAGATGGAGCGCAGCAGCATACTCTGCTGATTTAAGTTAGGCATTTTTTTATCTATTTTCGTATCTTTCTACACTTTATTTCTATACTATTGTAATTTCCTGGGACACTCTCCTGAGTCGGTGGCCTGGGAGGGCTCTGCGCTATATTAACAGAGCCCACTAAGACCTACGTCGCAAAAGCAGATGCCCGTGACACTCATTCACATCCTATGACCCCTGGGGGTACGCTCACCTGCTGTATTAATGCATGTCACACAGCAAGCAGCAGCTGCCCGTTAGATGTGTTACGAGGGAGTAGCTTTTCTTTATTTTAGTGATACCTTATCCCTTACTCCCACTATCATTTTTTCTTATATACATGTTTTCTCTGCTGATTTCTCAAGCACAGTAATTCAAATGAATGTTCAATACTAACATTGAACGTACTATGGGCCTGATTCAGACCCGCTCGCGAGCGCTAAGCGCTCGCAAGCGGGTCGATGGTGGCTCAGTGTGCATGCGCACGACGAAGCCAGCTCCGTCTTGCGCATGCGCGAGACCTGGATAGCGACGGGCAAACCGTCACTCCGGGTCTCGTACCAAAGGGGAAAGCCTCCGTTTGGGCAGCCACTCCTCCGGCCCTCCCACCAAAGGGGGCGTGCTGTCACTCATCTACCCCTTTGGTGGGCGGGCCGGGGGAGTGGCTGCCCAAACGGAGGCGTTCCCATGTGAACGGCTCCGTTTGGGGGCGGCCCCACTGACATCACGAGTGATGTCAGTGGGAGAGTTTTCGGCTCTGTTAGCCGAAAAGTCTCTGGGGCTTGCGGCCACGAGACCCTACCACAAGGGTCTCGTCGCAAGCCCGATGGTCGCGATGGTCTTGACCATCGCGACCATCTTCCTGGCCGCTCGCTATAGCTGTGGGTCGTCACCCACAGCTATGCGAGCGGCCAGGAGGCTGTGCTTAGAAAAAAGTAGCCCGGCCCTGATTCAGGCCCAATGTGTGTTTGAATGCTGGCAATGATGGACGGTGTTCTATAGTATATGCGTCACGCTGTGGCATTGTTCAATGCTTTTTGATATCATCTCAAGAATTTTTGTCACTGCCTCTGTGTGACGCATTATATACACCTTAAATACTCTGTGACAAACATAATTTCCTCTTGTCACCTCCAAATCTGTCTGAACCACAGATCGCATCTTGTACACACTGGAGTGTGATAATTAACTACTCTATTTCTGGTATATGAACATCTGTGGAAGTCAGCAGATGACTATATATCACTTAATGTAAACACGTAGTACTGGTTTATGCACCTCTTTGCACAGATAATGTGCTTAAATACTCTGTGACAGACACCTATAATTTCCTCTTGTCACCTCCAAATCTATCTGAACCGCATATTGGGGGTCATTCAGACCCGCTCGCGAGCGGCAGAAAGCTCGCAAGCGGATCGATGTTCCCCACTGCGCATGACACGACGGAGGGAGCTCCGTCGTGCGCATGCGCGAGACCCGGCGAGCGACAGGCTCACCATCGCTCCAGGTCTCGCACCAAAGGGGGTGTGCTGTCGATGTTGATTGCAAGACGGAGGCGTTCCCATGGATCAGGCCCTTTGCACACACTGGAGTGTGATAATTAATTACTCTATTTATGGTATATGAATATCTGTGGAAATCAGATGATTATAGATCACTTTATGAAAACACATTGTACTGGTTTATCTGCTTTTCTTTACACAGATAATGTGTTTACTTTATTATATGCTGGCTGCAGGAGATGCTGGTACAATATACACTAGCATCAAGCACTAGTATGTTTAGTGATATAAAAATTATTCACGAACTGACGTATAATCTTTCTAAACCATACTATGGATGCCTTTATATAAAATTATTTCCTGTGTATATAGACTGCAAAGACTGTTGCTTTAATCATTAAGTGTTGAGGCTTGGATACTTTATCAATATTTGCTGTATTAGCACCTATAAATGTTTTTTTATATTTGTCTACTTTCATGTTGTTTGTCTTAAGCTGCATACACACACAATGATTTTTTGAACGATTATCGTTAAACGATATCGTTTAACGATAATCGTTTGAAAAAATCGTTCACTTTCTGAGTTAAATGATGAATGATTATCGTTCATGCGCGTTCACGTTTGTAGTTTGTAGTTTGTAGTTCAGTCAGACTTGTCAACTCAACAATTTTCATTAAGGGAATATGCAAAAATCGTTTGTAGTTCATAAAAATCGTTCATTACACTTTAAAAAATCTGACAGATAATCTGACAGATAATCGTTCATAAAATCGTTCATAAAATCGTTGGTAACAAAATCGTTGTGTGTGTATGCAGCTTTAGTATATTGACATATTATTTTTAAACATAATTTACTAAAAGTTAGATTTTATATTAACTACTAAAGTGTGCCCCCAAAAAGATGAGAGTTCCTTTCTTCTCTTTTCCCCCCTTGTGATCACAATAAAGGATCTCAGGTTCAAGCGCATCAGGGTTTCTTTATAGTTTCTCTATTTCTGTTCTCCGTCTGTATTATCCCTGTCCTCAGTATTGAACGTTGGTATAATGAGGAGAAAGCTTTTTTTTAAATGGAGAGGACAACCTTATGGGTATTGAATATTTTAATGAAAAAATGGTACAAATAAAGCACAAAATAAAACAATGTCTCCACAGTAAAACTTTTGCTATCGGTGCTAACAATAATATGCTGCAAATCTATATGTGTAGCCAGGGGCGTTTCTAGAGAGGAGTCGCCCGTGTGCAGTCTCCGACATGGGCCCCCTCCTCTCTGTCTGGCAACCGGCAGCGCACTGAGTTGTGCGCGGCCAGCGCCGGAGTTATAGACTCTGGATACTAGAGTGCGCCCAGAGTGTATAGAGTATGCACAGGTCACCGGGAAAATGGCCGTGGCGGCCATTTTCCCTGTACTGCGCATGCGCAAATGATGGGAAAATGGCCGCGGAGGCCATTTTCCATTAGTTTTTAGAGTGCTGGACTCCCGCTCCGATGTGGGACTCCGGAGAGGTAAGTATGCTATTGGTGCAGGGTGTGCGGTGCGGGGCCCCCCTGGACCCAGGGGCCCGTGTGCCCCACACACCCTGCACCTATTATAGATACGACCATGTGTGTAGCAAATAAAGCCAAGGGGATTTTGTCATGATTTGATCAAAGCTATGAAAAGCCTAGTTGGGTGTGGCTCACAGCCATCCCCTGTATAGATGATGATGTGTCCCTCTGTATCTAGGAAGTGAGTACATTTAACTACAATGTAATGATGTGCTGGGCATATATGCTAGTGTAGGGACCTGCAGAGTCCCTTGACGCTGCGCTGCAGGCTTAAATGCTTTGATCAAATCATGACAAAATCCCCTTGGTTTTATTTGCTACACATATAGATTTGCAGTATATTATTGTTAGCACTGATAGCAAAAGTTTTTCTGTTTTGTATACATTTATGGCATTAATATTGCCACGCTGCTGGTACCATGTATGATATGGGTAAAACCGAGCATGGGCATATTTATTTTCTGTAATGTCTCCACAGTGTCAATCTAAAAAGACATTCTGAATAGCTGTTCAAAAAGACATATCTAACCTTTGAAGTAATAATGAAGTCCGGACCTTCCTTCATAGGTGTATATCATTCCAAAAATGTCCCAAATAGAATTGTCCACCAGTGGGAAACAGGACCCCTTACCAACACATTTTGATTCATAAAAATCTTTATCAAGGCATAAGGGATCTAAAACAAATCATCCACTACATACTGCTTCTTAATTACAAACATACAATACCTGTGTCGTTAATTAAACTTCTTCCCTGTAATGTCTACTCCAAATGTGTCCCGTTAGTTGTAATGTCGGCGTATCCATGATACATGTTTCTCCGGCCCACTCCACATGGGGGGCACCAGAGGGTGACTTTCTGTATGTTTTCCCAACGTAGTGCCCGTCCTCCGTGTCTTCCGTCTATTAAGTATAATCAAGTGTTCTATGGAAATGCCATATGTTGCTCTCCGTTGTTTCCTTGGTGACTGGTTGTTTACAATCAATTGTGGCAGAGTTTAGATGTCACAGCGGATTCTTGTTTTTTTTGTTCTTGTTTTTATTTCAGAAGTCACTACCGTTGAGGTTTAGGATGGAGTTTGAATAGGCTTCACGTGAAAAAAAAAAAACACATAGGACCCGCTAGGTAAAAAAAAAAAAATACATTAACACCAATAGGAGAAAAATAAAACACAATGGTGGCCAACGAAAAAAAAAAAAACATATAAGCTTTGCATAAAAGAAACACATTGTCCCAGTCACGCTGTGCTCCTGATACCACCCACACTATGTGCCCCTTCCCTCATCCCACCCACACTGTGCTCCCCAACTCACACCGTGCTCTCCTTCCCTTATCCCACCCATACTGTGTTCCCCTTTTCTTATCCCACCCACACTGTGCTCCCCTTACCTTATCCCACCCACACTGTGCTCACTTCCCTTATCCCACCCATACTGTGCTCCCCTTCCCTTGTCCCACCGACACTGTTCTTCCCTTCCCTTATCCCACCCACACTGTGCGCCCCTTACCTTATCCCACCCACACTGTGCTCACTTCCCTTATCCCACCCATACTGTGCTCCCCTTCCCTTATCCCACCAACACTGTTCTTCCCTTCCCTTATCCCAACCACAGTTTTCCCCTTCCCTTATCCCACTCACACTGTTTTCCCCTTCCCTTATCCCACCCACAGTTTTCCCCTTCCCTTATCCCACTCACATTGTTTTCCCCTTCCCTTATCCCACCCTGTTTTCCCCTTCCCTTATCCCACCCACACTGTTTTCCCCTTCCCTTATCCCACTCACACTGTTCTTCCCTTCCCTTATCCCGCTCACACTGTTTTCCCCTTCCCTTATCCCACTCACACTGTTCTTCCCTTCCCTTATCCCACCCACACTGTTTTCCCCTTCCCTTATCCCACTCACACTGTTCTTCCCTTCCCTTATCCCACTCACACTGTTTTCCCCTTCCCTTATTCCACCCACCCTGTTTTCCCCTTCCCTTATCCCACCACACTGTTTTCCCCTTCCCTTATCCCACTCACACTGTTCTTCCCTTCCCTTATCCCGCTCACACTGTTTTCCCCTTCCCTTATCCCACCCGCACTGTTTTCCCCTTCCCTTATCCCACCCACCCTGTTCTCCCCTTCCCTTATCCCACCCACACTGTTTTCCCCTTCCCTTATCCCACCCACACTGTTTTCCCCTTCCCTTATCCCACTCACACTGTTCTTCCCTTCCCTTATCCCACCCACACTGTGCTCCCCTTTCTTTATCCCACCCACACTGCGCTCACCATCGTACACTGTGCTCCCCTGCCCTTATCTCACCCACACTCTGCTCCCCATCCAACATATTGCTTCCCCCCATCCTACATAGAGCTTTTTCCTCCCCCCATCCCACATAGTGCTTTCCCCCTTCCCACATGGTAGTAGGTTTATATTCACCCCCCTATGTCCACGTGGATAGTAAGGAATGACGTTGGACAGTAACTGATGATGTCAGGGTACAAATACTGAAGGTGATCTATCAACTACCCTTCTCACATAGGGGTCTATTTACTAAGCAGTGTTAGGAGACAGAGTGAAAAGTGATAAGAAAGTGATAAGGTGCCAGCCAATCAGTTCCCAACTGTCATCTCACAGGCTGTGTTTGAAAAATGACAGTTGGGAGCTAATTGGCTAGCACCTTATCACTTTCTTATCAGTTTTCACTGTCTCCTAACACTGCTTAGTAAATAGACCCCATAGTGCTTTTCCCTCCCTCCATCCCACATAGTGCTTTCCCCTCTCCCACATCCTACATAGTGCTATACCCTCCCCCATCCCACATAGTGCTTTCCCCTGTCCCCATAGCGCTTTCCCCTGCCCCCAACCCACATAGTGCTTTCCCCTCCCCCACTTAGTGCTTTCCCCTGCCCTCATCCCACATAGTACTTACCCCACCCCCACATAGTGTTTTCCCCTGCCCTCCATCCCACATAGTGCTTTCCCCTCTCCCACATAGTATTTTCCCCTCTCCCAGATAGTGCTTGCCCCTGCCCCCCATCCAACAAAGTACTTTCCCTAACCCCCATCCCACATATTGTTTTTCCCTTCAAACAAAGTGTTTTCCCCCCCATCCCACATAGTGCTTTTCCCTCCCAACATTCCACATAGAGCGTCACCCTATCCCACAAAGTGCTTTCCCCTGACTCCACTCCCACATCCCAGGGTCCTCCCAGGCAGGCTAAACTTACCTGTAACACTGGCAGGAAAGTGAAAGGCACCCACCCAGGCCAGGGATGTTTTCTGGCTTTACTGCATTGTACCGCCCTGTCTTTTCATGTCTCCGTGACAACGCTGCCAGGGACTGTACAGGCTGAGCGCTGGTGTGGGGGCGGGGCTGCCTGATGACTGAACTAGAAAGTTCACATAAAGTAGTTCAGACTCCTTGGATCACTGGCTGAGAGATCGATGAGTCATAAGGCAGCCCCACCCACACCCCAGTGCTCACTCCTGTCCAGTGCCCAGTCCCCGGGTGGCAGACTACTGCTGAAACTGGCCGGATCCCCAGTGCTAGCCCTGCATGTAGTTTATGCCCCTCCCCCAAGGCTAAATTGTATCGGCCTAGGCGCCGATGGCAATGACAACCTGCCTCCGCCCCAGCCCGCCCCTTTCGCATCACTTTCCTATTCATCACTGTCACTCGGCAGATTCCAGCACCCTTACTTGGCCGCGTACCCGGCATAATGGTCGGGCCGGCCTTGCGAACAATACTAGCGTAGCCAGCACGGACAAAAAAACTGAAAAAAGATCTTTATTTTTTATTTTTGTGGAATGCTAATTTATTTAACTTTTATGTTTTTACACTGGGGAAGAGCACTCCTGGATTACACATCACCACTATAAGTACTTCAACATTAATGCCTTGAAGGACAGGTCAACACAGTAGCACCCCTTTATGTACTGCAGCCCAAGGCCCTTTATGGACAACACAGCAGCAGCCCTTGATGTACTGCAGCTCCTTGATTGACAAGACAACAGTGACACAGCAGGGGGCCCCTTTATGTACTGCAGCCCCAACCCCTTTATGGACAACACAGCAGCAGCCCATTTATTTACTGCAGCCACCCCAGCCCCTTGATTGACAGGACAACAGTGGCACAGCAGCACCCCCCATTTATGTACTGCAGCCCCAGCCCGACAACACTGCACCCTTGAACAGACTGAGCAGCACAGAGCACGTCTGTTCTCTGTACACTATCCACAGCCGAAGTGAAAATGGTGCTGATCACCGGATCCTTTATAGAATCCACAACCCGTGAGAATCCGAAAGCGGGATGATGACATTTTGACTCGTTTTGGATTGGCGGGAAAACCTGAGCCGGACTCGGATCCTACTCGGATCCCCTATGTTCGGGTGGGTTCAGTTCACGGAGAACGGGAACCGCTAATGTCTAAAACAGACAGAAGGAAATTGGTTGCTATGGGCAATTTCTCTCTCTCTAATGTTTGATACATCTCTCCCTTAATCAATTAAAGAAACAATGCCGTGAAGGTGTGATTTTGAAATATAAATCACTATGGCAGGCTACAGGAAAATCTTGGTACTTATTGTTTCTCTTAGTGTGTTTTTACTGGCTGCTATTAATGATAATTCTGCAATGTTTCCATAGTATTATGTGTCCACCCTGGCAACCACAGTCACATAGCAAATGTAGTAAGCAGCTTTGTTATGCTCCTGCTGAGCTTTATCTGCTCTGAAAAAATGTCCCCTTTTGCCTTCACATGACATGCTAAGGGGTATATTTACTAAAGAGTTTTTAGAAATGGAGATGTTGCCCATAGCAACAAATCAGATTATACTTAACATTTAACTAGCACCTTCTAGGAGATAATAGCTAGGGGTATATTTACTAAAATGAGAGTTTTTAGAAGTGGAGATGTTGCTCATAGCAACCAATCAGATTCTAGCTATCTTCTAGAAGGTGCTAGTAAATGTTAAGTAGAATCTGATTGGTTGCTATAGGCAACATCTCCATTTCTAAAAACTCTTACTTTAGTAAATATACCCCCTAGAATCTGATTGGTTGCTATGGGCAACATCTCCACTTCTAAAAACTCTCACTTTAGTAAATATACCCCTAATAGTCTGTATGTGACTGGCCATCATGCTTACAGTATCTTCCCTTCAGAGAGATTTTAAAATTTAAATAATGATTTATAGGAGGACAATTAATATAATTACGATCAGAAGCATACCTCCCAACATGACCTTCTACAGGAGGGACACAATGCTCTGGTCCTGGACTTCCCTGGTAAGAGGTGGGACTGCAGCGCAGTTCAAAATTCAAATAGGGGAGCCACACCAACTGTCATTTCAAACGCTGCCAAACATCACTGGCTGTGACTCACTGGCAGTTGGTGTGACTCCCCTATTTGAATTTTGGACTGTACAGCAGCCCCACCTCTGGAGCCGCCACCAATCATAAATTACCAGATAAGTCCAGGACCAGAGCATTGTGTCCCTCCTGGAGAGGGTCGCAGAAGCAATCTTAAAAGGAACTTAACTTTTTTCTAAAACATTATAGGCTTGATGCACAGTTACACACAAGTTGGCTGTAGATGTGTATTAGGGAATAAACATATATCTGTAATGAATCCCAGGGAAATTCTCTTCAGAAAGATAGTGCAGTTATTACTAAGGGCCGTAGATGCTAGACAAAGGTAGAGATTTGGCAGTCATGTTGCAGCCTGGAGGGCTGGAGGTGCTTGGCAAGATGGTGACCTGATGGCCATGGCGCAGCCTTGAGGGCTGGTGGTGTTCGGCAAGATGGTGACCTGATGGTCACGGAGCAGCCTTGAGGGCTGGAGGTGCTTGGCAAGATGGTGAACTGATGGATACAGAGGTTGGAAGTGTTTGGCAAGATGGTAACCTAATGGTCATGGAGCAGCCTTGAGGGCTGGAGGTGCTTGGCAAGATGGTGATCTGATGATCATGGAGCAGCCTTGAGGACTGGAGGTGCTTGGCAAGATGGTGACCTGATGGTCACGGAACAGCCTTGAGGGCTGGAGGTGCTTGGCAAGATGGTGACCTGATGGATACAGAGGCTGGAGGTGTTTGGCAAGATGGTGACCTGATGGTCATGGAGCAGCCTTGAAGGCTAGAGGTGCTTGGCAAGATGGTGATCTGATGATCATGGAGCAGCCTTGAGGACTGGAGGTGCTTGGCAAGATGGTGACCTGATGGTCACGGAACAGCCTTGAGGGTTGGAAGTATCCCGAGAGGCAGGGCAGCGGAGATATCCTTGGTAAACAATATAGTCCACTACAGAGGCAGCACTGCAGTTATTTGCCGCCAGGATGGTGCAGGAATGTGAAGGCAGAAAAAGCAGCACTGTGGTAAATGCCGCCGAGATGATGTGGCAGTTGTGATGACCGAGATGGTGCGTCAGTGGAGAGATGGGGTGTACACACACAGCGGAGGTGGTTGCGGTCTAAGACTGGATACCTGCAGACGCAGCAGTGTGTACTGTGCCGCCGGAATATGACACAGCACTACACGCTGCAGTGAGGCTAATGCTGCTGAGATGTTATTCGACGGGAGACACAACAGACTCAGGACTGGAGACGCTGACAATCACAATGAGAGATCCAAACTCTATGGAACCGGAAACATGTGTAAGACGCTATCACCTGCACCCTGGCAACGCACCAGCAGGAAAGAAAAAGGAGGAAGAACCAATCCAAGTCCCGAGAGAAATTATGTAACAGCCGAATAGGAGGACTTCATGAGTTGACAGCATGGTGTCTCCGTCTCCCAGCAACAGGCCTAAGAGAATCGCCAGGAGCACCATTGTCCAACAAGACGTGGCTTGTGACAATATCTTTGACTGTATTCAGATTTGGCTGCATCTGTCTAGCCACACCGCCCCTATTCACCTGTGAAAGTCACCAGCGTTACTATCAGTACACATTTGCACCTGGCACTGATGCAGATCAGTCTGCAAGGACTTGTGTGCCACTTTGAATAAGATCCTGTAAGTAGGATTGATGTTTTAATTTTAAATTCCTATCTAATATATTATAACTCTCATGTTTGTTTTAGTAGTTTAGAATGATGTCATACAGGATACATTTACTCATCAGAGATGTTGCATAATTCTATTCCCTAGTTACACATATATTTTAGTTTAATTTATTGTGCTGGGAATAATTTTTTCAATACATGTTAATGAATGAATGTGTTCCCATTTTAGATTAATCTCTGTATAAATAAATTCACATTTCCATTTTCCACTTTCAGTCCCCATTAGTATTCAGTTTTTAGCACTGCCTTTCCATGCTTTCTATTTTTATTGGGTTTACAATTACGAGGAAGAACAATAAAGAAAATATGACATATTTTCAAAAAAAGATCACACTTTTTTGAAGACAGTGGTTTATTTCCATTTTCTGCACATTTCATGTGCCAATGTCAATGACATAAAAATCTAAGTAGAATTTTGTTGTAAAAAGTTCCTCCATAGTTTGTAAATTAAATTGGGTGTAGTGCAACATGTCAACATTCAGAATGTCGACAGTCAGCATTTTACATAGCGTTTTTAGAGTATTTCCGGCTTAACCCTAACTCTAACCCAACCGCAGCCTACCCCTAACCCTAACCACAGCCTAACCCTAACCATAGCCTAACCCTACCCTAACCACAGCTTACCCCTAACCGCAGCCTAACCTTACCCTAAACCCAACCACAGCCTAGCTCTAACCCTAACCAGAGCCTAACCCTACCCTAACCCCAACCACAGCCTACCCCTAACCGCAGCCTATCCCTACCCTAACCCCAACCACAGCCTAACCCTAACCCAACTGCAGCCTACCCCTAACCCTACCCTAACTCCAACCACAGCCTAACTCTACCCTAACCCTAACCACAGACTACCCACTAACCGCAGCCTAGCCCTGCCCTAACCCCAACCGCAGCCTAACTCTAACCCTAACCGCAGCCTAACCCGCCTAACCCCAACCGCAGCCTAACTCTAACCCTAACCACAGCCTAACCCCAACCAAGCCGAACCCTAACCGCAGCCTTCCCTAACCATACATCTAATCCTAAAACTAACATTGTCTGTTGACATTGTGCCTGTTGATATTCACAATGACAATGCTGACAATATGTACATGTTAACAAACTTAACATTATGAATGTTGACTTTTCACTGTTAACATTTTGTCCATGTCAATATTCTGAATAATCCACATTCTGACCATGTTGACATTCTGGTGTCAACATTCTGAATGTCAACATAATGGACCTGATTTCTGAGTCGCACGCAATGGCGATGTTCATGTAGTTGAGCGATTATTAGCAACTGCATATGCACATAAATTCTGAAAACCCCTACGGCGCATGCGTTACACAGAGTGTAGGCACAAGGGTGCTGTCATGATTGATTCAGACGGTATCAGAAAGGTGGCGGAAAAGTGATGGGCATTCCTTGGCAGTGACTGGGAGGTGGTTAGTAGTGCACACAAGAATAGTCTGTTCAGTGGGCGTGTTATGGGATTTTTGCGGACGTGTCAATGCAAGTGGCTGCGTTCACAGATATACAGCCACAAGCATAGGAGGCCGTGGTCAGACAAATAAACTGCACATGCCATAGGGTTTTTCCATGGAGTGCCTGATGGTGGTATATAAGGATGAGCCAATCAGTAGTACAGCGTGCACGGGCGCTGACAGTGGGTGAGACACCTTGTACATTCGCCTGCACGGTGTCACAAGCCGTCACGGAGACCTCCGCATCAGACCCCGCTGCTTACCTGTCCGAGCGCTGTCCCGCGGCATTCCGACTCCCTGGCTGGTCGCTGCTATCTCTGCATCTGCTCCCGTATGGCCGCTGTCTTCTCCACTCCCCGCCGGCACCTGCGCACTGTCGCCCTCAGCTGGGCTGTCATCCACGAGCACTCCTGCCACACTCCCAGTGCAGATGGGCACAGCCATCTTGGTCCTGAACACGTGATGCTATCTCCACCAATGGAGCAGCTCTCCCTCTGGATCTGGCTGGTCAGTATCCAGCATCTGGTATAAAGGGACCTCCTGTCCCAATAGCAAATTGCCAGTGCAACTAGTTTCTTAGTCTAACTAGTGAGCCTTCCCACTGTGCTCCATAGGTAATTGCTACCATCCACTCTTCCATCATCTACATACGGCTACCCAGCTCCTCCAACTAGCTTCCACGCTACCACCATCTCCATAGGGCTACCCAGCCGCTCCAAGTAGCTTCCACGCTACCATCATCTCCATACGACTACCCAGCCACTCCAAGTAGCTTCCACACTACCACCATCTCCATATGGCTACCCAGCCACTCCAAATAGCTTCCACGCTACCACCATCTCCATATGGCTCCCTAGCCGCTCCAAGCAGTCCGTACTGCCACCTTTCACCTCACGGCTTCTCAGCTGCTCCAAGCAGTCTGTACTGCCACCTCTCACCTCACGGCTTTTCAGCCACTCCAAGCAGTCCATACTGCCACCTCTCACTTCACGGCTTCTTAGCCGCTCCAAGCAGTCCATTCTGCCACCTTTCACCTAGTAGCTGCCCAACTGCATCAAGCATTCTCCGAGTTGAACCAAACTCTCCACCAGTCTTCTGCATCCTCTCATGCGGAGAAACTTCATAAAACCAAGTCTCCTCCAGCAAGCACCTGAGTTGAGTAATCCAGGTCCAAGGCCCAGCCCGGGAACACAGCCTCAAAATCCCATGATTTTGACAGTCTGCACTGGCCTGATGGACTCGGCAAGTGGTCAGGGATCTGGAGTGGATTCTTCCCAGGATGTTCAATCTCATCTGGAAAGACAAGAGACTTCACAAATCCAGCTTATTTAATTTATTCAGGACATGTCATCGCACTTGGATAGCATTCAGGCCTTGTTATCCAATCCCGCTCCGGTAAACGTTCAAATTGCAGCCCCTTCTTCTGTGTCACCTCCTCCCGTGGCACCACCCGCTGCTCGACTCCAATTGGCATCCCCAAACAAGTTTGATGGCAACCCTAAACTATGCCAAGGGTTCCTGAACCAGTGTGAGATCCATTTCGAGCTTCAGCCGACCAATTTCCCAAAAGCAAGGACCAGAGTAGCCTACATAATTTCTTTGCTCTCCGGGCAAGCACTCGATTGGGCTTCACCTCTCTGGGAGAGATCGGATCCTCTTCTTGCTAACTACCCAGATTTTGTTTCCACGTTCTGCAGGATCTTTGATGAACCCGGGAGAACCACTTCTGCCTCAGCAGACATTCTATGCCTTCGGCAAGGCAGCAATACTGTAGGACAATATGCCATTCTATTCCAGACTCTGGCATCAGAACTCAATTGGAATGAGGATGCTCTCATAGCAGCCTTCTGGGCTGGACTTTCTGAAGACTCAAAGACAATCTGGCTTCCCGTGACCTTCCACCTAAACTGGACGACTTAATTTCTCTCTGCAACAAAGTGGATCTCCGGCACCGAGAGCGTGCCATGGAGAGGGTCAGATTCGACCGTGGAAGACCGCGTCCAGTTCCTCGACTACATTCACCACCCGTGGGTGAAGAACCCATGCAGGTTAATCGCTCCCGTTTATCTGCTGAGGAATGACAGAAAAGACAGAGACAGAGGGCCTCATTCAGAGGCGGTCGGAGGATGCAAGCGGTCGCTCAGAAACTGGGCGGCCACTTGCATCCTGACCGCCTGCCTCTGTTGCGGTCGTTAGGCTGTGGGTTAACACCCACAGCTCTAACGACCGTTCGGGTGATGGTCGCGATGGTCATAGACCATCGCGACCATCGGGGCTTATGACGAGACCCTAGGGTAGGGTCTCACTTGTCGTAAGCTCCGGAGAGCTTCTGGCTCTGTCTGAGCCGGAAGCTCTCCACTGACATCACTAGTGATGTCAGTGGGGCCTCCCCCAAACAGCAGGCGTCCCCATAGGAACACCTCTGTTTGGGCTGCCACCCCCCCGGCCCGCCTTCCAAATGGGGCGAGCTGTCAATCAACATCGACAGCTTGCCCCCTTTGTAAAGAGACCCGCTACGACCAGCGCTGTCGGTCGTAGCGTGTCTCACGCATGAGCACGAGGGAGCCGGCTCCCTCGTGCGCATGCGCACTGGCAAAACATCGAGGCGGCCGTGCGGTCGTAGACTGTACGGCCGCCTCTGAATAAGCTCCAGAATCTCTGCATGTATTGTGGATCATCTCAACATCTAGTCAAAACCTGTCCCATTCGTCTGCGAAATGCCTCCTCCTAACTTATGACAGAGAGGTTAAGTTAGGAGTTGCCATTGATTTTCCTAGGAAGTCTGATTCCACCATCCAGGAACAGTTGAAGCTTCCACGAGGCTCTAAAACTACGCTAGCTCTTTTGGATTCCGGAGCTGCAGAGAATTTCATGACTATGGACTTTGTCCGAGAACATCGGATTCCCGTTGAAGCTTTACCTCATGTCGTCACTCTAACCGCCATCGATGGTAGTCGCATCACCAGTGGTACTGTCACTCATCATACTAAACCACTTAAACTTACCATCGGTGTTCTCCATTCTGAAGAGTTATCCCTCCTAGTGATTCCCAAAGCCTCTCACTCTCTAGTTCTTGGATTACCTTGGCTATAGAGACTATGCAGATCATCTCCTGGAGTTCTGATTGTTTTAAGAATTGCTTCCATCGAGTTGTTCCTGTTCGATCCTCTGATCTACAGCTTCCGGCAGGCCTGCCTAAATGCTATTCTAACTTTCTAGATGTTTTCAGTAAACAGAATGCAGATATATTACCTCCTCATCGTAACTGGGATTGTCCAATCAATCTTATCCCAGGGAAGAACCCTCCCAGAGCTCGAACATATCCTCTATCTCTTCCCGAGACTCAAGCCATGTCGGACTACATTGAGGAGAATCTGAGTAAAGGTTTAATTCGACCTTCCACGTCTCCAGCCGGGGGCTGGATTTTTCTTCGTCAAAAAGAGAGATGGGGGCTGCACCCGTGCATTGATTACCGAGGTCTCAATGACATAACAGTTAAAAATCGCTACCCTCTTCCCCTCATAACTGAATTGTTTGACAGGGTAAAAGGGGCCACGGTTTTCACCAAACTCGACTTAAGAGGGGCCTACAATTTGATTCGTATTCGCCCGGGAGACGAATGGAAAACAGCCTTTAACACCAGGAATGGGCATTATGAATATCTCGTTACACCCTTCGGGCCTTTGCAACGCCCCCGCTATTTTCCAATTTTTCATCAATGAAATTTTCCAAGACCTTCTGTACAAAAGTGTGGTTGTCTACTTGGATGATATCTTGATTTTCTCTCAAGATTTGGAAAGCCATAGGAATCAAGTTAAAGAAGTTCTTTCTAGGGTGCGCTCCAACCAACTCTTCTGCAAGCTGGAGAAGTGTCTTTTTGAAGTATCAAGTGTACCATTTCTGGGTTATATCATCTCCAGAGCTGATCTTCAAATGGATCCTGCCAAAATCCAAGCTGTCCTTGATTGGTCTCTCCCGACATCTTTGAAGGTCATACAGCGGTTCTTAAGCTTCGCCAACTATTACCGCAAGTTTGTGAAGGGTTTCTCAACATTAGTAGCACCCATCTCAGCCCTCACCTGCAAAACTGCAGACCCAACCAAATGGCCTGTCGAAGCCACTTCCGCATTCCAAATCCTCAAACAAGCATTAATTTCCGCTCTGATCTTGAAACAACCAGATCTAACTCGACCATTCATTCTGGAGGTAGACGCCTCCTCTATAGGGGTTGGAGCTGTCTTATCCCAACGATTTGAAGATGAAAAACTCCATCCCTGTGGATTCTTTTCCCAAAAATTCTTGCCCGCTGAAAGGAACTATGCTATCAGTGACCAAGAACTGCTTGCTATAAAATTAGCACTTGAGGAGTGACATTACCTCTTAGAGGCGGCTCAATACCCATTCACCATCTACACCGATCATAAAAATCAGCTATATCTAAAATCTGCAAATTGTTTGGAGCCTCGACAGGCTAGATGGCCGATGTTCTTTTCAAGATTCAACTTTAAGCTCGCCTAACATCCAGGGTCCCAAAATAGCAAGGCTGACGCTCTTTCCCGTACCATGGAGGGTGATCTTGAGTCTTTCCCAGAACAGCCTCATCCGATCTTGGACCCCACTATTTTTTCCACTATTAATGTGAACCCGATTCCACCTGTTGGAAAAACATTAGTTGCTCCTCATCTCCGCAAGAAGTTCCTGCAGTTGGCTCATTCTTCCCAGTTCTCTGGTCACTTGGGAATGGACAAGACTCTTAAAGTCATCCAGCGGTCATATTGGTGGCCCTCAATGAAAGGGGATGATAGGTCTTATGTATCATCATGTGTCAAGTGTGCCCAGCACAATGTACCCCGACAAGTTCCACTCGGACATCTCCAACCACTAGCTATTCCATTTTCACCATGGACCCACTTGTCAATGGATTTTATCACTGATCTTCCTCCATCTTGAGGCCACAACACAGTCTGGGGTATCGTGGACTGATTTTCCAAAATGGCCCATTTCGTACCTCTTACTGGGCTTCCGTCTGCACCCCTACTCACCCAGAACTTTATAAAAGAGATCTTCAGACTTCACGGCCTTCCACAAGAGATCATCTCTGACAGAGGAGTACAGTTCGTGGCGAAGTTCTAGAGGTCGCTCTGTTCAGCCCTTCAAGTGAAACTCAAATTGTCCACCGCATATCATCCCCAGACCAATGGTTCAGAACAAAAAGGTCAATCAGGACCTGGAACAGTTCCTTCGTACTTTTATCTCCTCCTCCCAAGATGACTGGATTGAGCATCTCCCTTAGGCCGAATTCGCTCACAACAACCATTCTCACACATCCACCAATTCAACTCCTTTTCTTACAGTATTTGGTCATCATCCTCGGGTTCCAGATTTCCCTCTTCTTCCAACATTGGATGTGCCTGCCACCAAGATATCTCTTCAGTGGTTCTCCAACATCTGGAAAAAGGTTTGTTCCGCTCTGACTAAAACCTCAGCTCGGTATAAGAAATTTGCTGACCACAAAAGATGAGCGGTTCCAAGTCTTCAAACTGGAGATATGGTCTGGCTCTCTACTCGAAACTTAAGACTCCGAGTGCCCTCGATGAAATTTGCCCCACGTTATATTGCTCCATTTCCAATCATCAGAGTCCTGAACCCCATGGCTTATAAGCTAAAGCTACCTCCATTTCTTCGCATTCCTAATTCATTCCACATTTCTCTTCTGAAACCATTGGTCTTGAACAGATTCCAGAGGATCTTCCTAAAGCTTCTAGTGTTCAAACTCAGCAAGGAGAGGAGTTCGAAGTTGACAGAATATTAGATTCACGTTGTCAATACAACCGTATTCAATACCTCATCGACTGGAAAGGTTATGGTCTGGAAGAACGAATCTGGATAAACGCTTCCGATGTCCATGCGCCCCGTCTAGTCAAGGCATTCCATATGAAGTTCCCTCGCAAACCAAGAAAGTGTCCGGTGGCCACTCATGAAGAAGGGGGTACTGTCACAAGCCGCCACGGAGACCTCCGCATCAGACCCCGCTGCTTACCTGTCCGGGCGCTGTCCCGCAGTGTTCCGACTCCCCAGCTGGTCGCTGCTATCTCTGCATCTGTTCCCATATGGCCACTGTCTTCTCCACTCCCCGCCGGCACCTGCGCTCCATCTCCCTCTATTTTCCTCAGCTGGGCTGTCATCCACGAGTGCTCCTGCCGCACTCCCAGTGCAGATGGGCGCAGCCATGTTGGTCCTGAACACCTCCTGTCCCACTAGCAAATTGCCAGTGCAACTAGTTCTTAGTCTAACTAGTGAGCCTTCCCACTGTGCTCCATAGGTTTTTGCTACCATCCACGCTACCACCATCTCCATACGGCTACCCAGCCGCTCCAAGTAGCTTCCACGCTACCATCATCTCCATACGGCTACCCAGCCGCTCCAAGTGGCTTCCACGCTACCACCATCTCCATACAGCTACCCAGCTGCTCCAAGTAGCCTCCACACTACCATCATCTCCATACGGCTACCCAGCTGCTCCAAGTAGTGTCCACGCTACCACCATCTCCATACGGCTACCCAGCCGCTCCAAGTAGCTTCCACGCTACCACCATCTCCATACGGCTCCCTAGCTGCTCCAAGCAATCCGTACTGCCACCTCTCACCTCATGGCTTTTCAGTCGCTCCAAGCAGTCAGTACTGCCACCTCTCACCTCACGGCTTCTTAGCTGCTCCAAGCAGTCCATTCTGCCACCTTTCACCCAGTAGCTGCCCAGCTGCATCAAGCATTCTCCGAGTTGAACCAAACTCTCCACCAGTCTTCTGCATCCTCTCATGCGGAGAAACATCATAAAACCAAGTCTCCTCCAGCAAGCACCTGAGTTAAGTAATCCAGGTCCAAGGCCCAGCCCGGGAACACAGCCTCAAAATCCCATGATTGTGACACACAGATGTAAGCAAGGTAAGGATTTTGTAGGCCATTTGCATAAACTCAAAGATGGGCAACTGCCAGTAAACTTATGTTGCGTGCATTGTTGCACACAACTTAGAATCAGGCCCTATGACTGCATACCACTAAATTATTTAATTAGTAATAAGAATTATTTATCAAAGTATTATTTGTGTATATTAATTTTGCACAATGACAACATTTGGATTGGTGACAGTCAGCATGTTAAATAGCAGTTTTAGCATATGTCTGGCCTAACCCTAACCACAGCCTAACCCTAACAACAGCCTAACCGCAGCCTAACCCTAACCACAACCTAACACTAACCGCAGCCTAACCCGAACCACAGCCTAACAAATATGGCAGCCTAACCATAACGGCATCCTAACTGCAGCCTAATCCTAACGTCAGCCTAACCTAATGGTCGATGGTGGCCCACAGCGCATGCGCACGACGGAGCCGGCTCCGTCGTGCACATGTGCGAGACCCAGCTAGCAACGGGCAATCCATTGCTCCGGGTCTCGCACCAAAGGGGGCAAGCTGTCGATGTTGAGTGACAGCTCGCCCCCTTTGATGGGCAGGCCAGGAAGGGTGGCTGCCCAAACGAATGCTTGTCATTTGGGGGCGGCCCCACTGACATCACGAGTGATGTCAGTGGAGAGCTTCCGGCTCTGTTAGAGCCGAAAGCTCTCTGGGGCTTGCCATGAACGAGACCCTACCACAGGGGTCTCGTCGCAAGCCCGATGGTCGCAATGGTCTTGACATTCAGCTCCCTCCTTCCGGGAGGGGTGTGTGGCCGGCAATGGGTCCGTGTTGGGGGCCGAGAATAAAGGCATTGTGAAGCAGAGGGTGCGAATCACGTCATAGGGCCCCCCGCTGCAGCAGTTTCGTAGTAGGTAGTCGGGGGGGCAGGCAGCAGCCAGGAGGCTTGCCTGCCTTTCCGTGGGGTCGGGAGCAGCACCCGATTTCCGGGAGGCTCCCGATCAAATCGGGAGGGTATTCAAGCCTGCAGTACATACATACATACATACATACATATTCTCACACACATAGGGCCTGATTCAGACGCGCTCGCAAGCGGGTCAATGGTGGGGTACTGCGCACGCGCGGGGCGCACATGTGCAAGCCCCGGAGCAAGAGAGAAATTCTCTCGCTCCGGGACTCACTACAAAAGGGGCAGCTGTCAATGTTGATCGACAGCTCGCCCTGTTTTGAAGGCGGGGCGGGGGGGTTGCTCTCTGGGGCTTGCGACGGATGAGACCCTACCACAAGGGTCTCGTCGCATGCGCCGATGGTTGCGATGGTCGCGACCATCACCTGGCCGCCCGCAAAAGCTGTGGGTTGTCACCCACAGCTTAGCGAGCAGCCAGGAGGCCGCAACAACAAAAAAAAATGCCCTGATTCAGAGTGAGCGCTCTTAAAGAGCGTACGGCTCTGAATCAGGCCCATAGTCACACACATATGCCCACATAGTCACATGTACATAGTTGCACACAGAGAAGAGAAAAAACTCTCTCAAAGGGAAATGTATTGGATCTTCACCCTCAATATCATGGTTCCACATGGGTTGAATGAATCATATGAGATCACACTTTTCCTTTAAAGTATATATGTACAGTATATCCTTCCAACTTATTTGTATTGTAATAACTGATTTTGATATCTCTAAATGCACCCTGTTTTCCCTTCTTTTGTTTATATTCTTTTATTCTATATGCACATATATATTTTTTAATATCCTTTTAATAATCAACTTTTATATGTTATTTATTGTGCCTTGTGTTTACGCTCTGAATCATATGATATTATATATGTAGTGATTGTAAAGATAATTTTTTTTAGCTTTACTCTGATCATGTTCTGTAATCAGTCTGACTTAAATGGATATTATAATAATTTACATAATATGTTGTCATACCTCCCAACTGTCCCGAATTTAGCGGGACTGTCCTGTTTTTATGGGACTGTCCCGCTGTCCCACCCACAGGCCGCAGTGTCCTGCGGTGGGGAAGTTGGGGGAAGCATACACCATGTATGCAGAGCGAGAATAGATGCTGTGCGCACAGCATCTATTCACAGTACGGTGGGGGGGTGGGCACGCCCCTTAGTGATGTAAACAGGGCGTGCCACTAGGCCACGCCCCTTTATGTGTATGCCATGCCCCCTTTTCGGTTATAATGCCCTTAACCAACTGGTTATAATCAAATTGTGAGGTATGTGTTGTTATGATTGAGAGTAGGAAAAGAATGTCTTGGAAGATCCCATATATATTAACAGTAGTATCTAACAAAATGGTGGGGCCCATATTGAACACAGGACCACATATAAATGGTGGATTTGAACACTAGGTTGTTTTGTGTATCTCAATTTGCAATAAAATGGTGCCCGCAATGTAATAGATAGGACCATTAGAAAATGGCTGCCGATACAGAATAATTCTACTCGGGAATGAGGTAATGGACTCTATCTAACCTGCTCCCTACATAGATATATCGCTTTCATAGCGGGGATGAGTGCCGGAAAAAGATCTATCTTGTTAGCCGGTATACATCGAGTTACAGGGAAAGCTTGGAGATCCCGTGCATGCGCGGGAGACTCCAAAATGGCGGAACTGAAAAAACGTCCGGAAATGCCGTACATGGTAATGGCTAATTCCAGTATTGGGTATATAAGTCAGAGAAGTTTGCATGTGAAACATTCTCCTGATGAATTAGCGTTAGTGATGAAACACGTTGAGGATGGTAACGCTGCTGATATCCTGTTCCAGCTATTGACGTTTCAGATAAGCCTTTCTTTCAACTTTTCAATGTTATTGTTTTTTTGTTGTGTTTTATGGTGTATACATTACATTTTTTATACTACACTATGAGAGTGTTCTTTTCTCTCTACCTCGGTCCAATTCTGGAAATCCATGTCTAGAGGGCGATGGTCCATGAATAAAGGAGGTGTATCTTGGAAACCATAAAGATATATACTACATGCCTGTTTATATAAACTTTGCGGTACGCATATTTGATTATTCCTTACTTAAAAGACAAACTTTCCCATAATACTACACCTGAAGGCGCTTGTTCTCTCACCTTTTGTTTTTCAGAATTACCTGCGACCATACAACAACGGTCCACTTGGAGAGGACCTGGGAGGTTAGCCTGGGAGGTGTATAAAGGAAAAGAATATTTTTCATTAAGACTACAAAACAATGGAACTGACTTTGGAGTGTAGCGCCAATATTAGTGCCTGTGTCTGAAAATAGTTACACACATGCACACATATATAGACACACATACATACAGACACACACAGTCTAATTCACACAAACATACATACATACATACATACATACATACAGTGACACACTTTTACACACATACAGTAACACACTTTTACATACACATATATATATATATATATATATATATATATACATAGTTACACACATACATAAACATAGACACAGACACATACATACAATCACACACATACGAAGACATACATGCAAACCCACAGTCACACACACATATATACACATACACACAGTTGGACATATACATACATACAGTGACCCACATACCCTCACTTCTCAATAGGACTAAACACAGGTACACAGTGTCATAGCATGATGGACAACGGCGCTCACTTACCAGGTCCGGCAGCACTGATTGGCAGTGGGCAGGGAGTCCCCGGCGCCCGCTGCTGAAGTCCCTGGCCCTCCCTCTGACTCCAGCAGTAGTTCATCTTCGCGGCTCTCCCGCGCACCGCTCAGAATCAAATTTAAAAGGGGCAGGAGCGCCAAATATATTGTCACTGTGGGAGGCAAGATTGAAGTCCCGATATATAAGGAGGATCTTGGACACTTATCCTTTGCCAGAGTATAGGCTTAGCATTCTGACATCTGTGTATCCTGACATCTGTTCCTGACCAAGGCTATTTCAAGCGACCTAATTCCATCTGATCCTTTGCTACTGTGTCTTGTGATTCCGGTTTTGACCTTGGCTATTCTTAGTGATCTAATTCAGTCTTATCCCCAGTACTGTACTGTTCATCTGGTTTTGACCCAGCTTGTTGACTATGCTTGTTCGCCTTACAGAGCACTTTCAAATACATTCTAGCACACACCAGCACCCTTACTAGGGAACCTAGTCGTAAGGATGCGAACTGCGTGTCGGGAGTAGCTAAGTCCAAACCCCCTTGCGGGGGTCCCTGGTGATTACCCCCGGCAAGTTAGACTACACACCTCTGTACTGGGTAATTGCCAATCCTGAAGTACGGGCAAGCATTTAATATCCACCTGTGAATTGTGACTGTAATGAATCTCCCCTGAATTTGTATAAGTCCCCTAAAGTTGCTTCTGCCTATAACAACTGCCTGTTGTTCCTATGGAGTACGATACACTGTATTTAGGATGCCACCAGGTCTTAACCTCCGGACAATAGGGGCTTATACAAACAGCAGGAGTTTGCAAGGTAAAACTCGAGTAGTAATACAAAGGTAATATTAACCACAGAGCAACCTGCAGCCATGGACACAAGCAGATCGAATGCACACTAATAAACAGGTAGCATTAATATAAGCAAAACAAAGTAATAAAATCGCAGGGTAATTACCACAGAGCCACGTGCACTATCGACACTGACAGAATACAATTGCATTTAAACACAACTACATAAAATAGTGGCAATCACAAACAACATATATTGCAAAATGGTAGAGCAATAAACTCAGATACACATGCAGCTGGCAGTATGGAATTGCAGCATAACATATAATGCAGAATGGAACAGCAATATATTAACCAGCGTGTGTTTTGCAGAGTATAATAGCAGCAAAAGATATTTACATATATTGTAGGATGGAAGAGCAACAGTACAGAATACAAATGGCTTGCAGAGTGGATTTGCAGCACAATGAATGTTCCAGGTATAGTTGCAACTAGGGGTGAGCGGGTTTGGATTTCTGAAATCCGAACCCCCCCGAGCCCCCACCCCGATCCGAGGCCGATCCGAGTCAGGCTCGACTTTTCCCGCCTGACTCGGATCTGAAATCGAGGCAAAACGTCATCATCCCGCCTTCCGGGTCTCGCGGGTTTTGGATTCTATATAAGGTACCCGCGTCTGCACCATTTTCTCACTCGGCTGTGGACAGTGAAGAGGGAGGGTGGGAGTTAGGGCTGGCTGGGCTGTGTAGTGTAGTGTAGTGCTGTGCTGCGCAGTGCTGCTGGTGTCCATAGGGGCTGTGTCCACTCCTCCAAAGTCCATAGGGGCTGGCTGTGTTGTGCTGCTGTTGTCCATAGGGGCTGTGTCCACTCCTCCAAAGTCCATAGGGGCTGGCTGTGTTGTGCTGTGCTGCTGTTGTCCATAGGGGCTGTGTCCACTCCTCCAAAGTCCATAGGGGCTGGCTGGGCTGTGTTGTGCAGTCAATTGTCCATAGGGGCTGTGTCCACTCCAAAGTCCTGTGCAGTGTCCCAGTCCTAAAGGGGTGCTGTAGTGTTGTCCAGGGGGTGCTCTGTCCATCAGGGGTGCTCCCCCCAAGTGCAAAAAAATATATATTTTTGCTGTTTGTGAATTGTGTGCGCAGTAGCCGCACGTGCATCAACAAAGTAGCGGCAAGCGTGCGCCTGTGTCATAAGTAAAGGGCCGGCTGGCTCGTCCGTTAAAGGGTGCTGTAACCCCCAAAGTGCACTCCAAATAATATATATATTTTTTCTGTGTTTGTGAATTGTGTGCACTGTACATGCATCCTCAAAGCAGCAGCGCCAAGCGTGCATCTGTCTGTTGAAGGGTGGTGTAACCCCCAAAGTGCGCTCCAACAAAAATAAAATAATCTTTTTTTCTGTGTATGTGTGTGAAATGTATGCGCAGTGGCCGCACATGCATCCTCAAAGCAGCAGTGACAAGCGTGCGTCTGTCTGTTAAAGGGTGGTGTAACCCTCAAAGTGCGCTCCTCAAAAAATAAAAAGTTCTTTTTTTTCTGTCTTTGTGAATTGTGTGCACTGTAACTGCACGTGCATCAACAAAGGAGCAGCGCCAAGCGTGCGTCTGTGTCCCATAAGTCTGTTAAACGGTGGTGTAACCCCCAAAGTGCTCCAAAAAATAAAAAACAATTTTTTTTCTGTGTTTGTGACTTGTGTGCGATGTAGCCGCACATACATCAACACATTAGCAGCGCCAAGCGTGCGCCTGTGTCATAAGTCAAGGGCCGGTTTGGACATCTGGTCTGGACTGAAGAACGTGCCAACAATTTCTGACATGCCTACTGCCACTGCATATGATACTGTCCTCAAAACAGCAGCGACAAGCATGCGTCTGTCTGTTAAAGGGTGGTGTAACCCTCAAAGTGTGCTCCAACAAAAATAAAATAATCTTTTTTTCTATTTGTGTGTGAAATGTGTGTGCAGTAGCCACACCTGCATCCTCAAAGCAGCAGCGACAAGCGTGCGTCTGTCTGTTAAAGGGTGCTGTAACCCCCAAAGTGCACTCCAAAAAAATAAAAATAAATATTTTTTTGTGTTTGTGAATTGTGTGCACATGCACAGTAGCTGCACGTGCATCAACAAAGTAGCGTCAAGCGTGCGCCTGTGTCATAAGTAAAGGGCCGGCTGGCTTGACCATTAAAGGGTGCTGTAACCCCCAAAGTGCCCTCCAAACAAAATAAAAAATTATTTTCTGTGATTGTGAATTGTGTGCACTGTGGCTGCACGTGCATCAACAAAGGAGCAGCGCCAAGCGTACGCCTGTGTCTCATAAGTAAAGGGCCGGCTGGCTCATTTCTTAAAGGGTGGTGTAAGCCCCAAAGTGCACTCCAACAAAAAAAATATTTTCTTCAGTGTTTGTGAATTGTGTGCACTGTACATGCATCCTCAAAGCAGCAGCGCCAAGCGTGCGTCTGTCTGTTAAAGGGTGGTGTAACCCCCAAAGTGCACTCCAACAAAAATAAAATAATCTTCTTTTTTTCTGTGTTTGTGTGTGAAATGTATGTGCAGTAGCTGCACCTGCATCCTCAAAGCAGCAGTGACAAGCGTGCGTCTGTCTGTTAAAGGGTGGTGTAACCCCCAAAGTGCGCTCCACAAAAAATAAAATAATCTTTTTTTTCTGTGTTTTTGTGCGAAATGTATGCACAGTAGCCGCACCTGCATCCTCAAAGCAGCAGCGCCAAGCGTGCGTCTGTCTGTTAAAAGGTGGTGTAACCCACAAAGTGCGCTCCACAAAAAATAAAAAATTCTTCTTGTCTTTTCTGTCTTTGTGAATTTTGTGGACTGTAGCTGCACCTGCATCCTCAAAGCAGCAGCGCCAAGCGTGCGTCTGTCTGTTAAAAGGTGGTGTAACCCCCAAAGTGCGCTCCACAAAAAATAATCTTTTTTTTCTGTGTTTGTGTATGAAATGTATGCGCAGTAGCCGCACCTGCATCCACAAAGCAGCAGCGCCAAGCATGCGTGTGTCTGTTAAAAGGTGTTGTAACCCCCAAAGTACGCTCCACAAAAAATAAAAAATTATTTTTCTTCTGTCTTTGTGAATTGTGTGCACGGTAGCTGCACATGCATCAACAAAGGAGCAGCGCCAATCATGCGCCTGTGTCCCATAAGTAAAGAGCCGGCTGGCTCATTTCTTAAAGGGTGGTGTAACCCACAAAGTGCACTAGTCTCCAACAATAATAAAAAATTATTTTCTGTGTTTGTGTGTGCCTTAGCCGCACGTATATATCAATATAACATAAATGGAGGACCAAACTTTCTCCGATAAAAATAAAATAGGGAAAGATCAAGAACCACTTCCTCCTAGTGCTGAAGCTGCTGCCACTAGTCATGACATAGACGATAACATGCCATCAACGTCGTCTGCCAAGGCCGATGCCCAATGTCATAGTAGAGGGCATATACAATCCCAAATGACAAAGTTCAGGAAAATGACCTTAAAAAAAACATTTAAATCATCTGAGGAGAAACGTAAACTTGCCAATATGCCATTTACGACACGGAGTGGCAAGGAATGGCTAAGGTCTTTCCCTATGTTCATGACTAGTGGTTCAGCTTCACATGACGATGGAAGCCCTCATCCCGCAAAAAAATCAAACGCGTTAAGCTGGCAAAAGCACAGTGAAGAACTGTGCGTTCTATGAAGATATCACAAATCCCCAAGGAGAGTCCAAGTGTGGTGGCGGTTGCGGTCCCAGCACTGGACGGGAAGAGGTGGCTCTTTCCACCATTTGCACGACCTCTGCAAGTGCTGAAAGGAGCACCCACAGTCCACTTGCTGATATGCAAATTGAAGATGTCACTGTTGAAGTACAACAGGATGAGGATACTGGTGTAGCTGACGCTGAGGAGGAAGTTGGCGAGGAGGATTCTGATGGTGATGTGGTTTGTTTAAATCAGTTGTCTGTGTCATGCCTGAGCAGAGGACCAAACATTCCACCTCTTTGGTCTGACAATATTTCTATCCAAATCCGGACAACAACTGTCTTGCCATATGTACCATATGTAAAGGTGAAATAAGTAGGGGTAGGGACGTTAACCACCTAGGAACATCCTTCCTTATACGTCCCCTGAAGCGCGTTCATAAAAAATTACTGTCAAGTTCAGAAACTTTGGCTAAGACCGTCAACAGTCCAGGGACACCTAAATCCCTTCGTCCTGTTGTATCCAAGTGCCTGCAAACCACACCGTCAACTCCCTCCTCGTCAATTTCCTCCTTAGTCAGAATCGGAAATAGTCCTGCAGGCCATGTCACTGGCATGACTGACTCTCCTATCCGGGATTCCTCCGGAGGATCCTGCATTGCTACGCCTACTGCTGCTGCTGCTGTTGCTGCTGGGAGTCGTTCATCATCCCAGAGAGGAAGTAGGAACACCACTACTTTTACTATAAAATTGACTCTCCAACAGTCCTTAGTGAGGAGAATGAAGTACGACAGCAGTCATCCTGAAGCAAAACGTATAACTGAGGCCTTGACTGCTATGTTGGTGTTAGACGTGCATCCGGTATCCGCCATTAGTGCAGTGGGATTTAGACAATTGATGGAGGTAGTGTGTCCCCGGTTCCAAATCCCATCTAGATTCCACTTCACTAGGATGGCGATACCGAGACTGTACAGAAACTTCAGAAAAAGTGTCCTCAGTGTCCTGAAAAATGCGGTTGTACCCAATGTCCACTTAACCACGGACATGTGGACAAGTGGAACAGGGCAGACTAAGGACTATATGACTGTGACAGCCCACTGGGTAGATGTATCACCTTATGCAGCAACAACAGCAGCGTCACCAGTAGCAGCATCTCAGAAACGCCAGCTCGTTCCAAGGCAGGCTACGCTGTGTATCACCGGTTTCAGTAAGAGGCACACCGCCAACAACCTCTTAGAGAAACTGAGGAAAATCATCGCCCAGTGGCTTACCCCACTCAGACTCTCCTGGGGATTTGTAATATCTGACAACGCCACCAATATTGTGCGGGCATTACATCTGGGCAAATTCCAGCATGTCCCATGTTTTGCTCACACAATAAATTTGGTGGTGCAGAATTTTCTGAAAAGTGACAGGGGCATGCAGGAGACGCTTTGGGCTCTGGCCACTTTCGCCATTTAGCGACTGCGTGCCGAAGACTGGAGCGCCAGCAAACACACTTGACCCTGCCCCGCCATCACCTGAAGTAAGAGGTTGATACATGATTTGGCTTACACCTCAAGTGCCTGCAGAATTGATATGGTGATATTTTTTCTTTTTGTATCTCTATACTACTGTTTATTTCAACTCCAGGATCTATCTTTTTTTGATTAATAGAAGCAAGAGATGAGAATCAATGCTTAATATATACTAATAGTATTGTGATAGACCCTGTTTTTGGTTATAAATCGAGAATCAATGTATTGATTATGTCCTGATTTATATTGCAGACTGCCATCGTCTCTGAGGAGATAATTCAGTGAATAACCATTTAGATAACTGTTGTTTTAATTCTGCTTAATCATTGTGTGTCAGCTTGCACAGATATATAACTTGTCGTAATTTTAAGATTATATTGGTCTTACAGTAGCCTAAAACTAAGGGGGCGATTCAGAACCGGACGCTAAGCTGCGCTCTCTCGCAGCCATCAGGGGGCGGATATGCAAATTCCGCGATCGCACAGCCAGGCTAAAGGACACCCTCTATGTCTTAGAGAGCGACAGCAGAGTGAACGCTCGCCGGTGTAATGATGCCCACTTTTCTTTCTTAGCTCACGTCATCTCCAGGAAGTGTATGATTATTCAGTAACATCAAGAGCCATCGGAGTTGCTCGCAGCCCTTAAGGTAGACCCTACCCCACCGCAAGCACTGCGATCACTGCAGGCTGAAATGCAACCAGGTGACGTGTACAATGACGCTGACATGATAATTATGCATGCCCAATGAACGCTGCTTTGATGCTCAGACACGCCTGCGTTTGCATATCCACTCCCCTGTTTTCCCGGACCTTCCACTGTTACCACTCACGAACGGCACTATCTGTCACTCAAAGGAGCGGCCCGTTTGCGGGCTTCGAGCGAGCACTTCCTTATCGCACAGACTGGTTCACGCATGCGTATTTTGCTGCATACGCAGGCACAGATGGGCGACATCTGCCCATAGCGAGCAAACGCGGCTTAATGTCCAGGTCTGAATCGGCCCCTAAATGTCTTTGTGAATACTCTGTGTGCTGGCTACTAATTGTTACATTGTATTTGTCTGACTTTACCTCTGAAACTTAATTGCACATGTAAGTATTGAACATGTTCAAAGGCTGTTTAATGTTTTGAATACTAATGAGATATTGAAACACATTCCTAACAGATGTATATTGGAAATTGAATGCATTAGGAATTGAATTCAGGTGGATGTCAAGCTTTTTCTTCCTTTTTTTCATTAATATAATATTGAATTGATTAATTAGGGAATATTATTATTGAAATTTTCGCCGCAACTACATTGTTATACGAATCTATTCTGTGATTTTATATTTATCTTGATTTTGTCTTCTGAAGAGTGTACTTCTATGACACGTTTTATATAAGAGTTGTCTTATTAAAAGTTAAGTTTTATTTTTTTCATAACTTTACATACACCTACATATTTCTAAGAGTGCCCCAAAAAGACTTATTTGTTCTTCTGCTTCTTAGCAAAATTTTCTCATGTGTTTGACACAAATTATTTCAGGGAGCACCACCAACCGATTGTCAGATTGATTTATCCAATAATAGTCCATAATGTTATTTTTTTGATATACTACATAAATTTTTTCTAATCTTATATTATGTGAAAACTAGTGCGGACTCCATCTTCCCTTTAATATAGGTTAGAATTTTCCCTACTGAATAGCTAATCCAAGTATGATGTAAAGGGGGAGGGTTAGGATTAGACACTAAGGAGGGAGTGTTAGGGTGCGGGGAGGGGGAGGTTAGGTTTAGGCACTAAGGGAGGAGGTAGGTTAGGCACTGGGGAGGGAGGGTTAGGGTAGGGTTAGTGCTAGCATACTTACCTATGGGTGTCGGGATGCTGACTGTCGGGATGCCGCATTCGGTATTTTGACCAGCGGCATCCCAACCGCCGGCAATCCATACCCAACCCATATAATTCGGATGTAGTCAGCATCCCGGCATGCAGGATGCCTAAGGTCTAAATACCAGCAATAAAATCCCGACAGCGTCGGGATCACAGCACCAGTCTCCAGACCGCTGGTATCCCGAAGGTAAGTATCGTCAGTTAGGGGAGGGTTAGCGTGCTGCGTTAGGGTTAAGCACTAGGGGGGGTAGGGTTAAGTTTAGGGTGTGGGGAGTGGGAGATTAGGTTTAGGCACTATGGGGGAAGGTTAGGTTTAGGCACTGGGGAGGGAGTGTTAAGTTTAGAGTGCGTGGAGGGGGGAGGTTAGGTTCAGGTACTGGGGGGGAGGTTAGGTTTAGTCACCGGGGATGGAGGATTAGGGTAGGGGTTAGGGTTAGTGCTAGCATACTTACCTATGGGTGACGGGATTCTGACTGTTGGGATGCTGCTGTTGGTTTTCTGACCAGCGGCATCCCAACCGCCAGCAATCCATACCCAACCCGTTTAAATAAGCATTTACTCTAGATATCATAATACCGGGTCTTCAATACTCAAGTCAATTCCCAAAATGGAATTTCCATTATAAATAAATCAAATCCACGATCATTTTATCTATACCATGAATTAATATTAAACAAATTATTACTAAGCTCTAGTCCCCAGTAGTCACCCCTACACTCAACGCAAACTTTAATATTACTATTTAAATATATGCCCTAAAACAACATTTATTCTACAATTAAGTGACTAACAAATAAGCATGAATATGTTGGTGCACTTGTACAATGTGTACTCAAACCTGGGTCAGATTGTCTGAAGAAGTTTTGATAAAGTGTATTGACACCCTATAGAATATGCTAACTTTACAGCAGCAGTGATAGTCAGGAAATTCACAGAAATCTCAAGGCTAAGTAATGTGGCAGGCACTATCGGGCTGAGTTGCATGCAGTGGCGTCCGTATCTGCGTCTTTTGCCAGTCACACATCTGCAACTTTAAGCAAGTGTCATTACAAGCCTTTCCCCCACTTTGTGCCTCTTTAGATGCAACCATCAAAACTTGTACCAGCCGAATGCTAGATGCAAATTCTCAATCAAAGTATGGCTTCCAATGTGAACAATTATGCGATTATAAGTTCACAACCACTACATCAACACGCCAGTGACACTTCCATAACATGCCCATAAGACAGATCATTTCTGTGGGTCCGCTTAGCCACCTGCCTGTCACTGCCCAGGAATGCCCAAAACATTTTCAAGACACTTCTGAGACCTTGCATCTCAATCAGAACTGAAACTCTGTGTACATGGATTCTGAATGTATGTGCAGTCATGTGACTTAGATGAATGTGCAGAAGAAAAAATGCTTAACTGTATCCGACATCAGCAGTGCACCCAACTCAGATTCAGGGGTCTATTTACTAAGCCTTTTATGGCGATAAAGTGAATGGAGATAAAGTACCAGCTCCTGACTGCCAAGTTACAGGCAGTGTTTGAAAAATAACAGGTCCGACCAGCCGCAGCCACTGCAGCTCTCCACACCCGCTGAGAGCTCTCATGCTGTGGATGCAATCACAATGGCTAATTTATGCACGCCCATGAAACGGCGTTCAAACAGTCAGCCACGCCTGCGTTTTTTCTGACCTCCCCATTATCACCCCCAAACGCTGACTATCACTCACTTGGTAAGTGGATCCTCTGTGCATACATAATCGCAAAGCAATTGTATGAGTACTGGCAAACAATCTGTGTAAATATTGCCATTGCGTCCATCTCTGAATCAGGCCCAGACTTTGTTGCTAATTGGCGAGTTTGAGAATTGGCAACTGAGTGAATTGTCTTTGTGCATTTGTCTGTATTGTTTATTAGTTTTTATTGCCTTTTTTATCCTTTGCGTTTCTGTCTTTGTGTCCTGTCTTATTTGTGTGTTAGTGTTTTGTTCTACTCTCTATTTGTACTGTTATTATTTGTTATGTGTTCATTGCTGCCTGTTTTTTGTGTGGGGGAGATTGTAGAGTAGCAGGAGGCTGCAGAAGGTAGGACAGTGAGGAGGAGGTGGGATGAGAAGTAGAGACAGAGGAATAGCAAGCTAGTGAATACCAAAGCTCTAACATGGACGAATGTCCATTTTAGTTACTGTGTGATGAAAATTTTTAGCCTGTTGCACAGCATAGTACCAGTGGATGAGTGTATTTTGTGGGATCTGGCTTACAAAACATCATTGCCCAGAAAAAAAAAGATGTATCCATTTTTGTGTGATGCAGTCAACTTGTGTGGGGATTGTAAAATGCAATGTTGATAACGGCAGGAAACGCTTCTCCAACATAGGCCCGTATTCAACTAGTTTCGCACCCGCGATACTTTTCCGCCTGCCGGACTTTGCGCCTACATCGTGTGTTTTGGCCACAGAAAGTTATCGTGCGCGCCCCCACTATTCGCCGTATTCAATTCCAAAGGATGCGAAAACGCTTCCCGGCGAAACGCAAACACGCAAAAAGTGCTGTCAAAAATGGGGAAATCAGCCTGACACCCCCCAAAAGATGTACTAACATTGGGGATCAATATAGATGTCCCCAAATAGCCCTACTGAAGCTATTTGGGGTACTTAAGTGCTGTCAATTGCTTCTAATTAGCATCTTTGCACAAGTGGTGAAGTATAGCATTAAGCACTATTTTTACGAGAAAAAAAGTAGTCCTGTCAAATTTGGAGTACTTGAAAATGGGTGCAAGCATGGTTTCAATTCGCTAAAGTGAAGTTTTAAGTGATGCAAAAAGCACACCTTCAGCATGCACCTGCAAACAAAAAAACACCTCACCCATACTTGCAGACCCCCCAAAAAGTCTATTTAGCTACTTTTTATGTGTGTACAGCCACTTTGTAATTTTTTGCCCCCATTTTCAAAGTAATTTTTTGGGGTGTTCCTCATTTTTTTTTAGTTTTTTTTTTATGCAGTTATCCTTTGAGGGGCTGTACCAGGGGTGCAGAGTGGTTTCCAAAACCGCAAAAAGTCTTTGCAATTGAATAGGGCAAAAAGTTTCCACCTGTCGAAATGACATAATCCACGATACTTTTTCATGGATTCTGACTTCGACGCTAATTGAATATGGCCCATAAAGAGGCCTAGTGGAAAGCAGCAGGCAGTATTGGTGGAGGCCCACCATTGCGGATGAAGTTATACAATTATGCCACTACAAAATGTAGTCATATTACAACATCATGCTGTTATGGCCTTTTAATGTCTAACCAAGTTTCAAAACAGATTTGAAAGAACTGCAGGGGCAGTACAGTACTCTTATGCAGTTGGCCATAAAGGTGTTAAATTATATCCATTTATTATGCTTAAATCAAAGCATGTTTTCTTAAAAAAAATACCTAGAATGTATATGGAAACCAGCCTATTTGTTAAATAAATGTTAAAATAAGAAATATTACTTATTTAATTACTTATGCATTTCTTTTCTTTGTTAGGACCCTCACATGCCATGCCTACACCCGCACCACCTGTGCAGCCAGAGGATGTAGCGGAAGGAATTATCTTGACAGTTGTTAAGGATTCAAAAGAACAAAGTAACAGTAAAGCATCCTGAGACCATTCATGTGTGGGGTTGCTTCTCAGCCAAGGGAGTGGGCTCACTCACAATTTTGCCTAAGAACACAACCATGAATAAAGAATGGTACCAAAACATCCTCCAAGAGCAACTTCTCCCAACCACCCAAAAACAGTTTGGTGAGGAACAATGCCTTTTCCAGCATGATGTAGCACCTTGCCATAAGGCAAAAGTGGTAACTAAGTGGCTCGGGGAACAAAATATTGAAATTTTGGGTCCATGGCCAGGAGACTCCCCAGACCTTAATCCCATTGAGAACTTGTGGTCAATCCTGAAGAGGCGGGTGGACAAACAAAAACCCACAAATTCTGATAAACTCCAAGCAATGATTAGGCAAGAATGTCCGGCCATTAGTCAGTATGTGGCCAGAAGTTGATTGACAGCATGCTAGGGCGAATTGTAGAGGTCTTGAAAAAGAAGGGTCAACACTGCAAATATTGACTCTTTGGGGTAAATTTATTAAAGTGAGAGTTTTTAGAAGTGAGTTTTAGAAGGGATGTTGCCCATACCAACCAATCAGATTTTACTTAACATTTAACTAGCACCTTCTAGAAGATCATAGCTACAATCTGATTGATACATTTAAACCTTTGCATAAAATTAATGTAATTGTCAATTAAAACCTTTGACACTTATGAAATGCTTGTAATGTTACTTCAGTATACCATAGTAACATCCTACAAAAAAGTCTAAAAACACTGAAGTCGCAAACTTTGTGAAAACCAATACTTGTGTCTTTCTCAAAACTTTTGGCCATGACTGTATATTGGTTACACAATATAAATGCTTCCTTGTTGTAGAACAAACTGGTCCGCCATTTCTCACGAAAGCATATATTAACTTACCAATTTAAAAGGGGAGTATGAGTAAGGGCAACACCTCACATTGGAACAGTGGAAGAACCTCTATAACAAAAATGACAAATAAAACTTTATTCAACTAACCCCAAAACACAAGGGAAATGTTTGTTGAAACTGTGAATTGAACCTCCCTTCTCTCTCTGTATTGGCTACATGTTCAGTTGTTAAAGGGGCCTCTGAATGCCTCGATATTGTCCAAGTCATCCCTATCTCGGTGTGGGACAATATTGTCAAGCGTACAGAATGCATTTACAATGTCACTAACCTTATTGGGAGAACAACGGAGTAAGTCACCGAATTTATAAAGGCATCTGAACCTGCTAAAATTCCAAAGGTTTGTTCTATCATATTCCTAGTCGAAATGTGCACCTCATTGTAATTATGCTGAACAGGACCTTGTGAACTCAGCAGAATTGCCTGCAATGCAAAAATAAAATGGTAACAATAGTCCATCCATTTTGCAGTTGATATTCTAAAACATATTCTTAATGGTTAAACAAAAAAAAGACATAACAAAAAAAAGAAAGGGGGTTGTCCCCCAGCACACTATATTGTACCTGCAATGGGATTTTGTTAATTTACCGGCAGCCGGGATGCCAGCTGTGGGAAACCTGATGTTGAAAGCCTGACTCGGGATTAATGATAGGCATCAAAATCCTGACACCTATCTTTAGCCCAATGCAGAAATCCCAACAGCCGCCATCCTGAATGAAGGTAAGCGGGGCATGTTAGGTGTTAGCCGCGGAGGGGGGTGTGTGGATATGTTTAGGGACCCCCTGGGAGAGATTAGGGTTAGACACTCCTTGGGGAGGGTCAGGGTTAGGTTACAGGAAGGGGGTTAGTGTTAAGCACCCCTGGGGAGGGTTAGGTTTAGGGTGGGGGTTAGGTATCACTATGGGAAGGTTAGTGGGGGGAGAGGGTAGGGCTAGGGTACTCACCACCCCTGCTGGGATCTTCATCCATCAGGATCAGCTGCTGGTATTTCATACCCAACCCCCTGCAACAATACTTGAAAACTATATAGTAATAGAAATTCAGAGATATTTGCAAATACATGGTAAGCCACCAGTGCAAATTCACGGCCTCTCTGATATTGTTGGTCCCTACACTGCATGATAACAGTACCCACTCTGGGCCATTTAATTGTCTATTGTAAGGCCTCATGGTAAAGGCATATACAGAAATACATTCAAATTGAGAGCTAACTTCATGGCTTTCGAATTGGATGTATTTCTGTGGGGGACCACCAGTATCAGAGAAGCCGTGAAGTTGGCCTGGTGGCTTACCATGTATTTGCAAATGCATGCAACAAATATCTCTGAATTTCTATTACTATATAGTTTTAAAGTATTGTTGCAGGTACAATTTAGTGTGCTGGGGGACATCTCGTGGACATGTCTGTTTTTTTGTTTAGTATGGTTTCATGCATCTGAAGAGTATTGCTAAATTGATTTGAGCAGCTTCCACTTTGTTAAAAGAAAGACATACCCAGCAGCCAACCCTCAGGCATTTCACCACTCTCAATTTATCCCACAGAACTGAATGGCACAGGCTATAGGCATCACTGAATGGATCAGGGAAGCCCATTACAATCACAGACCATAAACTTCCCCCCGGAAGTGTGGTGCTCTCAGCTCACTATAAGAGTACAATTAATGGCTCAAAGGACATTAGGTAATCCTGAGAGCCTATAGAAGGCAACGTTAAGATCCTCCATTCTGACTCTTGACTGGGCAAGGATATATACAGTATGTGTGCAATAATTTCTTGAAGGCACCTAACACTTGGCTTACAGCATAGGGTAATTTTACTTAGAACCATGTTTAACTTCTAAATGTAATCGTTGGATGTCGGCGGAAGGTTGTAAGATCAAAAAACAAAATGTACTAATCAGCGTATTTGATTATTTACATTCGATGGTGATTATCAGCGATTTCTGTCATGTGCGAGATCAGTTGATTTGTGCCATTTACAATAACTCTGCTGCAGGGCCGTGACCTGTGCAATGGCACGGCACTGCAGGGCAGGGGGCGCTATTTGGGCCTGTCAATTTTCCTGTTTATTATCATTCTCACTTGTAGCTTCCTCTTCTTTTATCCCCAGCATCTCCTGGCCTCCCCTATCTCTTCTCTGGCTCTTCCCCATAAGGCCATGGCTCTTTTTCTGGTGCACTAACTTATGTTCCTATTTAAAAAATGGGCTGAGGGGGTGCCAATGCTCTTTCTGGCACAAGGCACCAAAAAGTCTAGTTACGGCTCTGCTCTGCTGTCAAATCACAGCATGAATCTGCTGACAGTCAGCGGCAGATTCAAAGCCTCAAATTACTCCTTCCTAGCTTGATCCATTAGGACGAGGTGGGCTTTGTTCCTGGTTGTGAGGCCAGGGACAATGCCACTAAGGTTCTAGACCTGATTCATATGGTCTCATGCCCGCAATTTCCAACTATACTCTTGTCCACAGATGTGGAAAAGGCCTTTGACAGTGTGGACTGGGATTTTCTGTTGGGGGTACTGAAGCATTTGGGCCTGGGCCAGATTAGTATCCAGAGTCCTCTATTCTAACCCCTTAGCCAGGTCAAGATTAATGGGGATTTATCTGATCCTGTTCCAATTTCATATGGTACTCACCAGGGATGTCCCTTATCTCCACTAGTATTTGTTCTTTGTATGGAGGCTCTGGCGAGGACCATTTGACAGAACATTAACATATCAGGAGTATCTGTGGGGGAAAAAGAATTTAAATTAGCCCTTTTCGCCGATGACCTTCTGGTCACAGTATCTAACCTGTTGATTATTGGTCCCCAACCTTCTCAAAGAATTTAAACGTTTTTGCTCCCTCTCAAATTTTAAAGTGAATATGTCCAAATTCCATGGCTTTAAACTTTACTGTAGATCAGACTACTTTACAAGGTTTACAATCTATTTCTCAGTACGCAGTTGAAATACCTGGGGGTTATTTTAAACAAGAACCTCTCCCAGATTTTTTCCTCCAACTTTCCTCCACTATTTAATAAGATCTAAACAGATCTTCAATCCTGGTGCTCCAAGAGGATCTCATGGATGGGTAGGATTGGAGTAATTAAGATGAATGTGCTAACCCAGGGTCCTCTATCTCCTGCAAACTCTTCCATATCAATATCTTACTCTTGGTTTAAGGATTTGCACTGTGTCATTAGAGACTATGGCCCTGATTCAGAGCCGCTCGTTAACAGCAGTACGCTCGTTGCGTTCCGATGTTGACTAACCGCGCATGCGTCGGTGTTACACTGCGCATGTGCGTACGGCAGATTGCGAGCTTTTTTTGTCTCGTTCGTCAAATAGCGTACAGGAAGTGACATGTCAAATGTGATTGACAGAACAGGGCGTTTTTGGGTGTTGACGGGGGAGGAGATGGAAAAACGCAGACGTGGCAAAGCGTTTTTGGGGCGTACATACATTAACAAATGCGAACGTCAAATGTGTTCGTACAAACTCATACGTCACTGGATGATTCTCTTTCCCTTCAAAATGCTCGCACAGCTTAGGGGCTGGATAACTCGACCACAGTGGCGATGGCTTCTCCTCCGTCCCGGCACTCCACGTTGTTGCATCGATTAATCGCGGCTTGTCAGAAAATCAATTAGTGTTGGATTGAAAACCGGCTTGGTATGTGTTTGGAAAGCAGTTTTTTTGGATAGCACAAAACCGAACGCAGGTGGAAATCATAGCTGCTAATGTCTGGATTACACAATCAATTAGCGTACATTTGTGGGGGTGTATTTTGGCCGCAATGTGTTGTTTTTGGACTATTGTAACAATAATGTCATCATGTTTAGGTTTGGTGCCTCATTTTGTGTTTGCAAGGTGATTTTTCCTCCTTAGGTAATGTTTTAAACGTTCCTTAACGAGCCCTTTTTTTCCAATGTGTATTTTTTTAGGTTGAACGTTGTTGGCTTGTGGGCCTGGATTAAATGTAACCCATTTTTACAATAATGTCAGAATACAAAGTCGTACATTTGATGTAAATTTATTGGTATCCCCAAAAAAATGAATGCACATATTTAACACAAACATTTTTGGCAGTGTTCATTCCACAATATTTATTAATTGTGCAAACAATAAATTGTTGTTAAACGTAAATGCAAAAATTAAAAACAATTCACAAGAAAGGAGAGGGAAGTTTTGGCCAGAAAGGAATATGAGGCAAGCACAGAAGGAGTGTGGGAAAAGTAGCCAATGCTGTCACCGTTTTTTCGGCCGTTTGGCTGGAGGAGGGAGGGCGCCAGACCGGGTCCGGGATGTCATCGGGCTGGCCTGTCCAGAGGCAGATGTTGTGGCCTCTGGACTAGGCACAGGGCTAGGCACATTTGGAGGATTGGCTGATGTTGTGCCAGAGGTGGAGGATCCTGATGTTCCGGCAGGAAGGGACGTCGGCTCCACCATGTGCTGGCGAACGAGCTGCTCCAGGGCATTGGCGATGCGGATGTTGGCCCTTGTATTTTCTGCCAGGGCCTGACCAATGGTCACGTTGGCAGCAGCATTTTGCTCCAGGGCCTCAGCCACCCGTACCAGACTGGCGTCCATCCTCTGCAGAATCTCTGTATGGAAATCGGATTTAAAATTGAGTTCTGTGAGGAGGGACACTGCCTGCGAGGGGGATTGCCCAGGACTGGCTTCTGCAGGGTCCTCAGCCGGATGTACTGGTTCATCCCCTGCAGAGCCTGCAAAAATTCTGCGGCCAAGGCTCCCCTCTGGAGCACACTCATCCGCCTGTGTCTCTGTTGGAAAAATGAGAAAAGAGTCACATTAGAATCTACATATTGGCACAATAACATTTCAGAGTTGGTGACATCACAATATTTACCTGGGACAACATGAGGAGCCGCAAAGTCTGGCATGTCCGTATCCATGTTGGACACGCCAAACACCTCCACAGCCTGCACACACCCCTGTGCCAGCTCTTCTAAATCAGTCAACTCCAATGACACAGGGGTGGGACCTCCACCTGTCCCCCTTGCATGCCTAGTCCTGTCCGCCATTTTTTTGTTTCAGGCGATATTTGAAGTCTTGCCATCTGTGGGTGAAAAAGGAACCATTATTTTTTATCTTATTTTGTTTTTGGTTTTAGGGTGGTCAAGTGTTTACTTACCGCCGTTTGACATCCCGGGCTAGACGGACATAATCATCCACCCTATTGAACTCAACGGCTACCTCTTCCCACATTCTCCACTTCTGGCTTGAACTCATATTCCTGTCTGCCTGTGGCAGGATGTCCACACACTTCTGAATCAAAACCTCCATCTCCTTTCTTGTGAATTGTGGCTGCCTTTTCTTTTTGGCAGCTTTGCCCGGAATACTGGGCCCAGCAGCCTCTTCCATGTCATCCTTCTCACCTATTTGTGTAAATTTGGAGAATTCTCAACTTCACAACTTGCACAATATTATGTTTCTAATTAATCATTGAGTCAAAATGCCTGAAATACTTACCGCCAGACTGTTGTCCATTGTTTCCCTGGTCTGTAGCCATGTCTGAGCTCCAAACAAGAAATACACCAGAATTTAATTTTTGGCTTGTGACGTATTTATACATGCGTCCTTATTTTGCGGCCGCATCATTGATTGTGCGTTCCTATGATCCCTCCTTAATTTGTGCGGGAAACGAAACACTATTTATGGCTTGGGGCGTCTCGAGTCGAGGTGGCGTTTTTTGAATGTTGGAGGTTACGTTGGTTGGAGTTGATTGTTGGCTGGTGTAGGAGTTTGCGTTGGTGGAAGTAGTTTTTTTGGATATATTCGTTTTTTGTTTTCCGTTCGGTTTTTTTTGGTTGTAATTTTTTTGGTCGTTTCTAGTTTTGGTAAGTTTTGGGAAGTCTAACTTTGGGTCAATTTGTGTCTCCTTCTGTTTAAGAATTTTCTAATTTTTTTTTGCCTTCATTTCATCTCTCTTAGGTTTTATTTTGGCTCTGCCCCAAAGACCTTTTGATCCGGATTCTTATATATTATCTCTCTAAGATCATTTGTTAAATTGTTTTGTAAATGTTCTTGTTTGTCTTTACGCAACTTTGGTTGGCCTTACACATGTAACCTTTGTTTTTCACAATCCGAAATCTGTGTTTTTTTTTGTTTATTTTAGCTGCGTTTTTTTAACTTGTATTTGCGAACTAATTAGCGCATTTTTATTACTTTCTATTGTGACTTGTATTTGCGAACTAATTAGCGCATTTTTATTACTTTCTATTGTGACTTGTATTTGCGAACTAATTAGCGCATTTTTATTACTTTCTATTGTGACTTGTATTTGCGAACTAATTAGCGCATTTTTATTACTTTCTATTGTGACTTGTATTTGCGAACTAATTAGCGCATTTTTATTACTTTCTATTGTGACTTGTATTTGCGAACTAATTAGCGCATTTTTATTACTTTCTATTGTGACTTGTATTTGCAAACTAATTAGCGCATTTTTATTACTTTCTATTGTGACTTGTATTTGCGAACTAATTAGCGCATTTTTATTACTTTCTATTGTGACTTGTATTTGCGAACTATTTAGCGCTTTGTGAAATGCTTATTCATCCTGTAAAATTGTTTGTGTTTTCTCTGGAGCATTTGTTGCTTACATTTGGCCTCAATTTGACGTAGTGTGCGCAATGTCCTATTGCTCTTTGCCCAAATGTGTGTTTCTCCCCTTTTATGTTTTGTCTTGCTTAAAATTTGGAATCAGAAATGGCCAGCATAAAATGATGTATATTTATGTTGTGATTATTTCCAGTTTGCACATATCATGACAATACCCCGGCATGTAAGCATCAATGGATGGTATCTTCAAGCTAAGTTAAAATTTTAATTTTTGGGGGGGTTAAAAAGCCTGACATTCAAATCTTGCCATTTCAGGTTGATCTGGGTCGGATTGTTCTGGCCATGCTCCCGGAAGCCGACCAACCTCAATCTCATCCCAGGCATAGGCATCGTAGGCATGCAAGGCCCCAGATATTTCGAACACGTGTCACCCTTTTTGGAATGCCCGATGATGAGGTTTTAAGATGCTACCGTCTTCCTCCAAAAATCATCATAGACACTCTCTCATTAATAGAGAGTGATCTTGAGCGGCAAATTGACAGTCCTACAGCAATACCACCACTTACGCAATTTATGGCGGTGTTACATTTCTGTGCCTCAGGATCGTTTCAAACAACGGTGGGAATAGTGGCGGGCATATCACAATCCTCCTTTTCCCGGATCCTGAGGGCAGTGATGGAGGCACTTTTCAAGCACCTCCATCATTTTATTCAAATGCCTTTGGATATGGGTGCCCTTAGTGTGGCCAAGGCCAATTTTTACCAAATAGCTGGCTTCCCACACATCATAGGGGTTGTGGATGGTACTCACATACCACTTCAGCCTCCAGCACGGCTGGAGGCAATATTTAGAAACCGTAAACACTATCACTCCCTCATTGTAATGGTGGTATGTGATGCCTCCCTCCAGATCCTGTCCCTGAATGCAAAATTAACAGGAAGTGCACATGACTCCTTCGTCAACCGGCAATCAGGGATATGGCACAAATTAACCAACCTACAAGCTGGTGATGCGTGGCTTCTGGGTAAGTGGGGACCTTTAGTACATAACAATGTTAAGCTTCATACAGAGTGATCCTGATGTTGTCTATTCTTTTTCACAGGAGACAGTGGCTACCCTTGCACGCCCTGGCTGCTCACTCCTTAGTTGGCTCCCACACCAGGGCCACAAAGTGAGTATAATTCCGCACTTACAGCCACCAGGCAAGTGGTGGAGCGCTGTATCGGCCTTTTAAAAGGCCGATTCAGATGCCTCCACCACTCTGGTGGCGAGCTCATGTATTTGCCGGATATGGTTTCGAAAATTGTGGTCCTGTGTGGGATATTTCACAACATCGCCATAAGGAGTGGTGTCCCAATGCAGCCAGAGGATGCCTTACCTGAGGATGGCCCCCCCCAGGTTGGTCGGAGGTCAGTATGTGGGGGGGCCATACGCGATGATGTGGTGGCCAGATTTTTTAGGTAATTATTGTCAAAACAACAGTGTTTATACCTAATGTGGTAGGGTTTGTTTGAGAACATCTAATTAATTTTTTTTATTTTCTCCATCTTCTGTTTTTTCACATAATCTTTGGCACTCCAACGATGACTACTTCCTGCTACCCTTAAAAAACCTGTATGTGGTCATTTTGGGGATATAATATGGAACCCATATTGCAACGCCATATTTGTGGAATCATGTTGGCATGGTCCTTCGTCAACCAGTTCTTGATTTGTTGTTTTTTTTTTTTGTTTTGTTGGCATGTGTTGTATTTATGATTATCACTGTGTGTTTTGTTTGTGAGTGACCACTCTGATTTTTCAGTTATGTTGTGAATAAATGTTTGGAGAGTGAAATTTTGTACCTTTTTTTGAACGTTACAAGCAAGTGTAACCAGGTTCACACACGTTACATTTGACTAAGGGGTAATCCAGTAATGACGCCAGTTGAGCTAAAATGTAATATGTTTTCAGGGTCCAAACCAACACCCAAAGGAATCCTGTACAATCATTTGGCTTCGTAATATTGGCCTAAGCAGCTTGCACCCCAACTAGGAACCTGTAAAATGTAGTAATATCTAATTGTGACTACACCAAAAAAGGGAAATGAGATTGTTACTGTTAGGTGTTTCTTGTGCCTGTTTTACATAAAATTACAACACACAATCTTAGTGACAAAAATTGCTAATCCTTGCAGGAACAGTCTACTTATGTCAGGGTAAACAATCTCTGATTTTGAAAAAACGAATGAGCCAGAACGTTACTTAGAAAATAACAATTTATTTATAATTGGGACAAAAACAAAAAAAACTAGTCCCTAAGTAGGACCGACATATGGTCAAGGACCACCAGCAGACCGTTGATATTGTGCCACATACGGGCCACACAGGCGGCTAATTCTGCCCGACGCCTCTGTTCCACTGTGGGTGAGAAAAGTGTGGGGATTAATACAACAATAATGAAACCACATTAAAAAACAAGCCAAAACCAAAACCCAAAAAAACAAAAAAAAAAAAACCATAATTACACTATTAAAACCCATCCACCAAAAATGGTGTAGGCCAAAAATACAAGGCCAATGTACAAATTCCGACAGGTGTGATATGTGTATGTTGAAATCAGCAGTAACAGGTAAAGGCAATCTGCAAAATCCCCAAAAGTCTAGCAAAAAACGCCAAAAAAAGGAATGACACATGATTACATACAAACAGTTTGTGGCGAAAAAAAAAAACAAAGAAAAACATACCGGAAGATAAAACGGCAGCTCCAGAAGGCCCTCCCTCGTCCTCCTCAGAGGTGCCTCCATTCCCCAATGATCGGGGCGGGGTAATTACCGATTCCGGGGAGGGGGTAATTCGAAGAGGGGTGGTTGGAGGAGAGGGGGAATTGGGACGGAGGGGAAGGAGCCCCGAAATTTCACCCAGAGGGTCTTGGAAGGCTGGGTAGGAGTGGGGAATATGGGAATTTGTGGTTGTGGAGAGTTGGCTGGGGGTTGGGGAGAGTGGCCGTGAGCGCCGTCTGGCCTGACGATGACGGCGTAGTCTTCGCTGGGCCCCTAAAAGATGTGAAACAAATTGTGGTTTCAACACAAATACGCGAAAAACACCATTTTCTAATCACCCAAAAAAAAAAGGGACATGCAGATATGAGTACAATGAATAAATATGAACTACATGGAAAACATGGCCATGCAGATTTGAGTACAATGAATAAATATGAACTACATGGAAAACATGGCCATGCAGATATGAGTACAATGAATAAATATGAACTACATGGAAAACATGGCCATGCAGATATGAGTACAATGAATAAATATGAACTACATGGAAAACATGCACACGCAGATATGAGTACAATGAATAAATATGAACTACAGGGAAAACATGCACACGCAGTTAGGGCCACAAAGACAAACATGAAAACCACAGTCCATAAAACTTACTTTCGGCGATCTGCATGCGAAAGCATGCCAGCAAGCGGGGCGTCCGCCGTTGCAGGTCCGACCACCTGCGCTCCAGCTGCCCGATCTGGCGGCGTGAGCCGAAGGAGCGCAGGCGGGCCCGTACCTCCGCATATGCGGAGCGCTTTTCGCGGTTGGTGATGGGTGGAGGCTGGCTGGTGATCCGCCTATCCATGACCTCCGTTAGCACCAGCAGCTCGCGCCTGGTGAATGCGGAGGCTCTCATGATGGCAATGGTGTATTTGTGAAAAATCATTTTTAATAAAGTGCCCAAAAAATTTTTGATTGGCTAATGTATTTGGGTAATTAACAGGACCAATTCTATTGGTTAGTGTATGAGTCATGTGTTCGACAGGGCCAGAAATCTCTTGAGACTTATGATAGGCTTGATGCAGTGACATGCGTAAGCAAATTTAAATAAAGAAATGAACTCCGGTAAATATGCGGGTAGAAAAACAAATAGAACAATTTTTTAATTGGGGCTAACATGTATTTTGACAATTAAAAGCGAATGTTTAAGCCGTATGTATTCTGCGGGTAAACACAAACACGGGCATGAATAAAGTTTATTGCATTGTGTTAAAAAAAAAAAAAAAAAACAATTAAACTAATTGATATATTGATTGGCATGATACGATTGAGGGAGGTAGGCAGAATAAACGAGCAGTTAATCGAAATCTGACAGTCCAACTTCCGGGTAGTACTTGTGCGTGCGTTCCCTTCAAGCCACTTCGGGGATGTACGCTCGCTATTTGGCACGCTCGTTAGTTAGAGGAGGGGTCGCTTGAGTTTGGGGAGGATGTTTGGCTGCGAGCGAAAATACGAGCGAGTGCTTGAATTTAAATATTTTTTTACGTACGCCGAACGTACGAACGGCCACTTGCGTCCGGGTCTGAATGAGGGCATATTTGTGAGTGGGTCGTAGGCCATGTTTTAAACACGAGGTATTGTATAAACGAAAGCATCTGGGGGGTTTACAACTGCCTAATTTCCTCTCTTTTATCAGCATGTCTTGCTTACTAGGGTTATGGAATGGTGCAGAGTCGCTGATAGGAAACAATGGGTGGATATAGAAGCTGCTACTCTTTCTATTCTGACCCCTGGATTGCCCTAACTACATACCGTACCACAATTACGCCACCCTTTATTGGGCCCTCTATTTCCTGCTGGTGACGTTTATGGTCTCAACCACTTCACTCACCTTATCCTTTCGCTTTAACTCCACTGTTTGGAAATCCCCTCACCATCCAAGAACAATGCCTTTTCCAACATGATGGAGCACCTTGCTATAAGGCAAAAGTGATAGCTAAGTGGCTCGGGGAACAAACATCGAAATTTTGAGTCCATGGCCAGGATACTCCCCAGACCTTAATCCCATTTAGAAGGTCAATCCTCAAGAGTCGGGTGGACAAACAAAAACCAACAAATTCTGACAAACTCCAAGCATTGATTAGACAAGAATGGGCGGCCATCAGTGAGTATTTGGCCCAGAAGTTGATTGACAGCATGCCAGGGTGAATTGCAGAGGTCCTGAAAAAGAAGGATCAACACTGTAAATATTGACTCTTTGCATAAACTTAATGTAATTGTCAATAAAAGCCCTTGACACTTATGAAATGCTTGTAATTTTACTTCAGTATACCATAGTAACATCTGACAAAAGGTCTAAAAACAATGAAGCAGAAAACTTTGTGAAAACTAATACTTGTGCAATTCTCAAACTTTTGGCCATGGCTGTATTCTTATGCTGGGTACACACTATGCGATATGCCGTTCAATCAGCCAACGAACGACATATCGCATAGTGCATCTGTAAGTGTGTACAGAAGGTATGTCTGTGAACGACACGAGTATGGGTGACCTGCCGAACCGCCAATACACTTGATATAGGGACTGCAAATTTAAATGCTCGTCCAGTTGTGATGTCAGTGAAGACACATTGAGCGGTAGATTGGTAAGTGTGTATTGGCTTATCAATTGGGTGCTTGGTTAGCGGATCCCTGGGTCGGTGAACAAGTCACCCAGGTGTGTCCCAAGTGTAAATTGCACTATAGTAAAAACTAGTAGCATGTACATGTTAAAGGGTTGCACCTCAGTTTGCTGTATATTCAGAATGACCTCACGGCCTATTGAGCCGGGAAGTTGAACAGGCAGTTTGATTATTATGAGTACGGTCAACAAAGTATACAGATGTATTTCACTAGCTAATCTCAAAATGCTGTGCGGTGTGATATCCAGACATCTGTATATGAGGAGACTCCGTACATCTGTATATGAGGATACTCTTTCACAGTAATTTTACACTATCGCAGATTGAAAGAATATTCCGATGATTATAAATACAATATATACAGCGCATGTACCTATTGGGCAGCACAGATGGTGTAATGGTTAGCATTACTGCCGCTCAGCACTGAGGTCATGGGTTTGATTCCCACTACGGCTCTAACTGTGTGGAGTTTGTATTATTTCCCCGTGATTGCATGGGTTTCCTACGGGTGCTCCGATTTCCTCCCACACTCCAAAAATATACTGGTAGGTTAATTGGCTCCCAACAAAATTAACCCTAGTGTGTATGTGTGTGTATATGTGGTAGGGAATATAGGCCCTCATTCAGAGCCGTACGCTCTGAGCAGAGCGCACGCTCTGAATGAGGGCCGGGCTCCATTTTCATGGAGCGTCCTCCTGGACGCTCGTATAGCTGTGGGTCACCACCCACAGGCTATACGAGCGTGCATTGTGATGGTCGCGATGGTCGAGACCATCGCGACCATCGAATTTGCGAGCCGGAGCCTGCGGTTGAGGTTTTCAACCGCAAGCTCCGGAGTGATTTTGGCTCTATCAGAGCCAAAATCACTCCCACTGACATCACTAGTGATGTCAGTGGGCCGGCTTCTGACGGGAGGCGTTCCCTTAGGAACGCCCCCGTCAGGGAGGCACGCCCCCGGCACGCCCACCAAAGGGGGCGTGCTGTCAATCAACATTGACAGCATGCCCCCTTTGATCGGACACAACGAGCGAAGGACTTTCCTTCGCTCGTCGCGTCTGGCGCATGCGCACGACGGAGCTCCCTCCGTCGTGCGCATGCTCAGTCCATAACATCGACCCACTTGCGAGCGGACAGCCGCTCGCGAGTGGGTCTGAATCAGGCCCATAGATTGTAAGCTCCACTGGGGCAGGGACTGATGTGAATGGCCAAATATTGTAAAGCGCTGCAGAATATGTGTGCGCTATATAAATAACTGGTAACAATAAATAATAAATATTGTGCTATCAATCTTAGGGGGTGATTCAGCTTGGGACAAAATTGTAAAGCTGCACGCAAGCAGTTCTGCAATTCCGTCCTTGCAAACATACAAATGACACCCCCTGCTGCATTTGCGATCCCAGCACTGCGACCGAGGTGACCATTGGCCCATTTCCAGGAACGCTGACCGCCCCCGCACCGCCCCTTAAATGCCTCTGTCACTCACGCAGGACCCGTTCTACACATTCGATGAATGGGTCCTGCGCACAGTTGTATTTTCAGAATTGGGAATACCTAAGTCCGGGCTATATAGAGGATGTTCCAGTGTTGTCCCATTAATTTCAGTCTGTGCTGCCATTGCAACAGCAGTAGGAGCAAAAACCACTGCAAATGTGATCTTTTCTTCCTCATGGCTCCACACAAATGGGTTTTCAGGATGTTTGCATACTAGTCACCATTAATTGACTGTCCATGGGGAACCCAGTGCTGTAGGATCATACTGTGCGCACGAAAGAACAGCAGAAGCATGACTTTACACGCCAAAGGAATCACACAGAATTTTTTGGGCGGAGGCGAATACTCGTGTCTCCATACACTAGACTGTTATTTGGAATTCCGGATCATAATTAAGAATCTATGATTCGTCACATGTCACAATCGATGTCAGGAAATCAGGTATGCTCTCACATTAGAACTGTGTTCTTACACGATTCAACTCGTCCTCGCATCTGCTCTTCTGTGAGATTTCTGGGTACCCCCTGGCACACATGCAAAGCATTTTCAGTTGCTTTGTCACAATATGCTGAACCAGTTCGAATTAGTTTCCAAGTGAAGCTGAGAGTTTGCATAACTTTAACCTTCTGTCATTTCGTAACATATCCGCAGCTTTGGCAATGTTGACATCTGTAACTGCGGTGGAAGGTCTCCCAGAGCGCACCTCGTCAGTCACTCGCGTATTACCCTCTTTGAAGTGCTTCCACCGCCAAAATACTGCAGCACGGCTAATTGTTTCTCCACTGTATGCTTGCCGCAACATTTCATGAGTTTTATTTCCGCTTTTTCCAAGTGTAGCATAAATTTAATCACACATCTCTGACGTAATCTCACAGACACGTCTTCCTCATCCGCTATGACGAAACGTACGAAGATCTTCCTTTGCTGTGACCAATCAATGAAGACTACGGTAGTCCAACTGCAGGTTCAGACACATCGATGTATGAGCTTCACAATAACCAGCATAGCGTTGCCACGTCTACCTATGGGACAAAAAACAGAGGCAGTCTCATTACTTTTCAATCAGCCCCTGTAAAAACAGTTTTAATGTGTTTTTGAAAGGGAATTTGTTATCATAACCCTATGGACATTACACGATAGTAACATATATTCAGCACTTTAACTAGTAAAAGGCTAGACTGGGGCTAGTTTAAGGTTAGCATTAATTCTTTTTGTAAATAATCCATATGAAACACAGTTTACTGGTAACTTCACAATATAAGACATATCTGTGTCCAAAGCTCTAGCTGTATTATGGAAGATTAGAAAGATTTGTCTAATAATGTTAAGTTATCACTAATCCGTACTATTAACATTGGATACTCGGATACTGGACCATTAGCAAATGGGAAATAGATGTTTCCAACGATTCATCTAATTCAGTGGTCAGGGAACAGGGGTAAATTACCCCACATGGGGTAAAAATGAAATTCCTGGGGTTAATGGAGGGACAGTCGGGCATGCATATGAATCATTCTATAATATAGAATGATTCATATGCATGCCCTGCTGTGCCACAGGGAGGCTCTAAGCCGGATGCCCACTGAGATGTTATTACCAGCGGGCGCCCGGCTCCTTCCCTGCAGCGCTGCGTTAGTCGGAGGCTGGATTTCTCTTCTGAACAGCTTCCGGTTCTCTCCATGCGCACTATGGGAGAGACGTCATGATGTATCTCCCATAGTTCCGAGGAGCAGCCGGGCGGACAGGATGGCGGCGGATGCAGGAGCAGGGATTAAGGTAAGTGTTTTTCTTTTTTTTCTTTTTACAAGTGGCACTACAGGGGCATTATATGGGGGCACTACTACAGGGGCATTATATGGGGGCACTACTACAGGGGCACTACTACAGGGGCATAACTATGGGGGCACTACTACAGGGGCATTATATGGGGGCACTACTACAGGGGCATAACTATGGGGGGGAACTACTGCAGGGGCATTATATGGGGGTACTACTACAGGGGCATATCTATGGGGGCACTAATATATGATTTATTTTTTTTCAAATCAAGGGGGTAACGTCGGCGTATCTAAATATATTTTGGGGTAAAAGGTAAACAAGTTCCCTGACCCCTGATCTAATTCTCCATGGATTCAACCTTATCAAATATTGGTATGAGATTTGTACTATTGCACTAAAGTGAATTGTTAGCTAAGGGCCTGATTCAGCAAGAATCGCTATTGCAATCGTGGGTTCATAATTGCACGAAGTTCTGCTGTGAAAATATGATAATGTTTGCAACCGCTAAGCCAGCATAGAGACGTCCCCTACCATAGAATTCTCACATCCGTAATACCTCACAGTCCTGCGTACACATCGATAATATCCTTTCCTCGCGCACAATTACAGCAGCTCTGACCTGTCTCAAAAATTGCAAGTCTCGTCACACGCAGTGAGTACACAAGCTGTGTATGCCATCGCAGTGGCTAATTTATGCACGCCCATGCAACGGCATTCAAATGGGCAGGAACGCCTGTGTTTCTCCGACCACTCCCCCGTCACCACCCCCAAATGCTGACGTCCCTGCGATGGTTTTCTATGTTCGTGTGTGATTGCAGTGCAATCGCAATGCTGTTGCTGTGCACGCGTATGCATGCACAGTACGCACCATCACCCAATCTGCTTTTGCGGTTGCAATTGTAAACCATGCTGAATCAAGCCCTAAGACTTGATCATTGGTCGCAATTATGGGAGCATCCAGCAATCAGAAATCCATGCAAAGATCTGCCTATATTTAGGGATGTGCAGGCTCAGATTAGTTCAGATTTTCCCGCCAAATTCAAATTTTTCCCACCAAAAATCAGGACTCATGAAAAAGTCCATGAAAGATTATGTTTGTCCATGAAAGTTGACTTTTTGCCTCTTTCTGAGACCTGATTTTTGGCGGAAAAAATCCGAACTTGGCAAGAAAATCCGAACTAATCCGAGCCTGCACATCCCTTCCTATATTGCGAGTCGGTTGCATCTGTGTGGCTGCACCACCTCAGCCCTCCACCTATAAGAGCTGCCATCCTCATTATTATCTGCATTTACACCAGCTCTCTGAATAGCTTGCAACTCTATTTACACACCCACAGCACAGCCACAGAATGCTTCTTCTATGTACAAAAGTTCCATTGAGACCCAGTAAATGAGAAGAAAATGAGATGTGGGATTGGTTATAAATGCTCTAAATTGCATATTAAGGCCATGACATATGCTCATTTTGCTAAATCTGAGATCTGGCCTCATTCGGTATTGCATGCAACTCTATGGTCAGGATGCACCAACATCAGAAATTCAGTGAAACCACCGATAATGCTGCTTTTCGGGGTTTGACCGCATTTCTCATATGCACCAAGCCCCAAAAATGCGATCCATTTCGGGGCTTGGATGCGATGGATAATGCCATCTTTAGATGGAATTACACACCGCATCCAAGCCCCTCATCACCAGTGGTGGGATCATCGCATGCAAATTAAGATGCGTCATGCATCCCTACCAATATGTGTTTCTTTAAAAGCCAATTCTCTGTGATGTAATAAACAAAATATTTTCAATATCTTCATTGTATTCTATTGGGCCTATTCAGAGATGTTTGCAAACCTGATGGTTTATGTACGTCTCCGATGGTGTGAGATCCACGTGCGCAGATGCCGCATGTGTAGCTCTCATTCTGCGAGAACGTTCACAGTGCCCTGGGCAGCGCAGCCTGATTGACAGACTGTGGCCATTTAGGGAAACAAGCAAGGATGAACAGCGCTCTATAGTTAAAAGTGAAATGCAAATTTAATAATAATACCTGGTGATAACCCAAATCACATAGTATATAGCAAAGATAATAAATAACAACAAATAATATTGAATAATAATAAATGAATAATTGCATAAATCTTGTATATATCTCAGTCCGCAACTTCTGGTCACAACTTATTGAATGTCCTTATGCTGAATGTAAGTAAAGATGAATCAATGTCCAGCCAAATAATTACCCAGTCCAAACGCCATACAGGTGAGGGGTCCGCTTAATGAATGATGATGTAAGGGCAGATGCGGTTCCCCAAAGCACAGACGTGTAAAGGACTTGATGGGACAGGTCCAGTGTCCAAATATTTGGGGTCCAATTAGCGATGTAGCAGTTCGCACAATGATGTCCCCAGGGCACAGGTCCAATGGTGGATAGGTATAGCACTCGTCATGGATAAGCACAGCAATGGATGGTATTGGGCATAATGTTGGACCAGAAGAATACCACAAGATGTGAGCCAATTCCCTGATGCGTTTCACTGTGTATAACTCACAGCTTTATCAAAGGTGTAGGTTATATGGCTGTAAAATCTATTTATACCTATATTCTAAAGATGGCTGCTAATTAGCAGCTGTTGCAATTAATCTTTCTAATTACATAATACACATAAATATCAATATAAAAATAAAACCATAACAGCGTGTATATCTCTATAGGATGACAGACTTATCCAATTGGGAATTCAAATGGCTAATTTATTTATTTAACCAATATCGGGAATGTACACACTCACCAGTGACGATCTTCTCCGTCCACGTGATGTAAACAAAAGACACGTGAATAGGAGACGGAAAGCTATTGGAAGATGTCCTTCCACAGCTGATAGCTAATGGGATGATGCTCACATGGTCTGATAGCGATCACATGTCATGGATATAAAATTACATGGACGCCTCCATCCGTAAACACGTGATAGGTACGTCAGTGCAAAACACAGTACTAAAATAGATCATGTGGTCGTAACCTTCAGTGTTTACTCAAACGTATATAATAAACCTGTGATGGTAAGTATGTAAATCGAATACAATCAGATATCAATAGAGCACTTTCTTTATAAATAATTAGAGACAGTGATCTCGTAGTACCAATATTGGAAACTCATGGATGTTACATTTCTGCATCTATCACATGATGTCAGTACGTTACACACCACTGGGGATAATCATGTGATATAAGCAATCTAGCCTAAACATAGTACAACCATGGCTAATTATTAAAATATAAACCAACTTCATTGAATATAAATAGTAATAACCATCTCTATGGCCGCGTTTACATCACGTGGACGGAGAAGATCGTCACTGGTGAGTGTGTACATTCCCGATATTGGTTAAATAAATAAGTTAGCCATTCGAATTCCCAATTGGATAAGTCTGTCATCCTATAGAGATATACACGCTGTTATGGTTTTATTTTTATATTGATATTTAATTTATGTGTATTATGTAATTAGAAAGATTAATTGCAACAGCTGCTAATTAGCAGCCATCTTTAGAATATAGGTATAAATAGATTTTACAGCCATATAACCTACACCTTTGATAAAGCTGTGAGTTATACACAACGAAACGCATCAGGGAATAGGCTCACATCTTGTGGTATTCTTCTGGTCCAACGTTATGCCCAATACCATCCATTGCTGTGCTTATCCATGACGAGTGCTATACCTATCCACCATTGGACCTGTGCCCTGGGGACATCATTGTGCGAACTGCTACATCGCTAATTGGACCCCAAATATTTGGACACCGGACCTGTCCCATCAAGTCCTTTACACGTCTGCGCTTTGGGGAACCGCATCTGCCCTTACATCATCATTCATTAAGCGGACCCCTCACCTGTATGGCGTTTGGACTGGTTAATTATTTGGCTGGACATTGATTCATCTTTACTTACATTCAGCATTAGGACATTCAATAAGTTGTGACCAGAAGTTGCGGACTGAGATATATACAAGATTTGTGCAATTATTCATTTATTATTATTCAATATTATTTGTTGTTATTTATTATCTTTGCTATATACTATGTGATTTGGGTTATCACCCGGTATTATTATTAAATTTGCAAATCACTTTTAACTATAGAGCGCTGTTCATCCTTGCTTGTTTCCATTTGTGCTATTTATTGAGGACTGACCATCCTCTTATTTACAGCTGCTCTTTTTATACTATATACCCAACATTAGCGCTCTGTTAGTAGTAATACTGCTTCTACTTGTGTGGCTATTTAGGGGCTTAGACATGCAGCGTTGTCGCCCCCATTTTCTGCGCATGCTGAAGCCAGTGGCTGAGTCCTTGGACGCTGATTCACTGGCTTCAGCAGTGTAAATTTCCTGGTCATCCTGAGTAACCTAAGGGCTACTCAGATGTCTGATGGTCACGCAGATGATCCAATGCTGCATCATCGGATGCATCAGCGGATCAGAGAAGCCGACAGGAGTTGTCTATTTACACAAGACGCCTCCTGCTGCATTGGCATATTTTCACATAGCAAATACGCAGCGCCTGTGTGAGTAACGTACAACTCTTAGGGGTCTATGTACTAAGGGGAGAAAAGGGGTAAAAATGCTAATGGCAGAGAAAATCCCTGTACATACCGCTTCTCAGTATGTACTAAAGGGATTTTCTCTGCCTGTAACCTACCAGCACTAAGTGCAGGCTACAATATCACACAGGACCTGGGGCACTTAGCGCTGCCATAAACACCTATGGCACCGCTAAGTGCCCCAAGTATTAATAAGAGGAGATGTCACTTACCATCAGGTGACTTCTCCAGCGCTGATATCGCCTCCTGTAGCTGCCGTTATCTGCTTCCCCTCACTGGAGAAGCAGGACTTCAGCTGTATCAGGTTGGTCATTTTTAAATAAAGTTTGTTTTAAAAAAAAAAAGTCACTGCAGCTGCAGCTGCTGGTGGACGGAGCCTGGAGATGGTGTATCACACACAGGGCTTTCAGGGGAAGGGAGTGTTAGCTGTTACCGCCGAGGGGGTGACTTAAGGTTCACCCTCCTCGGCTGGTCTATTTTTAGTAAGTGCTGTGTTAGCCTGCTCCTGCTTCGCAGAGGTAGCAGGCGAAGCAGGAGTGGCATTAACGCCGCATCTTAGTAAATAGACCCCCTAATCTGGCCCATTGTGGTTACACATTTCTCACACATACACATACACTATATACTCTCACACACTGACTCACACTTACCTCTTGTGCTGTGCTGCCACCAGTTTCCTCTATGGCTCAGGCAGTATAGCTGGGGGCGTGTCTTAGTGGCATAGCCATGTTTTGAAGAAAGGGGGAGCAAAGACTAAAAATAGTAGCCAACTGGAGGAATTGCCAGCCCCACTATATATCTAACAAAAAACACAAAATTGAGCTGAGGTCGTTAGGGACACAAAAAGCTTATATATATACTGTATATTGCACCAGTAATGTCTTTGAATATACAGGTTGAGTCTCCCATATCCAAAAAGCTTGGGACCAGAAGTATATTGGATATCAGATTTTTCCATATTTTGGTATATTTGCATACCATAATGAAATATCTTGGGAATGGGACCCAAATCTAAACACAGAATACATTTATGTTTCATATACACCTTATACACACATGTGAAAAATTTTGCTAAGAAGCAGAAGAACAAATAAGTCTTTTTGGGGCACTCTTAGAAATATGTAGGTGTATGTAAAGTTATGAAAAAATAAAACTTAACTTTAAATAAGACTACCCTCATATAAAACAAGAGTGTCATAGAAGTACACTCTTGAGAAGACAAAATCAAGATAAATATAAAATCACAGAATAGATTCGTATAACAATGTAGTTGCAGCGAAAATTTCAATAATAATATTCCCTAATTAATCAATTCAATATTATATTAATGAAAAAAAAATGAGAAAAAGCTTGACATCCACCTGAATTCAATTCCTAATATATTCAATTTCCAATATACATCTGTTAGGGATGTGTTTCAATATCTCATTAGCATTCAAATCATTAAACAGCCTTTGAACATATTCAATATTTACAAGTTTCAGAGGTAAAGTCAGACAAATACAATGTAACAATTAGCAGCCAGCACACAGAGTATTCACTAATGCTGGCCATACACGCTGCAATTATTGGGACGATCTGCCCGATATCGGCGGATCGCCGCGATAATTGTAGCGTGGGGGGGGCGACCGAGGGTTAAATATTCCTCGGTCGGGCATGCTGGGTTGTCCAGCATGCCCGTCCGATGCGATATTTACCCGGTAACTGTCAGCCGCATCGGGCAGTGTATGCCCAGCGCGGCCGACAGACAGACATTTCCTGTGTTCCTTCCAACGGAAGGAACAGGGAAATGTCTCCTCCCCCGGGGGCGGAGCGCAGATGTCGGGCTATACACTGTGAGATTTCTCTCACAGTGTATGCTGCGGACATCTGCGGCTGGCAGCCGGCCAGATAAAATGTCTGTCGGTCTGACAGACATTTTATCTTGCCGTGTATGCCCAGCATAAGACATTTGGTTTTAGACTTCAGTAAAACCAAAATAATCTTAAAATTACGACAAGTTATATATCTGTGCAAGCTGACACACAATGATTAAGCAAAATTGAAGCAACAGTTATCTAAATGGTTATTCACTGATAATGATCTCCTCAGAGACGATGGCAGTCTGCAACATAAATCAGGGCATAATCAATACATTGGTTCTCGATTTGTAACCAAAAACAGGGCCTATCACAATACAATTAGTATTTGCAGGGGAGAGCGTCAGTCACGCTGGGATGAGAGAGCACTAAGGAAAGTAAAGAGAAGGAAAGATACCTCCTGTCAGTAGAATTCTAATAGTAGGCCGTGGGTGGCGTGTCAGCTGGGCTGCTATCACAAGCAGACTCGACAAGTGGATGCACATTTCGCCTCAGCGGCTTGGTCACCTGATTGTCATAACGTTAGCTCAAGTCTGGCTTCCTATTTCTAAGTAAGTTGCTCTAATCACATTGCGCCCTGAATGACTGACAGCAAATTAGGCCAATAGAATTGCATTTTAGCTAATACCAGTATCCTTTCTTCTGGGTAGGAAATTTTATACAATATTTTCAATAATTTTGTGCATCAAACAAAGTTTGTGTACACACACGAACTTCATTTATGTTTCATATAAACACCTTATACACACAGCCTGAAGGTGATGTTACACAATATTTTTTAATAATTTTGTGCATTAAGCAAAGTTTGTTTACATTGAACAATCAAAAAGTAAAGGAGTCACTATCTCAGTCATGCTAAAAAATTACTGTATTTCGGATTACTTGGATATGAGAGAATCAACCTGTATTAGATGATAGGTTTAAAAGTTTTTTTGCTGAAGGAATGTTACTGGCTGCTGTAGGTCACATGTCAGATTATGTCAAGATGAATCTCAAGATCGGGTTCACCTACCACTAAAGTAATTTACATCTGGCTTGTCATGTTGCTATGCTGTGCCTGTCAATTTATAATGTAGGGTAGATCTTAATACAAAGCAATTAACTACTATTAATAATGTATTATTGATTTATATTACAACCAGAGCATACATTGTGAAATAAATGTGGGGATGCTAACAATTTTGAGCACCACAGATTTAACACCAGCTAATGTAATCTTCCAGGTTTTCTTTGTGCATAGTATAACTTTGCAGGACCACGACTCGACCACCATTGGTTCAGGCTGGTCATGTCTAAGGCATATTTTAGGTTGTTATAACAATGGGTTCCTGAAAGGTTGTGATTGAATGGAACTTTTGTCAATCAACTGAAGTTTTAAATATTCTTTTACAATTGACAAGCTAAATTTTCTTGTGTGTACAGGATTGTATTGCCCCTATTATTAATTTTATTGTTTAACATTACAAGCTGTGTATCATCACAACAGAGGAGTAAAATATGAATGTTTTAATTTGATTATTTGGAATATAAATATGAGGTGTGATCGACACTTTCCCTAATGCCTCAAGTAATTGTATGATATTTTTGGGTGCCATAGGATTCCTGCCTTTATTATCATTGAAGATGCCAACTACCTGGGACTTGTTGGAATTTCATAATTATAATACTGTACATGAGAATTTAATCTCTCAAGTCCGATAGGAATAACTACTGCAACCAAGTTGGGGAGTTCTTTTATAGTCACTTGATTTGGGAGTTTTTGCTCTTACTGTGCTTTTAAAAGTTGAAACTAAAATGTATATTGTTTTGAAGACGTGTTCTATGAAGAATTGGAAATCAAGAGAAATAAAGTGGAATAAAGAGTGACAAAGGGACAGATTCAATTATGGTAAGATGCCATTCACAGCTCATGTTGTGATTTCCATCATTAATCTCTTATGAGGGAAATACTATTTTGTTAATATATTAGGGGAAAATTATTGTTTAATTTCATTAAGAGAGCAATAATATTGCTTAATTTGATTAAAGGGGCGATATTTTTTTTTTATGATGGGGAATCATTTAATATTTTATGGCTGTATAAATGGTGCCCACATCATAAACTAAAAACATTTTTGTTACCTGCCTCTAATACATTTGCCTTTATTATACTGTAATTGTATTGTGATTCCTCTCCTTCTGAATGAACAGTAGCTGAAACATAATGCTTTTTAACCTGTCTCATTTTTTCGGCAAGTTTGTTGACAGGTTTGTAGCAGTTTCTAAACCCACCACTTTATAAATCTTGGGTGTATACTTGTAATGGGAAAAAAATTGGTGGTGCTTCAATGTTCTATTGTATTCTAAAGTCTGGATTCTAGGTGGGTTTCCAGCTGTTTGGGATTTAGTAAATCAGAAAGGTGCAATCCCGCTGGAAAATTGTCAAAAAATATAGAACCGCAGCTTAAAAAATATACCCCTTTAACTCTATCTCGTGACCATTAGTTAGTAACATTTAGTAACATTTTCTAGCTTCATCTCTACTCTCGGGTCATTCTTTTGGCTATTTTTTTAATTTAACATCAACATCAAATAACTGTAGTCCCATAGTTCATATTATGCCACACAGAATGTAATGCCTCCAGTTCATATTATGAGACACAGAACAAAGTGGATACCGTTAATATTTTGCCACACAGAACTCATAAAATACTAAGTGCTTCCAGTTCATATTATGCCACATAGAACTAAGTGATTTTAGTTCATATTATGCCACATGAACTAACTCCAGTTTATATTATGATGCACAGAACCCACACAGAGCTGGGTGCTCCAGCTCATATTATGTTTCACACAACCCATACAGAGCTACTGGAAGTGCCTTCCATTCATATTATGCCACACAGAACAATGTGCCCCCAGTGCATTTACTTACTTACCTCTTCCCCGCTTGGTCCACACCTCCCACCTGAGCTTGGCAAACCTCTGGAATAGCCAATGGGAAGACCTGCTGTGGCTTGGACTGAGCTGTAATTTTGACATGTTAGATACATATAGTATTTTTATCTCTCTCTCAAAAGGCACTCCAGAATCTGATAATGGGATTACACAGCCAACATCTGCATAGTTGTCAGAGAGTGCTGATCTCTCCTACCTGTTCTTCCAGCTTTGACTACCTGTGATGTTGCTCATGTCTTAAGCTCAGTTGCTGCTTAATCAGATCTGGAAGGTTGCAGCTCTGTTGGAAAATATATAGATAATATTCCCCTTAAGCTCAACTATAAGTGACTATTACATGAACAATACAGAATTGTCACAGACAACAGTGATTGTAAAATAATGTATAGTTGAGGAGGAGCTGACCCAGACCAAAAAGCACAGTGGGTGGATTCTTGAACCCAGGAGGTACCCAGTTATTTCTACAAATGCTTGATGGTGTTTTTATACACCCTTTTGTCTGGTACGCAGCCTCATAATAATTTTTAATTGTCACTCAAAATAAAATTACCTTATCACACTATTGCGATTTTCCCTTGTTTTTATATTTGGGGAACAAGAGGTACCCTAGTGTGTTTGAAGAGGAAACAGAGTGGCTTTTGTGACTTTGGGCAGACCAGTGTACTATAGAAGGAAGACGTGTACCATGTTATCATGAAGGAACTTTTTAAATTGGACCAATGGATTATTGATGGTGACATTGGACTTATTCTTATTTATTTATAATTTTTATTCATATTATCTATTTTGAAAAGATTGATTCAGGAATCTTGAATCAGGTGGTGATATTTATTATTCATTGTTTATTGTAAATTGAACATATTTGTATTGGAAAATAACTATTCCCTATTGAGTTTTTTGAGCAAGGTGCACCTATCTTTTTTTTCAATGTAATTTAGATACTTTAGGTATTTCCTGTAGAACAGAGGTGGCCAACCAGTCAGAAACTAACAGACCCCTAAAATGTATATAAATCTATCAAACATCTCCACATGTACCTTACACACCCTACAAAACTCCTTACACCTTCCCACATGCCATTAAACCTCCCAACACACCATAAGATATCTCCACCTGCCATCAGAACCACTCATGCTCTTTATATGCCCCAGTCCTCCCTATACCTTCCCACATGTCATCAGACCTCCTGACATGCTCCGCAGAACTCCCTACACCTTCCTACATGCCATCAAACAACCTGACATACCATAAGATCTCTCCGCATGCCATCAGACCTCCCTGCATTTTCCCACATGCCATCAGAGCTCCCAACATGCCCATTATATATCTCACTGACATCTCAACACCTTTCCACATGCCATCAGAACTCCCTACATGCCATTAGATGTCCCCAATTGTCCCTTTCCATGCAACACGGACCTCCCAAAACCACCCCATATGCCATCAGATCTTCCAACATATCAAAATGTTAATAAAATCAGCACAGCTCTTATGTTACTGCTGTGTCCAGATTCCAAATAGTCTGACTCTTCATATTCCCACATGTCATCAAACCTCCCCACATGCCCCTTGCATGCTCTGCAGAACTCCCCACTCCTTCCCACATGCAAGTAACCATTTTTACATGCCTCTTGTATACCACACAGACCTCACAAAACCATCCCACATGCCATCAGATCTTCCAACATATCAAAATATTCATAAAACCAGCACAGATCTTACCTCACTGCTGTGCTCAGCGTCTAAATAGTCTGACTATTCATGTTCATTCACGCTGCTACCATATCCATATCACGATAGAGAGGCTGTTGAACTGGTGAGAAAAAATATGTAAGTGGCCACAAGCCTCTCATATCTACCCACATGTCATCAGACTACCCCCCGTACACCAGACATGTCCAGCAGACCACCAACATGCCATCAGACTTCCCACAATGCTCCATACATGCCCATCAAACACACACATGCCATCAATCATCGCAACATGTCCCTTATATGTCCATCAAATACACTCTCATGCCATCAGACATCACTACACATCCCTTACCTGCCCATCAGATCCCCACATGTCATCATACCTTCCATAATGCCCCTTATGTGCCCAATGCACCCAAATAACATAAGGTCTCATCACATGCCCATCAGAGCTCTCAACTTGTCCCTTACATGCCATCAAACCTCCATACATGCTCTTACATAACATCAGGTGCCATCAGATCCCCTCCACATGTCATCAGATATTCAATGCCCCTTACATTCCAATCACATATGCCACATGCAGATGTCCCTACATGCCCTTTTGTCCCTGTCCCTTTCCCCATGCACTTTTATGCCCATCAGATGTCCCCACATGCTACTTACATGCTTTGTGACAGCACCTGCTGCTTTATGTGTGTGAAGTAGCACATCAGTACATGCCCTGTATTAACTCTTACAGTGTCAGAGCCCTATAACTCACCATTTTCTCTGAAATCTCCACTTGGACAAAAGGATACTGGATCTGCTGCAAGTTTTGAATTTTTTTACTTCTAGTGTATGAGATCCAATGCTTGATAATGATACCAGCTGAATTTCCTAAAGTTAAACCTACATGTAAGCCCCCTCTACAGAACCAGAGTCCTTGCTATCCTCTGTTACAGGCTCTCATCCTCTCCCCTATCTGTGCTAGAATCTTTTCCTCTACTTGTGCCAGACTCTCTCACCCTGTCTATGCCAATCTCATCAAATGTTGTGCCAATCTCTCCCCCTTTTTTTTTAGCTAGAAATCTCTTCCTCTGTCTGTGCCAACCTCACTCCCCTTATCGTGTCTATCACAGCCTCTCTCCCTTCTTCTGTAAATGCCAGTCTTTCTCCCTCTGACCCCCATGTGTGCCTGTCTGTTCCCTATATGTCACATCCCGCTGCAGAACCCATGCTGCCCCCCACCATTGGAACAATCTCCCTCGTTCCACCATACATTCCCACAGCCTGCATTGCTTCAAGCGGGCACTGAAACCCACCTATTCATAAAAGCATATCCATCCAGCAATTAACTATGTCACCACATAGTCTACCTCACCATCTTATTCTCTCTAATTCTCTCATTCCTGCATAATGCCATTAGCGCCCCTTATGCTGGCTCATTCCTTATGTCTTCCTTTTTTCTCCCCCATCCCTTTAGATCATATGCTCCAAGAGCACGGCCCTCCTCCCTCCCTCTTCTCATTAGCTACTTCTCTTGCATACCAGCTACACTATACACCTCCTTCTTGGTCTCTCTGTGCCTGGACTCCACTCCTCCGTTGTTTTTGTTTCTTCAGATGACCTACAGTAGACCCGTTATTTGTGCCCACACTAATAGGGCTGGTTTCAGCTTACGCTGAATATTTCCATTGCACTCCTTGCATCAGTGGCTGTGTTGAGATTTGTAATGCTATTTGTTACTTGTCTACTGTATTGTACTGTACTATTGTACCCTGTACTGTCTTATTGTTTTGCATCTGTACGGCAGTGTAGACCACTTGTGGCACCCTATAATTTAAAAATGACTCCTTTTTGTCTGTGTCTGTTCCTTTCTTTCTACATTTAGTGCATCTGTCTTTAATTTTGTATGTTCACCTATATCTCTTTGTTTTGCACCCCTTTATGTGTCTACTTTTGTTGACCTCTCATATCCTATCTATCCGCACACCTTCTTCTACCATTTGCCTCCACCACTCACTCTTCCCATGTACCCCACTTTTTCTCATGTCCTGCATATTTTCCCATATCCCTCCTTCCTCTCCCATATTCACCTCTTGCCTTCTTAATCTTCTGCTGAAATTTACAATGGAGCCTAGGTGGCTGCCGAACAGAAGCAACATGGACAAACGGAGGTACACTGTGCCCAATGCCACATAATGGGATCTGAGGGTGACACATAAGCACAATATTTTGATTAAAATAATTTGTGCTGAGTGACAATTAAATAATAAAACTCTTAAGGTTCTCCTAAATGGCAATAAAACTCTCTCCAGCAAAAGGTTTTCTTTCTCTTGGATAAATCATACACAGATCTATACAGTACTTTAAACTGCAATCAAGCCATGGGTTGCTGCTCATAGACCAGTACTGTGTACTTTTTCCACCATGCTAATCTTTGCAAGACAGCTCGTGGTACCACCCCAATGCTTGATTATCTAACTCCTGGTACCATCTCAATGCTTGATAAGCTATCATCATAGCTGATGATAAACATAATAATATTTAGGCTACAAAGGCTACAAGCTCTTTTGTCAGTAAAAACACCATCTTTGTCCAGCTAAGGGGCTTTTCACCCTCTGATAAATAAGTCACATTTTCTATATTTAAAATACTTTTTAAGGATGGGTCACAGGTCAAGGACAATTGTTGTGTTCCTTCCCCAGCCAGAGGTCTAGATGGCGTCAGGAAGCTTCATAGGTCAGGTCAAGCTCAACCACAACTGTGTGTATGGGTCCGATGTTACTGGATGTTACCGGTGTTTTTGTTGACATGCAGATGTATGTATTGGGAACTGGGTGGCTTTATAAGGTGGTGGGTGTCTTGGTATAGTGCTGCGATCACAGTGCCACTGCATAATTTCGCAACGCGTGGGTGCGTGCGATTGCAGACTTGTGAGGCCCTCTGTATCGCATTACTGGTGTAACAGAGAGTTTGACCTCTCCATATTGTGAATCAATAAATGTTAAAAGAGGACACTGCTTCAATCACTGGTGTAAAGTGGAGTTTATTTGAAACTGTTCATACTTACAGTCAGTCTGTGTGAATAACCAGTTGGTTTTACTGTATGTGACACTTCATATTGTTGCAGAGTACAATCTAGAACTATCAATAACAGGAGTATTTCAGGCATGTAGATGTCTTTATGTTGAATAATGTTCCATGTATCACATACTTATTATTGTAAGGTAAGGTGTCTTAATCAGTGGTGTATCTATATTGGGTGCAAGAAGTGCAGTGCACATGGGCCCACTGGTCCAGGGATCCCACATCACACACCCTACACCCAGGAGAGATTTGCTGCTATACATGTGGGCCCTCTTTCCTTTACTTGCTCTGGTTGCACAGCCATCTTTCCAGTGAAGTATTCAGAATGTGATGTATTCAGAAAGATGGTGGAGGCACAGTAGAGAAAATAGACTCCGGCACTGTGACATAGTCTTTGCTCTATTCTATGCATGCACCATCTTTCCCAGTACATGATTGCCGGAAATATGGCAAAGCTGCCGGAGCAAGTATAGAGGGGCTCGAAAGCTACCACTGTGCTGGGACAGGTATGGGGTGAGCCCCCCTGTACATGGGCCCCCTCACCTCATGAAAGCTCCTGGTCTTAATGTTACACTACATATATATTTTGTATTTAGCTTTGGGTTCCATTGTGCCAGAGATTCATTTACATTTAACTAAATTTTTAGAGCAAGTATGGCAGCTGCAACATAAGGAACATCTGAATAAAGTATGTGTCCAAGCGCTCCAAAGTATTGGAAATTGTAGTAATTAATGTCGGTATTTGTGTGTCAATACGTTTGGACATTGAATTAATCCAACCGTGCCTTAACCCAGTGAATGTTTGCTATCCTTACAAAAAGTTCAGTCCCAAAAAATCTGTAGGAAGGGTGTTTTTAAATATATATACAGATACTGGATGCAATAACTGTAGGCTGGATATTCATCCTAATATGGTTTGTCTTTATGGTATGTCCAATTGATATGTCCACTTATACGTACAAAAGTCTCCTGTTTCCAACAGTTAGATGATGCTGTACACATCTGCTCCTCCTCTCCACCTCAAAATTACAGATAGCACAGCATCAGGGAATTTAGGACATTATAATGCAATATGCAAATTAGGTTCTGTATACTCACCAAATCTTGCTTCTGTATTGCTGGTCCACCGATGTCCTGAGCTGCGTTCAATCTACTGGGTGCATGCGTGTGAGGGGAGATGAGGTTAGTAAGCAGAACTGGCGTTTGTACAAGTGCAGATAAGCTTATTTATTTTAATGAAGTCTGCCTGTACCAAACAGCAATTGTGTATGGTGCAGAATAAAAAAAAAACAATACTATATTCAGCAAAAATGGCAATATGCTATATACAAGTATAGTACAAATCAGAATAAAAAAGTCTGAATAAAGAGTCTCAGTGTAGGTGGCTGAGTGTATGGGAAGCAATCGGGAAGCCGACTGCCTAAATACCGTTAGCCGGCTTCCCGACTGTCTTATCCTGGCAAGGGTGAAATGCCGGGCGTCTAGATGTAGACACCCGCATTTCCCCGACGCTGGGAGACCGGCGCCCGGCATCACGATCGTAGTGATGCTGGGCGCCGCGAGCGGACAGCCGCGGGGGGGGGAGGGTTAGGTTTAGGGCTCCCGGGGGGGACTTAGGGTTAGGCACCCCCCCGGGAGGGTTAGGGTTAGGCTAGGGGGAGGGAGGGTTAGGGTTAGGCACCCCCGGGGCGACAGGGTTAGGCACCCCCCCGGGGGACTTAGGTTTAGGTAGTGGGGAAGGGGGTGGTTAGGGTTAGGCACTTAGAGGGGGGATTAGGGTTAGGCACTTGGGGGGGAAGTTAGGGTTAGGCACCCCTAAGGAGGGTTAGGGTTAGGGGGGTTAGGTTAGGTTAGTGGCTACTTACCTATCCACGATCGGGATTTCCAGCGCTGTTGGGCTTCCGCTGCTTTGCACTCTGCTCCTGCCGCTGACGGGAATTGCGGCCGGCGGTATTTCATACCCATTCCGAGTGTATGGGTGCCCCCCAATGCGTTTCATCCCATTTAGGGACTTTTTCAAGGGTGTCACTGGATACAACAATGACAAACTACGTTGTGACTTAGGGCCCGATTCAGAGCCGCTCGTAAGCGGCCGCTCGTTCGTTCCGAGCGATGTTTGCCCAACTGCGCATGCGTACGGATTTTAATACACATGCGCGAACCAGTCAGTGCGGGCGAAAATCGTTTGTTCGCTAAATAGCGAATGCCTGCTATTTTGAGTGACAGGAGGAGGCGTATGTGGGTGGTAACAGAGGAAGGTGCTTGAAAACGGGGAGTGGAGATCCGAACGCAGGCGTGCTTAAAGGTCAAAACGGGCGTTTTATGGGTGTGCATAATTAATACAGCAGCGTCATTGACCACGTCACTGGGTTATTTTATGGTCAGAACTGCTCGCAAGATTGTGGTTGGAAAAACCAACCACAAGAATAGCGAGCAGTTCATACGCTGGTCGATGTACTCGATTAATCTAATAAATAGTGGACATGACGTAGGATGCGAGCGGCCAGGGGGCGTAGTTATCCAAAAAACGACCGCAAGTTTTGTTCGCTCGTTCAGACATGGAGGTGTCAACAGACCGCAAAGAGCGAACGGTTCATTTGAATAGCCACCCCCTTTTCCTGAACGACCGTCCGCAAATAGCGTCCGGCTCTGAATCAGGCCCTTAGTTTTATATTGGCGCAGGTCCTTCTCTCTTGCCATTGTTTATATAACTTGAATCTGTTACAGACATGTCATCCTCTGAGGATGATGGAAAAATGCAGACTTTTGCTCTGGAAACAAGGAGAGAGATTTACGAAGTCATGGATTTTGCAAACAGACGCTTCTTGGCATGTTTAACATGGAAATTTAAGGGGGCAATAATTCAAAGTGCAAAATTACGTAGTTCTTTGCACTTAAAATTATTGCTGCTTTAAATTTTGACAAACATGTCAAAAAGCGATGGTTTGCAAAAGCTGCTGCTTCCTAAATCTAGCCATAGGTGTGGCTAAAAATATCTGACTGTGGGCCTGATTCAGAAAGGATCGCAATTGCGATTACACATGCAGACGGCCGATTGTTACGTACTGCACTTGCCGATGCATCGCAGTGCACGTGCGCAAAAGCTCCACTGTGACAGCACTGCAAACCCATCGCAGAGTGATTGACAGGAAGTGAGTTTTTGGGGGTGATGACGGGGGAGTGGTAGGAGGAATGCAGTCGTGCCTGACCGTTTGAACGCCGTTACAGGAGCGTGCATAAATTAGCCATTGCGATGGCAAACACAGCTTGAGTACTCACTGTGGGCCTGATTCAGACCCGCTCGCGAGCGCTGAGCGCTCGCAAGTGGGTCGATGTTGGCTCAGTGCGCATGCGCACGAGGGAGCCGGCTCCCTCGTGCGCATGTGCGAGACCCGAATAGCGCGGCCAAGCCATCGCTATGGGTCTCGTACCAAATGGGGCGTGCTGTCGATGGTGAGTGACAGCACGCCACCTTTGGTAGGCGTGCCGGGGGCGTGGCTGGCCAGATGGAGGCGTGCCATGGTAACACCTACCGTCTGTTGTCACCCCCACTTACATCACTAGTGATGTCACTCCAGGGCTTGCGGCAGACGAGACCCTACCACAAGGGTCTCGTCACAAGCCCGATGGTCGCGATGGTCTTGACCATCGCGACCATCATTTTGTCCGCTCGCATAAGCTGTGGGTGGTAACCCACAGCTATGCGAGCAGCCAAGAGGCCGCAACAAAAAAAAACAAAATGCCCTGATTCAGAGCGGGCGCTCGTTCAGAGCGTCCGGCCCTGAATCAGGCCCAGTGTGCGATGGGGTTAGCAAATTCTGAGTAAGGTCTGACAACTCATTGGTACCAATGTTTTTGCAGACTTGCAAAGTATTACGGATGTAAGGGGAAGTGGGCGTCTTTATGTTGGGCTGTGACGGCATTGTGATTGCAAACATTAGCATATTTTTGCAGTGAGACTGCGTGCGTAATCGCAGCTGCGATCGCAATAGCGATCCGTAATGAATCAGGCCCCGTGTTCTCAAAGAGCTATAATCAAATACATCTCATCTGACTACTATTCAAGAAGAACCAATTTTAGTGATCAATAGACAATACTGAGAACATTTTTGTTACCATTTAACAATACAGAGGACATTATAATGACAATATACAAGAAGTGTCCAGAAACCCTTTGTGGCTTTACTATGACTTCTGATATCTAGCGGCTACTCAATGCAGAAACCCATACCTCTCGTGTCTATACAATGCAGATTCTGCAGCAAACTAATGAAGATCACTAAATATTTCATGGCTCACAATGCAGAACTTTACTTATTTGTGGTCCCACTCTATCACTCTATAACATGGCTTCAGCTATCAAGCAATATTCACCCCAAAAGTTATATTGAAAAATGCAGTGGATACATTGAGAGAGCATCGTGGTGCGTACACACGGGACGATCGACAACAATAATGATATCATTGTACGATCTCCCGGGTGTGCTGAATGATTAGTATTGATCATCCAGCACACCACCAATTCACCAATGACTATAGCGATCCGGGTCCCTATAGTAACCTGGTCAATATCGACCAGGTTGGCCTGCATGCACAGTCGATGGACAATATCGATATCGTCCATACATGCCCGCGCATCGCAGGTCGTTGGGCACCAAAAAATGCACAATATGAATAATAACGATATGATCGATATCGTTCATATCGTCCATTTTAATCGTTCCATGTGTACGCACCATAAGTCTGGTGTACAGCTTTCACAGCTATCAAGATGCTGGCTTTATTTAGACCTGCAATATAGCCAGATACAGGTATCTGCACGTTTCACTGAATCATACAGAACTAAGAAATTGTTATTACAACTTCTACTTAAACATAGCATATTTCTGTATATTTTAAGAAACGTTTGCTTGTTTTTCCTACTGTTAAAAATATTGGAAAAATTAAATAAAATAGTGAATTTGGCATTTGCAAAAGTTTGAGCACCCTTCCAGTGGATTCATTAATACTTTTTTAAGGTCTTAAAGCTTGATTAACTCTTTGTCTGCACTCAATTCATCCAAAGACAATTCCAGAATTCAATAGTTATTGTTGCACTACAAATGTCTCCAAGTGTTATCTGAAGAAACATGGGCTCCTCTAGCAGTTGACTGAAAACTTGAAAATAAAGTTAATGGATATAAAGTAGGGGTGAGCGGGTTCGGATTTCTGAAATCCGAACCCCCCCGAGCCCCCCCGATCCGAGTCCGATCCGAGTCAGGCTCGACTTTTCCCGCCTGACTCGGATCTGACATCGAGGCAAAACGTCATCATCCCGCCTTCCGAGTCTCGCGGGTTTTGGATCCTATATAAGGTACCCGCGTCGGCGCCATTTTCTCACTCGGCTGTGGACAGTGAAGAGGGAGGGTGGGAGTTAGTGCTGTGTAGTGTAGTGTAGTGTAGTGCTGCTGTTGTCCACTACTTCAAAGTCCATAGGGGCTGGCTGTGTTGTGCTGTGCTGCTGTTGTTAATAGGGGCTGTGTCCACTACTTCAAAGTCCATAGGGGCTGGCTGGACTGTGTTGTGCAGTCAGTTCTCCATAGGGGCTGTGTCCACTCCAAAGTCCTGTGCAGTGTCCCAGTCCTAAAGGGGTGCTGTAGTGTTGTCCAGGGGGTGCTCTGTCCATCAGGGGTGCTCCCCCCAAGTGCTAAAAAAATAATATATTTTCTGTGTTTGTGAATTGTGTGCGCAGTAGCCGCACGTGCATCAACAAAGTAGTGCCAAGCGTGCGCCTGTGTCATAAGTAAAGGGCCGGCTGGCTTGACCGTTAAGGGTGCTGTAACCCCCGAAAGTACACTCCAGTCCAAACCAAAAAAAAAATTATTTTCTGTATTTGTGAATTGTGTGCGCAGTAGCCGCACGTGCATCAACAAAGTAGTGCCAAGCGTGCGCCTGTGTCATAAGTAAAGGGCCGGCTGGCTTGACCGTTAAGGGTGCTGTAACCCCCGAAAGTACACTCCAGTCCAAACCAAAAAAAAAATTATTTTCTGTGTTTGTGAATTGTGTGCGCAGTAGCCGCACGTGCATCAACAAAGTAGTGCCAAGCGTGCGCCTGTGTCATAAGTAAAGGGCCGGCTGGCTTGACCGTTAAGGGTGCTGTAACCCCCGAAAGTACACTCCAGTCCAAACCTAAAAAAAAATTATTTTCTGTGTTTGTGAATTGTGTGCGCAGTAGCCGCACGTGCATCAACAAAGTAGTGCCAAGCGTGCGCCTGTGTCATAAGTAAAGGGCCGGCTGGCTTGACCGTTAAAGGGTGCTGTAACTCCCGAAAGTACACTCCAGTCCAAACCAAAAAAAAATTATTTTCTGTGTTTGTGAATTGTGTGCGCAGTAGCCGCACGTGCATCAACAAAGTAGTGCCAAGCGTGCGCCTGTGTCATAAGTAAAGGGCCGGCTGGCTTGACCGTTAAGGGTGCTGTAACCCCCGAAAGTACACTCCAGTCCAAACCTAAAAAAAAATTATTTTCTGTGTTTGTGAATTGTGTGCGCAGTAGCCGCACGTGCATCAACAAAGTAGTGCCAAGAGTGCCCCTGTGTCATAAGTAAAGGGCCGGCTGGCTTGACTGTTAAAGGGTGCTGTAACCCCCGAAAGTACACTCCAGTCCAAACCAAAAAAAAATTATTTTCTGTGTTTGTGAATTGTGTGCGCAGTAGCCGCACGTGCATCAACAAAGTAGTGCCAAGCGTGCGCCTGTGTCATAAGTAAAGGGCCGGCTGGCTTGACCGTTAAAGGGTGCTGTAACCCCTGAAAGTACACTCCAGTCCAAACCAAAAAAAAATTATTTTCTGTGTTTGTGAATTGTGTGCGCAGTAGCCGCACGTGCATCAACAAAGTAGTGTCAAGCGTTCGCCTGTGTCATAAGTAAAGGGCCGGCTGGCTTGACCGTTAAGGGTGCTGTAACCCCCGAAAGTACACTCCAGTCCAAACCAAAAAAAAAATTATTTTCTGTGTTTGTGAATTGTGTGCGCAGTAGCCGCACGTGCATCAACAAAGTAGTGCCAAGCGTGCGCCTGTGTCATAAGTAAAGGGCCGGCTGGCTTGACCGTTAAGGGTGCTGTAACCCCCGAAAGTACACTCCAGTCCAAACCAAAAAAAAAATTATTTTCTGTGTTTGTGAATTGTGTGCGCAGTAGCCGCACGTGCATCAACAAAGTAGTGCCAAGCGTGCGCCTGTGTCATAAGTAAAGGGCCGGCTGGCTTGACCGTTAAGGGTGCTGTAACCCCCGAAAGTACACTCCAGTCCAAACCTAAAAAAAAATTATTTTCTGTGTTTGTGAATTGTGTGCGCAGTAGCCGCACGTGCATCAACAAAGTAGTGCCAAGCGTGCGCCTGTGTCATAAGTAAAGGGCCGGCTGGCTTGACCGTTAAAGGGTGCTGTAACCCCCGAAAGTACACTCCAGTCCAAACCAAAAAAAAATTATTTTCTGTGTTTGTGAATTGTGTGCGCAGTAGCCGCACGTGCATCAACAAAGTAGTGCCAAGCGTGCGCCTGTGTCATAAGTAAAGGGCCGGCTGGCTTGACCGTTAAGGGTGCTGTAACCCCCGAAAGTACACTCCAGTCCAAACCTAAAAAAAAATTATTTTCTGTGTTTGTGAATTGTGTGCGCAGTAGCCGCACGTGCATCAACAAAGTAGTGCCAAGAGTGCCCCTGTGTCATAAGTAAAGGGCCGGCTGGCTTGACCGTTAAAGGGTGCTGTAACCCCCGAAAGTACACTCCAGTCCAAACCAAAAAAAAATTATTTTCTGTGTTTGTGAATTGTGTGCGCAGTAGCCGCACGTGCATCAACAAAGTAGTGCCAAGCGTGCGCCTGTGTCATAAGTAAAGGGCCGGCTGGCTTGACCGTTAAAGGGTGCTGTAACCCCTGAAAGTACACTCCAGTCCAAACCAAAAAAAAATTATTTTCTGTGTTTGTGAATTGTGTGCGCAGTAGCCGCACGTGCATCAACAAAGTAGTGTCAAGCGTGCGCCTGTGTCATAAGTAAAGGGCCGGCTGGCTTGACCGTTAAGGGTGCTGTAACCCCCGAAAGTACACTCCAGTCCAAACCAAAAAAAAAATTATTTTCTGTGTTTGTGAATTGTGTGCGCAGTAGCCGCACGTGCATCAACAAAGTAGTGCCAAGCGTGCGCCTGTGTCATAAGTAAAGGGCCGGCTGGCTTGACCGTTAAGGGTGCTGTAACCCCCGAAAGTACACTCCAGTCCAAACCAAAAAAAAAATTATTTTCTGTGTTTGTGAATTGTGTGCGCAGTAGCCGCACGTGCATCAACAAAGTAGTGCCAAGCGTGCGCCTGTGTCATAAGTAAAGGGCCGGCTGGCTTGACCGTTAAGGGTGCTGTAACCCCCGAAAGTACACTCCAGTCCAAACCTAAAAAAAAATTATTTTCTGTGTTTGTGAATTGTGTGCGCAGTAGCCGCACGTGCATCAACAAAGTAGTGCCAAGCGTGCGCCTGTGTCATAAGTAAAGGGCCGGCTGGCTTGACCGTTAAAGGGTGCTGTAACCCCCAAAGTACACTCCAGTCCAAACCAAAAAAAAATTATTTTCTGTGTTTGTGAATTGTGTGCGCAGTAGCCGCACGTGCATCAACAAAGTAGTGCCAAGAGTGCGCCTGTGTCATAAGTAAAGGGCCGGCTGGCTTGACCGTTAAAGGGTGCTGTAACCCACAAAGTACACTCCAGTCCGAACCAAAAAAAAATTTATTTTCTGTGTTTAGCCGCACGTATATATCAAATCGATATAACATAAATGGAGGACCAAACTTTCTCCGATAAAAATAAAATAGAGAAAGATCAAGAACCACTTCCTCCTAGTGCTGAAGCTGCTGCCACTAGTCATGACATAGACGATAACATGCCATCAACGTCGTCTGCCAAGGCCGATGCCCAATGTCATAGTAGAGGGCACATACAATCCCAAATGGCAAAGTTCAGGAAAATGACCTTGAAAAAGACATTTAAATCAGCTGAAGAGAAACGTAAACTTGCCAATATGCCATTTACGACACGGAGTGGCAAGGAACGGCTAAGGTCGATCCCTAGTATGTTCATGACTAGTGGTTCAGCTTCACATGACGATGGAAGCACTCCTCCCACTAAAAAAATCAAAAGAGTTAAGCTGGCAAAAGCACAGCGAAGAACTGTGCTTTCTAAGAAGATATCACAAATCCCCAAAGAGAGTCCAAGTGTGGTGGTGGTTGCGATGCCTGACCTTCCCAGCACTGGACGGGAAGAGGTGGCTCTTTCCACCATTTGCACGCCCCCTGCAAGTGCTGAAAGGAGCACCCACAGTCCACTTGCTGATATGCAAATTGAAGATGTCACTGTTGAAGTACAACAGGATGAGGATACTGGTGTAGCTGGCGCTGAGGAGGAAGTTGGCGAGGAGGATTCTGATGGTGATGTGGTTTGTTTAAATCAGGCTCCGGGGGAGACAGTTGTTGTCCGTGGGATGAAAAAGCCCATCACGGTCATGCCTGGGCAGAAGACCAAACATTCCACCTCTTTGGTCTGGCAATATTTCTATCCAAATCCGGACAACAACTGTCTTGCCATATGTACCATATGTAAAGGTGAAATAAGTAGGGGTAGGGACGTCAACCACCTAGGAACATCCTCCCTTATACGGCACCTGCAGCGCGTTCATAAAAAGTTACTGTCAAGTTCAGAAACTTTGGCTCAGACCGTAAGCAGTCCAGGGACACCTAAATCCCGTTGTCCTGTTGTATCCAAGCGCCTGCAAACCACACCGTCAACTCCCTCCTCGTCAATTTCCTCCTTAGTCAGGATCGGAAGTAGTCCTGCAGGCCATATCACTGGCATGACTGACTCTCCTATCCGGGATTCCTCCGGAGGATCCTGCATTGCTACGCCTACTGCTGCCGCTGCTGCTGTTGCTGCTGCTGCTGGGAGTCGTTCATCATCCCAGAGAGGAAGTAGGAACACCACTACTTTTACTAAACAATTGACCCTCCAACAGTCCTTAGCGAGGAGGATGAAGTACGACAGCAGTCATCCTGAAGCAAAACGTATAACTGAGGCCTTGACTGCTATGTTGGTGTTAGACGTGCGTCCGGTATCCGCCATTAGTGCAGTGGGATTTAGACAATTGATGGAGGTAGTGTGTCCCCGGTTCCAAATCCCGTCTAGATTCCACTTCACTAGGCAGGCGATACCGAGACTGTACAGAAACGTCAGAAAAAGTGTCCTCAGTGTCCTGAAAAATGCCGTTGTACACAATGTCCACTTAACCACGGACATGTGGACAAGTGGAACAGGGCAGACTAAGGACTATATGACTGTGACAGCCCACTGGGTAGATGTATCACCTTACGCAGCAACAGCAGCAGCGTCACCAGTAGCAGCATCTCAGAAACGCCAGCTCGTTACAAGGCAGGCTACGCTGTGTATCACCGGTTTCAGTAAGAGGCACACCGCCGACAACCTCTTAGAGAAACTGAGGGAAATCATCGCCCAGTGGCTTACCCCACTTAGACTCTCCTGGGGATTTGTGATATCTGACAACGCCACCAATATTGTGCGGGCATTACATCTGGGCAAATTCCAGCACGTCCCATGTTTTGCTCACACAATAAACTTGGTGGTGCAGAATTTTCTGAAAAGCGACAGGGGCGTGCAGGAGACGCTTTGGGTGGCCCGAAAAATTTCTGGCCACTTTCGCCATTCAGCGACTGCGTGCCGAAGACTGGAGCGCCAGCAAACACTCTTGAACCTGCCCCGCCATCACCTGAAGCAAGAGGTTGTGACGCGGTGGAACTCAACCCTCTATATGCTTCAGAGGATGGAGGAGCAGCAAAAGGCCATACAAGCCTATACATCCACCTATGACATAGGCAAAGGAGGGGGTATGCACCTGACTCAAGCGCAGTGGAGAATGATTTCCGTGTTGTGCAAGGTTCTTCAGCCCTTCGAACTTGCCACACGTGAAGTCAGTTCAGACACTGCCAGCTTGAGTCAGGTCATTCCCCTCATCAGGCTTTTGCAGAAGCAGCTGGAGAAAGTGAAGGAGGAGCTAAGACGGAGCGATTCCGCTCGGCATGTGGGACTTGTGGATGAAGCCCTTCATTCGCTTTGCCAGGATTCCAGGGTGGTCAATCTGTTGAAATCAGACCACTACATTTTGGCCACCGTGCTCGATCCTAGGTTTAAAGCCTATGTGGTGTCTCTCTTTCCGGCCGACACAAGCCTGCAGAGGTGCAAAGACCTGCTGGTGAACACACTGTCAGCTGAAGCGGAACGTGACACGTCAACGGCTCCTTCTTCATTTTCTCCCGCAACTGGGGCTGCCAGGAAAAAACTTAGGTATCCTAAGCAACCCGCTGGCGGTGATGCAGGGCAGGCAGGACCAAGTTTGGACATCTGGTCCGGACTGAAGGACCTGGCAACAATTTCTGACATGTCTACTGTCACTGCATATGATACTGTCACCATTGACAGAATGGTGGAGGATTACATCGGTGACAGCATCCAAGTAGGCATGTCAGACAGTCCATACCTGTACTGGCAGGAAAAAGAGGCAATTTGGAGGCCCCTGTACAAACTGGCTCTATTTTACCTGAGTTGCCCCCCCTCCAGTGTGTACTCCGAAAGAGTGTTTAGTGCAGCCGGGAACCTTGTCAGCGAAAGGCGTAGGAGGTTGCTTCCACAGAATGTGGAGAAGATGATGTTCATCAAAATGAATTATCAGCTCTTCCAGGGAGACCAGCCTCCAGAAGGTACAGAGGGACCTGTGGTGGTGGATTCAAGTGGGGACGAGTTAATACTTTGTGAGGATGAGGATGTACACACTGAAGAGGGTGAGGAATCGGTGGATGAGGAGGATGAGGATGACATCTTGCCTCCGTAGAGCCAGTTTGTGCAGGGACACATTAATTGCCAGCTTGTTTTGTGGGGGCCCAAACGAACCAATCATTTCAGCCACAGTTGTGTGGCAGACCCTGGCGCTGAAATGATTGATTTGTTAAAGTGTGCATGTCCTGTTTATACAACATAAGGGTGGGTGGGAGGGCCCAAGGACAATTCCATCTTGCACCTCTTTTTTTCTTTGCATTATGTACAGTTTGGGGCCTAGTTTTTCTAACTGCCATCCTGCCTGCCACTGCAGTGTCACTCCTAGATGGGTCACGTGTTTGTGCCGCCCACTCGTGTCGCTTAGCATAGTCATCCAGCTACCTCGGTGCAACCTTTTGGACATAAAAACACTATTGTGAGGTGTGAGGTGTTCAGAATAGACTGGAAATGAGTGGAAATTAAGGTTATTGAGGTTAATAATAGCATAGGAGCAGAAAAACCTACAAATTCTGTGATTTTAGCTGTTTTTATGCTTTTTTTCAAAAAAATACAGATCCAAAACACAAAACCCAGAACCCAAAACACGGAAGGGTGGTTTTGGCAAAACCAATCCAGATCCAAAACACGAAGAAAGATCCAGATCCAAAACCAAAACACAAAACACGAAAAGTGGCCGGTGCACACCCCTAATATAAAGAAGGATAATGTTATGGAATAAATATCTGTACAGCAATACATCTTGGTTTCTTTCACTGAGAAGCATCATTAAGAAATGGAAAGTAAAGTGAACTTTTGAAGCAAGATTTCACAGTCCTTGGCATTTTTTTTATATAGCTTCTAATAAATGGTCATACGGTATATATGCAATACAGAACCCATATATTGCTGCAAAGGGTATGCAGTCCGGAAGCCGGCGGACCTTATACCGACAGCCGGCTTCCCGACTGTCATATCCCGGCAAGGGTTAAATGACAGGCGTCGACATCCCGACGCCTGTCATTTTACCTACACCAGGAGACCGGCGCCCGGCATCCCGATCGAAGGGATGCCGAGCGCCAATGCGGACAGCCTCGCAGAGGGGGGGGGGGTTAGGATTAGGGCTCCCAGGGGGGACTTAGGGTAGGAGGTTAGGGTTAGGCTGGGGGGAGGGAGGGTTAGGGTTAGGCACCTCTGGGGGGTGCCTAACATGGAACATGGAACTGTTGTAATGGAACCTTTAATAAAAACATATCACAAAAGTGTCATACCCGATGGGACTTTAGTTAGTACTTACTGGGTCAGATGTTGCTCTCTCCTGGGGCTTAGATTGTCTGACTCAACCTGATAATCTCCATGTTCTGCTTGAGGTTCTCGCTTAGTGTGCTGTTTTTAGGGGCTGGTGGTTGGCTCTCATTGCTTCTTATAGTTGTTGTCATGTGATCGCTGACATCACAAGCGGCAGAAACTTTGAATCATCTGCTCATTAAACCCGGCTTCTGGAAAGAGATAGTTGCCAGAGTATTAGGCTTCACTCCTAGTCACCAGTGTAACTTGTGTCTTGCTACTGCTGTTTGTGTTTTATCTGGCTTGATCCTGACCTATGTCTTGCTTTATTCTTGGTCCTGCTCAAGTTATTCCTGTGTATAACTTTGGCTTGTGACCCATTATTCTTCACTGAACCCTTTGACTTCTATGTGTCGGTTCTGTTTACTGAATCATGCTATCTCACCATTCTCCAGCCTACCAAGCAAGGAAACAACTCAGGGAGTCTAAACCTGCTTCTGGATCAAGCCAAATTTCAATGGTTCCTTAGTGAACACTGCTGGTATGTTAAACTTTGTGCTTCTGTTGTTGGTAGAGTTAATCAGAGCTGGTAGAATTAATCCTCATATTTGTCTTCAAATAATGACATGAAGTAGGCAAAGCACTATGAGCCAGAAATGTTTCTGAAACAATGTGCTCTGGATTGGTAAAGCAAAAATTTTACTAATTATCCACAACCACAATAAATACATATTTAAGCATATAAAGGAAGTAACAACTTTCTAATCCATTAGTATGGAGGGGTGTGGATTGAAAGATCTACAGTAAAAAGGTAGACAATGTCTAGATAGACAACCAACCAAAATAGAGGCATTGATGGCAAACCTTGAAATCCCCATATAAACAGGGCCTTGACACCCCCCTTCTTGAACATCAGTGAGACATTGAACCATTAGGTACATCACCACTCTAAGCACTTTACCGATTTTGTTTTGCCTGATAGCTCAGATGAAGAAGTGATTCTTCTCATGATGCTGCGCATTGAATCTTGATTTTTTTTGTATGCGTTATTACGATCTAGGCCCTCAGGGCCTGATTCGGAGCCGGACGCTCTGACCAGAGCGCTCGCTCTGAATCAGGGCCCTCCTACCTCATTTTGGAGCGGCCTCATGGACGCTCGCATAGCTGTGGGTTACCACCCACAGCTATAGCGAGCGTCCATGATGATGGTCGCGATGGTCAAGACCATCGCGACCATCGGGCTTGCGAAGAGACCCTGCGGTAGGGTCTCGCTGCCGCAAGCCCTGGAGTGATTTTGGCTCTATCAGAGCCAAAATCACTCCCACTGACATCACTACTGATGTCAGTGGGGCCGGACTCAGACGGTAGGCGTTCCCATGGGAACGCCTCCGTCTGGCCGCCACGCCCCCGGCACGCCCACCAAATGGGGCGTGCTGTCACTCACCATGCTGCGAGACCCCAAGCGACGGATTCCCCGTCGCTCGCCGGGTCTCGCGCATGCGCACGACGGAGCTCCATCCATCATGCGCATGCGCAATTAGGCACCATCGACCCACTTGCGAGCGTCCAGCGCTCGTGAGCGGGTCAGAATCAGGCCCTCTGTCCTTCAAATGTGAGTTCTGCAGAGCTTTACATTTCGTTTGCGAAAAGGTTGGCACTAAGCTGAACTATCACTTTAGTAGCTGTTGCCACGATAAGAACGTTCTCCTGTCACCGGCTCTTTCTCACCCATTACTTGAAAATCTTCTGAAAAAGATGGCGACTCTGACAAGCACCATTTCTTAAACAACATCACAGAAAAACAACAGCGCAATGTCATTAGCTTCTTTTGTTGCAAATGAAGCTTTCTTACCTGTAAGACGTGGCCCATATACTTCCAAGATCAATTGCCAGCTCTGTTACAGATTTGGCCCTTTGCATCCCCAGAACGTTTCTGGGTGATCTTATGCACAACTACATTATCGACACTGCTGAAGCAACTGAAATGAGTATTGGACGTAATTCAACCTTTGATCCTAATCTGATGGCAAACTGCTTTAAATGATGCTCGAGGTCAACCCTTTAGTCCACAAGTACAAGATGATGGCAGAAGTTGAGAAGGCAGAGAACGAACTGCCACTTATCGAAGGCAGAGAGTCTAACATCTGTGACCAGAGCAAGAACCAATTCTAATTGTCTATAGCAGATGAAATTGCTGCCATTTTCACAACCAAAAGCGGTGATCCTCCAGGAAACTACGAGTTGAAAGTCTTCCCTAAGGATACTGGGATTGAATACCTGAAAAATATCATCTCACTGTCCTGATGCTATACCCTTTATTGTTTTCTTATGGAGAACGTGGATTGGATTTGAATAGGCCACATGAAAGACAGACCAACGGCAAGTTCAGAAAAGTGACTCGATTGTAGTATGTGACATATAGAATGGCTATTCGGAAAGAATTTTCTGTTTTACACAACTACGGCAAGCTGTTGCTACAGTACAAAGTGAACATGAGTTACTTGATATAACTTATAACTTTTAAAAAAACTAGCCGTCGATTTCGACGAGTTTCTAGTACTAGTATTTTTTAATTCTGTTAAATTCACCAATTGAACAATAAGTATGTATTAAAATATACACACAACCTTGCAATCCATATAGATTCTCCCCATGATGAAGTCCATGACAGACAAAATGCATTGTGGCTATTGTTTGGGACCACTGAAGACTTATTATTTAGGGCACATTCCAGTTTCAGGAGCAGGTTTGAAAATCAGAGAGCACTACATGGGATATGCTATTGTTTCTTTGTATTAAATGTATGCATAATGTATGTTGCCCATTAACAATGGTATCACACTATACTGTATATGTATGTTTTTATCTTGTCTTTTGTATACTGTACACCCACTTTGGAAAGAGGAAGCTGTATAAAAGTGTAATCGGTAACTACCTGTACAGACAAGAAATCATTCTATGGGGGAGATGTTCTAAGCCTTGGAGAGATATAAGGTGAGGATAGATAAAGTACCAACCAGTCAGCTTCTAATTGTAATTTTTTAATCAGCCTGTAAAGTGACAGTTAGGAGCTAATTGGTTGGTACTTTATCTCTCTCCAAGGCTTAGTACATCTCCCCTATATTTGGTATGAGGTAAGTAAAATTATTTTTTGAAGATGATATACCATACACCAAACTTTTTTTTCATGTGACATCTGGGACAATCCAGTCTACATGCAAGTGCAGAGGTCAAAAAGGGGACATAAAGACAAGTAACAGATGAGCATAATTTCAGTTATTTTCTGGTACAATGGCATCTATAGTAATGCATCTCCTACCTCACTGCTATAGTAAGACATTGCCCTCACTCACAGGTGTGCTAACACATTCCATTCCATCAGATCTGTAGTAACACATTAACCTCGCTCACCTCTGTAGTAACACATTAACCTCCCTCATTCCATAGTAACACATTGACATTCCCCTCCTTCACCTGTGAAGTAACACATTCCCCTCCCTCACCTGTGTAGTAACACATTCCCCTCCTATACCTCCGTAGTAACATGTTCACCTCCCATACCTGTGTAGCAACACATTCCCTTCCCTCATCTCTATAGTAACACATTCCCCTCCCTCACCTCTATAGTTACACATTCCTCTCTCACTGTTGTTGTAACACATTTTCCTCTTTCACCTCTGTAGTAACACATTCCCTTCCCTAACTATTCACAGAGGGGAGCCACACCAACTGCCAGTAATGTTTGGCAGCACTTGGGATGACAGTTGATGTTTGCATATTGAACTGTGCTGCAGCCACAATGAGTCAGTTATTCAGGGTATTGCAGAGGGGGAGGAAACATTTTCTCTCCCTTAGTCAGTCAAATTTCAAAAAATCCCTGCTTAGTTGGTACCTACCTCATGGAAGGAATATACTCCCCAACTTTCATGTTTCTATGTCCAGGGCTTTAAGCTGGGCGTTAGTGAGTCAGTGAGACAGTTAGTCAGTCAGGACATTTGATTTTATGTATACTGTATAGACATACTATCTGAGATACCCAGTAATGCCCAGGTTGAAGACTGAACCCTGAAGTACACCTGCAGCCTTTATTTGTTTACATTGTCCTTGCCAATGGTGGCTCCAGAGGTGGGGCTGCAGCGCAGTCTAAAATTCAAATAGGGGAGTCACACCAACTACCAGTGGGTCCTGGCTGGTGATGTTTGGTAGGGTTTGGAGTGGCGGGGCTCCCCTATTTGAATTTTGGACTGAGCTGCAGCCCCACCTGGTCCTCGCCTACAAACCCATTCCATTGATCCTGAAAAGGACCCCGCTGTTTGCTAACATGCATGCAAACAGTGGCTTAAGGGGTGCGGCTCCTATGGTGCCTGAGCTGCCTCTGTGTGGCCCGCTGCTCCCCCTGCACCCAGTCACACACACATGGTGGGCCGGTACAGTTGGCCGCCGAGGGGGGACCAAGTGTCAGTGGTGTTGATTTGGTGTCGGCCCACTAGCTGATAACAGCTGGCATACCAACAAGCAGACATGGAGAGAAAGCGCTACGGGTCGTGAGGCAATCAGAGCTCATGGGCAGTGGAAGCTCCTGATTGACTGCTGGTCCGCGAGCTCTGATTGGTTCGCAACCAGCGTCAGATTCAAATTGCGCAGGCGCTGTCTGTCCGTGTCTGCCACTGCCTGTCAGTGCGCCTGTAATTAGCTGATGGGCCGGCACCAAATCTACACCTGCTGGCTGCTTACAACACACAGGGGGAAGCAAGAGGCTGCTGGAGGAACACAGGGAGGAAAGTTGCTGGGGGGGGTAATGTGTAAGGGGCACTACTATTGTGTGGAATAATGTGTTATATGGGGCTCAACTACTATGTGGCATAATATGTAAAGGGCATTACTGTGTGGTATAATGTGGAAGGAGCATTACTGTGTATTGTAAGGGGCATTACTGTGTGGCCTAATGTATAAGGGGCACTACTACTGCATGGCATAATGGACCTCATTCAGAGCCGGTCGCACAGAGCGTGCGGTTGGTCTGAATGATGGGATGACGTCTTGAATTTTCAAGACATCCTCCTTTGCGGTGGTAAGGCTGTGGGTTAACACCCACAGCCTTACGACCGCCTAAGGTGATGGTCGCGATGGTCAAGACCATCGCAACCATCGGGGCTTACGACGAGACCCTAGGGTAGGGTCTCCCTTGTCGTAAGCCCCGGAGAGCTTCTGGCTCTGTCTGAGCCGGAAGCTCTCCATTGACATCACTAGTGATGTCAGTGGGGCCGCCCCCAAACGGTAGGCGTTCCCATGGGAATGCCTCCATTTGGGCTGCCACCCCCGCGGCCCGCCTTCAAAACAGGGTGAGCTGTCAATCAACATCGACAGCTCGCCCCCTTTGGATCGAGACCCGCTATGACTGGCGCTGTCGGTCGTAGCAGGTCTCACGCATGCGCACGACGGCGCCGTCGTGCGCATGCTCTGTGGGGGGCCATCGACCCGTTCCGAGCGCATCGGCGCTAACGACTGGGTCTGAATGACCCCCAATGTGTATAAAGGGTAATACTGTGTGGCATAACCTGTAGGGACTCTGTGTGGCATAACACGAATGGGTTCTGTGTGGGGACAAATGCATGTGTTTTTTTTACCTCTGGGTCGGGACTTTTAACATCTTGCTATGTGGCCCACAAAGTTCTAGTTACACCCTTGCTTGCAAACACAAAGGGCTGACTAATATATATGGTCACGTTAAATAGGACTAAGGGCTTGATTCATTACAGATCTATATTACGATCGCAGCTGCGATTATGCATAACATTTTACTGCGAAAATATGCTAATGTTTGCAACTGCTCAGCCAGCATAGAGACGCCCACTATCGCTTTCTCACATCCGTAAGACCTCGCAATCTTGTGAATACATCGGTAATATCGCGTAACATCAGACCCTCACGCAGAATTACAGCAGGTCTGACCTGTCTTAGAAATTGTAACTCTCATCTCACACAGTGAGTACACAAGCTGAGAATGCTGTCGCAGTGGCTAATTTATGCATGCCCAGGAAATGGTGTTCAAACTGACAGGCACGTCTGCGTTTCTCCAACTACTCCCCCGCCACCACCCCGAAACGCTGACGTCCCGTCACTCGCTCTGCGATGGCTTTGTATCTGCGTACATGATTGCAGTGTAACTGCAATACTGGCCTGTGCATACGCATGTGCAGTATGCACCATCGGCCGATCTGCGTACGCGGGTACAATTGCGATCCATAATGAATCAGGCCCTAAGTCTGGATTTAATATGAACTTGCTTGAGTCAAAGTTTGACACTTGCTCATCCTGTGAGGTTAAAAGGAAACTTTTGTAGCTTTCACATTTTTGGCAGACTGCCAATTTCCACTTGAGCCAGCCCTGGAACCTGTGTAATTTCAGTGTCCCCATTTTTAGTGATTGTGTGACAGTGTGTGGCCCTGACAAAGTTCAAACCTAGACATACAGCGACGCTTTCTTGATTACTATATAGATTAACATAAATGTACTGCTTATTTTGCATTAAGGAGCTCATTCAGACCCACTCCCTGAGACGCAAACGCTCGCTGCTGCCAATGGTATGCAGTGTGTATGCATTGTGCGCATGTGCATACCTTAGCGAAAGTTCACAAAGTGTTTGCTTGCTGCACATAGACATCCTAGCAGAGTTGGTGACAGGGGAAGCCGTTTGTAGGTGGTAACAGGGGCTGGCCATTAAAAACGGGGTGGGGGGAGGGGTAGAGATGCAAATGCAGGCGTGCCTGAGCATCTCAATGGTGTTTTAGAGGTGTGCATAATTATAAGACAGCATCATAGTACACATCACCTGGCTTGTTTTTACACTGAAGTGCTCACCCTCAACCTCAAGCGATGCGATCGCATCCGATGTTACCCGATGTACCGATGGTTGCATACACTTCCTGGACATGACGTGCACAAGTGGGCGTCTTAAGACAGGCTGGTGGGTGTCTGCATACACTTTGTGATCGCTCTCTAAGAAATACTGGGCGTGCTAATGCATTGCTGTGCGATAGCACTGCCTACGCAATTTGCTTACACATCGTGCGAGGGCTCTGAATCAGCTCCTAAGTTCAATAAGTCCCAAAAGTCCCAATTTTAGCAGAACTGTCCTGATTCCAAGTGAACTCTCCTGATATCCCAACAGTCATGACTTTTGGGCCTTATTCAGGTTGGATTGCACGGCTGCAAGGGCGTGTATAATTAAGCCCCTGCGATTATATATGCTGGCAGAGGTCTAGATGCGACAGGAAGTTTAGCAGTTTGTGAGGTAGGGTCAGGTCAACCACAACTGTGCAAATGGTTCCGATGTTACTTGATGGTACCGATGTTTTTCACTGAATTGCGGATGCATGTCATGGGAAGTGGGCGGCTTTATACAGTGATGGGCGTCTTATTGGTATAGTGCTGCGGTTGCCGTGTGATTGCATTCATTAGCATATTTTTGCAGCTAGCGGGTGCGTGCGTACGCAGCTGTGCGATCCGTGCTGAATCAGGCCCTTTGTCCCAAATTCCAGAAGGTGTCCAACTCATTATAATGAGTGAATTTTGCAAGTATCTGTTACTGTTATGGGATACTGAAACAATATTGTCAGAGCTGTAACCAGTTGTACAGTAGTTTGTATCTTCAGCTAATTTTGTTATGTCCTTATCTTAGTCATTATCCTAGTCCCAGACTTTAGCCTTGTGCCTTATTGTTATTATATTTTCCCTGTCTCATTTTTAGACTGCTGGTTCCTGAACTTTGTGCCATGGCAGCCTAAGGCACTGCTGCACGCTTCAGTGACTTACATTAGCAAGTGGGCGGTACTGGTGACTCTGGTCAACATCTTTCACTTCTCCCCTCTTAAAGCCTTTTTTTTCATCCTCTTTTGTGATAGGCAAAACCAATGATGGTGACTGCCAATCAGAAGCAGAGTTTAAAAGCACAAATGTGTCCAACACTACATGACTGAACCTAAAGATGGCACATTAGTACAATTATTGGATTTTAATCTTTTTAGTTGAGAATCTTAATAGGACATTTTTAGGGGGGAGAATCAGTTAAGTGCAAGGACCCATCTGCACACACATTGCAGGTTGTTACCATAGGAAAACGTGCGCATTCGCTTGCCCCTATAAATGGTGTGAGCAAACACAAGCAAGGTTTTGCTGTGTGATAACCCACATTGTATTAGTGAGCAATGTTCCCACAGAATCTTCCTGCTAACTGAATCTTCTACTTGGCCTAGGGGCACTGTGAACTATGAATGCTTGGGAACCACAGGTTCTGTTTTGTTCTTGTATTGTTGCTATTTCATATTGCCTCTTTGGTCCTGTCACCCACACATTGCCCTGCTGTAGTTCTGAAGTTCTCTGTGATATCCAGATTGTGGGGGAAACAGCAAATACAAAAGCAGTTTGGAGGAAAAAGACAGCAGCAATGGGCTTAGCAGCTCACTCAGACTAAGGTTCTCCAGTAGTTGGTAGGGTATCTGCCTCTTCCCTATGCTTGTATTTATTTCTGCATCTCTTGCCTATAATCATTTGCTGTGTCTCTGTCCTCGTTATTATTTAATTTGACTATTGATGGATTCCTGCCAGGCTGACCTTTTTTGGTTTAATCGTTTTCTGTATGGTTGCCTACTCCAGGCTTCTGACCATCGTGCATGCCTTACAATTCTCTTCTGACTCTTTACCTTGGTTGTAAGGGGGGGGTGGGCTTGGACTGCACACGATAATTTTAAACATAAATAGGAGGTGCTGCCATGCTGAGACTTGTAGTACAATGCAGGGGGCATAGAATGCAGACGCACACTCTAGGTACTAAGAACAATGATAGACAAAATAATCCTGATAAACTCTACAATTAACATGGAGTATAAGTGAGGTTCTTAGTACATGTTTGTCCAAAAATGTTTGCCCAGCCACCTAGTCAAGGTGAACCCCATAAGTTGGGTCCCTAACACCCTTAATACTAACACATTACATTAAATTTATCCAGGACTTACCTGTAAGAGAAATGCAGGAACCTGGGCTGATGATTAAAAACACCTAAGGGCAGATGGGTGGGGTGCAAATTCCAAATAGAAGGAGTCTCAACCTTCGTCTTATGGGGTTCACCTTGACGAGGTGGATGGGCAAACATTTTTGGCCAAACATGTACTAAAAGCCTCAGTTATACTCCATGTTAATTGTAGAGTTTATCAGGATTATTTTGTCTATCATTGTTCTTAGTACCTAGAGTGTGCGCCTGCATTTTTTGTCCCCTGTATTGTACTACAAGTCTCAGCATGGCAGCACCTCATATTATGTTTAAAATCAGGGTGTGCAGTCCAAGCCCACCCCTTACTATTATATTTGTGTACATTTTGTACACTTGAGGTTTGAGATGCCTTCTATTTGGAATTTGCACCCCACCCATCTGCCCTTAGGTGGTTTTAATCACCAGCCCAGGTTCCTGCATTTCTGTCTACATATTAGAATGGCACTATTACAGGTAAGTCATGGATACATTTAATGTAAAGTGTTTGTATTAGGGATGTTAGGGACCCATCTTATGGGGTTCACCTTGACGCAATGGATGGGCAAACATTTTTGGCCAAACATGTAATAAGAACCTCACTTATACTCCATGTTAATTGTAGAGTTTATCTGGACCCATTCAGAGTGAGTGCTCACCAGCAGTGAGCGCCTTGAATCAGGCCCTATGTCCACAGAGCAGAGAATGAGGCATTCTGGGATAGTTAAAGTTGTGGACATATGGTACACATCTTTAACATATTTGCTTTAGGAAACATGCATTATATAATATGATTGAAAATGATCAGCTAATTTCAGGAAATAAATTAAATGTGCTGTCAAGTCCCTGGCAAAAAAAAATGTTTCACTACATTAAATTGGTGCTAGGGTAATGCGGTTTTTAATGGAAAAGTTTTTGCTTTTTTTTGTTACCAATTACTATTTTTGATCCGGTGTTGCATTGTTTCACCCAGGACCCTGTCATGCCTTCTGGTAAGCAGAGATATTTGCTATCTCAGTTTCATGGGGCTGCAGTGGACTGTGGGCCTGATTCAGCAGTACACGCAAGTGCACTGCTGAACGCAGACTCCTGATTATTGGGAATCTGCACGTGCGCAGGACCCATTCTGCGAGAGTGCAGAATGGGTCCTGCTAAGATGCACGTAAGCCCTTGAATGCTTTTGCCTGATTGACAGGCAAAAGCATTTAAGGGGCGGTGCGAGGGCGTGGTTGGCTGGTGTTCCCGGAAACGGGGTGTGCCCGTCCCGTTTTCCGAGAGTGGCCAGCCCAGAGACTGCGTGGACATACGCAGTCTGCTGGGGTCGCAAGCCGGCCAGCTTCAGTAAGCTGAGGCTTACTCAGCTGGCCGGCCACCCTGGCGCAATCCAAGATCGAGACCATCAATGATCGCGAGCCTGCGACCTCCATCTCAGTGCTGGGATCCCAAATGCAGCAGGGGGTGTCATACACCTCCTACTGCATTTATTTAATTGCAAAGATCGCAATTACAAAGCTGCCTGCTTGCATACATCATATATCTATAGCCTGCGTGCAGCTTTGCAATTGCGATCCTTGCTGAATCAGGCCCTGTGTGTACTTCCATGCACCTGCAGAACACCCCATCACACAATTAATGCAAATTAAGGGCACATAACAATACAAATATGTACTGTCTCATTTGGTACAATCATTTTTATTATTAAAGATGTTGACATGCACTTACAGTAACTTGTGTTGAAATGCAGTTTAAAGGCAGAATTGTAACACCAGCCATGTGTATGTACGAACAGCTGATATCTGGCTCCTCCCAACATCTCACCAACCCTGTGCGCCTCTGCTCCTGTATACAATGCTGTAAGGAGTAGGAAGAGAAGGAAGCCAAATTACAGCTGTATCAGTCATGCTGGGAGAGTAAAAAGTTAAATGCGCAGCAGCGGGCGACAGTCTACAGTATACTTCCCAACTAGAAAAGTTAGACCATCATAACAAGTAATTGACATATCATATAGGGCAGTGAGCCTTCACTGCAGTCTTCACACCTCCCCTCACCTCACACCCCGCCTCCAATCCCCACAGCAATCACCTCACAAAGCGCTCCTTCCCCAGTAGCATTTTGAATTTGGAGCCGGCCGTGCAGACTGGCCGCCAATTAGGGGATTGGCTGACGGTACGCGAGCCATAATTGATTTCTATCAATGCTTCCTGTATTTCCCCGTTAGGAATGCCCCTTCAGTTTGGCTTGACAATCCCAATGATATTCATGAAGGTCATGGCGTATTGTCATGGTGGTACACTCAGGTTAGGGAATCATAGTGATACCCAAACTATACTATCCTCCCTAGGCAACCTACTTGTTAAGGAAGCATCCAAAGAAACTGGGTTATATTTCAAATGGATTATCAACCACATTAAAAATCAGCTCAAGAAATGGCAAAGGTTTCCCTATCCATGGACAAGTTAACAGTCCTACTAGAATAAATATCATTCCTCCATAAACACAGAGGCCCTCATTCAGACCCACTAGCAAGCGCTGAGCGATCGCAAGCGGGTCAATGTTTAGGGTCTGCGCACATGCAGCGGCCGCACTGCGCGTGCGCAAGCCCTGGAGCGAGAGAGAAATTCACTCGCTCCGGCGCTCACTACAAAAGGGGCGGCTGTCGATGGTGATCGACAGCTCGCCCCGTTTTTTGACCATTGCGACCATCAACCTGGTCGGTTGCTAAAGCTGTGGGTGGTAACCCACAGCTTAGCTAACGACCAGGAGGCAGCACTTGAAAAGCCAAGCGGCCGCCCTCATTCAGAGCGAGCGCTCGCTTCTTGCGAGCACCTCTGAATGAGGGCCAGAGTGTGAGGTTCTGGTTTTGTTGTGGACCCGGGGTGGTAATAGGAGCAGACACTTAAGCAGGTTTAAAAGTAAATGTGGAGTTTTTAATGAGTGGCTTAACAGACATGAATGTGGTAAAACAGAAAGTCCGGGTATAGCACTAAAGTGCACTTGGGAGCTGTAGTGTGGCAAATAGGAAAAAGTCCAGTTAATGACAGGCAATGGAAAATGTCCAGGTAGTCACTGGTTAATAGAAAATGTCCAGGTAGTGGCAGACAAGGGGAACTGTCCAGGTGCTGACTGATTAATGAAGAATGCAGACTGAGGAAGAAATATCCAGCAGAGTGTCAGTGGAGGCAAGGTGCAGGGTGAACAGCAGGACTCAGGTACTCAGGCAAGGGGAAGGTAATGAAGGATGCAGGGTAGTCCAGCGGGGTTGGAGCAGACAAGCAGGCAATAAGAAACACGTTGCACTGGCAATGAAGTGAGGCTCTGAACATCCCTAAATACCAAGTGGTGTGCCGTGACTGGCCAGAGAGAGCATGTGACAAACCAGGATTGGGTGAGCAAATCACATGGCCGGAGGCAAGATGGCGGCGCCCATGCCAAAAGGAACGGAAGCACTGCCAGGTCTCACCAGCCCAACGTGACAGCATGCCCGCGCAGAACCACGCACAGCCAATGCCCTTCGCCACACACCAGCACCACCGACAGACGTCCCCAGCCACAGTGACCTCACAGGTAATACTCGTACCGAGAAACCCTGGTCGTGACACAGAATGACACCGGACTGTGTCTTCATGACAGTATTGGGTTCTATGGTGTACACAATCAAGGCAGTACTGTACCTGCAAATCAGTGAACCATTATCTCACAATAGACAAATTCACAAATGGCACAGAGATTTTCCTGTTATTTAGCAGATGTCCTTCCATCAAAACCTATAATAACATATAGAAAAACACCAGATCTGAAGAAGAAATTAATACAAAATCACCTTCAAACAATAGGACTGATTCAGACCACACACCAACAGTCAACCTAAAGGGGGCTTCTACTACTGTGGCAGCAGCATTAACAGCAACTCACTCTCAAACACCATGAAAGGAACACACATATTCATCTCCAACCAAACCAAAAGAGAATATACTATTAGAAAGTACATTACATGCAATAGTACAGAAGTAATTTATTTGGCAGAATGCCCCCGTGGACAGCAATATGTAGGAAGAACAGTGAGGATATTGAAGATAATAACAGCTGAACATGTCCTAGTATCTGATAAAATGATTAATTATGAAGCTATCTAAAAGGTTCTTGAAGATAATATTCTGTAGTAAATAGGACTAATACCCCCCCCCCCCCCCCTTGTCACAGTAAATAACTAAGGAATTATTTTTATTTTGTCCCATTTGGAAAGATTAGACCATGGTGTTTTGGTAGAGTAAATGTATTTAAACTCATCCACGGTTTTCCTGCAAAAATGTAAGATGGTACTAGATGTACAGTATGTTTGTATGGAAACATTATGATTTTTTTCTTAAAACTGGTGCATGTTGGTATTATTAATATAAAAAACGTGACTAGGTGTATGATTGATCTCAAGATTTAAATGGCCCTCATCCCAGAGATCCTCCAATATTGATGTGTGTTGGTATAATTGAAATCTAAAGTGATAGGGGAGCAGTCAACTTTTTTTTTACAGTTTTTTAAGAAGAAAAATATCTTTTGTGAGTCTGTGTACAAATTAGTTAAATTGAAAAAAAAAAGTAAAAGATATTAGGATCTTTACTTGGCGCATGATTGAGGACCTTCATAAGAAGTCTAATTTGATTCTCATAGAGGGATTTACCAGAAAAGTTAAATATATCTTTGGATTTAATGGGCCCTTTGTCTTCTTTTGTTATTTCCGACCACCTCTTGTGGCTTTTGCTTTCAACCCTGTTTGGGTAATCCAGGAGCCAGGGGTGCAAAGGTGCTCATATGCATCAAATTCCCTAACTGAGGTCTCTCTTCTAAAAAGTAATTCAACCAGTGATGAGTGTTGATTTAGTTGCCACAATTGTTCCACAATTGTTCCTATCCTAACTGTGTGAAATTGAATCGTTGGCAGCTGGGGGCATAATGATTCCTTGGTTTATGTGAATTAATTTGTGGGGACTGAAATTTGTCACTAGTCCCATGGTAATGAGAACTGCTAGATCTATCTCTAGTGTTGGCAGAATTATAAAATTTTGAAAAGAGTTGGTATTCCTATTATTGGTTATAGGGGAATTCTTTGTATATTTGGGGTTTGACCTCTAGTTCTAAAATTCCTAATGGCCCTTTCTTTATAGTCTTGATTTTCTCTCTCTGATTTCTTAATTTTAATTTCAAATAATTCTTTTTTATATTGTTTGTCTCTTCTATTAGTAATGCTATCCCTTTCTGTCTTTAAAGGGAATCAGTATGTAATGTGGCCGGCGGTTCTAATCCCGACAGCGGAAGCGCGGCAGGGGTGAAGATCCCGATCGCTAAAAAGGTAAGTATAACTAACCCTATTCTTCCCCCTAACCCTTCTTTAGGGGTGCTTAACCCTAACCTCCCCCCTAGTGCCTAACCCTACTCTAAGTGCCTAAACCTAAACCCCCTTCCCTGCAGCCTAAACCTAAGTCTCCTGGGGGGGTGCCTAACCCTAACCTCCCCCCGGGGGTGCTAACCCTAACCCCCCCTTCCCCTAGTCTAAACCTAACCCTCCCGGGGGGGGCCTAACGCTAAGTCCCCCCGGGAGCCCTAAAACCTCTCCCTCCCCCCCAGCGGCTGTCCGCGGCCGGCTTACCTTTGTTCGGTATGCCGGGCGTCAGGCTCCCAGCGTAGATCTAATGACAGGCATCGGGATTTCGGGATCTGACAGTCGGGAACTCGGTGGTCTGCATTTCAACCGTCGGATTCCTGCCTGCATCCCCTTTAAAGACAGACAGCTGTTTTTTGGTCTATTTCATTGATGGTCTCAGTCACTTTATTATGACGGTATTCAATAAGAAGTTCCATTAGACAGAGCACTCATCTAATGTAGAGTTCCATTTGTTCAGTAGGGACAGATCTTCTTGGATAGAAAGGGTTTTAAAGAGTCTTATTCTTCTAGGGATTTGTTTTTTACATTTCCTAAGTGAGACAGCACCCCACCAGTGGAACATCTCATCCTTAAGTACAGTAGCTGTTCTAATTTGTCAAAACCTTTAATTAATTCTATATTGGGTTCTTCTTTCCCAATATTAGTATCTAAATTATGACTCTATATATAGTTCACGCCTAGACAAACAATTATTAAAACAGGTGAATTCTGCAATATAAAAATATTCAGGATTGTTGCAAAATATCTAAAAATAAGATAATAGCAGCCCAGATTTAGGGAACTCTGGCAGGTAGCCTGTGTGCCATCATTCTGGGAAGACATGCTGTGAGCAAGGGGCTGCAGAGAGCCATCTCCATGCTCAGTGACAGGACAGTGGGCCGACGGGGAAGAAGCAGAACAGATAGACCTCAGCACCAGCCGGGATCGATGTGCAGTGTGAGCGGACCTCTGTGCTATCCGGGAGTGATGCACAGCGCAAGCGGACTTCAGCGCTAGCCTGGACAGACACCGGAGAGGTCAGAAAGTGGTGTTTAAGGGCCGGAATGTGACACATACATTGGATTTTCTAATTGGATAATCTCCTTAATATTTTACAGCCAACTGGGAAATGGTTGAGCTCTCCAGCGTTAAGGCCCCCATACACCTACTGACAGATTGCCGGATCCTGCGATGGGATCGGAAACTCAGATCCACTGGTCGGAAATGCCGACCGGTGGGCATCGATGTTTCGCAATCCGTCGGAGAATCTGTGAAATTCTCCATATTAAATTTCACTGATTTGCTAATCACGATCATCTTTTGATGCAAAAAAAAAAATCAGTGATCCTGCAACCTGGCATCTCTGCATCGCGGCGATCCGTCGCTGGTGTATGAGCCCCTTTACACAGTGAAGTTCCAGCAGCTGCTATTGTTGTGGCTCTGAAATCAAGATTTCCTGTTTTGGCACATACCTGCATACAGTTGTACACAGCACTGAGACCGGCAGCGGTCGGCAGCTACATTAAATTAGCACAACAGCCACAGTCTAGGGATGTACTATACTATGGGACTCCAAAGAACATAGCCAGATTATACTGGTAAAGTGAATCTCTCCCATGTACACTGCTTTTATCATTCAAATACCAGGACTTTCAGTTTATAATAATTAACAACTTTTAATGCTGCAATTGCCATTTCTAAATGTATATGTTCAAGTGCATTAAGAGCTTTATGCAGGTTTAAGTCCAATCCTGGGACCTGTAGTACACCCAAATATTTTAAAATTTGCATTGCAGTTTTTACCTTATACATTTGAAACAGTAATATCCGGTCAACATGCAGGTTTGAGCTGATAGATTTAACTTATACCCCTTTTACACTGGAGCTAAAACCCGGGTTTTTGAAGGGTTAACCCGGGCAGCTCCCTGGTGTAAAAGGGGAGAGGGTTGGATTGCCGGGTCGAGTGACCCGGCAATTCAACCCAGGTAACTAGCAGGGTTTAACACGGGCGTAGCCCGTGAAACCCTGCTGTGAGAACAGCGCACTCCGTGTCACGATGACCTGGAGTGCGCTGCTAGCTGGCCGACTGGTCTGGCTTCAGTGGCGCTTGGAGATGATGTCATCCAAAGCGACCACTTTCACTCCGGAAAAGCCGGGTCTATGCAGACCCGTCTCTGGTGTGAGCGGCGCCGACTCGGGAATATCCCGAGTCGGCGCCGGCAAAATTCCGGGTCTGATCCGGATAGGAACTTTGTTCCAACTCCAGGTCAGACCCGGAATTTAGGTGGAAAAGGGGTATCAGTTAGTTTATTCCAGTGGTTCCCAAACTCGGTCCCCAAGGCACTCTAATGGTGTAAACACACAGTCAGATTTTTCTTCAGATCTGAACGATAACGATTTAAAAAATCGTTCAATCGTTCAAATCTGAAGAAAAGTCTGACATATCTGTCAGATGAATGATTTGAACGATGCGCGTTCCCGATGGTCAGATAACGATATCTGACATCTGATGAGTTTGCTGTCAGACTTGGACGATTCCATTCATTTTAATGCAGTCAAAAATCGTTCAATCGTTCAAATCGTTCAAATCTTTGGTAAAATCGTCCAAATCGTTCAATCATTCATCTGATAGATCTGACAAATCTGACCGTGTGTATGCTCCATTACAGTCCAGGCTTTCAGGATATCCATACTTAAGCACAGGTGACTTAATTAATACCTCAGTCAGTTTGATTATACCGTCTATGGACAAGCATGGATATCCTTGACACCTGGACTGTTAGAGCTATTTCACACATGCCGGTTTTGACCGGTCAGGCAAGAACCGGCCGGTAGCCAGCCGGCTTTTTTCTGGCACTCAGTGCCTTTCATAAAAAGTGGCTTTGAGCCGTTTTTTATGTCAGTTTTTTTTTTCCCTATTGGGCATGCGCAGCAGCAGCTGCTGCTGCACAAGCCCGGCCGGCAGAAGCCAGCGTGTGTGAAAGGAAACATTGTTTCCTTCACACTACTGGTGTGCAGGGACGGCACGGCCACAGCACGGCACCATCCTGCATAGTAGTTTTTTCTGGCTATATCACGGCGACCGTGCCGTGAGCGTGTCGTGTGAAAGGAGCCTGTCCTTTCCCTGCAGTACTATATTTCACAGCCGGTTAAATACCGGGCGGCTTTTTGCCGCCTGGTCAAAACCGGCATGTGTGAAATAGCTCTTAGGGTGCCTTGAGGACTGAGGGCCTGATTCAGACCCGCTCGCGAGCGCTATTCGCTCGCAAGCGGGTCGATGGTGGCCCAGTGCGCATGCACACGACGGAACCGGCTCCATCGTGCGCATGCGCGAGACCCGGAGAGTGACGGGGAAGCCATCACTCCGGATCTCGCTACAAAGGGGGCGTGCTGTCGATGTTGATTGACAGTACGCCCCCTTTGGTGGGCCGGCCGGGGGCGTGTCTGCCCAGACGGAGGCGTTCCCATGGGAACGCCTACCGTCTGGGGCCGGCCCCACTGACATCACAACTGATGTCAGTGGGAGTGCTTTTGGCTCTGATAGAGCCAAAAGCACTCTTGGGCTTGTGGCAACGAGACCCTACAGCAAGGGTCTCGTCACAAGCCCGATGGTCGCGATGGTCTTCATGGACGCTCGCATAAGCTGTGGGTGGTAACCCACAGCTATGCGAGAGGCCAAGAGGCCGCACCATTAAAAAAAAAAAATGCCCTGATTCAGAGCGGGCGCTCGTTCAGAGCGTCCGGCTCTGAATCAGGCCCTGAGTTTGGGAATCCCTGGTTTATTCATTATTTTTTTGTTTCTTTTTCTATGTGCTTAATTGTAATATATTTATATATTTTTTTTTTATAGAAAGGTATTATTTATATTTAAATCATTTTGACATTGAATTTGTTCTGCCATATGAATATACTTTATTTCACTAGCGCAGTTCCACACTTGGTTATCTAGGATTGCAACAGCAAGTTCACATCCAGCAGTATCAAAGAAAACCTAGTGACCATGTCATTAACTATACAAAGTTTACCTATCTAGTGAGTCACTAGATAGGTGACAGGCTAACTAGTTCACCAGTTAGCCTGCACACAACACACAATCCCCTATTTATCCTCTTTCCCAAGTACTAATTAACTAAAACAACAAGAAACCAATTACTCCCATGCCTCCCACCTGTGTTTAACTGCCCTGTGTTCAGAAAATTGTAAAGGTGCATACACACACAACGATTTAGTAAATGAACGATTTTAGTAAACGATTTTCGTATATAAGGGAAAAATGAACAAAAATCGTTTACTAAAATTGTTAATTTACTAAATGTAATGAACGATTTTTTTGAACTACAAACGATTTTTGCATATTCCCTTACTCAAAATCGTTGAGTTGTTCAGTCTGACTGAACTACACACTACAAACGTGAACGCGCATGTAGTTCATCGTTTTAACTCAGAAAGGGAACGATTTTTATCGTTATCGATAATCGTTAAAAAAATCATTGTGTGTTTATGCACCTTTAATGTTTAATCGTGTCTGTAGCCTGTCAGTGTCACAAACATGTGCAGAAGGCTGCGAGCTGCGGGGGGTGATGGGAGGAATCCGATTGGATCACTCTCAGGTGGTTAATGCCACCTGAACATGGCGTTACCCATTGGGAAGAAGCACCGGAATGCAACCCCCCAACACGCCACACCGACCTGTAATCACCCAGGTCATGATATCGTCTTTAGGGGTCTATTTACTAAGCTTTGTTAGGAGATAAAGTGAGCGTACCAGCCAATCAGTTCCTAACTGCCATGTCACAGGCTGTGTTTGAAAATTGGCAGTTAAGAGCTGATTGGCTGGTACCTTATTACCGTTCACTTTATCTCCTAACAAAGCTTAGTAAATAGACCCCTTAATATGTTTCTCTTCCAGTATTTAGTACATATTGGGAATGCTGTAAAACCCCCGAAAACTGCATTTTCAGAGGTTTTACCCCATTTTCCCCTTTAGTACATCCCTCCCTTTAACTCATGGCTCACAATTTCTCCACCTAATTTAAAGGCAAATTTTATAACATCCACCAATAAAACTTTTGCCAAATTCATCAACCCCCAACAAACCTTCTCCTCCACTCCACCACCTCAACCTGCTCCTTCGACTTCAATCCCCCCAATTCCTCTGTTTCTTCTCCCCAATACACCTAGCTCCCTTCCATCTTCAATCACTCTCTCATCTCTCATTTCCTCTATAAACCATTTCTTGACACTTCCTCTCTCACCTGTGATCACCCCATTTCTCTCATTCACTTTATTTTTAAACAAATTTAGTGGCTTGTGCTCAGCCACCTAACTCACTTGCCCACCAATGGGGATCCACACTCTACACTTCACCGATATTGATCTTGTTAAACCAATGATCAACTCACAACGAAATTGATGGACCGTTTTCCCTACAAGTTATACTCCTTCACCTCTCAGTCACTGTCTATACAGTTGACACCCTCTTCTCCTGGGCTCTTTGGCTTTTGAAGAACTATACTCTTCTGCTTCACCTACAGTATCTTTCTTAAAGCTCCTTCAGAGTTTCTGCTGCTGGCACATACTCTCCACTTCTCCCTCTGTGGGTTTGGCTCCCCAAAACTGTTCTCTATCTTCTGCTTTTCTTTAGAAGTCTTCTATTGATGAATGAATATGTTCCTCTGGCCTCCACTTACACCCAGGGCTGCCATTAGAAATTGTGGGACCCGTGACTTACAATATAAGCAGGGCCCCCCTCCCCCTTCCCCCACTAGCGCTAAGTCTCATGAGTCAAGACTTACCTTATCGTCTTGAAAAATGCTCATTCCATCTAGCTTTTCCTCCAGGTCTGGCTGGCGCAGCTCCTCACACGCCGCAGCTCCTCTGACCTCCAGCAACGTGGCATGATGTCATGACGTCTTGTGCGCCGCCTCCAAAAGGAAAAAAAATGAATGAACAAGGGCAGAGGCAAACGCAAGATTTTTTGAGGGGGGGTGTTCTAATATATACATATATATATATAAATATAAAAAATATCATACAAACTCGGCACTCACATGCTTTTCAAACTGCAACTCCTTTGAACATAGGGAATGTTGGTTCCAAAATATTGCAATAATTTGTTAAGCTGGCCACCGCTTCACGGTCATTCCCATCTAGCCAGTCCCTACACTGATTCTCAGATAAATGAACTTGATCTGCCATCTTGGCCTCAAGCTTGCATACATTTTAAACATAAAACTGGGTCCTGCCTTAAAGAGACAGGGCTATCAGTTAATAAGCACCTGGAAAAAAAAATAAAAAAAAAATGGTGTGGTCACATACCAAGGGCACCCCAGATGGTCGAGTGCCGTGGATTGAGCCTGTCATTTATATATAAATATATATATATACACACACATATATATGTGTGTTTATTAAACATAAATACTCATATATATGTATATATAATGTATTATTATTTATTTATGAACAGTTTCTTATATAGCGCAACAAATTCCGTCGTGCTTTACAATTTGAATTAACATTATACTGGGTTGTAAAAGACATACATACATACATAAAATACATACATAAGGGTAAGAGGGCCCTGCTTGCAAGCTTACAATCTGTAGGGAAATAGGTGTTGATATACAAGGATAGGTGCTACATATAGCAAATTGGTCCAGCCCGATTGCAGATGTTCTTGGTGGGCTGTATAATCCAATCACACTGGAAAGTTGGCCTAGGGTTAGGAGGATGTTAAATTGAAGACAGAAGATGTGATGGGTGTTTACTATAAGAAGAGAGTTAGATAGGGAAGATATAAAAGGTGGGCTGTCCTGGAATCTGATAAGCTTGTCTGAAGAGGTGAGTTTTCAGAGAACGCTTGAATGTTTGGAAACTAGTGGAAAGTCTTATTGTGCGTGGGAGGGCATTCCACAGGGTGGGTGCAGCCCGAAAAAAGTCCTGTAACCGTGCATGGGAACAAGTAATGCGTGGGGATGAGAGACGCAGAACTTGTGTAGAGCGGAGATTTTTTGGTTGGAAGATATTTTGAGATAAGTGAAGAGATGTATGTTCAGTATTCAGTATATAGCAAATATGTATATGTTATGACACACATATACACATTAACAAATATACAGTATACACACACTAACACATATATACACACTAACATACATACATACAAACACATATATACACACTAACATATATACACATATACTGTACACACATTAACACATACATACACATATATACACACTAACACACTAACATACATACACATATATACACATTAACACATACATACACATATACACACTAACACATACAGTGGGGCAAAAAAGTATTTGGACAGCCACCGATTGTGCAAGTTGTTGCACTTTAAAAGATGAGAGATGTCTGTAATTTCCATCATAGGTAAACTTTAACTGTGAGAGACAGAATCAGAACAAAAAATTCCGGAAATCACATTGTATGACTTTTAAACAATTTATTTGTATATTCTTGCGGAAAATAAATAATTTACGGATGTATTGGGGCGGGGCTGACAGCATTGACTCTGACCCATTGCGGTAATGGACAAAGTTAAGTTTCACCCTTTGGCGCTGCCAATTACTTTTTATACTTCCAAAAGGAACCACAATGAAGTCCTCTGTATATAAATCTTCTTATGTTTATTCCTCCAATTTCAACATGTGTAAAATTCCAATTCCACTTCCTTTGTATCAATATCTCAAAAAATAGAAACCAAACATAGTGCAATACTGATAGTAAAATTACACTTGTACTGGTGATAACAAAGGAACACTCACATGTTTCAAATTAATAAAAAACGTGTAGTATCTCCAGTCTGTTACACCATAGGAAACTCCAACTTCAAATGTAGATCAGCTCAAAGAGAAGAATATACCACAAATAGTGCAATACTGTATATATTAACAGAAAATTTTATTCAGACGACAGAACACTCACATTTGTAAAAAATAAAAACCGCTTATAATGTCATTTATATGCATCACACCGGAAAAGCAGGATAAGGGTACCGATATTGGATGTTATATAGGGAGAAACCAATGGTTCCGGATACCAACGGGATCCCTCATGTAGTTCACGGTTCCCCAGTCTCAGCGTTCCATGTGCGGTCACCAGCTCAACGCGTTTCGAATAACTTGATCCTTCCTCAGGAGCATGGTGAATATGCGTTTCCAGGGCTTTAAATACACCTTCCAATTTCCGGAAAACAACTCCGTTTTCCCGCCACGCATCCTCCTCGCGGTCGCCGGAAGTGACGTCATGCCGCTTCCGCTTTGTATGCGTTCCACATTACAGGAAGTGGTTGTTGTACACTCATTTCTTTGCATTCCAAACGGAGGAAACTCCTAGCCGGATAATAACAAAACCCTAACTTCTTATTACATTTTGCCCATTGATCCATACGAAAAACACGGAACTCATCTCATTGGATCATATAAAGTGCAAATGCCCAAAGTCCATACATAAAAAAGAAAAAAGGAGAAAATATAAATAGTGTCAATAATTTACATGGATACATATACAGGCATACATAAATATAAATAAAAAAAAATTACAACAATTAAGAATTCATAAAAACCACTTGAGTTCAAAGTCCCCATTTAATCCATGGGGTACTAATGTTTTTAACTTATGGATCCAACACATTTCCGATTTAGTTAATCTGACATCCACATTGTTGGATCTCCAATTGGGACTAATGTGTTGGATACCAAAAAAAGTTTTTAGATGACAAGTATTAGAACTATGTATATTTTTGAAGTGTGAAGAGACTGTGTGCGTCTCCAAGCCCTTTCTAATGTTATATATATGCTCAGCAAGTCTGACCTTAAGATTCCTACTGGTTTTACCAATGTATATCAATCCACATGAGCATGTTAGTGCATATATAACATTAATAGTACTACAGGTGATAAAATCATAAATAGGATAAACTTTACCATTCTCTTCAAAGTCTTTTTGTTTTAAGGAACCTTTTACAGTTTTACACATTAAACAAGTCCCACATCGATAGAAGCCCTTACTCCTAATACTTGATCTCTTATTAATTTCAATTGAGCTTCTAACGAGCTCATCTTTGAGTGAAGGTGCTTTCTTGTATATGAAAGAAGGTTTGATAGTTATCTTATCTCCTATTATTGGATCCTGTCTAAGGATCTTCCAGTGTTTTTTAAAAACAGTTTCAATCTCTTTGAATTGTGAATTAAAACAACTAATAAAAGCCCACTCAAAAGAACTGTTTTTTTCTTTCTTTTTTTGATTATCCAAAGGTACTAAGAGATTTTTTCGATCTACATTGTCAACCTTCTCTTGAGCCTTCTTAAGGGTTTTTTCACTGTAGCCTTTGTCCAGAAAGCGCACCGTCATTTCTTTTATTTGTGAATCGCAAACTTGTTGTTCTGAACAGTTTCTTTTAACTCTTAAAAAACTGACTGTAGCCTCTAGCCAGTTAAAAACTTAAAAACCCTCTAGCCAGTTCTCATGATGTTGGCTATCCCGTGTAATATAACTATTAGAACCAGTTTCTTTTCTATATATCTTTGTTTTAAGACATCCCTCTTTAATGTATAAAAGCAAATCTAAAAAAGTTATTTCCTGAGTGCTTGTAGAAAATGTTAATTTAATATTAAAATCATTAAAATTCAGTGTTTGACAAAATGAAACAAGATCTTCTTTACTTCCACTCCAAATAAATAAACTGTCATTAAAACATTGCCAGGACACCAGGCCTACCCCCAGCGTGCCATCCTGCCAGCTCTTCTGTTCCTCCCAATACACCATAAACAAATTAGCATAGCTGGGGGCAAACCTGGTGCCCATAGCAGTCAAAATTTGTTGGAGATAAAATGTCCTATTAAAATAAAAATAGTTATTAATGAACATAAATTTAATACTTTTTAAAAGAAATTCTTTTAAATTATCACCAAAATCAGTCTTACCTAAAAAGTAGGAGACTGCTAACAATCCTTTTTCAGTATCTATTATGGTATAAAGAGAAGATACATCTGCACTATTCATAATATAATGTTCCTTCCACTCAATAGTTTAAATTTTATTCAGAACATCACCAGTATCTTTAAGGTATGCTCTGGTGTTTTTAACTAAGGGTTGAAGATAAGAATCGACAACTGCTGAAAGATTGGAGGTAATACTATTGGTCCCACATATAATTGGTATTCCAGGCGAGTGTAGAGGATCCTTATGAATTTTAGGAAGGATGTATATAGTTGGAACGGAGGGATGTTTCAAATTAATGAACTCATGTTCATATTTGTTTAAAACACTTTTTTCTAAGGCTTCAGTAGTTAATATTAAAAGTTCTTTTATAATTCTTGTCATGGGGTCACTTCTTAATTTCTTATATGTGTTTCCCTCATTTAATTGACTGTTAATTTCTGCTATATAGTCCTCTTTATTAAGGAGAACTACTCATCCCCCCTTATCAGCGGGTTTAATAATAAGCTCATTATCCTTTTTTAAGGACTGTAACGCCATGTATTCTTTTTTAGTCAAATTACACTTCCTGTTTTATTGACTATTTTCTCAGTATCAGATATCCCAAGTTTACTGAAACAATCTATAAAACTACCCTTTTGGTGTATTGGGTAGAAAGAGGACTTAGGTTTAAATGAAGGTCTAGAGGGATCTCTGGTCCCCTCATCCGTCAACTCATCTTTATCTTTATTCAAAAAGAATTTTTTAACAGGTAGTTTGCGAGTAAACTTTTGTAGATCAATAAACAGGTCAAAAGAACTAATTGTGGTTCCTTTTTGGAAGTATAAAGAGACATTGTTTGGCAGCACCAAAGGGTGAAACTTAACTTTGTTCAGTTGTATGTTTTTTAGAGGGTAAGTGAGGAACCTCTTAAAGACTCCCCCAGGCTGCAGTCACTGATTGCGCATATTTGGAACATTATAATATCACCATTGCGGTAATGGCATTTGAAGAGGGGAAATGGCCCATCGGAAGGGTGGGGAGTGGGACGTATTGAGGACTGTGCACCGTTCTGCCACTGTCCGGGCCTGGGACTACAGTCCCGGCAGTCCCCCCTGATGGCGGCCCTGCTTACACCTCTTTACCGATGACACCCAAATCTACCACTACTTTCTTGAGATTTCTATTTTATTGCTTTATTTCCTCTGCACCAGCCTTGTACTCTTATATTACCAGTGCATCATCTCATAATAATCACTTCCCAATCCCACCACCAAGACTCCTATGCTATATTCTGGCTATGGAGCCCTACCGAGCCTGACCAGACTCATCCATCCTTCAATTCTCTTCACTATAATCCATCCCCAGCCCAACCATATACTATTCCCTCTGAGTGTACTTCCAGCTACCGTCCCTTCTCAACACTGAGTCCCAGTAGCTCCTAATTTCTCTGATTTGCCTTCTCATATTACACAGTAAGTTTTCAGGAATAGGACCCTCTCTACCCTCTTCTTTTCCTCCTTCAGCCTTGTATGTACATGATCTTTTTTCTGTAGGATGCATATGTCTGTAAATTATTTCTCAATACATATTGAGTTCTGCTATTGAGGGCCTGATTCAGAGATGGTAGCAAAGCCAATATTTATGCAGGTGAGCGACTATCTGTAGTCTGTGCATGCATCTGAGTCGCAGTGCGCATGCATTAAGTTTCATTACCGATGTCACTAGCAGTGGGGATTTATTTGCAAAGTCATTGATATGCAGAGACAATTTGTGGGAGGTGGTGACTCAAACGCAGGCGCGTCGCAACTGTTTTCAGTGCATGTCTCTGCCTGCGCCTGTGATTCTACCAAGGGCCGTTTTGATATATATATATATAACATTATTCGCGGGCCTGGTGCAGGCCATGCCCTCTACATGTGACGTCAAACGGGGGCGGGGACACAATCACCGGTGATTACAGCAATGCCTGGAGCATCCTGAGGATGCTCTGGGGAGCTGTAAGGGCAGCGGTGTGACCGCCTGAAGCATCCGAAGGATGGATTCTGGCTGCAAGTGCCATTCTAGGCACCCTGCTAGCCAGATGAGGCTAGCAGAAAAATGCTCAGAGGGCCTGACCAAATGATTCTGCAGGCCTTATATGGCCCCCAAGCCTGAGGTTCCCCATCCCTGCTGTACGCAGTCAAAATGGCACCAGTGTCTGCCTGATAGTAGGGTTACTCAGAAGGCCAATAATCAACTGATCTGTGATCAAGCTGCATCTTTGTACACATTCGTTTGGATTTGCGAAGCCCCTGGTTCCCAGCAGCTGCGACATTGCATATTGCGTACAATTAGTGTACATCTCTGAATCAGGCCCAGAGTACCAAAATGTGTCCAAAACCCCTCCAAACCACACATTTGTGCAAGCCATGTAGAGTTGGTTGCAAACGGTGAAGGCTGAGGCTCCCTCCCTTTCATGTACCTGGGTCTGATGCGGCTGGAGTACAGCTGGAGATGTGGCTTCACTGTGAGGACTGAAAATGTAAAATTTGCAATACATAAACACAGGGCCTGATTCAGCAGCGATTGCAAATGCAACTATGTACGTTCGGAAAAAACACAGGCGTGCCTGTCTGTTTGAATGCCGTTGCTGGGGCGTGCATAAATTAGCCACTGAGATTGTGTACGCACACTGTAGAGCCTACTGTGTGTGAAGAGACTTGCAGTGTCTGCGGAAGATCAGACCTGATGTAAATGCTGCGGGAGCGGTCGCTGTGCTTCGATGGTACCGATGTTTACACAGAAGAGCGACAGTGGACGAATGTGAGAAAGCACCAGTGGGCGTCTTTATGTCGGCGGTGCTTTGGCAAGCATTAGCATATTTTCACAGCTGCGTTCCATGGAAATTCGCAGCTATGATTGCAGTAGCGATCGCTGCTGAATCAGGCCCACAGTACAGTCATCATCATCATCATCAGTGTGCACTTACACCTGGGTTATGGTAACCCAGACGCCTGCATGTGGCTATGTTTGCGTTACCTCCAAATTCCAGTAAAACCCCTCACCATTACAGTAATACCCTTCTGTACCTCCAAGTACCAGTAATATCCTTCAGCTCCTTTACATTCCAGTAATACCCCTCAGTCCTTCCACATTGCAGTGATACCTCTCAGTACCTCCAAATTCCTGTATTCCCCTCAAATGTAGTATCGGGACTTGCACCATCCCCCTGCTGGGCGCAAAAGATCCATCTGATACAGACGTCTCACCTCCATTGCACACTGCGAATGAGCACTGAAGTCGACTGACACGCCCACGACACTCCCCTGAGACGGATCAGTCCATGTGATTGCATGGTCACTTTCCAATTCCCGCCCCGAAATGCCCATTTCACAGATAGTCTGGTCTGTCTACGGATGGTTCAATTTGTACGCACTAGTGACCTCCGAGAGTGTGTCTAAGTCTAAATCAGCATATCCATTGCTGCTTTCTTTCTTTTGCGCATACGCAGTATGCTGAAATCTGCAAAAACTGTCCACATTGTGACTTGCGTCCAACTCAGAATCAGCCCCATACTGTGTACAGAGGGATAAGAGAACAATAATTAAGATTATTTTTATTTCAATAGGGCTTTTATCCTTGTATAACTCAAAGTGCTTTACATTTACTGTATAACACATAAACACACATTCGTGGGAGGGATCAGGAAAATATAGGCATATCAACGTTACAGCAATCAGATAGATGCTTATTATTATTATTATTACCAGTTATTTATATAGCGCACACATATTCCGTAGCGCTTTACAGAGAATAGTTGGCCATTCACATCAGTCCCTGCCCCAGTGGAGCTTACACTCTATGTTCCCTATCACATGCGCGTGCGCGCGCACACACACACTAGGGTTAATTTTTGTTGGGAGCCAATTAACCTACCAGTATATTTTTGGAATGTGGGAGGAAACCGGAGTACCCGGAGGAAACCCACGCAAGCACAGGGAGAATATACAAACTCCACACAGTTAGGGCCGTGGTGGGAATTGAACCCATGACCTCAGTGCTGTGAGGCAGTATTTGAAGTAGAACAAATATTTCAGTGTTCTAACATTTCCCTTAGACATACTTGCCTACTTTTGAAAACTAGTTTCAATTAGATTTTAGGTGTTAGCAGAATGTGCCGCTGAGGGGGCGTGTCATGTTCCGCCCAAAGGGCGTATCTAGCTTCACCTATGGGCGTGTCTGTCACTCAGGGGGTGTGTCCTGCAGTGGCAGTTGAAAAATATAGTTCTAAGAGTAGCATACCAGAGCTAGTTTTTCTATCAGTAGCCTACTAACAGAGGTTGTACAAAGACTGCAATCATGTATCTTGAGTTATTCCTTTTATATTTGGTTGCAATGCCCCCATATTACCCCCCAGTGCCTCCATAGTAATCCCCTGTACACACAGTGTCCCATATTATGCCCAGTACACGGACCACCTCCATATTACCCCCCAGTACCCTCATATTGCTCCCAGTACACAGTGGCCCATATTACCCCCCAGTACACACAGTGCCCTCATATTACCCCCCAGTACACACAGTGCCCTCATATTACCCCCCAGTACACACAGTGCCCCAATGTATTCCCCCCAATACACATAGTGCCCCCATGGTACCTCTTTTTCTCCTGTAAAAACTGAGCAGGGAGCCTGGGCAGTGTTGTGAGGGGGGTGGCACAGGCAGTGACTCAGGCAAGGAGCAGGTCAGCAGCATGAAGAGGGCTGATATGTGCAATCCACTTTCGTATCTATAATAGGTGCAAGGTGTACGGTACTCACGGGCCTCTGGGTCCAGGGGGGCCCACACTGCACACATATTTTCTAATACTTTCAGTTCCAAAGTCCTGCACTGGGTGTCGCAGCCCTGTACAAAACGCCTGGAAAATGGACGCAGCCACCATTTTTCCGGTGACTTGTGCATGCACAGAATAGTGTCCAAAGTCTACTGCAGCGGTCAGTCCGCTGCCGCCCACCGGGGAGAGGAGGGGGCACTGGACGGGGAATACACACGGGCCGACCTCCTCTGTTAATACGCTCCTGCCCTGCATAGAATAGACTGTTTATCATTGTTGTGTATGTTGATGATCTGTTACTTGCTGGCCAAGAGCAGCACATTACTAGTGACAAGGAGCTTTTGGGACAGAGGCCCTGCTTCAGAGCCGGACGCTCTGACAGAGCGCTCGCTCTGAATCAGGGCCGGTCTTTTTTTTTTTAGAACGGCCTCCTGACCGCTCGTATAGCTGTGGGTGACCACCCACAGCTATAGCGAGTGGCCAGGAAGATGGTCGCGATGGTCAAGACCTTCGCGACCATTGGGCTTGCGACGAGACCCTTGTGGTAGGGTCTCGTTGCCGCAAGCCCCAGAGAGATTTCGGCTCTAACAGAGCCGGAATCTCTCCACTGACATCACTTGTGATGTCAGTGGGGCCGGCCCCAAACGGTAGGCGTTCACATGGGAACGCCTCCATTTGGGCAGCCACCCCCCCGGCCCGCCCACCAAAGGGGGCATGCTGTCACTCAACATCGACAGCACGCCCCCTTAGGTACGAGACCCGGAGCGACGGTTTGCCCATCGCTATTCGGGTCTCGCACGTGCGCACGATGGAGCCGGCTCCGTCGTGCGCATGCGCTCTGGGCCACCATCAACCCAGTTGCGAGCGCTCAGCGCTTGCAACCGGGTCTGAATCATGCCCAGAAATTCAAGTTTAAAGAGCTAGGTCCTGCACATCACCTGTTAGGCATTAGACTCTTACAGAACTTGGAGACTTAAATTGTCACTATGGTTCAGTAAACATACAGTATATTGAAGCAATACTTCAAAGTACAATGTCAGATACAAAACCAATGAATAGTCCAATTGACAAAGGCTTGAAACTTACCAAAGCCATGTTACCAAGTAGTGAAGTACAGATAGAGGACATCAAGAAGGTTCCTAAAAGTGCTATTGGGAGTATGTATGCAAGTGTTGGAACTTGTCCAGATATAACTGTGCGCCGACCCTCGTGTTCTGGTTTTGGAACTGGATCTCCCCTGGTTTTGGATCTGAATCTGGTTTTGGATTTTTTTCCTTGGTGTTTTGTTTTTCGGTGTTTGATCAGGATTTTTTCTTAAAATATCATAAAAACTGCTAAAATCACATAAAATGGGCCTGTTTTTGTTCCTACAGTATTATTAACCTCAATAACATTTATTTCCAGTAATTTCCAATCAATTTTGACCACCTTACAATATTATTTTTTTCATCTAGTTAAGGCCAAAAGGTTGCATCCAGCTAGATGGCTGACTAAGCTAAGCGACACAGTTGGTGGCACTAACATGTGGCAGTTCAGCTTCCAATTTCCAAAACGGATACAGTGTGGGTTGGATACACCAATAGTGCACTTACTGTGACAGCAGTGTCAGCAGAGCGGGGTTGCTGATGGTGTCCTCAGTACATGGAATGGCAGTGCTGTGCTGCTGGCAGTGTCCTCAGTGCAGGGTACCGGTGGTGTCAGCAGAGAGGGGGTGCCAGCGTCTTTAGTACAGGTTTTCTGGCTGTGTCAGCCAGGCCCGGCGACAGGGTGGGACTAGGGGTACACCTGTACCAGGCCCTGGGGTCCAGAGGGGCCCCAAGGACCGGATGGGCACATAACAGGGCCACGGACTCACTGTTCAAGCTGGCGGGCCTCGGCCGCTGGGACCCAGAGCCGCCACCACCCAGCCTTTGCTCTGTTCCACTGACTACAGTGAAGAAGAGTGACACAGGCAGCAGCACCGCGGCACAGTCGTCAGAGCCAGACTCAGAGGAGCCAGCTGAACTTGTAAAAAAGACAGAAGGTTAGGTCCTTTGTGAATCATGTAGCCGATGGAGTCAAGTCAGCACGAGAGGCAAGAGAGAATCCGGCACTTGGCAAGCTGAGGAGCGGCGCTGACCCTTGCAGGGTAAGTACAGAGGGTACTCTTCTGTGCCCACCAAGATCAGCAGAGCAGGAACTCTGCGCTTATCCACAACGACCCTGGATTCAAAACCTGTAACCTTCAAACTGATCTTTAAACATGACAGTCTACCAATTAACTAAGGTTATCTGGAGACACCCACCCCGCAAGCGATTGGCTGACCTCAGCACATATACCAGGTTTGCAGTAGCACACACCCACCTTGAAGAAGGCCATCAATGGCCCGAAAGGCGTTGTGACCCTGCACAACTGCCATCCATGGCATACATCATCAGAACCCAAGACAGTTATTGGATGACATTCCCGAGCAGCAGAACCCTAGCTACCATGTGACACGTCCAACCCGGAAGTACGGCTAAGTCAGAGCAGCAGCGCCAGAAGACATCGGGGACAGGCGTGGAGCGCAACAGAGTTCATGGTAAGTGGATTGGATTCGACCCTCTGTAAGGGACGGGGCACTCAGCGACAGACTCCCTAGAGTCCCAGCCGAGTCCGCCACCCCCTAGATCACGGTCCGCTGTCCCCAGAGTAGCCACTCTGAGGGTTACCCCATACGGGTGCGCCATCGGAACCCTGAACTGCAGACAGTGCGGCACGATCCAGAGCAGCCCATACCCACCACTATCCATACAACATCACACTGAAGATACACCTATACTGTATGTGCACCAACCCCTTATTGACTTCCAATACACAGGCAAAGTAGCGGGACGCCAAACTTTGTTATCTCCCAAGACTATTACCATTCCCCACACCTAGACTTTATATTCACCTACCGGGGACGTGCATCCAATATACCAGTTGGGCAACGATCGTTACGACCTATTACTTTCTATATTGATGTACTGTATATTAGTATTTTATCCTTTGTGCATGTAATTTACTTCTGCCTGCTCTTGAAGTAAAACACTTCATTGCCATTACCATTTATCCATTTCCTGCCATCATTATTTCTCTGTATCACTTTTGTGTTTATGTATTGCATACTGGTACACACCTACCATACAACATATTGTGACACAAGATCGTTATAACGGTCACAACAGACCTAGTGACATACCTACTATAATTTATTCCGCATTATTTCTTATCCATTCCCTATAATCTACACTAACATAGGGTTTGGGAGCATTCTTGTAGTTCACTGATAGCTAACCTACCAGGCCATTATCCTAGTGTGCAGCGCAACTATCTAACGTTGGTTAGCAACACATCAACATTACTGACAAACATCTATGCACCCATCAGCCACCACTCCAGGTGAGCGCTAAGTGCATATTCTTTGTTTACTCATGTTTTTTGGAGACAGGACATCTCCAGCACTAAGCCGCTCCCCCCTCTTGGGATACCCCTTGTTGAGCGCTGATCACAACCTCCTCAAATCTGTTCCTTGAAGCCTGGCCCGGGCAGCGCTGGGCTCCTCCCCGTGGCTCAGCCGCAGCCCGGGACCTGCTGACCGCCGTGTGTCTGACCTTATGAGCAACGTGTCGGCGTGACAGCATAGGTCACGTCGCCGCACATCTCTGCCTGTCAGGCAGGCTGCGTTTTGGAGGGGATAGGGGATGTTAGAGGAACAGGGGCGGTGGGCAGGAGAACAGGATGGGTGCTGGGGAAGAAGGTGAAGGTAGCTGGGGACAGAGGAAGGGGCTGGGGGCAGATGAAGGTGATGGGGCTGTGGACAGAGGAAGGGGCTGGAGGCAGAGAAGGTGCTGGGGCAGAAGAAAGTGCTGGGGGAAGAGGGTGACACAGGCTGGGGGCAGAGGAAGGTGCTGGAGGCATGAGGTGACAGGATGGGGGTAGAGAAAGGTGATGGGAGTTGGGGGCAGAAGGTCACATGGGCTGGGGACAGAGGAAGGGGCTGGGGGCAGAAGGTGCTGGGGCAGAAGAAAGCGCTGGGGACAGAGGGTGACACAGGCTGGGGGCAGAGGAAGGTGATGGAGCAGAAGAAGGTGCTAGAGGCATGAGGTGACAGGCTGGGGGCAGAGGAAGGTGATGGAAGTTAAGGGCAGAAGGTCACACAGGCTGGGGTAGAGGAAGGTGATGGGGCTGGGGATGGAAGAAGGTGGAGGGTTTCTGGACTGAGGATTGTAATGAGGGGCTGAGGACTGAGGATGGCTGGCTGCAGACACCATTCCTCCTACCCCTGAGGCATCCACAGCACTGTCATAAGGAAGACTTTGCAAGAGACGGCAGACAAGAACTACAGTCATCATCATCATCAGTGACAGAGAGACCGTGTGGTAAGTCATAGTGTATGTTTTTTTACTTTATGTAAAGGCTGGCATATCTTTCAGTTAACATTCTCATGCTTCACATATCACACATGCAGGGGAGGGATGTGCAGAATCGGGGTGATGATGAGAAGCTAGGGCCCCCAGAGACATCAGTCTACCCGGCCTCGAGATTTCTGTTGCCGACCCTGGTGTCAGCAGTGCAGGGGTTGCTGACGGTGTCCTCAGTACATGGAATGGCAGTGCTGCGGTGCTGGCAGTGACCTCAGAGAAGGGTACCAGCGATGTCGGCAGTGCCAGCGGTGTCTTCAGTGCATGTTTGCTGGTTGTGTCGGCAGTTCGGGGGTTGCTGATGGTGTCCTCAGTACATGGGATGGCAGTGCTGGCAGTGTCCTCAGTGTAGGGTACCGGAGCTGTCGGCAGTGCCAGTGGTTTCTTCTGTGCAAGTTTGCTGGCTGTGTCGGCAGTGCGGGGGTTGCTGACAGTGTCCTCAGTACATGGGATGGCAGTGCTGCGGTGCTGGCAGTATCCTCAGTGAAGGGCTCCCAGCGGTGTTGGCAGTGCGGGGGTGCCAGCGGTGTCTTTAGTGCAGGATTGCTGGCATGTGTCGGCAGTGCAGGGGTTGCTGACGGTGTCCTCAGTACTTGGAATGGCAGTGTGGGAGTGATGGCAGTGTTCTCAGTGCAGGGTACCGGCGGTGTTGGCAGCACGGGGGTGCCAGCGGTGTCCTCAGTGCAGGTTTGCTGACTGTGTCGGCAGTACAGGGGTGTTCTCAATGCAGGGTGCTGGCGGTGTCGGCAGCATGGGGGAGCCAGTGGTGTCAGCAGTGGGGGTGCCGACAGCTGGTGTGTCACTAGCGGGGGGTGCCGGCAGCAGGTGTGTCGGCAGCGGGAACCAGCGCCATCTTGTTTTTTTCCCTGCATTCAATGGGTTTAACACTGATTGGCTGAGAGCCGTGACAGACGGCTCTGTCAGCCAATCAGCGCTTTGCCCATTGAAGGCAAAGGATTTTTAAAAATGGCCGCTCGAGGCAAAACCTCGAGATCCGACAGCGGATTGCAAAGTTTTGCCTCGATTAGGGATTCGGGGCAGGAGGAGATGAACCATTCGCTCTTTGCGGTCTGTTGACGCCTCTATGTCTGAACGAGCGAACAAAACTTGCGGCCGTAATTTTGAAAAATACGCCCCCTGGCCGCTCGCACCATACGTCATGTCCGCTATTTATTAGATTAATCGAGTACATCAAACAGTGTATGAACTGCTCGCTATTCTTGTGGTTGGTTTTTCCTACCGCTATCTTGCGAGTTCTGACTATAAATCAACCAAGTGACGTGGTCAATGACGCTGCTGTTTTAATTATGTACACCCTTAAAACGCCCGTTTTGACCTTTAAGCACACCTGCGTTCTGAATTCCACTCCCCGTTTTCAAGCACCTTCCCCTGTTACCACCCACATACGCCTCCTCCTGTCACTCAAAATAGCAGGCATTCGCTATTTAGCGAACAAACGATTTTCGGCCGCACTGACTGGTTCGCGCATGCGTATTACAAACCGTACGCATGCGCAGATGTGCGAACATCGCTCTGGAACGAGCGAACGGCCGCTTACGAGCGGCTCTGAATGAGACACAGTATCTGTTAGGATTGATAATCTGATTAGACTATCAACATGGAGTGTGACTACAAAGTTGCAATTAACTTGTCCTACAGCACTACGGACAGTCCAAGCACAGTGCTATTAGACATCACTTAATCCATGAGCTAGTTAAAAGTGGATCTATTAGTGTAACCTTTGTAGCAAGTGAAGATAATCCTTCTGATATGCTCACAAAGGGACTAACGTCACAATTGCTGGTTTTGTTTCTAGGGAAATGTGGACTGGAATATACTTGATATCATGGACGTGGTCAGGGTAGGCAGAGCATCCCTCCCGTCATAGGCCCTGATTCAGAGCCGGACGCTCTGACCAGAGCGCTCGCTCTGAATCAGGGCCCACCTCCATAAATATGGAGCGTCCTCCTGGACGCTCGTATAGCTGTGGGCCACCACCCACAGCATATACGAGCGTGCAGGATGATGGTCGTGATGGTCTTGACCATCGCCACTGCGAGCAGAAGCCTGCGGTTGAGTTTCTCAACCGCAAGGCCAGGAGTGATTTTGGCTCTATCAGAGCCAAAATCACTCCCACTGACATCACTAGTGATGTCAGTTGGGCCGGCTTCTGACGGTAGGCGTTCCCTTGGGCACGCCCACCACGCCCCCACAATCAACATCGACAGCACGCCCCCTTTGATCAGACACTACGAGCGAAGGAAAGTCCTTCGCTCGTCGCGTCTGAATCAGGGCCATAATCTCCAGAGTTTTGATATATTTTTATTAGAGATGAGCGGTTCGGATTCTGTGTAATCCGAACTGCACTGAACATCAGGGATCCGAGTCCACCCGAACGCTGTTCGGGTGTTCCCCGTCTGACTCGGATCCCACTTCGAGGCCGAACGGCGGCCTCCTTCCGGCTCCCCCAGCTGCGGGTGATGGGAGAGATGTCATGACGTCTCTCCCATAGTGCTGAGAGGAGCAGACGGCTGCGGTCACAGCAGGAGCGGGGATTCAGGTAAGTTTTTTTTTCTGTATGTGTCAAGTGGTACTAATGGGGGCACAACTACTGAGGGAATACTAATAGGGGCACTTTTAATGGGGGCATACTACTGGTGGCATACTAGGGGCACTACTAATGGGGGCATACTACTAGTGGCACAACTACTAGGGGCACTTCTAATGGGGTCATACTACTAGGGACACAACTACTGGGGGCATACTACTAGGGACACTACTACTGGAGGCATACTAATAGGGGCACTACTACTGGGGGTATACTACTAGGAGCACTACTAATGGGGGCATACTACTGAGGGCACTACTACTGAAGGCATTGTGTAAGGGACACCACTGCTGATAAGGGACACTATTGCTGTGGGCATTGTATAAGAGGCACTACTACTGTGGACATTGTATAAGGGGCATTACTACTGTGGACTTTGTGTAGAAGGGTCACTAATGTGGACATTGTGTAAAAGGGGCACTACTGTGTGTCGTAACATAAATAAGAGACACTACTTTATGGTGTAATGTGAATCAGGGGCATTATAGGCCTGATTCAGAGCCGTTCGCTATATACGGTCGTTTGCTCCCAGCCTATGCAAATCCAGCGCATGCCCAGCAAGGCAGGCGATCGCATGGCAAGGCATTAGCACGCCCACTATGTCTTGGCGAGCGATCACTTTGAGTATGCAGACGCTCACCAGCCATTCATACGACGCCCTCTTGCGCATGTCATCTCCTGGAAGAGCATGAAAACATTGGTACATCGAGCACCATCGGATGTGCTCGCAGCGCTTGAGGTTGACTATACCCTTCCGCAAGCACTTCAGTGTAAAATACAACCATGTGACGTGTACTACATACCTCCCAACATGACCCTCTCCAGGATGGACACAATGCTCTGGTCCTGGACTTCCCTTGTAATTTATGATTGGTGGCGGCTCCAGAGGTGGGGCTGCTATACAGTCCAAAATTCAAATAGGGGAGTTACACCATCTGCCAGTGAGTCCCAGCCAGTGATGTTTGGCAGCGTGTGAAATGACAGTTGGTCTGGCTCCCCTATTTGAATTTTGAACTGCGCTGCAGCCCCACCTCTTACCAGGGAAGTCCAGGACAGGAGCATTGTGTCCCTCCTGGAGAGGGTCATGTTGGTAGTTATGGTACTGACGCTGCCTGTTAATTATGCACGCCTCTGAAACGGCGTTAAGATGCTCAGGCACGCCTGCGTCCGCACCTCTACTCTCCGTTTCTTGTGGCCTGCCCGTTACCACCCACAAACTGCCTCTTCTGTCACTCATTCAACTGTGCTGTCTATGCTGGGTGAGCGACCGCTTCCCGATCTGTCACAGTGGTTCGTGCACGCGCATTGTAATGTATATGCAGAATGCAAATATTGGCCATCTACGAGCGATCACAACCTAGCGAGCAGGTCTGAATCAGGTCCTATGTGTGGTGTAATATGAATAAGATTGTGCACTGTGACTCCCTGGGCCGTAGCCCACTGTGTACACAAGTACTGTGACACTGGCCGTACCCCACTGGGTGGGTGGGAGGGTCCAAGGACCATTCCATCTTGCACTACCTTTCATTTCTGCCACTGCTGTGTGGCAATGTTTCATAGATGTGCTTTATACTGTGGTGTCTGTGCCGCTGCTCTGTCGCTTAGTAACCAGTCAGCTCACTGCAACCTTTGGCCAATAATGGTGAAATAATATTATAAGCTGTGAGGTGGTCTAAATTGACTCTAAATTAATGTTATTGGTGTTAATAATACTATAGGAAGAAAAAAAAAAAGCCCAATTTATGTGATTTTAGCTTTTTTTGTCAATTTTTGTAAAAAATCCAAATCCAAAGCCAGTCACCGCAGTTTGGCAAATCCAAAACCAAACGACGAATTAGAACCAAATCCAAATCCGGCAAAAATGGTCCGGCGCACATCCCTAGTTTTTATACATGTGTGCCTCCCCAGCCATTGACCTCACCACTCGTCACTACTTGACTTGGTGAAATGTTTCACTGTCAGCCTGTAGTTGGCAGGGGGGGGGGGGGGGGGGGGAGATGTTGGGGAGTAGTGCGATCCAACAATATGTCCTTTCTGCTCCTTCACTGAAACAGTCTAACGTCCTTTGCCAAGATGGGTGCCAAGGGTGTTACAGCACATGACAGCCACCATCTTTCCAGTGCTGAGCATCTCGGTACTACACCGACCTGTTGCACTTAGCTCTGAGTGTGAGTACCTACAAATATCTGTATTACATGACCGGATGGTCTGCCACCTATCTCTGCTGTTACCGTCATTACTGTGTCCACCACTGTAATTTGTGGCCTAAGGGCCCGATTCAGACCCGCTCGCTAGGCTGCGTTCGCACGTAGCCTGACGATGTTTGCAATCTGCACATGCGTATAAGATTCAGTGCGTGTGCGCGAACTAGTCAATGCGATTGGGAAGCGGTCGCTCGCAGCACATAGCCACCTCACTCGCTTGAGTCACAGGACAAGCCGTTTGTGGGTGGTGACAAGGGATGGTCGATGGAAACGGGGGTGTGGTGGTGCGAACGCAGGCATGTCTGAGCGTCTTATCGCCGTTGCAGAGACGTGCATAATTAAGACCGAGCGTCACATGGTTGAATTACGTCACATGGTTGATTTACACACTGAAGCACTCGCAGTGCTTGCGGTATGGTATGGTCAGCCGCAAGTTGGGCCCAATGGTACTCGATGGTACCGTTTGTTGCATACACTTCCTGGAGATGACGTGGGAAAGTGGGCGTCTTAAGACTGGCTGGTGGGCATCTAAATACACACCATGATCCCATGCCAAGACATGGCGTGCTAATGCCTTTGCGTGCGATCTCAGGATTTGCATACTTTGACAGCTGACTGCGTCAAAGCCAGCAAGTCTGAATCGGGCCCTAAATTCCATATTCACATTCCACTGGTGCCTATGGTTGACCTCCTATGGCTCTGCGCCAATTTTTAAACCTCTCCTAATAGATGGGATCTGAGTACTATTCAGTGCCAAAGTATAGGCTCACCTATCTCTAGCGTTTGATATTAGTGTAACCTGATATCTGTTCCTGACCTGATTCTGCCTGATCCTTTGGTACTGCATTTGGCGATCCGGTTTGACCTTGGCTATTCTCAGGGATCTGATTCAGACTAATTTTTGGTACTGTTCCGTCCATCTGGTTCCAACCTGGCTTGTCAACTATGCTTGTACATCTCACGGTGTGCTTCCAGTTACATTCCAGTGTACACCAGCACCCGTACTAAGGAACCTAGTCGAAGGACTGCAGCCTGCCGTCCCTGATGAATACCACTGGCACGTTAGACTCCACTCCTCTGTACTGGGTATCACATAATCCTAAAGTAAGAGCAAGCATCCAATATCTATCCGTGAGTTGTGACAGGTTCCTCACCAATAGCACATATCAACAGGCATGTCACATCCAGCCAGCTTTGCAATGCTGATAAAGGCCAGTTTCAGCCACCCTCCAGCTCTCTTCATGTGCCTGTATCCCCTGCACTATGCTCACCTGGAATTGTGCTCTGAACGTAAGAACTGGAATAGCGCAGGAAGCAGCCAATCTTATCCTCTGCCCCACTGTGTGATGGAGCTTCTTGGGTGATCTAAGAGCAGGAACGATGATAAGATGCTGTTGCATGGGGAAGAGGTGGAGGAAAGCGAGTAGTGGGGAGGGGGGGGATTAGGTTCCCACCAACCACAAGAAATCACACCGTTGAGTAGAGTTCTGGAGATGGCTGTATTGTCACATTCTCAGGGCCTGATTCAGAGCCGGACGCTCTGACCAGAGCGCTCGCTCTGAATCAGGGCCCTCCCACCTTATTGGAGCGGCCTCCTGGCCGCTCGTATAGCTGTGGGTGACCACCCACAGCTATAGCGTGCGGCCATGATGATGGTCGCGATGGTCAAGACTATCGCGACCATCGGGCTTGCGACGAGACACTGCGGTAGGGTCTCGCTGCCGCAAGCCCTGGAGTGATTTTGGCTCTATCAGAGCCAAAATCACTCCCACTGACATCACTAGTGATGTCAGTGTGGCCGGACCCAGACAGTAGGCGTTCCCATGGGAACGCCTCCGTCTGGCAGCCACGCCCACCAAAGGGGGGCGTGCTGTCAGTCACCATCGACAGCACGCCCCCTTTGGTGCGAGACCCATAACGACAGCTTGGCTGTCGCTATGCGGGTCTCGCGCATGCGCATTAGGGTACCATCGACCCGCTTGCGAGCGTCCTGCGAGCGGGTCTGAATTAGGCCCTCAGTGTGTAAGAGACTGACCTGCAGGGACTTATTGAAACATAGTTAAAATCATGATAAAAAAATAAAAATCATACCAAAATAAATAGCAATAAAAGGTAGTCCCTTTAATCATATCACCCAACTGTCCGGATTTCAGCGGGACAGTCCCCTTTTACAGGCACTATCCCACCCGCGGGCCGCAGTGTCCAGTGGTAAGTTTGGGGAGGACACTTTCACACCACTGCTCTGCATAACTGAGCAGGGGTGAATGCGCGTCATCCATATACACATTGCCCACTCTGGAAGAGGCTGGGGGCTGTCCAGCAGCTCCTGGAGCGCTAGGCAAGCCCCCAGCATGATGAATACAGGGTTGTGGCTTGCGGTACGGCATTTCCTGAAATGCCCCGCCCCTTTGTCAATAGGTCACGCATCCTATATTCGGGCATGAGCAAGTTTCCAGCTTCCCTAGCTGAAAAATTGGGTGATTTGCTTTAACAGCAAAGTAAAATAATGCATGCCCCCCAAAGTCCCTTTTCTAATGAATTTCGGCACATGGAGAGGTCGGGGTGGTATGAATAATCGGCCTGCTTCAGAAACAGGCACAATGCAGATGATTAGGAAATTGGACAATTTTTTTTCTACTGTGCATGTGCCACGATGGTCTTACAATGGCTGTCACAGTGAGGATTTATTTGCAAAGTGTTTGACAAGAAGGGACTGTTTGTGGGTAGCAACAGGGTGGTGGAGACTCAAAAGCCAGCGTGTTGTGACTGTTTCAGGGTATGTCACAGCTTGCAACTGCAATACTGTACGCAGTAAAAATGGCTCCTTGATTTACTTCTGACGCCCATTCTGCGCGACTATAAGGTTATTCAGAATTTCGATAATCAACTGATCTGCGTCCGATGGTTGCGTCTTCCTGCGCAAGCAGCCGATCTGAGAAGCCGACTGTAGGCGTCTGCAAAAATCCCGGCAAAGGCGACATTTGCATATTTTCGCACATGCGCTGTGTACAGGATCGCTGCTGCAACGGCATTTGCGTGGTTGCTGCTATATCCTATGTGGCTAAAGGACCTCTGTAACGTATCCAACACGTGACCGCTGCAGGAGACTGGACCGCTCCTGCGTTACCATCCACTAGGGCATAGAGGGGGAATAAATATCTGCCCGAAGCATGGCGAGCGTAGCGAGCCCGCAAGGGGACACTTTTGGTCCCCCGTTAGCATCCCCGCCCCTCCCCCTTTTAGGCCGGGTCACGTGGGTGTGACGTCACAGGTCCATCAGCCCTCTATAGTCTAGAGTCTAGACCTAATCGCATTTGCGTCCATCTTCGAATCAGGTCCAATGTAAAATTTGCCGTTAGCTCTGTTATCCAAGCACTGTGGAAACACAGTCACATTTCTATCAAGTTTGTACATCCATCCGCACTGCTCTTTAGGTTTATCCCCCGTAGCACGCTTAAGGGCTGCGGCCAGGTAGTTTCCGTCAATGCCAGCAATCAGTCACATGACTTCCAGGAAAGCCTGCAGTTCTGGGCATCACTGATCCCCGCCTCATAAGGCAGAGAAACCTCCCTTACTAACGTGATGAAAGCCAATTGGCTACACAGTAAAAGCTGTCCCATTACAGGGCTGGACTGGCTGGGTACATTAATAGTGACATGACATGCTGCCACTGTGAGTAAACCAGAGTGTTTGCAGAAGCAATATTTTCCAGATCCAAGCAAAAAGGTAATGCACAGACAATGCTTAGGGAATTCATAGGCACTATACAGGGAATGCACAGACTTGTAGGAGACAGTTCAGGATTTCCATGGAAGCTGTATTGCTATGACAGAACTACATTTCATTTCAATGGTTTTACAGTATGTTATTGAAATCCTTTAACGAGGCTTTAGCAAGGAGTCACACTCGTAGATCAGTATTGATTGAGCACACTTCTATGCTGTTTTCCGACGTCATAATAAATATTGAGATGACGTTATATTATTTATAGATAAATGACAGTCTTATTGCATTCATGCATTAAAAGCTGAAGTAATGCATCCCATCCGCTGCCTGGAAGCACACCACTGTACGATATGGTAATAGAAATGCCATTCTGACAACTACACAACTTATCCTGTCCATTGTGTATACTTTTGCTCCAAAATTGTGTCTGCTACAAGGTTGCACTGTATTATGGAAGCTTCACTTTAACATTGTTTGGAGAGACAACGTACACATAGGATTAATAAGTAACCCATTCACACAGCCTACCTTTTCTTTCTGAGGATATGTTTAGTGGCCAAGTAGTGAGCTATTGGTTTGCAAGTTGTTGCTGTCCTATAGTTTGTAGTAGTATAGAGGGGTTTGTTTATTTATTTTTAACCAAAATGTGGTTATGAGTCACTCAGCATACACTTATAGCTCATTGTTATGTAGATGGGACGTCTGGCTGGAGGAAGTGCTGAAATGTTTTTATTGAATACAAAGTCTGAGTTTACAGAATACAGAATAAACTCTCCTACATTCCTCTGTGTTGAGGGACAGTCCCGTGCTTGGCCTCAAATGTTCTCCTTTTTGTTTTTGTTATATTAGAGATATTTTATAAAATATACATTTTGGAAAACACTCTCTGGTTCTAAATGTATTTTTTGTGTGTGTTTTAAAATAGGTATTTGTGGGTGTATATAAGAATGTGTTTTTTTGATAATTTGTGTGTAGAAATTGATGTAGTGTGCACACGTGTGTGTGTGTATATATGGAACGCAAGCATGTGTGCACGTGACTATACTAATTGTAAATGCTGCTCTATTGTATTTAAATGCGGAGGGAGGTTGGTTGTACTGTACTTGGCAAAGCCCAGAGCTTTTTCAGTCTATAGCTACCAATCAGTTTGACACCTCTGATTACACTGGCCAGTCTCCAGTGGCATAGCAATAGAGGTATAAATACAGAAGCACTGGGGCTCTACAGGCTCAGCCATCATTGCCAGACCTAGGGCTGTTAGATGGTGGCATTCACCAAGGGCACAAGGATACTTTTCAATTGGGAGCATTAGGCTGTGACATCATTAAACTGGTGTGCAAATTCAGCATGGAATGGGCTCAATTTAATTAGGGCCAATGTACCGCAGTACATTACCTTGATCTATGGCTTCGCACATATTTGCCCATTACAATGCTTACCATCGACATTGCTGAATTCCCTGCGCAAATCTATGGGGAGCTAGGACAATGCCGACATCGCTCCTAATTAAATTGACCCCAAAGTGTCTCCAATTTCAGTTATTTGAGGTGTTATAGCTGTATTACTTTGCATAGGGGCCCTGTCGCAGGAGTGGCTCACATGACCAGCAGCGATATACAGACTGGTGGCAGCAACGCCTTCACCCACCACTCACACCAATGTTACTGTGTGCCCTGTGCACAGATCTCTATGTAGCCTCTCCTATTTAAGTGATTGAGGCCCAAAGCACCTCTCCCCCCACCTCTTACCAGCCGCGCGCATGGTGCTACAACTATCTCTTGCATTGATGATGTCAATAAATTTTGTTTATGTTATTGCTCAGCTTTAACTTGATGGATTGAGATGAAATATAGGGCCTCATTCAGACCCACTCGCAAGCGGCTGTCCGCTCGCAAGTGGGTTTATGGTGTGCACTGCGCATGCGCACGACGGAGGGAGCTCCGTCGTGCGCATGCGCCAGACGCGACGAGCGAAGGACTTTCCTTCGCTCGTTGTGTCTGATCAAAGGGGGCGTGCTGTCGATGTTGATTGACAGCACGCCCCCTTTGGTGGGCGTGCCGGCCAGACAGAGGCGTTCCCAAGGGAACGCCTACCGTCAGAAGCCGGCCCCACTGATATCACTAGTGATGTCAGTGGGAGTGATTTTGGCTCTGATAGAGCCAAAATCACTCCAGGGCTTGCGGCAGCGAGACCCTACCGCAGGGTCTCGTCGCAAGCCCGATGGTCGCGATAGTCTTGACCATCGCGACCATCATCATGGCCACACGCTATAGCTGTGGGTGGTCACCCACAGCTATACGAGCGGCCAGGAGGCCGCTCCAATAAGGTGGGAGGGCCCTGATTCAGAGCGAGCGCTCTGGTCAGAGCGTCCGGCTCTGAATCAGGCCCTGAGAATGTGACAATACAGCCATCTCCAGAACTCTACCCAACGGTGTGATTTCTTGTGGTTGGTGGGAACCTAATCCCCCCCCTCCCCACTACTCGCTTTCCTCCACCTCTTCCCCATGCAACAGCATCTTATCATCGTTCCTGCTCTTAGGTCACCCAAGAAGCTCCATCACACAGTGGGGCAGAGGATAAGATTGGCTGCTTCCTGCGCTATTCCAGTTCTTACGTTCAGAGCACAATTCCAGGTGAGCATAGTGCAGGGGATACAGGCACATGAAGAGAGCTGGAGGGTGGCTGAAACTGGCCTTTATCAGCATTGCAAAGCTGGCTGGATGTGACATGCCTGTTGATATGTGCTATTGGTGAGGAACCTGTCACAACTCACGGATAGATATTGGATGCTTGCTCTTACTTTAGGATTATGTGATACCCAGTACAGAGTACTCACTCCAGGGCTTGTGGTCGAAAACCCCGACCACAGGCTTCTGGTCGCACTGGCGATGGTCGCGATGGTCAAGACCATCGCGACCATCATCCTGCACGCTCGTATGTGCTGTGGGTGGAGGACGCTCTATTTTTATGGAGGACGGCCCTCATTCAGAGCGAGCGCTCTGCTTAGAGTGTCCGGCTCTGAATGAGGGCCATAGTTTCCACTACAAAATGATGCAGTTTTCATGAAAATCGGTTCTGTAGTTTTTGTGCCAACTTGGAACAAATAGACAGACACAACGTTCTTATTATATTAATATAGATTTATTATTATTATTATTATTATTATTATTATTATTATTATTATTTTACCTGCACTCACAGAATGTGTGGGGGACTCCTGACACCCACCTCCTTCTGGTGACTTGACGGATACATTTTAACCTGCCCCCCCCCACCACCACACACACACAGTTGTGGCATTGAGCAGCAGGGGTGGGTGTGGGAATGACTGCTGTACCATTCCCCCTGCACCATTCCCCCTGCAACTCTCACCTGGTGATGGTAATTATAATGTAAATTACAAGTACCTATTTCTAAATAACCTACAATTCCTATGCCCCTAAACCTATATTTGTACGTCCCCTAAATGCTTGCATAAGCCAGTAGGTTTAGGGGCTGCATCGGGGTCTATAGATGCAGCATTGCCACACACACGGTGCCATTGTGCCTATATTGCCCAAATCCGGCCAATATCACCACATCATGTCTGCATAATTTACTATGCAATATTTTATTCTATATTCCACAGATCATACTCTTCTCCTCTACTTATTGATACACTTATGATACAATTAGCTGTTGCCCATGGCTTCACCCACAATGAATTTGCTGTTGTTATAGTTGTATTGCTTGCATAGGGCCCTGTCGCGGGAGTTTCCCGCGTGACCAGCAGCACTATACAGACTGGTGGCAGCAGCACCTTCACCCACCACTCACACCAATGTCACTGTGTGCCCTGTGCACAGATTGCTGTGTAGCCTATCCTATTCACCTACCACTCACACCAATGTCAATGTGTGCCCTGTGCACAGATTGCTGTGTAGCCTATGCTATTCACCAACCACTCACACCAATGTCACTGTGTGCCCTGTGCGCAGATTGCTGTGTATCCTATCCTATTCACCTACCACTCACACCAATGTCACTGTGTACCCTGTGCACAGATTGCTGTGTAGCCTACCCTATTCACCCACCACTCACACCAATGTCACTGTGTGCCCTGTGCACAGATTGCTGTGTAGCCTATCCTATTCACCTACCACTCACAGCAATGTCACTGTGTGCCCTGTGCACAGACTGCTATGTAGCCTATCCTATTCACCTACCACTCACACCAATGTCACTGTGTGCCCTGTGCACAGACTGCTATGTAGCCTATCCTATTCACCTACCACTCACACCAATGTCAATGTGTGTCCTGAGCACAGACTGCTATGTAGCCTATCCTATTCACCCATCACTCACACCAATGTCACTATGTACCCTGTGCACAGACTGCTATGTAGCCTATCCTATTCACCTACCACTCACACCAATGTCAATGTGTGCCCTGTGCACAGACTGCTATGTAGCCTATCCTATCCAAGTGATCGTGGGCCCAATGCACCTCTCCCCCCACCCCATACTGGTCGCATGCAATAAAAATTTTTTTGTGTCATTGCCCAGCTTTAACTACAAAATGATGCAGTTTTCATGAAAATCGGTTCAGTAGTTTTTGCTCCATCTTGTAACAAACAGACAGACACAATGGACCTCAATCAGAGTCGGTCTCAAGCGGCCGCTCGCCGTACGCATCCGATGTTTCCAAACCACGCATGCGCACGGTTAGTTGTGCGCATGTGCGTACGAGACTTTGCAATCCAAAATGCTGTAGATCGTACGGCTTACGAGCAGGAAGTGGCTTCCGAGAGTTGATTGACAGGAAAGGCCGTTTGTGGGTGTTGACGGGGGTGGTGGTCTGAAAACGCAGGCGTGCCTCAGCGTTTTGAGGGCGTATTAGGGGCGTACATAAATTACCTGCTACGACCGACATAGAAGGCCGGAAGTAGTAAAACGTCACTCTGGCAGATCGTACAGCTTAAGGTAGGGTAGGAGCTCCCGTAAGCCACACAGTACAATTGATACTCTCGAATGTTATTGATGTTAGGATTGATGTTTCTATTTTGAGCCACACAATGCAAGCAGATAATAATAGATTGATGAAGCTAATAACACTGCTAACTGGCTTGTAATTGATTCAGCTGCGTTTGCATTAGTGAATAATAAGAATACATACATTTCAGGGGGATGGCTTATTCTATGCGTTTTTTTTGTTATTTTTGGAGTAATTTGCACACAACACAAGCGGCCGCAACCATCAGAAGAAAATTAACATACAGCGACTGACAACGACTGATAACGATTGACTCGATCGCTTGATGCTATCACTCGTTAGCTAGAGGAGGTGTATTGTTCATGTATGGGCGTCACTTTGATTGCGACCGACCGGCCGTGCGATTACTTCCTTTTTCAGTTTCTCGGTCGTTAGGCTTACAACCGAGTGGCCGCTTACGACCGACTCTGAATGAGGTCCAATGTTCTTATTATATTAGTATAGACAGCAAAGGAGTAAAGTCTGCATGATTCAAGTTGTCCCTCAGGCAGTAAACGTAAAAATGCTGTTATGGCTAAATGCAATTACAGCTAATAGTGACTGTAGAAGGTCACTCACACATGCATGCTGTTTTTCTAGTTCTGCATTTCCTCAATACATTTTTTCTCTGCTGACACTTGGTTTTTGTGACGGCTATGATAGTACTTATGATGTAAGGAGGGGGCAAGCACTGCCTGTGAGCAATCCATTTGTCACCTTAGTTCACACCCATTGTAGTTCACATTGAATCAGCATAAAAAAACCTCTTCAACTGAATTCAGCTGTGTATTCATGGACTTAATACAGGCCTTTCACAATGAAGGGTAATATGTATCAAACCTTGGAGAGAGATAAAGTACCAACCATTCAGCTCCTGTCATCTTACAGGCTGGGTTTGAAAGGGTGTGGATTGACAATAAAAAGGTTGACGTTGAATATGACAACACCAAATTGCCGACAGGGACAAACTGTCGACACACTAAGGTCAACATGGATGTAGGCCAACAGGTACAAAAGGTCGACAGGGTCAAAAGGACGACAGGGAAAAGGTTGACACAAATATGGTCGACAATTTTTTTTAGTTTTCTAACCCTAATCTTCACCCTAAACCTATCCCTCCCCTTGGTGCCTAAACCTAACCATCCCTTCTTATGCCTAAACCTAACTGTCAGAGTAAATGCTTGTGTCTAAACCTAACCTAGTGCCTAACCATAAAAAAACTAAACAATGTTGACAAATTTTGTGTCGACCATTCCAATTTTAACCTTTTGTACCTGTCGGCCTTTTGAACCTGTTGACCTACATCCATGTCGACCTTTTGTACTGTTGATCTTTTGTCCCTGTCGACCTATTGACTGTCAACCATTTAGTGTTGACATATTAATTGTCAATCGTTTTACTGTCGATCTTTCAAATGCCACCCATTTTAAACATGGTGGTTAGAAGCCAACTGGTTTGATCTCTCTCCACTTTATCTCCAAGCTTTGACACATCACCTCCTGATGATGGATCTATTCATCATTACATAATTATCACTTAGTGTTCATTCTAGCTCCGGCGCGAGGCAGGGCGCCGGAGCTAGAGAGTGCATGTCCGTGCGCGCCGAAGGCACGAGCGCGACCGAGAAGGGGGCGTGGTCATTGAAAAGGGGGCGTGTCTATAAGACGCGTCACCTTTTCTCCACTATTGGGGGCGTGCCCGGCAATTACGGACACGCCGGGCAGCTCCCAAGCCCTGCAGACAGTGAGAATAGATGCCGGCCGCATGCGCCCGGCGTCTATTCTCCGGCGGTGACCGGGTCACCGCACATTTCTTCACCCGCGGGACACTGCGACCCGCGGGTGAAGACGGCTCCCACAGGCTGCTAGGGCAGGGCGCTTTTTGCCCTCCTTCTGGAGGGCAGGGCACTTTTTGCCTTCCAGAAGGAGGGCAGGGCGCCGCGCCCCGCTAAAACAGCCTAGCGGGAACGCTAATCACTTGTGAGAATTATCTTTTAAACTTGCATCAGGTTTATAAAACTGTTTGGAGGCATTCATTCACTAACAAAAGTATCACTTACAAAAATCTGCTCTTTCCGCGGAGTCAGTTTTTTGGAAAAGTGTTGCTTTTCCTTTACACCTGCAGTGTAACTATGGATTTCCCCACCACAGGTGCCCCCCCTCCCCCGCGCTGCTGTGTGTAAGCCCCTGCCATCCTTTCCCGTGTCCGCTCTGTCTCTCCCCCCCCCTTCGTCCACTCTCCTCCCTCTGCTGCTGTCTCCCAGTAGCAGTGCATAGTTTCCCCATACATGCAGCATCCTCCACCCTTGCCATAGAATTCTCTCCCCGCTCCCCTCACCTGTCACCTTCTGTCTTCTGCCAGTGAGTCGAGTAGAAGCAGTGTGGCCACATGTCTGCGGGGCTCTGCAGTGCGACACAGCAGGGAGGGATCTGAATAGATCCCTCTGCTGGTTGAAGTGACTGGGCTGGCATGTAAATCTTCACAGGCTGCCGTTTACAGGGCAGCCTGTGAAGATTATCGGGTGCTGTACGCCATCTCAGGGTGGCGTACAGTTTCTCAATCTAGTTCCGAAATTTTTTTTTTAGATTTCAACTGCTTTTGTATAAATTAAGTGATGATGAATAGACCCCTTATTTTGAAATCCTTGTTTACTTAATTTAGTGGGTTGTGCTCCCGTGTATTTCAATTTTCCCAGGCCCGCCACTTTTATTTTACCTACAGTACAATCTTTATCTTGCAATACTTTCCATTGTTCAGACAGTGAGGGCCTGATTCAGAGATAGATGGAGCTCCGATGTTCACGTAAATCTCTGATGATTGAAGATCTGCACGTGTGCAGGAGCCGCACTGCACATGTCCAGATCTGGTACTGCAATGATGCTTGCAGTGCCCCGAAAGCTGCAGCATGGTTGGCTGCTGGCATTTTTAGACTGCAACGGGCAGCTTACCAGAAAACAGGAGCGCGTCGGCACCTTTTTCTGGTCGTGTCCAAGCAAGGTACGCAGCTTCATCTGCCCCGACAGCTTGAATTTGCCAGACATCCTGAGTAAATTCAGGGTTAGTCAGATGTCCGATGGTCACACATTTAATCTGATAGCTGCGTCTTTGGAAGCAGCAGAAGATCAGAGAAGTCGGAAGTGGGCGTCTTTTTACTTAAGAATCCTCCTGCAGTTTTTGCAAATTTTAGCACAGCCATTGTGTACAAAGACAGAGACTATCGGCTGTGCTATAGCTTCTCTGAATCAGGCCCTAAATACAGTAATTGCAGATAGGTTCCAGTACTTTCATTCAGTGGCGTCCCTCCCCGCGATGTCACATGGTGCAGGGAGGGATCCTGTGCTCACAGCATAAATGCACGCTGTCAAAAAGGGGGCATGGCCCCACGGACAGATGCGAGGTGACACTGGAAGGGGGCGTGGCCTCACAGTCCGAACCCCGTAGTCCCGACTCCCGTTCTTTTTACTGGGAAGGCTAGGGAGGTGCGGACTGCCCTGTGTGCAGTGCCGGCTACCTCACAGTGTCAGGTGCCGAGTGCTGCACTTAATACTACAGTGCAGCACCCAGCTCCTGTCACTGAGGGGGAGTCTGCACCTTGATGTCAACCCTTGGCGGGTGACACCCCCTGCACCCCCTTGTAACGCCACTGCTTTCGTTCTCTACATTTTTGTCATTTGTTTATCTGTTATTAAATGATTTGGTATTACTGTGACCATGTACTACAATATATATCTTTTCTTCCTATAATAGGATACTGCCATACAGATGATTGGTCCATAGAACTACACTTACATTAATTGCTGTTATGTGGATCAAGTCAGTGAATAATGAGTATGGGCTTCCCAGAAACAAGGGAGTGGTTTCATTAAAGTTATTTACAGACAGTCTTACTATGATTTATTTATTAATGGACTCCTTAATGATCCAAATAGCTAACAATACGGGAGACAGGTATCTGTAATTAGTTCACCACAGAGTGTTCCCATATTGTGGATAAGAGGGTTATGCTCAAGAATAGTAATATAGAAGTAAGGAGAGGAAGGACATTGAGAGAGAAGGAAAAATGGTGGATGGGAGTCAAGAGTCACATAAGATGGTCACAAGAGTTGGAGTAGAGGTCAGTCATGTCTGATAACATTAGTTTGTAGTTTCCGGAAGAAGAAGGTCTGTGTGACCTCCAAAGACTCTATTGTGGAGCATGCTTTTAGCCAGGAAGAATATAGTGTTACATAAAATATGTCCTTTATTACTTCAAAACATTGTCAAATATGACAAAACAATTATTTCTTAAAATATATATATATATATATATATATATATAAAATTACAAACAAAAAGTACATGTAGCAAAAAGACAGTTATTAAAATACACCCAGGATCAAGATATCACAGTATTTGTTATTACTTTATCATGAAAATGTGTTCCTCTGTGCTAATAGAACTCCATGTACTTAAACACATCAGTTGCACCATGTATTACCATCAGTGGCGTAACTAGGGTCTTTGGAGACCAGGGCAAATTTGAAAAAGGAGGCCCCCTCCCCCCCGATGTGCGCGCGCGGCAAAAAAAATGTGCGTGGTCACTTAAAAATGGGGCGTGTCAACATGACACACCCCTTTATTTTCACGCTGAACATTCCTATCCATATGCCCCTTAACCCCAGTAGTACCCCTTATACAGTACCCCCAGTATGAGGTTGTGGTCCCTCTTATGCAGGCCCATAGTAGTGCCCCCTATACAGTATCCCCAGTAGTGGTCCCTCTTATACAGCCCCTAATTAGTTCCCCTTACTCAGTACCCCCTGTAGTGGCCCGCCCAAATGCAGTGCCCCATGTAGTGTTCCCCCTTATGCAGTGCCCCCAGTAGCAGTCCCCACAATGCAGTGCGCCCAGTAGCGGTATCCCCTTATGCAGTGCCCTTTATATAGTGCCCCCAGTAGTAGTCCCCCCCCATGCAGTGCCCTCTATATAGTGCCCCCAGCAGTAGTCCCCCCATGCAGTTTTCCCAGTAGTGGTTCCCCTTATGCAGGCACCCAGTAGTGATCCCCCCTATCCAGTGCCCCCTGTAGTGGCCCTTCCTATTATTGCCCCCAGTAGTGGTTCCCCCAGTGCAGTGCCTCTAGTAGTAGGCCCCTTTTATAATTCCCCCAGTGGTAGTTCCCCCCCCCCCAAGTAGTAGTCCCCAGTAGAGGTTCCCCCTCCCGATTAAGTGCCCCCAGTAGTAGCCCCTCCCCAGTAGAGGTCCTCCCAATAATGGTGCCCCCAGGAGCAACCACCCCTCCCCTGTTGTGCCCCCACCCCCAGTAGAGGTCCCCCCAGTAGTAGCCACCCCCCTCCCCCGTTGTACCCCCAGTAGTGCAGACAGGTTTAAAAATTATATATATATAAAAATATACTTACCTGAATCCACGCTCATGCTCCGGACCGCGGCACCGCTCCCACCCCCACCGTTCACCAGTCCTCCCGGGCTGGCACGCTCAGCATTATGGGAGAGACGTCATGATGTCATGACGTCTGTCCCATTACCCACTGCAGGAGTCGGACGGAAGCCCGGCTCTTGCAGTGGGTGCTGTAGCAGTCAATGAGAGTCTATCTGACTCTCATTGGCTGCTGTTTAACACACGCATCGCCGCCAGCGCTGGCGGTGATGCGTGTGTTATGCACAGCCTGAGCCTGCCTCCTAGCGCTATTGGGCAAGCGCTAAGGGGGAGGGAACGGGCTCAGCTGTGCAGCACAGGACCAGCGCTGGAAGCCTAGTGCCGGTCCTGTGTAAATGTGTAGCGCTAACCGCACTCACTGCGGTCGGCGCTACACTGGTGCTGCTCACCATCTTACCTAGGGCATAGGGTGGGGAGTGAGAGACCAATGTTCCACAGTAACCCTTGGAAACAACAGTCAATATCGTTTCACTGTTAAAGACGTTCGTTTCTACTTTTTATTGTCTTGCCCACTAAAGCAAAGCACAATAAATGAGAGTACTACTGGGCTGCGGACGGGAAATGATAGGAGTGTAATGGTAAGTTGAATCACAGATCAAAAGTACAGCTTAAATTAATATAAAAGAGTACTGTTCTATATTGGTACTGTGGTACATGTTGTTCCACGATCACAAAATGCCATTATTGATACCCTGCTGACATCCTATTGTTTTATAGGTTGTAATGAGGTAAACATTATTAGCTGATAAAGTGCAGACAAGTATAAATAAATTATAGCAGCAAATAAGAGTATAAAGTGCAAGATTTGGAGTTAGCAGCAAAAAGTTTAAGGTGCACCCACATTGGAAAGTAATTTCAAGGAAGACGTAGCCATCATGGCAGCGATAAACATTAATTATTGAAATTGGACGACATTCATAATGTGGATTGTAGGTCTACATAAGTCCACACGTAAGTAGTTATTAAGGGGGAGTTTTAATAAAGCTTGGAGGGAGATAACATTGGAGATAAATAGCACCAACCAATCGGCGCCTAACTGTCATTTTTCAAACACAACCTGTAAAGTGACAGTTAGGAGCTGATTGGCTGGTGCTATTTATCTCCAATTTTATCTCCCACCAAGCTTTATTAAATCTCCCCCTAAATCCAACAAGGAGATTTACTCATAGCTATCGATAATCAGTATTTACCTGTCAGTAATAGAAAGTGAAAAAGCTCAATTTGCATATTTAATAGTTTGCTATAGTGGCAGGCATGAACTCTGGCTCTAAATATATTTTATCTGCAATGAAACATATGGAGTAACATATAAACAGCAGCTGATTGTCCGTGATTAAGCCACGCAGGTGAAACATGCGTCGGTCCCCAGGGTGCCCCACAACTGCACAGTGTGGGACACCCCCTACACCCAAGTTGTATTTGGACACATTTATTTCCTTTCCTTGTGCCTGAGTAAAGGATTGCCCCTCTGACTTTGAAGAGGAATAGGCATGTCAGCAATTACAGACATGCTGCTTTGATCTGCTGTTTATATTTGGTATAGACTAGCCACTTATTGAAGGGCTGGGCAGCATGAGATAATTTTTGTTAACACAGACACTTTTCTACTCTTAATCACGGACAATCAGCTGCTGTTTATATGTTACTCCATATGTTTCATTGCAGATAAAATGTATTTAGAGCCTGTGTTCATGCCTGCCGCTATAGCAAACCATTAAATATGCAAATTGAGCTTTTTCACTTCTATCACTGACAAGTAAATTCTGATTATCAATAGCTATGAGTAAATTTCCTTGTTGGATTTAATAACTACATATGTGTGGACTTATTTTCACATTATGAATGTTGTCCAATTTTAATGTTTATCACTGCCATGATGGATATGTCTTCCTGGAATTGACTTTCCAATGTGGATGCACCTTATAATTGTTGCTGCTTGCACTTTATATTATTATTTGCTGCTATAATTTATTATCAACTAATAATGTTTACCTCAGTACAAACTATAAAAGAATAGGATGTCATATGGGTATCAATAACGGCATTTCTGATCATGGAACAACATGTACCAATATAGAACAGCACTCTTTTATGTTAATTTATGCGGTACTTTATTTTGTGGTTCAACTTACCATTACACTCCAATCATTTCCCATCCACAGTCCAGTAGTCCTCTCATTTATTGTCCTATGCTTTAGTGGGCATGACAATAAAAAGTAGAAATCAATGTCTGTAACAGTGAAATGATTATTGACTGTTATTTCGAAGGGTTACTGTGGTACACTGGTCTCTCACTCCCCACCCTAGACACTAGGTAAGAAGGGGAGCAGCAGAATTTAGGGGCTGATTCAGACCCGCTCGCGAGCGCACAGCGCTCGCAAGTGGGTCGATGGTCCCCGACTGCGCATGTGCCACCTCCTGCGTGCACATGCGTGAGACCCGTACTGTGAAGGCAGCTCCGTCGCAATGGGTCTCGCTACAAGAGCAGGAAGTCCACTCGGGCTTGCGAGAGCTGAGACCCCTACCACAGGGTCTCCTCGCAAGCCCGATGGTCGCGATAATTGCGACCATCGCCAGGCCGCTCGCAAAAGCTGTGGGTTGTCACCCACAGCTTAGCGAGCAGCCTGGAGGCCGAAAAAAATAAAGTAAATCCCCGCCCTGATTCAGAGCGAGCACTCGCAAACAGCGAGCGGCTCTGAATCAGGCCCTTAGTGCTGTACAGGTCTCTAATACCCTGGCTTTCATCCTTCTTTACTATATGGTAATACATGGTGCAACTGTAGCCAGCACTGGTGTCAGGTGTGTTTTTTTATTTTTCCTTTTTACCCTGAAATGTTTTTTCTGTAGTTTATTGTTGTTTGAGACTGCTCGGTTCTGATCAAAAGGGTGAAGTTGAGTAATAAAAAAGGAAATAAAAATAGTGAGGAATTTTAGATATATAGGGGAATATTTACTAAAGTGCAGGTTCTTATGCGGCCCATCCACTAGAAGACAGACAAAAGACTGCATGATCACGACATTGTAATCGTGCAGTCGTTTGTCAGTCTGTGATGAGCCTGCACTGAACGAACAGTCGTTCAGTGTAGGCACAATCAATCATCTGCAATCATGCTGAACCTGACGTTACCGTCAGGTTGTCCAGCCTGTTTGCCTGATGATAGATGTCTAAACGACCAGCGGGACATTTGCAAACGTTTGAACGATAACGATATCGTTATCGTTAAATCGCTCAATTTAATCTTCTAGTGGATGGGCACCTTTAGAAGTGGAGATGTTGCTCACAACAACTAATCAGATTCTACTTAACATGTGTCTAGCACCTTAGATAATAGCTAGAATCTGATTGGTTGCTATGGGCAACATCTCCACTTCTAAAAACCTGCACTTTAGTAAATATACCCCATAGTGTGCATTATATGAAATTTATTTTAAAAAGCGAGTGTTATTTACATATAATGACATTTTCACAGTGAGTTATGCGATCACATTTGAAGAAAAGCATTGTTCTATAGCACCACCTAGCGTGCAAACTGTGTGTTGCTCTACTATGTCAACTATATGCAATTCCTTTTAAGTCGGGTACACACTATATGATCGTCTTATGTCTTTATGATATAATGTATTAAACCTTCTGAAGAGTGGAGAATTAGACAAGTGGAGAAGCTTGCTATAGCAACCAATCAGTAGCCAGCTAGCATTTTTCAAGTACATTCTATAAAATATAAGGTAGAAGCTGATTGGTAACATCTCCACTTTTTTTTTATACGGTGTGATACACATACCTCCCAACTGTCCCAGCATCCTGTTTTTCTGGGACTGTCCTGCTGTCCCCCCGCAGGCCACAGTGTCCCGCGGTGGGGGGGGGGGGGGGAGTTGGGGAGTGCACATCTGCTCTCATGTGTACGGGCTGCCCAGCATCTCGGAGACTGCTGTGCACTCCCCCAAAGTGACGAAAACGGGGGAAGCCGTAAGGCTCCGCCCCATTTCCTGTTTACTCCAGCCCCTTTCCCCTAAGCCACGCCCCCTTTTTGGGCGCACACGCGACCAGTCCCTCCTTGAGGTGATGAAATGTTGGGAGGTATGGATACAGCTCCACCAAGTTATAAATGAACACAATACAAATTGACCATATTCCCAGCCTTACACTTTGCTGTAGCTATTTTTTAATCCAATGTTTCATAAGTTGTTATTTAACCTTATTTGTTTCCCCCATTCTTAGATCCAGTTTATCTGCTAAAAGCATATTAAACTTGGTAGCATAATGCCCGTAAGCGAGAGGTGAGTCATATTGTAACTTGAGATATGCATTGTATGTGGTCATTGATTATAGAAGCATGCATACAACTTGTACAAATCAATATATAACTTTATTTCTGATTAATTAAAACTAATAAAATATGTATGCCTCCGCTGCTTTTAAGCAGTAGTTACATTTCACACTAGGGTATTTCCAATACGGAGTTGTGCTGCTGTTTTCGGGGTTATAATGGTGTTTGTCATTGACTTTGGCCCTCATTCAGAGCCGTACGCTCTGAGCAGAGCGCACGCTCTGAGCAGAGCGCACGCTCTGAATGAGGGCCGGCCTCCATGAAGGCTATACGAGCGTGCATTTTGATGGCCACGATGGTCGAGACCATCGCGACCATCGAAATTGCGAGCCGGAGCCTGCGGTTGAGGTTTTCAACCGCAAGCTCCGGAGTGATTTTGGCTCTATCAGAGCCAAAATCACTCCCACTGACATCACTAGTGATGTCAGTGGGCCGGCTTCTGACGGGAGGCGTTCCCGTGGGAACGCCCCCGTCAGGGAGGCACGCCTACCAAAGGGGGCGTGCTGTCAATCAACATCGACAGCACGCCCCCTTTGATCAGACACAACGAGCGAAGGACTTTCCTTCGCTCGTCGCGTCTGGCGCATGCGCACGACGGAGCTCCCTCCGTCGTGCGCATGCTCAGTCCATAACATCGACCCACTTGCGAGCGGACAGCCGCTCGCGAGTGGGTCTGAATCAGGCCCTTTGTTTATAATATCATTGATAAATTCAAGTTGTAAAAGTGCACCTTATTCTATAGTACATACATGTCCAAATTCCAATAGCTTGTGATCTACTTTTATGTGTCAATACTGTAATACTTATACTGTACTAACCATGTTCTGCCACAGCTTCACAACACTATTCCTTTTTATAAACAAAAGTGTATTCAGCTGTTCAGGGAACCCTTTCAGTTTTTCATCAGTTTTTTTCACTGCACCCCTAGGTGGGGTCCAACCTCAACTAGGTCCCATTATAATTTACATCTCCATGTGCCCCTTGTATGCCATCAGACTCTTCCACGAGCTTTATATGACTTAGAGGCCCTCATGCACGTACACATCTTTATATACTCTTATATGACTTTACTTTTATATGCCATAATATACCCCTCATCCCTTTATATGACGCAGATCCCTCTCAGTCATGCCCCTCTATGCCAGCCTCAGAGTCCCAGGTCATGCCCCTTTATATATGTCAGCCATGGCCATAACTAGGAGTGTGCGAGTAGTGCCGCCGCACAAAGCATAGGGTTCTGTGGGCAGCGCTGTCACTACCCCACTGTCCTTGCATCTGGCTAGCTAGGTACCTGGAACGACACCCTGCATCCAGAATCGCTGCTGTGGTGCCACCCGTGGACGCTCCAGACTTGGGCACCACAGCCTATACAGCCTCCTGAAGCATCCGGAGGATGCTAAGGGCACTGATGTTCTTTTGGGTGGTGATGACCCCACTCCCCTCAGCACGATTTCATGTGACTGGCACACGACGCCATAACTTACGGCGCTGATGGCAGCCTCAGAGCCCCTCATAATATGCCTGCTTCAGAACTCCCTGTCATGCCTCTTTTATATGCCAGCTACAGAGACCTCTGTCATGCCCTATATATGCCAGATTCAGAGTTTCTCATGCCATTATATGTCATGCACCCTTATATATGTCAGCCACAGGGTCACTCATGCCCTTATATGCCAGCCTCAGAGCCCCCCTTCAGGCTTACTTACCATCAATGGTCACCACCATGTTCCACCCAAAGGCTCCGTTTGACTCTGCAGGGAGGGCACAAGGCCCAGGCCCCAGTCACTTCCATAGCTGGAAGAATTACTCAGAGGAAGCTGCCGTGGGCGGGCTGGAGCAATAGAGAGGTCCTGCCATTGCCACACCTACTGTGATGTCACGAGCGCTGCTACCCACTCCGTGATTCATAGACACTACTGGTCTGGGATCAGGTAACTTCTGGACCATGGACTGTCTGGAGGATTCTGTCCTGCGTTCGACCAGTCAATTGCAATCACCTCATTGTACATGTCCTGCTGTACAATTTCTATCCAAGATAATAAATCCACTGGAATATGGACAGTTGTAAATCCATCATCTGTTAAAAAGAGTTACCACTTTGGGCATAGTCGCTAAGCTAAATGGTAGCTGAAATGTTAAACAAAAAGTTAAATCTGGCAAATTTTATAATGTTTCTGTTTATTTAATCAAAAGTTATCACCATGTCTGTATTTCTTAGCAAGAGTAGGGAATAAATTTACTAAAGTGAGAGTTTTTAGAAGTGAGTTTTAAAAGTGATGTTTCCTATAGCAACCAATCAGATTCTACTTAACATTTAACTAGCACCTTCTAGAAGATAATATCTAGAATCTGATTGGTTGCTATGGGCAACATCACTTTTGAAACTCACTTCTAAAAACTCTCACTTTAGTAAATTTACCTCTAGGTATGGTAAAATCACATCGTTGTCCAAACACTCCAATAGAACAGTTGTTACATTTTCATGAAAAAATATGCCACTCATTTTAAATAAATGACTTGGAGGTCTATGTACTAAAAGTGACAGTTAGGAATTGATTGGTTGGTACTTCTCCATCCACTTTATCTCTCTCCAAGGCTTAGTATTTAGACCACTTAGTACCCTTGTTTTGCGCAACAAGGAGAATCATATAAATGTGTGGTGTACTTTCAAAATACATAAATAAATCAAACCTTCAAAAGTTTAGCCTGAAAATAATAAGATTGTGGGGGGAAGTATCAATCCTTGGAGAGAGATAAAGTATAGAGAGAGATAAATTACCAACCAATCAGCTTCTAACTGCCATTTTATAGGCTGTGTTTGAAATATGACAGAAGCTGATATGTCTTCCAGGTAATAACAGTGATATTGCACAGTTGTACATTGTAGGTCACATCGGGAGTGCGGTTCGGCTGCCACACTCTTGGGAAAGTAGATCAGCCTTCCAAGTGCAGTGGGTGGTTCACAGGGCCGGCCCTAGGGTTGTTCGACCAGTGCAGTCAAACAGGGGCGCCACCCATAGAGGGCGCATTCCTCCGCAACATTCCAATTTCAGCAGGACAGTAATCTCCCATTGTTCCACCCGTGGGCCGAAGCGCCCCACAGGTGGTCAAATCGGGAGGTTGGGGACCGCCACAGCTGTGCGGCGGTGCCGGACCCCTGGAGTGTGAATGGATGCTGAGCGCATGCGAGCGGCATCCATTCACTGACGGGAGAGGGCTGGGGGAAGCCCAGCCAGTGGCGGAGGGCTGGGCTTTACCCCCAGCCTGACGTTATTTAGAGGCGTACCATGCGGGCACGCCTCAAAATCACATCACTTAGAAGGCGTGGCCTATGAAAATTAGGCCACGCCCCCAATTCCGGCCGCGAATGCAGGGCGCAGCATACCTGGCCGGCACAGGGTGCTCAGACCCCTGGATCCAGCCCTGGTGGTTCATCAGCTTGGTGATACGTTTTATAGTGAATTGGGTGATCACGGCCCTGCCCCTGCTGATCTATGGCACACTTTCCACCGCACGAGGGACCCTAAAAAGTTAGCAAGTATGCCACCTAGTGAACTATTCCCATATAAATGAATATGCTTGCATTCTTCCATATTCTGATCATTTGAATAAACCTGTTGTGGTAATTTGCAATGCAAATGTCTGGTTGTCATGGTTGAGTGCAGATCAGCACCTTTAAGCACTGTTAGTAAATAGCCCTCTGTATCTATCTCACACTGCACACTTTGACCATATCAATTTAAAGTTGCTTTTTTTTCACGTCAGAACCCAAAGCAAGGAGCGGTTTGCATGCTGGCTCCTCCGACAGATCAACAATAAGAGTTTTGATGGCGTTTGCTGGTTAGGTGAAGGTCGTACAATATTCCGCTTGCCCTGGAAGCACTTTAACATGAAGAATGTGAATGAAAAGGATTACGGAATTTTCAAGGCAGGTGGCAAATTTAGGGTGGTTCTAGCTTCAGCCCCTTAATAATGCATAGTTCCGTAACAAAGGTATAGTACATTGGAGTCGATGCAGAGTTTTACCAATGTGCTCCATAGTAATCTGGTCAATATGCTTTTTTTTAGAATGACATTGTTGCCTTAGGGACTGATTCAGAGATTTACATTGAATTGATATTCACGCAAATCTCAGATTTTGTAAAAAATTTTAGATCTGTGCAGGACAACACTTTGCATGTGCAAATCTGCAGGGGTGTATCTAGGGGTCCGTGCGCCCTTGGCAAAGTAAGGGACTGGCGCACTGGCGCCCCCCTTCCTTGCTACTGCTACTGAAAAGGACTGACTCTGGCAGGGACTGATTACAGAAAATAGGGTTTATATGGGAAAGATTTCTGGACTGCACAACCTGACTATATATATGATGGGAGGTGCTACCTGATGAGACTAATTGCAGGCACAGAAACAGACAAATCTCAGGTGCACAACTCCAAATTATTAATAATATATATAAATGTTTCCCTAGTATGTGTCACGACCAGGGGTGACAGGCTGCTGAGATCGCGGTGCTTACCGCTCCGGGCGCTGTGGCATGGTGTTTCCAGCAGAGGTGCAGGTTCCTGGAGAATAGCGCTGGGTGCTGTGAGTCTCCGCAGACCAAGGGCTTCCATCTGGAGGCAGGTGAGAGGGGCTGAGACTAGCAGAGCTTCCATGCTGTGACCACTGGGTGCGGCCATCTTGGATTTGGGTCACATGTCTTTTCTGGCCAATCAGGTTCAGTCTGGGCTGGGGAGGCTAGCAACCAATCCTGCACTACCTGAGGGTACTAAAGGGCTGTCCAGAGGCTCTTTACTTGCCAGTGCAACGTCTATCACAGCGTATGCTGTGAGCTAGTTCTCTGTGCTCCTTTGCTCATTTAAAGTGTCAGTACCAGTGTGTTTCTGCAGACTCCCCTCTCAGCCTTGGTGCAGTTTGCTCCTGTTACTACCTGTCTCCTGATCCCATCTACCTGCTATACCCAGCCTACCCCGGGTCTCTAAGTTCCGCCAGTGTCTCGCAGCCTGGTTCTGATCCCGTCGCGTGCCACTGCTTCATGAGTCATACTCCCCTAAGGCCGGCTGCCTTCAAGTACCAGCAAACAAGTCCTCATTCCTCATCCGACTCCACTCCGGGTCCAAGCGCACGCCAAGCCGTGACAGTTTGCACTGGCCAGATGGATTCGGCCAGTGGACAGGATCTGAGGGCCGACTTGCTCCAGGGTATCGCCAGTCGCCTAGAGGGACTAGAGGCGTCTCAGCGCCAAATGGCTCAGTTCCTGCAGGAAATGTCTCTTCATCAGGATACGCTGCAAGCTTCCCTGGTTACTGTTAATTTGCCTGCCGCCACCAACCAGCCAGCAGCTCCAGGTGTCCCTGTTCCACCTGCACCATCTCATTTGCACCTTCCGACTCCCAATAAGTTTGACGGGAACCCCAAGTTGTGCCGAGGGTTTCTCAACCAGTGTGACGTCCACTTCACACTACAGCCTGCGAACTTTCCATCTCCAAAATCCAAAGTGGCATATATAGTGTCTCTACTGACCGGTTCTGCCCTGGACTGGGTTTCGCCTCTCTGGGAGAGGTCCGACCCATTACTAGACAACTACTCTGGATTCCTCACGTCCTTCCGGAGGATTTTCGACGAGCCCGGCAGAACAACCTCCGCGGCGACGGAAATCCTGCGACTTCGCCAAGGGAACCGACCAGTCAGTCAGTATATCATTCAATTTCAAATGCTGGCTTCGGAACTAAAATGGAATGAAGAAGCCCTGACTTCCACCTTTTGAAATGGATTGACAGATCGCATAAAAGATGACCTCGCCACTCGTGATCCGCCGGCTACCCTCAATGAGCTTATCTCCCTTTGCAATAAAGTGGATTTGCGGTACAGAGAACGCCAGAGTGAAAAAACTAGGGGAGATCGCTTTAGGTTCCGGCCGACCACTACTCCAACCCTTCCTCCGTCTGAACCTGCGAGTGACGAACCCATGCAGATTAACCGGGCCCGCCTCACGGTAGAAGAACGGCAAAGACGCCGACGAGAAAATCTATGCATGTACTGTGGGGAGACCGGTCATATGGTTGCAGCCTGCCCACGTCGTCCGGGAAACTCCCGATCCTAATCTGTGCCGGAGACACCAGATTAGGAGTGATGTCTCCGTCTCCGTCAAAAAATGAATCTACCCTCTCCATTACCTTTGAGATCTCCACTGGTTCTAAAACTGTTCTTTCTCTCCTCGATTCAGGGGCCGCTGAAAATTTTATCACCGCTGAACTTGTCCAGAGGCTCCGGCTTCCTGTCTCCTCTCTCGACCACACCATCACTCTATCTGCTGTAGATGGCACTCAGATTACCAACGGAATCGTCTCTCAACGTACCCTTCCTATGCCAGTTCGTATCGGAGCTCTCCACACTGAAACTATCCGATTCCTAGTAATTCCCAAAGCCTCCCATGAGGTCATCCTTGGATACCCCTGGTTACGCAAGCACTCCCCCAATATTGACTGGGGCACCATGCAGATCTTGTCCTGGGGAGAGACTTGTCAAGTATCCTGCCTTCCTCAAATCAAACCCATCAAAGGTAGTTACATTGCAACCACTACTCCAATTCCCTACCAGTATCGCTCCTTCTCCGATGTCTTCTGTAAGACCAGAGCCAATATTCTGCCTCCTCATCGGGAGTGGGACTGTCCTATTGAGTTGATTCCTGGCAAAACTCCTCCGCGAGGTCGTACTTACCCACTCTCCCTACCCGAGACTGAAGCCATGTCAGCATACATCCAGGAGAACCTGCAAAAGGGGTTCATTCGACCATCCTCCTCACCGGCAGGGGCAGGATTCTTTTTGTGTCTAAGAAGGATGGAGGCCTGCGTCCTTGCATCGATTACAGGGGCTTAAACGATATAACCATCAAAAATCGCTACCCGATACCCCTCATTACTGAACTTTTCGATCGAGTAAAAGGTGCTACTATTTTTACCAAGCTGGATTTAAGAGGGGCCTACAATCTCATTAGGATACGAGCCGGGGACGAATGGAAAACAGCATTCAATACTCGAGACGGGCATTTTGAATACCTGGTAATGCCTTTTGGTCTCTGTAACGCTCCTGCTGTGTTCCAAAACTTTGTGAATGAGATCTTTCGGGACTTATTATATATCTCTGTGGTAGTATACCTCGACGATATTCTGATATTCTCCTCCAACATTGTCAGACATCGATCCCAAGTCAAGGAGGTGTTAACTCGCCTACGAAGGAACCACATGTACTGCAAAGCTGAAAAATGCGTATTTGAAGTTCCCTCAGTTCCCTTTTTAGGTTACATCGTTTCAGGTGCCGGCCTTGAAATGGATCCCCAGAAAGTTCAGGCAATATTGGATTGGTCTCGTCCGAATTCTTTGAAGGCAGTACAAAGATTTTTGGGCTTCGCAAATTATTATCGAAGGTTTATTAAAGGATTTTCCACTCTCATGGCACCCATTTCCGCTCTAACTTGCAAGGGGGCAAATCCATCCCGATGGCCTCCAGAGGCTGAAACTGCCTTTCAACTCTTAAAGCAAGCCTTCATTTCCGCCCCCGTGCTGAGACAACCCAACATTAACTACCCATTCTTTCTTGAGGTAGACGCCTCTTCTGAAGCGGTAGGGGCAGTACTATCCCAGAAACTCGAGGATAGCAAGTTTCATCCCTGTGGCTTCTTCTCAAAGAAATTTTCCCAAGCAGAAAAGAATTATCCCATTGGAGAGCAGGAATTATTGGCTGTGAAACTAGCTTTTGAAGAGTGGCGTTGTCTTCTTGAGGGCGCGATGTATCCCATCACCGTTTATACAGATCATCGGAATCTCCTATACCTAAAAAATATTCAGTGCCAGAGTTCCCGCCTGGCTCGATGGTCCAATATTTTTTTCTCGTTTCAATTTTACTTTAACTTTTCGCCCAGGCTCACTAAATCAAAATCAGATGCCCTCTCTCGATCACTCTCCTCCGACGCATCTTCCGAAAGTCATAAGGAAACTCCAGTTCTAGACTCCAGAGTATTCACTACCACTTGCATTCAACCTCCTCCCGGGAAGACATTTGTGGCCTCAGATATGCGCAAGCAGCTTTTGAAGTGGGCCCATACCTCTCGTTTTGCCGGATACCCGGGCATACGCAAGACCTTGGAATTCCTGCAACGATCATACTGGTGGCCTGCTATGAAGTCGGAAATTGAAGCTTTTATCGCCTCCTGTCCACAGTGTGCTCAACATAAAACATCCAGACAGGTTCCTGCCGGCACACTCCTACCTCTGTCAGTACCAACCCATCCTTGGACACACCTTTCCATGGACTTTGTAACGGATCTACCTGTTTCTAATGGGTTTACCACCATCTGGGTAGTAGTGGATCGTTTCTCCAAAATGGTTCATTTCGTTCCCCTCAAGAAGTTGCCGTCTGCTCCAGAGTTGGCTCAGTTATTCGTCGACAACATCTTCCGTCTCCATGGACTTCCAACTGAGATTGTTTCTGATAGAGGGGTACAGTTCATAGCCAGATTTTGGAGAGCTATATGTTCTATCTTTCAAATCAAACTGAATTTTTCAACAGCTTACCATCCTCAGTCTAACGGGTCTACAGAGAGGGTCAATCAAGACCTTGAGACTTTCTTAAGAATTCACATGTCTTCATCACAAGACAACTGGGCAGACACCTTACCCTGGGCCGAATTTGCCCATAACAGCTCCTGTCACTCATCTACGGGGCAAACCCCATTCTTTGTAGTTTTTGGACTGTATCCCAGAGTACCAGAGTTTCAAGAATTGCCAGTCTTCGATGTACCAGCAGTGACCTCCACCCTACAGAAATTGTCTCAGATTTGGACTCAGGTCCATTCCTCCTTACAAAAAGCCTCTCTTCGATATAAATTAACAGCGGACAAAAAAAGGAGAGCGGTGCCCAACCTAAAAACAGGTGACTTAGTATGGCTATCCACTCGGAATCTTCGCCTTAAAGTGCCGTCTATGAAATTTGCTCCTCGTTTCATCGGTCCTTTTCCCATCGTTCAAGTGATCAATCCAGTAGCCTATAAATTAAAACTTCCGTCCTACCTCAAAATACCAAATTCCTTTCATATTTCCCTGCTGAAACCTCTCATCCTGAATCGCTTTCGCAAGACTCTGCCACGCTCCCCCAAAGTCTTGACTGAGCGGGGTGTAGAGTTCGAGATCAAACAGGTCCTGGACTCTTGTTTTTGTTATGGGCAACTCCAATATCTACTGGATTGGAAAGGTTACGGTCCCGTAGAACGTTGCTGGGTGAAAGCTGAGGATGTCTACGCTCCTCGCCTAGTGCTTAAATTTCACTCTGAGAATCCTGGTAAACCCAAGAGGTGTCCAGAGGCCACTCCTAAAGGAGGGGGTACTGTCACGACCAGGGGTGACAGGCTGCTGAGATCGCGGTGCTTTACCGCTCCGGGCGCTGTGGCATGGTGTTTCCAGCAGAGGTGCAGGTTCCTGGAGAATAGCACTGGGTGCTGTGAGTCTCCGCAGACCAAGGGCTTCCATCTGGAGGCAGGTGAGAGGGGCTGAGACTAGCAGAGCTTCCATGCTGTGACCACTGGGCGCGGCCATCTTGGATTTGGGTCACATGTCTTTTCTGGCCAATCAGGTTCAGTCTGGGCTGGGGAGGCTAGCAACCAATCCTGCACTACCTGAGGGTACTAAAGGGCTGTCCAGAGGCTCTTTAGTTGCCAGTGCAACGTCTATCACTGCGTATGCTGTGAGCTAGTTCTCTGTGCTCCTTTGCTCATTTAAAGTGTCAGTACCAGTGTGTTTCTGCAGACTCCCCTCTCAGCCTTGGTGCAGTTTGCTCCTGTTACTACCTGTCTCCTGATCCCATCTACCTGCTATACCCAGCCTACCCCGGGTCTCTAAGTTCCGCCAGTGTCTCGCAGCCTGGTTCTGATCCCGTCGCGTGCCACTGCTTCATGAGTCATACTCCCCTAAGGCCGGCTGCCTTCAAGTACCAGCAAACAAGTCCTCATTCCTCATCCGACTCCACTCTGGGTCCAAGCGCACGCCAAGCCGTGACAGTATGTTAGGGACCTACCCGAAAGAGGTTACCTGGATATGGTGGGTAGGCCCATAACCTTGGCCATGATTATGCTAAAAACCTCTATTGATTGCAAAATTTTATTGCATTTATATATATTATTAATAATTTGGAGTTGTGCATCTGAGAGTTGTCTGTTTCTGTGCCAGAAAATAGGGTTTGACAGGAGTGACATCAAATGAAATATACTGTGTCTCTCCATTTCCGGGTCCTAACCTCTCTCCGGTTCCAGGCCAGTTACTTACATTACTCAGCATCTTTCGGATGCTGCCCTCCTGGCCATGGCAGCGATCCGGGCTCCTGTCCTCATTACTGCTTGGCAGTGCAGCACGTGTGATGTCGTGACATCACGCGCGCTGTGCCATGGTACACCGGCCAGTGGTACAGGGCTCTATGGAGATCAAACAGCAACTGCTCGTGGCAGCTGGCCCTGCATCAGTGTGAGACAGCCCAGGGGCAGCCGCAAGGGTCCAGCCCAGTGGGAACTCTCCTGAGTTCCCGGTGGCCCAGTGCAGCTTGACAGATAGAACTGGCATGGCACTGCCGGGAGTGGCGACCCCCTCTCGGCCGGTGCCCCTGGCGAGTGCCATCCTGGCCAATAGGAAGATACGCCCCTGCAAATCTGGTCCTGCAACCACGGTCGCAGCTCCCCGTTAACTGCAGCATGATTGACATGCTGCTGGCATTCGGTGACAGCGATGGGGAGGGTTCCATAAAATATGGGCGTGTCGAAGCCAATGGCTGCATCGGACACAGTTTCACTGGACCCAGCAGCATAGATTTGTAGGACATCCTAAGTAACATGGTTACTCAGATGTCCGATGGCCCGGCGATGTTCAGACTGTTGATCCAATACTGCGTCTTCAGACACAGGAGTGGATCAGAGAAGAGAGCAATGGGCGTCTTAAGGTGCGTACACACGTAGCGATTTTAAAGAACGATTTGAACTATATCGTTACCGCTATCGTTCAAATCGTTCATTTAAAAGGACCCTACCAACTTATGATCGACCAGCGATGCGCAGCCACGTATGGACGATAGCGATATCTTCCATCGGCTGTGCATGCCGGTCAACTTGCTCGATATCGAGCAAGTTACTATAGGGACCCGCGATCGTTAATCGTGGGTCGCTATAGTAGCCGGTAAGCATGTGGTGTGCTGGGTGATCAATATCAATCACCCAGCACACCTGGGAGGGTGCATGATGATCAGCCAGCGATATCGTATAGCTGGCTGATCGCTACGTGTGTACACACCTTTACGCCTACTGCTGCTTTTGCATATTTTGGCACAGACGCTGATAAGTAGCAACGTCAAAAAACTACAACCTACTGTACACAACATAATGAAGGGGCAGTTATAAACTTTAGCAATCAGTTTTTAAAATGCCATGGAAAACACAGCATCTGGTTGCTATGGGTTTCAGCAATATGTTCTACTGTACAGTATATCTCCTGCTGTATTCATTATATATTGAACCATTTATTTATCTTCTCCTAGGCTTGGGCTATTCATAGTGGAAAGTATAATCCACAATGCGTGGACCCCCCTACTTGGAAGACCAACTTCCGATGTGCCTTAAATGGTGTTGTATACAGGGACATTAAAATGTTCTCAGAAGTTGAAGACCATTCAAGTGACCAACATGATCCGCACAAGAAGTACAGGTTCAATGGTGTCCACAATGATTTCCAAGCATCAAGTCCGACAGCTGCTGCTAACTCTGTATATCTCACTAATCCTGCAGGTATGGGTCTACTCGATAAACCTGTTAAAGAGGATTTTTATCAAAATGTGTCTTTTAATTTATGTTTTTGATAAGGGAACTTTCACCTACAATCATCTTCTGCAAATCCCTTAAGAACAATATGCAAATAAATTGCTTCTAAAACAGAAAAGATTTCTATATATTGAGCCTAAAGAGTGTATTGTCTCAGTGAGGCTGTCTCTATATCTCATATCACTTGCTGATTAGGACAACCCATTCTGCACTGAGGAGTCTATGCAAGGCTGAAACAGGCTGTTATATACTGTGTGTGGATGTTCTCTAGCAGCACAAGCCTGTGGATGTGGCATGTTCTCTAAAACAACATGAGTGCGATACCTATTCCAAAGGCTTTTATGTAAATGGCATTACCCATTCACCTAACTTATTCTGGATGTGTAGAGGATGACAGTAATGTAGCCAAATATCTGGTTGCTGTCAGTGACATCACCTATTTCCTGTGCATTAGTTTTCATAAATATATATTTCTTTCTCAGGAGCGATCAATTCTGGTTAGTAAAATGGTCACTAAGATAATACGAATTAAGATAATAACCACTAAATTAGGATCAAAAGTCCCAAAAAGTCCAACCTGACTACAGGTTCCAAGCACTAACCAGATCCTCATTGAAAGGGAACCTTTCCTTTTGTAACTCTGCTTCAATAGTAAATACAGCGGCAAAGCTGATGGGTCCGGAAAGCACTCATAGGATAAAGATCAGGTTCCTTACTACATAGACATGTCCACTAGTGTTGCACATCAAATTGCAGATCGTAGTCACATTTCTCCAAACCACATGAATGTAATGAATCCTATACATCCAACGTCTAAGGAGCTTCTGCCTCAAATCTGCTTATGAATTCCTTGTATATATTCCTGATTTGTTTCATCTCTAAGGCCCGTATTTAATTGCCGGCAAAAATTGCCGGACTTTTCACATGCCGGAGATTTTGGCGTCATCGCTAGTTTTGCCTCCAGAAAAGTATCGCGCTCGTCACCGCGATTTGCCCTATTCAGTTGCAAAGGAAGCAAGAACGCGTCCCTGCAAAACTCAAATCGGCGAAAAGTCCTGTCAGATTTGGGAAAATAAACCTGACACCCCCCCAAAAGATGCACTGACATGGGGGATCACTATGGATACCCCCGAATAGCCCTGCAGAAGGTATTAGGGGTGCTTAAATGCTCTCAATTGGTGCTATTTATCGTCTTTGCACAAGTGGTGAAGAATAGCATTTAGCAGTTTATATATTAACGACCTTTACACCCACATAAGCAGCCAAGTGTTAGTTGCCCTAGTGGGGAGTAAGAGATAAATGAAAATACAGTAGGGAGAAGCACAAGAGGGTAGAGGGCCCTGCTCGAAAGAGCTTACAGTCTAAAATTTGATTCAAACATCTGGACTCAAGCATTAATATCCTAACAACTTGGACTGTAATGGCGGAGTTTGGGAACTGCTGGTCTAAGCATTACCACTTACTAATGAGTCAGCAAACTACACTTACAATTAATTTTCTTGTTACCTAACAGAGCAAAATCTTCGGTATGAGATAGAAGAGGATGAAGACTACACACTGCGCATCAGCCCCGCTTGTGTAGGTGTTGGCCCATTTGTTCACAATCAAGAATCGGTGAGTTCTACCCAACTTGATAATTTAGGGTCTACTCTTTTTCTAAAGAGGGTTTTTAGTAATGGTTATTACTAAAGTTTGTTCTTAAATTAAAAAAAATCTAAAAATCATTTAGCTTTATTTCAGCATCCATAAGCACAAAAAAAATTAAAAAAAATTCTCTTATACTCAGTGGAAGTCTTTATATTGATGCATTAGAAATGTATTTTGTCGGCACTTTCAATGCACTGCCTGTAGACCCAAGCTAAAATATATGTACACTCTATAAGCCTGCATTTTGTCACTGTGCAGCAGATGGAATTAAGATGATCTCCTATCTCTAATTTTCTTTTTTTAGACATTTTTTTATTATTATTTTTTTTTTTGTTTGCATTTGCATAAGCGGTTACAGGTATGGAAATACAGCATTATACATATAATATGAGCAGTATTGTTTATTATATTATAATATTATAATTATTATTATATTATATTATTATATCAGGATCAGTTTCCAGGTTTATCTCTTTTCCGAATGTATCATTAAGTGATTAGTGTATTGTTTAGGTTTTGTCTAAAGCTGGGTCCACACCCATCTGATCACAGTTTTATCTGTCACATGCTTTCTGTCCCAAAGTATTGCTCACTATAGAACTCCTGACAGCAAATAAGGAGTCTGTTATGTTTCCATTGACAAATATATGACATATCCTTTGTAACTACATTGGGCTATGTGTGTATTGGGCTTTTAATGTGTCCAACTTCTGTTCACATGGAGCCAATAAAATCTATAAAATGACTTGAACAGTACAGATTTCTGCCATCAGGTGTTAAAGTGTCAGGACATTTTGTAGTATTAAAAATCCATGTGACACAAGTACATTATTAATGGACTTAAGTCTGTATAATCTAATGTATAGGTGAAGTTTGTGAGGAGGTATAATTACCTTTCTATCTAAACCGCCTCTGTGCGGAAATATATTATCTGTCTTCCATTTTGATTAGAGCGACACTATTGATTTTTAATTGCATTATTTTTTGGATTTATAGTCCTAGACAAATTACATGACCTGTATCTAACACATTTCTGTAGTATCAATTACACCTGCACCTCTTAGGGATAGAACTACTGACCAGCATGTTTTCAAAGCTGCCAATCATCAGCGTTTATAACAGATAGATTTAAAACGGTAACAGAAATAAAGGCTAAGCAAGCCTTATTTAGCATTCATTTCTCTTGCTCTTTTAAATCTATCGGTCAAAGCTGCCGATGATTGAAAGCCTCCCAAGTTAGTAAATATGTTGTGTTTTTGTGTATTCCGCAAGCAAATATGTTGTGTTTTTGTGTATTCCGCAAGAAAACTTAAATTTTTCTTTTTAACTGATGGTAACACTGTAAGTTAGATATAATCTTATGGATATTCTTTACTAAACCAAAACTCTTCGGTTTTAGGAGGCAGTTGCAGAGCTATTGAAGAACATTTTACTGGATCCGTCTGAGAGTGGTACGTTAGACATCACCTTTTGTAACACTTTAGTTTGGAGTAGTATAATTGGAAGGGAGCAAAGATGAACGGCTATGGCTATGGCACAGTCATGTGAGCAGGATTGCTTTACATTCAAATAATAATGTTGCACATTCCTGCTTATTCTAGCAGCATTCTGCAGTCTTATGGCATGCTGTGTTCTGTATAATGAATAGTTCAGAAAATAAGTGTAAATATTCACTTACACACACACGCAGAGAAGGTATCCAGGGACCCTCCTGATACCACACCACCAGCTTATGTCCCAAGATCATATTTCTAATGTAAGGTTATACAGGTTGAGTCTCCCATATCCAAAATGCTTGGGACCAAGGGTATTTTGGATATCGGAATATTCCGTATTTTGGAATAATTGTATACCATATTGAAATGTCTTAGGAATAGGGCCCAAATCTAAACACAGAATGCATTTATGATTCATATACACCATATACACACAGCCTGCAGGTAATTTTATACAATATTTTCAATAATTTTATGGCTCAAAAAAAGTTTGTGTACATACATGAAATTCATTTATGTTTCATATGCTCCGTATGCACAAAGCCTATAGGTCATTTTATACTTTATTTTTAATAATTTTGTGCCTTCATAAAGTTTGTGTACATTGAACCATCAAAAATCAAAAGTTTCACTATCTCAGTCATGCTAAAAATATTCCGTATTTCGGAATATTCCGTATTTCAGAATATTTGGATATGGGAGACTCAACCTGCATTGTGATAATATACATTTTTGATGGTATAATGTTATTTGTGATATAATTTTATCTGTTTCCCAATTTATATTTTATGGTTTTTGAAATGACCTATATAATACTTCGCCATATTGAACATATTGAATATTACTAATGTATGTGCAGGTCAGGAGGATTACCCCTCCAGACAGAATTGAGTTAATGTGATAGGTTGCCAGAGGCATTGGCAAAACTATTGACACTATCCTTAACCCCTATATATTTATGTGTGTCCTGTATTGTGGCTCGTAACAGTCTTTGATTTTAAATTAAGTAGCATACTATATGGGGTGTCGTATTAAGCCTTGGAGATGGATAAAGTGGGGGAGGGATAAAATAAACCATATGACCCTAGAGGGGGTGGGGGGGGGGGGTAAAATAATAATAATAAAAAACTTAAACTGGTCACAGTGTAGGAGGAGGAGGGAGAATGCAAAAAATGTGTATTTTTACAGGGGGAGTATTTTATGGAGTATTTTATGAAATTGTTTTTTTTTTACTATTAAGGGAGTGGGGGTAATGTTATTAGGATTTATGACCACCACATTGTGCATTGCCAATGGGGGGGGGAAGTTATTTTATAATGGGGGGCCTATGGAGATAGCGGGTGCAAAACACTCCCTAGGAATATTTAAAAAAATACTTTACAATATTATTATTATTATTATTATCTAAACAATTTTGAAGAAAACAAATTGTCAGTGAAATGGTTTAGAGTGCCCCCACAAATGAGTATGCTTTCTTTCTCTGTGTGTCTGTTCTTATACTTCACACAAGCCTTGATCACATTCTTTCTATACTGGAAAAATCCATCTGCGCTATTTTACTTAAGAAGCTTCATATCTTCACAGGTATACAGCAGGTCTTACAACTCTCTCAGGATGAGTATACACAGGATGCCCCTTTTGTGGATCACGTCTTTACAAGGCCCACAAATGAACAATGCCCAAACTCAGGATTGGAGAAACCATGTGTCATTAATGGCTATGAACAAGGCGTCCCTGAGGAAGGAGCCTTCCATATTCCAGTGTTACATGAGCAACGTGAGCAAATACAGAGAGGGTCAATGACAGTGAGGGTGGGGTGATATTGAATTAGCTTCCCTGGTCCTTGATCTTGGTTGGTGCCAATGAGTAGTACAATTTTATGTAATTTCAAAAAGAGACAAAAGGGGCTGATGCTTAGTATGAATGTATTTGCGTTCAAATTCACACACGTAAAATGCATTTGCTAAATATACATCTACTAGTTGGTTTGGATAAAACATTTTTTAAATAAAAATCACTCAGTTACTACAGGTAGAATGCTCCTCATGTAAAGCATTAAAAATAAAATAGCTAAAATACACTCACAGAAACATAAAGTATATGCAGAGCCTTGCAAGCAAAGCACCTGTCAGCTTCAGCGATGAATCCAAACTCAGCCAATCAGAAGTGGTTGGCTGGTGCCTGCACCCATCGTCATCATACATGAACATGTATTTGCCACTGCCCACAGGCACCCGCGATTGCTGCTGCTACCGACAAATGTATATGTGCCTATCTGCAATTAGAAAGAATATGGTACACTAACAACTGACACCAATAATGCAATCTTTTTACAGATTCACAATATCAAGGGTGTAACACATATGCCAATGCATACCAGCAGAATGCGTCAGCTGTTGAACAGGTCTCTCAACAATTGAGTGCACTCTCACAAGTGCAGTCAGCGCTACCAGTTCATAATGGCTTTGGGACACCAGTGCAGGAGATCCAAGCCTGCCAACTTAATGGATTCTATCAACAAAGTGAGTAACAGCAAAAATGTTAATGGTTATTAAAATTATACCTGCTGCCCTGAATCTTTTTGACTGCATGATAGTAGCCCATTTTTTCGGTTTATCGCACTGTTTTTACTCCTGCAATGAATGTGAATGTGGATGATGTAGTTAATTGATGTAAAAAAATGCATTTAGTTTAGTGGGAAATAATGCAGACTTATCACACCTGGAAAGGAGTCAGGTTGGTGGTGTGTGTAAGTAGTTAGTGCTTTACACTTTACAGACTCCATATGTAACTTGGGAAAAGCAACAACTGAAATATTTAAAAATATGTCTATATTATGTGTGTGTGTTGTAGCCTTTGTTTAGTCAGTTGATGATTGTGCGACTCTTGAGTGTACTGACAACACATTTCTGAAGGAAAATCAATAAAAAATACTATTTATTATTTATTACCAGTTATTTATATTCACATACTCCACAGAGTTTTATAAAGAATATTTCATCATTCATCAGTCTCTGCACCGGTGGAGCTTACAATCTATATTCCCTTCCACATGCTCACACGCATACACACTAGGGTTAATTTTTGTGAGGAGCCAATTTCCTACCAATATATTTCTGGAGTGTGGGAGGAAACCAGAATATACAATCTCCACACAGGGCCAATGTGGGAATCGAAACCTCAGTGCTGTGAGTCAGTAATGCTAACCATTACCCCATCCGTGCTGCTCTACTAGTCAACATCAGTGTGTACTTGCACCATTCCTGTACTTTGTGCTAATGATACACCTGAAAATAGGCAAATGTAGTCCAACCCTGCAGAGCCGGTAGTTCTGTCAAAATGCCCTCACTGAACTTTGCTACCTCTCGCAATTGCTACTTTGCTCACTTACGCCTCTTCATTTGTGAGATATGATTTAAAATTAAATATCTACTGTGCCACTCTGCACTGCCCGTGCTTGTATACGCTCATTAATGTGGTCTGAAAACACACAAGATACGCTCTGCAAACCTTCACCTCTGCATCAGCCCTCTAATATTCATGTGACACTCACTAGGCTACACAAAGAATTTTCATATTCATGTACTGTCAGTTTAAGCAACAGACAGCAGATTGTGGAGGTTGTGATTGTCATACGGATATCCTCTGTCAGTAAGAGATTAACAATAGTATTTTTTTATTCACATCTCAAAATGGTGCTGTATATAATTTAATAAATAGGATATCTTTTTTTTATTCCACCGCAAAACAGGTTCACAGGATGCCATGTATAATAACCTTCAGAATGGGTGTCCACAGGATGTTGCAGGTATGGACCTTGCACATTCCTATCGCACACCTACTCAGGAATGTGCGATATCATCGCAAGTTTGTCACATCCCACCTGTTATTAATGGGCATGGTCTTACCCCTGCACAAGAAGCCCATGCTAACTTGCTTCATCAACAAAGTGAGTATACATATTCAACTACTTCTTTCCCTTTTTTTAATTTTAAGAGGGTCAGATTAAATTACATATAAACTGCCGTCGGCAGTTCGCTTTGCACGTTTATCAGGCAGTTATGGGAGGCTGCATCTGCTTACAGCCTATGGAGGAATCAGTCTCCCGTGACATAACACACCTGGCCCATGCTGTCTTCAATAGATGTTCTAAATACAATTGATTAAAAACTATACTGTGCACATTTGTATACCAAAGCTTGATATGAAACTTGTGTAAAAATTACGGACCAATATCCGTTTTGATAAGTGATTATAACATTTTCCCTGTTACCGAGTCGGATCTAGTTTGAACAGACTGGCTTTATCCTCCTCAGATAACACTCAGATTATACAAGTTTTGTTCGCCACATTATTCAGGTTGCACACTCACATCTAAAGGCGCCTTAAGGGGCCCATACATGAGCGCCACAATTCCCCGATCACCCGAAGGCGATCCGATCCGCCGATCAGCGGGCAGTGATGCTCGGCGATCCGTCAAGGAATTGTGGGAAATTATGCATGTAAAAATTCCCCGACTCGCCGATCCCGATCATTTTGCCCCAACCTAGGCGTCAGGGGATCGGGGAATTGCTGAACCCAGTCGCAGTTGAAAAGGCCATTGATACAGTGAAATAAGATTGCATTGGTCCTTAACTTGATAAGGCTAATTAATGATTGGTGCCACATATGGTGCTTTTTCCCACCATCTCCCAACCGCAACTATTATTATGGCAGAGTCAGGAACCATATAACTGTCCCCAGCTATCTTATGTAAGGCATTACTCTTAGGGGTATATTTACTAAAGTGAGAGTTTTTAGAAGTGGAGATGTTGCCCATAGCAACCAATCAGTTTCTACTTACCACCTTCTAGAAGATAATAGCTAGAATCTGATTGGTTGCTATAGGCAACATCTCCACTTCTAAAAACTCTCAATTTAGTAAATTTACTCCTTAGATCTATGCTGACACGCATCTAATGGTACCTGCTAATGCCATAATTTCTAGGTCCTATGCAACCTGGAACTATTTAGCACAGGCTTGCCTACTCTCCCGAGTTGGCCGGGAGCCTCCCGATTTTCAGGTGCCGCGCTCGGGCCCCCCGGAAAGGAAGGCAAGCCTCCCGACATTCCCCAAACCCTCCCGACCTCCCACCAGAATACACTGAAAATCCCCACAGCCGGGGGGCCCGTGACGCGATTCGCGCTGAATCGTGTAATCGTGGCCCCGCCCCCTGCTTCACAGTGCCGAAAATAATGGCATTGTGAAGAGGGGGCGGGGTCACGATGACGTGATCGTGCGGCCCCGCCCCAACTCCGTCCCCAACATGTCACAGATATTCGGACACGCCCCCCCGCTGTTAGCCGACAATCAGCTCCCTCCCGGAAGGAGGGAGCTGATTGTTGGCAAGTATGTATCAGCAGTTGCTGTTAGTCTAACAGTGTTAAGTGACAAATAGGGTGGGCTGTTGGCTTTGCCTACTCCTAAATTTTCTCCTGAGCTAAAGAAAAATAGTGAAAAAGGAAATAAAAATAGCAAACCTCTGATAATTGTTCCGCTCATAAAAGTGTGAACCACCACAAGGTTAATACGTTTGTATCATGGGTGTCTGTCCAATTTTTGCAAACCCAATATAATAACCATAAAGCTTGTATCCATCTATCTTTATAATTATTCTAATAATGTAATTTTCTCCCCTGCTTCAATTATGTAGTTCAGCTGAGTTGGGAAATTGGAAGTTGTGATGTATATAATGGAAAACATGGTCCATGGGGGAGATGTCACAAGATGTTAGTGTACTGGAATAAGATTAATGACAATCTTAAGTGTGTTTTATTTCTGACTCCTTTGTCTTTTTTATTGAATAAATGAGATGTGAATACTACTGCTTTTATACCTAAAGTCCGGGTCTGACGACGAGGTTGGAACAAGGTTCCAAACCGGATCAGACCCGGAATTTAGCCGACACCGACCCAGGATATTCCCGAGTCGGCGCCATTCACACTGGAGTCGGGTCTGCAGTGACCCGGCTTTTCCGGCGTTGAAGTGGATGCTTGGAGATGATGTCGGCAGGCATGCGGCACGATCCAGGTCATCGTGACCCAGATTGCATAGTTTACACAGCAGGGTTTCTTGGGTTATGTCCGTGTAAAACCCTGCAAGTTACCTGGATTGGATTGCCGGGTCGCTCCACCCGGGAATCCAACCCTTTCGCCTTTTACACCAAGGAGCTACCCGGGTTAACCCTACAATAACCCGGGTTTTAGCTCTGGTGTAAAAGGGTATAAATATGCAGGATGTCAGTCACACATCTCCTTTCAGATGCAAAATCCATTGTAATGTAATAGTTCAGACAATATAAAAAAACATTGCAAAAATAATGTAAATTAAACTTCATAAGAAGCTTCTTAGCTTACTTTAGAATTCACTAGTACCTCTCAAACGAGGTGTCCTCTGGTCCTAGTTCTGGGTCTAAAGACTGGATAGTCACAGGTGCCAAGATATTTAATATTGTATGTGCTATTTTTCTATTTTAATGTCTTCTTTTAACATACTTGGGGATACAAATTTGTTCTCTTTCAAATAATTTGGAATTTCAGTGATTGAACGCAAGTTTGTTTAGCTCAGAGAATGAGTGGCTGGAACTATTCAGTTGGCCGCGCTGTAAACCTGCGACTAGAGGAGCACCCTCCTGAGATGCGAGCAGAAATTCAACTTAATTAGTGTCACAATGCTAGTTACAGGTTTACCGCGTGTGCTAACAGCATCGTGTCTGGCACTTAAGCGTAAATGCAGTATACCGCGACTAGCCCCGGGCATTAGTCGTGGTAAACTGCATCTCCTGACTTAATTGCCAGGGGTGATACAGACAATTTAATAGCATCGGGCACTCAAAATCACATTCAATTCCTCCCTATGAGTTAAAATAGAAATAGGCCAATTTTTTTAATGTATTTTACACATCAAAATTGTTTTTATTCCCTGTTACATATTATTACTTGGATACTTAAATTGGATATCTCATGTTTTCTCACAGGGACAATACCGCGGTTAACATCTTGGGAAGTTACTATATTCTACCGGGGAACAGAAGTCCTCAAACAAAGCGTGTCCAATAAATTTGTCATAACCCAAGATGTCGGTGATCACCAGTTGGAATCCACAGACATTGTCAGATTACCTGCCACTGATGTGCTTGTAAATCAGCTGCAGATTGACTACACCAATAAAATTCTAAGAAGTGTTGGAAATGGTCTTTCTCTTGAGGTCAACCCTGTGGACCACAAGCTCTATGCAAAAAGAATGGGCCTTTCACGGGTCTACTGGAGCATGTCAGAAAGAGTGGAGACCAAAGAAACTGCTTCACAGGCAAAGATGCTGACCAGAGATGTTCAGACAGAGATATTTGACTTTAAACAGTTTTGGGAAGGTAGGGTGAAAGTAAGATCAGTCTATTACTTTGTGTGACCGCTATGCTAATTGAGAGAAGAATCTATTCATAAATGTGAAAATGATAAATTGATATTTTAAACTGACTTGTGATTATGGGTTTGACAGAAAGTTAATATCTCAAAATGGGTCTAGTATTGCTGTTTCTACTGACCGTTAAGAAAATAGAAGCACTTTATATATTAACCAGATTTTTTTTTTTTCAATAATCAGATAAAGGTCTATTAATAAAATTCACAAATATATATGAAATTATATGCAAAACTTTCATGTAATATTTGATCGCAATGTGACAGTATTTATTTATTTTTTTACTATACATTGCAAACGTCCTCTTTTAGAAGAAAACAGACGATATCTGAGAATAATAACTTGCACTCATACAGTATATTTCAGACTCTATTAAGAAGTATTTCATACATCCTTGGTTTGCATAAAAGTAAATGAACAGTCTGTACTTTTTATGCATTTATAATTATTTAACACAATCTGGTTTTCATTTGATGCATCTAATGGCACCTTACTGATCTTACTGATCAAGGATTTCTTTTGTTGCTAGGTAAAATCAAGCACGTAGTGAGGAACTCTGACTCCTACTCACCAATGCGTTTCGTATTAGCTGCTTGCTTAGGCCCAGATTTATCAACAAGTGATATTCTTGTTATCACTTGTCACAAATCTTACATGGTGCTCCAGCCAATCAGCTCCTAACTGTCATGTGTTTGAAAAATGACAGTTAAGAGTTGATTGATTGGAGCACCTTTTAAGATTCATAACAAGTGATGACAAAAATGTCACTCAATCTGGGCCCTAATGATTAGAATATTACTAATTAGTTTAGCTGTTTTTATACAAAAGTTGAAATGCTCTTTATAGGGGGCTGTGCACTTTTGGCCAAAAAACCACCCCCTCCACACACCTCATTGATAACCTCCACACTACTCGAATCCAATTGTGTGTTCACCCCTCCCTAGGCTTGCTGTATTTCAAAAATAAAAATATTAAAATGGGGCACATTCGCGCATTGCACTGTATTACGTAAACCCCATAATATGGAAATTATATTGCCGTGAAGGCAAAATACAAACTATATGTTGAATTTGGTCGTGTTTGGATATTTAAAGTTCACAATTTATCCTGACTATATACATTTTCATAGAAAATGTGTCTACTGAACAAATGAAATATTTTTAAAAACTCACATTATGATGTATGAAATGATGATGTTCCCTCGCTTTCATTTTGGCCTTGAGAGTAGGAGACTAATTTTCCGCTTTGACAGATGTAATAAAACTGGTCACTTTCCCAGAAGTTAAAAAGACCATCAATGCAAGTTTGTGGTTCTTTGATTTAATATGGACCGTAATGTCAGACCTCCCACCACGGCCAATCCAAAACACAGCACTGTACATTGATCATATTGCAGTTTCATTGTCGTTCTCTTTAAATTTCTTAATAAAAGGAAACAGTGGGGCTGATTCAGACCCGGTTGCAAGCGCTGAGCACTCGCAACCGGGTCAGTGGTGGCCCACAGCACATGCGCACAACGGAGCCGGCTCCGTCGTGCGCATGCTCGAGACCCGGTTAGCGACGGGCAATCCGTCGCTCCGGGTCTCGCACCAAAGGGGGCGAGCTGTCGATGTTGAGTGACAGCTTGCCCCCTTTGGTGGGCGGGCCGGGGGGGATGGCTGCCCAAATGGAGGTGTTCCCATGAGAACGCCTGCCGTTTGGGGGCGGCCCCCCTGACATCACTCGTGATGTCAGTGGAGAGATTCCGGCTCTGTTAGAGCCGAAATTTCTCTGGGGCTTGTGGCCACGAGACCCTACCACAAGGGTCTCGTCGCAAGCCTGATGGTCGCGATGGTCTTGACCATCGCGACCATCATCATGGCCGTTCGCTATAGCTGTGGGTGGTCACCCACAGCTATGCGAGCGGCCAAGAGGCCGATCCCCAAAAAAAAAAGCCCGGCCCTGAGGTGGTGGTATTCCTAAATAGTTATAAATTAGAACTATCAGCTTAAATACAAAATAGGATTTAATATAAATGATGGGAGACAGTCTTTTGAGTAAAAAAACCAAAGACCAAGTTCAAATACAAGATATATATTTTTTTTAATCTCTTATTGCAGGGTAAGGGGTACATTTACTAAAGTGACAGTTTTAGAAGTGGAGATGTTGCCGATAGCAATCAATCAGATTCTAGCTATTATCTTCTAGAAGGTGCTAGTTACATGTTAATTAGAATCTGATTGGCTGCTATGGGCAACATCTCCACTTCTGAAAACTCTCACATGAGTAAATATACCCCTCAGATTCTGTCTGTTTAGTGACTGTGTCACTGCCACGGGCATCCTGGTTCACACACAGCACCTCAGTGACTCTCTTCTTTCTCTCAGACTACTCATTGAAGACAAGAGTAGACAGTGATAATTAATAAGGATGAAGACAAGTGCACTGATTTAATACAAAAGCCTAATAGGGCACTTAGGTTTCTCAAACTGTGGGGTCACTGCCTTGCTGCAGTCACAGTGCCTGGATCTGGGAAGAAGCAATCCTTCAAGAGCAACAGCTAGCCACAGAATGTCCGCACGCCGTGGCTAGCAGGAAGTAAAAGATGGTTGGCCGCCATTGATGTCATAACATGGGGCCAGCTGTCGGGGACCATGAGCATCCCAAAGCTCCCAATATGACCCTCTCCAGGAGGGACACAATGCTCTGGTCCTGGACTTCCCTGGTAATTTATGATTGGTGGAGGCTCTAGGGGTGGGGCTGCAGTACAGTCCAAAATTCAAATAGGGGAGTCACACCAACTGCCAGTGAATCCCAGCCAGTGATGTTTGGCAGCGTGTGAAATGGCAGTTGGTCTGGCTCCCCTATTTAAATATTGAACTGTGCTGCAGCCCCACCTCTTACCAGGGAAGTCCAGGACCAGAGCATTGTGTCACTCCTGGAGAGGGTCATGTTGGGAGGTATGGCATCCTACGTTCCAATGCATCCTCTTCCCTTCTTCCATCCTCACTGTGACAGCAGCCACCCTCCTCCACGAAACGTGGACATTTGGGCGTCCCAACGATTGTCGTCGGGACACCAAGCCCAATTCCGGTACATTCCCAGAAAAACCAGGACACATAGCATTTTAACAATGCTTTTTTAATGCCACAAATCTAGTGAGCCACATAGCTGAGAGCTATGCAGTTATTTAGATCAGCCTATTCCAAGTCAGGAGCAATGATCTGCTTGGCTTCTATGGTTACAGCCTGCGGGTGTCATACTGCTGGTTGTCTGCTGGGTGCATCTGAGAAACCCGCAAAAGCAGAGCGTTTGTCTGTTATTTTTAAATATAATGTTAGATTTAATTTAATTGTAAAGTTGTGTCCTTCTTGCCAATGTGGTTATGTGACCTTAGTGAACTTGAGGTTATTTTTATTTTTTAGATTTGAAAGGCTACAAGCATCACAAGAGGTTGTCTCCAGACTACACAATATATGTGTCATTTGGCCAGATTCTGTTCAAGCCTGTGGCAAAGGAACTTGTATTGGTGAAGGTGAGTCTGCTATTTACACTATTTTCCAGTTTAAGCTATTCGCAGGGAGATAATATTGTACTCCTGATTTTCCTGCTCGCCAGATTGAATTAAATAACTGCTATTAGCAGTATGTAACACCGATTTAAAGTGCAACTGAATTATATGTTTAATCACCATTTGCTAGTTACTTTTATATTTTGCAAATATTAATGGTAACATAATAGTTAATTAATAAATTAATTTAATCATTTTATGAATATACTGTACCGTTTTTTAGTCACGTATCTACAAGTAGAGCATACAGTGTAGCCTCAGTAAGCCATGCGGCGCGGGTGAGCCGCCAGGTTCCGTGCGTCTCGGCTTGCTTCGATTGTCTTTTTCGCCTAAAAATGCGTCTATGGGCCGCGGCCGATATTATCACACCCGCGATAATTTATAGCACTTTTATAGTGAGAAACAGGAGAAAAGTTTTCTCCATCTCAAACCTGGGGCGGGATGCACTAACATAGTGCAGTACTTACCGCCAGACACCGCATTCGTACTGATTGCATATGCACTAACATATGTGATCAGTACAGTAAAGGACAGTTCTTCCGATAAAAACTGTCCTTTGCGATCTGTGCCGCCCCGTGGACTTCCAGGTTTATGACCCAGGAGTCCATCTGCGCATGCGCAGAGTGACGCGGCGGACACGGGGCATGCTGGGAGGTATCCCTCATACCAGCACAATGCGGTAGAAGCCCATAGGCTTCTATAGGGTAACGCCAGCAAAAGCCGGCGTCACCCTCTGCACCAGAACTCTGGCGGCCACACTATGGTGCATATGTAAAGGGTTTTATTGCATTTTTCAGTTAGTGCATATCGCCCTGGAGAAAAAAAAATGCAAAATCCCTATTTTTGCCTAAAAATGTGGGAATTTCTTTCATAACCCTTTGGACACCCCCCTAATGATAAATTACCACAAAACTATTTTGTAAGTTGCGTACTTTGTTGAAAAACGACCGCGCAAATTTTTGATGAAAAAGAAAAAAAAGTTGAAAATGGGTTTCAAGTATTGGGTCTGGTTTTTGGGGGCCATATAGATGCGACAAATGTTTTAAACATTGCACGTGGCCGCATCAGGTGTTTCTTTAATCGGTCGATATTATCGCCGGCGATATTATGGCTGCTAATTGAATACGGCCCTTAGTCGCAATCGGATGTGACAAACCGTTTCATGAGACTGCACTGATTAATTTGACTCAGTCACACACAAATATAACAAGTGACGCATAGCTAAATAATCAGTGTTGTCTAGTGAAGCGGTTTGTCGTATCTGTTTGTGACTAAGGCGCATTTACTGTACAGCAATAACCAAAAATTTTGAGAATGACACAAATATTGGTTTTCACAAAGTTTGCTGCTTCAGTGTTTTTAGACCTTTTTGTCAGATGTTACTACTATGGTATACTGAAGTAAAATTACAAGTATTTCATAATTGTCAAAAGCTTTTATTGACGATTACATTAAGTTTATGCAAAGAGTCAATATTTGCAGTGATGACCCTTCTTTTTCAAGACCTCTGCAATTCATCCTGGCATACTGTCAATCAAATTCTGGGCCACATACTGACTGATGGCCGCCCATTCTTGCCTAATCAATGCTAGGAGTTTGTCAGAATTTGTGGGGTTTTGTTTGTACACCCGCCTCTTGAGGATTGACCACAAGTTCTCAATGGGATTAAGGTCTGGGGAGTTTCCTGGCTATGGACTCAAAATTTTGATGTTTTGTTCCCCGAGCCACTTAGTTATCACTTTTACCTTATGGCAAGGTGCTCTATCATGCTGGAAAAGGCATTGTTCATCACCAAACTGTATGGTTGGGAGAAGTTGCTCTTGGAGGTACCATTCTTTATTCATGGCTGTGTTCTTAGGCAAAATTGTGAGTGAGCCCACTCCCTTGGCTGAGAAGCAATCCCACACATGAATGGTCTCAGAATGCTTTACTCATGGCCGGCCCGACCATTACGCCGGGTACGCGGCCACGTAGAGTGCCACAAAAATTTCCATATCTCTAGTCGCTTTCCTGTTTGACAAAACAAGTTAGTGCCCTACAGGGAACTAGGGGCCCAATTCAGAGTTGTTAAACTCGGATGGTCGTTGGACTGTGCTTTCGCATGACCCGCACTGTGCATGTGCAGAACGAGTCCTGCGAGGTCGCACGCGGTGCCCCCAAGCTGCAGCATGATTGACATGCTGCGGCCGTTTGGGGGCAGGGTGTGTCGCTGCCTACGTTTCCAGCCCTGTTTTTCTCGGAGTGCCGAGGCCAGTGTCTGCGTCTTCTGACACAGTTATACTGGCCTCACAAGCGGGTACTCGATGGCCATTCTGAGTAGGCTTATCTGGGTACACACTGGCCGACATATTGACTGTTCAATTGAAGCTCGTGTGTGTGTCGGCCAGTGTGTACAGACGATATGTCTGTGAACGACGTCGTTCACAGACATATCACGACGGCTGTACAACACAGCCACTGGCAGATATATCTGCAGGTATATCTGCACATCGTGCTGTGTGTACGGGCAGTTATCTGACCGCTCGTACACTTGCTGCAGAGGCCGCCGCGACGTGATCCCCGGACAGTGGGACCCCCAGCCAGATGGCAGTGATGGTTGTTCACAGGGCCGGATTAAGGCCCAAATGGGCTTGGGGCTGAAATTGTTGAAGGAACTATACTGAGAAGGATAGGAGCTGTGATCATTGCTGTGTGGGAGTGGCCAGTGACATGTGTACACACCCCATAAACTATCAGCCCCACTGTCTCCCTAAATACATAAAAAATTGCATAATTTTGTGAAAAAGTGACCATCTCTGAATCAGGGCCTAAGTGTTTGTCATTGTCTTTTAAGCCATATTTAATTTGCTTTATCAGTGCTCAAAATTAAAGCTAATATATGCTCTAAAGTTAGGATTACCTGAGAGAGACTTATATTTTGCAATCAAGACTGTCACTGATTACAAGAAACCATGCACTGAGACAAAGATCCCTCAGTGGCTTTCAATGTCGTCATCAGTATGCTTCGCTTCAAAGACTCTCTCGCTTGTTTTGTATTACCCCATATACCATCTACGTCTGTTTAATTTGCTAAAGTGTTTATTGCAAAAGATGCCTCAAAGTCCACCTTTATTTGTAAATATCTCTATCAAGTCAATCCAAATCTCCTTCCTGAAGGCCTCTGGACATTGTTGGGTGGGAGAGAGAAGCACAGGATGACTTTTCTGGTGACACTGCTTCCAGACATTTCTTCAGACACCATCTTGGATGAGGCAGGTTCTTCTGCTGAGCTTAACCCAAAAGTTAGCTTGTGTTTTTGAAAGATACTAATTCAGCAAAATGCACAGGATTTCAATTACAAAGTGCACAGGTTGCGCACCATAAACTCTGTTGCGCACCATAAACTCTGTGTAGCACCTAGATGATACATCACATGGCATTTGTTGGAAATATATGTACCCTTGCACAAATCGAAACAAAACCAATACCCCATACAAATTGCACTACATAAATAACTTCAGTTCTGGGAGTGGTATAAAAGCATATAAAAGCAGGCCACATACATCCCCCTTATTCTTTAGATTTATTAGTGTTAAACTAACATACTGTAGTGATGACAACCATTATGGCTTCATGAAACTGCAGCTTATAAATGCACCAGGATCTTGTGACATCATTAAAGCATGAGGTATTTTTTCAACTTGAAATAGTTGAACAGCTGACTGCTTGCAGAAGCATGAAACGGTTTATTTTATAGAAGATCGTTTCCATGCTTATTGGTCATTTATTTGTATGGAGCTGGAGTACAGTGTATTAAGTTGGGGAAAGGGAACAGTGTGACGTTCTCTGGGCCCAATTCAGACCCGCTCGCTAGGCTGCGTTCGCACGTAGCCTGTCGATGTTTGAAAAGTGAGCATGTGTATAAGATGCAGTGCGCGTGCGCAAACTAGTTCATGCGATCGGGAAGCGTTCGCACGCTGTACATAGTCGCCTCGCTAGAATGAGTGGCAGGACGAGCCGTTTGTGGGTGGTGGCAGGGGATGATTGATGGAAATGGGAGTGTGGTGGTGCAAACGCAGGTGCGTGTGTGCGTCTTAACATCGTTTCAGAGGTGTGCATAATTAAGACGCAGTGTCATAATACACCTGGCATGGCTGAAATACACACTGAAGCACTCGCAGTGCTTGCGTTAGGGTATGGTCAGCCACAAGTGCTGTGTATGGGTCCGATGTTACCGATTGTTGCATACACTTCCTGGAAATGACGTGTATTACGAAGGGAAATTGAGCATCTAATAACAGGCTGGTGGTCGTCTATATACACACTGCGATCGTACGCCAAGACATAGTGGGCGTACTAATGTCGCCAGATTTGCATACTTTGGCACATGACGGCTGCGTGCGAACGCATCTAGCGAGCAGGTCTGAATCGGGCCCTCTATTCTTTACTAGCTTCTACCTACAGAGTAACTTTTCTTACCTGTAACAGTCATTATCTTACCTGTTTGTTTCCATTTTTACCTTGACATTTAGAGATCACAGTACTTGCATTAACTATGAGCACAGCAGTCATGAAGGGTTTAGAAATTGTCAGAGGATTTGGTCAGAGTTCTATTTTGTGCATCTTATCTGGTTCTGTAGTGGTGTCCATTATATTTAAGGCTAAATTATCTATTTATATAATGCGCAACACGAACGCATGCTTACCTTGAAGAACTTCCCCGGAGGTATCAGCACCATCAATATGAGAGCCTGCTGCCAGGGGGGACTTCAGAGTGTTTAGACTGGGCGGATGCAGCAGGTAGAGGTGTTTGGACCCTTGGGGGGGAGCAGCAGACAGAGGTGTCTGGACTGGGGGGGTGCAGCAGGCAGAGGTGCCTGGACTGGGGGGGGGGGGGCTTAGCAGGGTGTCTGGACTGCATTCCGGACTATAGATAGAAAGTATAAAGGTCGACAATGTCTAGAGATAGACACCAGATATTAGACAGTCAATAGGTCGACATGGCCAAAAGGTGGACATGAAAATAGTCGACAAAAAAACGGGCGACATATTATTATTTATTCTTTTTTATTGTTAGGCATTTACCAGAGGGTTAGGGTTAGGCACCAGGAGGGAGGGTTAGGCATTAGAAGGGCCGGTTAGGGTCAGGCACCTACCCCGACGGTTAGGGTTAGGCACCAGGAGGGAGGGTTAGGGTTAGGCACCAAGTGGACGGTTAGGATTTAGGGTGACGATGAGGGCTAAATAACAAAAAATATAATGTGTCGACCATATTTGTGTCGCACTGTTAAAAGACAAAAAAAAGTTTAATCCTAACTGGGAAATACATATCCTGATATACTCTTTTTTTACAGGTTTAGTGCACTGGAACTAATAGCTTTTATAGAAACATGTAACCACATTAAACAAAACACCATATCTATTATATAATGGCCTTAAACAGGACGTAATAGGGGATAGGAAAACTGGGTGGGGGTGGAAGGGTTTACAGAGAGAAAGGGGTTAGACAGGTAGAACTGGGGCTAGTAAGAAAGAAAGAAGCAAATATACACAACCTGGCGCCTAATCAAGTATAGACAAGGATTTATCTGTAATTAATTATTGCTGCAGCTTCCTAATAGAGGTAATTGCCACACCTCTTAGGCTAAAAAAAAAAGAAAAATAGAAATATAGGAAGCACTGCCAAATGGAAACTGTTCACATCAATCATTTTCAATACAGTTTAATACATAATAATATGGCCATATCATAAACACAGTAAAATACAATAAAATACACAAATGAGAAAAAAAAATATAAAAAATACAAAATAGATCAGGCTTAATATGAGCGTTTTGTTTATAGCATCAAAAACACAGTCAGAATCTTCACAAAGGTTTCAATATATATTGTAATACTCTACACTCCTTTAAAAATGTATCTCAATATGCACACTTTCCTTAATTTCCTTTTCTTCTAGGATGCAAAAATGAAGAAAAATAACCTCTCTATTAATTAGGTGGACAGTTCTCTGTATTGTATCCAATCCACACTTGGAGAATCTCAATCAGCTTTTATCCATAACTACTTTGTTTGGTTAGAAGAAATATATATAACAATGCTTTTGGTTCCTTAATAGGTGGAGGGAACTGATCATGGGTATATGTACGTTTGCAAGATCTTATTTATATCAGTCAATAGGGGAATCTCTCATGTACAGTATAGGTACATATCCTCTCATGCTGTTTAAATGGGATATAGATGTCCAGCCAGATGGTAATATCGCTGTTGCCCTTACACCAGCCTCTGTAGTATATGGTACTTAGCAGAGGTCTTGTAGCCAATCAAGTGATGATACTCACAAAAAGTTCTTAATATGATTTCTCACAGTGAGGCAGTTCAGCAGAGCGTCTTAATTGCTTGGAAGTGTGGAGGAAAAGGAGCCTGTAACACGTTTCCCCGCCTTGTGATATGTCTCCATATGAGCTAATAAAACAGTCAATTGAGGTTTAAATAACCTCACCAATGGACATGGAGTCATTCTGTCTGAGGAAGCTGCTGAACCATATCACAAGGAGGGGAAACGCGTTACTGGCTCCTTTTTCTCCACACTTCCATGCAATTAAGACGCTCTGCTGAATTGCCTCACTGTGAGAAATCACATTAAGAACTTTTTGTGAATATCATCACTTGATTGGCGACAATACCTTTGCTAAGTACCATATACTACAGAGGGCAACAGCGATATTGCCATCTGGCTGGGCATCTATATCCCATTTAAACAGCGTGGGTGAATATGTACCTATACATGAGAGATTCCCCTATTGAAGTGGACTAATATATATAAGATCTTGCAAACTTAAGGTGCCCACACACATACCGATGTCCTCACGATACGATTTTATGGCCAATTTCCTCATGAACTTTCACGGGAGCTCCCTTGCCGTCGTGTTCACGTTTTGGAGTTAAAAATGTCCAATCTGACTAAAGATCTATCTTGCAGCCAATGCATTGTATCCCAGATTGGCTAATCTGCCCTACAGCACGGCAGATCAGAAGATGTGATGTACGACGATCGGGGACGCGCATCGGCAACGTGCTCGTGAGTATAAACTCACGATTTGTACTTTTTTTTTACCCGATTCGTCGTCACGATTCATCGAAATCGGCCAAATCGTGTAAAATGTCGCTATGTGTGTGGGCACCTTTACATATGCCCATGATCAGTTCCCTCCAAATATTAAGGAACCAAAAGCATTGTTATATATATTTTTTCTAACCAAACAAAGTGGTTATGGATAAAAGCTGATTGAGATTCTCGAAGTGTGGATTGGATACAATACAGAGAACTGTCCACCTAATTAATAGAGAGGTTATTTTTCTTCATTTTTGCAACCTAGAAGAAAAGGAAATTAAGGAAAGTGTGCATATTGAGATACATGTTTAAAGGAGTATGGAGTATTACAATATATATTGAAACCTTTGTGAAGGTTCTGACTGTGTTTTTGCTGCTATAAACAAAACGCTCAGATTAAGCCTGATCTATTTTGTACTTTTTATAATTTTTTGGTCATTTGTGTATTTTATTGTATTTTACTGTGTTTATGATATGGCCATATTATGTATTAAACTGTATTGAAAACGATTGTTGTGAACAGTTTCAATTTGGCAGCGCTTCCTATATTTCTATTTTTCTTTTTTTAGAACTGGGGCTAGAATAGAGATAACAAAGGGGGTCATTCAGACCCGCTCGCGAGCGCAGGACGCTCGCAAGCGGGTCGATGTTGCCCCACTGCACATGCGCACGACGGAGGGAGCTCCGTCGTATGCATGCGCGAGACCCGGATAGCGACGGGCTCTCGGTCGCTCCGGGTCTCGCACCAAAGGGGGCGTGCTGTCGATGTTGATTGACAGCACGCCCCCTTTGGTGGGTGTGCCGGGGGCGTGACTGCCAGACGGAGGCGTTCCCATGGGAACGCCTACCGTCTGAAGCCGGCCCCACTGACATCACTAGTGATGTCAGTGGGAGTGATTTTGGCTCTGATAGAGCCAAAATCACTCCAGGGCTTGCGGCAGCCCAAAGGGCAGAAGACAGAGAGACAATGGACGACCGACCCGGTGAATGACTGGTCTACACTACTAGTATTACAGTATATCTGCAAAAAATTGTCATGTCTGCATAACAGTGGGAATTGTTCTTCAGACTGTTTTGGTTATTGAATTAAATTATTTTTAAATTTGTCTGGTAAGGGAACTTCATACGCCAAATCTATGAATATGATTCTTGAACCTCAATTTTAATTTTTTTATTTTATTTTTAGGAGTGTACCCTTTTTGTTTGCTTTTGAAAATGTAATGCAATTATACCATGTGCAGTAATTAGACAGATAGATAGATAATATGTGCATATAAATAGAGAAAACAATGATTGTTATTATTAGGAGTAGGTTTACAATGAACTAATTATAGCTCGTTACCTGTCTGTTGAATTTTTATCCTTTTCTGTTCTTTATTCCCATTTTAACATTTAACTACTTAGTTGTAGATCATGTACAATAAAATCACATTCTGCCCAGAAGTACAAAACCGAAGAAGCAATTCCCATTGTATAACATTTGTGGTCTGCTATATGAAACAAATTGTTGAATCTTATGACACCCCAAAAAGTCCACATTGATATTGACTCTTGTATATTTGATCAGACTTTATGGAATGTCATTTGCTATGTTCTACCATGGTTGCTATTATTTGAACTGTTATTCGTCCAGCTGTGATGATATGAGTTATAAATGTTTACTTACCAGATGCATGCACTTTGTATGTCCTGTGTTCAAGGAAAGGACAACAATTTAGTTCTTTTTGTAAATGTCCAGGCGACAGTACAGGAGAGTATTACAGAGAGTGCGGTCCATGTCTTGTGGTGTCAGTGAGGTATTCTTCTCAGTTCGGTCAGGCCCTTTTATACTATCTCAGGCTGCTTAAGTTTCACTTTCCTATTCCCCAGATCAGTTAGAATTTACCTCCATGGTCCATCCCCCAAATGTCCCAGCTAATGTTTTGTTTCGAGTCTATCTTTGCAAATGATTAAACAGCTATTTGTAGTTTATATATAACATTCTGTCACATTATATTGCTATTTATGCTCACTTCTAGTATATTTGCATTATGTGTCAGTAGTTTAGAAAAAGTAGCTGTGTAATATGGTAAGTGGACTGAATTCAGAAAGCGTGTGCTAATTGGCTGTTTATTTACAGGAAAGGATATATTTCTCAGTTGCATTAAACTGGAACTATTTGCTAATTACTAAGAATATATACATACTGACTTTCTTCTCAAATGATCTCTTTTACATCTGTAAAACGGAATATGTGATAGGCAAATGCCAAGTTTCCACTTCTTTTGCCTTTTATCAAAATATATTATGAAATATTTATATTCCCTATATTTTCCACGTACAATGCATATCATGTCTGGACAAATCCCCATAGTTAGGTAGCCAATGCACTTTACAAAATGACTGCTGAACCTTAACTTTTAGCAGCCATATATATTGTATTCTTGTTTCCTGACTCACTAAAAGTTCCCTCTGGCTAACAGCGCAGGCAAAGGGGAAGTGAAACGCACAAGTTCCTTATCACTTAATAAGGGGAGTTGTTTTACGCATTTTGCGTTGTGTTGCCTTTTTTATTCACCTATAATGAGGTACAAGATGCAGAGCTCAGTGCAGGATTAAAGGCAGGGTGGCCGGGCTGTGTGTCCCAAAGCACCCGCACATGGCTGCCCCCACACATATCAAAATAACTTGGAGGACGCCAGCCATTGGGGCACAATAATTAAGCCAGATCATGTGCCCCGCTTCCTGCACTTCAGGGTCACGGTCATCAACTGATAAAGATGCTGCGAGGTTGTCACAGTAGAGCAACTGGAAAGAGCTGCCAGGATCTCACAGCACAGAGCACATAGAAGTGGACAGTCGTTAAGTTGCAATACTCCAATTTCTGAATAATATTCCACTTACTGAATGCTGCCTGAGTTGGAGGCCGGGTGGGTGGGTGCTGGGTGCTTGCCAAAAATAGTACTACAATTGCTGAATAATACTTCAACTGCTTCTATATGCATGATATAATTGTTTAGAAAGCTCCCTCAATGTATTTATTAAACTGCCTCAATATCATTATAAATATACATTATGGTTGATGACTTTTACACCTTGTCCCCTGGTGTATATGGGTGTGGTATGATTTGCCAACAGTTATCAGATTGACACGAGGATGTCGACATCGTGAAACTGTCGACATTTTGACATGGTCAAACTGTTGACAGTGACCATGTCGACATTCATATCTACACAGATGATATGTCGGCACAAAGAACTGTCGACAAACTGTCCCTGGTGGCACAGTTGCCATTTACCTTCTCCCAGCGGCAGCAGCGGCTCCAGTGTCATCTTTCGGGCCTGGTGTCCATGTGACAGTCCCTTACAGCACGGACCTGTGATACTCCAGAGTTCTGGAAAGTTATCCCTAACCCTCCCCCTAGTGCCTAACCCCCACCCTCAACGCAGCCTAACCGTAACCTTCCACCGCACCCTAACTCAAAAACCCTACGGTGCCTAACCATCAGCATCCTCATCATGTCAACATTTCACATGGCGACAGTTCTTCATATGTCAAAACTGTGGACATATCAACATTCTGGGGATATTGACATGTTGCCTGTCAACAGTTTGAACCATGTTGACAATGTAGTGTTGCCATTATTATTATCATTATTATTAATATTAACATTAACAAGGTTACTGTCGACTTTCTGACCGGATACCACAATCGTACACATGCAAAGGAATTCCCACACTTCCTACCATTACTAATAATTTCATAATTAATTATATTAATTTTTGTAAGTTAGAGCTAATAAAGTGATGGACAACAGGTGGCCCATGGGCTATATGTGGCTCTCACAGTCTTGACCTATGTCGACCTTGTCCCTTCTTTAATGATATGTTATTTCAGAGAGACATCTCTTTCATTGACTAAATGTATTAATTAAACATGCTACTGAGCTTAAGAGTTAGATGGCCTTCCAATGCTTCCCCAGAAGTGTATTGGGTTGCCTGTCATTGATTTAATAGAACATGATGTGATGCTTGAAGTTACTAACTGGTCTATAATTTTATGACATTACACTGGCTTGAAGGCCACAAGTCTGTGGTATAATCATCAATAGACCTTGATTCTTATGTGTGGTTAGAAATCTCACATTTAATGTTTTGTGCTGAAGTATTTCTAAAGATTTATTTTTAACTACTTTTCAAATAATATAAAGACACCTTTTTCAGTTCAAAGAGTGAACACAGTGTTTGAATCTAGTAGGTTTTAATGGAGAGCAAAAGTGTATTGAGTTTAAGGTCAACAGGCTTCAACATAGTTTAATGACTGGCCAAACAGTTCTGCTTTGTTGAAGTTAGCATCTCTTGGGTCATTCTAGCTAGGTCGAGTGCTGCCTGGCAAGGGAGAACTGATTCAACTCTCCATGGCTTCTCTCTGGGGCTTCCTAATCAAGAGATATGTTATTAGTTTTATATATTGTATTTGTATGTCCCAGCCTCAGCTGTACTAGGTAATTTGAATCTGACTGCAGAGTATTCCATCTCCTGTGCCTGCTTTATTAATTATACTTATATGTAACTAGCTTATTCTTTACTGAATCCTTATGCTATTGTTTCTAATGCCTTATGATTTGTACTAGTTAAATTGTTATAAGGATTCTCTCAGTGTATTGACTGTAGTGAAGGTCTGATTTATTACTAGTCCTAGAAGTTTGGTATGTGTTCCTTGTTGACTTTAGCCATTTTTATTTGTAACTTTTTTGTGGAGGGCCAATGGGTGGTTTTCATTAATTAGTGTCCATGCTTCTCAATATAAGTGTGCGTTTCTAGCTGGATAGCTAGCTGGATGGTGCAGATTTTCAAAGTGCAGAATTTTTTAAGTGCATTAACTGTAGCGTTAGACCAGCGTTAAACCGAAGGAAAACAGAAGGAAGAAAATCTAAGACCCAACAAACAACAAACCTCAATAGTCTAAAAAATTAGGACTGTTAAACCAGGATTCCCTGTTCAATCAAGACAAAAACTACAGCTCTAAAAACTACAGCTCTATTGCTATTAATAATGCTGGCTTTCTGATACTCTCATACATCTCAAGGCTTATTGTCCTTGTCCCCATGTCAGTTTACATCTTTCCTCTTTGAAACACTGTCCTTTATCTTAACTCTCTTGCCTAGCCTCACATCCTCTATCTGCTTAAAATCTGCGTTATTATTCAAATACTGCACACATTACATTCACACTTATAATCCTCTCAATAACAAACTTGTTTATCAACATACATATTTACCATCACTGTTCTTTCACTTGCATTTCTACAAATCTCTTGGACTCATATTTCATTTACATTTCTAAAAATCATTCCTCTTGTTTAATTCTAAAACACCATGGCAAAGTTTTCTTTAACTCTCTCCTTCAATCAGTTTCTACATTATCCTCTGTTCTGCCCCCTGCTTCCACCTTTATCCTTTCCCCCTTATCTCTTCCACCTCCTCCTCCCCTTCTCCCCCCTCCTCTGTCTGCCTACTCTTCCCTCCTCTCCCACTACTCCACTTTCTTCCTGTTCTACCACCTGTTCTGGCCACCATTACTAAGCGGAACATTGAGGCTATTGACACTGTTGCTTTTTTCTCCCTGCTAGACTTTCTTCTCTCCCCTATCCTTTCTCTCTCCTGTCCTGAACAAGCTACTTCCCTGTACAATTCCTCCCTTACTTCTGCTCTTGACTCTGTTGCTCCGGCAACAACTACTCACCCTCGCAGTTCCACACCACAACCCTGGCATTCCAAATGCACCAGGTACATGCAAAAGTGTTCAAGAATTGCCGAGCGTCAGTGGAGAAAATCACGCTCTAAGGCTGACTTCCTCCATTTCAAATTTATTCTCTCATCCTACAGTGCTGCCCTGTCCCTCTCTAAACAAACATATTTCAAGAACCGCATCTTCTCCCCAGTCCTCAAACCCCTGGCATCTCTTTGCCACTTTCAACTCCCTCCTCTGCCCTTCCCCTCCTCGCCTTCCCTCCTCACTCTCAGCTCTTGCCTTTGCCACCTACTTTACATCTAAAATTGACTCCATACGTAAGGACATCATATCCCATCAGACCCTCAGCACTCCTCCCCCTCCTTTCCCTAACCACCCCTCCAATTCTGCCTCACCAACCCTGACATCCTTCTCCCCTGTTTCTGGAGAGGAAGTCATGGCCCTAAACAGGTCCTCCCCTCCTTCCACCTCCCCTCTTGAACCTATCCCTTCCCGTCTCCTCTGTTACCTGTCTCCTTCTGTCTGTTCCCATCTTGCTCACCTACTTAATCTCTCCCTATCATCTGTCACTGTCCCTTCTGCATTCAAACATGCCCTTGTCTCCCACATTCTTAAAAAACCTACCCTTGATCCTAACATACTTTCCAACTACCGACCCATCTCTCTTCTCCCTTTTGCTTCCAAACTACATGAGCGTATTGTTTACAACCGCCTTACCACCTTCCTTTCCTCCCACTCCCTCCTTGACTCATTTCAATCTGGCTTCCGTTCTTTCCACTCCACTGAAACTTCCCTCACGAAAGTCAGCAATGACCTCCTTGCTGCCAAATCCAAGGGCCACTACTCTCTGCTCATTCACCTTGACCTCTCTGCTGCATTTGACACTGTAGACCACCCTCTCTTCCTGCAAATCCTTCACTCTTTTGGTTTACGTGGCACTGCCCTCTCCTGGCTTTCCTTCTAGTTCCTTGATCGTTCCTTTTCTGTTTCCTCTCATGACTCCTCTTCCCCCCCCACTTCCACTAACAGTAGGAGTTCCCCAAGGTTCTGTTCTTGGACCTCTCCTTTTCTCCCTATACACATCCTCTTTAGGTGAACTCATTAACTCCTTTGACCTTCAATATCATCTCTATGCTGATGATACTCAAATTTACCTTTCCACCCCTGAGCTCTCCCCCTCGCTCCTTACCCGTATCTCCAATTGTCTCTCTGATGTCTCTTCATGGATGTCCCAGCGCTTTCTTAAACATTACATGTCTAAGACTAAGCTGATCATCTTCCCACCCTCTTCCACTACCTCACTTCCCACAATTTCATTATCTATTGAAGGCACAACTATCTCCTCTAGCCCCAAAGTGCGCTGCCTTGTAGTTATCCTAGACTCCTCCCTCCATTTAAACCACACATTCAGCACCTCTCGCAATCCTGCCGTCTCCACCTAAATAATATCTCCAGGATTAGACTCTTCCTCACCCAGGAAGCCACTAAAACCCTCATCCACTCACTGGTCATCTCCAGATTGGACTACTGCAACCTTCTCCTAGCTGGCCTCCCAGTCTCTCACCTCTCTCCACTACAATCAGTTCTCAATGCTGCTGCTCGGCTCATATTAATCTCCAGACTTTCTACATCTGCTTCCCCTCTCCTTCAAGCCCTACACTGGCTCCCCTTCCCCTTCAGATGCCAATTCAAGGTTCTTACACTCACCTACAAAGCCCTCACCAAATCCTTTCCCACATACATTTCTGACCTTCTCTCCCCTCACACTCCCGCCCATCAACTTCACTCATCTAATGCTCATCTAACGCCTCTCTTGCCAACTGATTACTTCCTCCCACTCCCTCATCCAAGATTTTGCCCGTGCTGCTCCCTACCTTTGGAATGTTCTCCCTCTCTCTATCAGACTCTCTACCTCTCTACAAATCTTCAAACGGGCTCTCAAGACCCACTACTTCATCAAGACCTTCCAGCTCTCATCCTAACCCACCTCATGCTCTTTCCTCAATATCTTCCCCTTGTGTGTCACGCCTGTCTGTCTGCCCTCCCCTTTAGAATATAAGCTCTCCTGAGCAGGGACCTCTTCCCTCATGTGCTTCTCTTTAAATTTTCTTTGACTCTTTTCTCACAATTAGGGCACCTAACACATGACTGGCAACTCCCTGCTGCTTATTGTGAGTGTCTAACTGCTATTGCAGCAAAGTATATAAATTGTGTCCTTGTCCTGCACTGTAATGTACTGCAAGTTACTTGTTTCTTGTTCACTTGTTAGTTCTATGTACTATGTAAGGTGCTGCAGAACACTTGTGGCGCCATATAAATAAAGGATAATAATAATAATAATATTGCCTCACAAGGTATGTGTAATATGGCATGGTTCCCGACCTTAACACTGCTCCAGGGATAGCCATTGCCAAATGATGGCAGTACGCACAACCAGGGGTGTTTTTAAGAGAGGAGGGGGCCCGAGTGCAGCCTCAGTTTGAGCCCTCTTCTCTCTGTCAGTGCATTGAGCACTGTAGATTGTGGCTTCATGCCAGAATCTACTTCGGATGTGTGGGTCTTCGGGAAAATGGTGCCCGTGCCTATTTTCCCAGGGACATCTTTTCTGCGCATGCGCAGATCACTGGGAAAATGGCCACCGCCATTAATGAAATAAAGTAAAATGCCATATTCCAAATCACTGCATATGGAATTTTACTTTATTTCATTAAGAAATTACAACACGTTGGACTTTCTGTTATCTTTTTCATATTATCCCCACTGGAACGGAGTGAATCATCAATAATACAAGCAAAGTACAACCTAAGGACTTTGCTCACTTAATAAGGGACGTATTGAAATATATTGCGTGTATGATTGTTTTTTATATATACCAACATTGCACCAATCCTGTAGGGACAGTCTCTAATGTCTATTTTTCTGACTCATGCATTAGGTTATGTTTTTAATTCTGTTACACATATGTTTTTTATTATCCTTTTCACCTTTTGTGTATGACAGAATATCTTAGTGACCACAAATATTTTACTGATTGGCTGGTAAACACCCTTACAGTATATTCAGCGCTCAATACAATCCTGCCATTTATATAATCCACCTTTATTAATACAGCTGTGTCCTCCCATCCTTTTTGCTCTATATGGCGTGAGACACCTGGCACAATTTAGTTGCTCGTGGGTAGTAATTCTTCATCCTTCGCCGATATGTCTTATGTTAGTGTCTGTGTCACATCGTAGCAGCATCCAAAGTGTTTTATAGTATATTGGATGCTTAGGATTAGTATTTCTGTTGTAATGGAGTTGGTATAAAGTCGCAGATTGAGCACAAAGAGGCATGACACTGATCACTCGTATCAATCCTAGCTCTTTTGGCTTTTATCCCAGGCTAACGTCCAGGTCGCACATCTCTGCTGCATGCGGTGCCAACAGCACTGTCCAGGATACTTGTACATTGTACTTTTGTGGCGTTAGTGATGCAACTAAGACATATATTTGGATCAAAACTGTGCAGCAGACGCGGTTTCAATGCTTAATCTGTGGCACGCCAAAGGGGATCCATTTGGCGTGATTTGAGAATAGGTTCATACAGTACGGTTAGATCATCAATGCAGCACAAGCCAGAATGTGTGTTTTGTACTAACAGATTGTTGGATAAACTGCTTTACATAATTAATTAAATAAATCATGCTTAAATCAATCAATTAACACGATTCTATCCAATACAGGTCCAATATTTCCACTCAGAACCATTAGGTGTGTGCAGGGTAGTAACTATAGCAAGTAGAACCAACCAGCATGAATGGCTTCTTTTTATAAGGACCTCAAGAAACATATTTCAATTGCATATTTCTTCGCACAGGAATAGGGTGGGCACAGGAAGGCCACGCTCCCTGATTAGTCCTGTTTTTGGGGAGTGTCTGCATGTCACACCCCCGTTGTCGTCACACTGGGGGCTTGCCACCTCTCCTCCACTCGTTGACACTATTCATAGGGGTGACACCAAAATAGCAGAGCAGCTCTGCTATTTTGGTGTCACCCCCTCGAAGGTTAACACTCGGTGCGGCCCGCACCCCCTTAGTGAAGCCACTGGTGAGACTAATTGTAGCCACTGTGTTTTTGGACTGAAATGATGACATTGGGCACACGAGCATTGCTATCTGGCCGTTGGCTCAGAATTCCTGTTTGTGCAGCCACTAATGTATTGTCATAAACAAAATCCCCCTAAAAACTGCTGGAAATCGATAAGATATGTTGATTCAGTTGTCATATGGTCACTGTCGTCATATGGTCACTGTCGTCATATGGTCACTGTCGTCATGTGGTCACTGTCGTCATATGGTCACTGTCGTCAGATGGTCAATGTTATCACCAAACAACTGTGACCTGATAAAGGAGCTACAGGAGGCTCAGACCTTCTTATTCATTGTAATTTCAAAACTGCTCTTGTTGTGACTTACTGTCACTACTGTATATAAGTACTGTTAAATTACAGCACGACCATTTTTATTTTACATACTATAGCACGTAATAGCTTCCTTTGTATTTTATCCTTAGTAACAATTTTCTTTTCCTTTTTTTTCTAGCTTGTTCCTAATTTCTGCACATTCTGGCACCAGACTGCACAGCGGGAGGGAGCTTCATCATTACACACAGAGCTGGTCAGCCTACAGATCTCTAATGGGAGCTCCTTCAACAGTTATGACCTCGATGGACCATGCCTCATGGATCTTGACTTTAGCTGCTTGTATTAAGTCACAAAGAAGTAGATTTATGTGGTCATATTTGGAAAATCCTGGTTTAACTAGATAGCAAAGAGCTGATAATGGATATAAAACATATGCATATATTCTGACTACTAACTATGAAGTACATAGTAGATGTTATTGGCTTCTTAGTAATGATCAGTAACTTGTACACATAGATCATGTAGGTTTTCACATCATAAATCACAATTTAGAAAACAGAATTGTGGTTTTTATTTTGTGAAATTCCTATATTTCATTACTTTGGGAGATACAGTTTATGTAAAATATATGGCAGGGACTACTGATAAACTCATTCTGTATAGTTCTGTTGCATCTTTGATCGTACTACTTCACATATATACTATATATATATATATATATAACCCTAGGTATGGTGGGCTCAGAATGTTATGGATTCTATGGCCCATTGTATCTCAGGACTGGTTCATGTTAAAGTTTACCACTTGAGGGTTTACCAGGTATTTGAATGAAAACTTTGGATCATGATAAATAATTATACCGATAACCCAGCTGCTTTTAAAACTGAATAACCATGGAAAATATTAATGTCCATTTGTTTCCATAATTCAGAAATCATCAGCTATATTCAGCTGCCATCTGTGTTACATGCAAGACTACTCTTTTGTACAATGCTCAATGAACTCATGGTGTATGAATGGTTTTCACTTAAATCATACATGTACCTTTAAGCAAAGGAACTGTCTTTTGCAAAGTAGTGTTTACATATTGTAAATATAGACAACTTGCTGAGTTTGCACATGTCCAGTGTTTGTTATTTCACTGGACACTAGAAAAGAAAATGTATATCCAGGCTTTTGTTCTAGGTCAGAATAAATCCAGGATGTATTTATAGTAAGTGCTCATTTTCTGACTCTCCCATACAAGTGGATGAGTAAGTTATAGAATACAATGGGCCAGGCAGTCAGTACCTACAGAAGGCTCACCAGCTACAGTGGAACTGCAAGTCCCAGCTTGCCATTACAGCCTTTGGCATTCTCTGAGTTGCCTATGAAACATGGATGAAGATGTGGAATCCCACTTTGAAAAATATACACACATGTTCTATTTATCATTTTAGTTCAATCTGTTCTTCACTAAAATCGTGTAGTCTTTAGCTATTGTCTACTGGACCAAAGTAAGTAGTACTTAAGTACAAGCAATAACTTAAAAAATAATTAGCATTTACATGGCATTTATACATGTAGTTTGTATGATGATGTCATGTTGCGATGTGAGAATTTTGGTTTTCTTATTCCATCACACAAAGGTCAAGTCCTTTCTAATTCCGTATGCAGAATTCATCATCTGGAGCAGTACAAAACCACAGACAAGTACCTTTATGTCATTAATGACAAAATAATGCTTTTACAGACTATGGGAGAAAAATGGCAAACATTTTAAGGAATGGCTGCTATGGGCGACTTCTCCACTCGTCCAGTCAGCTTCTACCTATCATTTTATAGACTGCACTTAGGCTATCTAGAAGCTGGTTGTTTGCTCTGGGAAATTTCAGCACTTGCTCACTTCTCCGCTCTTTAGGAAGCTTGATACATTTCTCCCTATGTCCCTTATAGCCTGAGCTATAATTTATTGTATTAGGGGTCTGATTCAGCACAGATCGTAGGTCTACAATCGCATGCACCCGCTCGCTGCGAAAGTATGCAAATGAATGCGACTGCAGCTCTATACCAAGACGCCCCTAGCTTATAAAGCCGCCCACTTCCCATTACATACATCTGCAAGTCAGAGAAAACATCTGTAACATCGAGTAAGATTGGACCCATACGCAGAGTTGTGGTTGAGCTTGACATGCCTCGCAAGCTGCAAAGCTTCCTGTCGCCATGTAGAGCTCTGGCTGCGTATGCCGTCGCTGGGGCTTAATTATGTACGCCCCTGTAACGGCTTTCAAACGGACAGGCACGCCTGCATTCATTTGACCACCCCCCTCTCCACCCCCAAACGGCACTTGCTGTTGATCATTTCCTTGTGTCTCTGCGTATCCACTGCATTCGCATTTACGCTCACAGTGGCTGGTCCGCGCACTGCGGTGAATACGCATGCGCGGAACACAAACATTGACCGTGTGCATGCGAACACAGACCAAGCTGAATCAGGCCCTATATCCACAGATTTGAATTGACATGACGTTGTAATGTCACAGTCCTAGGGACACCACATGGCTGGTGAAAATGGGACTTTGATGTAGTTATTAGGGCGCAGAGACAGAGCCAGTGTATTATTCCAGAAGAGGTGGCACCTGAACCATGCAGATCCAGATAGCTACAGAGAATTTGTAAAAATAGTTTATATTTTTGGCAAATTAAACACAAACAACTTTTAAATAAGATCATAAAACTAATAATTAGGATGCAAAGCAAGACACAACATTGATTCTAGTTTTTAAATTACAATTTAATACCAGCTAGGCAATGAAATTGCTTTATTTAATTGTCCAAATGTAGTTGTATTAGTTATAAACTTACTTTCAATCTGTTAATTTGTTTGTGGTATTACCCTTTTAGAGCATATGGATGATTTCATTGCTCCTTGGCTTCGCATTAATTTACTATACATATTACATATAGCATGGTCTCAAGGACCTATCGATCAGGCATATATCACTTGCATGAGAAATGATAATGGAGGCAGCCATTTAGTGGGTAGATCGGACAGGCACACTCACTTGTGTGACATCACATGGTTGGGGAATGATGATCTCCTTGTGTGATGTCATTGAGTGGGTGGGCTGATACAATGTATGTGGGCCAAATTATGCCTATATGAAAACTTTTCTTCTTAAACAAATTTTGTTTTTCATAGCACTTATTAAGCAATTTATATATCATGTGCTTTTTACTAATGTATCATTTACCAATTAATTTTTTCTTAATAGGTAGAGTGTTAAGGGGCCTATCCATTAGCAGATAAATTTGAACGATGAACGATATATCGTTCAGTCGTTTAATTTATCTGTCATAGCTAGGCCCTGAACGATGACAGATGCGCACTCTCGCGGCCGACAAATTGTGTCTTTCGTCTCTCCAACATGTTGGACAATTATCGCTTATCGCTGACAGATATTAGAAATATCTGAAAGAAATATCTGTCAGTTTATAAGCGGTGAACGACAAACAATATTTTTAATGAAAATTAATAGAAACATACAAAAAAATCCACTCCCTGAATGATGTCATGCAATATTGTTCGTCGTTGACAGATATCTGTCACCACAGCCCCAGGAATTTTGAAGGGATAAATCTTTTATCTTTCATCGTAGAGAAAGATCTGCTAATGGATAGGCCCCCTTACTTAGATATCCATTTGCATATTATTAAATGGAATGGTTGAAAAGTTAAATTTGCAATACTACAGAGCTCAAAATATAACATTTCTTTTCCATGTCCAATTGATGTACTGTAAATAAAACACTGAAATTGCTAAAACTAACTAAATAAAAAAAAAAAAATGTATTGTCTGTCTCAAATATGACCCTCCGTATAGAACAAATAGAAAATGTTTAATTTGTTGCTTAGAATCGTAAGGTAATCTGTTACATATTTATATGTATATTTCTGTATCTGTAATAATCATTTGAAGGACAGATTTCTGTATAGTTTGTTTGTATGCAATTAATGAAGTCACATTTAATAAAATATAATGATTATAGAAAACAGTGCTTTTTGTTTTGAAATCCTGGTTTCTTAAGTCTTCAAATATAGTGTGCCATACATAATATTGGCCAGTGTTGCACAAGCTATGTTGAAGGTATGTCATAGGTAGCTGTGGCTGATCAGGCATTGATGAACTGTAAAGCATTCTGGGGGCTATTCATGTAGATGTGGGGTGGTGAATTGTTACTTACCACTATAGATCGCATCAGTTCTATTGCGATCTATAGCTTAGATAAGTAGCAATTCATGTATACTTACCTGCTTGGAGAAGTGATGCGGTAAATCCCAGAGCAGCGGTCCGGTGTTCTCCTTTTTTTCAGTGACTGTTCGTTTCTTTTCCCTTCTCCTGCTCATGCGCAGGTTCATCTTTGCGGTGTGTGTGTGGGGGGGTAGATAGGGGCAGGGAGGGGGAGCACTGGCTGGGGCAACCAGGAGGAGGTGACCCGGCATATGCATATGATGGGGTCACCTAGTGGCTACTGGTGCTGTAGGAGGGGGCACTGGGTCACCTAGCGGCAACTGGTGCTGTAGGAGGAGGCACTGGGGTAGCAGGCGCCCAGCAGTCGGGGAAGTGACCTGCCAGGTCACCTTAATAATAATAATGTCGGGGGCAAAGTGGATGGCCGTGCAGGCAGGAGGGCACCGGGCGGGTAGCAGTGTGAAGTAACCCAGCATATACAGGGTCACTTAATCTATACACAGCGCAGCAGCGGGGGTGGGGGCCGGCCGTGGGGGAGAGGGGGCAGCATTGTGAAGTGACTCAGCATATGGGTGGTGACCCGGAAAATGCATATGTCGGGTCACCTTACTGATGACGGCAGGGGTAGGGGCACACTGGGGCAGTTAGGAGGAGGTGATCCGACATATGCGTTTGTTGGGTCACCTTATATAGCGGGGGTAGAGGCAGAGTGAGAGCACACACTTGGGCAGCAGGCAGCACGGAGAAGGTTGCCCGGCATATGCATATGTCGGTTCACCTTACTATAGAGAGGGCACTGGGCAGAGCAGGGCAGCATGGAGGAGGTGACCCGGCATATACCAGGGCTTCTCTCTTTGGCTGCTGCAGCTGAAGGAGGTGTGGAGAGCAGGGAGAAGGCAGGGAGATAGCTGTCTTCCCTGCTCTTCTCCCCTCAGGAGGCTCATTACGCCATCCTGAGATAGAGAAACATTTTTTAGAGGCGAAATGAAGAGCTAAGCTTTTCGTGCATCTATAAATGACTCTCCCCATACTAATGTATGGGGAAGCGATATCTTAACTAATCAGGGGAACCGCTGGAGACATCTGATATTTCTCCATGGTGACCCCTTCTATGAATAAGGAGAAGCAGTGAAAATCCCTGTTATCAGTGATAAAGTGCTCTTCGCTGCTACATGAATAGACCCCTCTGTAGCTTGCAAAGTCACAGAGCTCGATCCTATGAGGTGAGAAGGGGGCAACTTGCCGTTGCAACACCATAGAAACTACGGCTCCACAACTCACCTCCCTTGCAGCCTGATCTTACAGATTTTTGTACGCAGACTTACGGGGCTGTAGAAAAAAATCAGTGAGTACGGAGGAACCATAAGTGCAGCTAATAGGATAGTCCACTGACTGATTGAAATTATAAACTTGTCATTAACAATAATGGCTCTCACTTTTGTTTCTGTTTGTTACCCTAAGTGAAAGAATCTGCGGTCAGGATACCGGCGGTCGCTATCCTGGCCGCCGACACCTGTATCCTGACATGGGGCTAAAGATAGGCGTCGCAATCCCGACGCCTATCAGTAGCTCAACCAGGACAAATGCCAGAAGGGCCGATGGCCAGATGGGCCGGTCAAGCTGAGCAGCAGCAGTTTTCTTTTGAGATACAACGTAGGAGCCGAGAAAGCAAGTCACGCCCCTTCTGTGATGTAAGCAGACCTTTTCACTAGCTGTCTGTACCAGGCACTGCCTAGTGCTTTGGCACACTTTTCGGCCTTCGGGCCGATGGGCTTCGCCCCCTTAGTCCACCTCCTGATTGGCTGCCAGTCACAGGGTCCCCACTGCTCCGCACAACACCTCCGGGTCGTCGTGCCACCAGACAGCGCTGTCCTCTCCCCGTTCAAGTCTCCGGTCACTGTTGGATGCCAGGTAAGTAAGCCGCTCAGCAAAGGTCCGCTCCTCATTGTATCCACCGCAGGGCTCCTAACAGAGCTCTGCAGTCCCTTATAAAGTGTTTTCCCGGGTCCTCTTCCATGCGCCGACTCCCTCCCACTGATGACAAGTGCTACAGTAATGTTCTCCAATGGCAGCTCCCTGGTCCCCACGAGACAGGCAGAATTTTTCCACTTTAAGTCTAGGGAAAGAGCCCCGGCCAGAGTGACAGTCCAGGTTGCTAGGGGAAACCATTATGCTCCTTAATGGAGGAGCAGAGTAATCAAGGGGGAATGATTCCTGGCTAGGGGCACAGTCCAATACATATATTAACTGTATCACCAACGCAAATACAAAGCATGTACCTAACTTTATATAATAGAGAAGCTGTGGTTTTCTACCCACGTGTTACACATAAGTGGTAACCCCAGGACCTGAGGTACCAGCAGTTCACATACTTGAGTGACTGGTGTTAACCCCTGGAATGCCTTTCAATTGTGCACACTAGCTAACAGCCTTTATCACAAGGCTGAGACTGTACCCTTTTTCACCTTTGTTATGTCAGCTGTACATCAGTACAATTTGCTGTTCCTTTAAGATTAAAAAGGCTTTGAGCTTTTAAAGGAACTTACAAGTATCACTGCTTGAATATCAGAAAGGGCAATTTTATTTGCTGAGTCCTGTCCATCTCCGTTTGTATTCCACGTTGCGCAGCACAGTCACTGGTGGGACGGAACTAAGTTTGTGACTTTATAAAGGGCAGTACTGTGTGGCATAATGTCTTACAAGTGGCATTACCATGTGGCATAATGTCTCATAAGGCGCATTACTACTGTGTCTAATAATGTGTTATAAGGCGCATTACTGTGTGTGGCATAATGTCTTATAAAGGGTATTACTACTGTGCATCATACTATGAATTGGGGGCCCTTCTGTGTGCCATGTTTTGAATCGTGGGCCCTGGCATGCAGTATAGACATGTTTGGGGGGGATGGCAGTGATATCATTGCAGGCTCTGGCAGCATGCCTGCTGTCATGTGAATGCGGGCTCAGTGTCGCACTCCGCAGCCCCCTCACATAAGTGCAGGTGTGACTGTGTCATGTCTGCTGCCCAGGTGAGGAGAAGGAGTGCGAGTGCGGCTTCTTCCCACATGCCACTGATCAGATAATACATAAGTGTAGTAGAAAAAGCGTGATTAATTCTGTTTATTATTTTCCATCCAAATGTTTGTTACATGTGTTCTCCTTGTGTATCTTTAGTGATGTCACACTGGGCCAACATTATGCTGTGGTTTGGGTGTTTATGGCTCATGTTTTTATTCATTCAATCATCATGCGTTTCCGTTTCTCTTGAATGGCGGAGGATGGAAAGGGGGGGGGTGCCATGAGACCATGCCTCTCACAGAGAGGCACGTGCTGGTGTGCCAGCCTCGGTGATCACTAATGCTTTAACAAAATTCTAGAGTGAACACTACACAGGAAACCAATATGTGTGAACACTATCTTAATCCTCTACAACTGCTAAGCTAGGGCTTGGTTATTGGGAAAATGCCTTTCTTTTTCTTTGTGGGTGACCTACACCAATGAAGTGCCTGCTTTACCTAACAGAACCAATCAAATACTAATGTCTGACTATGGCACATGTTTGAATTGTATTCGGTATGAAATACTGACATTCGGGATCCTGGCGGCCAGAAACCCGATGCCGGGATCCAGACAGGGTTAACATTAGAGATGAGCGGTTCGGATTCTGTGGAATCCGAACCGCTCCGAACATTGGGGATCCGAGTCCACCCGAACCCTGTTCGGGTGTTCACCGCCTGACTCGGATCCCCGTTCGGGGCCGAACGGCGGCCGCCTGATGTCGGATTCTCACTAGAGAATCCGACATCAGGTCTCCTCGCGTGTAGGGCAGAGCGCAGTGACAGCGCTCTGCCCTACACAGACACAGACACACAGCCGCCAGCGGCAGCTGTGTGTTTGTTACAGCAGCCAATGAGAGTCACACAGACTCTCATTGGCTGCTGCACGGAGGGAGCCGGCTGGAGCTCACACATGAGCTCCGTCTTCCGGCTCCCTCCTCAGCGTGTGACAGAGCGGACGGCGCGGGAGCGGGGATACAGGTAAGTTTTTATTTTTTTTATTTTTTTACTTGTCAAAGGTCCGGGGGCGCTACTGGGGGGGGGGTCTGCACTACTGGGGGGGTCTGCTACTGGGGGGGGGCTATACTACTGGGGGGGCCATACTACAGAGGGGCCTGCTACTGGGGGGGCTATACTACTGGGGGGGGGTCTGCACTACTGGGGGGGGTCTGCTACTGGGGGAGGCAATACTACTGGGGGGGCCATACTACAGAGGGGCCTGCTACTGGGGGGGCTATACTACTGGGGGGGGGTCTGCTACTGGGGGGGCCATACTACTGGGGGGGATCTGCACTATTGGGGGGCCATACTACAGAGGGGCCTGCTACTGGGGGGGGCTATACTACTGGGGGGGTCTGCACTACTGGGGGGGTCTGCTACTGGGCAGGGCTATACTACTGGGGGGCCATACTACAGAGGGGCCTGCTACTGGGGGGGGCTATACTACTGGGGGGGTCTGCTACTGGGGGGGCCATACTACTGAGGGGCCTGCTACTGGGGGGGGCCATACTACTGGGGGGGCCTACTACAGGGGGGGCCATACTACAGGGGGGGCCCATACTACAGGGGGGGCTACTACTGGAGCAGCCTACTACTGGGGGGGCCTGCTACTGGGGGAGCCATACTACTGGGGGAGCCATACTACTGGGGGGGCATACTACTGGGTGGCATGCTAATGGGGGGCATACTACTGGGGGGGCCTGCTAATGGGGGACATACTACGGGGGGGGCCTGCTAATGGGGGGCATACTACTGGGGAGCATTCAACTGGGGGCACTGCATAGTGGACCGTACTACTAAGGGGACTGCATAGGGGGCACCACTGCTGGGGGACATTGTGTAAGGGACACCGCTACTGTGGGCATTGTGTAAAAGGGTCACTACTGTGGGCATTGTGTAAAAGGGGCACTACTGTGTGTCGTAACATAAATAAGAGACACTACTTTATGGTGTAATGTGAATCAGGCCCTATGTGCGGTGTAATGCTAATAAGATTGTGCACTGTGACTCCTAGGGCCGTAGCCCACTTTGTAAACAAGTACTGTGACTCTGCTGGCCGTACCCCACTGGGTGGGTGCACTACTTTTAATTTCTGCCACTGCTGTGTGGCAATGTGTCATAGATGTGCTTTATACTGTGGTGTCTGTGTCGTTGTGCCGCTGCTTTGTCGCTTAGTAACCAGTCAGCTCACTGCAACCTTTGGCCAATAATGTTGAAAACAATATTATAAGCTGTGATATGGTCTAAATTGACTGGAAATTAATGTTATTGAGGTTAATAATACTCTAGGAAGAAAAAAAAGACCAATTTATGTGATTTTAGCTTTTTTTGTCAATTTTTGTAAAAAAATCCAAATCCAAATCCAAATCCAAAGCCAGTCACCGCAGTTTGGCAAATCCAAATCCAAATCCAAAGCCGGACGACGAATTAGAACCAAATCCAAATCCAAATCCGGCAAAAATGTCCGGCGCACATCCCTAGTTAACATACAGACACTTGTCGGTTGGTATCCTAATCATCCCCCTCTCCCTAACCCTCCCTCTTTGGTGCCTAACCCTAAATTCCCCCCTAATGCCTAAACCTAACCTCCTCCCTGCACCCTAAACCTAACCCTCCCCCCTTAGTGCCTAACCCTAAACCTCCCCCTAGAGCCTAACCCTAACTCTCCCCCTGACCCTGTTACTTACCTTCCATATCCCGGCGGTTGGGATGCTGACGCCGGGTTTCTGACTGTTTGAAACCCCTTCAGGTTGAGCTTAATACAGAGAATGATGTATACTTGTATGTTGTCATATTAATTATATCTGTAAGAGCATAGACTAAGAAGTGGGAGGAGTCAGGGACTGTAACGGGAGGGGTCCATACCAGATCCTTGTGAGGTTCTGGTTTTGTTGTGGATCCGGGGTGGTATTAGGAGCAGACACTGAAGCAGAGTTAAAAGAGAATGTGGAACTTTTAATGAGTGGTTTGGTAGACATGAATATGGCAACAAAACAGTCCAGGTAATATTAAGGTGCACTTGGAACTGCAGTGAGACAATGGGAAAAAGTCCATGCAGTGACAGACAGGAGACAGTCCAGTATTCCAGGTTTTGTGTAGTTGTAGTGAAGTGCAGGATGAAGAAAACAAGATCCAGTGGAATGCAAGTGGAGGCAAGGTGCAGGGTTCAGGAGACTCAGGTACTCAGGCAAGGGAGAGGTAAATGGAGGAGGCAGGGGAATCTAGCGGGTTTGGAACAGGCAAGGTGAGCAGGCTAGACAGGGATTCCAATTGCTGCCCAGGTGAGGAGAAGGAGTGCGAGTTCGGCTTCTTCCCACATGCCACTGATCAGATAATACATAAGTGTAGTAGAAAAAGCGTGATTAATTCTGTTTATTATTTTCCATCCAAATGAACTCTCTCTCAGCTTAGCTGAGAAACACGTTGTACTGGCAATGAAATGGAGCTCTGAACTCCCTTAATACCCAGTGCTCTACCGTGAAAGGCCAGAGATAGAGCACGTGACACATCAGGATAGGGCGACTAAGTCACATGGCCAGAGGCAAGATGCCAGAGCGGAATGGAAGCACCGCCAGGCCTAACCAGCCCAGAATGACAACAAGCCCGCACAGGGCCATGCACAGCCAGTGCTCCCCACCAGACACCAGCACCACTGCCAGACGCCCCTTGTCATAGTGTCCTCACAGGTATCACCCGCTGACCACCATGCCGAGAATCCCTGCTCGTGACAATCCTGATGCGAGATGGGCCTGTGTGCTTCAAATGCCAGGGCCTATTTTTAGTCCAAGTTCGGGCCTGAGCCCAACTACTAAATCCCGACACCGGGCTTACCGAACCCGGGAGGGTTAGGGTAGGGAAAGGGGGGGTTAGGTACCTCACGGGAGAATTAGGTATAGGTAGCGGTTAGGGGGGTTATGTTTAGGCACTAATGGAGGGAGGTTAGGGTTAGGCACCACTAAGGGAGGATAGGGGGAGGGGAGAGTACTTATCTGCTGCAGTCGGAATTCCGACCCGTCGGGCTGCCACTGTTGGTATACCGATTCTGTGTCCAATATGCCACCATACTGTACATGGTAGCCAAACTGACCTTGTCATTCATTGTACTGGCCAAGCTGATGGCCCTCCTTTGTCAGTGGGGCATTTTAGTGTGGCTACAAAGTGACTGTGTGGTACACCCAGAAGTGCCCACATGTATCTATGCAAAATGTTTTAAACAATCTTCCAATGTATGGAAATACTGTCAATGGCATATATATATATTATGGTTGTGACCCTTAAATTTGGGATATTATCCCCTTAAGTGGAGCTGTATATATAATAAATATACTGTATTTATGTAAAGCCCCTCACAGAGGGAAAGTGGTGCGACCCTGCTAGCTGGGCAACAAGGTGCTGTGTTGGGACTGGATAAAGGGGCTTTCTTTCTCTGACTAAGCGGGGGAGTCCTTCCTGCACTGTGAGGTAGAGGGCAACTGTCAGATTCAGCAGCGCATGTGGTAGTTGGAAACTGACTGTCATTTGACTGAAGGGTATAAATAGGGGGTAGCAAACACTTTTGTGCAAGATCCCGCTGCCGTAAAGCATGGCACCTGTCGCGCAGATTTGGCTGGGGGATTGGATTCACCCTTAATTGAATTCTCCCATAGGCTGGTACAGTTAGATAAAGCAAAATTGAAATAGCTGGAAAATAATTATAATACAGGTGATGTGTTCATTGTCATGGTCTGCCGGCCGATCCCTCCAGATACGCCAATCTGAGAATCGCCACTCGTGACTTTTACAAGTTAACTCAGCACGTGTGGTTAAATAAACCTGATAGCTGCCACCAGCAAAGGAGAACTTTAATAATGAATACAGGGTAAGCCTTTGGACTTACTTTCTATACGATTATGCACACTTAGTAAAAATATGTAACATGGGCCAATTGAGGCCTTGGGTCATAAAAACACAGTTCCAGAACTAGAATTAATGTTTTAATTCAAGAATATCTTCAAAGCTTAGTTACAAAAAGTTTCAAGATTATAATAATATTAAAATAAAAGGGTTCACACAAATTACTCACAATTTCCAAGAAATAAAAGAAAATAACAAATTTGGAGAAACAAACCACACTGTTGACTAAAGTGGTCCGGGGATGAGGCAGTCCCACTGACGAGCTTCGGATCATCTGTACCTTGTCGATAGCTTCTACCAGAACGACCACTGAACTACTAGTGTGTTACATTTTTATCCTGCTCTCCAGCATTTCCCCAAACCCCCCTCCCCATGGGTGATTTTAACCCTTGTCAGCTCAGAGGGTATTATCCAGCTGGCTGAAGCTACAGGTTTCTCGATCAGGTGAGCAGGGGTTCTTAAGTACATTTCAGCCTTTCTGAAGTTTGAGAAGTGGGCTTAGGTCAATAAATGTGCACACGGATTACGTAGATACACATACACCTCTGTAAACTGACTGTCTGTTGGTATAAACAACAATTCTTTTGATCTCCGTCCCTAAACAGGACACAGGGCTTTTTATGACTGGTTTTAGCAAGGATATGGCCAGCTGTCAGGTAATTTCCCTGGACATCCTTCTTATGGGCTATATACAAGATGACATAATTATGGCTGGCAGGGAAACAAACTTTCTATAACCGCTGGTTAAACCTTTGCTTGTTCATCTTCAAAGGCTTGTCACCATTCACACACTAATAACATTAAATATTAAGTAAAAAAAAGGGGCAAGTTACATGTTTATACCAATAAAATAGCCTGTGCAGTTATGCCCATGCGGATGCCAAAATCCGTTTTCGCTACATTCATGATGATAAAACTGAAAATCTGGGCAGTGATTTATGCAGATCTGCTCCAGCACAGGTTGCTAGTTTTTTTTTTTTGTGGTTTAATTTTGCCCTAGGAGCCAAAAACCCTAGTTACGCCTCTGGTTATGGGTCACCATCTCTAGCTAGTAACAATGTTCATTGATTCAATCCTATTGTTTTCAGACTCATCTTATTATCATGTAATGGTGCAGTTCCTCTTTCCTACCTGGGGTGTCGCTTTCTGCTCTGGTGCTTCTAGCACACTCTGCTCTGTATATCAGAGGTTTGTTGCATCAGCTGAGTGTGCTAGAGGCACCAGAGCAGAGAGCAACACCTCAGGCAGGAAAGAGGAACTGCATGGCTTGTGACAGGTGCAGTGTGCTATGCTAGAACTAGGTAAGACTCACTACAATATTTGGCACCTCTTCAATATTCCTGCCAATATTATGTAATATGTGTAAGGTCAAATGTAATATGTAATTAGGGATTTAGGGCCTGATTCAGAGATGGATGCTAATGTGATCGCAGCTACATTTTCATATACAACACAAGTGCAAAAATATGCCAATGTCTGCAAAGATCATCTGTGTATAAATACACCCACTGCTACGTTCTTACCATTGTGCGACGACGCATACCCGCATGAATATCGGTATGACGCACATTGGTGGCCATCTTGCCCTTGTGACAGGTCTGACAGCTGCAGAATCGGGAGCTCTCCTCTCAGAGAGGGCTCTCATGCTGCGTATGCACTCGCAGTGGTGAATTTATGCACGCTCATGTTACAGTGTTTAAACGTACAGGAATGCGTATGTTTTTCTGACACACCCTCGTGACCAAGAATTGTGATTATAATCACCGGTGTCATTTAAGCAAACACCGTTAAAAATAGAAGTTTGAAATAGATCCCCTTCTGAGCAGCATGTCTTACAGAAATATACACAGATCAGTGTGATCCATGTATGTTTCTGCCTGCTATGAATAAAACATAGGTTCCCAAACTCGGTCCTCAGGACCCCAAACAGTGCATGTTTTCCAGGTCTCCTCACAGAACCACAAGTGAAATAATTAGCTCCAACTGTGGATCTTTTAATATGTGTTAGAATGAGTAATGAATACACCTGTTCACCTGCCAGGAGACCTGGAAAATGTGACCTGTGTAGGGTTCTGAATACCACTGGAATAAAACACAGGGTTAATTAAAAAAAAAAAAATAACAATGTGGGGTTCCCCCCCAATGCATAACCAGCCCTGGAAAAAATGTGTAGGGGTCTCCCGTATTTTATGAACCAGCACTGGGCTCTTTGAGCCAATCTTGGTTTTAAAAATACGAGGAAAAAATGGCATGGGGCTTCCTCTATATAAATCAGCACCGGACGCAAACTAGCCGGAGTGTAATGCCACAGCCAGGGGACCCTTTCACCGGGTCACCCCGACCTAAACATTAAAAGACCAAAGTAGTCAGCCCAAGCCGGGGATTGTTGGGAAGGGGGTCCCTGCTTAACATTACAGAAGTATGTAAGGTAAAGTGGGCGTCCTTATGTAGTGCATCAGGGGCATTGCTATTGCATTGAATTAGCATACTATCACAGTTGAACTACATGCGTAATAGCTATTGCATTCACAGTTGCGTTACGTAGTGAATCAGGCCCTAAGACAGTTTACCTAATACAGGCCCTCATTCAGAGCCACTCGCAAACAGCAGTACGCTCGTTGCGTTCCGATGTTGAATAACCGCGCATGCGTCGGTGTAACACTGCGCATGTGCGTACGGCAGATTGCGAGTTTTTTGGGTCTCGTTCGTCAAATAGCGTACAGGAAGTGACATGTCAAATGTGATTGACAGAACAGGGCGTTTTTGGGTGTTGACAGGGGTGGAGATGGAAAAACGCAGGCGTGGCGAGGTGTTTTTGGGGCGTACATACATTAGCAAATGCGAGCGTAAAATGTGTTCGGACCGACTCATACGTCACTGGATGATCCTCTTTCCCTTCAAAATGCTCGCACAGCTTAGGGTCTGGATTGCTCGACCACATTGGCGATGGCCTTCTCCTCCGTCCCGGGACTCCACAATGTTGTTGCGATTAATCGCGGGAGGGCTGAAAAGCAATTAGTGTTGGATTGAAAACCGGCTTGGTATGTGTTTGTAAATCAGTTTTTTGGGATAGCACAAAACCGTACGCAGGTGGAACTCAGAGCTGCTAATGTCAGGATGACACAATCAATTTGCGTACATTTGTGGGGGTTTATTTTGCCCTCAATTTGGTGGTTAGGGCCTATTGTAACAATAATGTCATCATGTTTTAATTTTCGCACCATTTTATTTTTACCTCTTGAATTTGCCTCGTTATATGATTTTTTAAACGTTCCTTAAAGAGCCCATTTCTTTTTTTAAAATTTTTCTTGTTTTTTGCCAGTTTTTGCCTTTTGGTCCAGGATTAAATGTAACCCATTTGTACAATAATTTCACAATCCAATGTCAGATTTTTTGTTTCAATTTATTGCTCAAACAAAAAAAGAAAAAATTAAAATATTGGGGACATCTTTTTTTGCCAAAGATATGTCCCAAAATCTAACAAATTGGCCCAACATAACTGTTGACATAAACATACATCCAAAATTTAAAAACATTTCACAAGAAAGGAGAGGGAAGTTTTGACCAGAAAGGAATATGAGCCAAGCACAGAAGGATTGTGGGAAAAGTCACCATTGCTGTCACCGTTTTTTCACCCGTTTGAATGGGGGAGGGAGGGCGCCAGACCGGGTCCGGGATGTCATCGGGCTGGCCTGTCCAGAGACAGATGTTGTGGCCTCTGGACTAGGCACAGGGCTAGGCACATTTGGAGGATTGGCTGATGTTGTGCCAGAGGTGGAGGATCCTGATGTTCCGGCAGGATGGGAGGTTGGCTCCACCATGTGCTGGCGAACGAGCTGCTCCAGGGCATTGGCGATGCGGATGTTGGCCCTGGTATTTTCCGCCAGGGCCTGACCAATGGTCACGTTGGCCACAGCATTTTGCTCCAGGGCCTCAGCCACCCGTACCAGACTGGCGTCCATCCTCTGCAGAATCTCCGTATGGAAATCCGATTTGAAATTGAGTTCTGTGAGGAGGGACACTGCCTGCGAGGGGGATTGCCCTGGACTGGCTTCTGCAGGGTCCTCAGCCGGATGTACTGGTTCCTCCCCTGCCGAGCCAGCAGAAATTCGGCGGCCAAGGCTCCCCTCTGGAGCAGACTCATCCGCCTGTGTCTCTGTTAGGAAAAAAGAGAAAAGCCTCACATTAGAATCTACATATTGGCACAATAACATTTCAGAGTTGATGACATCAAAAGATTTACCTGGGACAACATGAGGAGCCGCAAAGTCTGGCATGTCCGTATCCATGTTGGACACGCCAAACACCTCCACAGGCTGCACACACCCCTGTGCCAGCTCTTCTAAATCCGTCAACTCCAATGACACAGGGGTGGGACCCCCACCTGTCCCCCTTGCATGCCTAGCCCTGTCCGCGAGTTTTTGCTTTAGGCGATATTTGAAGTCGCCCCATCTGTGGGAAAAAATTAGGGATGTGCAGGCTCGGATAGGTTCGAGTTTGCACGTGGAGTTCGGATTTTTCCCTCCAAAAAAACGGAACTCAGAAAGAGGCAAAACGTCATCTTGCATGGACGAACATCATCATTCCTGGACAAAAGTCCAGGAATGATGATGTTCGTCCATGCAAGATGACGTTTTGCCTCTTTCTGAGTTCCGTTTTTTTGGAGGGAAAAATCCGAACTCCACGTGCAAACTCGAACCTATCCGAGCCTGCACACCCCTAGAAAAAATGGAAGCCATTATCCTTTTGTTTAAAATGGTGTTTGTTTTTAGGGGGGGCAAGTGTTTACTTACCGCCGTTTGACATCCCGGGCTAGACGGACATAATCACCCACCCTATTGACAGCAACGGCTACCTCTTCCCACATTCTCCCCTTCTGGCTTAGACTCATATTCCTGTCTGCCTGTGGCAGGATGTCCACACACTTCTGTATCAAAACCTCCATCTCCTTTCTTGTGAAATGTGGCTGCCTTTTTTTTTTGGCAGCTTTGGCCGGAATACTGGGCCCAGCAGCCTCTTCCATGTCATCCTCCTCACCTATTTGTGTAAATATTCAGATTTCACAAAATCACAACTTGCCCAATCTTATGTTTCAAATTAATCATTGATACAAAATGCATGAAAGACTTACCGCCTGACTCTTGGGCATTGTTTCCCTGGTCTGTCGCCATGTCTGAGATCCAAACAAGAAATACACCAGAATTTTAAAGTGTTTTCGTGACGTATTTATGCATGCGTCCTTATTTTGCGGCCGCATCATTGATTGTGCGTTCCTATGATCCCTCCTTAATTTGTGCAGGAAACTAAACACTATTTATGGCTTGGTGTGTCTCGAGTCGAGGTGGCGTTTTTGGATTGTTGGAGGTTACCTAGGCTGGAGTGTATTGTTTGCGTATAAAGGAGTTGGCGGTTGGAGATTATTTTTTGTGGTAGATTTGCGATTTTATTTTGCGTTCTCTTTTTTGCTTTTTATTTTTTGGACCTCGTTTCTTGATTTGGTAAGTTTTGTGAAGTCTAACTTTTGATCAATTGTTGTTTCATTGTGTTTCTTCGTTTTTTAAAATTTTGGATCCCTATTTTCATCTATTTTAGCTTTTGATTAATTTCGGACCCAAAGACCTTTTGATTTGGACTCTTATATATTTGCTCTTGGTAAGTCCATTTTTTATCTTGTATTTGCGAACTAATTAGCGCATTTTTACTACTTACTATTGTGACTTGTATTTGCGAACTAATTAGCGCATTTTTACTACTTACTATTGTGACTTGTATTTGCGAACTAATTAGCGCATTTTTACTACTTACTATTGTGACTTGTATTTGCGAACTAATTAGCGCATTTTTACTACTTACTATTGTGACTTGTATTTGCGAACTAATTAGCGCATTTTTACTACTTACTATTGTGACTTGTATTTGCGAACTAATTAGCGCATTTTAAAATGCTTATTAATCATTTTTATATTTTTGAGGTTGCCCTTTCGCTTTTTGTGCAAACATTTCAACCCATTTTGATGTACTGTGTGCAATGTCGTTTTGCACTTTTGCCAAATGTGTGTTTCGCATATTTTAAGTTCGGTCTAGCACAAAATTTAGAAACAAAAATGCACAGAGTGAAATTTGTAAAATAATTTTTGTGATTAATTTCAGTTTGGACGTATCATGACAATACCCCGGCATGTAAGCAGCAAATGGATGGTATCATCAAGCTAAGTTGTTTTGAATTTTCTTTTGGGGTGGGTCCAAAGCCTTACATTCCAATCTTGCCATTTCAGGTTGATCTAGGGCGGATTGTTCTGGCCATGCTCCCGGAAGCCGACCAACCTCAATCTCGTCCCAGGCGTAGGCATCGTAGGCGTGCAAGGCCCCAGATATTTCGAACACGTGTCACCCTTTTTGGAATGCCCGATGATGAGGTTTTAAGACGCTACCGTCTTCCTCCCAAAATCATCATAGACACTCTCTCATTAATAGAGAGTGATCTTGAGCGGCAAATTGACAGTCCTACAGCAATACCACCACTTACGCAATTTATGGCGGTGTTACATTTCTGTGCCTCCGGATCGTTTCAAACAACGGTGGGAATAGTGGCGGGCATCTTACAATCCTCCTTTTCCCGGATCCTGAGGGCAGTGATGGAGGCACTTTTCAAGCACCTCCATCATTTTATTCAAATGCCTTTGGATATGGGTGCCCTTAGTGTGGCCAAGGCCAATTTTTACCAAATAGCTGGCTTCCCACACATCATAGGGGTTGTGGATGGTACTCACATACCACTTCAGCCTCCAGCACGGCTGGAGGCCATATTTCGAAACAGGAAACACTATCACTCCCTGAATGTAATGGTGGTATGTGATGCCTCCCTCCAGATCCTGTCCCTGAATGCAAAATTACCAGGAAGTGCACATGACTCCTTCGTCATCCGGCAATCAGGGATATGGCACAAAATAAACAACCTACAAGCTGGTGATGCGTGGCTTCTGGGTAAGTGGAGACCTTTAGTACATAACAATGTTAAGCTTGATACACAGTGATCCTGATGTTGTCTATTCTTTTTCACAGGAGACAGTGGATACCCTTGCATGCCCTGGCTGCTCACTCCTTACTTGGCTCCCACACCAGGTCCACAAAGTGAGTTTAATACCGCACTTACAGCCACCAGGCAAGTGGTGGAGTGCTGTATCGGCCTTTTAAAAGGCCGATTCAGATGCCTCCACCGCTCTGGTGGCGAGCTCATGTATTTGCCGGATATGGTTTAGAAAATTGTGGTCCTGTGTGGGATATTTCACAACATCGCCATAAGGAGTGGTGTTCCAATGCAGCCAGAGGATGCCTTACCTGAGGATGGCCCCCCCGAGGTTGGTCGGAGGTCAGTATGTGGGGGGGCCATACGCGATGATGTGGTGGCCCGATATTTTAGGTAATTATTGATCAAACAACAGTGTGTATACCCAATGTGTTCCGTTTTTTTAACGTTCATCTTTTTTTATATTAATTCTTGCACCGTCTTCTGTTTGTTTGCATAATCTTTGGCACTCCCACGATGACTAATTCCTGCTACCCTTCCAAAACCTTTCTGTGGAAACTTTTCGAATATATTCTGACACCAATATTGCAACGCCATATTTTTGAAATCATGTGGACATGGACCTTTGTCAACCAGTTCTTGATTTGTTGTGTGTTTGTTTCGTTTTTTTGGTATGTGGAGTTTTTCTGATTATCACTGTGTGTTTTGTTTGTGAGTGACCACTTTGTATTTTGATTTCTGTTGTGAATAAATATTTGGAGAGTGTAATTTGTTTCCTTTTTGGGCACGTTAGAAGCAAGTGTAAACAAACTCCCAAACGTTAATTTTACCTAAGGGGTAACCCAGTAATGAAGCAAGTGGAGCTAAAATGTAATATGTTTTCGGGGTACTAACCAACACAACAAGGAATCGTGTACAATCAGTTGCCTTCGTAAGATTGTCCTGAGCAGTTTGGCCACCAAATAGGAACCTGAAAAATGGTGTAAACTATCATGTTGACCACCACAAAAAAGGAAAATGACATTGGTACTGGGAGGTGTTTCTTGTGCCTGTTTGCATTCGAAATACAACACACAATCTGCAGTGAGTTTCTGGGGCAAACCTTTCTTTAAGAGTCTACTTATGTCAGTGTAAGGAATCTTGGATTTACTCCAAACGCATGAGACAGAGCTTGATTTTAAACAGATTTATTAAGAAACAATTTGTAAAAAAAAAAAAAAAAAAAACTAATTCCTAAGGAGGACCAACAGATGCTCAAGGCCCTGCATTAGCCCGGTGACCTGCTCCAGCATACGGCCCACACAATTCAGAATCTCTTCTCGACGCCTCTGTTCCTCTGTGGGTGACAAAAGTTTGGGGATAAATAAATCGATAATGAAGCAACATTGTAAAAAAACAAAAAACAAGCAAACACAAACTTACAAGCTTGTGGGCCAAAAAAAAATTACACGGATAAAACCCCGAACCACAAAATGTCGTATGCCAAAAATACAAGGGCCCTAAAAAAAGGCACACAGGTGTGATATGTGTATGGTTACATCAGCAGGAACAGGTACAGACAACCCCCAAAAATACCCTAAGGCGAAAAAAAGTTTTAAAAAATGGGGACGACACATGATTACATACAAACAGTTTGTGGTGTCCAAAATAAACTTTAAAAACATACCGTTCTCCAAAACGAGAGAGCCAGAAGCCACTCCCTGGACCACCTCGGAGGTGGCTAAATTCCCCAACCCGAGGGGCAGGGTGTTTTCTTGATCCTGGGAGGGGGTATTTGGAGGAGGGACGGATGGAGGAGAGGGGGAATTGGGCTGGAGGGGAAGTAGTTCAGAAATATCGGCCACAGGGTCTGGGGAGGAGGGGGGAATAGAGGAATTGGGGGTTGGAGAGAGGGGCCGGGACCGGCGTCTTGTGTGGCGATGCCGCCGTAGTGTTTGCTGTGCCCCTAAAAAATGACCAAAAAATTGTTGTTAGTTTCAACAGGAAACCAAAAAAAAAAAAAAAAATAGGACAGACATGAAAACATGCACATGCAGATATGACTACAATGACTCAATAGGACAGACATGAAAACATGCACATGCAGATATGACTACAGTGACTCAATAGGACAGACATGAAAACATGCACATGCAGATATGACTACAATGACTCAATAGGACAGACATGAAAACATGCACATGCAGATATGACTACAATGACTCAATAGGACAGACATGAAAACATGCACACGCAGTTAGGGCCCACAAGAAAAACCTGAAAACCACAGTCCAGAACACTTACTTTCCGCAATCTGCATGCGAAAGCATGCCAGCAAGCGGGGCGTCCGCCGGTGCAGGTCCGAGCACCTGCGCTCCAGCTGGCCAATATGTCGGCGTGAGCCGAAGGAGCGCAGGCGTCAACGTACCTCCGCATATGCGGAACGCTTGCGCCTATTGGAGATGGGTGGAGGCTGACTGGTGATCCTTCTGTCCATCACCTCCGTCAGCACCAGCATTTCGCGCCTGGTGAATGCGGCGGATCTCATGATGGCAATGGTGTTTTTTGGACAAAATATTTTTAATAAAGCACCAAAAAAAAATTTGATTGGCTAATGTATTTGTGAAATTAACAGGACCAATTCTATTGGTTAGTGTATGAGTCATGTGTTCGACAGGGCCAGAAATCTCTTGAGAGTTATGATAGGCTTGATGCAGTGACATGCGTAAGCTAATTTAAATAAAGAAATGAACCACAGAAAAATTGTGGGGAGACAAACAAATAGAACAATTGTTTAATTGGGGCTAACATGTCTTTGGAACAATAAAAGCGAAGGTTTCAGCCGTACGTATTCTGCGAGCAAATACAAACACGGACAAGATTAAAGTTTATTGCATTGTGTTGAAAAAAAAAAAAAAATTAAGCTAATTGATATATTGATTGGCATGATACGATTGAGGGAGATAGGCCGAAAAAACGAGCAGGTAATCGGAATCTGACAGTCCCACTTCCGGTTTGTACTTGTGCGTGCGTTCCCTTCAAGCCATTTCGGGGATGTACGCTCGCTATTTGGCACGCTCGTTAGTCAGAGGAGGGGTCGCCTGAGTTTGGGGCGGATTTTTAGCTGCGTAGGAAAAAACGAGCGAGTGCTTGAATTTAAATATTTTTTTACGTACGGCGAACGTGCGTACGCCCACTTGCGAGTGGGTCTGAATGAGGGCCACAGTTTCTCAGTGAATAGTGGTAGTTTGATCAAGAGTGTGACAAATGGATAAGAAGTGCTGTACATTAAGACTCAGTGCTGCAACCCATTTGATATTAAAGTACACAGCAGCCGTAGAAAACAATTATCAGGCACAGGTTCCTCAGCTGCAATATTGAATTTATCCCTTTTTATAACTTTTGCAATTTTTACAGCTTTCCTTTTGCAATAGTTTTCTTTTCATTCTTTTCCATGTGATAGGTGATGCTCCCACACTGCTTAAACTTTCATTTAATGACTGCAAGGCTAATTCAGTCCTGCATGTTGCCACTTCTGTGTCACTTTCATCATCAATTGATTTGCTTGGTCAAGCATGACCTGGACTGTTAAGCTGGCCACACACTAGACCAACTTACATCCAGCCATCCAACTAGTTGATTGGTTGGAATGAAAATCTTAAGGTATGAAAGCAAATGACAATCAGCAATTTGCTCCCAATTGCCAGAAAATGGACAAAAACTGTTGTTAGAACAAATTGTTTACATCAAACATTTAACAAACTTGTCTGACTACCATTTTCATCTGTTTTCTGGCATTTAGGAGCAAATTGCTGATTGTCATTTGCTTTCATACTTTACCAGATTTTCATTCCAACCAATCAACCAGTTGCCTGGTTGGACAGATAATCTTTAGATGTGTGGCCAGCTGAAGTGTGCCTTGAGGACTGAGGAGCTCATTCAGATCTGCTTGCTAAGCTGCATTTGCTCGCTGCCTTAAGGAAAGAAAATATGCAAATGATGCGATTGCACACTAAGGTATGAGGATACCGCCTATGTCTGAACGTGTGACCGCCAGGTGAAGGTAGATACCCAGCAGCCTGGAGTAAAGACGCCCACTTTCAGATGTCATCTCCAGGAAGTGTATGAAAACATTGGTACCATCGGGTGACATCAAACCACCACGCAGTGCTTAAGGTAGACTCTAGGCTACTGCAAGCACTGCAATCTTCGCTGCCTTTATTTCTCTTGTATGACGTGTATGCTGACGCTACGCATTAATTATTCACACCCTTAAGTTGGTGTAAAAACGCCCAGCCACGCCTGTGCTAGTGCAAGCACACCCCGTTTACACAGACCCGACCCAGTCACCACCCACAGATGCCCCGTTCTGTCATTCAAACTAACGCTGTGGCAATATGCAGAGGGCGATCGTCTCTCGATCGCAGTGACTGGTTCGCGCACTGCGGCTTATACGCATGCGCAGTTTGCAACAATCGCCCGTCTGCAAGCGAACGCAGCCTAGCGAACGAGTTTGAATCGAGCCCTGAGTTTGGGAACCGCTGAGCTAAACTGTCTTAGTTCCTTGTATCATACTTGCCTACTCTCCTGAAACGGCCAGGAGTCTCCTGAAAATCGTGTGGCGCTCCCGGCCTCCTGGAATATCAGGCAATGGACCATGTGATCTACCTTCTAACATGTCCTTGTGGTTTGGCGTACGTTGGACTCGCCACATGCGCCTTCCGTGACAGACTGGCAAACCATCATAGCTCTATTCATCATCTCTTCAAACAGGATCAGACAAACCGGTGGCTACCCATTTTATTCAGGCTGGACACCAAGTCTGTTCACTCCATTGCCGAATCATTGATTTGGTCCCTACACCTGTGAAAGGGGGTGACAGGACATTGATGTTACGTAAAAAGGAAGCAATATGGATTTACCTTCTGGACACAGTGGTCCCATGAGGTCTTAATGAGTACAATCCCCTTAATATATTTTTTAAATATTTTCTTGATATGGCCTTGGTCTGAGAGATTTTTGTCTTATTGTTCCTTATTCTTATTTTGATTTTAGTTTTCTGTTTTATTGTAATAATTTTTCTTTAAGTATGTTCCCCTTTCTTTATATATAAATCACTTTATTTACTATGCTCCTTTTAAAAAATGTTATTTCTTGAGATAGGCTTTGTGTATTTGTTTCCTGGCTTGGTGCTCCGTCTAGTGGCCAAACTACCCCCAGTTTTGCAGTGCTTTCTATGTTTTGTATAATAAAGTTTGGTGACTGAACTGACAACACTTAGATATGACATCACGGACCTTCGGGTACCTATGAGATGATGTTTCCTCTATGCTCTGTTTTGGCTTCTTTGGTGGCACTACATAATCTTGATAGCCTTTGGGGCCTATTCATCGAGACATAATTATCACTAGTGATAATTATGTTTTGAAATCGCTGTGAGTTCAAAGTACCGTTAGGTTGGATTCATCATGCCTCACTAATATAAGTATCACTTCTGAAAAACTGCTCTTTTTGCGGTGTCAGCTTTTTGGAATTGTGATACTTTTCTCCTTTATCTATTGCCTCTATGCTCCCAGCCGGCAGCTCCTGCTCCATGTCTCCCCTCTCTCCGGCCCGCAGCCCCTGCTCCATTTTTCTTCTCTTCCAGACCCCCCCCCTCGTGCATGCCAGTGTCTATCCCTGGCCAATCGCCCCCTTGCCTCACTTTCTCCAACCAGAGCCTGTCCCCTGTCACCCACAGCTGCTGCTGCTCTTCCCTGCCGACATCTGTCCCCCTGTGGCAGTCACAGCTGCTCTGTATGTTATCCCCCACAGCTGGTGCCCCCCCCTTGCGGCCGCCATGTATTTAAACATTCAGTTTCTGTCCCAAGCGCCCCCATCTGTTCTGTGGCTGGCACATCCATTCTGTATAACCTATATAACCCCCTCCTGTCCTATGTCCCATCCCACCCCCTCCAACCGCTCAGTCAGGGGAGAAGCAGCTGGAGGAATCTGAAAAGATCCCTCTGCTGCAGCAGCTGCCTTGTAAATCTTCACATGCAGCCTGTGAAGATTATCGGGGGCTGAATGCCATGTCAGGGTGGCGTTCAGAAACACAATCATGTTCCAAAAAAATGCATTTTTGGAACTTGATGAATAACCCCGACACTTAATTTTTACAAAAGTATGTGAAAGTGTTCATTTTCACATACTTTTTTAAAAATTAAGTGATAAAGAATAGGCCCCTCTGTGAGAAACTTTTGGTGTATCCACTTTGTTCTAGGAATGTAGATAGCTCTATAATGCACTTCCGGTCATGGACTATGCGAGTATTCGTTCCAGTGCTGTGGAACGCATGGCACTTCCGGTACTGACACTCCGAGGGTGTTTGGCACATGGGGAGAATGATTACTTAAAGGAAGCACCAGGTAAGGAGATTGTACATTACTTTTTCAGATATTTCCTAGTTTGAATAAGATGCTCTGACTGTCTGTCTTGATAAAGGTCTAGAATGACCAAAACGACAACATTATGAAGATATGTAAGCAATAAAAAATTATTTGTCTCATGTTGCACTGGTGAGTGCCCCTTTTAAATACATTTTTATATCTCTCTGGAACCTGCCTGGATAGAGCTGGGAAGCACCCCGATTGCTGACTTTTATGAGGATGTGAGTGCGGACTTTTTAATTTAAATTATATATGCATGTATATATATATATAATATATATATATATATATATATATATATATATATATAGCAATGAGCCCAATGTAGGACAAAAATCCAGCACACCTTTTGTAAATAGCAATATGAAAAAATATTTAATATTTAAAAAATCACCATCAGGGTATATTAGCAAGCCATAAAGCAATAGAATATATGGTAATACTCAGCACATTTTGGTCATGTAAAGCCTCCATAGGGCCCGGGGAGATGCACTCTGAACCCGGATGGCTCCAACAGCTGTTTCGGGTTACCATCCTCAGGGAACCACAAAACAAAACATGGCCAGTTAAATACCCACCACCTTATTTGTGAGACAACTCACCTGTGGAGCGTCATCACCAGCGTCACACCACCATTGGAACCCCGCCGTCTCCATGCCACATGCTGTCAGCGAGCTCCGTCCGTCACACCAGAAGTGACGTCAGATGGAACTAACCTGCACTAGCCAGGCAACGGGGAAGGCATCGGGGTTCCTAGATCCCCGGAAGTGACGCTCGCGGACCTCACACAGCCAAACAAAATGTAAACAAAACACAAACACGTGGCTTTGAACACAGATACATGTCCAATAATACATCAAAATTATCAAAACAAACATCTATTAGGCCTAGAAGACCAAGCAAATGACATCTACAATGCACATACATGAAAATACATAAAAACAGACAAAATACATTTAACATATAGCAGACAGCACTGGCATACTGTATAGTATATAATCATACCAATATAACAGGACCTGCATTAAGTACATATAATATAATAGATAATGGACGGACTGAACCAGTATTCTATACTCATGAACAAATACCATGTATTAATTATTGGCCTAGATAAGGTGCAAATGTAAATTCTTCATTTAGTCCATGGGGAACCATGGTTCCAAGCTTGTAGATCCATCTGCATTCTTGTTTCAAGAGCAATTTATCTCTATTACCACCCCTACGTAATGGGGGCACATGGTCAATGGGCATAACAAGAAAGTCCTTTAGTGAATGACCCTCTTTAACAAAGTGTCTCGCCACCAGTGGATTTGCTGATTCCAGTTTGACATAAGCTTTCCTAATCGAGGATCTGTGCATTGCTGTTCTTTCTTTCAACATACGAATTGTTTTGCCCACATAGATTTTCTGACAAGGGCATATAATTATGTAGGTGACATATTTAGTATCACAGCTCATGCAATGTCTAAGAGGATATATTGTTCCTTTAGTGGGATGGACAAACGTATTACCAGTTTTCATATTGCTGCAATTCACACAACCAGTGCATCTGAAGGAACCTTTCTGCAATTTTAGCCACTTATTGGCTGCATCTCCAGTGGACGCAACATCGGAGCATGAGACCCTTTCTTTCAGGTTATTACTCCTTTTGTAGCAGAACAACGGTTTATTTTTACAAATGTCCTTTAAGACTGGATCCGTTTAAATAATGTGCCAGTGGCGCAATATGGCTTTTTTGATTACCCCTGAGGTGATTGAAAATGTGCTGGAAAAAATTAATCTCGAATCTTTGTCCTCTTCCCTAAGGGACGGTTTTAGCAAATCCTCTCTTTTAAGTAGTTTGCATCTGTCAATGGCTTTTTTAACTTCTCTCGGTGAATAACCTCTTTCAATGAATTTATTGCCCATATTTTCCAGGGCGTCCAGAAGGTCACATTCATCAGAAGTTATACGTACTACTCTAAGTAGTTGAGAGTACGGTAAACCCTTCTTGAGCGGTGCCGGATGGAAACTGGAAGCCTCCAATAGCATATTCTTGTCGGTAGGCTTCCTAAAAAATTTTGTTGAGATCTGCCCATTCGAGACCATAATACAAACATCTAGATAGTCAATTTGTTCAGTACTAAAAGCGTAAGTGAATCTAATAGATCCAGGTAACTGGTTCAAGCCCTCCATAAAATCCCTGAGAGCCTTCTCATCCCCAGTCCACAGCATGAAAAGATCATAAATAAATCTCACGTAAAACAAAATAAAACATGAAAAGTGTGGGTTAGCCAAAATGTGTAATTTTTCAAAACAATACATGAACAAATTGGCGTACGCCGGGGCCATATTAGACCCCATTGCCGTTCCTTTCAACTGTAAATAAAAAGCGTTATTAAACAAAAAGTAATTCTTATGTAAAATAACTTCCATCAATAACAGCAGAAACTCAATAGAAGGACCCACATACTGTGGACTGGAGGTCAGAACCTCCCTGACAGCCTGCATTCCCTCGGTATGTCCTATGTTTGTGTATAGACTGGTGACGTCTAACGTCACCAACAGACAATCTCGTGGTAGCTGGCCAATGGAGGACACCTTACAAAGAAAGTCAGAGGTATCCTTTAGGAAATATGGTGTACTCTGCACAATAGGCTGTAAATAGTAGTCTACATACTGCGATAAACTCTGGCATAGTGATCTGCGGGAACTAATTATGGGTCTACCAGGAGGTTGTACAAGCGACTTGTGCACTTTTGGTAAGATGTAGAGTAATGGTGTTCTGGGAAAGTCTTGTTTCAGAAAGCGAACAGTATGATCATCAATCCAGCCATTAATATGGCCCATTTGGATAATAGAATCTATCTCTCTTTTAAATTTGTCTGTAGGATCATATATGAGGCGTTTATAGCAATCAATGTCTGCCACTTGATGCATAACCTCTTTAACATAATCCTCATAATTCATAGCCACAATTCCCCCACCTTTATCGGCGGGGCGAATGACAATTGAAGAATTCTCACATAATTGTTTAATAGCTAAGTTCTCAGATTTAGAGAGGTCGTCACTTCCGGCGACCTAGGAACCCCGATGCCTTCCCCGTTGCCTGGCTAGTGCAGGTTAGTTCCGTCTGACATCACTTCCGGTGTGACGGACGGAGCTCGCTGACAGCATGTGGCATGGAGACGGCGGGGTTCCGACGGTGGTGTGACGCTGGTGATGACGCTCCACTAGTGAGTTGTCTCACAATTAAGGTGGTGGGTATTTAACTGGCCATGGGCTCAGGATTGTTTTGTGGTTCCCTGAGGATGGTAACCCGAAACAGCTGTTGGAGCCATCCGGGTTCAGAGTGCGTCTCCCCGGGCCTATGGAGGCTTTACATGACCAAAATGTGCTGAGTATTACCATATATTCTATTGCTTTATGGCTTGCTAATATACCCTGATGGTGATTTTTTAAATATTAAATATTTTTTCATATTGCTATTTACAAAAGGTGTGCTGGATTTTTGTCCTACATTGGGCTTATTGCTACAAATTTTGTGATCCGTGCACTCCTGCACAGGTTTTGAGTGTGACCTAATTTTTTGCTATTTATATATATATATATATATATATATATATATATATATATATATATAGCGGAAGGTCCGGCTCTCCCTTATGGCATACAACAGTGTCGGGTGCCCGCACAAGGTAGGATACACAAAGTATAGAGAGGGTGGTGCAGCACTCCAGACGTCTTGGAAATAAAAGACTCTTATGCAGCATGTATGAAAAAGGCAACGTTTCAATGCCGTTTATTGTGGCATTTTCGTCAGGCTAAAGACAAACAATTACATCTTACCTTAAATACATCACCGTGAAGTGAACGCCGGAAGCGGGACCACGCGCCTGTTCAATCGGTGCACAGAGGATGACGTCATCAACAGATGCGTCATCAAAGTGCTACCATCACCATAGTTACACATAACAAAAACAAACAACCACAACAAAGAATACTAACATTGAGAACAAAGCGCATATATATAGATAGAATCAATGATCATGTCAGGGACACAAAACCACAAAGTAATAGTATATATAGCCAATAATTATGGAATAAGCAACAATATAAAGAGCGACTAAAATGCAAAGACCAATTGGATTTAGCATAGTAATAACTTACACAAAAGCAATAGGTACAAAAGATTATAGAAAATTACTGAGTCCTAATTGCTCATTAAGTCCCTTGGGAACAAGGGTTCCCAGGCAAAAGATCCAGCGAGTTTCTAGTTGAAGTAACTTAAGTGACCTATTGCCGCCGCGGACAGATAATGGAACCTGGTCAATCATCCTATATTTCAAGGTAGTAAGGGGGTGATGAGCCTGGCAAAAATGACGTGCAACAGGCTGGTCGCTATTGCCACTAAGGAGAGATGCTCTGATAGATGATCTGTGGGCTGCCATACGTTCTTTGAACATACGTTCAGTTTTATCAATAAATGACAGCCCACAGGGACAAAGCAATTGATAGATAACAAATTTACAACAACAAGTCAATCGCTGACGTATGAATAATGTACGTCCCGAATGGGGATGTTGAAAAGTGTCACCCGGATTCATGTATTGACAGGTGGTACAAGTGCATTTGATGCATCCTTTCTTTGAAGTTAAAAAAGTTGTTTTATTACTAGGTATGCGTGTAATATCAGATTTAACTAGTATATCACGAAGATTCCTACCTCTAATATAACAGGGCATCAAAGTTGAATCACTTAGTCCCAACTCAGGATCGGTTTTTATAATCGGCCATAGGTTCTTGGATATACTATTAATTACTGAACTAGCAGGATTAAATTGACATACCCAGGGGATCCTGGATGCAACAAATTAGAATGATATCCTCTTTGCTTAAATTTGTCTATCATAATATCCATTTGTCTTTCTGCTACAATAGGGTCAGATGTAATTCTCTTAATCCTTAGTAGTTGGGAATAGGGAAGGCCACGTTTTAATGGTTTAGGATGAAAGCTATTATATTGCAATAGGTTGTTCCTGTCAGTGGGTTTAGAATAAAGTGCTGTATTAATTCTACCCTCAGTTAGTGAAATCTCAACATCCAGAAAGTTAATTGAAATATTACTCATGGTATATGTTAATTTGATAGGATGAGATTTGATGTTATGTTGATCAATGATCTCAATAAAGCTATCTTTAGAACCTCTCCAGAATAACAAAATATCGTCAATATACCGATAGTAAAAGGCGATATTAGCGGCAATGTGGGCATCTGTGAAAAAAATATCCTGTTCAACTTCGAACATGAATATATTAGAATAGGCAGGGGCCACACTGGAACCCTTGGCACATCCCCTGCCCTGGAGAAAAAAACGTCCATCATAATAAAAAAGTATTTTGTTAACACCATCCGCAGTAATTCTAGAACAAGTTTCAGATCTGGACCATGGTAATCTGGATGACCCGCAAGATATTTGCCGGCAGCCGCCACGCCCATATCATGAGGGATCACCGTGTAAAGACTTTGAACATCAATACAACACATCAGAATATCATCATTAAATGTAGGCAAATTATTAAGTTTAGTCAATAAGCTCGTGGTATCAAGTAGAAATCTAGGATGTGACTGAATACAAGGTTGTAAGATAGAATCCAAAAAGAGAGCCACAGGTTGAAATAGAGAATTTTTTGCCGATATAATCGGACGGCCCGGAGGTTTCACAAGTGACTTGTGTACTTTAGGAATTATGTACAACAATGGTACAACAGGACCTATCGGAATCAGGGCATCTCTAATTTTACTTGATATCAAACCACCTTGTACTGCACCATCCAAGAGATCAAACAGTTCTTTTTTAAAGGAAAAAGTCGGATCCCGCGGTAATTGACTATAAGTGTCAAGATCCAACAGCTGACGATCAATCTCATCCTTATAATCTTGGAAATTAAGGATAACCAGGGCACCCCCTTTATCCGCAGGTCTGAAAACAAGTCTTTATTGGACGCTAGAGACTGTAAAGCTTTTTTCTCGTGAATAGATAAATTACTCCTTAATGTTGGTTGTTGTGAGGCATAGATATTAGTCTGGTTTTCGAGCAATCTCATAAAGGTACGAATAGAGGCATTATGTGACTGTGGCTCAAAGGTAGATTTAGGGAGGAGTTTAGAGACTTGTGCGGGCACCTCATGTAAAGCTGATGGCATAGAAGGATTTTTGAAAAAATATTCCTTTAATTTCAGCTGTCGATGTAATCGTAATTTTTCAATTTCCCACTGCAAAGGATCTTGCCGATAGGTGGGTACAAATGACAATCCTTTAGATAGTAACTGTTCCTCATGAGTGTTTAATTTATAGTCCGATAAATTGACTATTAAGGTCTCCGACCCCTGGGCAGTCTGCCCACTCAATTTCTGCCTCTGCCATTGCCGCCCCCGTCTGGTATACGGGCGCCTCCGCCTCCCCCTGCACCACCTGTCCTGGTAGTAACCCCTAAAGGGCGATTATCGACAGGATTAATATGCATACTGTCTGGTTCACTCGCTGTAGATGTTTGAGGAATCAGGATATCTCTCTATACGATGTTTTCTACGAAAAAATGGTTTTTTAACACCAAAATTACCTGGTCTATCGGTCCACCGATAGACATTGTGATTCTCATAATCGAGATCTACCTTTGTTCTTTTATCAGATTTGAATTTGATCAGATCACGCTTATAGATATTTAATTGCCCATTCAATTTTTCATACCAATTTTGAGTTGTATCAGCCTCAATAATGGATTTATGTATAGATTCAAAATCAGCAATTTTTGTTTTAAGGCAGTTCATTTCTTTGGTAGATTGTTCAATAATTAACAACATGAGATCCATGGAACATTTGTTAAGGATTCCCACCCATTTTTTACAAAAGGTGGGATCATTGAGCCCAATCGTGGGTGAGTTTCTTACTCGGAGCCCTCGGGGGATCTTCTTAGCGCTATGGTAATCGCTCAGGGATATACAATGGTAATAGTAATCAATTTACTTACGTTTAAATTTTAACAATGTCCTATATAGATCATCTACCGATGTTGATTCATTTTGTTCAGCCAGAATCTCTTTATATAGTCTATCATCTGCCTCAGCTTCGGAGTAACTGTGTATATCTCCTATGGTATACGTCATAAATGAATAACCACTAGCCTCATTCAGACCAGTTTCCTCTGTCATGTCTTGGTTTTATAAATGTACATGGTAGACCAAGAGAGAAAGTAAATATATTGAATGATGTCAATAGATGGTATCAAAATTGATCGATATTATATCCAGAAAATGCCAAATAGGTGTATACCAACGAGAAAGAGAAAAACTCATAAAGTCCCAATCACATGATCAACATATGATTTAAATAAGTCAAAATCTCTATTATTGCACATAGTCCCAAAAAATGAAATGCAAAAAATATGTAAATTAGAATGAAATTCAATGCATATACTTGGTAAGCAGGGGATTCAATATAAACCCTCCTGCATAAATAGAGTGACGATATAAGTCCACTTCATTGAGGATCCAAATGATACATAGCATGGAGCCTTGACAGAGTTAACATATAAATGCTATGTATGTAACTCACATAGATGTACAGCGGAAGGTCCGGCTCTCCCTTATGGCATACAACAGCGTCGGGTGCCCGCACAAGGTAGGATACACAAAGTATAGAGAGGGTGGTGCAGCACTCCAGACGTCTTGAAAATAAAAGACTCTTATGCAGCATGTATGAAAAAGGCAACGTTTCAATGCCGTTTATTGTGGCATTTTCGTCAGGCTAAAGACAAACAATTACATCTTACCTTAAATACATCACCGTGAAGTGAACGCCGGAAGCGGGACCACGCGCCCGTTCAATCAGTGCACAGAGGATGACGTCATCAACAGATGCGTCATCAAAGTGCTACCATCACCATAGTTGCACATAACAAAAACAAACAACCACAACAAAGAATACTAACATTGAGAACAAAGCGCATATATATAGATAGAATCAATGATCATGTCAGGGACACAAAACCGCAAAGTAATAGTATATATAGCCAATAATTATGGAATAAGCAACAATATAAAGAGCGACTAAAATGCAAAGACCAATTGGATTTAGCATAGTAATAACTTACACAAAAGCAATAGGTACAAAATATTATAGAAAATTACTGAGTCCTAATTGCTCATTAAGTCCCTTGGGAACAAGGGTTCCCAGGCAAAAGATCCAGCGAGTTTCTAGTTGAAGTAACTTAAGTGACCTATTGCCGCCGCGGACAGATAATGGAACCTGGTCAATCATCCTATATTTCAAGGTAGCATGGGGGTGATGAGCCTGGCAAAAATGACGTGCAACAGGCTGGTCGCTATTGCCACTAAGAAGAGATGCTCTGATAGATGATCTGTGGGCTGCCATACGTTCTTTGAACATACGTTCAGTTTTATATATATATATATACACAGCAATAGAATAGCGGAACTCAGGAGACTCTTTAATGCAGTGAAAAAGTGTCTTTAATTCGACGTTTCGGGGTTCGGTGACTCCGTCTTCAGGAACACACACAGAACAAAAGATACATAAACAGCGACTTAAATACTTAGCAGGTGCTCAACGTGGTGTCAAATCCCGCCATCCGCCGGCATCAGACTACTCATTCCGGTTGCGGCATCAGAAAACCGGAAGTGACATCATCCGGAACTCGGCTGGCTGCCCGGGGGAGACTGTGGGCAAAACAGTGAAAAGTGCATATACATTAAAATCTATTTCAAACAGTGCACAAGCACTGAAAATTCATGTCTGTGCTGGCCTCTAACAAATACATATATATACAGACAAAGGACCTGATTCAGAGTCACTCGCAAGCGCTATGCGCTCGCAAGCAGGTCGATGGTGGCCCAGTGCGCACGCGCAGTGCATTTCTTACAACGCAAAAAGCACTCGCTCCGGGACTCACTACAAAAGGGGAGGCGGAGGGGTGGCTTCACAAATGGAGGCGTTCCCATGCGAACGCCTGCCGTTTGTGGGCGGCCCTACTGACATCACTAGCGATGTCAGTAGGTGGACTTCCTGCTCTAATAGTGCAGGAAGTCCACTGGGGCTTGCGGCAATGAGACCCTACTGCAAGGGTCTCGTCGCAAGCCCGATGGTCGCGATGGTCTTGACCATCGCGACCATCATCATGGCCGCTCGCATAAGCTGTGGGTGGCCAAGAGGCTGCAACAAAAAAAAGCACACGCCCTGATTCAGAGCGAGCGGCTCTGAATCAGGCCCAAAGTGCAATATATTACAAACACCAAATATCGCCATCTGGTGGAAGAAAAAAAGAATGCATTAAGACCTGGGAACAGCCCAGGATAATGGACATCTATATACAGTCAGGTCCATAAATATTGGGACATTGACAGAATTTTCATATTTTGGCCTCTATTCACCACCACAATGACTTTGAAATGAAACAGACAAGATGTACTTTAACTGCAGACTTTCAGATTTAATTTGAGGGTAATTACATCCAAATCAGGTGAACAGTGTAGAAATTTCAACGGTTTCTATATTTGCCTACCACTTTTTAAGGGGTCAAAAGTAATGGGACAAACTACACAATCCTAAATCTAACTTTTACTTTTTAATACTTTGTTGCAAATCCTTTGCAGGCAATTACAGCCTGAAGTCTGGAACGCATAGACATCACCAGACGCTGGGTTTCATCCCTGGTGATGCTCTGCCAGGCCTCTACTGCAAATGTCTTCAGTTCCTGCTTGTTCTTGGGGCATTTTCCCTTCAGTTTTGTCTTCATCAAGTGAAATGCATGCTCAATCGGATTCAGGTCAGGGGATTGTCTTGGCCTTTGCATAACATTCCACTTTTTAGCCTTAAAAAACTCCTTGGTTGCTTATGCAGTATGCTTCGGGTCATTGTCCATCTGCACTGTGAGTTCTGAAGCATTTGACTGAATATGAGCATATAATATTGCCCGAAACACTTCAGAATTCATTCTGCTGCTTTTGTCAACAGTCACATCATCAATAAATACAAGGATACCAGTTCCATTGGCAGCCATACATGCCCACGCCATGACACTACCACCACCATGCTTCACTGATGAGGTGGTATGTTTTGGATCATGAGCAGTTCCTTTCCTTCTCTTCTCTTCCCATCACTCTGGTACAAGTTGATCTTTGTCTCTTCTGTCCATAGGATGTTGTTCCAGAACTGTAATGGCTTTTTTAGATGTTGTTTGGCAAATTCTAAACTGGTCTTCCTGTTTTTGTGGCTCACCAATGGTTTGCATCTTGTGGTGAACCCTCTATATTCTCTCTTGTGAAGTCGTTTCTTGATTGTTGACTTTGACACATATACATCTACCTCCTGGAGAATGTTCTTGATTTGGCCAGCTGTTGTGAAGGGTTTTTCTTCACCAGGGAAATAATTCTATTGTCATCCACCACAGTTGTTTTCCGTGGTCTTCCGGGTCTTTTGGTTTTGCTGAGCTCTCCGGTGCGTTCTTTCTTTTTAAGAATGTTCCAAACAGTTGATTTGGCCACACCTAATGTTTTTGCTATCTCTCTGATGGGTTTGTTTTGATTTTTCAGCCTAATGATGGCTTGCTTCACTGATAGTGACAGCTCTTTGGATCTCATATTGAGAGTTGATAGCAACTGATTCCAAATGCAAATGTCACACCTAGAATCAACTCCAGACCTTTTACCTGCTTAATTGATAATGAAATAATGAGGGAATAGCTCACACCTGTCCATGAAATAGCTTTTGAGTTGATAGTCCCATTACTTTTGGTCCCTTAAAAAGTGGGAGGCACATATTGAAACTGTTGTAATTCCTACACCGTTCACCCAATTTGGATGTAATTGCCCTCAAATTAAATCTGAAAGTCTGCAGTTAAAGCACATCTTGTTTGTTTCATTTCAAAACCATTGTGGTGGTGAATAGAGGCCAAAATCTGAAAATTCTGTCAATGTCCCAATATTTATAGACCTGACTGTTTGTGAATTCAATGCACAATACAAAATATAAATAGTGCATAGATGTGCTAAATGTGTTATAATACAGTATATACGGTTTTCTGATGCCGCACTCGGAAGTGAATAGTCTGATGCCGGCGGATGGCGGGGCTTGACACCACGTTGAGCACCTGCTAAGGTACTTAAGTCACTGTTTATGTATCTTTTGTTCTGTGTGTTCCTGAAGATGGGGGCACCGAACCCCGAAACGTCAAATTAAAGACACTTTTTCACCGCATTACGGAGTCCCCTGAGTGCCGCTTTTCTATTGCTGTATATATCAAGGGGAGTGAGCTCCACTTTTGAGGGCACCTGGAGCAAGGTATTTACCCTGATTGGAGTTAACAGAGTGCCGGGCCATCAGTGTTCTGTGTTGGTGACTGGAGTTGTTTATTTGACTGTGGTTCCGTGTCAAGGCACCTGTGACTGTTATACCTTAACTACATTTTGCTGCTTATCAACTGGAGCTCATATACATTTTTTAAAATATTTTGTTTCTTTTTGGCACTTTGCACTTTTTTGATTGCTTTTTGCACAAGCAGCAATATCACTTGGATTTTTTGCACAAGCACCATTGCACTTTATATATCAATATGGCTGCCAAGGTACTGGAGGATCTAGAAGATGTTGCTGGCATGCTGCAGTGTGATCATTATGAGACATTCAGTTTTTCCGATATTGAGGCTGACAACATACTGTATAAGGAGCCTATGTTTGACACTAGTTTGAGGACATCTAATGATGAGTTGTTCAGGGAATTGTTTAAAAGACAAGTGTATTTTCTTTTTCATGGAAGGACCCTTTCAGATTATTTTAGAAATAAGCAAATTCCCCATGGATTTAGGGTCCATAATGTCCCCACCATAGGTCATTACAGCATTCCCTTCTGTAAAAAGTGGATTGGTGTTCTTAACAAATGTTTGATGGATCTAATCCTCCTCATAATAGAGGAGTCTATGCGTGAATTAAGTGAGACTAAGATCAAATTGGATAAATTTGGGGAGGATTATTTAAGTAAATTAAGAGAAGATACTACAGTTAATTGGCTTGAGAAGCTGGGTACCCAGGTTGAATCATATAAAAGTGACTTATTGAAATACAAAAAGGAGAAGCTTAAAAAACTATAGCAGGATTACACCTTCCATCGTGTATATCCCTGGCTTAATAGTACTGCTGGTATAAATAGAAACCAGGGACAAAATCCTGTATATAGGAGGCGAAAGGAACAGGGTGGCCAATCCAGCACATCAGCTAGTGAGGCTGAGGAATATGTTAGCCATATTCCTATCTCTACAACCAGGGAAACCCCTTTGGGGGTCAGCACCTGGGTAGGAAATATTGCCCGGGCTCAAGGCCAATGAGGAGGGGCGGCCAATCTGCGAGGCAGGCGAGGAGGCAGACCCAGAAAGAACAATCAGGACTAATTTTGAATCTATCTACCAAGGAATTGACTATGGCAGAATTATCTGTGTTAAGTAAGGGACTCACGTTTATACCTACATGTCCCCCAGATAAATTCCAATGGAAGGTAGATAACTTTAAATTGCATTGGTCCCTAAAACTTAAAGAATTTTTTGGAAAAAATCCATCAGTGATGGCTAGGCCATCAATGCCTATGCAAGTACAAATATTAGGACAAAAATCAAAATTTGACCCTACTTCATACAACTCCTCAATTAAGACATATTGCAGAATGCTAGACTCTTCTATGGATGAAAAGCAGGGTCAGTTTCACCACAATCTTACTAGTGAAGAAAAAGCAGCCCTAGTAGCATTGAGCAAACGGGAAGACATTGTTATGCGCGCCGCGGATAAGGGCGGTTCTATTGTGGTTTGGGACACTGTTGATTACAAAGCAGAATGTCTCCTCCTTTTGTCTGATATAGCCACATACCACCCATTAGATGTAGATCCTACATTTGGGTATAAAAAATCTTTGGATTCTATTTTGGAAACAGCTTTGTTGGTGGGCATTTTATCCATAGAAATGGTTGATAAATTGCTGGTAGAATTTCCTGTTGTCCCTGTCTTCTACATAATACCTAAGATTCTCAAGGACGCACAGAGGCCCCCTGGTAGACCTATTGTCCTATTGACCTATTATCCTCGCCAACTTCCTCCTCAGCGCCAGCTACACCAGTATCCTCATCCTGTTTACTTCAACAGTGACATCTTCAATTTGCATATCAGCTCCTTTCAGCACTTGCAGGGGGCGTGCAAATGGTGGAAAGAGCCACCTCTTCATGTCCAGTGCTGGGAAGGTCAGGCATCACAACCACCACCACAATTGGACTCTCCTTGGGGATTTGTGATATCTTCTTATAACGCACAGTTCTTCGCTGTGCTTTTGCCAGCTTAACTCGTTTGATTTTTTTAGTGGGAGGAGGGCTTCCATCGTCATGTGAAGCTGAACCACTAGTCATGAACATAGGGAAAGACCTTAGCCATTCCTTGCCACTCCATGTCGTAAATGGCATATTGGCAAGTTTACGTTTCTCTTCCGATGATTTAAATTTTTTTTTTCAAGGTCATTTTCCTGAACTTTGTCATTTGGGATTGTATGTGCCCTCTACTATGACATTGAGCATCGGCATTGGCAGACGACGTTGATGGCATGTTATCGTCTATGTCATGACTAGTGGCAGCAGCTTCAGCACTAGGAGGAAGTGGTTCTTGATCTTTCCCTATTTTATTTTTATCAGAGAAAGTTTGGTCCTCCATTTATGTTATATTGATATATACGTGCGGCTAAGGCGCACACAAACACAGAAAATAATTTTTTATTTTTGTTGGAGACTAGTGCACTTTGTGGGTTACACCACCCTTTAAGAAATGAGCCAGTCAGCTCTTTACTTATGGGACACAGGCGCACACTTGGCGCTGCTCCTTTGTTGATGCAGGTGCAGCTACAGCCCACACAATTCACAAACACAGAAAATATTTTTTTATTTTGTTTGGAGTGCCCTTTGGGGGTTACAGCACCCTTTAGCGGTCAATCCAGCCTGCCCTTTATTTATGGGACACAGGCGCACGCGTGGCACTACTTTGTTGATGCACGTGCGGCTACTGCGCACACAATTCACAAACACAAAAAAATATATTTTTTTATTTTGTTTGGAGTGCCCTTTGGGGGTTACAGCACCCTTTAGCGGTCAATCCAGCCTGCCCTTTATTTATGGGACACAGGCGCACGCGTGGCACTACTTTGTTGATGCACGTGCGGCTACTGCGCACACAATTCACAAACACAAAAAAATATATTTTTTTATTTTGTTTGGAGTGCCCTTTGGGGGTTACAGCACCCTTTAGCGGTCAATCCAGCCGGCCCTTTATTTATGTTACACAGGCGCACGCTTGGCACTACTTTGTTGATGCACGTGCAGCTACTGCGCACACAATTCACAAACACAAAAAAAATATTTTTTTGTTTTGTTTGGAGTGCCCTTTGGGGGTTACAGCACCCTTTAGCGGTCAATCCAGCCGGCCCTTTATTTATGGGACACAGGCGCACGCTTGGCACTACTTTGTTGATACACATGCGGCTACTGCGCACACAATTCACAAACACAAAAAAATATATTTTTTTATTTTGTTTGGCGTGCCCTTTGGGGGTTACAGCACCCTTTAGCGGTCAATCCAGCCAGCCCTTTATTTATGTTACACAGGCGCACGCTTGGCACTACTTTGTTGATGCATGTGCAGCTACTGCGCACACAATTCACAAACACAAAAAAAATATATTTTTGTTTTGTTTGGAGTGCCCTTTGGGGGTTACAGCACCCTTTAGCGGTCAATCCAGCCGGCCCTTTATTTATGGGACACAGGCGCACGCTTGGCACTACTTTGTTGATGCACGTGCAGCAACTGCGCACACAATTCACAAACACAAAAAAAAAATATTTTTATTTTGTTTGGAGTGCCCTTTGGGGGTTACAGCACCCTTTAGCGGTCAATCCAGCCGGCCCTTTATTTATGGGACACAGGCGCACGCGTGGCACTACTTTGTTGATGCACGTGCGGCTACTGCGCACACAATTCACAAACACACAAAAAAATATTTTTTGGTTTTGTTTGGAGTGCCCTTTGGGGGTTACAGCACCCTTTAGCGGTCAATCCAGCCGGCCCTTTATTTATGGGACACAGGCGCACGCTTGGCACTACTTTGTTGATGCACGTGCGGCTACTGCGCACACAATTCACAAACACAAAAAAATATATTTTTTTATTTTGTTTGGAGTGCCCTTTGGGGGTTACAGCACCCTTTAGCGGTCAATCCAGCCGGCCCTTTATTTATGGGACACAGGCGCACGCGTGGCACTACTTTGTTGATGCACGTGCGGCTACTGCGCACACAATTCACAAACACAAAAAAATATATTTTTTTATTTTGTTTGGAGTGCCCTTTGGGGGTTACAGCACCCTTTAGCGGTCAATCCAGCCGGCCCTTTATTTATGTTACACAGGTGCACGCTTGGCACTACTTTGTTGATGCACGTGCAGCTACTGCGCACACAATTCACAAACACAAAAAAAATATTTTTTTGTTTTGTTTGGAGTGCCCTTTGGGGGTTACAGCACCCTTTAGCGGTCAATCCAGCCGGCCCTTTATTTATGGGACACAGGCGCACGCTTGGCACTACTTTGTTGATACACGTGCGGCTACTGCGCACACAATTCACAAACACAAAAAAATATATTTTTTTATTTTGTTTGGCGTGCCCTTTGTGGGTTACAGCACCCTTTAGCGGTCAATCCAGCCGGCCCTTTATTTATGTTACACAGGCGCACGCTTGGCACTACTTTGTTGATGCATGTGCAGCTACTGCGCACACAATTCACAAACACAAAAAAAATATTTTTTTGTTTTGTTTGGAGTGCCCTTTGGGGGTTACAGCACCCTTTAGCGGTCAATCCAGCCGGCCCTTTATTTATGGGACACAGGCGCACGCTTGGCACTACTTTGTTGATGCACGTGCGGCTACTGCGCACACAATTCACAAACACAAAAAAATATATTTTTTTATCTTGTTTGGAGTGCCCTTTGGGGGTTACAGAACCCTTTAGTGGTCAATCCAGCCGGCCTTTTATTTATGTTACACAGGCGCACGCTTGGCACTACTTTGTTGATGCACGTGTGGCTACTGCGCACACAATTCACAAACACAAAAAAATATATTTTTTTATCTTGTTTGGAGTGCCCTTTGGGGGTTACAGAACCCTTTAGCGGTCAATCCAGCCGGCCCTTTATTTATGGGACACAGGCGCACGCTTGGCACTACTTTGTTGATGCACGTGCGGCTACTGCGCACACAATTCACAAACCCAAAGAAATATATTTTTTTATTTTGTTTGGAGTGCCCTTTGGGGGTTACAGCACCCTTTAGCGGTCAATCCCGCCGGCCCTTTATTTATGGGACACAGGCGCACGCTTGGCACTACTTTGTTGATGCATGTGCGGCTACTGCGCGCACAATTCACAAACACAAAAAAATATATTTTTATTTTGTTTGGAGTGCCCTTTGGGGGTTACAGCACCCTTTAGCGGTCAATCCAGCTGGCCCTTTATTTATGGGACACAGGCGCACGCGTGGCACTACTTTGTTGATGCACGTACAGCTACTGCGCACACAATTCACAAACACAAAAAAATATATTTTTTTATTTTGTTTGGAGTGCCCTTTGGGGGTTACAGCACCCTTTAACTGACAAGCCAGCCGGCCTTTTACTTATGGGACACAGGCGCATGCTTGGCGCTGCTCCTTTGTTGATGCACGTGCAGCCACAGTGCACACAATTCACAAACACAGAATTTTTTTTTTTTTTTTCACACTTGGGGGGAGCACCCCTGACGGACAGAGCACCCCCTGGACAACACTACAGCACCCCTTTAGGACTGGGACACTGCACAGGACTTTGGAGTGAACACAGCCCCTATGAACAACTGACTGCACAACACAGTCCAGCCAGCCCCTATGGACTTTGAAGTAGTGGACACAGCCCCTATGGACAACAGCAGCACAGCGCAGCACAACACTACACTGCACTACACTACACTACACTACACAGCCCAGCCAGCCCTAACTCCCACCCTCCTCTTCACTGTCCACAGCCGAGTGAGAAAATGGCGCCGACGCGGGTACCTTATATAGGATCCAAAACCTGCGAGACCGGAAGGCGGGATGATGATGTTTTGCCTCGATTTCAGATCCGAGTCAGGCGGGAAAAGTCGAGCCTGACTCGGATCGTCCTCGAATCGGGGGGGCTCGGGGGGGTTCGGATTTCAGAAATCCGAACCCGCTCACCCCTAATATATTTATATTTAATCTTGCTCCCCTCCAGTCTGTTCTCAATGCAACAGCTAGACTTATCTTCCTCTCCTGCCACTCCACTTCTGCGGTTCCACCTCACGCGATTAGGCCATGCCAATCTTTACCGGGGCCCGGCGTGGCTCTCTTCGCCCCTGTGTATATATATATATGTATTTGTTACAGGCCAGCACAGACATGAATTGTCAGTGCTTGTGCACTGTTTGAAATTGATTTTAATTAGGGGTGAGCGGATTCGGTTCTACTCAGTAACGTTCGGATTTAAAAACCGAATCTTATTGGCTATCCAAAACTCGTGACAGCTGACACCCAATAAGATTAGTTTTTTAAATCCGAACGGAACCAAGTAGAACCGAATCCGCTCACCCCTAATTTTAATGTATATGCACTTTTCACTGTTTTGCCCACAGTCTCCCCCGGGCAGCCAGCCAAATTCCGGATGACGTCACTTCCGGTTTTCTGATGCCGCGCCCGGAAGTGAGATGTCTGATGCTGGCGGATATCGGGGGTTGACACCATGTTGAGCACCTGCCAAGGTATTTAAGTCACTGTTTATGTATCTTTTGTTCTGTGTGTGTTCCTGAAGACGGGGTCACCGAACCCCGAAACGTCGAATTAAAGACACTTTTTCACCGCATTAAGGAATCTCCTGAGTGCCGCTATTCTATTGCTGTATATATCAAGGGGAGTGAGCTCCACCTTTGAGGGCACCTGGAGCAAGGTATTTACCCTGATTGGGGTTAACAGAGTCCCGGGCCATCAGTGTTATATATATATATATATATATATATATACATACATACTAAAAAAAGAATGAGACACAAGCACCCTCCAGTGTAGTAATTTAGTAACCAACAGTATAAATTGGTCAATATTCGTATGCATATTGACCAATTTATTCTGTTTGTTACTAATTTACTTAACTAGAGGGCGCTTGTGTCTCATTATTTTTTAGTATACTTCCTTTGGGATATTACGACTGTCTCCAAGAACCATACAGCAGTCACCTGAAATTCAGGGAATGTATTTAAAGAACTTTTGCTGCAAAACGATGTGTACAAATACAGACAATCTTTTGGTGGCAGCACTATTTCAAAAATCCTTTGAATCTCTCTCTCTTTCTAAATATTCTTATTACATTTTATTTATAGGGCGCCACAAGTGGTCCGCAGCGCCATACATACAGCACAGGATACACAGAACATTACATGACAATACAGTAACCAACTTATAAACAGAGCACAAGTATCAATTAGCAACACAATTCTCCATACACAATACAGCTGGGAAGGTGAAGACTGTCATAGAAGTGCTAGAGAAGAAGGCTGTGAGACAGTGGGGAGGAAGACCATGCTCCTAGGAGCTTACAATCTAGGGGAGAGGGGAGACGGACAGATGACATGAGGCAAGAGTGTGTAGAGGGGGACCTGAGTGCAAGAAGTAGGCAAGGTAGAGATGGCTGAGGCAGGAGGGACAGAGACTTGGTGACGGTTATGTGGTGGAAGGGTATGCTTTGAGGAACAGGTGGGTTTTCAGTGCACGTTTGAAGCTCTGCCAGGTCGGGGAGCGCCTAATCGAGCGAGGGAGCTCATTCCAGTGAATGGGGGCTGCACGAGAAAAATTTTGGATACGTGCATGAGATGAAGTAACCAGGGTGGAGGAGAGGTAACAGTCATTGGCAGACCAGTGTGAGCGGGAGGGAGTAAGTAAGGAGATGAGGTTGGAGATGTAGGGAGCAGTAGAGTTAGAGAGTGCCTTGCATGTGAAGGTGAGGAGTTTGAAGAGGATTCTGTAGGGGAATGGGAGCCAGTGCAAGTTTTGGCAGAGGGGAGCAGCAGAAGTGGAATGGCGGGAGAGGAAGATAAGTCTAGCTGCTGCATTGAGAACAGACTGGAGGGGAGCAAGATTAAATATAAATATATATATACAGGGTGTACCATAATGATGGGATACATTTGAAACGCATGTATCTAGGACTGGAACAAGCACATTTATTAAGGACTATGGGCTCTATTTACTAACACTCCACATACCGTGGAGTCAATGCCACTCCTGCTTCACCTGCAAGCGTTGCGAAGCAGAAGGCGGCTGCCGCACTTTTGTACTAAGAAACCTACTGACGAAAAAGGTGAACGGTAAGAGTGAACGTTAAGTTCACCAGCCAGCCATTTCTGCCCCCCTCCTTACCGCCGGCTGCATCGTGTCTGCGCATGCGCTTAATGTGTGGTGGCTCGTGACCTCCAGCAGCTGACATCTTTTCTGTGGCACTGAACATCCTGAGAGAGCAGGGAGACGTCACAAAGCACAGCAGCACTGTTTTTTTTCGTACTTTCAAAACCAACTTTATTCACAGACAACAAAACAGACACCAAGGACTTCCGGAAAGCATTAGTAGTGATACAGAAGAAAGGAGTCACCAGCAGCTGGGGAATGCGATGCTGGAAATCACAGCATACGGTAAGAGGAAAAAAAAGTTTTATAACATCTGAGGCTCTTATCGCTGCCATAGGCCAGCACGATAAGTACTCTCATAACTAGTGCCAGCAGCACAACATAACAGAAAATCCATTAGTACATATCGAGAAGCGGTATGTACTTGGATTTTCTATACATCTGACTTCTTTGTACCCTTAACACCTGTTGGTAAATAGACCCCTATGTGTAATACATAACCAAGGTACAGGAGTTCATAGCACTGTTTGAATATCACATGCCTTAGATGGTCACCACCTCGAAGAGAACAGAGTGGCATTAGCTGCAACAGTCTTTCTCTACCCCTCACAGTATTAACACCTCTGTGCCTGCTTGTGCTACCATAGCAAAAGTGCTAAACTTGGCTGAGGAGACTGGGCAGGTGAAGCCTGTGTGGGTGACCGCAAGTGTCGGAACTGGTTACTGTGTTTGGTAGAGCGGGGGCAGCGGTGGCTGGGGAACTTCCTGAAGCTGTGGGGAAGGCAGAGTCAAACATAAGGATGAATACATTGAAGTGAGGAGAGCAACTACTTGCTGACAGAGAACTGAGGGAAGAGTCGGGGGAGCATCAGAAGCCCACCAATAGGAGCTTGCAGCTTGTGTGAAGTCCCTGCCGGTGGAGGCTATACATTAGTTGCTAAAAGATATAACCTCTGCTGGTGACCCTGCTGACAGGAGGCTCCGAAACACTGTTCCTGATTACGTCATTTTTTAAAAAAAATTTCAGGAATGGGATGTTCTGGTGCGTTCCAGATGAAAAGTGTCCCTGTGTGTATATATATATATATATATATTAGGGGTGAGCGGGTTCGGATTTCTGAAATCCGAACCCCCCCGAGCCCCCCCGATCCGAGTCCGATCCGAATCAGGCTCGACTTTTCCCGCCTGACTCGGATCTGAAATCGAGGCAAAACGTCATCATCCCGCCTTCCGAGTCTCGCGGGTTTTGGATCCTATATAAGGTACCCACGTCGGCGCCATTTTCTCACTCGGCTGTGGACAGTGAAGAGGGAGGGTGGGAGTTAGGGCTGTGTAGTGTAGTGTAGTGTAGTGCTGCTGTTGTCCACTACTTCAAAGTCCATAGGGGCTGGCTGTGTTGTGCTGTGCTGCTGTTGTTAATAGGGGCTGTGTCCACTACTTCAAAGTCCATAGGGGCTGGCTGGACTGTGTTGTGCAGTCAGTTCTCCATAGGGGCTGTGTCCACTCCAAAGTCCTGTGCAGTGTCCCAGTCCTAAAGGAGTGCTGTAGTGTTGTCCAGGGGGTGCTCTGTCCATCAGGGGTGCTCCCCCCAAGTGCTAAAAAAATAATATATTTTCTGTGTTTGTGAATTGTGTGCACAGTAGCCGCACGTGCATCAACAAAGTAGTGCCAAGCGTGCGCCTGTGTCATAAGTAAAGGGCCGGCTGGCTTGACCGTTAAAGGGTGCTGTAACCCTCGAAAGTACACTCCAGTCCAAACCAAAAAAAAATTATTTTCTGTGTTTGTGAATTGTGTGCGCAGTAGCCGCACGTGCATCAACAAAGTAGTGCCAAGCGTGCGCCTGTGTCATAAGTAAAGGGCCGGCTGGCTTGACCGTTAAGGGTGCTGTAACCCCCGAAAGTACACTCCAGTCCAAACCAAAAAAAAAATTATTTTCTGTGTTTGTGAATTGTGTGCGCAGTAGCCGCACGTGCATCAACAAAGTAGTGCCAAGCGTGCGCCTGTGTCATAAGTAAAGGGCCGGCTGGCTTGACCGTTAAGGGTGCTGTAACCCCCGAAAGTACACTCCAGTCCAAACCAAAAAAAAATTATTTTCTGTTTGTGAATTGTGTGCGCAGTAGCCGCACGTGCATCAACAAAGTAGTGCCAAGCGTGCACCTGTGTCATAAGTAAAGGGCCGGCTGGCTTGACCGTTAAGGGTGCTGTAACCCCCGAAAGTACACTCCAGTCCAAACCAAAAAAAAAATTATTTTCTGTGTTTGTGAATTGTGTGCGCAGTAGCCGCACGTGCATCAACAAAGTAGTGCCAAGCGTGCGCCTGTGTCATAAGTAAAGGGCCGGCTGGCTTGACCGTTAAAGGGTGCTGTAACCCCCAAAGTACACTCCAGTCCAAACCAAAAAAAAAATTATTTTCTGTGTTTGTGAATTGTGTGCGCAGTAGCCGCACGTGCATCAACAAAGTAGTGCCAAGCGTGCGCCTGTGTCATAAGTAAAGGGCCGGCTGGCTTGACCGTTAAAGGGTGCTGTAACCCCCGAAAGTACACTCCAGTCCAAACCAAAAAAAAAATTATTTTCTGTGTTTGTGAATTGTGTGCGCAGTAGCCGCACGTGCATCAACAAAGTAGTGCCAAGCGTGCGCCTGTGTCATAAGTAAAGGGCCGGCTGGCTTGACCATTAAGGGTGCTGTAACCCCCGAAAGTACACTCCAGTCCAAACCAAAAAAAAAATTATTTTCTGTGTTTGTGAATTGTGTGCGCAGTAGCCGCACGTGCATCAACAAAGTAGTGCCAAGCGTGCACCTGTGTCATAAGTAAAGGGCCGGCTGGCTTGACCGTTAAGGGTGCTGTAACCCCCGAAAGTACACTCCAGTCCAAACCAAAAAAAAAAATATTTTCTGTGTTTGTGAATTGTGTGCGCAGTAGCCGCACGTGCATCAACAAAGTAGTGCCAAGCGTGTGCCTGTGTCATAAGTAAAGGGCCGGCTGGCTTGACCGTTAAAGGGTGCTGTAACCCCCAAAGTACACTCCAGTCCAAACCAAAAAAAAAATTATTTTCTGTGTTTGTGAATTGTGTGCGCAGTAGCCGCACGTGCATCAACAAAGTAGTGCCAAGCGTGCGCCTGTGTCATAAGTAAAGGGCCGGCTGGCTTGACCGTTAAAGGGTGCTGTAACCCCCGAAAGTACACTCCAGTCCAAACCAAAAAAAAATTATTTTCTGTGTTTGTGAATTGTGTGCGCAGTAGCCGCACGTGCATCAACAAAGTAGTGCCAAGCGTGCACCTGTGTCATAAGTAAAGGGCCGGCTGGCTTGACCGTTAAGGGTGCTGTAACCCCCGAAAGTACACTCCAGTCCAAACCAAAAAAAAAATTATTTTCTGTGTTTGTGAATTGTGTGCGCAGTAGCCGCACGTGCATCAACAAAGTAGTGCCAAGCGTGCGCCTGTGTCATAAGTAAAGGGCCGGCTGGCTTGACCGTTAAAGGGTGCTGTAACCCCCAAAGTACACTCCAGTCCAAACCAAAAAAAAAATTATTTTCTGTGTTTGTGAATTGTGTGCGCAGTAGCCGCACGTGCATCAACAAAGTAGTGCCAAGCGTGCGCCTGTGTCATAAGTAAAGGGCCGGCTGGCTTGACCGTTAAAGGGTGCTGTAACCCCCGAAAGTACACTCCAGTCCAAACCAAAAAAAAATTATTTTCTGTGTTTGTGAATTGTGTGCGCAGTAGCCGCACGTGCATCAACAAAGTAGTGCCAAGCGTGCGCCTGTGTCATAAGTAAAGGGCCGGCTGGCTTGACCGTTAAAGGGTGCTGTAACCCCCAAAGTACACTCCAGTCCAAACCAAAAAAAAATTTATTTTCTGTGTTTGTGAATTGTGTGCGCAGTAGCCGCACGTGCATCAACAAAGTAGTGCCAAACGTGCGCCTGTGTCATAAGTAAAGGGCCGGCTGGCTTGACCGTTAAAGGGTGCTGTAACCCCCGAAAGTACACTCCAGTCCAAACCAAAAAAAAATTATTTTCTGTGTTTGTGAATTGTGTGCGCAGTAGCCGCACGTGCATCAACAAAGTAGTGCCAAGCGTGCGCCTGTGTCATAAGTAAAGGGCCGGCTGGCTTGACCGTTAAAGGGTGCTGTAACCCCCGAAAGTACACTCCAGTCCAAACCAAAAAAAAATTATTTTCTGTGTTTGTGAATTGTGTGCGCAGTAGCCGCACGTGCATCAACAAAGTAGTGCCAAGCGTGCGCCTGTGTCATAAGTAAAGGGCCGGCTGGCTTGACCATTAAAGGGTGCTGTAACCCCCAAAGTACACTCCAGTCCAAACCAAAAAAAAAATTATTTTCTGTGTTTGTGAATTGTGTGCGCAGTAGCCGCACGTGCATCAACAAAGTAGTGCCAAACGTGCGCCTGTGTCATAAGTAAAGGGCTGGCTGGCTTGACCGTTAAAGGGTGCTGTAACCCCCGAAAGTACACTCCAGTCCAAACCAAAAAAAAATTATTTTCTGTGTTTGTGAATTGTGTGCGCAGTAGCCGCACGTGCATCAACAAAGTAGTGCCAAGCGTGCACCTGTGTCATAAGTAAAGGGCCGGCTGGCTTGACCGTTAAGGGTGCTGTAACCCCCGAAAGTACACTCCAGTCCAAACCAAAAAAAAAATTATTTTCTGTGTTTGTGAATTGTGTGCGCAGTAGCCGCACGTGCATCAACAAAGTAGTGCCAAGCGTGCGCCTGTGTCATAAGTAAAGGGCCGGCTGGCTTGACCGTTAAAGGGTGCTGTAACCCCCAAAGTACACTCCAGTCCAAACCAAAAAAAAAATTATTTTCTGTGTTTGTGAATTGTGTGCGCAGTAGCCGCACATGCATCAACAAAGTAGTGCCAAGCGTGCGCCTGTGTCATAAGTAAAGGGCCGGCTGGCTTGACCGTTAAAGGGTGCTGTAACCCCCGAAAGTACACTCCAGTCCAAACCAAAAAAAAAATTATTTTCTGTGTTTGTGAATTGTGTGCGCAGTAGCCGCACGTGCATCAACAAAGTAGTGCCAAGCGTGCGCCTGTGTCATAAGTAAAGGGCCGGCTGGCTTGACCGTTAAGGGTGCTGTAACCCCCGAAAGTACACTCCAGTCCAAACCAAAAAAAAAATTATTTTCTGTGTTTGTGAATTGTGTGCGCAGTAGCCGCACGTGCATCAACAAAGTAGTGCCAAGCGTGCGCCTGTGTCATAAGAAAAGGGCCGGCTGGCTTGACCGTTAAGGGTGCTGTAACCCCCGAAAGTACACTCCAGTCCAAACCAAAAAAAAATTATTTTCTGTGTTTGTGAATTGTATGCGCAGTAGCCGCACGTGCATCAACAAAGTAGTGCCAAGCGTGCGCCTGTGTCATAAGTAAAGGGCCGGCTGGCTTGACCGTTAAAGGGTGCTGTAACCCCCAAAGTACACTCCAGTCCAAACCAAAAAAAAAATTATTTTCTGTGTTTGTGAATTGTGTGCGCAGTAGCCGCACGTGCATCAACAAAGTAGTGCCAAGCGTGCGCCTGTGTCATAAGTAAAGGGCCGGCTGGCTTGACCGTTAAAGGGTGCTGTAACCCCCGAAAGTACACTCCAGTCCAAACCAAAAAAAATTATTTTCTGTGTTTGTGAATTGTGTGCGCAGTAGCCGCACGTGCATCAACAAAGTAGTGCCAAGCGTGCACCTGTGTCATAAGTAAAGGGCCGGCTGGCTTGACCGTTAAGGGTGCTGTAACCCCCGAAAGTACACTCCAGTCCAAACCAAAAAAAAAATTATTTTCTGTGTTTGTGAATTGTGTGCGCAGTAGCCGCACGTGCATCAACAAAGTAGTGCCAAGCGTGCGCCTGTGTCATAAGTAAAGGGCCGGCTGGCTTGACCGTTAAAGGGTGCTGTAACCCCCAAAGTACACTCCAGTCCAAACCAAAAAAAAAATTATTTTCTGTGTTTGTGAATTGTGTGCGCAGTAGCCGCACGTGCATCAACAAAGTAGTGCCAAGCGTGCGCCTGTGTCATAAGTAAAGGGCCGGCTGGCTTGACCGTTAAAGGGTGCTGTAACCCCCGAAAGTACACTCCAGTCCAAACCAAAAAAAAATTATTTTCTGTGTTTGTGAATTGTGTGCGCAGTAGCCGCACGTGCATCAACAAAGTAGTGCCAAGCGTGCGCCTGTGTCATAAGTAAAGGGCCGGCTGGCTTGACCGTTAAAGGGTGCTGTAACCCCCAAAGTACACTCCAGTCCAAACCAAAAAAAAAATTATTTTCTGTGTTTGTGAATTGTGTGCGCAGTAGCCGCACGTGCATCAACAAAGTAGTGCCAAGCGTGCGCCTGTGTCATAAGTAAAGGGCCGGCTGGCTTGACCGTTAAATGGTGCTGTAACCCCCGAAAGTACACTCCAGTCCAAACCAAAAAAAAATTATTTTCTGTGTTTGTGAATTGTGTGCGCAGTAGCCGCACGTGCATCAACAAAGTAGTGCCAAGCGTGCACCTGTGTCATAAGTAAAGGGCCGGCTGGCTTGACCGTTAAGGGTGCTGTAACCCCCGAAAGTACACTCCAGTCCACACCAAAAAAAAAATTATTTTCTGTGTTTGTGAATTGTGTGCGCAGTAGCCGCACGTGCATCAACAAAGTAGTGCCAAGCGTGCGCCCGTGTCATAAGTAAAGGGCCGGCTGGCTTGACCGTTAAAGGGTGCTGTAACCCCCGAAAGTACACTCCAGTCCAAACCAAAAAAAAAATTATTTTCTGTGTTTGTGAATTGTGTGCGCAGTAGCCGCACGTGCATCAACAAAGTAGTGCCAAGCGTGCGCCTGTGTCATAAGTAAAGGGCCGGCTGGCTTGACCGTTAAGGGTGCTGTAACCCCCGAAAGTACACTCCAGTCCAAACCAAAAAAAAAATTATTTTCTGTGTTTGTGAATTGTGTGCGCAGTAGCCGCACGTGCATCAACAAAGTAGTGCCAAGCGTGCACCTGTGTCATAAGTAAAGGGCCGGCTGGCTTGACCGTTAAGGGTGCTGTAACCCCCGAAAGTACACTCCAGTCCAAACCAAAAAAAAAATTATTTTCTGTGTTTGTGAATTGTGTGCGCAGTAGCCGCACGTGCATCAACAAAGTAGTGCCAAGCGTGCGCCTGTGTCATAAGTAAAGGGCCGGCTGGCTTGACCGTTAAAGGGTGCTGTAACCCCCAAAGTACACTCCAGTCCAAACCAAAAAAAAAATTATTTTCTGTGTTTGTGAATTGTGTGCGCAGTAGCCGCACGTGCATCAACAAAGTAGTGCCAAGCGTGCGCCTGTGTCATAAGTAAAGGGCCGGCTGGCTTGACCGTTAAAGGGTGCTGTAACCCACAAAGTACACTCCAGTTCAAACCAAAAAAAAAATTATTTTCTGTGTTTAGCCGCACGTATATATCAAATCGATATAACATAAATGGAGGACCAAACTTTCTCCGATAAAAATAAAATAGAGAAAGATCAAGAACCACTTCCTCCTAGTGCTGAAGCTGCTGCCACTAGTCATGACATAGACGATAACATGCCATCAACGTCGTCTGCCAAGGCCGATGCCCAATGTCATAGTAGAGGGCACATACAATCCCAAATGGCAAAGTTCAGGAAAATGACCTTGAAAAAGACATTTAAATCAGCTGAAGAGAAACGTAAACTTGCCAATATGCCATTTACGACACGGAGTGGCAAGGAACGGCTAAGGTCGATCCCTAGTATGTTCATGACTAGTGGTTCAGCTTCACATGACGATGGAAGCCCTCCTCCCACTAAAAAAATCAAAAGAGTTAAGCTGGCAAAAGCACAGCGAAGAACTGTGCTTTCTAAGAAGATATCACAAATCCCCAAGGAGAGTCCAAGTGTGGTGGTGGTTGCGATGCCTGACCTTCCCAGCACTGGACGGGAAGAGGTGGCTCTTTCCACCATTTGCACGCCCCCTGCAAGTGCTGAAAGGAGCACCCACAGTCCACTTGCTGATATGCAAATTGAAGATGTCACTGTTGAAGTACAACAGGATGAGGATACTGGTGTAGCTGGCGCTGAGGAGGAAGTTGGCGAGGAGGATTCTGATGGTGATGTGGTTTGTTTAAATCAGGCTCCGGGGGAGACAGTTGTTGTCCGTGGGATGAAAAAGCCCATCACGGTCATGCCTGGGCAGAAGACCAAACATTCCACCTCTTTGGTCTGGCAATATTTCTATCCAAATCCGGACAACAACTGTCTTGCCATATGTACCATATGTAAAGGTGAAATAAGTAGGGGTAGGGACGTCAACCACCTAGGAACATCCTCCCTTATACGGCACCTGCAGCGCGTTCATAAAAAGTTACTGTCAAGTTCAGAAACTTTGGCTCAGACCGTAAGCAGTCCAGGGACACCTAAATCCCGTTGTCCTGTTGTATCCAAGCGCCTGCAAACCACACCGTCAACTCCCTCCTCGTCAATTTCCTCCTTAGTCAGGATCGGAAGTAGTCCTGCAGGCCATGTCACTGGCATGACTGACTCTCCTATCCGGGATTCCTCTGGAGGATCCTGCATTGCTACGCCTACTGCTGCCGCTGCTGCTGTTGCTGCTGCTGGGAGTCGTTCATCATCCCAGAGAGGAAGTAGGAACACCACTACTTTTACTAAACAATTGACCCTCCAACAGTCCTTAGCGAGGAGGATGAAGTACGACAGCAGTCATCCTGAAGCAAAACGTATAACTGAGGCCTTGACTGCTATGTTGGTGTTAGACGTGCGTCCGGTATCCGCCATTAGTGCAGTGGGATTTAGACAATTGATGGAGGTAGTGTGTCCCCGGTTCCAAATCCCGTCTAGATTCCACTTCACTAGGCAGGCGATACCGAGACTGTACAGAAACGTCAGAAAAAGTGTCCTCAGTGTCCTGAAAAATGCCGTTGTACACAATGTCCACTTAACCACGGACATGTGGACAAGTGGAACAGGGCAGACTAAGGACTATATGACTGTGACAGCCCACTGGGTAGATGTATCACCTTACGCAGCAACAGCAGCAGCATCACCAGTAGCAGCATCTCAGAAATGCCAGCTCGTTACAAGGCAGGCTACGCTGTGTATCACCGGTTTCAGTAAGAGGCACACCGCCGACAACCTCTTAGAGAAACTGAGGGAAATCATCGCCCAGTGGCTTACCCCACTTAGACTCTCCTGGGGATTTGTGATATCTGACAACGCCACCAATATTGTGCGGGCATTACATCTGGGCAAATTCCAGCACGTCCCATGTTTTGCTCACACAATAAACTTGGTGGTGCAGAATTTTCTGAAAAGCGACAGGGGCGTGCAGGAGACGCTTTGGGTGGCCCGAAAAATTTCTGGCCACTTTCGCCATTCAGCGACTGCGTGCCGAAGACTGGAGCGCCAGCAAACACTCTTGAACCTGCCCCGCCATCACCTGAAGCAAGAGGTTGTGACGCGGTGGAACTCAACCCTCTATATGCTTCAGAGGATGGAGGAGCAGCAAAAGGCCATACAAGCCTATACATCCACCTATGACATAGGCAAAGGAGGGGGTATGCACCTGACTCAAGCGCAGTGGAGAATGATTTCCGTGTTGTGCAAGGTTCTCCAGCCCTTCGAACTTGCCACACGTGAAGTCAGTTCAGACACTGCCAGCTTGAGTCAGGTCATTCCCCTCATCAGGCTTTTGCAGAAGCAGCTGGAGAAAGTGAAGGAGGAGCTAAGACGGAGCGATTCCGCTCAACATGTGGGACTTGTGGATGAAGCCCTTCATTCGCTTTGCCAGGATTCCAGGGTGGTCAATCTGTTGAAATCAGACCACTACGTTTTGGCCACCGTGCTCGATCCTAGGTTTAAAGCCTATGTGGTGTCTCTCTTTCCGGCCGACACAAGCCTGCAGAGGTGCAAAGACCTGCTGGTGAACACACTGTCAGCTGAAGCGGAACGTGACACGTCAACGGCTCCTTCTTCATTTTCTCCTGCAACTGGGGCTGCCAGGAAAAAACTTAGGTATCCTAAGCAACCCGCTGGCGGTGATGCAGGGCAGGCAGGACCAAGTTTGGACATCTGGTCCGGACTGAAGGACCTGGCAACAATTTCTGACATGTCTACTGTCACTGCATATGATACTGTCACCATTGACAGAATGGTGGAGGATTACATCGGTGACAGCATCCAAATAGGCATGGCAGACAGTCCATACCTGTACTGGCAGGAAAAAGAGGCAATTTGGAGGCCCCTGTACAAACTGGCTCTATTTTACCTGAGTTGCCCCCCCTCCAGTGTGTACTCCGAAAGAGTGTTTAGTGCAGCCGGGAACCTTGTCAGCGAAAGGCGTAGGAGGTTGCTTTCACAGAATGTGGAGAAGATGATGTTCATCAAAATGAATTATCAGCTCTTCCAGGGAGACCAGCCTCCAGAAGGTACAGAGGGACCTGTGGTGGTGGATTCAAGTGGGGACGAGTTAATACTTTGTGAGGATGAGGATGTACACACTGAAGAGGGTGAGGAATCGGTGGATGAGGAGGATGAGGATGACATCTTGCCTCCATAGAGCCAGTTTGTGCAGGGACACATTAATTGCCAGCTTGTTTTGTGGGGGCCCAAACGAACCAATCATTTCAGCCACAGTTGTGTGGCAGACCCTGGCGCTGAAATGATTGGTTTGTTAAAGTGTGCATGTCCTGTTTATACAACATAAGGGTGGGTGGGAGGGCCCAAGGACAATTCCATCTTGCACCTCTTTTTTTTCTTTGCATTATGTACAGTTTGGGGCCTAGTTTTTCAAACTGCCATCCTGTCTGCCACTGCAGTTTCACGCCTAGATGGGTCACGTGTTTGTGCCGCCCACTCGTGTCGCTTAGCATAGTCATCCAGCTACCTCGGTGCAACGTTTTGGACATAAAAACACTATTGTGAGGTGTGAGGTGTTCAGATTAGACTGGAAATGAGTGGAAATTAAGGTTATTGAGGTTAATAATAGCATAGGAGCAGAAAAACCTACAAATTCTGTGATTTTAGCTGTTTTTATGCTTTTTTAAAAAAAAATACAGATCCAAAACACAAAACCCAGAACCCAAAACACGGAAGGGTGGTTTTGGCAAAACCAATCCAGATCCAAAACACGAAGAAAGATCCAGATCCAAAACCAAAACACAAAACACGAAAAGTGGCCGGTGCACACCCCTAATATATATATATATATATATATATATATATATAATATCTCTTCCATAGACAAAAAACCTCACGGTTTCACATGTCCCATTAAGGCTGCTTAGACATGATCTGAACACTGTGACACTGTAAGGTTTTTTGTCTATGAAGTTTCATAGCTTTTTTAAAATGTATTAAGTATCAGGGTTTGTATGAGCAAACCGGGCCACCTGCAGGGGAGAAGGGCAACAAAATGGTAATGCAGGCGGAAGAGGGGACAGCACCCAGGAGGTTGTTTTGGGAGGTGCAGAGTGCGAGACGACTGTAGGCGTGTGGGGTAGCGGCAGCAGCGGTGGTGCAGAGCAGTGGCAGCTTTGCAGTGCAAATGGGGCATCAGTGGGTGACAGAGGGCTCACTGGTAGTGCGTATGCACCTGAGCAAATCAAATCAGTAAGTCACAGATGGACGAATGCAGCAGTGAGATCTATGCATCTGTTAAAAATTGTGTATAAAACCCCCCCCACAAAAACGTAGCCCCACCCCCCCAGGATACAACCAGCACCGGGCTTTGGAGCCCCAGTACTGGTTGTGCTACATACAGGGGACAAATGACATAGGGGTCCCCCGTATTAAGTACACCCAGCACCAGGCTTTTCAGAACCAGACCTGGTTGCCAAAATATGGGGGACAAATGACGTAGGGGTCCCCCGTATTTAGCGCAACCAGCACAGGGCTCTGAGCCGGTCCTGGTTCTGGAAATGCAGGGGGAAAAAATGCATAAGGCCCCCCTGTATTTCCCAGAACCAGCACCGGACTCCTTCTGGTGGGGGATTGATGCCACAGCCAGGGGAGCCCTTTCACTGGGCCCCCCAGCCGCAGCATCACCCCTGACCACTAGTCAGTCCAGGCCGGGGATCCTGGTGGAGCTGGGGGCCCCCCAATAAAGGGGTCCTCCTCCTAAGGGCACCCCAGGCTGATAGCCTGGGGCTATCCCCAGTACCCCAGGGCGGTGGGTGCTGGGTTGATTATGTAAAGTGTGGTGTAAAGGAATATATAAATATTGTCTTTTGCAGTAGTACTACAGGTCCCAACAGGCATCCCCCACATACTGGCACTTGGAGAACCACAAGTACTAGCAGGCGGGGCACTAAGGGCCTGCTGCTACCTATAGTACCCTTGCAAAAAAAAACCAAAAAAAAACAGACAGACACAGTTTTTTTAAATATTTTATTTTGCGGGACCTTCACCTGGGGGGCAGCAGCCTTAAACTCTTTTTCATGGCTGCTGCTTCCCCAGGACCTCTACAGTATCTTCACCTGGAGCGTGGCGGCCATTAAGCTCTTTCAGGGCTTCCGCGGTGTCTTCATGCTTCAGCTGGTCTCTCCAGCTCCCCGGCCATCGACTGAATGGACGGGGCTCGCGCTGGCTGTATTTAAGCCAGCCGAGGGGGCGGGGAGATGACGTTGCGAGTTGTGATTGGCTCGTGTCGGCCATCTTTGAATTTCAAAAATGGAACTGAGGCGCCATTTTTGAAAAGGGCACGCTCGGTTCTCACCATTGAATTCAATGGTGAGAACCGCTCATTGGCTGAGAGATGGAAGGCTTGCCTCTCAGCCAATGAGCGCTCCGCACCGGGATTTCTGTACTGTCATTTGGGTAGTAGTGTTCTTATAGAACACTAATAAAGTTCATGGGTCTGGGTATCTCGTTTTTTTTTTTTTTGCCAAGACCCTGGATTGAGGACCTGATCCATGCATAGGAGGAGGTGAGTTTGGAATTTTTTATTACAGGTACACCATTGGATTGTCTACTGGAGAAGAGAACAGAATGGCTTCAGGGATACTAGGTGAGTATGTGAGATAGTGTGTATGAATGTGTGAGTACATATGTGTGTGCATGTATGTTTTAATAAAATTATATTTTTCTATGGTGTGTTGTGTGTTTTTTTAATATTGTTTTTGCTGTGGAACTAAAAGTACCAGCAAGCCCATAATGCCCTGCATGCTGATACTTGTGGTTCTCCAAGTACCAGCATGCGGGGGAGGCTTGCTGGGAACTGTAGTTCCACAGCAAGAGCCAATATTTATATTTTCATATGCACCACACTTTACATAATCAACTCGGCACCCACCGCCTGGGGTGCTGGGGATAGCCCTGTGCTATCAGCCTGGGCCTGGGGTGCCCTGAGGAGGGGGACACCTTTATTTGGGGTCCCCAAATCCTCAGGGATCCCTGGCCTGGGCTGACTAGTGGTCAGGGGTGATGCTGCGGCATTAGGACTTCTGGTGTCTTCGCCTGGTGGGCACCAACCCTCCAGGGCTTTGGCGTCTTCACCTGGCAGTCACCAACCCACCAGGGCTTCCACATCTTCACTTAGTGGGCGATAGCCTGTGTCAGCTCTTTTTCATGGCTGCCGCCCACTAGGACTTATGGCATCTTCGCCTGGTGTGCGCCAACCCACCAGGGCTTCAGAGTCTTCACCTGGCAGGCAACAACCCACTAGGGCTTCGGCATCTTTGCCTGGCGGGTGCCAACCCGCCAGGGCTTCGACGTCTTCACCTAGTGGGCAACAGCCTTTGTCAGCTCTTTTTCATGACTGCAGTCCACTAGGACTTATGGTGTCTTTGCCTAGTGTGCGCCAACCCGCCTGGGCTTTAGGTGTTTTTGCCTGGCAGGCACCAACCCGCTAGGGCTTTGGCGTCTTCACCTGGTGAGCGCCAACCCACCAGGGCTTCGACATCTTCACCTAGTGGGCAACAGCCTGTGTCAGCTATTTTTCATGGCTGCCACCCACTAGGACTTATGGTGTCTTTGCCTGGTGGGTGCCATCCCTCCAGGGCTTTAACGTCTTCACCTAGAGGGTGGCAGCCTGTGTCATCTCTTTTTCGTGGCTGCCTCCCACTAGGACTTCCTGCGTTTTCGCATGGTGGATGCCAACCCGCCAGGTATTCGGCGTCTTCACCTGGCGGGCGCCCACCTGCTAGGGATTCTGGCGTCTTCACCTGGGGGGGTGGCTGCCACCTCCCCAGGGCTTCTGTGGTCCTCTTCAGGTGCCGCTGCCTCCAATGATGACATGAGTCATGATTGGCTCTCGGTGTCCATCTTTGAAAACCAAAGATGGCCTCTGCGAGCCAATCTTGGCTCGCAACGTCATCGCCGGTGGCACCCGGCAGCTGCGGGATCGGCACCTGTTCAGGTGTTGGCAGCGGGCCTGGATCTGAGAGGATCCAGTCCCTGCCAGCCATTCTGCAAGTACAGCAGAGGCGCCCATTTAAAAAAATGGCACCTCAGCGCCGTTTTTGAAATTCAAAGATGGCCGCCGTGAGCCGTGATTGGCTAAAATGTAATAAAAAATGTGGTAGGTGTGGTTTGCTTAATGTGGGTGTGGTTTAAATAGCTATTGCAATTTGTGACAAACTGTTGTGTACTCCATGTACTGAGGACACTGTTGACACAGCCAACAAACCTGCACTGAAGACACTGCTGGCACCCCTGCTCTGCCGACACCACCAGTACTCTGCACTGAGGACACTGCCAGCACTCCCACACTGCCATTCCATGTACTGAGGACATCATCAGCAACCCCCGCACTGCCGACACAGCCAGCAAAACCTGCACTAAAGGCACTGCTGGCTCCCCCGCACTGCAGACACTGCCGGTGCCCTTCACTGAGGACACTGCCAGCATTTCATGTACTGAGGACACCATCAGCAATCCCACATTATATACAAAAAAAGGGAGTAGTTGTGACTCGCGACCAGAGACCACCGCTATGTCCTATCTCAGGTTCACCCCAACCTAAATACACAACTTTATACAACAGGAGATAGTGTCAAAGGCGCAGTCTCTATAATGAGACGTGTGAGATGTCCACCTCTATCACAGAAAGTCTCTTCACATCTCTTTCACTCCAATACGGGATTTTTTCTTTTCCACATATAATGGACAGAACTCACCATATGGCATATGATAACGTTCACTGAAAGGTTTCTTTTATACTTTTATACTCTTTCTTCAGGCACATCATACTTATAAGGGTATATGGACAAACACTCACCATTTATCCCCCTTGGTTCTTACATATATCGGTTTCTTAGGGATCACTTTTTATGGATAATTGGAACAAGCAAGGCTTCTCATAAAAAGATCTTTAATACCACTTGGAACCATAAAAAACAATCGTTCCAAAAAAAATTAAAAATATCCACATAAAACAATGTAAGGACTACAGGTGGCAATGAAATGTCCGCAATATGACTGATGAGCAAGTCTCTGTGTCCTGGGAATCACTAGAGATACTCCTCCAACAAGATGGAAAAAAAATGTTGATTAAAAACCATATGGGACTGATCGACTGCTTACCACCTGTTGTAGAGTCCACGCTCCTTACTCTACCATCTACGTGTTTCGGACCTGTGGTCGTTCCTCAGGATGTGGAGCATTTGACCCAGGAAGGGCTTTATATACCCCTCCCCTGAATGCCTTAATGACCTCCTCATTATGCAATAATCATAAAACACCCTTATTGCTAAACAACCCATTGCCATCCTTCTCATAGCATAATAAAACCGCATACATACATATTACATTTTCCATTTAACAATAAGCCCAAAGGAAGTCCACATATTGGAAAATATAGTGAATCATACAATAAATGGATCAACCTAAAAACATGGAGAATTAACCAACCTCCCCCATCATGCAAAGATCCTTAGTAATCCTCTTTTTTGAGCCATGTTTTTAATATGCTCATTGGAAGTCTTTATTTGGTATTGTGTCAAACAACGTGGTTACCATCTTCCAACCAAGGAGCACACGTAGGCTAGAAATGACCTCCAGAAGTTATCACCAAGGTCATTGGCGGTCTTAGCTGGGAGACGGACATTCGACATCCTCATCTGCCGTCTCTGATGTTCGGACCGCGTGACCTTTCGGTAAATGTTATCATATGCCATATGGTGAGTTCCATCCATTATATGTGGAAAAGAAAAATCCCGTATTGGAGTGAAGGAGACGTGAAGAGACTTTCTGTGATAGAGGTGGGTGTCTCACACGTCACATTATAGAGACAAGTGGGACTGAATGAGCTCCTAAGTTTGTTGCTGTTTTAAATTGTCTCTGCAGGATATGGTCACATTATCATGGATAGTGAGTCTTTTGTGGAACGCGATTTAGAAAACAAGTCAATACATTTTATAAGAAACCACTAAACTTTCAGTATTTTCAGTTAGGGGCAAGCGGTAGTTGCATACTCCTTAGCACTCATGATTAAGTTATATATACTCATTGCCCTTTCCACTGTTATTGAGCACCTAGGTTCAACATAATTTATTGGAAAGATAGATTATATAAGTCTAATATTGTAGAAAAATTGTGCTCCTCTTTAGATGGTATTAATACTATATAGTGGTTAGAATGTTCACCGGTGTTTGGTAATTTTAGCTCCAACACTGCAGTGGTATTCTATTCACACATGTCATAGGCGATCTGTTCGCTACCGTCGATGAACGTTTCAAAGACAAAAATGCATTTTCAAGGCTACCCGATTGTGCCATCCAGAGCAACTTTATGGCCAATGAGAACACTGCTCCAGGGTCATGTGGACCGCCCGGCCAATCAAGTGTAAGTATAGTTCTGAACCAAGAAGAACAGTATACTATATATGAACATGTGCAGAATGAGTCCCGTGATCTCACTTGCAGACCCACCCATGTTGCGGCATGATTGACATGCTGCGGCATTTGGGGGATGGAGCTGGGGCATGCCTAGTTGCTGTTCCAGGAAACAGAGGCGTGTTGCCTTCATATTCCAGGAGGGACAAGGCCAGGGTAAGCGTCAGCGGATGCAGATTACTGGCCACTTGAGTGACCAGGCACCAGCCAAGCTGCGGGAAGCTTCAGCACCCGCAGCCTGACTGAAGGAGGAACTGGCTACGATGGTTCTGATGATTCCAGCCTGTGACGTCGGTTGCAGTGCTGGGATCGCAAATGCAACAAGTAGGTGTCTGGCACCTCCTTCACCATGCTAGAATGGTGTCAGATCTATTTAATTTAATTAGATAGTACTCCAAACAACTGACCACAAGCATGGTTATCCTGAAAACATGTTTTGTATGGGAAACCAGATTAATAGGTACAATGTTGTTTGCTTAAAATTTTACAAATATGCTTACATGTACTTTCCTTGCTTTAGGTCCTTCTCATCTAATTCAACCAAGACCAAGACCAATTGTCATTGATGACTTGGATGGACAGGAGCCTCACTGGTTGATACAATTGACCCTACAGAGGAGATTGTTGAGGCTGTGGAATTGGATCAGCCACAAGCTAACCTACACCTACACCCATATCAACAGTGGCAAAGATGTGTGATTCCCTGCAAACCTTTCCTGCGACATGCATGTGAAAGTTATGGAAGTGCAAAATAACCAAATTTTCAATATTACAACACAAATTTGCAAAATGAACCACACTAATAGAGTAGCACAAGGTACTCGCACCAGAATGGCTATAAATCTGGATCATTGTCTCATGGACATTAATAACACTATTATGGAAAAAGATGGGGAGACAAAATGGTGCTGCAGAAAAAGGCTTCAGCCCGTGCACACCTAAAAAGACCTGTCCCTCAAAGTCTTAAAATCTTAAAATCAAAGTCTTACTAGACAGTTCGTGGTAAAGTCTGGAGAAAATCGTAACAAGGAAAGTACACGAGAAAACTACTTATCTACAGATGTTTCATATTTTTCTTTGTACTGTGGGTGCTGTATAATGAAAATGGCCTTTGCACAGCCATTTTTGCTTTGTGCATAATCACATTTAAATGGAAATTAGACAAGGTACCTTTAAGGGTAACTCCCTAGGAAAATGTTTGTCTGAAAGTGTGTACAAGAGCTTGTCCATTTATGTATAATTTTGTCTGAGAGAAACATTCAAACCAAATATAGAAATGCAGAACACCATGAGCATCTCATAAAGGAATTTACTTTCTATTTTGATTGCCAAGGAGGGGCTAGCAAGAACAAGCTTTGTCTATCTGATGATGTCAGTGGGTGTACAGGGAGACGTATTACCTGAGGATTTTAATAGGGTATAAATGCTCTGTAACAAAGTCAATGGTTGTTGATTGCTGCATTAACCCTGGGAGACATGTTCTCCCAGCTAAAGGGCTAGATCTATTTATTTAAGTAATTAATAAAATTACAAATTCTTAAGTATACTGGATTGGACTTTATTACTATATGCAACAATGGAACACCTGATAAAAGGTAGACTTAAACATCTGTGTGGTGCTTCTCTTTATGTCCACCAAGTCCAGGTTATTCACGTGTACATAGAAATAAAAATAATGCACAGTGTGTGGTCCCTTCTAAAACAAGACTGCAATATACAATAAACAAGTGATGTGGTGGAGAAATGTGTGTCACTATTGAAGCCCACTGTTGTGTCTCATGTACTTAGACAGAACTAAAGTAAAAAAATATTTTCTTCATAAAAGGTGGATTTATCAATCAATCCTGACTCTGTATATAGATAACAAACCTGACTTACACACAATTAGTGTATGTTCCAGCTAATAAAGGTATCTTTGCTGGTGGTTCTGATCTTTATCACACACAATATTTGAAATATATGGGTGTTTATAGTTCCTCCACAGCTAGCAGCCAAACTACACCACCATCAACCTCTGCCACCTATAGTCCCCCAAAGCACAGTGCTAGAACATGTGGTGGTGTTCGTAAAGGGCTAGGAAGGGACACCAATACCACCCAAAAAAAAGTGATTGTTCTACTACTTTGTACTATTCTGCTGTAATTTGGTGTGTTAAGTAAAAAAGTTAGAAAAAGCATATGTGCCTGTTATCTTTTACACAGTCAGATAAGGACATGTGTGTATGTATAGTAAACAGTAAGTTAATGTATGTACATTTTAAAGATGTTACATATTATGTAAATGACCACAGACTTTTTAGCATTACAAATGTGTTTTTAAGCAAAATGTAAAAAAAGTTTGTTACCTGACAGTTTTTGAAATACCAGAATGAATTCAACAAATTACTTTACAGCCCTAACTGTGTTAAATATCAACATTTTACGACTAACATTAACACAAACTTACATGTGTAATAGTGGCTGATGATCCTCTCATGAACCTATATAGGGGTATATAGATGTTTCTTTTGTGTAAATGGCCATCCTGTATGATAATATGCATCAGATGATTGTTTAGGATGAATTACATGAACATTGCACTGTAAACTCTCCATTCTCAGATCAGTCTATTATTTTGCAATTTTTTTAAACTTGTCATGTATGACTTTAAAACTCACGACCTATTACATTGTGTGAGTAGTATGTTTTGCATGCAGAAACCTCTGGATGTGACTTTGCATGAGATAAGAATACTTTATGTGACTTTCATGCAACTTTGCAGCTTCTCACACTCTATTACATACAGCGAGTACACAGTCGAGTGTTTTTTTGGCACAAACTTGCATCTTTTTAGAAATTGTATTCTATCACATTTGTCCCCTAAGGGTATATGTAACCCCCTTGGAATAACCCCAAGACTGAAAAGGGGATAACACAGCTTTTTTCACTCTCTCAGGAATCCCAAGGGTTGATGTGGCTTCCAGGCAATACAATGTTGCCAGTTGCCTTGCATGTTGCCTGCAGCTGATTGGGTGCCCTAAGGATGGGAAGCCCAGATTTTTAGAATGTTACCCTGGATCTGCAGAAGGGATATATACAGCTGCTGCATAGGCTGGGAGCTGTGCAGACCCAGCATGGTGTGTATCAGTGAGGAGTGCTGGGAAGGAGATTTTGTGTGAAGCATTGGCCATTGTGTACACCCATAGCAGCAGTTCAGCGTGAAGCCTGTACTTTCCACATCAGCAGTGAGTGACGTGTACATAGCCGAACCAAAGACTTGGGAGACAAAGCGTCAGCCGCTTACACCCGCTTACACCCGGAACAACAGCACAGCAGCACTATCCCTGCGGTGAGAGACCTGCAGAAGTGGCCGAAGCAGCCCTGAGACCCTCTGGGTAGCGGTGGTCCAGGCAACTTCTGGGAAGAGCGACATCCACACATCCTGTGAAGCTGCAAACAGGAACCATACAGCGACCATCTGTCGACTCGGGTAAGACAATCATCCCTCTGCTTGTGATCACCCCTGTTGCCAGGGGACATCCCCCATAGTTGTAAAACACTGGGCTGGGTGAAGTAGCAGTGACCTTATATTACAGACTGATAATTACTAAGCAACCTTACACAGGATTAAAGGATAGTATTCCATTACTGCAGTAGTGACTCTGATTAAATATTACAGCAAGAACCTCATCTCCTCTCAGTCCTCTAATCCCCAGTGTCACTTCACTACTTTCAACTCCCCTCCTTGCTCACTGCCCTTGACTTTGCTACCTACTTTACACCTAAAATTGATTCCATACGTCAGGACATCATATCCAACCAGTCCCCCAGCTCTCCACCTCCTCCTTTCCCAAATCACCCCTCCCCATCAACTTCACCAACTCTAACATCCTTCTCCCCTGTATCTGGAGAGGAAGTCATGGCCCTCATCCGGTCCTCCCCCCCTTCCACCTCCCCCCTTGATCCTATCCCTCCCGCCTCCTCCGCTTCCTCTCTCTCTCTGCCTGCTCCCATCTTGCCCACCTCATTAACCTCTCCCTCTCATCAGGCACTGTTCCTTCTGCATTCAAACATGCCCTTGTCTCCCCCATTCTTAAAAAACCTACCCTTGATCCTAACCTTCTTTCTAACTACCGACCCATCTCTCTCCTCCCTTTTGCCTCCAAACTCCTTGAGCGGATTGTCTACAACCGCCTTACCACTTTTCTTTCCTCCCACTCCCTCCTTGACCCTTTTCAGTCTGGCTTCCGTTCTCTCCACTCCACTGAAACTGCCCTCACAAAAGTCAGCAATGACCTCCTTGCTGCCAAATCCCAAGGCCACTACTCTCTTCTCATTCTCCTTGATCTCTCTGCTGCTTTTGACACTGTGGACCCCCCTCTCCTGCTGAATATCCTTCACTCCCTTGGTCTACGTGAAACTTCCCTCTCCTGGCTGTCATCCTACCTCTGACCGATCTTTCTCAGTTTCCTCTCACGACTCCTCTTCCCCCCCACAGCCTCTTACAGTAGGTGTTCCCCAAGGTTCTGTTCTTGGTCCTCTCCTATTCTCCCTCTATACTTCCTCTCTAGGTGAACTTATCAGCTCTTTTGACCTCCATTATCATCTCTATGCTGATGATACTCAAATCTACCTTTCCTCCCCTGATCTCTCCCCCTCTCTTCTGACTCGTATCTCCAACTGTCTCTCTGCTGTCTCTTCCTGGATGTCCCAGCGGTTTCTTAAACTTAATATGTCTAAGACAGAGCTGATCATCTTCCCACCCTCCCACATCACCTCACTTCCCACTATTTCTTTATCAATCGATGGAATAACTATATCATCTAGTCCCAAGGTGCGCTGTCTTGGAGTTACCCTGGACTCATCCCTCTCCTTCAAACCACATATCCAGAACCTTTCACAGTCCTGTCGTTTCCATCTCAAAAATATTTCTAAGATCAGACCCTATCTCACCCAGGATACTACTAAAACCCTCATACACTCACTGGTCATCTCCAGATTGAACTATTGTAACCTCCTCCTATCTGGCCTCCCCAAATCCCATCTCTCTCCTCCAGTCTATCCTTAATGCTGCTGCATGGCTTATCTTCCTCTCCAAGCGCTCTACATCTGCCTCTCCTCTCCTACAAGCTCTCCACTGGCTCCCCTTCCCTTTTAGAACCCAATTTAAGGTTCTCACGCTCACTCACAAAGCCCTTACCCAATCTTCTCTCATATACATCTCTGATCTCATCTCCCTTCATGCTCCTCTCCGCCCTCTTCGCTCAACTAATGCACGCCGCCTTTCATGCCAGCTGATTACTTCCTCCCACTCCCGCCTCCAAGATTTTGCCCGCACTGCTCCCCACCTCTGGAACTCTCTCCCACTCCCCATCAGAATTCTACCTGTTTGCAATCCTTCAAACGGGCTCTCAAGACCCACTACTTCATCAAAGCCTTCCAGCTATCATTCTAACTCCTTGCTACATGCTCCTTCGTCCCCATCTGTGTCAACCCAGTTTGTCTTCCCCCACCTTTTTAGAATGTAACTCTCACGAGCAGGGCCATCTACCCTCTTGTGCTTCTCCTTACTATAGTGTCATTTACTTCTTACTCACCACTAAGGCAGCTAACACTTGGTTGCTTATGCTCTGTTGCTTATCTGGGTGATATGGTCGCTAATGTAGCAATATATATTATCCATGTCCTGTATTGTATTGTTCTGTAAGTCACTTGTATACAATTTGTTTTTGTACTTTGTAAGGCGCTGTGGAACACTTGTGGCGCCATATAAATTAATGATAATAATAATAATAATACTTCTTTTTGTAATACTACAGTAGTGACTGACCAAATACAAGAATAATCAATTCACTTTCATTATAAACGCTTATTAATGGATCCTCAACTTCCTTTTTTTGTGTGCTGATCAGTGAAGATTCAAGAGACATTTTATTACTACTGACTCAATTTATGTGAACATTCAGCTTCTTGATAAACGTTTCTTTGAGATATGCAAAGTTGGTTATAAATGCACTTATACTATAAGGTATACTGTAATCATTTAGGGCTCTATTTACTACAATCCGCATATTGAATGCGGATTGTAGTGTGATATTACCGAGTGAATTTGCATTGCGAATTCAGGCAATATCACAGGGATTTACTATAAATCCCTTGCAGGGACAGAGCTTGTGATAAAGCTCTGTCCCTGCGGATCCCATCCACACTCTAGTCACGGTATTTTCGGAAAAAATACCGCGACTAAGAGCCCGTGCATGCGCCGACCCACCATCGCTGCTACCCCCCACCGATGCTAAGCCCCGCCCCCCACGATTGCGGACCCCCGTGTCCCCCCCCTCCCTTCATTACACTACCCTGCATCCTCCTGGCCTCCGGTGATCTTCTCCGGGCATCCCGATCAGGTTATCTCCCATACTGCACTGGGACCCGATCACCTGATGACCGGGCCACAGTGCACTATGGGAGACCAGCTGACCGGAGAGGAACCATCACCGGAGGCCCGATCACAGGTCCCTGGATTCAGGTAAGTAAAAAAAAAATGTTTACATTTTTTTTTCTTTTTTTACAGCAATCAGCTTGCGGTCTGTTTAGACCACATAGCTGATTACTGGTACCGGCTCCCGCCTCTGCTCTCCCCGTTAGAGCAGAGTGGGAGCCCGGTAACTGGGGGAGACCCTGGATAACACCACCTCCAGGTGGCGTTATTATCACAGGGCTTCCCCCAGTATTTTTTTACAATTTATTTTTAGTAACTCTGGTCGGATCACATTTCCCATTACAATTATGGGAAATGCGATCTGCTTTACTAAAAATAAGTGATACTAGGGGTTGGAGTAGAGTTTTACTAATTCTACTCCAATTGCCCTGTAATAACTACAGGTGAAACTAAAATAATGTGAAAAGGGTGTGAAAACACCCTTTTTCACTTTATTTTAGTAAAAATAATGTTAATGAATAGAGTCCTTAATGTGTTGTGATGTTTGTAGGAAATATTTGGTTATTTGCTTCACTTATTAAGTATTGTTGAGCTCTTTTATGTACATTTTCTAATGTCTGAAAAGTGATTGCTACTGTGACTTACTGTGCCTTATTCTTGAATGAGAAGATATTTGTTTACCCCTGAATCTGATTTGCACTACTGATCTTTGATGCAAGGATGTATGTATATGTTTTGTTCAGAAACTGTAATTGAATAATGTTGAAATCTGCTTATTAACAAAATAGAGTATACAGTTGCTGATTCTTACAGACAAACATCGTCTTCAAATAAACCAGCTTTCAATGAAGGCATCTGTTAAAAATACCCACCTTCCTTACCTCTCTGAACCGTACCTTAGAACCTGTGCTGGGTGGAGAAATTCAAGTACCAGGTAAAGTGAGAATATTACTGTTTGAAATTACTCTGACACCGTTTACCTGGGTTAACACGAAGAAAGAGAAGAAAGGCTCTTTGTTGGGACACTCTTACATGAAATAACATATTTCAAAATTCACTTAAAAAATGTGTCTGGGTACAGGCTTGTTCACCTCACCGTGACCACATATTAAAAAATCCCGGTTTTTATACCTGATTCTGCGCACACGCTACAATTAGCACGGAGGGTTACAGTTAAGTCACCATCCGTGGTGAATCGAGTTTGACACCTGCCCTCCATTGCATGTAATCATCCTATTGGACCCAATAAGTCTATGTGATAGTCAGTTAGCCAATCAGATTACATCACCATCGCAATGCCTGATGGTCAATGTAGTTCATAGTAACCACATTTTGAGAAAGACGATAATTATAGCAATTGTAAGGATCATTTAGTGGGCAAAGGAGCAGGTGTTATTAAGATAAGTCAGCTTAGCTGAAAAAAATATATACCAGAAGTTCAGTGTAATACCTATAACTGCACTACTTAGTGGTTACAGACCATTATCAATCAAGGAATTGCCCTATGTAAATATATCTGGCTACAATATGCTGCACATATTCTCTATATACAACACAGAATATTACATGTGCATATATCACTGCATATAATTAGCCTATGTGTATGGTATAATCATACTCTTTGGCGTATATTCCAATCTTAAACTATATGTATATGGTTATACACCATCAACATGGATTGAAGAAATGATAATATGTATTTCATATTGTGAAAGGCAGATTGGATTTGTTTTATTATTTTCGCCATTTAGCTTGGTTGATATTTATTTATACCCGAGCTCTTGATTTATGTACGTTTGTATTTGTATTTATGTCAGTCTACCTCTTCTATTTTATGCAAGCATAATAAAAGTTATTTTTTAAGATAGAGAGAGGCAGTGGGTGACAGGGAGAGAGGGTGACAGGAGACATAGGTGATGGGGAGAAATAGTGAAAGATGGAGAGGCAGTGGGTGATATATAGGGAGGCATTGGGCTGGATGGGAATGGGGCAGTAAGTTGGTGCTGGGAGGGAGGGAACACTAGGCAGGGGGTTCACTGGGTTAAATGATGGGACACTGACTGGACTGGCTGGGGGGTCTTGCTGAGGGGCAGTGGGCTGGTTGGGTTAGGGAAGGAGGTAGACACTAGGCTGGCAGGATGGGAGACACTGGCATGGGGGGGCATGAGATGGTGAGCTGGATGGTAGGACACTTTTTGAATGGGGGCACTGGGCAGAATGGGCAGGGGGCAATGAGAAGGTGTAGGATCACTGTGACTGGACTGTTTGCATAGTTTCTGTGCCAAATAGAATTGCACATAGTAGATGTGCTGGGGTTTTGGAATTGTAGAGAGATCAGAGCAATGAGCTGCAGCACAAAAGATGTCATCTGTGGAATTGCTTTTCCACATTTTTGTTTTGCAGCTCATTGTACTCTCTTTCTGCAATTCAATTCCAAAACCCCAGCACATGTACTATATATTACACATATACTGTATTTAGCACATACACAGTGTGTATTGTGTGTACTAAATAAAAATACACCTTACCTATATGGTGGTTTATTTGCAATGGGGAACCTCTGAAGAAATTGATCCTCCTTTGGCAGACAGTCGGTATTCAGTATTCATGTAGGAAATCCCATTTACCGGAAGATGCCTGTTTGTGTAGGAATATAACTAATGTCATTATCATACAACAGAGGTTCAACCAAACTCGTGCCTCATGTCCCCTCCAGCCTCCTATCTGTGTCACTCCAGCCTCCTGCTCCATGTCCAATCTTCCATGTGTCTTCAAGCTATATGCCCCATGTCGCCTCCATCCTCCTGCTCCCTGTGTTACCTCCTGCTCCAAGTTCCCACCAACCTTCTGTGTCTCCCCAGCCTCCTGCCCAATGTCACCTCCAGCTCCCTGTGTCATCTCCATCCTCCTGCCCCAGCAGCCCCATGTCCCTTCCAGCTTCCTGAATCATCTGACCCCCCCAGCTTCCTACTCCATATCATTCCAGCCTCCAGCTCCCTAAGTCACCTCCTGCCCCATGTTACTTGAGCTTCCTGTCCCATTGTATTTCCTTCCTCTGCTACCTGTCTTTTAAGCCTCCTGCTCCCCTCTGTAATTTCAAGACCAGCCCCCACTGTCTTTCCTGCCCCTGCCACCTGTCTTGCAAGGCTCTGCCCTGTTTTTCCAGCCTCCTGCCTCCCCTCTGTATTTGCAGCCTCCTGCCTTCCCTCTATATTACCAGCCTCCTGCCTTCCCTAAAATTCCAGCCTCCTACCTCCCTTGTATTTCCAGCCTCCTGCCTCCTCTGTATTTCCAGCCTCCTGTCTCCCCTGTATTTCCAGCCTCCTGTCTCCCCTGTATTTCCAGATTCCTGCCTCCTCTGTATTTCCAGCCTCTTACCTCCCCTGTATTTCCAGCCTCCTGCCCCCTCTGTCAATCCTGCCACCACCACCTTTTTTTTCAATCCTCCTGCTCCCCCTGTAATTTCAAGACCCCCCGCCGCACACTGTCTTTCCTGCCCTTGCCCCATTTTTTAAGCGTCCTGTCTCTCCTCTGTATTTCCAGCCTCTTAACACCCCTCCACTCCACCTACCCGCTATCTTACCGGTCTGTCTGCAGCCTGCGTGGTCCTCCTCTCTGTGTGGGGCAGACGGCTCTTCTTCCAGACAAGTGATGTCGCGCTCCGGCTCCCGGCAGTCCTAGAGATAGGAGGAGCTGTCACGCCGCCGAGCACCATGGTCTTGCTTGGTGGTGCAGGGCACAGTGGGCCAGGATGGGAGAGACTTCCATCATGAAGTCTCTCCTAGTTCATGGGCCAGGGAGGGGGTGGAGCACATTGGACCTACAGCTGCAGCGATGCCGGCCATTTTAGTGTGAGTAAGCATTAACACTGTCTGATTGGAGCTGAATAGCTCCGATCATGGCAGCTGGGGCCGGGGCGGCCAGAGGTGATGGAAGCGTGCCAGGCGGCCACTGGCCTGTAAAGTCATATAAAGGGACCGGCCTAGCAGTAAATGGCTTGGCGTCCCGGCGGCCCAATCCGCCCCTGGATATATTTACTGAAAGTCCATTTTGGTTGATTTTTGGTCAATTTTGTGTTTCATTGCCCAAATCATACATGTTTTTTGACATAATGTTTTTAAACAATGTAAAAAATCATGTTAGCAATTGTGTGATTTAGGGGTATATGTACTCAAAGTCGATTTGGGTCAATTTTTGACCGTTGTGGGTAGATATTTGGTATTATTTGTGTTTTAGGGTCTAAATCACAAATTCACTTAGAGATAATTTTTTTTACATTGTTTATAAAAAAGATGTAAAAAATCATCTGTTAGTAAATTTAGGGGGTGTGCACCGGCCACTTTTCGTGTTTTGTGGTTTGGTTTTGGATCTGGATCTTTCTTCGTGTATTGGATCTGTATTGGTTTTGCCAAAACTACCCTTCCAGGTTTTGTTTTGTGTTTCGGATCTAAATTTTTTTGGAAAAAAGCATAAAAACAGCTAAAATCACAGAATTTTTTTGTTCCTACGCTATTATTAACTTCAATCACATTAATTTTAACTCATTTCCAGTCTATTCTGAACACCTCACACCTTACAATATTATTTTTGAGGCCAAAAGGTTGCACCGAGGTAGCTGTATGACTATGCTAAGTGACACAAGTGGGCGGCACAAACACGTGTCACATCTAGGAGTGGCACTGCAGTGGCAGACAGGATGGCAGTTTGAAAAACTAGGCCCCAAAGAGTACATAATGCAAAGAAAAAAAAGAGGTGCAAGATGGAATTGTCCTTGGGCCCTGCCACCAACCCTTATGTTGTATAAACAGAACATGCACACTTTAACAAACCAATCATTTCAGCGCCAGGGTCTGTCACACGACTGTGGCTGAAATGATTGGTTCATTTGGGCCCCCACAAAACAAGCTAGCAATTAATCTGTCCCTGCACAAACTGGCTCTACAGAGGAAAGATGTCATCCTCATCCACCAATTCCTCACTCTCTTCAGTGTTGTGTATTTCCTCACCCTCACAAAGTATTAATTCGTCCCTGCTGGAATCAACCACCACAGGTCCCTCTGTACTTTGTGGAGGCTGGTCTTCCTGGAAGAATTGATAATTCATTTTGATGAACATCATCTTCTCCACATTTTGTGGAAGCAACCTCCTACACCTTTTGCTGACAAGGTTCCCGGCTGCACTAAAAACTCTTTCAGAGTACACACTGGAGGGGGGGGGGGGTGGCAACTTAGATAAAATAGAGCCAGTTTGTAAAGGGGACTCCAAATTGCCTCTTTTTCCTGCCAGTACAGGTACGGACTGTCTGACATGCCTACTTGGATGCTGTCACCGATGTAATCCTCCACCATTCTTTCAATGGTGACAGCATCATATGCAGTGACAGTAGACATGTCAGAAATTGTTGGCAGGTCCTTCAGTCCAGACCAGATGTCCAAACTTGGCCCTGCCTGCCCTGCATCACCACCTGCGGGTTGGTTAGGATATCTAAGTTGTTTCCTGGCAGCCCCAGTTGCGGGAGAAAATGAAGAAGGAGCTGTTGCCGTGTCACATTCTGCTTCAGCTGACAGTGTTTTCACCAGCAGGTCTTTGCACCTCTGCAGGCTTGTGTTGGCCAGAAAGAGAGACACCACGTGGGCTTTAAACCGAGTATCGAGCACGGTGGCCAAAATGTAGTGGTCTGATTACTACAGATTGACCACCCTCGAATCCTGGGAAAGAGAATAAAGGGCTTCATTCACAAGTCCCACATAACAAGCAGAATCGCTCCATCTTAGCTCCTCCTTCACTTTTACCAGCTGCTTCTGCAAAAACCTGATGAGGGGAATGACTTGACTCAAGCTGGCAGTGTCTGAACTGACTTCACGTGTGGCAAGTTCAAAGGGCTGAAGAACCATTGCACAATACAGAAATCATTCTCCACTGTGCTTAAGTCAGGTGCATACCCCTCCTTTGCCTATGTCATAGGTGAATGTATAGGCTTGAATGGCCTTTTGCTGCTCCTCCATCCACTTAAGCATATAGAGGGTTGAGTTCTACCATGTTACAACCTCTTGCTTCAGGTGATGGCAGGGCAGGTACAAGAGTGTTTGCTGGCACTCCAGTTTTCGACACGCAGTCGCTGAATGGCGAAAGTGCCCCAAAATTTTTCGGGCCACCCAAAGCATCTCCTGCATGCCCCTGTCATTTTTAAAAAAAATTCAGCACCCCCAAATTTATTGTGTGAGCAAAACATGGGACATCCTGGAATTTGCCCAGATGTAATGCCCGCACAATATTGGTGGCATTGTCAGATATCACAAATCCCCAGGAGAGTCTTAAGGTGCCCACACACATAGCGATGTTTTACACGATCTGGCCGATTCTGATGAATCGTGATGACAGATCGTGTAAAATATGGCCAAATCGTGAGGCAATCGTGAGTCCTAACTCACGATCACGATGCGATGTGCGTCCCCGCTGGTCGCACATCACATCGTCAGATCTGCCGTGCAGTAGGGCAGATCTGACAATCTGGGACAAAATGCATTGGGAAAAAAAAAAAAGTTAAGAAGCACGATAGATCTTATGCTTTTTACTCCAAATCGTGTGTAGGAGCTGCTGGGGAGCTGCCGGGGGAGAGTTCAGGGGAAATCGCACACATCGTGGGATCGTGTGCAGATTGGTATGTGTGTGGGCACCTTTAGTGGGGTAAGCCATTGGGTGATGATTTCCCTCAGTTTCTCTAAGAGGTTGTCAGTGGTGTGCTTCTTAATTAAACCAGTGATACACAGTGTACCCTGCCTTGGAACGAGCTGGTGACGCTGCTGTTGTTGCTGCGTAAGGCGATACATCTGCCCAGTGGGCTGTCACAGTCATATAGTCCTTAGTCTGCCTAAATGCCCTGCCCATTTGTTCACATGTCTGTGGTTAAGTGGACATTGGGTACAGCCGCATTTTTTTAGGACACTGAGGACACCTTTTCTGATGTCTCTGTACATTCTCAGTATCACCTGCCTAGTGAAGTGGAATCTAGACGGGATTTGGTACCGGGGACACACTACCTCCATCAATTGTCTAAATCCCACTGCATGCACGTCTAACACCAACATAGCTGTCAAGGCCTCAGTTATCCGCTTTGCAACAGGATGACTGCTGTCGTACTTCATCCTCCTTGCTAAGGACTGTTGGAGGGTCAATTGCTTAGTAAAAGAAGTAGTGGTGTTACAACTTCCTCTCGGAGATAATGAACAACTCACAGCAGCAGCAGTAGGCCAGGCTTACCTACCCTCCCGATTTGGTCGGGAGCCTCCCGAATATCGGGTGCCGCTCCCGACCCCCCGGAAAGGCAGGCAAGCCTCCCGGCTGCCGCCTGCCCCTCGCACAACTACTTGAAACCCCCGCAGCGGGGATGCCCGATGACGCGATTCGCGCTGAATCGCGTCATCGTGGCTCCGCCCCCCGCTTCACAATGCCTTTATTTTTGGCATTGTGAAGAGGGGGCAGGGCCACGATGACGCGTTCGTGCGCTCACGCCCCTGGCCCCGCCCCAAAACATCGTCATAGCTGGCCACGCCTCCCCCTCTATGCTTGCATTCAGCTCCCTCCCGGAAGGAGGGAGCTGAATATTGGCAAGTATGCAGTAAGCGTAGCAATGCAGGATCCTCCGTATGAGCAAACCCCTACAGCAGACAGCGCAGCCCCTGTAAAAATTATTTGTATGAGCGTACCCCTACAGCAGACAGGGCACCCCATGTAAAAATTATTTGTATGCGCATACCCCTACATCAGAGAGGGTACTCCATGTAAAAATTATTTGCATGAGCGTACCCTAACAGCAGACAGGACACACCCTGTAAAAATTATTTGTATGAGCATTCCCCTACAGCAGACAGGACAGCCCCTCTAAAAATGATTTGTATGAGCATACCCCTACAGCAGACAGGGCTCCCCATGTAAAAAATATTTGTATGAGCATACCCCTACAGCAGACAGGGCACCCCCTGTAAAAATAATTGGTATGAGCATACCCCTACAGCATACAGGGCAGCCCCTGTAAAAATTATTTGTATGAGCGTACGCCTACTGCAGACAGGGAAGCCACAGTAAAAATTATTTGTATGAGTGTACCCCTATAGCAGACAGGGCAGCCCCTGTAAAAATTATTTTTATGAGCATACCCCTAATGCAGACAGTGCAGCCCCTGTAAATATTATTTGTATGAGCGTTCCCCTACAGCAGACAGGGCAGCCCCTGTAAAAATTATTTGTATGAGCATACCCGTACAGCAGACAGGGCTCTCCATGTAAAAATTATTTGTATGAGAATACCCCTACAACAGACAGGACACCCCCTGTAAAAGTAATTGGTATGAGCGTACCCCTACAGCATACAGGGCAGCCCCTGTAAAAAATATTTGTATGAGTGTACCCCTACAGCAGACAGGGAAGCCCCTGTAAAAATTATTTGTATGAGCATACCCCTATAGCAGACAGGGCATCCCCTGTAAAAATTATTTGTATGAGTGTATCCCTACAGCAGTCAGGGCAGCCCCTGTAAAAATAATTGGTAAGAGCATACCCCTACAGCAGACAGGGCAGCCTCTGTAAACATTATTTATATTAGCGAACCCCTACAGCAGACAGGGCACCCCCTAGACAACACAGTACTATAACCAGCCAGCCCCTCTGGACAGGACAACAGCCAGCCAATATATGGACAAGGATAACAGTAGCCAGCCAGCCCCTATGTATTGTATATGGACAACAATAGCCAGCCAACCCAGCTTTTCACACTGGGGGTGGGTGAAGAGAGCACCCTTGAAGGACAGAGCACCCCCTGGACAACACAGCACTACAGCCAGCCTGCCAGCCCCTATGGACAGGACAACAGCCAGCCCCTATATGGACAAGGACAACAGTAGCCATCCAGCCCCTATGTATTGTATATGGACAATAATAGCCAACCAGCCAGTCCCTATGGTCAGCATCAGCAACAACTCCCATCTCCCTCCTTCCCTCTTCATAGTAGCCAGCCAACAGTACATTATTATTTTTTATTTTTATAACTAACACACCACACTGAGCTCCCAGCTCCCTAACTCTGCACACTCCACAGCCTAAATGAAAAATGGTGGTGATCACAGGACCTTTATAGAATCCAAAACCAGTGAGAATCTGACAGTGGGATGATGACGTTTTACCTTGGTTCGGGAACCGAGTCTGGTGGGAAAACCCAAGCCGGACTCGGTTCCCGGCTCGGATCAGGGGGGCTCGGGGGGTTCGGATTTCGGAAATCCGAACCCGCTCATCCCTAGTCAATGTATGATTTACACCCTAAAACACTAAATCGACCAAGAGCTGACCCAACATTGACCCAAAATTTACCAAAATCAACTTTTAGTACATATACCCCCTAGACTCTTTAATACCTATACCCAAGCCTAAAGAGGACCGTTAATTGAGTGGGCTTGGGAACACCAATGTGTATACCAGCTTAGTAATTACAATGTATTTCTATGAATTCATAGCTTTTAATGCACTAAATATTTATACATTATATCAGGAAAGACACCAGCTCTTAAAGGAGAAATGCAATTTATTCTACAGGTACTTCTCCTTGCTTGCAGCCTCAATGTTCCAGTGAAATATTAATGGACAGAGTACAAAATAGTAATATTACTTACCCATACTAGCCAAGACAATAACAATTTACATTATAGACCTTCTATGCTAGAGCATCCCATTAAAACTGTTAATAACCTCCCCCAATATAAACCTGAATTTACACCCACACACACAAGAATTGTGAAAAATTAACCAGAGGTTACATGATTATTACTTATTGTAACAAACAAATAACAATTGCATTATTATGCCATTTTCCAAAGTTTTTCTTCTGGAGGGGGTCAAGAGTCAGAAAGTGCCAAGACATGCTGTGTCATTTGCTTCCTGCCCCTGACTCCACCTCCCCTCCTCCAATGAGCTGGATTCCAACAACAAGCTCTCTTCTTTCACAGTATGTATGACTTCCTGTAATATGCATCTCACCCCATCTGTCACGGACTGAGGAACTCGGAGTTGTGTACCCGAACTGGGGTGTTGGACAGAGACACCTGGATCAGTAGATGGTTTGAAACTGGATGGTTTAATATAATTTCTGCTCATACAGTTGAAATAAAAGAAGATTGTAGTGTAAGATGAAATACTAGAGTCTTCTGAGCAGAGATAATGCAACTAGAAGATGCTGCATAAGATTGTAGAGGAAAGTCTCTAATTAGTCGTTGAACTTGGAAAAGGAACTGTAGACTTGGAACTTCAATTAACTTGAACTTGATCTCTGAACTGGAGTATCATGGACTGAACTGAAGAACTTGGATTTGACTCCAGGCTGGAGTACTGTGGATTGAACTAGAGAACTTGGATTTGACTCCGGACTGGAGTACTGTGGATTGAACTGAAGAGCTTGGATTTACTTTGTTGTGCTGGAAAGCATAGGTTTCACAACAGGAGCTTAGGAACATAGGTCAGCTGCAGCAATGGACATTGTTGTACTGGCAACCAGTATGTGTTACAGAGAGGTCCTTTATAGCACCAGGCTGGAGCAGATTTGCTGAGGCAACTAGAGACTGCTGCTGATTGGATGCATTGGTATTACCTGACCTGGCCCAATATGGCTGCGCCTAGGTCCTGGAGAGTTTGAATGCTGACGCGCAACATGTGCAGGGATCTGTGGCAGTGGGACCCAGGCAACAGTGGAGATGTTGCGGCCAATCCTCCAACGTAGGCCCTTCACCAGAGATCGCCAGAGTAGCATACCGATGGCACAGCAGAGTGCGATGGTACAGATGCACAGAAAGGTACAAGGGTCTAGGGCCTAAGTCTCTGGCATGGTTTGTGACAGTACCCCCCCTTTTAGGAGTGGACTCCGGACACTTCCTTGGCTTGCGAGGAAATTTAGAATGGAACATCTTGATGAGATGAGGGGCATGAACATCGGCAGCAAAATTCAAAGTCCTCTCTTCTGGGCCATAGCCCTTCCAATCAATGAGATATTGCAGTCGTGTGTAACGACAACGAGAATCCAGAATCTTTTTTGACTTAGAATTCTTGTCCTCATTGAGTGCGGACGCTTGGAGGCTTGGGAAAGACTCTCTGGAATTTGTTCAAGATTAATGGTTTCAAAAGTGACACATGAAAAGATTTGGGAATTCGTAGAACAGAAGGTAATTTCAGCTTGACAACCACAGGATTAATCATCTTTTTAACAGGGAATGAACCAGTAATACACCGAGCAAATTTCATGGATGGAATGTGAAGTCTGAGGTTCTGAGTAGACAACCACACTTTGGCCCCGATTCAGAGCCACTCGCTGCTGACGGGCGGGCGCTCACTCTGAATGTGGCCGTTTTTTTTTTTTTTACTCCGGTTGCTCGCAAAGCTGTGGGAGACCACCCACAGCTTGTGCGAGCGACCAAGAGACTGTCACAATTATCTCGACCATAGGGCTTGCAACAAGACTTTGGGGTAGGGTTTAGCTGCCGCAAGCCTGAGTGGACTTCCTGCTCTAATAGAGCAGGAAGTCCACTACTGAAATCACTAGTGCCCTCCTACAAATGGCTGGCGTTCTTAAGGGAACCCCTGCATTTGTCCGGCCACCCCCCCTGCCCACCCACAAAATGGGGCAAGCTGTCAATCAACATCGACAGCCACCCTGTCTTGTTGCGAGCCTCATAGTGACTGAACTTCAGTCGCTCAGCAGGGCTCACGCATGCCGGACGTGGTGTGTGTGCGGAGGCAACCATTGAGCACCTTGTGAGCGCAAAGCGCTTGCAAGCAGCTCTGGATCGGGCCCTTTGTCCCCAGGCTGGAATTTTGGAGCAGCCTATCTGTTTCGGTTTGCAAACTTTTTGAAGCGAACTGAAGCCTTCAACAGCAAGGAGTGCACCTTACCCCAGACAGCTGTGAGATGTTGAAGGGTGTCCTTAACAGCTGGTACATCAATAGCCAGTAGCAATGGGAAACCAGGCAAACAAGGATGATGACCGTACACAGTATAGAATGGTATATTCACTGTGGAGGAGTGGTAACGATCATTATGGGCGAACTCAGCCCATGGCAGAAGTTCTAGCCAGTCATCTTGGGGGGATGAGATAAGCAAGTGAAGGACCTGTTCAAGATCCTGGTTCACCCTCTCTATTTGCCCATTAGTCTGAGGATGATAGGCCGTGGAGTTTTCACTATGTTCTGCCCTTCAAGTTTCACTTGAAGGGCAGAACATAGAGATCTCCAGAATTTGGCCACAAACTGAACTCTCCTCTATCAGAGATAATTTCCTGGGGAAGACCGTGTAAACGTAATATCTCCTTAATGAAAAGTTGTGCAACCTGAGACGTGGATGGCAGACCTGTCAGGGGAACGAAGTGAGCCATTTAGAGAACCTGTCAATGATGACCCATATGAACCTGAGAAGGTGGTAGTTCCATAATGAAGTCCATAGACAAGTGGAACCAAGGCTGTTGAGGGACAGCCAATGGATTCAATAGACCAGGAGACATTTGTCTAGGAATCTTGTGTTGGGCATATTTAATACAGGAAGCAACAAAGTCTTGGACATCGGTTTTCAGAGTTGGCCACCAGTTGGAATGTTGAATAAATTTGACAGTCTTCTCCACTCCAGTGTGTCCAGAGAATCGAGAAGTGTGAGCCCAATGGAGTAGCTTTTTACATAGATCTGGTGAAACGAAAGTCTTCCCTCATGGGGGATCAGGAATGAGCTTGGAAAAAGCAAATGAGGTGGGATCTAGAATCGTACGTGAAGAATCCTGGACTTGATCTTTTACTGAGTTCCAGGTGTGAGATAAGGCATCTGCCTTAGTATTCTGAGGACCAGGATGATAGGAGAGTTTGAAATCAAATCGGGAGAAAAACAGCGCCCATCTGGCCTGTCTGGGATTCAAACAGTGAGCTGTTTGCAAATAGAGCAAATTCAGTGAAGATTGAAATGGTGTACTGAGCTCCTTCCAGGAGATAGCGCCATTCCTTTAGGGTTAGCTTAATCACGAGTAACTCTTGGTCTCCAATGGAGTAGTTTCTCTCTACTGGTAGAAATCTCTGGGAGAAGAAACAACAGGGATGTAACTTCCCATTGTTGAATCACTGGGAGAGAACAGCTCCTACCCCTTCCGTAGAGGTCTCTACTTTCAGAATGAAGGGGCAAGTTGGATCGGGTTGTTTCAACACTGGTGTAGAGATGAAGGCTTGTTTCAACTGATGGAATGCAGAGATAGCTTCAGAAGACCATACACTGGGGTTCGCTCCCATCCTGGTAACAATTGTAATGGGAGCAACCAAGGAAGAGAATCCTCTGATAAACTTGCGATAATAGTTTGCAAAGCCTAGGAATCACTGAATGGACTTTAAGGTGGTAGGCAATGACCAGTTGAGAATGGCCTGTAGCTTCTGTGGATCCATTTGAAGTCCTGTACTGGAAATTATGTACCCAATGGACTGGGTCTCGAATGTGCATTTCTCCAACTTGCAGAAAAGCAGATTTCTTCTTAACCTAAGAAGAACTTCCTTGACCTGGGAACGATGTGACTGAAGGTCTTGAGAGAAGATTAAAATATCATCCAGGTAGACCACAACTGACTTGTAGAGAAGGTCTCTAAAGATCTCATTAATGAAATGCTGGTAAACTGCAGGGGCATTGCTGAGACCAAAAGGCATCACCAAATATTCATAGTGCCTGTCCCTGGTGTTAAATGCAGTTTTCCATTCATCACCATTATGTATGCAGATCAAATTATATGCCCCCCTTAAGTCGAGCTTGGTAAAGATTGAGGCACCCTTCATTCTGTTGAATTTCTCAGTTATGAGCGGAAGTGGATACTGGTTCTTGATGTTGATATCGTTAAGTCCAAGGTAATCAATGCAGGGGTGTAGTTCACCGTCCTTTTTTTTTTACAAAGAAGAACCCAGCTGGTGAGGTGGAAGGACGAATAAACCCTTTCTCCAGATTTTATTTGATATATTCGGACATGGCTTGAGTTTCAGGCAACGAGACAGGGTAGGTCTGACCATGAGGTGGAGTCTTTCCTGGAACTAGATCAATGGGACAGTCCCATTCTCAATGGGGTGGAAGGGTGTCGGCACCCTGTTTACTGAAGATGTCACAAAAATCTTGGTAAACTTCATGAAGACCCTCTAGGGATTTCACAAGACAGTTCCGTAAAGGAACCACATGATGGAGACAGTTCTGAAAGCAAAATGGACTCCAGGCGGTAATCTGCAAGGTAGCACAATCAATACGAGGATTATGTCTTTGAAGCCATGGGAGGCCCAGAATTAATTTGTGAGAGGCTTTGGGAATCACTAGATATGACAAACTTTCTTTTTGGAGCGCACCAATTTTGATGTGGCAGCCATTCAATAGGAATGCGATGTCTGTGAACGAAGTCTGCAGTGAGGAAATTCCAGCAGCTCCTGAGTCAAGCAGAGCAGGAACACATAAATAGATGTGGTTCACCTCCAGCAAAGCAATAAGGGTAGGATCAGTTTTCTCACATGATTCCATGGATACTCCTAACTTAACCCCTCTATCATAAGTTAGGAGAGGGCGTTTCCCAGATGGCAAGGACATAACTTGAGGTAATGCTCCGGAGAAGCACAATACCGACAGAGATTCCCTTGACTTCTTCTCTGACAATCTTCAGTAGTCATCCGGGAGTGGTTTACTTGCATGGATTCATAAGGAGGAGGAGTAAAAGAGGTAACGCATGGAACAGGATGACCTTTGGCTTGTGGAACAGGATGACCTCTCTCTGTGCCGCAAGTCGACCTTATTGCATAAAGAAATCAGACCGTCCAACAAAGTGGGCAGTTCGTGGGAAGCTAGATCATCTTTGATTCTCTCAGATAATCCATTCCAAAAAGCTGCTGTTAAGGCATCTTCATTCCAGCTTAGCTTTGAGGCTGGTGTACGGAATAGTATCACATACTGGCATACAGTCTTACTGCCTTGACGAAGACGTAAAACATAGTTGGAGGTTGAGGTCGTTCTACCAGGCTCATCGAAGATTTTTTGGAAGGTTGATACAAGCTCAGTGTAATTGGAGATAATTGGTTCAGCCTTCTCCCATAGTGGAGAAACCCAGTCCAGGGCTTGACTGGTTAACAAAGATATTATGTATGCCACTCGAGTCCTGGCAGTGGGAAAGTTCGCTGCCTGCAACTCAATGTGGATCTCGCACTGGTTCAAAAAACCTTGACAAAACTTTGGATTCCCGTCGAACTTGCTGGGAGGAGAAAGTTGAAGACGGGGTACTGGAAGAGAAATGACTGAAGGAGCAGATACTCCAGAGAGAAGAGTTTGAATATTGTCCAAATGAGTAGAGTCATCTTGGATGTATTGCATCATCTGCATCTGGGCAGACTCCTGTCTTCCCAGATGATTCAACACGTCCTGAGTGGAATCAGATCCAGGGCCCTGAATACCAGATGGGTCCATGTGGCCAGTACAAACTGTCATGGACTGAGGAACTTGGAGTTGTGTACCCAAACTGGGGTGTTGGACAGAGACACCTAGATCAGTAGATGGTTTGAAACTGGATGGTTTAATATAATTTCTGCTCATACAGTTGAAATAAAAGAAGATTGTAGTGTAAGATTAAATAATAGAATCCTCTGAGCAGAGATAACACAACTAGAAGATGCTGAATAAGATTGTAGGGGAAAGTCTCTAATTAGTCGTTAGACTTGGAAAAGGAACTGTAGACTTGGAACTTGAATGAACTTGAACTTGATCTCCAGACTGGAGTATCGTGGACTGAACTGAAGAACTTGGATTTGACTCCAGGCTGGAGTACTGTGGATTGAACTGAAGAACTTGGATTTGACTCCAAACTGGAGTACTGTGGATTGAACTGAACAACATGGATATGACTCCGGACTGGAGTACTGTGGATTGAACTGAAGAACTTGAATCTGACTCTGGACTGCTGCAGCAATGGACATTGTTGTACTGGCAACCAGCATGTGTTACAGGGAGGTCCTTTATAGCACCAAGCTGGTGCAGATTGGCTGAGGCAACTAGAGACTGCTGCTGACTGGATGCATCGGTATCACCAGACCTGGCCCAAGATGGCTGCACCCAGGTCCTGGAGAGTTTCAATGCTGGCACGCCACATGCGCAGGGATCTGCAGCAGTGGGACACAGGCAACAGTGGGGATGTTGCAGCCAATCCTCCAACGGAGGCCCTGCACTGGAGATCGCCAGAGTAGCAGACCGATGGCACGGCAGATTGCGATGGAAACAGACGCACAGGAAGTTACAAGGGTCTGGGGCAGAGGTCTCTGGCACAGTTTGTGACTCCATCCTGTCTATGCCCACCTCTCCAACCACATATGTTATCTATGAGAGTGTCTCTCCTCTTCCCCTGTCTGTGCCAGCCCTATTGCTCTTCATCTGTCTGTGTCAGTCTGTCTGGTCATCCCCTGAGTGTGCTAACATCTCTCTAATGTCTGTGCACATACCAAGTCTAGGCAAACCTCAGCCCTTACATTGGATTTGCCAGTCTCTCTACTCTCCCTGCACCAGCTTCTCTGCTCTTGCACTGCTTGTGGCAGCCTCTTTGCCATTGCTCTGTCTGTGCCAGCTTCTCTGCCCTTGCTCTGTCTGTGACTGTCTTTCCCCTTCTTCTCTGTGTACCAGCAGTTCTGCCCTTTTTCTGTCTGCTCAAGTCTATCTGCCCTTGTCCTGTTATGCCAGATTCTCTGCCTGTCTCCACCAGACTTTCTGTCCTTTTCCTGTCTTTGCCATTGTTTATGCCCATATTTCCTTCCCCTTATCTATAGCCAACATTTCTCAATGATTGCATTGGCCTCTCTCCTTCCCTGTCTGTACCAGCTTCTCCTATGCCCTTGACTTTGCCAGTCTCTCTACATCCCCTGTCTTTGCCAGTCTTTTTCAATCACATCTTTGTCAATCTCTCTCCATTCCTTAACTGTACTAATCACTCAATCCACTGCCTGTGCCAGCCTCTCTCCTTCCCCATCTATGACAGCCACTCTTCTTCTCCTGTCTGTCCCAGTCTCCCTCCATTCCTTGTCTGCACCAGCCTCTCCCCATCCACTGTCTGAGCCAGCCTCTCTCCTTCCCCATCTGTGACAGCCACTGTCCTTCTCCTGTCTGTCCCTGTCTCCTTCCATTCCTTGTCTGCTCCAACCTGTGTCCAGTTTATTGGATCATTCAGGATTATACATAGGCTAAATTATATTGATGTGCCAAGAGGTAGACAATGGTACTAATTGTACTTTAACTGTTCTCGTAGTCATAGCATTCACATTGCAAATAAATGAATTAAAAATCTTAATGTGCAACTTGCCTTTACCTCAGTGCATTATTTAGATCTTTGAAACTCCTATTAAGGTACACAAATTGGGATGTAGTCAAAAGGTCTACAGTCGAAAGGCTGACAGTAAAAAGGTCTACAACTGAAAGACTGACATGGACATAAGGTTATGTGGTTAGAGTTGAGTTTTGCACAGGACACAGCTAAAAGATGGGAGGGGGGTTTTGTGTAGAGATCTTAGATTAACACTGCCCTAGCAAGTTAAAATTTTTGACAGAAAGCTAACATGGTGAAAGGTATAATTCGAAAACTAACTGGTTGGATTGTAATGCCGTTATTCGGATAATAAATCTTTGGAGTTGGTGGTGCTCCCCAGAGTCAGAACGACAAGATATATAGAAAGAAGAAGAAAAAGAAGACTCTTTGTTGGAGGCACTCAAAATATAAATGAAAAATCAAGATTTAACTTTTAATAGTTATATTTCTAAAATATAGGTTTGACATGCAACATATAATATCAGATATGAAGTTGACATACAACACACATATAATATCTATAGTTATTGACAAATATATGCCAATAAAGGAAACTTATGAGAGATTTATACTCATAAAGTTACATATTCTGGATGATGGCGAATATTGGTAGGTAAAAGTCAATCTGTTCATAAAAATACTTCAGATATACGTAGATAAATACAACCATAAATTAGTATAGGTCAGAAAAGTCTCCAGAATGATGATTGACACATATAATGTAGACAAATACAAGCATAAAATGCCTTCCTGCTCAGAGGATCCCTCAGTGCACCCACTTAGGACAATATAATTTATATAGACACACACGTCATATCCTAATGCCTGTGGGAAGAAACATTTGGTAGAATATGTTGACATTCCAAAATAAATAGACATGTGACAAGATATTGAAATATATCAGTCCCACTTATTAGGATAAAGTGGTAGCAGCAGATTGTCACCTATGGAGCATGAAATGGGTTAGATAAAACAATGTCAGAATTAAATATCTGAATGTGAAAAATCAGTGGGTATACCGTGTCATAAGTATCACAATAGTAAAGGAGAGGTGCCCAGATCCTGACTACCCCACTTCTCCTGTCACCGAGTCTTGTGTAAAACAGAGGACATGGGATGAGAGAGTGGGGTTGGCAGCAGGTAGGAAGGAAGGGATATGAGCACTTCTGCTGTCAGTGTGCGCAAACCCTGGCTATCCTGATATCAAGGACATTGCAGGACAGGTGGGGCCGGTCGGCTGATGAGAGAGTGCGAAAAAAGAAATAAGATGCAGTATGTGAGATAATTAAATGCAGTTAAGTCACAAGATTTGAATTAATACTCAAAAAGATTTTTATTTGCCAATATATATCAGTTTGGCAATCCAAAAAGATCAAGGCTTGTTAAAGATGGAATTAGTAACGGCTAAGCATATGCTAGATATATATAGGAACATATGCTGGAAAGTGGTATCCCAGAGTTAATAATCTAATGGTCCCCAGCGTTATGCAAACACCAGAAGGGCTGAGTATATTATTCTCTCTATTACCTGTAGTATCTAACTGAAGTCCTGTTCCTAGCAGTGAAAAGACTATGTGACACAAAATACCTGCAAGTCACAACTCTCAGAGAGTGACTGATTCCTGAGCGGGTGTGCTGTGATCACCGCACAGCTCCATATAATGCCTGTGAGTGCGGGGAATCCAAATACCTCGTGCGGCTGCACAGCGTGCAGATCAGGACAGCTTGTAATGAGATGTGGCCATGGAGGACAGGCTGTTGCAGCTGCTGTCCTGTGATCGGGCGGCAGTGAGGTGCAGGGGAAATCCCGTGTGCACGTCAGTCGGGAGGGTGCCCTGCCTTCCGGATCACATGACCATGTTGATGATGTACGTTTCGCCTGTTGAAAGACTTGTTCACATCCAGCAAAGTGTGATGTGTTCAAATGATATTTATACCCTGCCTGGTTACAGTGAAACAATAGTATAATTGACAATTAAGACATAGCGTTAGTGCCCAGAGACATAATTATTAATTTATAATGGTATCCAAGGACATAAGTGAAAAGCATATCATTGCCATATAAATAGTGATATTAGGATAAAATAATTATTAGAGGGTATTATTCTAGTGATAATAAGTTAATCAGTGTAATAATTAGGATGAGGTGGTAAGCAAACATAACAAACAAAGTTTTTTAACCAAAAGAATAACAGACAAATCCCCTGATTAATCTATTGACCAAGGAGTTCATGGGAAGTGCATACCATGAGCATATATGTACACATATACACAATATATACATACACACACATATACACACACACCTACACACATCTCCATTGGGTAGAGTTATACATGTTTTTAGTCAATTCTATTCCAAATCAATGAGGTCAAAAGGCAAGGAGAAGGGAAAGAGATCACTATTCCAAAAGGATCTGTGTATATATATGTGTACTGGTTCGTAATGACAGTGTGAGTCCCTTACTCATTAAACTATTTATACATTTGTATGGACAGATGTATATCAAATCATTGGTACTGAAAACTTTAAATAATGATAGTATGTGGAGAAAACATTATATGTGGAAACAAAGCAGCAGTGGTATATAAGTAGACAGATGAGGGAAGATAATACTGGAATTTAATATATACCATTTAATTAGCAAGTGTAGTGATATTAATGTCCAAGGTTACTAATAATTGTACAGTATAGAGACTGTAACATGCATATACACATCTGTATGTATACCTTAAGGTACACAATGCATAAATGCATGTGTATCTATAAGTGCAAAAAGGGGAGGAGCAGTATCGAATTCAGGATGTTAGAGAAACGAACTATAGTTGATATATTCATTTAATCCTCCTGGTGTAAGGGTGCCCAGTTTGAAAGTCCATTGACTTTCCCATCTAAGTAGTTCCTTTGTAAGGTCACCACCTCTTATGCCAAGTTTGACTTCCTCTAACCCAAAGGTTTTGAAATATTTAAAATTTCCTTTGTGGGTATGATAGAAGTGCCTGGCCACTGACGTCAGTTTCTTCTTTCTTAAAAAATCCTGATGGGCATTTCTAATGGTGCCAATGTGTTCCAGGATCCTTTATTTGAGCATACCACATTCACAAGTAATGCAATAGACCACTCCTTTGGTTCTACAGTTGATATAGTTCTTAATTGATAATGACATGGTCGTATTTATCACTTGTTTCTTTTTAATCATGTGGGGACAAGCCTTACATGATCCACAGGGGTATGAGCCTTCCATTGGAGGTGGACGGGGGTTGGTACGTCTATAGTGGCTTTGGGTGAGGTTATCCCATAGGTTTTGAGATCGTCTCCAGCTCATTGAGACATTGTCACTTAGGTTAGATGATAAATCCTTATCCAGATGTAGAATATGCCATTGTTTCTGGATAACGTTCTTTATCGTTTTCCATTCATGACAAAAGTCTCCCACAAATCGAATAGTATCTTTTGTATCCATTCCAATTTTACTTTTATCAGTGAAGATAAGATCTTCTCTGTTGGTTTTCAAAGTAGATTTCAGTGCCTTTTTAATAGACCTATTGCTGTATCCTCTTTCCTAGAGTCTAGATGACAAAACCACACTTTGTTGTTTAAAAGTTTGAGGATCAGAGCAGTTCCTATGAAGGCGGAGGAATTCACCTTTGGGGATGTTTTTCCACAGTTGGTGGAAAGTGTGAACTGGTTTGATGCAATACACTGTTAGTAGCGGTGCTTTTCCTGAAGAGTTCAGTTTCCAGAATCCCCCTTGAGTTCTTATACTGTAAATCTTTAAATCCAGGAAAGTTATCATGGTGTTACTGATCTCATGTGTTAATTTGAGATTAAAGGTGTTGTTATTGAGATGTTGGATAAAGTCATGGAGGAGTTTTTCTTCACCATCCCAGATGACAAGAATGTCATCTATGTAGCGATACTATGCGATAATGTGGTTGGTATAATATTTGTTGTTATCATTAAACACATGTTCACGTTCCCACCAACCTAGATAAAGATTCGCATAGGTTGGTGCGCAACCAACCTATGCCAACAGAAAATAATGTCAACAGATATGTCAACATTTTAACCTGTTTAAGTGTTGTAATGTCTATATTATGAATGTCGACATTTTGACCATGTTGACATTTTGACTGTTGACCTTTTGTCCATGTCGATATTTTAAACTGTCTAGATATTGATTGTCTAACTTTTAACCTAGTCTAAGTTATGTATATGTCTATATTTTGACTGTTGGCATATTGAATGTCAACATATTGACCATGTCTACATTTTGATTGTCAAATGATTTGACCATCTCAATGTTTTGGTGTTGATGTTGATGTTTTGACTGTCGATGTTATGTACCCAACCCCACAAATTACCCATGATACACAAAAATAAAGAACTAACACTGACCTTGCCAATTTGCAAGTACTTTTATTATTGTTTGCTCCCTCTATTGTTATTTATGTTTAATAAAGACAAAGTTTTAGACCACATATTGAATACACACTTTTAGTCTACACTGACACATCAATATGATTGAGTAGAGTTTATAGGAAATGCTGCAGTGTAGCATAATGCAGATGTTACAGTAAATATTGCAACAAAGGCACAGAGGGAAAAGTAGATACATTTAGTAAATTTACCACAAAGAATTTTTCTTTGGTATCAGACACATAATTTAGCATTATGTTTACATTTTCAAGGTCAGAACACACAAAATTTACAGGGATGGAATGCCCATAAGAACCTCAGCCAACACAAAAAAATAAATACCAAAATACAAGGTATTTCTGCATAGATAAAACTTAATATAGAACAAAAAAACTCAAACTACAAGGAAGATCTTTCCAATCTAATCCAACCTATGTGCACTAAATTTACCACTTTCATCCAAAGTACTGCATGATACATACAACAGGACTGACAGCCTACTAGCTTCCAAGCCAGTGGTGGAACTGTGGGAGACAATGCAGTCAGTTGCCGGTGTGCTACAGCCCTAAAGGGGGCACCTCCTCCATTGTCCCCTGTACCATGTCCTTCCTGGTGTAACAGAGGAGCCGCCGAGTGGGAGGGCTGAACAGCATCAGTGGCACTCCTCCTCTATGACCTGGACTCTGTGCCCTGCACTGTTCAGGTTGCAGATGTCACGTAACATCTGACCACCACCCTGAGCCTGACTGAGGAGCCGGCAGACAGAGTTTGCACAGAGGCGGATGGTACAGCTGTCGCTGGAGAGCAGCAGATTAACACCAGTGGACAGTGACCGAAAGAAACAGTGGCACTGTCACAGAACAACATTGTAGTAAGTGTAAGCCCTATGGGGGGAGGGGAAGGGCATTCCATATTCCTGGCCACTTTTGAGTAAGGAGTGATTTTTTAAATAGCAAGTGATATCATTCTGTCAAGATAAATTTAAAGAGCAAGATAGTGTAATAATGTATTTGAAATAGATTAGATAAACCTCCAGTGCTAATATACGTATATATATATATATATATATATATATACGTATATTAGCACATGGCTAATATATATATATATATATATATATATATTAGCCATGGTCTCACTCACATCATCTGGATCTTGCAATGTACTGGGGTGTCACCCATGATGTTCACATGAAAAGTCCATAATATAGAAAAAATGAGGGGCACTCACCAGCTTTCCACACATACAGGTATCAAATTTTAATCCTCACAAATACAAATATCATCTCACCAAATCCATTGCGCGAGCCGCACATGGAAGGAGCAGCGGAGGCTGCATGACGGCGCTTCCGGCACATGGAACGCACACGTCACTTCCGCCAGCAAAACTCCAACCAAGGTAACGGCATCACTATCCATGACAATGGAGATACCCAGTTTTTATTGGCACTTGGTACCTGGCCCCTGGTACCTGACATCTATGCACTAGCACACTGTGAGCCTTGGGAACAGCATCTGGACTTGGGACATTATTTAGAATATCAATGACTGATCAAACATCTCATTGCAAAGGATTGCTTCCATCTCTGCGTTGGAGTATACCTCAGTGTGGGACCATCGCTAATTCAGGACAATCTTGAGACTATACTTCAGCTGGTAATTCCATTGTCATTCCCATGCGGGACACTTATCAATTGCCCACTCACAAATAGTGCTTGGACTTTTATCTTTATCAATATTGGTGCATCAGGGTCCATATATAATTAATTATAAGTAATTAACACATGTTGGTTAAAACTGGACCAATTGTCTTTTTAATAATTCATGAAGTTTTAATTTCTGTGTACAGGTTTAATAAATCTTCACACCACATGTTGGTGCTATCACCAGCGGGCCATTGATTAGTCCACACACATATATAATTATCGCAAAAAAATATTAAGCGGATTTCCTTCATTAAGGCCATTAGGTGATACAGTGCCAAGATGAAAAATTCATCTTGCTTCAAGCGTTCTTAGCAACAAAGCATGATCACCACCATGTTTTAAAGGTGGTACCAAATCGATGATGCGGCATCTCAGATATGTAAGTTGATGGCCCAATAGCAAGAAGTGATAGGCTACTGGTTTATCTGTCATGCCACTTGACAAAGCCTGTCTTATTGATGTACGGTGCTTTGCCATTCTTTCACAGAACTTGCAGGTTGTCATCCCCACATAGGACATTCCACAGGGACATGTCAATAGGTATACCACATGATCCATTTGGCAATGTAACTTGTACCGTATCTGAATTGGATTGCCATTCTGTGGATGTGGGAAGCTACATCCTGGGATCATCGAGCGACAAGTGGTGCATCCTGTGCATTTAATGCAACCTTGGCTTCTGCGTCATAAGCCAGGTATGATCACCAGGGGTAGGGCTTCTATTTGGATGCATTAATAGTTGTTTCAAATTTCTACCACATCTATAGGCCATCATGGGAGGATCTTTGAATGCCAGCCCCAGGCTCCAGTCTGTGGCTATGATTGGTCAGTGATCCTTAATTAAATAGGCCACCTGTGAGGAAACATCATCGTACTGGGTCACAAAAATCATACATTCCTTAGCCTTTTTTATCTTAGTGGACACTTTCTGGTGTGCTTTGGTGAAGCAACCCTAAATGGTAGTTCACTTATATCCCCTATCGAGGAAGCGATCAAACATTTCACCCAACTGCTCCTCAGCCTCCTCTGGATCCGTATTATTTCTTATAACTCTCATAAACTGAGAGATCGGGAGGCTATTCTTCAGGCTCGCTGGATAATTACTTGTTGCTTGTAAAATAGTATTATGGTCTGTGTCCTTCCTATAGAGGGTCATACTTAGCCTATTGCCTAGACGATTGACAGTGACATACAGGAAGTTAATGGTATCATGATTGCAATGACCAGTCAGGTGCACCATGCTGTCTAGGTGGTTTAACTCATTCAGCAAAGAATTAAACCCCTCCTAGGTACCCTCCAAATAAAAAAAATATCATCAACAAATCTATTGAATTAAATAATCCTGTCTCCAAACTTAGGCAAAATGTGCTTTGTCTCATATGCATACATTATGGCCACATTAGAGCCCATAGTGGTTCCCGCTACTTGTATATAATATACATCTTCATACATGAAGTGATTATTTATTAAAATCAATTCAAAGAGCTCCAAAATGAACTCTATTGGTAACCCAAGGTGCCTTTTTCTATTAGTAGAGACCTCACTGCCAGAAGGCCATCCACATGAGGGATAATGGTGTACAATGAAGATACATCAAGAGTCACCAATAAATCATCCGCATGCAGATCAGTTAACAGTGCGACTTTGTCCAGGAAATCGCTCATATCTCTTACATAGCTAGGCACCAAAGGGACAAGATCTTGCAGAAAATTATCCACAAACACAGCCAATGGCTGTAATAGGGAACCCCTGGCCGACATTATTGGCCTGCCAGGGGGATCCACTAATGTTTTGTGGACCTTGGGGAGTGTGTAGATCACTGGGCAGACTGGATGTTCAACTTGTAAGTATGAACAATCTCCTCGGTCAACCACCCACAACTCACAGCCCTATTAACAACCACATCAATAATTCCCTTGATCTTAGACATGGGATTACCATCACACTTTTGATACGTATTTTGATCCATTAGTTGACGTTTTATCTCATGATCATAATCAGATAGGTTCTGCAGAACAATCTCCCCACCCTTATCCACAGTGTGCATGACTATCGATCGGTTTTTCTGCAGAGACTTCAGAGCCTGCCTCAGCTCTGGAGTCAAATTACCACCTGTCCTCTTTGGTGCATAGGAATGGGTATCCTGATGTATCATCCTTAAAAAGGTGCATATACTGGCATTTGACGATTGAGGATCAAATAAGTTGGGCTTACGCAAAGCTGATATGTTACACTCACTAATTGTTTGCTCCCTATTCATTGTGCCAAAGTGCTCTCTTAGTCGCAGTTTGCAACCAAATTTAAACTGATCTACAGCCAAGTTTAAAATTATCATGTCTAAAAGATGGCACAAATGACATACCCATAGATTATAATGCTGATTCATGAATAGACAATTGATGATTTGACAAAATGAATATTAAATTCAAATCCACCTGCATCTGCCTCTTCTCCTTGTGCCCCCCTCGCCTCAGATGGGGCCTATATGATCTCCTACAGCGGCGTCACCTTGTGCTCTTGGGGCTGTGGCTAAAAAACCACTAGGCGGGAGGGAGGTAGAAGCATCAGAATCAGACACGGAGTGTGAAGAGGTGGATTCCAACTGTTCAGTACCCCTAGAGAGAGGAGCTCTGAAGAACCTTTGGCAATGTCCCTTAGAGGTTACACCCCTCAGCCATCGGTACACCTGATGGGTCAGATAATCATTGGTTACCGTCTATAATTTTTTGATTTTAAACAAAATTAATTTTTCTTTAAAGGACTCCAACTGTAATCTTAATTTGTTACACCAATTGTCTGTTCGATCTGATCTTAGAGTGGGGAGGCTGGCTTTTTCTAGGTCACTGATTTCTTGCCTAATTATGACCAGTTCTAACCCAACCTCCACAACAACTAATAAGATAAGGTCAAGCGAACATTTGTTTAGTACGCCACACCATTTGCCACAAAATGAGGCACTAGTTCTACCTATGGTGGGCACATTTGCAATCCTAAAACCTCGTGGAATTTGTTGGGACCTATGATACTCAGACAGAAACTGTCCATGCAATGTCAATTCTGTCTCTCTCTGCTTTAAGCGAAATAGCCTATGGTAGATATCAATTGGTTTTTCAGCTGGTAAGTTCCAAAATTCTAAATGATCAAAGTATATTTTATCAGTATCATCGTCACTGAGTGATACCAGGCCATACTCTGCCACCTGCAAAAGGCCCTCATAATTGCTCTTTGGCCTGACACCCATAATACATCCTGTGGTGGTCCTATGGTTTTTCTTTTTATTCCCCTGCGCAATGTGGGGATTTTTTCCTTTTTCTTGATGTGCAATATGAGTTTTTGCTAAAGTTTTTCTCCCTTTTTTGAGAGTGTATTGATCTTCTTTCTTGGTGCCCCCCCCTACTTTTTATGTTTATATTATGAGTAATTTGTGTGCGGTTTGTATCATTATTCATCTACGGTTTGGGTAGATTGTCTAGTATTTATTAATTTATGTATAATTTCTTTTGGTGCTTTTAATGTCTCAAGTACAACATATTGCCTTTCATGAGGGCCTATTGCAGGTGGCAGAGTATGGCCTTGTATCACTCACTGACGACGATGCTGATAAAATATACTTTGATCATTTAGAATTTGGGAACTTACCAGCTGAAAAACCAAATGATATCTACCATAGGCTATTTCGCTTAAAGCTGCGAGAGACAGAATTGACATTGCATGGACAGTTTCTGTCTGAGTAGCATAGATCCAAACGAATTCCACAAGGTTTTAGGATTGCGAATGTGCCCACCATAGGTAGAACTAGTGCCTCATTTTGTGGAAAATGGTGTGGCATACTAAACAAATGTTCACTTGATCTGATCTTATTAGTGGTTGAGGAGGTTGGGTTAGAACTGGTCAAAATTAGGCAAGAGATCAGTGACCTAGAAAAAGCCAGCCTCCCCACTCTAAGATCATATAGAATAGACAATTGGTGTGACAAATTAAGATTACAGTTGGAGTCCTTTAAAGATGAATTAATTTCGTTTAAAAGGAAAAATTATAGCTGTCACCAATGATTATATGACCCATCAGGTGTACCGATGGCTGATGGGTGAACCCTCTAAGGGACGTCGCCAAAGGTTCTTCAGAGCTCCTTGCTCTAGGGGTACTGAACAGTTGGAATCCACCTCTTCACACTCCGCGTCTGATTCTGATGCTTCTACCTCCCTCCCGCCTAGTGGTTTTTTTAGCCACAGCCCCAAGAGCACAAGGTGGCGTCGCTGTAGGAGATTATATAGGCCCCATTCGAAGTGAGGGAGGCACAAGGAGAAGAGGCAGATGCAGGAGGATTTGAATTTAGTATTCAATTTGTCAAATCATCAATTGTCTATTCATGAATCAGCGTTATAATCTATGGGTATGTCATTTGTGCCATCTTTTAGACATGATAATTTAAACTTGGCTGTAGATCAGTTTAAATTTGGCCGCAAACTACATCTAAGGGCCTGATTCAGAGCCACTCGTAAGTGGCAGCTCGTTCGCTCCGAGCGATGTTTGCCCAACTGCGCATGCGTACGGATCGTTATACGCATGCGCGAACCAGTCAGTGCGGCCGAAATTCATGTGCTCGCAAAATAGCGAATACCTCATAATTTGAGTGACAGGATGAGGCGTATGTGGGTGGTAACAGGGGAAGGTGCTTGAAAACGGGGAGTGGAGATCCGATCGCAGGCGTGCTTAAAGGTCAAAACGGGCGTTTTATGGGTGTGCATATTTAAAACAACAGCGTCATTGACCACGTCACTGGGTTATTTTATAGTCAGAACTGCTCGCAAAATTGTGATAGCAAAAACCAACCACAAGAATAGCGAGCAGCTCATACCCTGTTCGATGTACTCGATTAATCTAATAAATAGCGGACATGACGTAGGATGCGAGCGGCCAGGGGGCATAGTTTCCCAAAAAACGACCGCAAGTTTTGTTCGCTCGTTCAGACCTAGAGGCGTGAACAGACCGCAAACAGCAAACGGTTCATTTGAATAGCCACCCCTATTTTCTGGACGAGCGAGAGCAAATAGCGACCGGCTCTGAATCAGGCCCTAAGAGAGCACTTTGGCACAATGAATAGGGAGCAAACAATTGGTGAGTGTAATATTTCGGCTTTGCGTAAGCCCAGCTTATTTGATCCTCAATCGTCAAATGCCAGTATACGCACCTTTTTCAGGATGATACATCAGGATACCCATTCCTTTGCACCAAAGAGGACGGTTGGTAATTGGACTCCAGAGCTGAGGCAGGCTCTGAAGTCTCTGCAGAACAACCGCTCGATAGTCATACGCCCTGCGGATAAGGGCGGGGCGGTTGTTCTGCAGAACTTATCTGATTATGATCGTGGGATAAAACGTCAATTAATGGATCAAAATACGTATCAAAAGTGTGATGGTAATCCCATGTCTAAGATCAAGGGAATTATTGATGTGGTTGTTAATAGGGCTGTGAGTTGTAGGTGGTTGACCGAGGAGATTGCTGCATCCTTAAAAGTTGAACATCCGGTCTGCCCAGTGATCTACACACTCCCCAAGGTCCACAAAACATTGGTGGATCCCCCTGGCAGGCCAATAATGTCGGCCAGGGGTTCCCTATTACAGCCATTGGCTGTGTTTGTGGATAATGTCCTGCAAGATCTTGTCCCTTTGGTGCCTAGCTATGTAAGAGAGACAGGCGATTTCCTGGACAAAATCGCACTGTTAACTGATCTGCATGAGGATGATTTATTGGTGACTCTTGATGTATCTTCATTGTACACCATTATCCCTCATGTGGATGGCCTTCTGGCAGAGAGGTCTCTACTAATAGAAAAAGGCACTTTGGGTTACCAATAGAGTTCATTTTGGAGCTCCTTGAATTGATTTTGATAAATAATCACTTCATGTATGAAGATGTTTATTATATACAAGTAGCGGGAACCACTATGGGCTCTAATGTGGCCCCCATGTATGTCACTGTTTTCATGCATGCATATGAGACAAAGCACATTTTGCCTAAGTTTTGTAGACAGGATTATTTATTTCAATAGATTTATTGATGATATTTTTTTGATTTGATCCCTATGTTAGGGATTTCTGGATATCCCAGTTGACTAATACAGGGGCACCATAGATATGTTTGATTTTGAGCATTAGCATTTAAATTGGGTTCATACTGCAATATAATAGCTCTGATTGAGCCCAAATCATTTAATCTCTTAGGTCTATATAATATAAATGATCTTGCCATGGCAATGTGTGGGACCCTGCTTGGGCTTAGGCTGGTATATTCTACGGCCATTGATTGATGTATTATGGGAGGTGACCTCTGTTGAGGATGTGGCACTGGTTGTGATGGTGGTGTCTATGTTGCCATAACTACGGCCACTGACTGACGCACGATGGTCGGTGATCCTCTGTGAGGACGCGTCATGGACAGATGCCTTTACTTTGGTTGGAGTTTTGCTGGCGGAAGTGACGTGTGTGTTATATGTGCCGGAAGCGACATCACGCTGCCTCTGCTGCTCCTTCCGTGTGTGGCTCGCGCAATGGATTTGGTAATGTGCCTTTCCGTCCTGGGCTTATGAACAAACCTGAGGTAAGCTCTATCTGTTTGGCTAACTAATTGCTGCAGATGGTTTGTGAGCATTTGGCACCTTTTGTTTGATTGACTGGGGTATTTAGAGACCCATTGGGGTAGTACTCAGTGCAATATAGGATCTCTAAAGGATTGGTTGTTCACTGATTTACTTGATATATTGCTATATCTCCTGAAGAAGGTCTATCTAGGACCAAAACATTGAGATGATATTTGTGAGACGATATTTGTATTTGTGAGGGTCAAAATTTGATTCCTGTATGTGCGGAAAGCTGGTGAGTGCCCCTCATTTTATATATATATATATATATATATATATATATATATATATAAGCTAGCAACAATGGACCGGCACTTCAATATATAGACAGCGGCTACTTGGTTGCCTTCAGCAGTGTAAGGGACAGTAGAACAAAAGAGCTGCGGCACTCCAAGATTGGTGAAATAAGTAATGCTGTATTTAAGCCGACATTTCAAAGCCTTCAGGCCTTTTTATCAAGGCACATACAGTGTGTCAAAAAACAGATACACAAACGATCTTACCTTAAGAAGGCAAGGCACCACACTCGTCTGCTGCAGACCGGGGAGAGGGGCCCGTCACGTGTTCCGGGACGTCCCTGAAAGATGACATCACAGCGCTGCCGGGTTGCTGAAGCAACCCGCTAGTTGCCGGAAGAGTCTCCCCGGTCTGCAAAAGCAGAACAGAGACACATCAAAAAGATAAACTTCTGAAAATAAACATGGTGGGATATGCAAAATACACAAAAAACAGTACCTGATAACTATGATAAAAGTAATATTACAGGCACATATCTCAGTTGGTATAACTGAACACAATAATACCCGCACTAATACTGCAAGCAATACTAGTCAAAAAACGAGGGGAGTCACAAGAGAGTCTCTCAACCCCCGAAGAATGACAAACAACGGATCACAAACAGACTAACACCCACACCATACAACCATAAACATGGACACAAAGTAGCAAAATATAGCTCCTAACAAGGACTCAATACAAGAATACTATCATGATTATATCTTAAGCATATTCCAATTAATTTTTTCATTAAGTCCCAGTTATCTGGTTGCACCATGGGGAGCAATGTCGCCCTGACCTACGCGAACATATTTATGTTCCAGGAGGAAAATAAGTTGTTTTTCTCTGATCCATCTATATCGAAACATATTTTATTATATGCACGGTACATTGACGATCTGTTTGTTCTGTGGACGGGGGGTGAGGAGTCATTGTTACAATTGATGTCTGAGGTTAATGCAGCAGAGTCACCTATTAAATTCACGTTTCAATACAATTAATCGTCCTTGAATTACTTAGACGTTCAAGTGTCCATTATTAAGGGCAACATTGTGACGGGAGTGTTCTGTAAACCTACAGACAAGAATACCTTACTCCTGGCTAGGAGTCACCACCCTAAACCCCTCAAAAGTGGATTGCCAAAATCTCAGAAGATGAGGGTCGCCCGTATCACTAGTGATTTGGAACAATCGGCAGTAGAAATCGATAAAATCATTGATAAGTTTTTGGTGAGGGGATATGACTTACATTCCCTACACAAAGCTAAAGAAGAGGTCTTAAGGATACCACGGGAGATCTTGCTGCGTCCTACAGTTAGAGATAAGAAAGATTCCATTCCTTGGAAAATGGAGTTCCAGACCAGCAGCCCGGTGGTCCAAAGAGCTACTAGGGCACTGTGGCCTATAATAAAAACCGACAAAGACCTTCAGTGCTTTAAAGACAAAGTTCCTATGCCATGTTACACTAGGGGCCGGAGTATACGGGATATGGTAGTCCGTACAGACATTACGAACTTAGTTCAGCAACAACCATCCCGGCCATCTTTTCTTCACAGGACCAATGGATGCTACAAGTGTCTCCATTGCACTACGTGTTCCCACATGATTACCGGTGAATCTTTTAAACATCCTCATAATGAGAGACGATTTAATATCAACTATATCTTGAATTGTCTATCATCTTTCGTAATTTACATTATTATCTGCCCGTGTGGTTTTTATTACGTAGGACAAACCACGCGGACTGTGAGAGAAAGGATGGCGGTACACAGATCCTCGATTAAAGCAGCGTTGGCTAAAAGATCTTCGGACCAGCCGGTGGCACGCCACTTTTTGCAACAGGGCCACACGGTAGCCTCTCTCCGTCACATGGTCATTGACCATGTTCCGGTGTCTATTCGGGGAGGGGACAGAGCTGGAAAACTATTGCTCCTGGAGACTAGATGGATCCATCAACTGGGCACAATTGCCCCTTTGGGACTTAATGAAAAAATTAATTGGAATATGCTTAAGATATAATCATGATAGTATTCTTGTATTGAGTCCTTGTTAGGAGCTATATTTTGCTACTTTGTGTCCATGTTTATGGTTGTACGGTGTGGGTGTTAGTCTGTTTGTGATCCGTTGTTTGTCATCCTTCGGGGGTTGAGAGACTCTCTTGTGACTCCCCTCGTTTTTTGACTAGTATTGCTTGCAGTATTAGTGCGGGTATTATTGTGTTCAGTTATACCAACTGAGATATGTGCCTGTAATATTACTTTTATCATAGTTATCAGGTACTGTTTTTTGTGTATTTTGCATATCCCACCATGTTTATTTTCAGATGTTTATCTTTTTGATGTGTCTCTGTTCTGCTTTTGCAGACCGGGGAGACTCTTCCGGCAACTAGCGGGTTGCCACGGCAACCCGGAAGTGCTGTGACGTCATCTTTCAGGGACGTCCCGGAACACGTGACGGGCCCCTCTCCCCGGTCTGCAGCAGACGAGTGTGGTGCCTTGCCTACTTAAGGTAAGATCGTTTATGTGTATCTGTTTTTTGACACACTGTATGTGCCTTGATAAAAAGGCCTGAAGGCTTTGAAACGTCGGCTTAAATACAGCATTACTTATTTCACCAATCTTGGAGTGCCGCAGCTCTTTTGTTCTACTATATATATATATATATATATATATATATATATAGTAATAATGCCAAAAGATATCAAACATGGGTAAACTTAAGGAAACGAGCACACCACCATTATTTTAAATGTCCAAAAAATCATAATTTAATATAGCAGCAAAAAACATATCAACATGTACAAGACATGTAAAATAGATATTAGTGCCCATCCAAGTTCCAAGAAGGAGACTTAGCTTCAAAGAGAGGAATTAATGGCCATCCCGACGGACCATTTTGGCAATCACATAGCCTTTTTCAAGGGTCAGCCACAAAGATTAGTTGTGTAATGAGGCTTTATATGCTATAGACTATTAACATAAATTGCACCCACCTGTCTAAATGCACTCAGCTGTCGAAGGCCATCATCGACCTTACTCACCTGAATGGAACCTGTGAACTCACCCGAGTTCCTGGAGGTCACACATCACGTTCCGTCATCCGGGAAGTGACATGAAGGAACATCCGGCCAGACAGAGCGCAGAGCTGCCTGCCAAGAGAGCTGGGGGAATGACCAGGCACACACATCAGGGAGCTTGCCATGTAGCCATGGCAAATGGGTGCACATAAACAAATCTTCCATAAAACAAAAACAGAACACATTTTAATAATAAAAAAATAGTTATAGACATCCCATGTGGTAGGAAGGCATATCAATATGGGCAATATATATTTGTCAAGCCTATCTATTATTTAAGCATATTTTGTGGACTCAATCTTTTTAATTTAGCACTTAGATATATTCGCACTAACTTAATTATGGTGTTAACACATCATTAATATTAACACTAGTGTTAATCATAGATTATTGGTCCACTTTTTTGCTAAGTCTATTACTAGATAATTTCCTTCCCTTTGTCATTAGATCATAGCCATTGGATAAATTGAAGACCAATAACTATACATCATATTATATCAAAAATAAACAGAATAAAGTATAAATAAAGGGAGAAGTTAAAAAAGAAGAATATATACATGGAATCATAATTGATATTGAGTTGTTATAGCAAACAGGACATCGCTGCACAATAATATTTAGCCAATGAGTAACATTGAGAACTTGTAATGCAATTTCAGTAAGACAAATCTAGGCATATACCATCATATTAAACTAGACGGAGGATATGACATTATGTCAACATGATCAACTCATCAGTGATATTATTAACTCAGAAATTGAGTGGAAAGAACAAGAAGCAGTTGAATATTAGATAAATGGAGTAAGCAATAATTCCTCATTGAGTCCAATAGGGGACATCAAATTTTACTTATATATCCATTCACATTCACGTTATAAAAGGGAGCGATGTCTGCCTCCCCCTCTACATGAGGGTAGAATGTGATCCACTGGCATGAAATGGAAGTCCTTACCCTGGTGTCCGCAAGAGATGAAATGCTTTACTACTAGTGGTGTGCTGGCATCAATTTTTTCTTTAGCTTTTGTTATTGAGCTCCTATGCATGCCAATTCTCTCCTTTAGCATACATATTGTTTTGCCCACATATATGTTGTTGCAGGGGCATACAATTACATAAACAATGTATTTAGATTCACATGTCATTTGGTGCTTCAAACAATATGTTTTACCCGTAATAGGATGGCAAAATTTGTCTCCAATTAGCAACAAATGGCAATTCACGCATTTGGCCCATTTATGAGCACCATTTGTAAGGACAGCCAATTAGAGTTGGTACTAACTCCTGGGCTAATATCGGAATAGGTTAAACATTCTGTTAGATTGTGACTTCTCTTGTAGCAAAACAATGGCGGGTTTGTGCAGTTACCCCTGATAACTGGGTCCGTCTGTAAAAATGCCAGTGCTTTAATATTGCTTTGCGAATATAACCAGAGGATAGTAAGTAAGTGGTAAGGTATATCATCCTGTCTTCCAACTCTTTTTTGGGTTTAGAGACCAGGAGTTCCTCTCTTTTGAGAGATAAGCATTTATCGATTGCATCATTAACCTCACATTTATCAACCTCTCAGTAAGAATTTTTGCCCCATTTTGTCAAGTGCTGCTGGAAGTTCTTCAGTGTTTGAAGTAATCCTTACTACCATCAAAAGTTGGGAGTATGGAAGTCCTCTTTTGAGAGCAGGATGGTGGAAACTGTTTGTGCATAAGAGAGGATTCTTATCAGTTGGCTTTCTAAATATTTCGGTCTTTAATTTCCCCTCTGTTATAGAAACAAGAACATCCAGAAACTCAATATTATGTGGACTACTCTTGTGTGTGAACTTGATCAAGGGTTCTTTCTGGTTGAGGCCATGAACAAATGTCTCTAGATCAACCAAGCTCCCCATCCAGATCATAGAAAGGTAATCTATAAATCATAAATAGCATGCAATAAAGTTGGAAAATATAGGATCTGCGGTAATGTGGGTGGTCTCATAGACATACATGTATAGGTTAGCATAAGCTGGGGCCATATTGGACCCCATAGCAGTCCCCTTAAGTTGTAAATAAAAGGCATTATTAAATAAGATATACAGTAGTTCTTATGCAAAATAACCTCAATTAATAATAACAAAAAATCAACTGGTGGACCATTATACCAAGTATTGTCAGTGATCCGCCTCCTTAACGCTTCCAGACCTTTTACATGATCTATATTTGTATAGAGACTGGATATGTCCAAAGATACCAGCGAACAGTCTTTAGGTGGATTCTCAAATTGTCTTAGTTTGAGCAAGAAATCAGTAGTATCTTTTAGGTAATATTTGTGAATTTTTAGTAATGTATAAAAAAGGGGAATTATTGGATGGTCCTGAGTCAGAAAATTTACAGTAGGTTCATCCAACCAATTGGTGTTCAATCCAAGTTTGATAATGGAGTTGATTTCACATTTATAAATAACTGTAGGATCAAAAAGGTTACTTTTTTATAATAAGAGGTATCAGCCAACTGGCTTAGTGCCTCATTAATGTAATCCATCCTATTTAATACTACAATGCCCCCACCTTTGTCGGCAACATGGATGATAATTTCAGGATTGTTTTTTAAGGATTTGATGGCTTTAATCTCCACCTTTTTAAATTCTAATGGAATTTGTCTTGTCGTTTAATTATTGGTAATGGCTATGATCTAATGATTAAAGGAAGAAAATTATCTAGTATTAAACTTAGCAAAAAAGTGGACCAATAATCTATGATTGACACTAATGTTAATATTAACGATGAGTTAACACCATAATTAAGTTAGTGCAAATATATGTAAGTGCTAAATTAAAAAGATTGAGTCCACATAATATGCTTAAACAATAGATAGGCTTGACAAATATATATGGCCCATATTGATAAACCTTCCTACCACATGGGATGTCTGTAACTGTTTTTCTATTACTAAATGTATTCTGCTTTTGTTTTAAGGGAGATTTGTTTATGTGCACCAAGTTGCCATGGCTACACAGCAAGCTCCCTGATGTGTGCACCTGGTCACTCCCCCAGCTCCCATGGCAGGCAGTGCTGCACTCTGTCTGACCGGATGTTGATGTTCGCTGTCCTGCAACATCACTTCCTGGATGACATAATGTGATGTGTGACCTCCGGAAACTTGGGTGAGTTCACAGGTTCCATTCAGATGAGTAACGTTGATGATGGCCTTCGACAGCTGTGTGCACTTAGACAGGTAGGTGCAATTTATGTTAATAGTCTATAGTATATAAAGCCTCATTACACAACTAATCTTTGTGGCTGACCCTTGAAAAAGGCTATGTGATTGCTGAAACGGTCCGTTGGGATGGCCATTAATTGCCTCTATTTGCTGCTAAGTCTCCTTCACGGCACTTGGATGAGTACTAATATCTTTTTTACATGATGGCTTTTATGTGTTGATATGTCTTTTCCTACTATATTAAAATAAGATTTTTTGGACATTCAAAACAATGGTGGTGTGCTGGTTTCCTTAAGTTTACCTATGTTGGAAAACTTTTGGCATTACTACTGGATTAAGTAACCTGGCACCCACAAAATATACCTGAAGGTGTGTGTGATCTGATACCTGGATATGCTTCTACCAACCTGTTTGGCTCACAGGTTGAACCACAAATTCTAATTGTTCATGTTGTTTTTTTTTTGTTTTGTTTTCTTTACTACTGTATATCTGTTTTTAGATATTATTTGGATTGTTGTTTGTATGATTATTATATTGCATCTACTAAAAATTGTTGTTGTTTAACATAGAGTCAGATATTGGTGACATTACTGGGACAAAATGATTTTTGGAAAAGGACATCTCCAAAATTATTTTTTCAGATACAAACCAATTGGCATTTGATGAAGATAGCCCTAGTGATACATATTCTGATTTACTCAAATTTAGAAAAAGACTAGTGCAGCTTGAGCTCAATGGATTAACACTTTCACAATATCATAAAGATAAATTAATACCAAGGGGCTTCAGAATAAAAAAACAACCGACACTTGGTCACAATAATAAAGAATTTTGCTGACAGTGGTGCCTGATTCTTAATCAGTGATGTTTTGATTTAATGATTTTAGTTATACAACAAGATAATACTGATATTGAAAACATGAAAAAGGATATAATCACATGTGAAATAAGTGGGACTGAGATACTGTCAAAAGAAACCAGCACTGATTGTTTGGCTAAAATAAATGAGAATATCACAAATTTGAAAACAGATTTACTGAATTTAAAAAAAAATAAGTATAGAAAGGTGAGAGATGACTATAAAGAGCTCTGGGTTTATCCCTGGCAATTAAACAAGGAATCTAGGAGAACTTGGAGAGGTGGCCATTATAACAAAAAGAGGGTGAATACAGCATTCACTGATGTAGACTCCCATACATCCATGAGTGATTCCGATCACTCTTCTTCCTCCAGTGGTCCTTTTTAAGGGAAAGTGCTTATACTCGCAGAAAAAACAAATTAGGTTAGGGGACATTAAGCATAAAAAGAACTCAGGAAAAATCCAAGAGGGGAGCAAGGAGATAGTGACATTTAATCTGTCCAGTTATAAGTTTACTGAAGCAGAACAAGTTGTTTCGTCAAAGGGATTATCCTTTGTCCAGACACACAGACAAACAGATTTTTCAATGGGAAACTGAATTTTATAAATCCCAAAGGCAATTGAGGATTTGCAGATTACTTTAATAAACAAACTACAAATACCAACCAATATAAAACTGATAGGCCATTTAAACCTAAAAGCCAATTTGACACTCCCTCTAATAATGCCTCTATATAGAATTTTTGTAGACTGGTCAAAAGAGACTCATTACCAATATTTAAACGACAAATGATAATTAAGGTGCCTATCCACTAGATGATTAAAATGAGCGATTGAACGATAACGATATTGATATCGTTCATTTGTTCTATAATTGTTTGCTAATTGTTCGATAGTCGTTCGATAATCGTTTGAACATCGTTTGAAAATTTGGTCTTTTAGACATCTTTTAGACATCTATCATCATGCAAAGATGCTGGTCAACCTGATGATATCGTCAGGTTCAGCATGTTTGCAGATGATTGATTGTGCCTGCTCTGAATGACATATAATTCAGTGTGGTCACCCTGCAGTATAGTGAATGACTGAATGATGACGATATTGTTATCATTCAGTCTTTTCACTGTCGGGTAGTGGATACTCACCTTAAAGAAATTTATCTCTGGTCATATAAAGAACTTTAGCTCTTTCCAGCGCTTCACACATCTGCCCCATTGTTTGATATGATCAACATCACCAGTTGTAAAAAAAATTACCCAATAGTACACTCTGTTTTTTCATCATAAATAACTGTTAAATGTAAAAATGTAGCATGTTAAGATCTGGGAATCCCATGTTCTAAAGCTTGAAACTAAATCTATGAAAATTATTTAATTAGCAGTCAACTTGTTTCCTAATTAAAATTTACCCAAATATATTGCATGTATATGCAGAAGATTAATCTCAAAACTGTTATCACAGATTATTCTTTTCTGTAATAAACACTTTCCTTAATTTATGCACCCATGTATATATTTGTTTTAAAGCTATTAATGCATCATCTTCAAAAATTGAATTGTCTTACACTGAAGAGGAGCAAGAAGACCTTGAACCTTCATACAAGCATTCTATGTGGTGATCTAATTCTTATTTATTATTCTACTATTGATATGTTAACAAAATATTAATGTGTCTATTCAGCACTGATTTTCCTTTGAAGAAAATGCGTAAACAATGATTTTCAAAATTTTTCAATTAAAACCTACTATTCTGCAATGGGATAATAGATAAGATAAGATAATTATCTTCTCCATTAATTCTCATCTTGCAAAGTACTGCACTGTATTAGGGATTGTTAAAGTCAAATAATTGGATATGATCGCTTGCAATTATTATCTGATGATCTAGTTGTCTATAGTCTGATGGCGAGTAAATTGGACGCTACTCTGCATCGGCGCAATCCGATGCGCACAAATGCACATAACGCACACACATATACATATATGCATACACATAGATGCTTGTATGTGTATCCACATACGTACACATAGACGCTCATATGCGTATTCACATACATACATACAAACATTTTCTATTTCAATACACAAACGCACATATGCGAACGCATATGTATAAAATGGTTCCCATTCACTATAGTTAATAACCAGAGTTATTAAAGGTATTATTAACTAATAATTATGATGTAATATATACTTAAATGAGATCTAAGGTTTAGAATACAGTGGACATGTCATGTTTGGTATCATACTAAATCCCTGTTTATTTGCAGACATCCGTTTCTATCGGCAAGAAAATCGCATCTGCTAGTTATGGATGATAGGGAGTTATTGCATAGATTGTTATTACTTGTATGCAGTGGTGTAGCTAGTTTTAACCAGTTCTTCAGCGGGAAAGATACACAATTGCACTGTTGGAAGACTGAGCCTTACCCCTGATGACTCCATATGAACTGACCAATGGTCAGATTGCCCAGAAGCAAGAACCAATGAGAACCTGTCAATTTGTCCCTTTGGTAACTCTGAAACTTGTAAGGTATATAGGCTGTGTCTCGATATCAGTGTTCAGACATCTTCTTGTGACCGCAGGCTTCTGGTTTGATGACTGTATATTGGGACCAGTGCGCCCTCGCGTATGTATCGGCTTGTACTATTTATAATTGCTTTTTACTCCAACTGTTAAATCTTTCATCGTGTTACTTTTTCTTTTTTTGTGCTTTGGAACCACACGATTGGACTGGAGAGCAATTCTTTCTTAAGTGACTTGCAGCGCTAAATAGCGACTAGTGACTATTAGGAATCAATAGGATCATGCCATTGATCTGTACAGTGTTTTAACAGTTTTTGCTGTTCATTAAAGTAAAAAGTGTTTTAGGACTTCACATAACGCCTTCTCAGAATCGCGTTATATGAAGAAACTACATCAATTTACACGATAACTGCACGGCCAGAGGAAAATTTTCCCATAAGTACATGCAGTATGTTCTACCTCCCCCCAGCTTCATCCCTGCTTACTAGTGACAGGTGACAGATAATTCCAATTAAAGCATGACAAAACTTCAAAAATAGATTGATGTGTGTATCTTCTTTATACTAGGCTATATACATGTAGATTTTTGTGCTATTATATTTACAATTTCGATATGTATTTTAAATATAAAAGCACCAAAATATATATTTTTCAAGGCTAGTATAAAGCCAGAATACACATGTGAATAAATTTACTGAGGTTGCAGTTGTACTTGCCTGTCTGCATTCACCTTAAAGCAGGTACTGATACTGCTCCAAACGCATCACTAAGCATGTGCAGAAGCAGAAACCAAAGGAAGTGTTTTGATTTGAAAAAACAATGTCTTCTGTTACCTAGCTGAAATATCGTGTTTCCGCTATCGCTGTCCCTGCTGAAATTATTGCTGACAAGCAGGCATAATTTTTTATTTCTTAAAAAATTAATGACTGTTGCCCTATAATATTCTCGACAACATGGTCACTATTGCTGAATCAAGCACTTAATATTTTTAAAGCTTTAAATTTGTTGCATTACAATTTCAATCAGCTCTCATGTTACTGTTTATATTTATAATACTGTTAACATTTTCTTTCCATTAGAATTTTTACAGGGAAAACAAAGTTATTGACACTATGTTTAGGAAATACATGCGCATGTATGTACTTAAAATATGCATGGGACATGATGATGGTGTCAGTTGGCTAGATGGTTAAATCTATCAAAGAGCCTAATACATGCTAATCTGAGCCCAGAACCTCTCATTAACATAATTAAATTTTTTTTAGATTTATTTATCTAAATGTTTATTATATAAAAAAATAATTTTACACATATGTTAAAACATAAAAGTTTATTAAATGGCATATAAATTATTCAATTCCACATTAGAAACAGACATTTGTTCTAATACCTATATACCTGTTTTTAACAATGTACATTTTTACAAAAAACATTCATTTGTCTATTTAAAGCACTTGTTTTAAAGGTATTTTTTTTACTCTTGTAAAAGGTGTTCAGCTATGATTTTTCTATGATTGGTCCTCTTAAGGTGTTTTCTTCTTTCTTTGAGGTTTACGGTCATCGTTCACTATACACGCTTTTGATCGCCTTTACTGCTCTATGCCAGCTCATTCCTTTGTTTCCTTGCAGGCTGGACCCTAACCCATCTCTGTACTCCTCATTGCCATTTTCTACCGGAGTGATGATTCAAGATGTTCCTAATCAAAAGAAAAATGTAAGAAATAAAATTAAGAAATCATGTTACTCTAAATAATCCTGAAACACTTTTTCCTAAAAAAATCACCTTGCCTGTGTCCTCACATTTCTGGTCTGGAACTGACCCTAATGCTGTCTACTGTAAAGTCCCCTCATCTCCTCCATTTTAAAATAAATAAAAAAAAACAGCTTACACGCTTTTTATCGCCTTTACTGATCTGTGCCAGCTCATTCCTTTGTTTCCTTGCAGGCTGGACCCTAACCCGTCTCTGTACTCCTCATTGCTGTTTTCTTCCAGAGTGATGATTCAAGATGTTCCTAATAGAAAGAAAAATGTAACAAATAAAATAAAGAAATTGACCCTAATGTTTTTCTACTGTAAAGTGCCCCCCACACCTCCACTTTAAAAAAAATTAAAAAAACTGCTTACACACTTTTTTTTTTTTAAAACAAATTTTTTATTGTCATTCAAAGCATTGAACATCAAAAGTACAATCGTGACAAAACATAGCTCCACCAAGTTGGTTGAGTATTATAACTTATACAATTCAAATAAATTATATCTGGACCTTTCAAGGCAATATACAAGTAACTGTTCTTATTTAATATAATACAATCACAAAAAAATCCTATGGAATTTAGTATATTATTCATACCATATCAAAAGAAGGTAACCAGCCAGTAACCAACATATTGAAAACAAACAATACAACCAAATAAAAAAATACAATGAAAATAAATAAGAAATTTCTGTTGAGAACTGTGTGTCACATAGCTCAGATATTTTAGTAAAAAGAAAAGGATGGGCTACCAAGCTCCCCCCCTCGCCAAACACTTAAAAGAGACTCTTTCATAAGGGAATTAATCAGGTATCTAGTCTAATTGGAGGATCTCCCACCGCACATTGCAACATGAAGAATTCTGCAGTGCTCTATGGAGCTAGAGACAGAGAGCACCTGAAAGAGTATCCACATAGCTCTCCCACATACCAAAAAATCATTCTATCTTGATTTCTTTTTCCAACATGACTTCCAACCAACTCATTCTAAAGAGATGGTGTAATTTTGCCTTGAAAAGAGCTATTGTTGGTGGTTGTGAGTCTATCCAAGTGTGTAGGATTGTTTTACAAGCTGCTGCGCTTATAGCTAATAATAAATGTTTTCCTCCCACTGAGGTATGAATATGATCAGGAAGAACCCCAAATATAGCCCATTCAGGCATCAGTGGAACAAAATTAATCAGATGACTAGTCACATGTGTCTGTACCTGTATCCAAAACCCATGTATTATAGGGCAATACCACATACAGTAAAAAATGTCAGCTGCAGGAGACCCATATCTATAACAGTTTGAAGTCTATGATAATCCCATCACAAAGCTTTTGTAAGGTGAAATATAGGATCTATGTAAAACATTCAGGAACATGGTAGTGTAAGATGAGTAAGGCATTAATGTACAGGCTTTGTTGTAGGATCGATTTAGGTCTTCTACCTGCAAGGCTGTAATCTGGGACACCCACTTAGTATAATTCACCATAGAATTGTTAGGCATAAAGACTGGGCGTAAGAGATTATATGTCACAGCACGCAGAACACCGGCTGTCACTTACCGGGTCCGGTGGCACTGGAGTGTGGGCAGCGGGCCATGTGTTCCCGGAGCCCACTGTCCTCTGCTGTCTCTCCCCTGGCAACTCGCTGCTCTCTCTCCCCTGGTGGCTCACCACTGTCTCTCCCCTGGTGGCTCTGTGTGCAGGCAGATGTGGCTCCCATAGGGACTTGTGCACTGCTCTGCTTTAGATTTAAAGGGACAGGCACAGGAAGTAGATGGTGCTGATTGAGCCTGGTTGGACCCTTACCTATTTAAGGAAATTCCTGGGATTGCTCCATTGCCAGATTATAGGCTCCATTACCTTACTCCAGCATTCCAGTGTATATCCTCTACATGTTCCTGACATTTGGCTTGCCTGTGACTCCAATTTTGCCTGATCCTTGGTACTGCATTTATATCTGGTTCTGACCTTGGCTATTCCCTGTGACCTGCTTTTCGTCTGCTCCCTGGTACTGTATTGTCTATTTGGTCCTGACCCGGCTTGTCAACTACGCTGAATATTCCCTATGCTCCATCCAGAGTTTCCCAGCACCTGTATAGGAGAACCTATCCTGGGGGCCGCGACCTGTGTGTCAGATGCAGCCAAGTCCATACCTTCTTGCGAGGGTCCCTGGTGAAAACCACTGGCACATTATATTCCATGTCTCAGGAATAGGTCATGTCAATTCCCTAAATACGGGCCACATCCTTAATCTACTCGAGAGTTGTGACATTATAAATTTTGGAGATATTATAGGGAATGTGAGCGTAAAGTATTGTCTAAGGAATTATCTCAATCAAGAGCTGAAAAACTCTGCACTATAGCCTCAACATAATGTTTTGCTTGCCAAAATGCAAGTGGATGTCTTGTCAGTAAAGGATATTTGTCCCTAGCCTCCTGGAATATGAGTGGCCTCCCATCTTCTCTTTGTGTCAGCTTGTCAATATTATCAATTTCTAGTATTCGCCATAGTGTGAATGGGTATAAAGCATCTCCCTGCTGGAAATCAGGATTTGCCAAAAAGGGAAGGTACAATGTCTTATAAGCATTTAAAGTAAATTTCTGTCTAACAATGTGCCATGTTTTTCTAGTAAACCAAAGCAAGGGGTTCTCTTTGAGCTCTGAGGGATTTCCTGATCATGGGTGTGTAAGAAACTAATAAGACTGGCTGTTTCCAAAAATTCCTCTTCAAGCGAGGTGTTGGAGTACAAGTCACATTGAAACAACCAGTCTTTAATATACCTGAGATGTGCTGCATAAGAATACACTTGCACATTGGGGCTATCTAAGCTGCTGCAATTTATGTAGGCCAATGCGAGGTCTCTTCACATTCCACACAAATTTCCTGAAAACATAATTAAGTTGTTGGGCATCTTTGTTGGAAATTAGGAATGGCAGAACTTGTATCGGATACATTATTTTTGGAAAAGAAACCATCTTAATTATATTTGTTCTACCTTTTTAAGAAAGCATCAGCTCCTTCCCCCCTTTCAATTCCAGAAAAATTGACCTAATAACAGCAGTAAAATTTAAATCATAAAGTAGGTGTGGGTTGTTAGAAATCTGCACACCCAGATAAGTGATCTGACTGTTTGCCCAAGTAATTGGGATATCTGATATAAACGGAGTACGGGCCGATGGGAGACCTAGGCGTAACGCCACTGATTTACTAATATTAACTTTAAATCCTGATATTTCACCGAAGTCAGATAAAACATCAAAAATATTGTTCAAGGATTGTGAGGGATTCGACACAAATAATAATAATACATCATCGACAAAAGCCGTAATTTTGATCTCTTTTCCACCTATTCGAATACACTGAAAGAAGTTGCTGAATTGTAATATTCTGAGCAATGGATCCAGTGAGATATTGAATAGTAGTGGAGAAAGGGACACCCCTGTCTGGTACCCCTATACATGGTGATAGGGGAACTACAGCAGTTATTGATCAATAAATAGGTGTGAGGGTCAGTATAAAGAAATTTGACAAAGTTTATAAATAAGGGTGGAATCTGCCACCTTTGTAACACTTTAAACAAATCCACCCATAATACCTTATCAAATGCTTTCTTGGTATCTAAGCTAATTAAGACATTGTCAGTTTTATCTGTGCCATGAGAAGCCACAACAGCCACCACTGCCGTCCTAATTCCCTTCACTATTTGTTTGCCTCTGATAAATCCCAATTGATGGTCTATCAATATTTGTGGCATTAACAACTGCAGTCTATCAGCCATTATTTTAGCCATTATTTTGATGTCTGTATTTAATAAGGTTATTGGTCTGTAGGAGTCCACCAACTGGGAGTTTCTATCGGGTTTTGGTATTAAGACCATATGAGCATTGTTAAATTGTGGAAAATCTGTTGTTTTTTAGAAGTAAGCTATATAATTCAAGTAAGGCAGGAGCTAAATAACCCTGCAATATCTTGTAGTATTCATTAGTAAGCCTATCCGGGCCAGGGGATTTATGCAGTTTCAAAGAGGCAATTGCATTTTGTATCTCCTGTAGGGTTATTTCCTGACTCAACATTTTCCCATCCACAGTAGCAAGTAGAGGGAGGTTAAAGTCAGATATCAAACGTTCATGCTTTTCCTCGTCAAAAGGGCGGGTGTGATATAAGTTGGCGTAGTGTTCCTCAAAATGTTGAAGAATACATTGTGTTGAAGTGTCTATGGAATCAAAATTGGGGTCCTTAATAGCAGTGATAAATTTTTTCGACATTTCTGATCTAGACATAGTAGCCAGTAGCCTAACGGTTCTATTGCCCCAACGAAAATACTTACATTTTGAGAAAGTTGTCTTTTTTTGATTGTCAACAAGAAATCATCTAATGGCTGTCTGGCACTAAGGTAAGATGTCTGGGTATCCAGGTTCGGAGTGTTTATATAAGCTTGCATTGTCATAGTCACCGACCTGTAAAGATCCTAGGTATTGCGCTGAGGACTTTTTTTTTGCTGAGCTGTATACTGAATGATGTGGCCTCGCAATGTAGCTTTTGATGCCCCCCAAAACACTGCAGGTCTATCCCAGTAATCTACATTTTCATCTACATAAGTCATCCAGTTATGATTAAGGAAATTTTGGAACTCATCTGAGGAATATAGGTAAGCTGGAAACCTCCGTTGGCAGAACCCTCCTATTAAAGCTGGTTTGCTCAAAATTAAAGATATAGGGGTGTGGTGAGAAATAATTATATTATGAATGTCAACTTTGTACGCTGGACCAAGGCATCTGCTATAAGAAAAGCATCAATGCAAGACCATGAGCCATGGACACCCGAGCAGAATGAGAAGGAATGGTCTGTGGAGTTAAGTAATCGCCAAATATCTGTCAGTTTAAGCATAGTCTTAAAAAACTGAAGTTGTCTACTGTCCGACATATTTGGATTTCTAGGTGCTGGTTGTCTGTCCAGCTAGGGAGAATCAACTGAATTAAAATCACCTCCAACCACCAGGAATCCATTTTGTCTCTGTGCTAAGGGTTGTGCAATTGCCTGTAGAAATTCTGGAGTAGAGATATTCGGAGCATAAAGGTTAACCAGAGAATATTTAATACCCCAAATGGTGACATCTAAAATTAAGAAACGCCCATTAGGGTCTGAAATAGTGGAGGTAATAGTGTATTGCACATTTTTGGCAAATAGCATAGAAACGCCTCTTGCTTTTCTGTGAAATTTAGAGGAGACACAGCCACCCAACCATGAAGCTTTCAAAGTAGATTCTTCATCATTCCTCCAGTGCGTTTCCTGCAGAAAAATTACTTCTTTGTGAAACCTACGCAAATGTGTGACAATTCTTTTTCTCTTGATGGGTGAATTAAGGTCCCCCACATTCCAGGATATTCATTTAAATTGTGAGGAATCCTGATGTTTAGAATGATATGTAAGATTTATAGACATTTAACCTATACCAGTTTTGTCACAAATCAGATATATAAATACATAATTCAAATTTTCACTCCCCCTGACCCAGCCTTCAGAGGGAGCTTTCAAATCCTTTCTAAAAAAGACTGAAATAGAACTAGAGGAATGGCGAGGGAGGAGAGGGTCCAAAACACCTATCGACCTAAATAAAATGCTCTTCACATCACACTTTCCAATTTTTCCAAAACCAAATAAACTTGGGGTAAACATCACCTGTGGCAACAGAATACCCAGAACAAACTTAACAAACAGAACAATCTGTAGAGAATACAGTAGTAAAACTGAACAATTCCATTGAGGTGACCCTACATTTACACCATCTTTAACAGCTGTGGAACCTTACATCAAAAGCTAGAATCTTAGCATCAGCGATTAGGAGACCCATTATGATTTAATAACCCAGAGAAATGCTGTTTTGCTACCACAGGGTCAGAAAAAAAAATGGTTTGACCATTTTCTTGTACTCTCAACTTTGCAGGGTATATAATATTAAACCATTTATTGTGTTCATGCAATACCTTACACACTTCTGAAAATTCCCTTCTTTTCTGTGACACGGAAACTGAAAAATCCTGAAAGATAAGGATTTTTGACCCATCAATTTCCAAATTCTGTGCCCTATGGTATGCTCTCAGAACTTCCTCCTTCATACAGTAGTATAGAAATGTTGCTATTACTGGCCTAGGTCTTGTAGCAGAATTGGGTGGGCTCTGTCTATGTTCAGGTAGTGAGGAGTCAGTTGAAACCTGCAACTTCCTATAAAGAGCAGTGGAAAGAAAATCAATAAGCTGAGGCCCTCTAATGGTTTCGGGGATGCCTATAACACATAAGTTATTCCTTCTATGGCAATTCTCCAAATTGTCAACCTTCATTTGGAGAGACTGTAGGGAAGATGCCTGTGAATCTGCCAAATTTTTGAGATTAATAATGCGAGTCGCTAGATCTGTGTTCTAAAACAGTGATGCAGGATGTATTGGTTTAAATTTTTGCCACTGTGGCATCAAATGCGGACTGCAGGGCTTCTAATTTTTTGTCAATCATAGGCATTATGATCCAATCATAGGCATTATGATCTTACATATTTCCTGAGCCATCTCTGAGGCTGATGGTTGTTTATTGGAAATATCTGCACTTAATGAATTGTCCGCAGATAGATTAGGCACCGGTGAAGAAGGAGGATTTGATCGTCCCACATTTTGCTTAGCTTTACCCATTTCAGAGGTAGTAGCAGGAGTGTGAATTTGTGACATGATGATCTTTGACAATATTTATTCATAACCTAGCTCAGAAAAATTCTGGCTTAAATATAGACTATGGTCTCACCATTGCAAATCTAACTAAAGCTGTCAATTTCAGTGTTTTGACAATATGTGCAGTTATCATAATAATGGGGAAGGTCACCTCAAATAGAAATAGAACATCACAAAAAAATTATTACATAGTGGAACTACTACGCCTCAACAATGACAAGTCAAATGAATTAATATATCCCCATACACCACAGTATCCTGGAAATTACATATAATATCCACTCAGTGTTAAACTAGTTGTAATACTAACAGCAAATCAATGAAACAGACACTTGAAACTATTGTATAACTGAAAAACGAAGTTGTCATTATTCACCACAAGGTGGCAGTAAGGTATTTATAATTGAGAGCCACTGTCGGAACTGATACCAGTTATTATACCCAAAAGGATTGCTTATAAATTTAGCTACATATAGACTTCAATATAACCTTTTGAAAAACACAAAATTGCATAAGTATTTGAATGTCCAGCTTTGGCCAGTAGAATATATTCAATATTTTAGAGTCAACTTATGTGATTAGGACAGACAGGTTACTGAACCAGGTAAAAATAATAAAGAAAATAAAGAAATGTCAGAGGGAGTATAGATGGGATAATTAAGGTAATTGGGGATGGTATCTTGGGGGTAAGGGTAAACACACAAGAGGGCAGGAGCAAATGCAAAGAGAAAGAAAATAAAGCTGTTAATAAAAGGAGGGGACACAAACCAAAATTAGTGCTGAGGGATTCAAATGTTGTCTCCTGGAAGGGGTCTGAGAAAGAACAGCTCCGCAATACACTCTCCCGCCACTTCCCCTCCTCTCCTCTCTTAGCAGCAAACTTTTGTAGACCCTTGCATGGCAGAACCGCTGCAGAGATGAAGTGATGTCCTCTAGGATTGGTCACAGCACTGGGCAGATCTTCAGGCAGACCCCGATGGTATGGAGAAGTCAAATGAAAGGTAGGAGAGCAGTGTAGGAGAGAGGAGCAGTGCAACCAGCAGGTATACCGGAGTTGGAATCCCGTTCAGCAGGTGGTCCAAAAGCACACAGCCTGAGCCCCTTAGCAGATGTACCCACTGTATGAGGGAAGACCACCAAAGAGGAGGATTGCAGATGGGCACATCACCGGGACAAGCACCGAGAACCTCCTCACATCAGCCACATGTATCAGCAGTAGCAGGCTCCAATAGTGCAGCAGCCATGTGGGGACATAGCACCTTCAGTAGAAGCAGGCACCAATCCAGGAGGTGGCCAGGCAGCGGAACACGTCTGAGGATGAGGTTTAACGTGAAAATAGGGTACAGTGTAGATGAATGTCTGCATGGGCAGGTTGCATGGTGGGGGAGTTAATGACAGATGGAAGTGCTGTCCTGCAAGGTCATTCTGGTACCTGTAGTACCATGCTTAAAAATAGACACAGACATAGCCGCTATTACCGGGGGGAGGGGGAAAGGGTGGTATCACCTAGACCTGGGCGCAATTGACGGGGTGGTAGACAGATCCATTTAGTGCTAGTCGCTTAGTGGGGTGAGGTTTAATGTGAAAATGGGGTACCGTGTAGATGGATGTCTGCATGGGTAGGTTGCATGGTGGGGGAGATAATAACAGTTGGAAGCAAAGTCATCATTTAGTTAAAAGGAAGAGTGTGAGCTACCTACATACATAATTAAATGTATTTAACTGAACTGCTGTACATTTATTTTTAATTTTATGTAATTTTAGTTTTGGGAATTCATTTTTATTATTTTCAATGTCGAAAATTCAGATGTCTATCTAATGTCTATGTTTTTACAGTCAATAATGTAATAGTTGATCGGTTATTAACAGTCTATAATTTGTATATCTATTTTTTAAATATAGGACGGTGAAATGTGGGTACTTTAAATTTATGGACTTTGTATTGTTGCTTTTATTAATGTCTATATGATACTCTGTATAACATTAGTATTGTCTAAGTATTTAGTGTAGACCTTATTTATTTTTGAAATTATATATTATATATTTTAATGGTCGATTTATTGTTTATGCCGACAAAAACAATGTAGTCCTTTTATTATTAGCTAACTAAATACTGTGTATCATTTAATCTTTTAGGACAAATGGTTTCGATCTAAACATTGTCTATCTATACAACGTAGATCTATTAATTCGCAACCTTAAAGAGTTAACTTCTTTAATAATAGCAAGACTCAGGTTAATACTAATGGTATAGTATAAAATGTATCATATTATTTAAATCCAAAGTGCCTTTTTTTTCAAAACTGAAAAAGACCCACAATACATTATCTTAAATATGCCTTTTAACATAATGTAAATAAAAGTCTGAGCATACAATGAATCCTAAGGTTACAGTGACAAACACAGATAATAAACTTGGAGTCTGATAGTCTAGGTGAGATTGTTGGAATGGAAAAATGTCAAAATAACAAGTAGTGAAATATAAAACAAGAACAAAGGCTTGCTGATTTAATTAAAAAGTTAACTGATATCTACAGCTAGGTTATAATTAGAGATGAGCGGGTTAGGTTCCCTGAGAACCAAACCCACCCGAATTACGGGGATCCGAGGCAGATATGAGTCGGCTCGAGTTTTTATGCCTGACTCGGATCTGAAAACTAGGCAAAACTTCATCGTCCCACTGTCGGATTCTTGCAGGTTTTGGATTCTATAAAGGTCCCGCAATTTGCCGCCATTTTTCATTCCGGCTGTGGAGAGTGAAGAGGGAGGGAACTGGGAGCTGTGCTGTTGTGTTGTGTTAGGGGCTGGCTAGTGTTGTTCATAAGGGCTGGCTGTTGTCTTCTATAGAGAGGCAAGATGGCTGGCTGTTGTCGTATCCTTAGGGGTTGGCTTGCTGTCGTTGTAGGGGCTGGCTGTAGTCCATAGGGGCTGGCTGTAGTGCTGTGTTGACAAGGGAGTGCTCTGTCCTTCAGTGGTGCTCTTCAAAAATATAGTGTTAGCCACACCAGTCATCAGTGCAGGGGTGCTGCGCTGCGGTCTGTTAAGGGGCTGCTGCCTCTTTTCAGGGGTTAACCCAAGTATTAAAAAAAAAGAAAACATTTTTTTTGTGTAGTGTGTTAGCCACACCTGTCATCAGCGTTGGTGCGCAAGGGTGCTGTGCTGCTGTCTGTCGAGGGGCTGCTGGCTGAAAATATTTTTTTATTTTTTTGTGTGCATGCCACAGTGTCAGCCACACCTGGCTGTCACTGTCATTGGCATAGCTGTGCAGGGTTGCTGTGCTCCTGTCTGTCAAGGGGCTGTTGCCCAAAATAATAAAAAAAATATTTTTTGTGTTCGTGTCAGACACACCTGGCTGTCCCTGTCATTGGCATAGCTGCGCAGGGGTGCTGTGCTCCTGTCTGTCGAGGGGCTGTTGCCCAAAATAATAAAAAAACAATTTTTTTGTGTGCGTGTCAGTCACACCTGGATGTCACTGTTATCGGCATAGATGGGCAGGGGTGCTATGCTGCTGTCTGTCGAGGGGCTGCTGCCCAAAATAATAAATAAACAATTTTTTTGTGTGCTGCTGCCAAAAATAATACAAATATCAACTTTTACCCTGTTAAAGCAAAAATTTTTTTAAAGCTAAGTCAGCTTTAGAGAAACAAAAAATTGACAATATGCCATTCACTACATGAAGTGGCAAGGAAAGGTTTAGACATTGGCCTGTATTTATGACTGATGGTTCTAGTGATAATTTAAGCCCCTCTGCTTGTAGGAGAGATACAACATTTTTTAAATTGTTAAGATCAGTAAGACACCAGAACCAACTGTGGGCTCGGAAAAATCAGAAATCCCAGAGGAGAGTCCAAGTGTGTCCGCGGTTGTCATGTGTCAGCCTGGCCTTTCTAATACTGTAGTTGAAGAGGATTCTCCTTCCACCATTTGTGTGCCTTCTGAGGAGGACATTTATGTAGTTGGCCATAACAACAAGGATGAGGAGGATGTTGATGATGAGGAGGATGTTGATGGCGAGGATGTTTGTGTAAAAACTGTAAATCAGGCAACAGTTGTTGTTGCCCATGGTGGGAAAAATCCCGTTGTTGCCATGCCTAGCAAAAGGAGCAAAAAATGCACTTCTCATGTGTGGAATTATTTCCACCCAAATCCGGACAACCATTGCCAAGCCATTTGTAACCATTGCCAAGTAACAGTGAGTAGAGGTAAAGACCATTACCATCTTGGAACCTCCTCCCTGCTATGTCACTTGAAGCACATTAATCAAATCAGAAAGGGTTCAGAAACTTTGGGGACAAAAAAAACAACAACAATCAGTCCAGTGTCACCAAGCTGTTCTCTTCTATCTGGATCCAAGTGCCTTCAATATCCACCACCAACACCTGCATCATCATCGACAACCTCATTCGTGATCGGAAGTAGTCCTGCATCCAATATCATAAGGACTGACTCCTCTCATATCCGTTGTTTTTCAGAAGTATCCTTCAGTGTTATGCCTGCTGCTGTTGCTATAAGTGGATCTTCATCTCAGAAGGAGTCCAGGAAGAAAACTACTTTTAGTAGTTCAGGAAGTTCAATAAACCAATTGACTATCACACATGTCCCTTGCATTGGCGAACAAGTATGATAGCAAACACCCAACTGCACAGCGGATTACTGACGCCATAACAGCTGTGCTGGTATTAGATGTGCATCCAGTGTCCGCCATTAATGCAGTGGGTTTTATCCAGTTAATGGAGGTCCTGTTTCCATGCTACAATGTACCTTCTAGATTCCATTTCTCTTTAATAGCAATTCCAAATCTGTATAAGGGCATTAAAAAAAATCTTATTAATGTCATCCGAATTTAATTTGTGCCCACTGTCTACTTACCCACAGATATGTGGACAAGTGGGACAGGGCAAACTAAAGATTACATGACTGTGACAGCCCACTGGGTAGGTGTATTGCCTCCAACTGTGCAAAATGCAGCAGCAGCATCATCTAACAAATGCCAGCTCATTCAGAGGCAGGCTACTCTGTGCATCACCGGTTTCACTAAGAGGCATACCGCTGAGAGGCTTTTCTTAGAGAAACTCAGGGAAATCATTACAAAATGGCTTACCCCACTTGGACTCTCCTCGGGATTTGGGATTTCTGACAATGCCAGCAATATTGTGCGAGCATTACATGTCGACAAATTTAATCACATCCCATGTTTTGCTCACACAATTAATCTGGTGGAACAACATTTCTTTAAAAATGACAGGGGCGTGCAGGAGATGCTCTCAGTGGCCCAAAAGATTTATGGACATTTTTTACATTCAGCAACTGTGTGTCAAAGATTGCAGCATCAGCAAGGACTGTTGAACTTGCCCTGCCATCAGCTGAAGCAAGAGGTAGTAGCTAGGTGGAATTCTACCCTCTATATGTTTCAGCGGATGGAGGAGCAGAAAAAGGCCATCCAAATCTACACTACAGCCTATGACATAAGGAGAGGAGTGGGAATGCACCTTAGTCAAGCACAGTGGAGAATAATTTCTGTGTGGTGCAAAGCTCTCAAACCCTTTGAACTTGCCACACGTGAATTTAGTTCAGACACTGCCAGCTTGAATCAGGTTATTCCCCTAATCAGACTTTTGCAAAAGCAGCTGAAGAAACTGAAGGAGGAGATGAAATGGAGTGATTCTGCTAAGTATGCGGGACTTGTAGATCAAGCCCTTAATTCACTTTGAAAGATCCAAGGGTCTTAAATCTATTGAAATCAGATCACTATATTTTGGCGACCATACTTGATCCTAGGTGTTGTCACGGCTGCCGACACTTGAGACTCCTGGAGGGAGGCAGGCCTACTAGGCACAATAAACTGGGATGGTCTTAGGAATTACCTTTTCATGAAACTCAGTAGCACAGGATAAAAGTAAAATAGAATGTATTCACAGAAGAAATATAATTAGCAAGATCTCACATAAAGTCTCAAACAGCACAGAGGTTCAGATATACAATAATAAGTATAGGACAAAATCCCCAAAAATATATATATATATATATATATATGCAGTCTTTATCATATAAGGACTAACGTGGTAGGGAACCCCGAGTCCAGTATGAGGCTGACACCTCAGGATGGCATTGAGGACCTTTGCCAGGGTAGAACCCTGTAGTAATGGAAATCCAGAGCAGAGTGAGCCCTGCAGAATAATTTAGTTCCAGGACAGGGCTGAGCCCTGTGGTGCAGTGAGAGATGAAGCAAACTTGAGCCTTGTGGTGTAGTGAGGTCAGAGCAGGGTTAAACCCTGTAAGTTGATGAGATTCCAGAATATTGTTTAGCCCTGCAGTGTGGCTAGGGTTCAGAGCGGGGTTGAGCCCCGTCATGTAGAGAAGGTTGTAGCAGGGTTGAGCCCTGTGATGCGATGAGATTCTAGAACAGGGTTGAGCCCTGCAGCATGACTAGAATCCGGAGTGGGGTTGAGCCCCATGATGCAGAGAAGGTTGGAGCAGGGTTGAGCCCTGTGATGCGATGAGATTCTGTAACAGGGTTGAGCCATATGGCATGGCTAGGGTTTGGAGCGGGGTTGAACCCCGTGATGCAGAGAAGGTTGTATCAGGGTTGAGCCCTGTGATGTGATGAGATTCCGGAACAAGCTTGAACCCTGTGGCATGGCTAGGGTTCAGAGCGGGGTTGAGCCCCATGATGTGGAGATTATACTGTAACGGTGCAGTTGACAACTGTAACAAAGATGAGTTCAATATCCACAGGAGCAGAAGACAACAGGCAAAGTAAATAGTGCAGCAAATGATGAAACCACAGTAATGGAACTGTAAGCAATACTTAGACAATAGCAATGCTGGGCCCTGTAGTGCGGTGGGTAACTGGCATCAGAAGTTCATCTGGAATATAGCAAAGTCCATAGCAATCCACAGGCACAGCGGGGATCTGTCAGAAGTCCAAGAAAGACCTGAAAGCAACGATGCACAGACACTGAGTCACAGTTAGTAACAGGCTTTATGCTAGAGGTCTGTGATCCATAGGAAGTTTCAGAACATGTGACCCAAATGGAATCAGGTTTGAAATAATGAGCAACCTAGGAATCCCACAACCTGACGACACCTTGGAAACAGATGATCACTTTAACACTCTATCCTCTGAATGAGAAGCACTCCAGCAAGCAGGATAGCTTCTCCAACGACCACAATGGAACTTTTGCTAAAGTAGCCTATCTTTATGTACTGAAATAGTCACAGTCCTGACAGGTTTAAGTCATACCTTGTGTCTTTCTTTCCGATGGACATAAATCTGAAAAGATGCAAAGAGCTGGTGGTGAAAACATTTTCAGCTCAAGTGGAACGTGTTACGGCAGCTTCTCTTCCTTCAGTTTCTACAGCTGCCAGGAAAATAATTAGTCTATCTTTATGTACTGAAATAGTCGCAGTCCTGACAGTACCCCCCCCTTTTTGGGTGGTATCCAAACACCCACCAGGTTTTAAAGGGAATTTAGCATGAAAATTACATATCAACTTAGGAGCATGGACATCAGAGTCTTTAATCCAAGATCTCTCCTCTGGCCATAACCCTTCCAGTCTACAAGATATTGTAAATGATTTTGATACTTACGTGAATCCAGAATCTTATCGATCTCAAACTCCACACCTCGAGCAGTTGTTATGGGAGGTACTTTAGGCAAGCTGTCATGAAATCAATCAAGAATCAATGGTCTAAGCAAGGAGACATGAAAGGAGTTAGGTACATGCATGGTTGGAGGTAACTGTAACTTACATTTCACTGGGTTGATGATTTTTATAATACGAAAAGGACCAATATATCAGGGATGCAAACTTCATAGTAGGTACTTTAAGTCGAAGATTTCTAGTAGACAACCAGACACGATCCCCAACAGAATATTTAGGAACAGCCAAACATTTTCTATCAGCAAAGATTTTATAATTATGAGAGGCTTTCCTAAGACACTTATGTACCTGTCTCCAAATTCCAGAAAAATGTTGGAGGGTAGCTTCAGCTGCTGGAATGTCCACAGTAGGAATTGACTGAAGCTCAGGAACTCAAGGATGTCGACCAGTGTTGGCAAAAAAAGGATTTACACCTGTAGCAGATGAATAATGAAAGTTATGAGCAAACTCAGCCCAAGGCAAAAAATCCATCCAATCATCTTGGGAGGAAGAAATATACATTCTTAAGAAGGTCTCCAACTCCTGGTTCACTCTTTCAGTTTGCCCTAGGATATGCAGAAGAAATCTGTAATTTAATTTGCAATAAAGTCCTCCAAAACCGAGCAACAAACTGGACACCCGGATCAGACACTATCTCAGAAGGAAGTCCATGAAGATGAAATATTTCTTTGATAAATTTTTGTGCTAATTTGGGGGCTGATGGAATTTGGGCCAAAGAACAAAAATGAGCCATCTTGGTAAAACGATCCACCACTACCCAAATAACCATACACCCCCTAGACTCAGAAAGATCTGTAATAAAATCCATGGAAAGATGGGTCCACGGTTGGGTGGGAATGGGTAGTGGATGGAGAGGACCAACAGGAGACTGCTGAGAGGACTTATGTTGTACACACTTAGAACAAGAACGTATAAACTCTTGGACATCTTTTTTCATTGAAGACTACCAATAGGAACGTTGCAAAAATGAATACATTTTATGAACCCCTGGATGTCCAGAGAAATTAGAATTATAAGCCCAGAAAAAAGTTTACCTCGTAACGCAGGTGTCACAAATATCTTCCCAGGTGCAGGATCAGGAGAGATGGAAATTGAAGAAAAGGCCAGAGGGTTTATTATAGGGTACCTTTGATCCACATTTTGTTCTTTCTCTTCCAACATTGAGCATGAGAGAGCATCTGCCTTTTTATTCAAAGAACCTGGATGATACCTGAGGACAAAATCAAAATGAGAAAAGAAGAGTGCCCGACGAGCTTGTCGTGGGTTCAGACAATGGGCAGTCTTCAAATACAACAAATTTTTAAGATCTGTAAAAATAGTAACAGGATGTTTTGTGCCTTCCAATAAATATCTCCACTCCTCCAAAGCTAACTTAATAGTTAACAGTTCTTGGTCCCCAAAGAATTCACAAGACACTGTTCTCCCATCTGCAGCCACTTGAGACAAAATAGCCCCAACTCCATAAGTGGAAACATCCGCTTCTAGCATAAATGGTTTCTCAACATCAGGTTGAACTAGCATGGGGGCCACAAAAAATGCATCTTTAAGAGTCTGAAAGGCATTCAATGCCTCTGGGGACCATACTTTGGGATTAGCCCCTTTTTTGTCATAGCAGTAATTGGGGCTACAATCATTGAAAATGCTTTGATAAACTTTCTGTAATAATTGGCAAAACCTAAAAATCTCTGAATAGACTTTAACGAAGTGGGCAAAACCCAATCTTGAATAGCCTTTAACTTTTCAGGGTCCATCTGAAGCTCAGAATCGGAGAGGATATACCCCAAAAAGAGTATAACTGGAACTTCAAAAACACACTTGGAGATCTTACCATAAACTTATTAGCTTGAAAATGACTTAATACCTCTTTAACATGGGTACGATGATCAGAAAGATTTCTGGAAAAAATCAAAATATCATCAAGATAAACAATGACAAATTGATAAAGTATATCTCGGAAAATTTCATTCACAAACTCCTGAAACACTGCAGGAGCATTACATAAACCAAAAGGCATGATGAGGTTCTCATAATGGCCATCTTGCGTATTAAACACAGTTTTCCACTCAACACCCTCTTTAACTCTGATCAAGTTATAAGCTCCCTTTAGATCAAGTTTAGTATATAGTCAAGAACCCTTAACTCTATCAAACAATTCCGTAATGAGAGGTAAAGGTATTTATTTTTTCAATTAGACCTCTATAGTTGAAACATGTACGAAGACCGCCATCTTTTTCTTTAAAAAAAAGAATCCCGCTCCAGCGGGAGATGAAGAAGGCCTGATAAACCCCTTTCATAGGTTATCTTGCACATACTCTGACATGGCTTGAGTCTCAGGAACAGAGAGAGGGTATACTCGACCTTTAGGTGGCATTTTACCAGGCATAAGTTCAATGTGACAATCCAAGGGACGATGCGGTTGGAGATCATCTGCCGCTTGCTCAGGAAAGACATCAGCAAATTCATGATAGGGCTGTGGGAGAGAAGGTAGAACATCTATTTTCACTTCAGCCAATCGTACCACAGGAATCAAACAATTTAATTTGCATTTGGGACTCCAAGAAAGAATTTGAGAATAAGTCCAATCAATATGAGGGTTATTTTGAGTTAACCATGGTAAACCACGAACTATATCATACATAGAATTAGGTAATACCAAAAACTATAAACTTTCTTCATGCAAAGCTCCTACTCTCAATTCATAGACTTTGTTTGATGTGTAACATATCCATTAGAAATTCTAGTCCCATTTACTGCAGAAAGGGAGAAAGAACGGGTTAATTTGACAACAGGAATTTTCAACTTTTGAACCAAAGACAATGAAATAAAATTGCTAGCTGCTCCAGAATGTAGCAATGCAGAAAACACTTGACATGAAGAACAAAAGTCAGGAATGCTCACAGAAATGAAACAATCCTTTTTGGGGGAAACTTTAGAAAGTACCCCTAGTTTGACTTCCCCTCCATCAACTAGGGATGACTGTTTCCCGAACTTATTGGACATTTAGCCAAAAATGTTCTGAGGATGACACATACAAGCACAGATTAGAACGCCTTCTACGTTGCTTCTCCACTTCAGACAATTTGACTTTATTAATTTGAATAGGCTCATCAGATGTACCATAAACAGAGCAAGACTGGGGAAGAGAATTTTTAGAACACACAGTGCGATTCCTCTGAACCCCTCATTCTCGCATACGCAGATCATTTTAATAGTCAATGAAATTAACTCATCCAAACTCTCAGGAAGATCCCGAGTCACCAACTCATCTCTAAGTCTCTCAGAGAGACCATTCCAATATGCTGCTCTTAATGCCTTATTGTTCCACTTAAGTTCTGCGGCTATAGTTTGAAAACGAACCACATACTGACCAACTGGAGCTGTTCCTTGCTTTACTCCTAAAATGTCCACAGATGTGGCCACTGATCTTCCAGGTTCATCAAATATCTTTTTAAAAGTAAAAACAAAAGCTTGGTAATTAGTAGGGGTGAGCGGGTTCGGATGTCTGAAATCCGAACCCCCCCCGAGCCCCCCCGATCCGAGGCAGATCCGAGTCAGGCTCGACTTTTCCCACCTGACTCGGATCTGAAATCGAGGCAAAACATCATCATCCCGCCTTCCGAGTCTCGCGGGTTTTGGATCCTATATAAGGTACCCGCGTCGGCGCCATTTTCTCACTCGGCTGTGGACAGTGAAGAGGGAGGGTGGGAGTTAGGGCTGGCTGGGCTGTGTAGTGTAGTGTAGTGTAGTGCTGCTGTTGTCCACTACTTCAAAGTCCATAGGGGCTGGCTGTGTTGTGCTGTGCTGCTGTTGTTAATAGGGGCTGTGTCCACGACTTCAAAGTCCATAGGGGCTGGCTGGACTGTGTTGTGCAGTCAGTTCTCCATAGGGGCTGTGTCCCCTCCAAAGTCCTGTGCAGTGTCCCAGTCCTAAAGGGGTGCTGTAGTGTTGTCCAGGGGGTGCTCTGTCCATCAGGGGTGCTCCCCCCAAGTGCTAAAAAAATAATATATTTTCTGTGTTTGTGAATTGTGTGCGCAGTAGCCGCACGTGCATCAACAAAGTAGTGCCAAGCGTGCGCCTGTGTCATAAGTAAAGGGCCGGCTGGCTTGACCGTTAAAGGGTGCTGTATCCCCCAAAGTACACTCCAGTCCAAACCAAAAAAAAATAATATTTTCTGTGTTTGTGAATTGTGTGCGCAGTAGCCGCACGTGCATCAACAAAGTAGTGACAAGCGTGCGCCTGTGTCATAAGTAAAGGGCCGGCTGGCTTGACCGTTAAAGGGTGCTGTAACCCCCAAAGTACACTCCAGTCCAAACCTAAAAAATATATAATTTCTGTGTTTGTGAATTGTGTGCGCAGTAGCCGCACGTGCATCAACAAAGTAGTGCCAAGCGTGCGCCTGTGTCATAAGTAAAGGGCCGGCTGGCTTGACCATTAAAGGGTGCTGTAACCCCCAAAGTACACTCCAGTCCAAACCAAAAAAAAAATTATTTTCTGTGTTTGTGAATTGTGTGCGCAGTAGCCGCACGTGCATCAACAAAGTAGTGCCAAGCGTGCGCCTGTGTCATAAGTAAAGGGCCGGCTGGCTTGACCATTAAAGGGTGCTGTAACCCCCAAAGTACACTCCAGTCCAAACAAAAAAAAAAAATATTTTCTGTGTTTGTGAATTGTGTGCGCAGTAGCCGCACGTGCATCAGCAAAGTAGTGCCAAGCTTGCGCCTGTGTCATAAGTAAAGGGCCGCCTGGCTTGACCGTTAAAGGGTGCTGTAACCCCCAAAGTACACTCCAAACCAAATAAAAAAATATTTTCTGTATTTGTGAATTGTGTGCGCAGTAGCCGCACGTGCATCATCAAAGTAGTGCCAAGCGTGCGCCTGTGTCATAAGTAAAGGGCCAGCTGGCTTGACCGTTAAAGGGTGCTGTAACCCCCAAAGTACACTCCAAACCAAATAAAAAAATATTTTCTGTATTTGTGAATTGTGTGCGCAGTAGCCGCACGTGCATCAACAAAGTAGTGCCAAGCGTGCGCCTGTGTCCCATAAGTAAAGGGCTGGCTTGCTCATTTCTTAAAGGGTGGTGTAACCCACAAAGTGCACTAGTCTCCAACAAAAATAAAAAATATTTTCTGTGTTTGTGTGCGCCTTAGCCGCACGTATATATCAATATAACATAAATGGAGGACCAAACTTTCTCCGATAAAAATAAAATAGGGAATGATCAAGAACCACTTCCTCCTAGTGCTGAAGCTGCTGCCACTAGTCATGACATAGACGATAACATGCCATCAACATCGTCTGCCAAGGCCGATGCCCAATGTCATAGTAGAGGGCACATACAATCCCAAATGACAAAGTTCAGGAAAATGACCTTGAAAAAAACATTTAAATCATCTGAAGAGAAACGTAAACTTGCCAATAAGCCATTTACGACACGGAGTGGCAAGGAACGGCTAAGGTCTTTCCCTATGTTCATGACTAGTGGTTCAGCTTCACATGACGATGGAAGCCCTCCTCCCGCTAAAAAAATCAAACGAGTTAAGCTGGCAAAAGCACAGCGAAGAACTGTGCGTTCTAAGAAGATATCACAAATCCCCAAGGAGAGTCCAAGTGTGGTGGCGGTTGCGATGCCTGACCTTCCCAGCACTGGACGGGAAGAGGTGGCTCTTTCCACCATTTGCACGCCCCCTGCAAGTGCTGAAAGGAGCACCCACAGTCCACTTGCTGATATGCAAATTGAAGATGTCACTGTTGAAGTACAACAGGATGAGGATACTGGTGTAGCTGGCACTGAGGAGGAAGTTGGCGAGGAGGATTCTGATGGTGATGTGGTTTGTTTAAATCAGGCTCCGGGGGAGACAGTTGTTGTCCGTGGGATGAAAAAGCCCATCACGGTCATGCCTGGGCAGAAGACCAAACATTCCACCTCTTTGGTCTGGCAATATTTCTATCCAAATCCGGACAACAACTGTCTTGCCATATGTACCATGTGTAAAGGTGAAATAAGTAGGGGTAGGGACGTTAACCACCTAGGAACATCCTCCCTTATACGGCACCTGCAGCGCGTTCATAAAAAGTTACTGTCAAGTTCAGAAACTTTGGCTCAGACCGTAAGCAGTCCAGGGTCACCTAAATCCCTTTTTCCTGTTTTATCCAAGGAATCAGTGGATGAGGAGGATGAGGACGATATCTTGCCTCCGTAGAACCAGTTTGTGCAGGGACACATTAATTGCCAGCTTGTTTTGTGGGGGCCCAAACGAACCAATCATTTCAGCCACAGTCATGTGGCAGACCCTGGCGCTGAAATGATTGGTTTGTTAAGTGTGCATGTCCTATTTATACAACATAAGGGTGGGTGGGAGGGCCCAAGGACAATTCCATCTTGCACCTCTTTTTTTTCTTTGCAGTATGTACTGTTTGGGGCCTAGTTTTTCAAACTGCCATCCTGTCTGCCACTGCAGTGTCACTCCTAGATGGGCCACGTGTTTGTGCCGCCCACTCGTGTCGCTTAGCATAGTCATCCAGCTACCTCGGTGCAACCTTTTGGCCATAAAAACAATATTGTGAGGTGTTCAGAATAGACTGGAAATGAGTGGAAATCAATGTGATTGAAGTTAATAATAGCGTAGGAACAAAAAAAATTCTGTGATTTTAGCTGTTTTTATGCTTTTTTCCCAAAAAATTTAGATCCAGAACACAAAACCCAGAACCAGAACCCAATCCAGAAATGAGTGGAAATGAAGGTTATTGAGGTTAATAATAGCATAGGAGCAGAAAAACCCACAAATTCTGTGATTTTAGCTGTTTTTATGCTTTTTAAAAAAAAAATACAGATCCAAAACACAAAACCCAGAACCCAAAACACGGAAGGGTGGTTTTGACTTTGGCAAAACCAATCCAGATCCAAAACACGAAGAAAGATCCAGATCCAAAACCAAAACACAAAACACTAAAAGTGGCCGGTGCACACCCCTAGTAATTAGACATTAAGGCATCATTTCTCTCCCATAAAGGAGAGGCCTACTCAAGAGTAGTACCAGACAATAATGACATAATATAAGCCACATTAACATGAGGGGTGGTAAAACTCTGAGGTATCAATTCAAAATGAATCTCACATTGGTTGAGAAATCCTCTACATGTTTTTGGATTACCATCATAAGAGGTAGGAGTCGGTAAACGTAAATGAGAAGCAGAAACTCCTGATGTACTTGCAACAGGAATCTTAAGTTTATCAAGACGTGTGGAAAGATCCTATAGACATTGCAAAACTTGAACTTGAGTATTTTCCTGTACTTCCAAACGGGTGGTCAAACCCTGAAGCACCTATACCCCAGTAGCCTGTTCCAAATCCGGATTAATTTTTAGGTCTGTGCAAACTGCCACGGCTGCCGACACTTGAGACTCCTGAAGGGAGGCAGGCCTACTAGGCACAATAAACTGGGGTGGTCTTGGCAATTACCTTTTCATGAAACTCAGTAGCACAGGATAAAAGTAAAATAGAATTTTTTCACAGAAGAAATATAATTAGCAAGGTCTCACATTAAGTCTCAAACAGCACATGGTAGGGAACCCCGAATCCAGTATGAGGCTAAAACCTAAGGATGGCATTGAGGACATTTGCCAGGGCAGAACCCTGTAGTAATGGAATATGGAGCAGAGTGAGCCTTGCAGAATAATAAAGTTCTGGGACAGGGCCGAGCCCTGTGGTGCAGTGAGAGATGAAGCAAACTTGAGCCTTGTGGTGTAGTGAGGTCAGAACAGGGTTAAACCCTGTAAGGTGATGAGATTCCAGAACAGGGTTGAGCCCTGCGGTGTGGCTAGGGTTCAGAGCAGGGTTGAGCCCCATGATGTTGAGAAGGTTGGAGCACGGTTGAGCCCTGTGATGCAATGAGATTCCAGAACGGGGTTGAGCCCTGTGGCATGGCTAGGGTTTGGAGCGGGGTTGAGCCCTGTGATGCGGAGATGATACTGTAACGGTGCAGTTGATAACTGTAAAAAAGATGAGTTCAATATCCACAGGAGCAGAAGACAGCAAGCAAAGTAAATAGTGCAGGAAATGATGAAACCACTGTAATGGAGCAGTAAGCAATACTTAGACAATAGCAATGCTGGACCCTGTAGTGCGGTGGGTAACTGGCATCAGAAGTTCATCTGGAATATAGCAAAGTCCATAGCAATCCACAGGTGCAGCAGGGATCTGTCAGGAGTCCAAGAAAGACCTGAAAGCACCGTTGCACAGACACTGAGTCACAGTTAGTAACAGGCTTTATACTAGAGGTCTGTGAGCCATAGGAAGTTTCAGAACATGTGACCCAAATGGAATCAGGTTTGAAATAATGAGCAATCTAGGAATCCCACAGCCTGACGACACCTTGGAAACAGATGATCACTTTAACACTCTATCCTCTGAATGAGAAGCACTCCAGCAAGCAGGATAGCTTCTCCAACGACCACAATGGAACTTTTGCAAAAGTAGCCTATCTTTATGTACTGAAATAGTCACAGTCCTGACAGGTTTAAGTCATACCTTGTGTCTTTCTTTCTGATGGACATAAATCTGAAAAGATGCAAAGAGCTGGTGGTGAAAACATTTTCAGCTCGAGTGGAACGTGTTACGGCAGCATCTCTTCTTTCAGTTTCTACAGCTGCCAGGAAAATAATTCAATTTTACTAAGAGACCCACTGCTGGTGGTGATGCAGATCAGTCAGCAAAATCTAATGACATCTGGTTGGTTCTGATAGGACTGCCTACAATGAGTGACATGTCTACCATGAGTTTGTCTGATATGGTCACCATTCAGAGAATGGTGGATGACTATTTTAGGGATAGCATCCAAACAGGCATGTCAGACAGTCTGTTTCACTACTGGCAGGAAAAAGAGGCAATTTGGAGTCCTTTACACATACTGGCTTTGCTGTACTTAAGTTGCCCACCCTCCAGTGTGTACTCTGAAAGAGTTTTCAGTGCAGCCGGGAACCTTGTCAGTAATCGTTGTAGGAGGTTACTTCCCCAAAATATTCAAAAGATGATGTTCATCAAAATGAATTACAAATTCCACGTGGAAGACCTTTACCAGCACAGAAGCATCTGACTCTGTAATGGTGGATTCCAGCGGGGACAAATTTGTATTGTGTGAAGAAGAGGTGGATGCACACACTGATGAGGATGATGATGACATCTAATGTATTGTAAAGCCAGTTTGTGTATGGGATCATTGCCACCAATGTCCACTGCGCATTGTCAGCTTGTTTTTTGGGGGGTCCAAACAAACCAATAATTTCAGCTACAAGTGGCAGTCCCTGTCACTGAAGTGATTGGTTTGTTAAACTGTGAATGTCCTGTTTCATATACAACATAAGGGTGGGTTGGAGGGCCCAAGGAAAATTACAACTTGCACCTTTTTCCTTTCCATTATATGCTGGTAGGGGCATTGATGCCTGAAAGTTTTAATTTTATGGTTTATGAATGTCCAGAAATTGGAATGGCCACAGACAGCATCTCCTGCATTCCCCCTTTCATTTTTTTAAAAGAAAATTCTGAACCAATTGCTGCTTGTTGGATCATACCAATGGCGCAAGTTGCACAACAGTGACATTCAGCCAAGGGTTCTCAGCCCCTAAGGCTGCTACATGGCCCAAAGGCCGCATCCTGCTTCACGGCCCAAAGGCCACCTGTTGTCACTCCTCACCAGCCCTCAAGGCTGTAATGGACGCAACTTGCCAAGAGTTCCAGGCCTCAAGGCTATTGCAGGACTTGTTCCTTCCTAATCATAGCTCTGTATTCCACTAGTACTCAGCCCGGAGGCTGCATCAACAATTAACTATCAACTATCAATTCTTCAATCAGTGGCTGCACCAATTAACAATTCTTCAGCCAGGGGCTGCACCAATTATCAATTCTTCAGCCAGCCAGAGGCTGCACCAATTATCAATTCAGTCAGGGGCTGTACCAATTATCAATTCTTCAGCCAGACATTAGCTGCACCAATTATTAATCCTTCAGCCAGTCAGGGGCTGCACCAATTATCAATTCAGCCTCGGGCTGCACCAATTATCAATTCTTTAGCCAGGGGCTGCACCAATTATCAATTCTTCAGCCAGCCAGGGGCTGCACCAATTATTAATTTTTCAGCCAGGGGTTGCACCAATTATTAATTCTTCAGCCAGATGCTGCACCAGTCATCATTTCTTCAGCCAACCAGGGGCTGCACCAATTATCAATTCTTCAGCCAGCCAGGAGCTGCACCAATTATCAATTCAGCCAGGGGCTGCACCAATTATCAATTAATTTCTTCAGCCAGTGGCTGCACCAATTATTAATTCTTTTGCCAGGGGCTGTACCAATTATCAGTTCTTCAATCCTCATCTTTGCACAGTCCTCAACTATATGTATCATTCAGTTTTGAGCCAGCTAGCTGGATGGAACCATTTGGCCCTTAACTAGATGAAAAAAAATCATTATTGTGAGCTGTGAGGTGGTCAAAATTGACTGGAAACGAGTGAAAATAAATGTTATTGAGGTTAATAATACTGTAGGAGCAAAAAAAGGCCAATTTTATGTGATTTTAGCTGTTTTTATGATTTTTTTAAGAAAAAATCCAGATCCAAAACCAGAATCAAAAACAAAGCACGGCGGTGAGGTTTTGGCAAAACCCATCCAGATCCAAAACCAGGGGAGATCCAGATCCAAAACCAAAACACAAGGGTCAGTGCACATCTCTAGTCATAATTAACATCTTTAAAATACATGGCATGTCAAGGTAGTAAAACATATATCTCTAGTTTGATTGATGATGGTTAAAAGTTGCATCGGGAGATGCACTATTATCGGGCAGCGTCTTAAGCTAGATGGATGTGCCCATGTCCAGGTGTCTAGTATAGCAGGGATGGGGAGTTTGATGAAGGGGTGCGCTGCAATGCATAGGGTTGCCCAGCAATTAGGGACAAAGCCTGCAAGGTGTACGTAGGGGCTAGCATGGCCAGGAGGACTTGCAGGGATGAAAGGGCCGGCAACTGACTTTTCGCTTCTAATTGAATACAGGAAGGGAAAAAAAAGTTTTTGGATTGGGTATACATGTAAATAATTTGTTAAATAGAAGAAAAAGAAAATAGGTAGACAGGGAAAGCAGTGCTTACATCAGTGCTGACCTTTAAAAAGGGGAAATCCAGGAATGTGAATCATATAGTTGTCTGCGTCGTATCCTCGTCTGCAACTCAGTCCTTTGCACAGTCTATAAGCTTGTCAGAAGCCAATTCCAAGATGCTGTCACACCGAGTAAAGGCAGCTAGCAATCATATGGAAAATGGCGCCAAAGCTAGGGCGGGACTGAGCTTTTATACTGGATGCAAAAGCCCGGGAAAATGGATCCTGCATCATCACTATATTTTTATGATTTAATTGGTTGTTATGAGTGGAACCATATTACACAGATAACATGTGTAATGGGGTGTTGACAGGGGCAGATCAGCTGACATGTCAAAGGGGGGATAAATAAATATTTCTAAAAATGGCTAATAGTGTGTGCGATGTCCGTTAAGGGAAAATGCAATTTATTTGACATGAAAGTGCATTCTTCTGGGACCTGTAGTACCATGTTTAAAAATAGAGATGGTCGTAGCAACTATTATTGGGGGGAAAAACCATCGTCTATAGCTAGGCGGAGGCAATGGGCAGGGGGGTGGTTGTATACAGATGTAGCCATAACTACAGGGGGGAGGGATGGCTTTCACCTAGACCTGGGCGCAATTGACGGGCTGGTAGATAGACCCATCTAGTGCTAGTCACTTAGTGGAGTGAGGTTTAACGTGAGAATATGGTACAGTGTAAATGAATGTCTGCACGGGCAGGTTGAATGGTGGGGGAGGTAATGACAGATGGAAGCACTGTCCTGCAAGGTCATTCTGGTACCTGGAATACCATGTTTAAAAATAGACACAGGCATAGCCGCTATTAGGGGGGAGGAGGGATGGACAGTATCGCCAAGACCTGGGCGCAATTGATGGGGTGGTAGACAGATCCGTCTAGTGCTAGTCGCTTAGTGGGGTGAGGTTTAACATGGAAACGGGGTACAGTGTAGATGAATGTCTGCATGGGCAGGTTGCATGGTGGGGGAGTTAATGACATTTGGAAGCAAAGTCATCATTTGGTTATATGAAGAGTGTTAGCTACCTACATACATAATTAAATATATTTAACTGAAATGCTGTACATTTATTTCTAATTTTATGTATTTTTAGTTTTGGGAATTCATTTTTAGTAATTTTAATGTCGAAAATTCAGATGTCTATCTAATGTCTACGTTTTTACTCTCGAAAATGTAATAGTCAATCGGTTTATTAACAGTCTGTGGGCCTGAGTCAGACCCACTTGCGAGCGGCTGTCCGCTCGCAAGTGGGTCGATGTTATGGACTGAGCATGCGCACGACGGAGGGAGCTCCGTCGTGCACATGCGCCAGACGCGACGAGCGAAGGAAAGTCCTTCGCTCGTTGTGTCCGATCAAAGGGGGCGTGCTGTCAATGTTGATTGACAGCACGCCCCCTTTGGTGGGCGTGCCAGGGGCGTGCCTCCCTGACGGGGGCGTTCCCACGGGAACGCCTCCCGTCAGAAGCCGGCCCACTGACATCACTAGTGATGTCAGTGGGAGTGATTTTGGCTCTGATAGAGCCAAAATCACTCCGGAGCTTGCGGTTGAAAACCTCAACCGCAGGCTCCGGCTCGCAAATTCGATGGTCGCGATGGTCTCGACCATCGCGACCATCACAATGCACGCTCGTATAGCCTGTGGGTGGTGACCCACAGCTATACGAGCGTCCAGGAGGACGCTCCATGAAAATGGAGCCCGGCCCTCATTCAGAGCGTGCGCTCTGCTCAGAGCGTACGGCTCTGAATGAGGGCCTATATTTTGTATATTTAATTTTTCAAATATAGGACGGTGAAATGTGGGTACTTTAAATTTCTGGACTTTGTATTGTTGCTTTAATTAATATCTATATGATACTCTGTATAACATTAGTATTGTCTAACTATTTAGTGTAGACCTTATTTATTTTTTAAATCATATATATTAATGGTCGATTTATTGTTTATGCCGACAAAAAAATGTAGTCCTTCTATAATTAGCTAACTAAAACTGTGTATCATTTAATCTTTTAAGACAAATGGTGTTGATCTAAACATTGTCTATCTATACAACGTAGATCTATTAATCCGCAACCTGATAGAGTTAACTTCTTTAAAAATAGCAAGACTCAGGTTAATACTAATGGTATAGTATAAAATATATCATATTATTTAAATCCAAAGTGCCTTTTTTTTTAAAGTGAAAAAACCCCCCACAATACATCGTCTTAAATATGCCTTTTAACATAATGTAAATAAAGGTCTTTGAGCATACAATGGATCCTAAGGTTACATTGACAAACACAGATAATAAACTTGGAGTCTGATAGTCTAGGTGAGATTGTTGGAATGGAAAAATGTCAAAATGAAAGTAGTGAAATATAAAACAAGAACAAAGGCTTGCTGATTTAATAAAAAAGTTAACTTATATCTATAGGTAGGTTATAAATAGAGTTCCCTGAGAACCGAACTCACCCAAATTACGGGGATCAGAGGCAGATACAAATTGGCTCGGGTTTTCCTGCCTAACTCGGATCTAAAAAAGAGGCAAAACGTCATCATCCCGCTGTCGGATTCTCGCGGGTTTTAGATTCTATAAAGGTCCCGCGATTTGCCGCCATTTTTCATTCTGGCTGTGGAGATTGAAGAGGGAGGGAGCTGGGAGCTGTGCTGTTGCTGTGCATAGGGGCTTGCTACAGTTGTGTTGCTTAATGTCCATAGGGGCTGGCTGTTGTCCATATAGGGGCTGGCTGGCTGTTATCCATATATAAGGGCTGGCTGGCTTGTCCTGTCCATATGGGCTGGCTGTAGTCCATAGGGGCTGGCTGTAGTGCTGTGTTGTCCAGGGGGTGCTCTGTTTTTCAGGGTTCTCTTCACCCACCCCCAGTGTGAAAAAAATAAATAAATTAGTGTTAGCCACACTTGTCATCAGTGTTCTGTGCTGCTGTCTGTTAAGGGGCTGCTGCCTCTTTCAGGGGTTCACCCCAGTGTTAAAAAAACAACAACAATATTTTGTGTGTGGCGTGTCAGCCACACCTGTCATCAGCGTAGGTGTGCAGGGGTGTTGTGCTGCTGTCTGCCAAGGGGCTGCTGCCCCCTCCCCCCCAAAAAACATTTTTTTTTTGTGCATGTTAGCCACACCTGTCATTGGCATAGGTGCGCAGGGGTGCATGCTTCTGTCTGTCAAGGGGCTGCTGGCCCCCCAAAAAATGTAATAACTTTTTGTGTGCATGTTAGCAAGACCTGTTATTGGCGTAGTTGCTCAGGGGTGCTGTGCTCCTGTCTGTCAAAGGGCTGCTGGCCCCAAAAATATAAAAATAATAATTGTGTGTGCATGTTAGCCATACCTGTCCTCGTCTAAGGTTCTCAGTGGTGCTGTGCTTTTGTCTGTCAAAGGGCTGCTACCCAAAAAATAAACAATTTTTTGGTGTGCATCTTAGTCACAGCTATCATCAACGTAGGTGCGCAGGGGTGCTGTGCTGCTGTCTGTCAAGGGGCTGCTGGCCCCCAAAAAATTTCAATAAAAATTTTGCATGTGTGTTAGTCACACCTGTCCTCGTCGAAGGTTCTCAGGGGTGCTGTGCTCCTGTCTGCCAAAGAGCTGCTACCCAAAAACAAATATTTTTTTTGTGTGCGCGTTAGCCACACCTGTCATCGGCGTAGGTGTACTGGGGTGCTGTGCTGCTGTCTGTCAAAGGGCTGCTATCCCAAGATAAAAAAAACTATTTTTTTGTGTGCATGTTAGCCACAACTGTCATCAGCATAGGTGCGTGCTGTGCTCCTGTCTGTCAAAGGGCTGCTGCCCAAATATACAGTAAGAACACATTTTTTTGTGTGTGTGTGTTAGCCATGCCTGTCATCGGCATAGATGTGCAGGGATGTTGTGCTGCTGTCTGTCAAAGGGTTGCTGCCTAAAAATAAAAATAATCATTTTTTTTGTGTGCATGTTAGCCACACCTGTCATTGGTGTAGGTGCACAGGGGTGCTGTGCTCCTGTCTGTCAAAGGGCTGCTGCCTAAAAAATAAATAAACAATTTTTTGTCTTCATGTTAGCCGCACCTGTCATTTGCATAGCTGCGCAGGGGTGCTGTGCTGCTGACTGTCAAGGGGTTGCTGCCTCTTTCTGGGGTTCACCCCCAGTATTAAAAAAAAAATAAAATTCTGAGTGTTGTTGTGTGCATAGTGAGTAAGGAGGACAGTCACATATCCGGAGAGCAGGATCCACATACTAGTCTTGTAGCTGCCGGCAGCAGTCATGATGACAATGCAAGGCCATCAACGTCACCTATGAAGGCCGATGTACCAGAGCTTAAGTCAGACCAAAAATTCAGGCTAAAAAAAAATCAACTTTTACCCTGTTAAAGCAAAAAAAAATTAAATTTAAAGAAAAAAAACATTGGCAATATGTCATTCACTACATGAAGTGGCAAGGAAAGGATTAGGCTTTGGCCTTTATTATTTATGACTGGTGGTTCTAGTAATGATTTAAACACCTCTGCTTGTAGGAAAGGTACAAAAAAAATAAAAATTGTTAAGACAAGTAACACACCAGAACCAACTGTGTGCTCTAAATAAATTACAAATCCCAGAGGACAGTCCAAGTGTGTCTGCTGTTGCGATTTGTGAGCCTGATGTTTCTAGTAATACTGTACTTGAAGAGATTTGTGTGCCTTTGTCTGATTTAGAAATCAAGGATGCTTTTGTGGAATTACATGGGGAGGATGAGGAGGATATTTATGTAGTTGGCGATAACAACAAGGATGATGAGGATGTTGATGATGATGAGGATGTTGATGGTGAGGATCTTTGTGTAAAAACTGTAAATCAGGCAACAGTTGTTGCCCATGGTGTGAAAAATTCCATTGTTGCCATATTTGGACAAAGGACCAAAAAATACACTTCTCATGTGTGGAATTATTTCCACCCAAATCCAGACAACTCATTCCAATCCATTTGTGACCATTGCCAAGTAACAGTGAGTAGAGGTAAGGTCCTTAACCATCTTGGAACCTCCAACCTGTTACATCACTTGCAGTGAATTCATCAAATTGGAAAGGGTATTGAAACTTTAGGGACAAAAAAAATAAATCACACAATCAGTCCAGTGTGTTATGCTTCCTCGAGGGAATTGATGGTATAATGTAGAGACAGCTGATTACAGCCTTGAGGGCTGGAAGTATAGTACTAGTTGCACCAAGGGCAAGAGGTGTGATGCAGCCTGTGGGCTGTAGGAGCAGCCTTGGGGGCTGATAGTGGCCTTTATAGTCGTGGCCAAGGGACTAATGGTGTGAAGCAGCCTTTGGGCTGTTGCAACAGCCTTGAGGGCAGATAGTGACCTGGTGCCTCAGGACCGTTGCAGCCTTTGGGCTGATGAGACTCAGGTGAGGTATGCAACAATAACATGGGGCAGCTACCAGTGCCACCGAGATTGCACTGGTGACAGTGTGCCTTATAGTGCACCTGGAATGCAGAATGGCTACCTGTGTCGCCAGGATGACACTGGCGTCGGTGTGCTAGATTGTGCACCTGGAACGCAGAGTTGCTACCAATGCCGCTGGGATGACACTGGTGATGGTGTGCTAAGTTGCATATCTGGAACACAGAGCTGCTACCAGCACCGCCGGGATGATACTGGCGACGGTGTGCTAGATTGTGCACCTGGAATGCAGAGCTGCTACCAGTGCTGCCAGTATGACACTGGTGACAGTGTGCTAGATTGTGCACCTGGAATGCAGAGTAGCTACCAGTGCCACCAGGATGACACTGGTGATGGTGTGCGATGGTGCGCTCCTGGAATGCTAAACTGTGACTGGTGCTGTCATGTTGATATGAGCCACCGGATGGTAACAGATGCTTCTGGGGTAGGAATCGCTCTGTGCTGCCCAGATGGCACAAGCAGCACGTGTGGACGAGATGCAGGTTGAACCACCTGGATGGAATAAACGGCACACACGAAACACAGCAAGATTGACTCATGAACTTGACTGACATGCAGGAGACAGGAAATGGAAGTACAAAAAACTTCTATCACCGGCATGGATTGCAGAGCTGGCTGGACTTTAAAAGGAACAAGGCCCAACCAGCAAGTCTCCCTTAATGAAAGACCGGTGTGCAGCTGTGCTGTTCACAGAGAGGAGAATTAATCAGCATGTACCTGACACTGCACACAGATAGGCAGTAATTAATGTAGTTCCTCAGGCTGGAGGCTGCAGATCCTGACACAGTGTCACCAAGTTGCTCCCTCCTATCTGGTTCCAAGTGCCTGCAATATCCACCACCAACACCTGCATCATCATCAACATCCTAATTTGTGATTGGAAGTAGTCCTGCATCCAATAGCATGAGGACTGACTCCTCTCCTATCCGTTGTTCCTTAGAAGGATCTTTGAGTGTTATGCCTGCTGCTGCTGTTGCTATGAGTGGATCTTCATCCCAGAATGGGACCAGGAAGAAGACTACTCTTAGTAGTTCAAGTACAACCAAACAATTGACTATCACACAATCCATTGCATTGGCAAACAAGTATGACAGCAAACACCCAGTTGCACAGCGGATTACTGACACCATAACAGCTATGCTGGATTTAGATGTGCGTTCAGAGTCCGCCATTAATGCAATGGATTTTACCCAGTTAATGGAGGTCTTTTTTCCCCGCTACAATGTGCCTTCTAGATTCCACTTCTCTAGAATAGCAATTCCCAATCTGTACAAGGGCATTAAAAAAAACGTATTAATGTCCTTTGAATTGTGCCCACTGTCCACTTAACCACAGATATGTTGACAAGTGGGACAGGGCAAACTAAAGATTACTTGACTGTGACAGCCCACTGGGTAGGTGTATTGCCTCCAACAATGCAAACAACAACAGCAGCAGCAGCAGCTAAGAAATGCCAGCTCATTCAGAGGCAGGCCACTCTGTTTATCACCGGTTTCAGTAAAGGGGCCTATCCATTTGCTGATTTTCTTCACGAAAAGGAGGTTTTGGTCAGAATGTGTAGATAGTCTGCTAGTGGATAGCTGGCAAGGACCAGCGATGCACGTGCTCGCATGGTCCTTGCTGACCCCGACTATCTATCGAACATGCTGGTCAACCTGACAACAGCTATCAGGTTCGGCATGTTAAGAGATAGGGAAGTTGGGCTCCTGCACCAAAGACGTTCAGTGAACATCTTTCAGTGCGGTGCACCTCAACGATATGAAAGTCTGAACGCTGGATGTTCAGACTTTCATGTTGTTAAATGGATAGGCCCCATAAGAGGCATACTGTTGAGAACCTATTAGAGACACTCAGGGAAATCATTGCAAAATGGCTTAACCCACTTGGACTCTCCTCTTGATTTGTGATTTCTGACAATGCCAGCAATATTGTGCAAGCATCACATGTGGGCAATTCGATCACATCCCATGTTTTGCTCACACAATTAATCTGGTGGTGCAACATTTTAAAAAATATGACAGGGGCTTGCAGGAGATGCTCTCAGTGGCCCGAAAGATTTCTGGGCATTTTGGACATTCAGCAACTGTGTGTTGAAGATTGCAGCACCAGCAAGAACTGTTGAATTTACCCTGCCATCAGCTGAAGCAAGAGGTAGTAACTAGGTGGAATATGTTTCAGCAGATGGAGGAGCAGAAAAAGGCCATCAAAGGCTACACTATGACCTACGATATAGGGAGAGGAGCGGGAATGCACCTTAGTCAAGCACAGTGGAGAATAATTTCCGTGTTGTGCAAGGTTCTCAAACCCTTTGAACTTGCCACACGTGAAGTTAGTTCAGACACTGCCAGCTTGAATCAGGTCATTCCCCTAATCAGACTTTTGCAAAAGCAGCTGGAGAAACTGAAGGAGGAGCTAAAACGGAGTGATTCCGCTAAGTATGTGGGACTTGTAGAACAAGCCCTTCATTCACTTCAACAGGATCCAAGGGTTGTCAATCTCTTGAAATCAGATCACTATATTTTGGCGACCATACTTGATCCTTGGTTTAAGTTATACCTTTCTTTCTGATGGACATAAATCTGAAAAGATGCAAAGAGCTGGTGGTGAAAAAATTTTCAGCTGAAGTGGAACGTGTTACGGCAGCATCTTTTCCTTCAGTTTCTACAGCTGCCAGGAAAAAAACGAAATTTTACTAAGAGACCCACTGCTGGTGGTGATGCAGATCAGTTAGCAAAATCTAATGACATCTGATTGGGTCTGAAAGAACTGCCAACAGTGAGTGACATGTCTACCATGACTTTGTCTGATATGGTCACCATTCAGAGAATGGTGGATGACTATTTTAGGGATAGCATCCAAATAAGCATGTCATACAGTACATTTCACTACTGGCAGGAAAAAGAGGCAATTTGAAGTCCCTTATACAAACTGGCTTTGCTGTACTTAAGTTGCCCAACCTCCAGTGTGTACTCTGAAAGAGTTTTCAGTGCAGCCGGGAACCTTGACAGTGATCGTCATAGGAGGTTACTTCCCCAATATGTGGAAAAGATGATGTTTATCAAAATGAATTACAAATTCCACAAGGAAGACCTTTACCAGCACTTAAATCCAAAACAGACATTAGCGTCTGACTCTGTAATGGTGGATTCCAGCGGGGAGGAATTCATATTATGTGAAGAAGAGGAGGATGCACACACTGATGATGATGATGATGATGATGAAGACGATGATGACATCTAATCTAATGTATTGCAAAGCCAGTTTGTGTATAGGATCATTGCCACCAATGTCCACTGTGCATTGGCAGCTTGTTTTGTGGGGTGTCCAAACAAACCAATCATTTCAGCCACAAGTGGCAGTCCCTGTCTCTAAAGTGATTGGTTTGTTAAACTGTGAATGTCCTGTTTCGTATATACAATGTAAGGGTGGGTTGCTGGTTGGGGCATTGCTGCCTGACATTTTTAATTTTATGGTTTATGAATGTCCAGAAATTGTAATGTCCACAGACATCATCTCCTGCATGCCCCTTTCATTTTTTATTAGAAAATGTTGAACCATTGCTGCTTATTGTGTCAACCCAATTGCACAAGTCGCACAACAATGACATTTAGCAAGGGGTTCTCAGCCCTTAAGGCTGCTACATGGCCAAAGGCCGCATCCTGCTTCACGGCCCAAAGGCCAGCTGTCATCACTCCTCTCCAGCCCTCAAGGCTGTAATGGCTGCAACTTGCCAAGAGTTCTAGGTCTCAAGGCTGTTGCAGGACTAAACATAGTCCTGTATTCCACTACTACTCAGCCCGGAGGCTGCATCAACTATCAACTATCAATTCTTCAGCCAGGGGCTGCACAAATTATCAATTCTTCAGCCAGGGGCTGCATTAATTATAAATTCTTCAGCCAGCCAGGGGCTGCACCAGTTATAAATTCAGCCAGGGGCTGCACCAATTATCAATTCTTCAGCCAGGGGCTGCATTAATTATAAATTCAGCCAGGGACTGCACCAATTATCAATTCTTCAGACAGGCATGGGCTGCATCACCAATTATCAATTATTTAGCCAGCCAGGGGCTGCACTACCAACTATCAATTCTTCAGCCAGGGGCTGCATTAATTATAATTTCTTCAGCCAGCCAGGGGCTGCACCAATTATCAATTCAGCCAGGGGCTGCACCACCAATTATCAATTCTTCTGGTAGCCAGGGGCTGCAACAGTTAGAAATTCTTCAGCCATGGGCTGCACCACCAACTATCAATTCTTCTGCCAGGGGCTGCAACACCAATGATCAATTATTTAGCCATCCAGGGGCTGCACCACCAATTATCAATTCTTCAGTCAGCCAGGGGCTGCACCACCAATTATCAATTCCTCAGCCAAGGGGCTGCACCACCAATAATCTAGTCTTCAGCCAGAGGCTGTACCACCATTCATTAATTCTTCAGTCAGCCAGGGGCTGCACCACCAATAATCAATTCTTCAGTCAGCCAGGGGCTGCATCACCACTTATCAACTCTTCGCCAACAGCACTTCGTTGATTCATGGACATTACTAGTCTTAGTTACCTGCTATTTCCCAGTGTTTCCCATGTGCAGAACTTCATTGATTCATGGACATTACTAGTGTGAGTTATCTGCTATTTTCCAGTGTTTTCCATGTACAGCACTTTACTGATTTACCATCATTACTAGTGTGAGTTAGATGATATTTCTCAGTGTTTATATCTGTTTATTAGCCTGCTTAATACCCGATTCACCTTGCACTACCCGGTGTGTGCTCAATAAAGTTTTTAGTTCACCTGGTACTTGCGTGCTTCCAGCAATAGACACACACACAGGTAAATTTCCCCATAAAACGTGACAGTCAGCCATATATTTCCTAATAAAACATACAAATAAAAGTCACTACTTTTCCAGGTGCAGCACTTCATTGATTCATGGACATTAATGGTTTTAGTTACCTGCTTTTTCCTAGTGTTTCCCATGTGCAGCACTTCATTGGTTCATTGACATTACTAGTCTTAGTTACCTGCTATTTACCACTGTATCCCATGTGCAGCACTTCATTGATTCATGGACATTACTAGTGTGAGTTACTTGCTATTTGCCAGTGTTTCATATTTGCAGCACTTCATTGATTCATGGACATTACTAGTTTTAGTTGCCTGCTGTTACCCAGTGTTTCACATGTGCAGCACTTCACTGATTCATGGACAGCACTAGTCTTAGTTACCTGCTATTTCCCAGTGTTTCCCATGTGCAGCACTTCCTTGATTCATGGACATTACTAGACTTGGTTACCTGCTATTTCCCAGTGTTTCCCACGTGCAGCACTTCGTTGATTCGTGGACATTACTATTCTTATTTACCTGCTATTTCACAGTGGTTCCCATGTGCAGCACTTCATTGATACATGAACATTACTAGTCTTAGTTACCTGCCACTTCACAGTGGTTCCCATGTGCAGCACTTCATTGATACATGAACAATGCTAGTCTTAGTTACCTGCTATTTCCCAGTGTTTTCCATGTACATCACTTTACTGATTTATTAATATAATAAGTGTCAGTTAGGTGCTAATTCTCAGTGTTTACCTGTTTATAAGCCTGCATAAAACCCAATTCACGTTGCAGTACCTGGTGTGTGCTCAATAAAGATTTCAGTTCAACTGGTACTTGCGTACTTCCAGCATTAGACACACACACAGGAAAATTTCCCCTTAAAACGTAAAAGTAAGCCATTTACTCTTCTCCTTATAAAACTTACAAATAAAAGTCACTACTTTTCCATGTGCTGCAATTCAATGACTCATGGACATTACTAGTCTTAGTTACCTAGTATTAACTAGGGGTGTGCACCGGCCACTTTTCGTGTTTTGTGTTTTGGTTTTGGATCTGGATCTTTCTTCGTGTTTTGGATCTGGATTGGTTTTGCCAAAACCACCCTTCCGTGTTTTGGGTTCTGGGTTTTGTGTTTTGGATCTGTATTTTTTTTAAAAAAAGCATAAAAACAGCTAAAATCACAGAATTTGTTGGTTTCTCTGCTCCTATGCTATTATTAACCTCAATAACCTTAATTTCCACTCATTTCCAGTCTATTCTGAACACCTCACACCTCACAATAGTGTTTTTATGTCCAAAAGGTTGCACCGAGGTAGCTGGATGACTATGCTAAGCGACACGAGTGGGCGGCACAAACACGTGACCCATCTAGGAGTGACACTGCAGTGGCAGACAGGATGGCAGTTAGAAAAACTAGGCCCCAAACTGTACATAATGCAAAGAAAAAAAAGAAGTGCAAGATGGAATTGTCCTTGGGCCCTCCCACCCACCCTTATGTTGTATAAACAGGACGTGCACACTTTAACAAATCAATCATTTCAGCGCCAGGGTCTGCCACACAACTGTGGCTGAAATGATTGGTTCGTTTGGGCCCCCACAAAACAAGCTGGCAATTAATGTGTCCCTGCACAAACTGGCTCTACGGAGGCAAGATGTCATCCTCATCCTCCTCATCCACCGATTCCTCACCCTTTTCAGTGTGTACATCCTCATCCTCACAAAGTATTAACTCGTCCCCACTTGAATCCACCACCACAGGTCCCTCTGTACCTTCTGGAGGCTGGTCTCCCTGGAAGAGCTGATAATTCATTTTGATGAACATCATCTTCTCCACATTCTGTGGAAGCAACCTCCTACGCCTTTCGCTGACAAGGTTCCCGGCTGCACTAAACACTCTTTCGGAGTACACACTGGAGGGGGGGCAACTCAGGTAAAATAGAGCCAGCTTGTACAGGGGCCTCCAAATTGCCTCTTTTTCCTGCCAGTACAGGTATGGACTGTCTGACATGCCTACTTGGATGCTGTCACCGATGTAATCCTCCACCATTCTGTCAATGGTGACAGTATCATATGCAGTGACAGTAGACATGTCAGAAATTGTTGCCAGGTCCTTCAGTCCGGACCAGATGTCCAAACTTGGTCCTGCCTGCCCTGCATCACCGCCAGCGGGTTGCTTAGGATACCTAAGTTTTTTCCTGGCAGCCCCAGTTGCGGGAGAAAATGAAGAAGGAGCCGTTGACGTGTCACGTTCCGCTTCAGCTGACAGTGTGTTCACCAGCAGGTCTTTGCACCTCTGCAGGCTTGTGTCGGCCGGAAAGAGAGACACCACATAGGCTTTAAACCTAGGATCAAGCACAGTGGCCAAAATGTAGTGGTCTGATTTCAACAGATTGACCACCCTGGAATCCTGGCAAAGCGAATGAAGGGCTTCATCCACAAGTCCCACATGCCGAGCAGAATCGCTCTGTCTTAGCTCCTCCTTCACTTTCTCCAGCTGCTTCTGCAAAAGCCTGATGAGGGGAATGACCTGACTCAAGCTGGCTGTGTCTGAACTGACTTCACGTGTGGCAAGTTCGAAGGGCTGGAGAACCTTGCACAACACGGAAATCATTCTCCACTGCGCTTGAGTCAGGTGCATACCCCCTCCTTTGCCTATGTCATAGGTGGATGTATAGGCTTGTATGGCCTTTTGCTGCTCCTCCATCCTCTGAAGCATATAGAGGGTTGAGTTCCACCGCGTCACAACCTCTTGCTTCAGGTGATGGCGGAGCAGGTTCAAGAGTGTTTGCTGGCGCTCCAGTCTTCGGCACGCAGTCGCTGAATGGCGAAAGTGGCCAGAAATTTTTCGGGCCACCCAAAGCGTCTCCTGCACACCCCTGTCGCTTTTCAGAAAATTCTGCACCACCAAGTTTATTGTGTGAGCAAAACATGGGACGTGCTGGAATTTGCCCAGATGTAATGCCCGCACAATATTGGTGGCGTTGTCAGATATCACAAATCCCCAGGAGAGTCTAAGTGGGGGAAGCCACTGGGCGATGATTTCCCTCAGTTTCTCTAAGAGGTTGTCGGCGGTGTGCCTCTTACTGAAACCGGTGATACACAGCGTAGCCTGCCTTGTAACGAGCTGGCGTTTCTGAGATGCTGCTACTGGTGACGCTGCTGCTGTTGCTGCGTAAGGTGATACATCTACCCAGTGGGCTGTCACAGTCATATAGTCCTTAGTCTGCCCTGTTCCACTTGTCCACATGTCCGTGGTTAAGTGGACATTGTGTACAATGGCATTTTTCAGGACACTGAGGACACTTTTTCTGACGTTTCTGTACAGTCTCGGTATCGCCTGCCTAGTGAAGTGGAATCTAGACGGGATTTGGAACCGGGGACACACTACCTCCATCAATTGTCTAAATCCCACTGCACTAATGGCGGATACCGGACGCACGTCTAACACCAACATAGCAGTCAAGGCCTCAGTTATACGTTTTGCTTCAGGATGACTGCTGTCGTACTTCATCCTCCTCGCTAAGGACTGTTGGAGGGTCAATTGTTTAGTAAAAGTAGTGGTGTTCCTACTTCCTCTCTGGGATGATGAACGACTCCCAGCAGCAGCAACAGCAGCAGCGGCAGCAGTAGGCGTAGCAATGCAGGATCCTCCAGAGGAATCCCGGATAGGAGAGTCAGTCATGCCAGTGACATGGCCTGCAGGACTACTTCCGATCCTGACTAAGGAGGAAATTGACGAGGAGGGAGTTGACGGTGTGGTTTGCAGGCACTTGGATACAACAGGACAACGGGATTTAGGTGTCCCTGGACTGCTTACGGTCTTAGCCAAAGTTTCTGAACTTGACAGTAACTTTTTATGAACGCGCTGCAGGTGCCGTATAAGGGTGGATGTTCCTAGGTGGTTGACGTCCCTACCCCTACTTATTTCACCTTTACATATGGTACATATGGCAAGACAGTTGTTGTCCGGATTTGGATAGAAATATTGCCAGACCAAAGAGGTGGAATGTTTGTTCTTCTGCCCAGGCATGACCGTGATGGGCTTTTTCATCCCACGGACAACAACTGTCTCCCCCGGAGCCTGATTTAAACAAACCACATCACCATCAGAATCCTCCTCGCCAACTTCCTCCTCAGCGCCAGCTACACCAGTATCCTCATCCTGTTGTACTTCAACAGTGACATCTTCAATTTGCATATCAGCAAGTGGACTGTGGGTGCTCCTTTCAGCACTTGCAGGGGGCATACAAATGGTGGAAAGAGCCACCTCTTCCCGTCCAGTGCTGGGAAGGTCAGGCATCGCAACCACCACCACACTTGGACTCTCCTTGGGGATTTGTGATATCTTCTTAGAAAGCACAGTTCTTCGCTGTGCTTTTGCCAGCTTAACTCTTTTGATTTTTTTAGTGGGAGGAGGGCTTCCATCGTCATGTGAAGCTGAACCACTAGTCATGAACATACTAGGGATCGACCTTAGCCGTTCCTTGCCACTCCGTGTCGTAAATGGCATATTGGCAAGTTTACGTTTCTCTTCAGCTGATTTAAATGTCTTTTTCAAGGTCATTTTCCTGAACTTTGCCATTTGGGATTGTATGTGCCCTCAACTATGACATTGGGCATCGGCCTTGGCAGACGACGTTGATGGCATGTTATCGTCTATGTCATGACTAGTGGCAGCAGCTTCAGCACTAGGAGGAAGTGGTTCTTGATCTTTCTCTATTTTATTTTTATCGGAGAAAGTTTGGTCCTCCATTTATGTTATATCGATTTGATATATACGTGCGGCTAAACACAGAAAATAATTTTTTTTTTGGTTTGGACTGGAGTGTACTTTCGGGGGTTACAGCACCCTTAACGGTCAAGCCAGCCGGCCCTTTACTTATGACACAGGCGCACGCTTGGCACTACTTTGTTGATGCACGTGCGGCTACTGCGCACACAATTCACAAACACAGAAAATAATTTTTTTTTTGGTTTGGACTGGAGTGTACTTTCGGGGGTTACAGCACCCTTTAACGGTCAAGCCAGCCGGCCCTTTACTTATGACACAGGCGCACGCTTGGCACTACTTTGTTGATGCACGTGCGGCTACTGCGCACACAATTCACAAACACAGAAAATAATTTTTTTTTGGTTTGGACTGGAGTGTACTTTCGGGGGTTACAGCACCCTTTAACGGTCAAGCCAGCCGGCCCTTTACTTATGACACAGGCGCACGCTTGGCACTACTTTGTTGATGCACGTGCGGCTACTGCGCACACAATTCACAAACACAGAAAATAATTTTTTTTTTGGTTTGGACTGGAGTGTACTTTCGGGGGTTACAGCACCCTTAACGGTCAAGCCAGCCGGCCCTTTACTTATGACACAGGCGCACGCTTGGCACTACTTTGTTGATGCACGTGCGGCTACTGCGCACACAATTCACAAACACAGAAAATAATTTTTTTTTTGGTTTGGACTGGAGTGTACTTTCGGGGGTTACAGCACCCTTAACGGTCAAGCCTGCCGGCCCTTTACTTATGACACAGGCGCACGCTTTGCACTACTTTGTTGATGCACGTGCGGCTACTGCGCACACAATTCACAAACACAGAAAATAATTTTTTTTTGGTTTGGACTGGAGTGTACTTTCGGGGGTTACAGCACCCTTTAACGGTCAAGCCAGCCAGCCCTTTGCTTATGACACAGGCGCACGCTTGGCACTACTTTGTTGATGCACATGCGGCTACTGCGCACACAATTCACAAACACAGAAAATAATTTTTTTTTGGTTTGGACTGGAGTGTACTTTCGGGGGTTACAGCACCCTTTAACGGTCAAGCCAGCCGGCCCTTTACTTATGACACAGGCGCACGCTTGGCACTACTTTGTTGATGCACGTGTGGCTACTGCGCACACAATTCACAAACACAGAAAATAATTTTTTTTTTGGTTTGGACTGGAGTGTACTTTGGGGGTTACAGCACCCTTTAACGGTCAAGCCAGCCGGCCCTTTACTTATGACACAGGCGCACGCTTGGCACTACTTTGTTGATGCACGTGCGGCTACTGCGCACACAATTCACAAACACAGAAAATAATTTTTTTTATGGTTTGGACTGGAGTTTACTTTCGGGGGTTACAGCACCCTTAACGGTCAAGCCAGCCGGCCCTTTACTTATGACACAGGCGCACGCTTGGCACTACTTTGTTGATGCACGTGCGGCTACTGCGCACACAATTCACAAACACAGAAAATAATTTTTTTTTTGGTTTGGACTGGAGTGTACTTTCGGGGGTTACAGCACCCTTAACGGTCAAGCCAGACGGCCCTTTACTTATGACACAGGCGCACGCTTGGCACTACTTTGTTGATGCACGTGCGGCTACTGCGCACACAATTCACAAACACAGAAAATAATTTTTTTTTTATTTGGATTGGAGTGTACTTTCGGGGGTTACAGCACCCTTTAACGGTCAAGCCAGCTGGCCCTTTACTTATGACACAGGCGCACGCTTGGCACTACTTTGTTGATGCACGTGCGGCTACTGCGCACACAATTCACAAACACAGAAAATATATTATTTTTTTAGCACTTGGGGGGAGCACCCCTGATGGACAGAGCACCCCCTGGACAACACTACAGCACCCCTTTAGGACTGGGACACTGCACAGGACTTTGGAGTGGACACAGCCCCTATGGAGAACTGACTGCACAACACAGTCCAGCCAGCCCCTATGGACTTTGAAGTAGTGGACACAGCCCCTATTAACAACAGCAGCACAGCACAACACAGCCAGCCCCTATGGACTTTGAAGTAGTGGACAACAGCAGCACTACACTACACTACACTACACAGCCCTAACTCCCACCCTCCCTCTTCACTGTCCACAGCCGAGTGAGAAAATGGCGCCGACGCGGGTACCTTATATAGGATCCAAAACCCGCGAGACTCGGAAGGCGGGATGATGACGTTTTGCCTCGATTTCAGATCCGAGTCAGGCGGGAAAAGTCGAGCCTGACTCGGATCTGCCTCGGATCGGGGGGGCTCGGGGGGGTTCGGATTTCAGAAATCCGAACCCGCTCACCCCTAGTATTAACCAGTGTTTTCTGTGTGCAGCACTTCATTGATTCATGGATATTACTAGTGGGAGTTACCTGCTGTTCCCCAGTGTTTACCATGTGCAGCACTTCACTGATTCAGGAACATTACTGGTCTTAGTTACCTGCTAATTCTCAATGTTTCCCATGTGCAGCACTTCATTAATTCATGGACATTACTGGTCTTAGTTATCTGCTATTTCCCAGTGTTTCCCTTGTGTAGAAATTCACTGATTTATGGACATTACTAATTTAGTTATCTGCTATTTCCCAGTTTTTACTATGTTCAACACTTCACTGATTCATGGACATTACTAGTCTTAATTACCTGCTATTTCCCAGTGTTTACCATGTGCAGCACTTCATTGATTTTTGGACATTACTAGTCTTAGTTGCCTTTTATTTTCCAGTATTTTCCATGTACAGCACTTTACTGATTTATTGACATTACTAGTTTAAGTTAGATGATATTTCTCAGTGTTTCCCTGTTTATTATCCTGCTTAAAACCCGATTCACCTTGCACTACCTGGTGTATGCTCATTAAAGCTTTCAGTTAACCTGGTACTTGCGTACTTCCAGCATTAGACACACACGCACAGGTAAATTTGCCCATAAAACATGACAGTCAGCCATTTACTTCTCTCCTAAAGAAACATACAAATAAAAGTCACTACTTTTCCATGTGCTGCACTTCCATGTGCTGCACTTCCATGTGGTGCACTTTGTTACTAGGCTTAGTTAACTGCTATTTCCCATTATTTGACATGTGCAGAACTTCATTGATTCATGGACATTTCTAGTCTTAAGCTGGCCACACACTAGACCAACTTACATCCAACCAGCCAACTTGTTGATTGGTTGGAATGAAAATCTGGTAACGTATTGGAGTAAATGATGATCAGCAATTTGCTCCTAAATGCCAGAAAACAGATGAAAATGGTCGTTCAGACAAGTTTGTTAAATGTTTGATCTAAACTATTTGTTCAAACAACAGTTTTGGTCCATTTTCCAGCGTTTGGAAGCAAATTGCTGATTGTATTCCTTACCAGATTTTCATTCCAACCAATCAACTAGCTGGCTGGTTGGACAGATAATCTTTAGATGTGTGGCCAGCTTTAGTTACCTGCTATTTGCCAGTGATTCCAATGTGCAGCACTTCATTGGTTAAAGTATATTACTAGTCTTAGTTACCTGCTATTTCCAAGTGTTACCTATGTGTAGCACTTCACTGATTTATAGACATTAATTTTAGTTACCTGCTATTTCCCAGTGTTTACTATGTGCAGAACATCACTGATTCATGAACATTACTAGTCTTAATTACCTGCTATATCCCTGTGCTTCCCATGTGCAGAACTTCATTGATTCATGGAGATTACTGCTATTTCGCAGTCTTTTTTCAATGTGCAGCACTTCATTGATTCATGTATATTACTAGTGTGAGTTACATTCTATTTCATAGTGTTTCCCATGTATAGCACTTCAATGATTCATGGACATTACTAGTGTTATTTATCTGCTATTTCCCAGTGGTTCCCAGTGGTTGCCATGCGTAGCAGTTTATTGATTAATGGACATTACTAGTCTTAGTTAACTGCTATTTCCCAGTGTTTCCCTTGTGCAGCATTTCATTGATTCATGGATAAAACTAATCTTAGTTACCTGCTATTTCAAAGTGTTTGCCATGTGCAGCACTTCATTGATTCATGGACAATACTAGTCTTAGTTTCCTGCTATTTCTCAGTGTTTCCCATGTACAGCACTTTATTGAATCATGGACATTACTAGTTTGAGTTACCTCCTATTTCACAGTGTTTTCCATGTACAGCACTTTACTGATTTATTGACATAAGTCATTAGTGTGAGCTATGTGCTATTTATCAGTGTTCAACTATTTATTAGCCTGCTTAAAACCCGATTCACCTAGTTTTAGTTACCTGCTATTTCCCAGTGTTTCCCGTGTGCAGCACTTCACTGATTTATGTTCATTACTTGTCCTAGTTACCTGATATATCCCAGTGTTTGCAGTGTGCAGCACTTCATTGATTCATAGATAATACTATTCTTAGTTACCTGCTATTTCTCAGTCTTTCCCATGTGCAAAACTTCATTGATTAATGGACATTACTAGTGTGAGTTACCTCCTATTTCACAGTGTTTTCCATGTACAGCACTTTACTGATTTATTGACATAAGTCATTAGTGTGAGTTATGTGCTATTTCTCAGTGTTCAACTGTTTATTAGCCTGCTTAAAACCCGATTCACCTTGCACTACCCGGTGTGTGCTCAATAAAGATTTCAGTTCACCTGGTACTTGCTTGCTTCCAGCATTAGACACACACACACACACACAGGTAAATTTCCCCATAAAACGTGACAGTCAGTAAGTCATTTGCTTGGTCACTTCATTAGTTAAAAGGACATTACTAGTCTTAAGCCTGTATTCAATTTGAGGTGAAATATTGGAATCGACGATAATTTATTGCAGATGATGTTATTTTCGCCTATTTCAAATATCCCCGTATTCAATTACATTGACTTTCGCCTGTGTGAAAAATCAATGTAAAAAAACAGGGAGAATTTTTCACCTGCCTTCAGCAGGTGAAAAAAAGTGCAGAATTGGTGTTTTAGGGGTGCAGGCTTAAAAAAAAATATCCTGCACCCCTGGGAGTGTCATTTAAAAAAAACAGCATCAAAAAAAGTTTAAAAATAATAGGGACACTCCAAAATATGAAGTTTAATTTTGGGGGTACAAATAAAAAATTGGGGAACAAAGTGCCAAACTATCTAAATGAATTCAGGTCGGGTCCCCATGTATGCAGCAGGTGTTTTATTCATTGCAAGGACAAGCGGCAGGTGCATTTTTTCATATTTTTAAAAATAACTTTAGGGACTTAAAAAAATGCTTACCCCGATTTTCATGTACCCCAAAGTAGATAGGAATAGTTACTCCCCCCCAAAAAAAAATTGTAAGTGCTATTCTTTACCACTTCTTCATAGCAGCAAAATTGCACTTTGCTCGGCTATTACAAACCCCGACTTCCTTCATTAGGCAAAAATGTGGGTACCCATAGTTATCTCCCATGTCTTGACATCTTTAGGGGGGTCCCAGGCATATTTCCCGAAAATTCCTGTTTTTCTCCTAAATGGGTTGAAGAGTCATTTAAAAAAACAAGAATAATTTTACAATTACCTATAGCAGGTAAAAAAAAGTGCAGATGTGGGGTTTAGGGGTGCAGGCTTAAAAAAATAGTCTGCACCCTTGGGAATGCCCTCTTAAAACGACATGTGCACAAAAAAAAAAAAAATCGGGACACCCCAAAAATTTTTTTCAAAATTTTGGGATGAAAAAATAAAAAAAAAGGAAACAAAATGCCGACTAATGAAATTAATTTTGGTGGGGTCCCCAAGTATGTGGAAGGTGTTTTTTTTTCATTGTGCAGAGTAGCGGCAGGTGTATTTTTGCAGAATTTTTAAAATTAACTTTAGGGACTTAAAAATATGCTTACTCCCAACTTCATGTACCCCAAATTTGATGGGAACACTTATAAAAATGAAAAAAAACCCTAAGTGCTCTTCTGCATCACTTCTTCAATGTCGGGAAAATACCACCTGCTGCAGCTATTTAAAAAGCAGACTTTCTTCTGCAGGAAAAATGGGGAACCCATAGTGATCCCCGAGGTCTGGACATCTTTATGGGGGTCCTACAATTATTTCCCGAAAATTCCTGTATTTTTTCACCAATCAAAATTTAGCCTGTTCCCGATTTCGCCTACTTGGTAATTGAATACGGGGAATAGTGTGCACGCGCGCGATAATTTTCCACCTAGAAAACAGGTGAAGGAGGCAAAAAGTCCAGCAGGCGAAAAATCTGGACTTTTCGCCTCAAATTGAATACGGCCTTAGTTACTTGCTATTTCCCAGTGTTTCCCATGTGCAGCACTTCATTGATTCATGGACATTACTTTCCTTAGTTACCTAATATTTCCCAGTGGTTGCCATGTGCAGAACTTCATTGATTTATGGACATAACTAGAGTAGTCTTAGTTACTTGCTGTTTCCCAGTGTTTCCCAAATGGAGCACTTCATTAATTTATGGATATTACTAGTCTTAGTTACCTGCTTTTTCCTAGTGTTTCCCATGTGCAGCACTTCACTGATTCATGGACAATTCTAGTCTTAGTTACCTGCTTTTTCCAGTGTTTCCCATGTGCAGCAGTTGATTGATTAATGGACATTACTAGTCTTAGTTACCTGCTATTTCCCAGTGTTTCCCATGTGCAGCACTTCACTGATTCATGGACATTACTAGTGTGATTTACCTGCTATTTCCCAATGTCTTCCATGTGCAGTACTACATTGATTCATGGACATTACTAGTCTTAGTTACCTGCTATTTTCCAGTATTTTTTATGTACAGCACTTTACTGATTCATGGACATCAGTAGCCTTTATTACCTGCTATTTTCCAGTGTTTCCCAAGTGCAGTACTTGATAGATTAATGGACATTACTAGTATTAGTTACTTGCTATTTCCCAGTCTTTTCCTGTGCAGCACTTCATTGATTCACGGACATTACTGGACTTAGTTACCTGATATTTCCCAGTGTTTTCCATGTGCAGCACTTCATTGATTCATGGACATTTACTAATGTAAGTTACCTTCTATATCCCAGTGTTTTCAATGTAAAGCACTTTACTGATTTAATGACATTATAGTGTGAGTTAAATGCTATTTATCAGTGTTTAACTGTTTACTAGCCTGCTTAAAACCCGATTCACCTTGCAGTATGCGCTGTGTTCTCATTAAAGCTTTTAGTTCACCTGGTACTTGTGTGCATTCAGCATTAGACACACACACAGGTAAATTTCCCCATAAAATGTGACAGTCAGCCATTTACTTCTTTCCTAATAAAACATACAAATAAATGTCACTGCTTTTCCAGGTGCAGCACTTCATTGATTCATGGACATTAATGGTTTTAGTTACCTGCTTTTTCCTAGTGTTTCCCATGTGCAGCACTTCATTGATTCATTGACATTACTAGTCTTAGTTACCTGCTATTTACCACTGTATCCCATGTGCAGCACTTCATTGATTCATGGACATTACTAGTGTGAGTTACTTGCTATTTGCAAGTGTTTCATATTTGCAACACTTCATTGATTCATGGACATTACTAGTTTTAGTTGCCTGCTGTTACCCAGTGTTTCACATGTGCAGCACTTCACTGATTCATGGACATCACTAGTCTTAGTTACCTGCTATTTCCCAGTGTTTCCCATGTGCAGCACTTCCTTGATTCATGGACATTACTAGACTTGGTTACCTGCTATTTCCCAGTGTTTCCCACGTGCAGCACTTCGTTGATTCATGGACATTACTATTCTTATTTACCTGCTATTTCACAGTGGTTCCCATGTGCAGCACTTCATTGATACATGAACATTACTAGTCTTAGTTACCTGCTACTTCACAGTGGTTCCCATGTGCAGCACTTCATTGATACATGAACATTACTAGTCTTACTTACCTGCTATTTCCCAGTGTTTTCCATGTACATCACTTTACTGATTTATTAATATAATAAGTGTCAGTTAGGTGCTAATTCTCAGTGTTTACCTGTTTATAAGCCTGCTTAAAATCCAATTCACGTTGCAGTACCTGGTGTGTGCTCAATAAAGATTTCAGTTCAACTGGTACTTGCGTACTTCCAGCATTAGACACACACACAGGTAAATTTCCCCATAAAACGTAAAAGTAAGCCATTTACTCTTCTCCTTATAAAACTTACAAATAAAAGTCACTACTTTTCCATGTGCTGCAATTCAATGACTCATGGACATTACTAGTCTTAGTTACCTAGTATTAACCAGTGTTTCCTGTGTGCAGCACTTCATTGATTCATGGATATTACTAGTGGGAGTTACCTGCTGTTCCCCAGTGTTTACCATGTGCAGCACTTCACTGATTCAGGAACATTACTGGTCTTAGTTACCTGCTAATTCTCAGTGTTTCCCATGTGCAGCACTTCATTAATTCATGGACATTTCTGGTCTTAGTTACCTGCTATTTTCCAGTGTTTCCCATGTGTAGCAATACACTGATTTATGGACATTACTAATTTAGTTATCTGCTATTTCCCAGTTTTTACTATGTTCAACACTTCACTGATTCATGGACATTACTAATTACTAGTCTTAATTACCTGCTATTTCCCAGTGTTTACCATGTGCAGCACTTCATTGATTTTTGGACATTACTAGTCTTAGTTACCGTTTATTTTCCAGTATTTTCCATGTACAGCACTTTACTGATTTATTGACATTACTAGTTTAAGATAGATGATATTTCTCAGTGTTTCCCTGTTTATTATCCTGCTTAAAACCCGATTCACCTTGCACTACCTGGTGTATGCTCATTAAAGCTTTCAGTTAACCTGGTACTTGTGTACTTCCAGTATTAGACCCACACGCACAGGTAAATTTGCCCATAAAACATGACAGTCAGCCATTTACTTCTCTCCTAAAGAAACATACAAATAAAAGTCACTACTTTTCCATGTGCTGCACTTCCATGTGGTGCACTTTGTTACTAGGCTTAGTTAACTGCTATTTCCCATTATTTGACATGTGCAGAACTTCATTGATTCATGGACATTTCTAGTCTTAAGCTGGCCACACACTAGACCAACTTACATCCAACCAGCCAACTTGTTGATTGGTTGGAATGAAAATCTGGTAACGTATTGGAGTAAATGATGATCAGCAATTTGCTCCTAAATGCCAGAAAACAGATGAAAATGGTCGTTCAGACAAGTTTGTTAAATGTTTGATCTAAACTATTTGTTCAAACAACAGTTTTGGTCCATTTTCCAGCGTTTGGAAGCAAATTGCTGATTGTTTCCTTACCAGATTTTCATTCCAACCAATCAACTAGCTGGCTGGTTGGACAGATAATCTTTAGATGTGTGGCCAGCTTTAGTTACCTGCTATTTGCCAGTGATCCCAATGTGCAGCACTTCATTGGTTAAAGTATATTACTAGTCTTAGTTACCTGCTATTTCCAAGTGTTACCTATGTGTAGCACTTCACTGATTTATAGACATTAATTTTAGTTACCTGCTATTTCCCAGTGTTTACTATGTGCAGAACATCACTGATTCATGAACATTACTAGTCTTAATTACCTGCTATATCCCTGTGCTTCCCATGTGCAGAACTTCATTGATTCATGGAGATTACTGCTATTTCGCAGTCTTTTTTCAATGTGCAGCACTTCATTGATTCATGTATATTACTAGTGTGTGTTACATTCTATTTCATAGTGTTTCCCATGTATAGCACTTCAATGATTCATGGACATTACTAGTGTTATTTATCTGCTATTTCCCAGTGGTTCCCAGTGGTTGCCATGCGTAGCAGTTTATTGATTCATGGACATTACTAGTCGTAGTTACCTGCTTTTTCATAATTTTTTCCATGTGCGGCACTTCATTGATTAATGGACATTACTAGTCTTAGTTAACTGCTATTTCCCAGTGTTTCCCATGTGCAGCATTTCATTGATTCATGGATAAAACTAATCTTAGTTACCTGCTATTTCAAAGTGTTTGCCATGTGCAGCACTTCATTGATTCATGGACAATACTAGTCTTAGTTTCCTGCTATTTCTCAGTGTTTCCCATGTACAGCACTTTATTGAATCATGGACATTACTAGTTTGAGTTACCTCCTATTTCACAGTGTTTTCCATGTACAGCACTTTACTGATTTATTGACATAAGTCATTAGTGTGAGCTATGTGCTATTTTTCAGTATTCAACTATTTATTAGCCTGCTTAAAACCCGATTCACCTAGTTTTAGTTACCTGCTATTTCCCAGTGTTTCCCGTGTGCAGCACTTCACTGATTTATGTTCATTACTTGTCCTAGTTACCTGATATATCCCAGTGTTTGCAATGTGCAGCACTTCATTGATTCATAGATAATACTATTCTTAGTTACCTGCTATTTCTCAGTCTTTCCCATGTGCAAAACTTCATTGATTAATGGACATTACTAGTGTGAGTTACCTCCTATTTCACAGTGTTTTCCATGTACAGCACTTTACTGATTTATTGACATAAGTCATTAGTGTGAGTTATGTGCTATTTCTCAGTGTTCAACTGTTTATTAGCCTGCTTAAAACCTGATTCACCTTGCACTACCCGGTGTGTGCTCAATAAAGATTTCAGTTCACCTGGTACTTGCTTGCTTCCAGCATTAGACACACACACACACACACAGGTAAATTTCCCCATAAAACGTGACAGTCAGTAAGTCATTTGCTTGGTCACTTCATTAGTTAAAAGGACATTACTAGTCTTAAGCCTGTATTCAATTTGAGGTGAAATGTTGGAATCGCCGATAATTTATTGCAGATGATGTTATTTTCGCCTATTTCAAATATCCCCGTATTCAATTACATTGACTTTCGCCTGTTTGAAAAATCAATGTAAAAAAACGGGGAGAATTTTTCACCTGCCTTTAGCAGGTGAAAAAAAAGTGCAGAATTGGTGTTTTAGGGGTGCAGGCTTAAAAAAAAATATCCTGCACCCCTGGGAGTGTCATTTAAAAAAAACAGCATGAAAAAAAGTTTAAAAATAATAGGGACACTCCAAAATATGAAGTTTAATTTTGGGGGTAAAAAAAAAATTGGGGAACAAAGTGCCAAACTATCTAAATGAATTCAGGTCGGGTCCCCATGTATGCAGCAGGTGTTTTCTTCATTGCGGGGACAAGCGGCAGGTGCATTTTTTCATATTTTTAAAACTAACTTTAGGGACTTAAAAAAATGCTTACCCCGATTTTCATGTACCCCAAAGTAGATTGGAATAGTTTCCCCCCCCCCAAAAAAAATGTAAGTGCTATTCTTTACCACTTCTTCATAGCAGCAAAATTGCACTTTGCTCGGCTATTACAAACCCCGACTTCCTTCAGTAGGCAAAAATGTGGGTACCCATAGTTATCCCCCATGTCTTGACATCTTTAGGGGGGTCCCAGGCATATTTCCCAAAAATTCCCGTTTTTTTCCTAAATGGGTTGAAGAGTCATTTAAAAAAACAAGAATAATTTTACAATTACCTATAGCAGGTAAAAAAAGTGCAGATGTGGGGTTTAGGGGTGCAGGCTTAAAAAAATAGTCTGCACCCTTGGGAATGCCCTCTTAAAACGACATGTGCACAAAAAAAAAAAAAAATCGGGACACCCCAAAAAAATTTTTCAAAATTTTGGGATGAAAAAATAAAAAAAAAGGAAACAAAATGCCAGACTAATGAAATTAATTTTGGTGGGGTCCCCAAGTATGTGGAAGGTGTTTTTTTTTCATTGTGCAGAGTAGCGGCAGGTGTATTTTTGCAGAATTTTTAAAATTAACTTTAGGGACTTAAAAATATGCTTACTCCCAACTTCATGTACCCCAAATTTGATGGGAACACTTATAAAAATGAAAAAAACCCCTAAGTGCTCTTCAGCATCACTTCTTCAATGTCGGGAAAATACCACCTGCCGCAGCTATTTAAAAAGCAGACTTTCTTCTGCAGGAAAAATGGGGAACCCATAGTGATCCCCGAGGTCTGGACATCTTTATGGGGGTCCTACAATTATTTCCCGAAAATTCCTGTATTTTTTCACCAATCAAAATTTAGCCTGTTCCCGATTTCGCCTACTTGGTAATTGAATACGGGGAATAGTGTGCACATGCGCGATAATTTTCCACCTAGAAAACAGGTGAAGGAGGCAAAAAGTCCAGCAGGCAAAAAATCTGGACTTTTCGCCTCAAATTGAATACGGGCCTTAGTTACTTGCTATTTCCCAGTGTTTCCCATGTGCAGCACTTCATTGATTCATGGACATTACTTTCCTTAGTTGCCTAATATTTCCCAGTGGTTGCCATGTGCAGAACTTCATTGATTTATGGACATAACTAGAGTAGTCTTAGTTACTTGCTATTTCCCAGTGTTTCCCATATGGAGCACTTCATTAATTTATGGATATTACTAGTCTTAGTTACCTGCTTTTTTCTAGTGTTTCCCATGTGCAGCACTTCACTGATTCATGGACAATTCTAGTCTTAGTTACCTGCTTTATCCAGTGTTTCCCATGTGCAGCAGTTGATTGATTAATGGACATTACTAGTCTTAGTTACCTGCTATTTCCCAGTGTTTCCCATGTGCAGCACTTCACTGATTCATGGACATTACTAGTGTGAGTTACCTGCTATTTCCCAATGTCTTCCATGTGCAGTACTACATTGATTCATGGACATTACTAGTCTTAGTTACCTGCTATTTCCCAGTATTTTTTATGTACAGCACTTTACTGATTCATGGACATCAGTAGCCTTTATTACCTGCTATTTTCCAGTGTTTCCCAAGTGCAGTACTTGATAGATTAATGGACATTACTAGTATTAGTTACCTGCTATTTCCCAGTCTTTTCCTGTGCAGCACTTCATTGATTCATGGAAATTACTAGTCTTAGTTACCTGATATTTCCCAGTGTTTTCCATGTGCAGCACTTCATTGATTCATGGACATTTACTAATGTAAGTTACCTGCTATTTCCCAGTGTTTTCCATGTACAGCACTTTACTGATTTAATGACATTATAGTGTGAGTTACATACTATTTATCAGTGTTTAACTGTTTACTAGCCTGCTTAAAACCCGATTCACCTTGCACTACGCGCTCAGTGGCAAACGCAGGATTTCTAGAGGGGGGTTTCCAAATGCTTGATTTTAGAGCGAGTGTGGCCAGTCCATGAAGAGGGTATAATTAGCACTTTAATATGCATCATACAAAGTATATTGTGTTGCATAATTCCAGCGTATACATGACCGGCGTCACAGTAAGCCTTTAGATGCGGCAGAAGGTCCATCCTGTCTGAGCAGAATGTTTATTTTCACATGTGGGCACCATTCCAGAGCATTGGAGCAAGTCCGGGAGTCTGAGGGAGCGGCAGAAGAACTTAGCACTGCCCTGGAAATAGATGTACATATTGGTCTTCTTATGCACTGGATAGTGTTTTATTATACAGTATTAATAATTATCCCTATTGATGGTGTATAGAAGTACACATCTAACAGTGCATGTTTTCCAAATCTCCTAGTTGATACACATGTATATTTTATTTATTACTGGCTGACACATGTTAAAAGATCCCCAGGTGATGATGATTTGTGATACTAAGAAGGACATGCAGCACTAGTAAAATTCTATTATATTACTAATACTATATCTATTGTGGTCATGGTGTTTGCTGGGTAGGGGGGTTTCCAGGCGACTGGAACCCCCCCCCTGCGTTTGCCTATGGCGCTGTGTTCTCATTAAAGCTTTTAGTTCACCTGGTACTTGTGTGCATTCAGCATTAGATACACACAAAGGTAAATTTTCCCGTAGAACGTGACAGTCAGCGTGTTTATAATAGCAGCCAGCTATTGAGAGTCAGACAGACTCTCATATGCTGCTGCGTCATCCGCGGAGGGAGCCGGCTGGAGCTCACTAATGAGCTCCGTGTTCCGGCTCCCCCCACAACATGTAATGGGAGAGTCATCATATGCATTGACATCTCTCCCATGCAGGAGAAGAGCAGCCAGGACTCAGGGCAGAAAACGGTGGTCGCGTCAGGAGCGGGGATCAGGTAAGTTGAATTTTTTTTTGTTCTGTGTGTGTGTGTAATCCTGGCGGGGGGGCAGTCATTGAAATAGGGGGTTGCAGCTACTGGGGACACTTTATGGGGGGGTGCCTGTTACTGGGGGGCACTGTACAGGAGTGGCCACTACTGGGTTCAATTTATGGGGGTGGCCACTACTGGGAGCACTGTATAGGTGTGGCCTCTACTGGGGCAATTTATGGGGGTGGCCACTACTGGGAGCACTGTATACAGGTGGCCACTACTGGGGGGCAATTTATGGGGGTGGACACTACTGGGAGCACTGTATAGGGGTGGCCAGTACTGGGGGCAATTTAGGGGGTGGGTGGCCACTACTGGGGGCACTGTAAAGGGGTCGCCAATACTGGGGGCAATTTAGGGGGGTGGCCACTACTGGGGACACTATATAGAGGGGACTACTACTGGGGTCTACTACTGGGGGGCACTACTACTGGGGGCACTGTATAGGGGGGCTACTACTGGGTGCACTGTATAGGGGGTGCTATTACTGGGGGCAATGCAGCATAGGGGGGATTATTACTGGGGGATTACTATTGGGGCACTGCATAGGGGGGGTGGGGGGCGCCTGTCCATTACATTGCCAGGGGCGCTTGGATTACTAGATACACCCCTGCCAGTGTTTTCCATGTAAAGCACTTTACTGATTTGTTTACATTTCTATTGTAAGTTACATGCTTTTTTTCAGAGTTTAACTGTTTATTAGCCTGCTTAAAACCCAAATCACTTTACACTACCCTGTGTGTGCTCATTAAAGCTTTCAGTTCACCTGGTACTTGCGTGCATCCAGCATTAGACACACACACAGGTATATTTCCCCATAAAATGTGACAGTCAGCTTATTAACTTCTCTCCTAATGAAATAAACAAAAAAAAATTCACTACTTTTTCATGTGCAGCACTTCATTGATTCATGGATATTACTAGTCTTAGTTACCTGCTATCTCCCAGTGTTTCTCATATGCAGCACTTCATTGGTTAAAGGACATTACTAGTCTTAAGCCCATAATCAATTTGAGACGAAATGTTGGAATCGGAAATAATTTATTGCCGATGATGTAATTTTTGCCTATTTGAAATATCCCCATAATCAATTACATTGACTTTTCGCCTGTGTGAAAAATCAATGTAAAAAACTGGGAAAATTTTTCGCCTGCCTCAGGCAGGCGAAAAAAAGTGCAGAATTGGGGTTTAGGGTTGCAGGGCAAAAAAAAAATAACCTGCACCCCTGGGAGTGTCATTTAAGAAAAACAGCATCAAAAAAAGTTTAAAAATAATAGGGACACCCCAAAAAAATGTAAGTTTACAATTTACAAATACCTATAGCAGGTGATAAAAAGTGCAGATTTGAGGTTTAGGGGTGCAGGCTTAAAAAAAATAGCCTGCACCCTTGGGAATGCCCTCTTAAAACAAAATGTGCAAAAAAAAATGTAAAAAAAAAAAAATCGGGACAAACAAAACATTTTTTCAAAATTTTGGATTGAGCAAAAAAACATAGGGAAACAAAATGCCAAACTAATGAAATTAATTTTGGTGGGTCCCCAAGTATGTGGCAGATGTTTTTTTCATTGCACAGAGTAGCAGATGTATTTTTGCAGTATTTTTAAAATTAACTTTAGGGACTTAAAAATATGCTTATCCCCAATTTCGTGTACCCCAAATTTGATGGGAACACTTTTAAAAATGAAAAAAAAAAACCTAAGTGCTCTTCTGCATCACTTCTTCAATGTCGGGAAAAAAACACCTGCAGCAGCTATTTAAAAAGCAGACTTTCTTCTGCAGGAAAAATGGGGAACCCATAGTGATACCCGAGGTCTGGACATCTTTATGGGGGTCCTACAATTATTTCCCAAAAATTCCTGTATTTTTTTGCCAATCCAAGTTTTGCCTGTTCCCGATTTTGCCTACTTTGGAATTGAATATGTTAAATATCGGGCATGTACGCAATACTTAGTTACCTGCTTTTTCCTAGTGTTTCCCATGTGCAGCACTTGATTGATTAATGGACATTGCTAGTCTTAGTTACCTGCTATTTCCCAGTGTTTCCCATGTGCAGCACTTGATTGATTAATGGACATTGCTAGTCTTAGTTACCTGCTATTTCCCAGTGTTTCCCATGTGCAGCACTTCACTGATTCATTTTCTGGTGCTTTCCATGTACAGCAGTTCACTAATTCATGGACATTACTAGTCTTAGTTATCTGCTTTTAACCAGTGTTTACCATGTGCAGCACTTCATTTATTCTTAGACATTACTACATTTAGTTACCTGCTATTTCCCAGTATTTACAATGGGCAGTACTTTAATGATTTATGGACATTACTAGTCTTAATATCCTGCGATTTCCCAGTGTTTCCCATGTGCAGCATTTCATCATAACCGGTCTCTTTTACCTGCTATTTTCCGGTGTTTTTCATGTACAGCACTTCACTAATTAATGGAAATTACTATTCTTAGTTACCTGCTGTTTCTCAGTGTTTACCGTGTGCAGCACTTCATTGATTCATGGACATTACTAGTCTCAGCTACCTGCTATTACCCAATGTTTCCCATGTGCAGCACTTCATTGATTCTTGGACAGTACTCGTGAGAGTTAACTGCTTTTTTCCAGTGTTTCCAATGTGCAGCACTTCATTGATTCATGGAAATTACTAGTTTTAATTACCTTCTATTTTCCTTTGTTTTCCATGTGCACAGATTCATTGATTCATGGACATTATACATCTTAGTAACCTGCTATTTCTCAGTGTTTCCCATGTGCAGCACTTCATTAATTCATGGAATTTATTACTAGTCTTAATTACCTGCTGCTTCCCAAGGTTTATCATGGATTCTTGGACGTTACTAGTCTTAGTTACCTGCTATTTCCCAATGTTTCTCATGTGCAGTACTTCATTTGTTTATGGACATTACTAGAGTTAGTTTCCTGCTATTTCCCAGTGTTTTCCCTGTGCAGCACTTCATTGATTTATGGACAATACTAGTCTTATTTACGTGCAATTTCTTAGTGTTTCCCATGTGCAGCACTTCATTAATTCATGGACATTACTAGTCTTAGTTACCTGCTATTTCCCAAGGTTTGCTATGTGCAACACTTTATTGATTCATGGACATTTCAAGTCTTCGTTACCTGCTTTTTCCCACTGTTTCCAATGTGCAGCATTTCATTGATTCATGGACATTACTAGTCTTAGTTTCCTGCTATTTCCCAGTGTTATCCATGTGCGCACTTCAATGATTCATGGACCTTACTAGTTTTAGTTACCTGTTATTTCCCTGTATTTTCCATGTACAGCACTAATCTGATTCATGGACATTATTACTAGTCTTAATTACCTGCTATTTCCCAGTGTTTACCATGTGCAGCACTTCACTGATTCATGAATATTACTAGTCCTAGTTATCTGCGCTTTCCCTGTATTTTCCAAGTACAGCACTTCAATGATTCATGGGCAGTACTAGTCTAAGTTAACTGCTATTTCCCAGTGTTTCCCATTTGCAGAACTTCATGGATTCATGGACATTACTAGTTTTAGACACCTGCTATTTCCCAGTGTTTCCCATGTGCAGCATTTCATTGATTCATGAAAATTACTAATCTTAGTAACCTCCTATTTCCCAATGTTTCTTATGTGAAGAACTTCATTGATTCAGGGACATTTCTAGAGTCAGTAACCTGCTATTTCCCAGCATTTTCAATTTGCACTTCATTGATTCATTCTATTACCCAAAGTTTGCAATGTGCAACAATTTATTGATTCATGGACATTACTAGTCTTAATTACCTGTTATTTCCAAATGTTTCCCATGTGCAGCTCTTCATTCATTCTTGAACATTACTAGTCTTAGTTATTTGCTATTTCCCAATGTTTCCAATGTGCAGCACTTCATTGATTCAGAGACATATCTAGTTATATTTACCTCCTATTTCCAGTGTTTTTCATGTACAGTACTTCACGAATTCATGGATATTATTAGTCTTAGTTACCTGCTTTTTCCCAGTGTTTTCCATTTGCAGCATTTCATTTTTTTATTGACATTACTAGCTTTATTTACCTGCTATTTCCCAGTTTTTCCAATGTGCTTCATTTTGTTGATTAATGGACATTACTAGCTTTAGTTCCCTGCTATTTCTCAGTGTTTCCAAAGTGCAGCACTTGATTGATTCATGGTTCTTACTAGTTTTAATTACCTGGTATTTCCCTTTATTTTCCATGTGCAGTACTTCATTGATTCATTGACTTTACTCAACCTGCTTTTTTCCATTATATCCCATGTCCAGCACTTCTTTGATTCATGGACATTACTAGTCTTAGTTACATGCTATTTCCCGGTGTTTTCCATTTGCAGCATGTCATAGATTCATGGACATTACTTTTCTTAGTTACCTGCTATTTCCCAGTGTTTCCCATGTGCAGCACTTGATTGATTTATGTACATTGCTAGTCTTAGTTACCTGCAGTATTTTCCAATGTTTCCAATGTGCAGAACTTCATGGATTCATGGACAATACTAGTCTTAGACACCTGCTATTTCCCAGTGTTTCCCATGTGCAGCACTTCATTGACTCATGGACATTACTAGTCTTTGTTACCTGCTATTTCCAGTTTTTCCCAAGTGCAGCACTTCATTGATTCATGGACATTATTAGTCTTAGTTACCTGCTATTTCCCAAGGTTTGCCATGTGCAACACTTTATTGATTCATGGACATTACAGGTCTTCGTTAACTGCTTTTTCCCAGTGTTTCCAATGTGCAGCACTTCGTTGATTCATGCACATTACTAGTCTTAGTTACCTGCTATTTCCCAGTGTTTTCTATTTGCAGCACTTCATTGATTCATGGACATCACTATTCTTAATTACCAGCTCTTTCCCAGTGTTTCCCATGTGCAGCACTTCATTGATTCATGGATATAACTAGCTTAAGTTACATGCTATTACCCAGTATTTCTAATGTGATGCACGTCATTGATTTTTGGACATTACTAGAGTGAGTTACCTGCTATTTCCCAATGTTTTCCATGTGCAGCACTTCATTGATTCTTGGACATTACTAGTTTTAGAGGGGTATTCAATATGAAACGTTAACTTCCCTGTCGAAGTTAACGGTTCATATCGCAGTTTTTACCTGCGTTAAAGTATCGGGCGCGCTCCCGCTTATCCCCGTATTCAATATAAAATGAACAAAAACGGGAAACTCTGAAGTTGGATTTGCGTAAAGTTATGCATTTTTCCTTAAAAAAAGTTGTAAAAACATGGGGGATCACTATGGGTACCCCCGTTTTAGCCTTTAATTGAAAGTCAGGGATTTAAATAGCCGCAGCAGGTGTTTTTTTCCCGACATTGAAGAAATGTTGCAGAAGAGCACTTAGGTTTTTTTTTTCATTTTTTTAAGTGGTCCCATAAAATTTGGGGTACATGAAAATGGGTACTAGCATATTTTCCCTAAAGTAATTTTTTTTAAATTCTGCATTTGTGCACCTGCCGCTATAATTCTATTCTTCAAAACACCTGCCGCATACTTGCAGAATAGCCCTGAACCTATTTCCCTATTTTTATACAATTTTTTCCCCATTTTTATTTTTTTCATCCCAATTTTTAAAATGATTTTTTGGGGTGTCCCTATTTTTTTTTTTTTACTTTTTTTGACACAGTTCTTTTTTAAATGTCATTCCCAGGGGTGCAGGCTATTTTTTTTTAAGCCTGCACCCCTAAACACCAATTCTGCACTTATTTCGAAACCTTTTCAATGGTGAAAAATTATCCCCGTTTTTTATCAAAGACTTTTCAAAACTGCGATAAGTCTTTGAAATTGAATACGGTGTAAATGTAAAACCTGCGATAATGACATCATACCTCCGATATTAACGGAAAAACAATGTTTTCGCTTCCATATTGAATACCCCTATTAGTGTCCTGGTGGTTTCCCTTTGTTTTCCATGTGCAGCACTTCATCGATTCATGAAAATTACTCATCTTAGTAAACTGCTATTTCCCATTGTTTTCCATGTGCAGCATGTCATTCATTTATGGACATTACTAGTCTTAGTTTCCTGCTATTTCCTAGTGTTTCCCATGTGCAGCACTTCATTGATTCATGGACATTACAAGTCTTAGTTTCCTGCTATTTCCCAGTGTTTCCAAGTGAAGCACTTCATTTAATCATGGACATTACTAGGTAAAGGCACCTGCTGTTTCCCAGTGTTTTCCATGTGCAGCACTTCATTGATTCATGTACATTACTCATCTTAGTTACCTGCTATTTCCCAATGGTTGCCATGTGCAGCACTTCATAGATTCATTGACATTATTACTAGTTTTAATTACCTGCTATTTCCCATGGTTTCACATGTGCAGCACTACATTGATTCATGGACATTACTTATGTGAGTTACCTGCTATTTCCCAGTGTTTACCATTTGAAGTACTTCATTTATTCATGGACATTTCTAGTTTTAGTTCCCTGCTATTTCCCAGTGTTTTCCATTTGCAGCACTGCATTGATTCATGCACATTACTAGTCTTAGTTACCTGCTCTTTCCCAGTGTTTCCCATGTGCAGCACTTCATTGATTTATAGACATTACTAGAGTGAGTTACCTGCTATTTCCAGGGTTTTGCATGTTCACCACTTCATTGATGCATTGACAATACACGTTTTAGTTACCTTCTTTTTCCCAATGTTTTCCATGTGCAGCATTTCATTGATTTATGGACATTATTAGTCTTAGTTAACTGCTATTTCCCAGTATTTTCCATGTGCAGCACTTCATTGAGTCATGGGCATTACTAGTTTTAGTTACCTGCTATTTCCCAGTGCATCCCATGTGCAGCACTTCATTAAGTCATGGACATTACTAGTTGTAGTTACCTGCTATTTCCCAGTGTTTCCCATGTGCAGCACTTCATTGATTCATGGACAATACTAGTCTTAGTTACCTGCTTTTTCCCAGTGTTTTCCATTTACAGTACTTCATTGTGTCATGGCTATTACTAATGTTAGTTAACTGCTATTTCCCAGTGTTTTCCATTTGCAGCACTTCATTGAGTCAAGGACATTACTAGTTTTAGTTACCTGCTATTTCCCAGTGTTTGCCATGTGGAACACTTTAATGATTCATGGACATTACTAGTGTGAGTTACCTGCTATTTCCCAGTGTTTACCATTTTTATCACTTCACTGATTTATTGATATTACTAGTGTGAGTTATATGCTATTTCCCAATGTTTACCTGTTTTTAGCCTGCTTAAAACCCACTTCACCTTGTAGTACCCGGTCGGTGCTTAATAAAGCTTTCAGATCACCTGTTATTTGTGTTCTTCGATCATTAGACCCTCACACACAGTTAAATTTTCCCGTAAAAAGTGACAGTCAGCCATTTACTTCTCTCTTCATGAAACATACAAATAAATGTCACTACTTATTATATTAGATTGTTTAAAACATGATACATGTTTAGCTGTTATCTATTATAATTTTTGTAAACAATTTTTTTGATTCTGAGTTGAACGTACGTCTGTGTGCGGATCATATCTTGGATGTTTTCAGTCTGTGGGTGCTCTAGAAGTGAGTGCACCCCATGATTGATCTGCATCAGGCCCTTTATTTGGAACTAAATAGGCTGTTTTACAGAAAACTTTTTACAAAATCACAAGTAAAGTTTTGGATAAAGAAACTAAGTGATTTAGAAAGTTATTTGGCACATCATTTATTTTAAATTAATATTTTATTTATTTAGATATTCCAAACATTTAATCATTGTTTTTTCTTGTTCATTGAAGATAGGATTACAGCTAAAAAGCTAGTCACTAGAGAATATAATTAGAAAATAATTAGTAATAACATAGAGGCTATAACAAATAATATATTATTTCCTTTATCAATTTGTTTTTAGTTATATAAAATTCACATTTCCATGGTTAATACTTTAAGGCTTTACCTCATTTGTACCAGTCTCCAAGTCGTGCAATAGTCTTATGTTTAGGAGCTTCTTTTATTGCTCTGCATACTCTACAGTAAGAAGTCTGCCAACCAGTACCTAAAACAGGATGAAGTCTTGACCTCCAGCGGAAATATTGCTGGTAGGCTTTGTCATCATTGTCTAACTTTAAGATATATGTAGCCAGTTCCTGGGCAGTGGAGAAGTCCTCTACATGAATAAACGAGTCATTGGGAATGTAGCGTTCATAGTTTTCACGAGAGGGGCCCATAACAACTGGTACATTACCACATGTGAGGGCATTACTCCACAGTTTCTCTGTAATGTAGTCTTCATGAATTGAGTTCTCAAACGCCAGATAAAATTTGTACTTAGAAAGTGTTTGTTCTTGTTCACTTCTTGGTAGAGGTTTATGCTGTCTTCCATATATGTCCACAGATAAAAAATTCTTAAGCTGCTGATAATAGCGCACCCTCCTAGAGTTTGGGTTCCAGTTACTGACAGCCCAGGCCACCAGCTTAGTCTTTGTAGGGATAGTGAAGTTCACTTCTTCTTTATTCTCCTCCAACCAGCCATAAGGTGAGAAAATATCAGAGTCAGCCCTGTAGGACATGGTTAGATTGATGAGATTGTCCATAAAGTGTAAGTTTGGGCTATGAGTTGGAGACTCCAAGTTATACCATACCCAGTACTGATTTGGTGGTCTTGGCATTTGGGGAAGTTGTTTTTGAGAGTAGCAAGAGTCCCTGTGATGGATTACAACCGCATCAGCAGAAGAAAACAATGTTCTGTTATTTGTATAGATGCATCCACTAATATTAAGGAATGATGGACATTCATTAAGTGGAAATTTTTGACCAAATGGCCAAGTCCATAACATGATTATTCGAGTAGGTTCCAGCATAGTTTCCACATATTCAACGCCATCAATTATTGCTGAGCGACCTAAATTGTTATAGAGTGTAAACAAAATGGCTGATAGGCACAACTGTGCAATACATATCATAAAAGACTTTTGCATAGACAATTTTTTCCCTAAAACCTCCATTTAATTAAGAAGAAGCACTGGAACAGTATTGTCAATTACTGGATCCTTGTCACAATTTTCTTCACTGTTGGAAAAACAAATATAGAGAACATATATTTAATAATGAAATTGCAATACAATTAGTGCCTGCATAAAAAATGTGCTCTTATTTTGAAGACATTTCATTAATGAATATTATAAGATGGTTTTTATGACCCCATGGTAAGGGTCATATTCAATTAACCACTAAAAGTCGGCAAAGTTTCACCTCCCAGACTTTCCGCCTACATCGTGGGATTTTGGAGAAAACAGTTTTCTTGCTCGCCGCCGCTTTTCACCCTATTCAATTCCAAAGGACGCGAAAACGGGACACGATGAAACTCAAATAAGTAAAAAGTGTTGTCAGATTTGGGGAAATCAGCCTGACACCCCCCAAAAGATGCACTGACATGGGGTTTCACTATGGATACCCCCGAATAGCCCTGCTGAAGGTATTTGGGTACTTAAATTATCTCAATAGCTGCTATTTAGCATCTTTGCACAAGTGGTGAAGAATAGCATTTTGCATTATTTTTGGGTGAAAATAAGTAGCCCCAGCAAAATTGGAGTACATCAAAATTGGTGTTAGCATATTTTTAAGTTGATAAAATGAAGTTTTATAAAATTAAAAAATCCACCTTTCGCAAGCACATGCAATAAATATAACACCTGGGGAATACTTGGGGACCCCCCTGGAGTCTACTTCGCTAGTTTTTAATTTTGTCCACCAACTTTGGTTGTTATCACGCCCAAGTACTTTTTTGAGGTGTTCTAAAGTATTTTTTTTTTCATTTTTTATGCAGTTTACCTTTGGGGGACTGTCCCAAGGTTGCAGGGGGCTTTTCAGAAGTGTGCACCCCAAAAAATGCAATTCGACCCCTATTCATAGGCAAATCTTTTTCACCAGGTTCTTACCAATGATTTTCTGCATAGCCAAAAAGTCATTGGAATTGAATACGGGGAACAGTTTTCGCCAGGCAAAATGACGTCACCGGCGAAAACTTTTCACTGAAAACGACTTATCGCGGCTAATTGAATATGCCCCTTAGAGGTAACATTTAGGTGTGCAGCTAAAACCAAAACTAGGTTGGTATTTACCAGATCTCCCTGCTAACTATTATTATAAAAAGAAAGGAGCCAATTCTGAGTTGGACGCAGCTACATCGGTGTCTGAGTCTATTGACGATCACCCGACTGTGGCTTTACGCAAATGGCACTACAAAGCCCTTCCATGCATTACATCCATGCGTATGAATGTGTAAAGACTGAAATGCCCACTTTCAGCTATTGAAGACGCCCTTTGGCAGGTGAAGTTTTTCCATCCTAGTATGGCCTTGTATGTGAGCAGTTGAACGTTTGTGTACATAACCACTTTCACCAACAAACCCACAACGCTCCCATAACATGCCTACAAGAATGAACACAGCTGTGTGTGCGCTGAGCCACCACGCAGGAATACCCACTACATTTTCATTACTATTCTGATCATGCAACTGAAATCACAACTGCGACTCTGTACAGACACATTCGGGGTGCATGCGCGGTACGCCTTTGGTGCAGTAGCAAAACATTGTTTTACTGTGTCCCAAAACGTTTAATGCAATTCATAAAGCATTGAGAAATTACTTTCACTTTATTAAATGCACTCAAATATCGTATTAAAAAATAACTTTTTTGAATCCATTTAAAAGACTTATGAACTATTCAAACCAACATATAAGAATAAAATATTTTTGTAAGGCTAAATCACTGGCTATACAAAAAGCAACAAAATATTATTAGTAATACTTCAATATAAGAAGTTCAAATACTTCAGTAATGTAACGGCGATCACAAACACACGAAATATAGCAGAAATCTGCGCTGATCTATACAAATTGTACAGTATACTGAGTCTGTAAATTGGTTCTTAGATACCTATATCCTAGGTCTCTGGATACAATTACTCAATCAGTAAGTATAGTGAATGTGGATTCCTTGTCCTGGCACACAGTACATACAAATATCACATTTTATTTGGTAGATGGTAACAAATGTGGTTATTCCATATATAAGGACCACACACTACAGGTATTGCGTTAACTAGATAATAAGTATTTATTCATACATTGAAATGAATGAAGAAAAATGACATCTGGAAATCCCATCTATATTGTGTGCTGATATAGCTGCTGTTCCCACTGCACAAGGTTTAAACAGGTAAATGCAATGGACAACCAAAATGGAGTGAACCATGTAATACCATTACAGAGGTTCAAAAACTTAAATTTATATAGTAGTATGTAGTTGCTCAGACCGTCACAGAAAATCTCACTAATCATGTAATGGTATACAATACGTAGAATCTTATTGGATATGATCTTAAGTAACTATAACCTGTGTTGTAAGGAAATTAAGTTATAAATATTACATCAGCAGCATATAACATATGTAGATTTCTTTATCTTTGACATAGAGTATATGTGCAGGTTTCACATTCTGGGGTCTATTTACTAAGCAGTGTTAGGAGACAGAGTGAAAAGTGATAAGGTGCCAGCCAATCTGGTCCCAACTGCCATGTCACAGGCTGTGTTTGAAAAATTACAGTTGGGAGCTGATTGGCTGGCACCTGATCACTTTTCACTCTGTCTCCTAACACTGCTTAGTAAATAGACCCCACTATCTGGTACCTGATGTACATGAGAATTTATCTCCTATTAGCATAGAGATTGCACATACCAGAGGTGTTACGGTGATAGGATAATAAATGTTCTGCATATATGAATAAGAGCAGAGGAGATAGATAGACACAGGACAGATCCCTCTCTGGCATACTCTGGTGCAGCTGCTTCTCCCTGTGTGCAAAGCATTAATACAGGGAGTGAGAGTACCTCACAGTCTGCTCTGGGATGTGAATAAGTGTAAGAGCATCTGACGAAGCTAACAGCGAAATGGCCGTCTGTTAGACAGGCACCTGCAGTGCACATGCAGGCTATCCTGTGAGAACGGCAACACAGCACACGTAGCTGAAGGACACCAGTATACTGAGACTGCATCCAGGCACTTGCGATCTGCAGTAATCCCTATATGGTAGCTGGTACACTTTCTTTCTCTTTTACAGTGAATTCTGTGTTTTCCAGGTAGTTGAGGTGGGTGTGGACCCTGAGATGTCTGCAGATATCAGAGTCCCCCCACCACCTTAGGATACACACACTTCATGTTACTGGACTACACTCTCCTGTCACCACTAGTTCTGCACCGCTCACAACCCACTAAGGCTTAATAGCATATGGAGAGGCAGCAGCTTGCATTACTGTGAAAAGGTGCACAGAATTTTTGCTCATTAAGGGCTCTATTTACTACAATCCGCATATTGAATGCGGATTGTAGTGTGATATTACCGAGTGAATTCGCATTGCGAATTCAGGCAATATCACAGGGATTTACTATAAATCCCTTGCAGGGACAGAGCTTGCGATAAAACTCTGTCCCTGCGGATCCCATCCGCACTCTAGTTGCGGTATTTTCGGAAAAAATACCGCGACTAAGAGTCCGCGCATACGCTGACCGACCACCGCTACTACCCCCACCGACGCTAAGCCCCGCCCCCCTTGTGCTAAGCCCTGCCCCGCAATTGCGGACCCCCGTGACCCCCCCCTCCCTTCATTACACTTACCTGCACCTCCTGGCCTCCGGTGATCTTCTCCGGGCTTCCCGATCAGGTGATCTCCCATACTGCACTGGGGCCCGATCACCTGATGACCGGGCCCCAGTGTACTATGGGAGACCAGCTGACCGGAGAGGAGCCTTCACCAGAGGCCCGATCACCGGTCCCTGGATTCAGGTAAGTAAAAAAAAAATGTTTAATTTTTTTTTTCTTTTTTTTACAGCAATCAGCTTGCGGTCTGCTTAGACCACACAGCTGATTACTGGTACCGGCTCCCGCCTCTGCTCTCCCCGTTAGAGCAGAGTGGGAGCCCAGTAACCGGGGGAGACCCTGGATAATGCCACCTCCAGGTGGCGTTATTATCACAGGGCTTCCCCCGGTATTTTTTTACAATTTATTTTTAGTAACTATGGTCGGATCACATTTCCCATTACAATTATGGGAAATGCGATCTGCTTTACTAAAAATAAGTGATACTGGGGGTTGGAGTAGAATTTTACTAATTCTACTCCAATTGCCCTGTAATAACTACAGGTGAAACTAAAATAATGTGAAAAGGGTGTGAAAACACTATTTTTCACTTTATTTTAGTAAAAATAATGTTAATAAATAGAGCCCAATGTGGTTTTTTTTTGCTTCTCCTAATATTGTTACCCAAATCAGGATAACATATACAAAAATAGGAACTTCAATTATATCAAACACAAATACAAGAAAGATAGGAACATGGCCGGAGTATATCATTATCTTACATTTTCTACTACATACTTTCAGTTATACCACTTGAAACCTCACCCATTAATGATCTCATTTTGTATCATTGGGTCAGTTGGAAATACTTACATATCTGTCTTTTCAAATCCGCTGTTAGTGAATCTATATATCCTTACCCATATTGAAAATAATTTTTGTTTCCTTTTCCTTATGTATCATGGTTTCCAACTAATACATGCAAAAAATGCTAATTAATTATATTAATTATATTTCCACCGGTCAATAGTAGTTACCAACCTGATATCTCAATTACTGTTGACAACTGGACAATCAACCCCAACCCCAACCCCATAAGCTCTCTGCCTAGGTGTCATCTTTGACTCTGAACTGTCTTTTCTTCCCCACATTCAATCTGTCTCTAAACCCTTTTACATACATCTAAAAAAAATTCGACCATAACTGTCAAAACCGGATAATTGGCGAAGACAGAATCTGTTTGCAATTGGAATCTGCGCAATGCTGTCTTGTAAAGGGCCAAGACTCCATCTTAGAAATAAAATCTCACAGCACTATTTTGTAAACAAAAGGTACATAGTCAGCCTTCCTCAAACACAGGCAGACAGTGTTTAACAAAAACACTAACTTATTAGCATTTGGAACCCTATACAAAGCCCATCTTCAACCCAAAACAGGCAGACTAAACAGGGAGGCTCTGACAGCACAGCTGGAAGCCTCCTTCCTGTATGAGAATTAAATTCACTGTATAAACACATTTTGCAATTGCAGTTTAAAAACATCAGAAAAATACATGTGTGCTTGTGTGTGTATATATATATATATATATATATATATATAAAAAAAAAAATATATATATATATATATATATATGTGTGTGTACATGTGGCCCATCATGCGTGGACTTTATAATATCACACAGACTTATATTTGAAAAGTAGCAAAATTCCCTGCAACTCATACACACAATGTTAAACAGAATACAGTCAGTTTTTTAGTGATCCTTCCCAAAATCATACTGGCATGGCCACACACACACACATAGATGCCCTTCCAGCTTAGTGCTGCTCGCTGAGTGCCCCACCGACCCTCAGACGCACAACGCAATTCAGTGGTGTTTTCCCCGCATACATACATTTAAAAGCAATGGTCCCGTAACGCAAAAAGGATAATTTAAACGCAATGTCAGTATATAAAGAAATGAATGTTTTCTGTAACTATGGCTTAGTAAATGACAATTGGACTGTGTGTGGAGCCGTACTGATCTACTCTGTTTCCACAGCATTCCGGTGACATCAATATGAAGATCAGAACATGCGGCTATGAAATATGAATGTTAGAGAGAATATCTATTTGAAATGTTGTTTTCCATAGCAGCTTAGATTTGCATGTGGGGGATACAAAAGGAGGTTGGAGACCTTTTGTATCCATTTGAAATTGTCCAATAAATGCCCTGCAACAGATTTCTAATCTTTACCAAAAGACAATAACATAGTGTAGGCCTGTTTACATTTTTGTCCAAAGGACTGGTTATTCCAGTCTAATCAATAGAGCTAGCTAACTGGAGTAGAACCTAATTAACAGTAGTTTCAGGTAATCAAAAGGATTCTCCCTTTCTGATGACCTCACAGGTAAAAGGGGGCGGGAACATAGCATGCACATCCTAAGAACACACAGCTTAGCAGAGACACTTGCAGATTTTGGAAGGAAGAGAGAGGTTCGCTCCCTCACAAGACAACGGAAAAATGGTTCTCAGTTGCTCTGGGTTATAGCTAAGTATAAAATGTGCAATATTTAGCCTATTTGGGTGTCTGTAGCTATGTTTGGTGTTAATCTGTTATTAGCTTAGCATGGTGTGTGGTTTGTAGTTTTCTAAGGATATTCATGAGTCTGTGTTAGCATACAGTGGATGATATGTTATCTAATCTGTACTCTTCATCTACACTGTAGGGTACAATAGTCTGTTATCAGCATGCAGGAAAGGGATTGATTATGGAGTTGTTGTAATATTTGTAAATGACTGATGCTGGTTGATTGAGATGCCATGTGTTCTGTGTTAGGGCCTTCCCATGTGTTCTGTGTTAGGGCCTTGCCATGTGTTCTGTGTTAGGGCCTTGCCATGTGTTCTGTGTTAGGGCCTTGCCATGTGTTCTGTGTTAGGGCCTTCCCATGTGTTCTGTGTTAGGGCCTTGCCATGTGCTTGAACGGTATCTCTGCTTGGGAGAGATGGGCTTGGTGTGTGCTGTATACTCATGAATGTGATCAAAGGGTGGTGTCAGTGTTGTATCGTGGAGGTTGAATTGATGGCAGCTTTGAATGGTCGTGGGTGGTTGCCGTGTGGTGTTGTGTGGGTCAGATGGGTATGTTGTCTGCGGTTTGTTGGAGATGGCTTGCCTCCATGTGGGGTGAACAAGGGAAATTGTGATTCTGCCCAGTTGTGGTGTTGTGTGGGTCAGATAGGTATATTGTCTTTGTTGTGGTTGTGGTCATTGATGGATGTATGATTTGCGGAGTTGCAGCTTGGTGCAGGGTGAAGTTTGCCTAGGGATCATGAGGCTTGCAAACAAAGGAAAAACATGTGCTTCGGCCCTTCCCCCTCCCCACGGTCTAGTGACTACTGGATGAGGTCTGTTGTAGGATGGTATTGTTGTATATTGGAATCAGCTTGTGTTGTACATGTTGGAATATTAAATGGTGCAGTGTTTGCCTGATGTGTTGGCATATGATATCCAGCGTGCATATTTAATTAACTATGGCATTATGGGAGATTTCAATGAGGTAGCTTCATAATGGAGTTTGTTTGTAGACCATGCGGTTTGGACAATAGGGCAGGAAGCATTCCCAACCCCTCCCCCTCACACACAAACACACACACACGCACACCATCACCAGCCATCTTGAACATGTGCTCTCAGCAGACATTGATATATCTCTCATTGTATTTTAATGTGTCTCTTTTTCTCTCTCTCTCTCTCTGTCTCTCTGTCTCATATTTCTCATTGTATTTTGATCTTTAATAACCGTTTCATGTATTTTAACTGTACCTTATGACCTAATGTTTGTACAATTTATTTGCGCTCATTATTAGATCATAGCGTTGTAACATCTGTACTTTTACCTGAATAATAATCTTTAGCGCTTTGGACCGCTATTCAACTGTCTCAGTATTTCATTAATGGTATAATCAAAATAGCGACATCTTGTGGTTTTAGAAGGTACAGGCAGGTTTTGTCTTAGAGGTTCTAGGCAGGTGAATCTTTGAGGTTTATAGGCAGGAATGTATTAAAAGGTTTATTTACGAATTCAACATATCTTACACAAGACAATGCAAAAACTCTAATACATGCACTCATTATTTCCCGCATTGACTATTGCAATAGTCTCCTAACTGGTCTTCCCAAAAACAGGCTCTCACCTCTACAATCCATAATGAATGCAGCTGTGAGGCTGATCTGTCTCGCCAAATGTTCAGTGTCTGCTGATCCATTGGCTGCCGGTCTTCTACCATATTCAATATAAAATAATTACACTCACACATAAAGCTATTAACCAAACCACACCAACATACATCTCTTCACTTATCTCAAAATATCTTCCAACCCGATATCTCCGCTCTGCACAAGACCTGCGTCTCTACTCCTTACGCATTACTTGTTCCCATGCAAGGTTACAGGACTTTTTTCGGGCTGCACCCACCCTGTGGCATGTCCTCCCATGCACAATAAGACTTTCCCACTAGTCTCCAAACATTCAAGCGTTCTCTGAAAACTCACCTCTTCAGACAAGCTTATCAGATTCCAGAACTGCCCACATAACCTTTATAGCTTCCCTATCTAACTCCCTTCATATATTTTACACATATCACATTTTCTCTCTCAACAATTTCACATACTCCTGACCCTAGGCCAGCTTTCCAGTGGGACTGGATCATACAGCTCACCAAGAACCTCTGCAATCGGGCTGGATCAAGTTGCAATTTGTAATACCTATCAACACTTAATTCCCTATAGATTGTAAGCATGCGAGCAGGGCCCTCTTACCTCTATGTCTGTCTTTTACAACCCAGTCTTGTTCTATTAATGTTAATGTCAAATTGTAAAGCGCAACTGAATATGCTGCGATATATAAGAAACTGTTAATAAATAAATAAATAAAACATAGTATAATTTAGCATAAAATATTTAAATATTCGGTAATGCTGTTTGTGTCCACAATTGTAATATACTTTTTCTGGCCACTGGCGATATAATCAATAAGAACTTTTTACTACTAACTGTTAATTTGTTAGGTGAACTGCCCATTCAGGTGAAAGTGGCAAGTAATTCAAAAGACATGTCATCGAAAATTGTCTAACCTGACCCCAAAAATAAGCTATGCAAGGACAATACCACATGCAGGACCTCATTCAGAGGCGGTCGCACGGAGCGATTGCTCATAGCGAGCGATGTTTTTTTTTTTTTTCTACTGTGCATGCATGTACATGGCAGTGCACGTGCGCAAGCCTGTCTGTCCGACCGCAATCCTCTTGCTCGTTAGTCACTACGAGGTCGTGGCTAAGATTGACATTTTGTGCCATTTGTGGGTGGTTACAGGGGTAGGTGCTTGTGAACGGGGGTTTGGTGGTGCGGATGCAGGTGTGGTTGACCTTAAAAAGGGCATTTTAAGGGTGTGCATATATTACTGAGCGAGTCATCACACACATCATCTTGTTGCAATAACGATGCTACTGCTCGTAGTGCTAAAGGTAGCCCAGGGTCTACCTTTAGCATTGCGAGTGCAGGCAATGGTTTCTGCCTCAACCGATGTTTGCAGGCAATTAACACTGGAACAGGTGTTAATCGTGCTGTCGTAGGTTGCCGCCTGCGACTGACTCTGAATTAGGCCGTAGAGATAGGAGGTGTGCTTTCATTGTTGTGGGTGTTTCTGCGCTTACGATGTGCATTGCGACTGAGCGCTCGTTTTGCATATTCTCGATCACTTTGGGTGCTACCGATCGCTCCCGAGCGATCGCCTCTGAATGAGGTCCACAGTGCATAAACGTTGCCCTTTCCATCCCACACTTTAGGCAAAATTCTCAGTCAGCCAAACCCATCAGGAACCTTCGATTCAAAGAGAAGTATCCTTTATGATACTGTATATATTATAAAGCCTCTTTTTATACATTGAAGATGACATAGTATGTGTAGAGTAATTAAGTGTATTTAATAATGAATCTAATGGTTTTTGAGGAAAAATCTGTATCCAAGATGGTATTCCCCTTGGGGATTTCATCCAATCCAAAAGAAAGAATTAAACCAATCCTCCAGTGACAATTTCTTAATCACTGTATTAGCATAATGCTGTGCCTGATATATTGCAAATATATGTATCTGTAAAATAGAATATTTTACTCTGTATAATCGCTTGTGTATCTAATAATGATTTTGTGGATATCTTTTTTCTGTTCTAATGGTAAAAACAAGGAAAAATAGCTTATCAACCCTCGATGTTTCCTAATACAATGCCATACTCTCCATGCAGTCATAAGAATAGGGTTTTGAAAAGAGATGTTAGAGATTTCAGACTTGTGACTATGCAAAAAGGATATAAAATTTTGATTAGGCAAAAAATATTGATCAATCTCTTTATCTGTACACGTATCTGTGTGATGTGTCCAATCACAAATAAATCTTAACGTTCCAGCATGGCTATAGGTTTTTAAGTCTGGGAAATTCACCCCTCCATTCTCTATATGTTGCTATAGTTTAATTAGGCTTGTCCTAGGTCTCTTATTTTGCCATATAAATTTTCGAAAAAGGTGGAATAGATTAACTTTTCATCCTTTGTCCATAACAAAATAGGTAACATTTGTAAAGGGTAAAGTATTTTGCGGGATGTCATTACCCAGGTATGATAATGTTAAGTGTTTCCAATTATCCAACTCACTCAGTGTTTCCCGAAGGACCACTGACATACTTACTTAATATACTGTATATCTTTAATATTTTTGGGTAACAGTATACCAAGATATTTTAAGGATTTTTTCACCCATGACATCTGTAATGTATGACTCCGTCTGGGACATATTTGGGGATCCAAAAGCATAGCTTGTGCTTTACTTCTGTTAATCACAAACTCCCAGAATTTACCATATTCCCCAAATTTTGATAGAATTGATCTTAATGTAAATTCTGGGGAGGAAATATATAGCAGCAAATCATCTGCAAATGCCTTTATTTTTATTTTCCCATTTGTATACCTTTTGAACACTTTCCACAATTGCAGAATCCTCAGCATAGGATCCAATGCTATATTAAACAACAATGGGGAGAGGGGACACTCCTGTCTTGTTCCCCTTGTCATAGACAGGGAAGACCCCCGCTCCCCATTTATTATTATATATGTATTTGGATTCTGAAACATATATCTAAAAAATCTAGAGAATATCTCCCCAAATTCTCTGATTTCAAATATCTGTAACAGATGATTCCATAACATGGTATTAAATTATTTCTCTAAGCTGAGAAGCATACCCGGATCAGGTTTTGGTCTGTGCGCCACCGACATAATTGCGGCTAATGCAGTACGGATCCCCTTCGAGGTATAAGAGTCTGGAGGCAATTTGCAATTACCTTTGACAATATATTAAAATATTGATTAAATAATATTATAGGTTGATATGACGCAACTAGTTCTGGATATTTCCCTGCCTTAGGCAACATTATTGTATGAGCCTCATTAAAATGAGGAAAAGGAATATTTTCCTTATGAATCGCTCTATACAGTGAGGTCAGAATAGGCACAATATGGGGTTTTAAGATTTCATAATATTCCCCTACATATCCATGTGGCCCTGGTGATTTATTATTTTGTAACTGGGCTATATATGTGGATATCTACATTACTTCAATATTTCTATTTAAGAATTCTCTCTGATTTGAAGATAATTTTGGCAAATTTGCCTCCTTTTATCACCTAGTTTGTAATAAGGAATCCACATTATTTGTCGAGTAGTTTTATATAATAAAAATGAAATTGCACCAAAATATCTGTTGTAGAATACACTTTATATTTCCCCTCAAATCTTTTATACCTGTAATATGTTGTATCGTTTTCTGTTTTCTAGTCATTTTGGCCAGTAATTTCTCTGCCTTATTTCTCCACCTGTAGTATCGATTTGTCACATAGGGCCTGATTCAGACCCATTCGCTAAGCCGCGGACGAACGCTATGGGCGACTGTCGCCCGTCTGCGCATGCGTATGCAGCAAAATACGCATGCATGAACCAGTCACTGCGATTGGGAATTGTGCACTTGTAGTACAAAGACTGAGCGCTACTTTGAGTGACAGAATGTGCCATTTGTGGGTGGTAACAGGGGAAGGTGCTTGTGAACTTGGGGGTGGTACTGCAAACGCAGGCATGTCTTGGCGTCAAAATGGAGTTTTATGGGTGTACATGATTAGCAAAGATGCGTCATTGAACACGTCACTTGGTTGTATTTCAGCCTGCAGTGATCACAGTGCTTGCGGTGGGGTAGGGTCTACCTCAAGCACTGCGTGCTGCTCCAATGGCTCTCGATGGTTCTGATTATTCATACACTTCCTGGAGATTACGTGTGTTAAGAAAGAAAAGTGGGCATCTTTAGACTGGCTTACGTTCGCTCTGCCATTGCTCTCTAAAACATAGAGGGTGTCCTTACACTAAACAGTGCGATCGCGGAATTTGCATACCCGGCCCCTTTTGGCTGGGAGAGAGCGCAGCTTAGCGTCCGGGTCTGAATCAACCCCATAGTCCGCCTTTGCTTGTACTTTTGTCAATAGGAAGACCCTCCATTAATTAGCCTATAAAACTCTCCTCAGTTGGATTTGTGATATATCTATGATACGCTTCTTTCATGTTTTTATCTATAGAGTCATACTTTATTTGGTACTCCCGTTTTCTTTGGGCTTGATAACCTATAATATGTCCTCTAATTACTACCTTCGATGTTGCCCAAAACAGGGCTGGATTATTTTCATGTTCTAAATTGTCCCTTGTAAATTCTTGCCATTTAGTGGTTAAGTACTGGCGAAAATGTTCAGTATGATTCATTATCGTTATCGATGGAAAATGCCAAAATTGTATGGATATAGGAGCATGGTCTGAAATGAGAACATCAAATATCTTTACTATAGATGTCTTTGCCAGTACTTGACCAGATAACAACAAATAATCAATCCTTTAGAAGGATCTATGCACATGTGAGTGGAAAGTGTATGTCCTATTACCCAGATTAAAAATACGCCAAACATCATGTAAACCGTGTATGTTCATCAATAGATATGTATACCCCCATCTACTAAATTAGTATGAGATTAATTAAATTTAGACCAATCCATTTTATAGTCAGCCACGCCATTGAAATCTTGAAGTCTCCTCCAACTATCAACTCATTATTCGTACGAGATATGTTTGAAAAATCCCAAATTGTTGCTGTTGAGTGCATATAGGTTTAAAAGGGTATAGGGCTCACCTCTAATAAGTACATCCAGTAAAATATATCTGCCATTTACATCTATCACGGTATTTATAATTGAATACTGCAAGCGTTTATTTAAAAGACTAGCTACCCCTCTTTTCTTTGTTACATATGGAGATGAGACACATTCCTGTATCCAGGAGTCATGTATTGTTATGATTTGGGCTTTAGCCCAGTGTGTCTCCAGTACAAATATAATATCTGGGGATAGTGACTTCAAGAGAGTGGCTACTCTACTCCACTTTATTGGGGAGTTTAAACCATGTACAGTACATTCCATGAAACTAATATCCATTTTACACCAGAGCTAAATCCCGGGTTATTGCAAGGTTAATCTGGGTAGCTCCTTGGTGTCTATTATTAATTTATTATAGGAGATTCTTTTATTGGAATCCCTAATGCTTGATTGAGATCTGTCTGGAGATAATAAATAAATTCTGGGCCTTTAACCCCCTGTGGTATCCCTATAAATCTCAAATTACTTCTATGGTTTCTGTTCTCTAGGTCATCAATTTTCTCTAAAAGTTTTTTAATCACACTTTAATGTGTATCTACTACAGATTGTATTGTCACTACTAATCCTCCATATCACTTACCCTTTGTTCTAATATTCCGATTCTCTTGGTATTAGATTCAAGCTGAGCTAAATTCCTGAAATTGTTACAATCAGCATTTCTTGGGCTGCTTCTGTCACAGAAGGGGCATTTAGGGAGGCCTGAAGTGTCCTCTCTGGGGGGGATGGACCATGTTGAGAGGGGAGGTAGGTATTGAGCCTATGCTACTACGTGGATTTGGGGGAGAGTTAGATTTAGCTTTTGGGTTTTTAAACCCTGCCAGCTTAGTTCTCCCCATATTCTTGACCGTTCGCTGTTCAAGATATTTCTGCATGCCCTATAACTTGAGGGAGCTAAAAAAGGGCTCACCCCTACTTATTCCAACCCTCTTGTTTTTTATCACATCCACATATACCAAATTAATTACCAAAACAAGCCTCCAGAATACAGTTAACACATGTTAGCACATATTTGCTAGTGGTTTATATATTCCAGTCACAATATTCGACCGATTACCACGCTTTAGTACTTCAAATCGCAAGTCCTTTTCTATTTGAAATATTACCCAACATAGAGCCGTATTCAATATGAGCCAAGCCGTGATACTTTTTTGCGGCCCGGACTTTCCACCTACTTCGCCTGTTCTGCAGGCGGAAAAGTGTCGCGGACATCCCTGTTTTACCCAGTTCTCAATATGGAAGTAAGCGAAAACGGGACCCGGCGAAACTGAAACAGGAGGAAAGTACTGTAAGTTTTGGGGAAATCAGCCTGACACCCCCCAAAAGATGCTCTGACATGGGGGTTAGCTATGGTACCCCCTTATTTGGCTTGCTGAAGGTATTTGGTGTTTTTAAACGGGCTCAATAGCTGCTAAATAGCATTTTTCTATACGTGAAGCAGAATAGTACTTAGGAGGTTTTTTTTCAAGAAAATAAGTTATCCAAGCAAATTTGGGGTACTTGAATATGGGGGTCAGCATATTTAAAAGTTGCTAAAGTGAAGTTGAAAAAATCATGAAAAATCCACCTGTCGCAAACACCTGCAATCAACACTTGTGGCATACTTGGGGACCCCCCAGAGTTAAGCTCGCTAGTTTTTAAGATTGTACTCCAACATATTTTTTTTTTGCCCCCTTTTTCAAAGTCATTTTTTTGGGTGTCCTTAAGAGTTTTTTAAAAAATTTTTACACAGATAACCTTTGGGGAACTGTCTGAAGGCTGCACTGGGGTTCCCGCAACATTGCACCCCAAAACCCCAATTCTGCACTTTTTTCCACCTCCCATTCATAGGCGAAACTTTTCCTCCTATTACATTGCATTGACTGTCTGTCTAGGTGGAAAGTCTTTCAAATTGAATATGGGGTAAAAGTCAAACAGGCGAAAATGACGTTATCAGTGAAAAGTTTCCGCCAAAAACATGCGGAAACGGACTTTTCACCTCAAATTGAATACGGCCCATAGTCAGATTTCTGTCCCTTTTTTCTTCTGGTCTTGCTACTTTACCGCCTTGTATATTAATCCCTAAGTTCTAATATTGCGGTTCTATGATGTTGCACTTTTTCCATTTACCGCAGATGTTACCCTTAACGTTAATTTTGGTATTGATTTAAGATATTTTCTTTATATTCCAATTAAGAAAATCTTCCTGATCTATATTCTTGCTGTGATTTATCCTCTCATTAAATGGTATAACAGTTATTCTACTTTATAGATATCTTGCCAGCAGAAATAATTCCCACACTAGGTTGAAGTGTCCCAGCTTTCTGCATCAAATAAGTAAATCTTCATAGTCCTGTATTATGTTCCTTTACTCACTTTGTTTGCTATCGTAGCTTTTCCCACTTGGCTGTAGCTGAGAAATCAATTATTTTAATTCAGACAGTTAATTACAGCCTCTCTGTTTCCGCCTTGTAATTAGGGTGCCAATGGTTTTTAAACAAGCTATACTCAATGTTTTTCTTTTCATAATGTATCCTGGACAACTGGTCTAAATGGAATTATCTTCAATGTTACTTTATTATACATTCCCAACACCAGAGAGCGTAATCTTCACTTTTTTTTTTAAACAAAATAACTAATTAATGATAAAGCTTTTTTAACAAATTTATGTGATACTTATAGATTTTTTGGCTTCTGAACACAAAAATTACTCCCGATTTTGCATATCACATCTATAGTAGTGGGTGCTACTATTAGGTAGCATTAATTATTTTGGGGTGAGCGTTTGGGCATGGGGCCCCCGGAGTTGCTCTGGATGGGCCTTTTTCAGGGCATCACCACTTAATTCACATAGATACTTTTTCATCAACTTTCTATCTATTTGTTTGTTTATTATTTATGTATTTTAATTCTTTCTTATTATATTAACACTTATTGATTATCTTTATACAACTATACTTTACATTTCACTATCACCTTCTTTCTCTTTTTCATGTGATGCCCTGGGGATGGTCCTTGGCTGGATTCTTTTGGGGTGCCCTGCGCCTCAGACGTGAACCACCACTTAATTAACCATCAGACGTTAATCACCACTTAATTCACATAGATACTTTTTCATCACCTTTTTATTTGTTTGTTTATTATTTATGTATTTTAATTCTTTCTTATTATATTAAAACTTATTGATTATCTTTATACAACTATACTTTACACCTCACTATCACCTTCTTTCCCTTTTTCGTGCCTGGAAACCCCCCTCCCCAGAACACACCATTACCACAATAGAAATAGTAATATAATAGAATGTTACTAGTGCTACATGTTCTTCTCAGTATCACAAATGAAATAATTAGCACCACCTGTGGATCTTTTACCATGTATCAGCCAGTAATAAATAACCTGTGCACCAACTAGGAGATCTGGAAAGCATGCACTGTTAGAGATGCACTGCTATAGAGCCCAATATGTACATATACAGTATGTCCAGTGCAGTGCTAGGTTCTTCTGCTGCTCCCTCAGGCTCCCAGACTTGCTCCCATGCCCTGGAATGGTGCCCACATCTAAAATAAATAAATTCTGCTCAAGCAGGATGGCCCTACTGGCGCATCTAATGGCTTACTGTGATCACTGGTCCTCTATATGCTGAAATTATTACACACAATACACTTTGTATGATGCTTATTAAAGCTGGTTAAGCACCAATTCTGCCCTGTTCATTGACAGGCCACACTTGCTCTAAAATTAAGCATTTGGAAACCCCCCTCTGGAAATCCTGCGTTTGCCACTGGCCCTGTGCCTCTGACGTGAACCCCTGAATGTTAGGGATGCCGGTATAGAGGAGCCTTGATGCTGGCCCGGCACTTAATCATATATTTGCAAATGTATGCAACTAATACCTCTGAATTTCTATTATCATGTACGGTTCAAGTATTTTTTGCTGATACTGTTGCAGTGTGGTGGAGGGAATACCGTTTTCTTCTGTGGTCCATTATATATATTCTCAGAGTGGCTGATTCAGTTTGACTTATCCCAGTTTGCATATCGTAAAATATGCAAAATGTTCCTGTGTATGCCCAGAATCCAGCCGCAGGTAAGTGCACGTATGCATAAATGTATAACACTTGCACTTACTTGTGACTGGAACAGTAAATACAATAAAAGTGTAATTGCAAATAGAGCCAGACCCGCACACAGGTGCATATACATCCATGTGTTCGTATTTTAGGAATTTTTACATTTTAGGATTTTTTTTTTACATCTTATGATACGTGTGCAGCATATGTATCATAAGATGTATACAGGTCTGCACCACTAGCCGTACTATGCCTCATCATATGGGTTTGCATTCATATATGTGCCTTTTATCAGCATACATTTTGTATATGCTGCCCCCAGCTTAGCATGAGGCCTACAGTGTGGTCCCACTATTCCCTGGAGGATCCTAAAATCTATCTCCTGCATTCAGACCTGGGAACATTCAGCATGAGTGTTCTCCGTTCCCTCCTTAAACATGAGGACCTGGTAGTATTTCTTTCTATAGATAGGCAAGGGACAATACAAGTCAAATTAGTTCTACCAGCCCCAGCATGCATTTTGCACTTGTAGAACCACAAGTGATTACAACATATTTTAAAGCTTATAGGGGCAGATATACTAAGCTCTGGAAAGTGATGAATTGGAAACTGATAAAATACCAACCAATCAGCTCCTAACTGTCATTATTCAAACACAGCCTTTAACATGACAGTTAGGAGCTAAGTGGCTGGCAGTTTATCACTTTACAGAGCTTAGTACATCTCCCCCTTAGGCCGAAATGTACTAACAGGGAAAATACAGTAAAACCCTTGAAAATGCAGTTTTTGGGGGTTTTACTGCATTCCCCAAATGTACTAAGCATCGGAATGCATCTTCTTCCCAATGGGTCATGCCACCTTCAGGTGGCGTTACCCAATAAAAGCCAGTAGGCTTCTTATCGGGATGTTCCAGGCTGGGAGGGATCCCTTCCATCACCACCCGTGGGTGATGCCAGAGGGTTATGCCAGAGGGACTTCTGGGTGTTAATCCCGGAAGTCACTCTGTCCGGGGCCATCACAAAGGACAGCTATCGGGATAGCTGTCCTTTGCGCTATTCTTGGTACATACTGCGGTAATGAACCAGGGTATGTACCCGAAGTCAGGGGGGATGTACCGCATTGTGGCTGCGATGCTTAGTACATCCCACCCAGAGACTGATATCCATCATCCAGCGGTACCAGGAGGCAGGGCCTAATTAGGGTGGTGTGGCCAGTGCCAACATACAGAGTCAACAGCCCTGAGGACAGAACACCGGCCGCCCACCACAATCCTAGTCAGGTGCTACTAGTGGTAAGGGGTCCTATGAGAGAGTGGAAAGAAGGGAAGGTGCCATGGCAGAGAGAAGGGGTCCAGGACTGAGAGAGAGAGAACGCTAAAGAAGAAAAAAGTGTTGTCCTGTTTGGTGCACTAATTAATAAAATGTAGCCTTTATTGAGTAAAATTAAAATATGTAAGCTAAATCAGTGGAATATTAAAAACAATGGTAAGTGTATAAAAAAGTGACTCAAATGATTAAAAAACAGATTGACCCACTGTGTTGCACATTAGCAGCATCTGTTTTTATTGGGTGTTGATTGATTCAATACTGGTAATTCAGTTCAATAACATTATGTTAATATATTACACCAAATAATATATAGGTTTCTAATGTGGACTGTGATAAGGCCAAATGTATCAAGCTCTGAAAAGCTTATCAAACACCTTCTTTCTAGCCTATAGGGTACAATATCACATAATGGGCTTGCAGTAGCTCTGAATCCAGAAGTAAAGTCCGAACCCGGAAGTTAGTAATCACTTTACTTTTTCAGAGCCTGTGTCCCTGCATTAAAATGTTGATACATAGCCCCAGTAATAATATATTGCTGCATTATGCGGCAATAAGAAATTATAATTATTGTGGCTAAATTGCGATCCCTCACAAATACGACATTTAGGGGTAAATTTATCAATGGTCGATGTGCAGGTCGTTTTGAAGAGTGATTTAGCTCTTCTCAAACCGACTCAAATCGAATGTTGCAAAACCAGTGATTTTGCAGATTTACTATTATTCAATTTGTTTTGCGATTTGCAAAACAAATTCGATTTGAGTCAGTTTTGAGCAGTGATTTGCTGTTGGATTTGGTATGTTCATGTACAAATCGAATGGCAAATCACACTTCAAAATGAACTGCAAATCCCCGACAGCATAGAACTGCTTCATGCTTTCACTTTCAACATGAACAGGTTGTTCTCACACAGATACATGCAGACATCAGTGAGATGCCTGCATGTATCTGACTGTAAAAAGTAAATAGTCAAAAGTAAAAAAAAAAATGATGTAAGCCCCCCAAAAAACAGAACCAGCCCCGGACTGTTCAAACCCAGGTCTGGTTGACTAAATAGAGGGAAAAAATTACGTAGGGTTTCCCTGTACTCAGTACAACCAGCATTGGACTATGGGAAGCAGGGCTGGTTCTGGAATTACAGGGAAACATTTGCGTAATTCACAGAACCAGCCCTGGACCCTTTCAACTGGGGGACTAATGCCACAGCCAGGGGAGCCCTTTCACCGGGCCCCCCAGCCGCAGCATCAGCCCTGACCGCTAGTCAGCCCAGGCCAGGGATCCCTGGGGAGTTGGAGACCCCACCAAAAAAGGGGTCCCTCTCCAGTGCACCCCTAGCCTAGGCTGATAGCCTGGGGATATCCCCGCCACACCTGGCAGTGGGTGGCGGGTTGATTGTGTTAGTGTAGTGTAAAAATAGAAGAATAAAAATATTGTCTTTACAGTAGAACTGCAGGTCCCAGCAAGCCTCCCCCGCATGCTGGTACTTGGAGAACCACAAGTACCATCATGCGGGGCATTAAGGGCCCATTGGGATCTGTAGTTCACCTGTAAAGAAATGTTGAAAGAAACACACACACATCTTACACAGTATAAGTTTAATACATACATACTATACATACACACTCACACATACTCACCTATATTACCTCGAGTGGTTCCCTTGCCTAGTAGGCATCCAAGGTGTTGTTAAAATAACAATACAATAAACGTGTCCTTTTATCTCATGACAAAATAAACAATTCTATTATTCTAACAAAACAATTCCCAGTCCAAATAAATTACAGCTAGACACATACCCTTAAAAATAGCAAGGGTCAAAGAATCACTACAACATACTTTGTTACATCATATATGCAACACTCAGAAAATAAGGAGTTAATATACAGAACATTAAAACATTATACTCATTACATGAATAATTAATGCCATTTTCATGGGCATAGCCCGTGAAACCCTGCTGTGAGAACACCGCACTCCTGGTCTGATCCGGATAGGAACTCTGTTCCAACTTCGGGTCAGACCCGGAATTTTGCTGGAAAAGGGTTATTAACAAGCACCATCTATATCAAAAGGAATGATTCATGCATACACTAAATATTCAAATGAAATGGTCCATAAATCGATCCACTTACTAGCACTATTATATTCATCCTACATTCCCTTATTCCTACTGTGTTATCCTCACCACTCACCCTTAATGTGAAAGCACACATGTCAATTATTCCAATTAAACCCTCCCATAGCTAATCCAATGAGAAAATTGCAACAATTAGAAACCAGAGTACTTAGAAGAGACCATGACAGCAGCAGACCACACTCCTTGAAAAAGGCTTTACAAAGCCGAAATGCGTTGGTACATAGTACACGGACATTTCATCACCCGGATTCAAACCACCTTAACCCACGAAGCCAGACACATGGAGGACAAGGGTGTACAGAGGCAGCACAGGACCTGCAAGCTGAAGCAACCCACGATCACAGCAAATAACCAGGAGCTGCCGCAGTCTCGGGACACCACCCTTGAACCGAGTGCACGGACGTAGTGCCGGAAGACTGTGCCACAATACCATCGGCACAGCACCAGCAAGTAGCCGCCTGGAAGACCCTGACACAGAGAGACCATCATCCCGCCCGGCAAGGAAGGGTAAGTGCCGACGGGCACAGGCAGCCTGACATAATTTAAAACTGCAGCACGGCTAAACATTAGGGAGCTCCCCACCAGACAATAACCATGCTCTATCACCAAGAACTTACAGGACAAGTACAAACTCTGTCATAACAGAGATCATACATATATGATCTCTATATTACCAGGAATTTTTCGCCAATTTACTATTGGTTTTTTTCAATACCCCCCTTCCTATTCCCCCACTGTATATCTCATCGTTCCTGTCCATCACACATATCCAATCACTCCCTCCCTCTGTTGTTAACTTTGTGCTTACAATACATGTCCTGTTATGTGGGTTTACATCCAAAGATCATCAGCCGGCCGGCAACAATAAAAAACACGCACTTGACCACTACGTGCCTACAATTATTGCAAAGTGCATCAAATGTTAATATTCTTGTTAAAACCTATATTTGAATAAACTTAATACTGTATGAATAAAAACTGACTACAAGTAGTTATTCTGCATATAGACATACATCATAAGGTTGAGCGCAGAGGTACAACAATATCTCTAATAATACTTTATACCGAGGTTGGTTACCTCACGTACCTACAGCTGCTTCCGCTGCAAGAGAACTAGGTCTTTGAGCGCTTAGACACACAAAACACTCTATATCATTGGACCAGCAGTGGTTCGGGGCTTCCTGAGCAATCACAAGGCTGAAAACTATGTGTAGTTGGTTGAGACTTTGGTGAAGAAATTTGGCACAATGGGGTACAGGATGTTTATTTATTTTTCCATCATCTAATATATCAATGACAATACTGCTTATTATAATATAATATTGACTAGTGCTCATATTATTAGGAGATAAGCACCTATCTAAGATCACTCACAAGATTTCAAGGAGCATTGTGACTCATTTTCATTTTTTATTGTAAATAAATACATACCGTTTGAACATATCTACAGTCTTGTCCACCTCCTCCCAGCATGACACACATCCTCCCAGCATCAGTGAGGAGGAGAGATGGAGCTGACCTTGAGATGAGATGTGCATGCCCAGAGCAGTGCGACCACGGAGCAGGTAAGTCAAGGAGAGGGGAGTGAGAAAGGTGCGGCCCGGGGACCTAGGGGGGCCCGTGAAAATTTTGCTATTGTGCCCCCTAGGTCTAGCAACGCCCCTGATAACAACCTTTAATAAATTCAGTGGTTTTTGACCGCCAACTTGTCGATGATCCGCAGCAGTGTCCATCTTTTTTAAAACACGTTTTTGATATTTTAGCAATTCAACCATACAAAGCTACTCAACGTGAGACTGGAGCAGGGTGTTCAGCCAGTGACCTCACATGTGCGTACTGTACTTACTGGCTGACTCAGAAATGGATCCTAAAAAGATTTTGGGTTATAGAAGTGGAGGTGTTGCCTACAGCAACCAATCAGATTCTACTTATCATTTATCTAACACCTTCTAGAAGATAATAGCTAGAATCTGATTGGTTGCTATAGGCAACACCTCCACTTCTATAAACCACACTTTAGTAAATACACCCTAATGATCACTTTTGTGATTAGTAAAATCATAATAATAACTGTGTCTAAAACAAACATCTCGTTTATTGACTGATTACTCATTTTATTTTACAGACAGACTGATGGCCAGATATTATGCTGATACAATCGCAGCTACAATCCTGTATGCAGCTACTGTGTGAAAATATGCTAATGCTGGAGCTGGCTGGAAATATATTTATACCTCCACCGGGGCCAGCACAAATCCTAGCAACTGTGTTAAGCAGCCGTTGAGCAGCCGTTATCACAGATCATGCCATAATCGTCCATCTGAATAATACCTTAGTCACACAGAATGGTCCTCTGTACTGAGACGTCGGAACTACTTTATCTGCGTGCAGGATTGCAGTTGTAGGATTAAATACGCCCCAAAAATGGTTGTGACACATCTGTGTTTTTAAAAACACTCCCTGTAACTGCCCCCAAATGGTCACTGAATGCAAATCATTTTGCAAAGAAATCCTCACATTGAGCGGCATTGCTTTGGTTCCCTGGCGCATACACAGTACGACAGTGATGCATGCGCAGTCAGCCAATAATTGCTCAACTGCGTAAATATAGGCATTGCACACATATCTGAATCAGGCTCTGAAATTGCTATAAAACAAAAGAAAATAAAACATGCAACTTTGACAGAGCAGCAAGGCCAGATCAACCAATAAGCTGATCAGGCTGCAGCAAAGGGGACCCCCAGCCCCACACTGCAATCCTATACCTGTCCAGGGATTTAGCCCAGCCCTGCTCTCTGTTCCTTTAGGTGTAGTGGAAGTCAACTAGTGATGTCCTGAAGCTGCTACTATAGGGGTGCATAGTAATTGTTATTGGAGACTGCCCAATCTCGTGTTAAAAGGTTATCACATGTGTTTTCTGCTGTGGTTCCTGTAACATAATAAAATAATAATACAATGCACATTTCGATTTTTATTTTCTGGCTTTTACTAAATGAGGGGGTCAGACAGGCTACTCTGAGAGGGGAGTGGGTTGTGGAGGACAGCATCCATGAGAGAACATAGGGGTCAGATAGGCTTTTGCTGTGAACCAGCAATGCTAATTCCTGTGCTACTGTGCTGCCCAAATACAATTCTTTGTGCGCATGCAGTGGCCTGTAGAATTCATATGCTTTGCCCTTTAATGTATTAGGCTTTCCCAGGTATAGCATTCTGTAACTCTTCTACAATCTCTGGTGACCAGTTACCCCAAGATATTATAAAGATAGACAAATAAATATAGGCAGGCTAATGAACATTAAATAGATATCAGAAAGGGGGACATTAGATGTATAGACAGAGAGGCTAGTTAATAGCTACCAGGGGTGGATCCAGGAGGGGGGTCACTGGCTGAGGGAGTGGCCAGCAGTTCAAATCCCGACAGTGGACGCCCGGCAGAGGTGAAGATCCCGACTGCGCTAAAGGTAGGTATAAACTAACCTAACCCCCCCTAATCCTAACCCTCCCTTAGGGGTGCCCAACCCTAACCTCCCCCAAGTGCCTAACCCTAACCCCCCTCTAAGTGCCTAAACCTAACCCCCCTTCCCCGCTGCCTAAACCTAAGTCTCCTGGGGGAGTGCCTAACTCTAACTACCCCCAGGGGTGCCTAACCCCCCCTTCCCTTTGTCTAACCCTCCTGAGGGTCTGCCTAACCCTAAATCCCCCCTGGGAGACCCTAACCCTCCCCCCACTTAGATCGGGATGGCAAGCGCCAGGCTCACGGCGTAGGTAAAATGACAGGCGTCAGGATTTCTATGCCCGTCATTAGAGCCTTGCCAGGATTAGACTGTCGGGATGCCGACGGTCAGGATTTAGACCATCGGCATCCCAACTGCATACCCTGGCTGATCACTGTAAAAAAAAATATTTAAAGAAAAAAAAACAGGATCGGTGATCCAGTGAGCTAGTAAGCTCCTACTTGATCTGGTCAGCTGATTCCAGAACTCATGCTCCGTGACCCCGGTTACCTGCTTTGTGCTGTAAACTGAGATACCGGCATCTTGGTTTACAACACAGAGCAGCAGACTGGGATCACAGAGCAGGAGCCCAATGCTCAGCTGACTGGCAGTGGAAAAAGCTGAATTTCTAGAGGGGGTCTCCTTATGCTTGATTTTAGAGTGAGTGTCCCCAATCTATGAAGAGGGCATAATTAGCACTTAACCAGCTTTAATATGCGTCATACAAATTGTGTGTGTCATAATTCCAGCATATACAGGACCAAATAGAAAGAGCACTAACCATATATAGTCACAGTTTAATAATCATAATAATGAGCATAAAATAAAACAATATAATAAAATAAGAAAACAAACATTAATAGATATTCAATAGATCACAATATCTGATATAGATATAAAATGATAGGTACAATCAATTAAACACAGTAAAAAACAATCAAAAACATCCTAATTGTGTGTGCAGTAACTACACATGTATAAATAATCCGATGGTTCTCCCATTCATTTGGAAAGTGATTAAAAACAAAACATATCTGGACTCTGTCATATGTTAGTAATCCTCAATTATAAATGCACAGTCTCAAGCATGTGTATGTGGTAGCAAGAAAAAATTCTTAACATGAATAGTAACAAATCATCTGAAATATCTCAATTCAATGGCAACAAAAGAATTAGTCAGTCCTGAGGCAGATTTAACAAAGTAAATGTGTTTTGAACAAGTTTAATCACCTCATAGGTCATTGCAAGCAGTCAGGCATAACTGTCAGCCTGTAATTCACAGGATAGTGTTCACTGACAGTAATTATGTCTGTCCTCCATGTACAGCTCAATCTCACAATGTATGTGGGAGAGACCGTCAGACACAGTTAGGGCTGAGTAGCACAATACAGATGCTGCTTATCAATACCTTGTACTGGACCTCAGAAGGTTAGTTTTTTTCTACTCCCTCGGATACTTAGTCCGGACTTAAAGCTGCTGTGCTGCGGTGTACCCCGTATTAGTTGGCGCACTTTTATGGTCCCGACGGCTGCTGCCCGATCTGTGAGAGAACCTCTTGTTCAGGTAACGTCCTTGACAAAGGAATTAGGGGTGGAGCTTGATGCGTTTCTCAGCCACGAACAAGGGGCTGTTTCCTCAGAAGTGCTTCCCCTCAGAAACTCCTGTCCTTTTATTCGATCCTTGTGTCAAACAAGGAGATAATTATATCCTGCTGTTTAATTAACTCATTCAGACTGGTTTGTCATTATTTGATATAGTTACTATTTTTTTAACATTTGCCTTATAATATCAGAATATGAATGTAAGCTTGGAGTAAATATTAATGTCATAGCAACTTTGTGGCTAAAATGTAACAACAAAATAGAAAATTATGTATATATAATTCTGCGCTTCTTATTTCCACATGTAAACCAATACATCTATGGAATCACTAAATAAAACCACTGAAACACATATTCATAGTCCAAAAGAAGTCCTTCTTTACAGGTTGATCCACCTTATAAGTAAAAAGTTCCCATCGATCTTTGTATCCTGGATCTGAAACAATAGTAGTATCTCCCAATAATGGGTGGATACAAGAACAGAAAAAAGAAAATAGTGCAAAACCTTATGATAAAAGGTAAATTTAATGAAAAAATGCACTTACAAGATCAAACGAATAAAACAGCATATAACATAAATCTGTTAGTGGCTGAGCAGCACCGCTTCCACAATCCTCCTATAATCACCCAGATGGAAATCAGGCTGGAGTAATAGATACAGGTCTGGACTGTTTCTCCCCAATTGAAGAAGGTGGTGGAATAACGATGATCTCTTAATGCCACAGTGAGCCAAGCTTAACGCGTTTCCGACCCTGTTGGGTCCTTCATCAGAAGCATGGCCATAATCAAGAAAAAACCTCCTTAAATACCCTCATAATTAAGTCCAGAACACACTCACCTGGACATTAATGATCCGCTGACTTCCGCTCCTGTCGCAGCCAAAATGACATCATAAAAGTGCATCGGGTCATGTGACCCTCTACTATGCATTCCAAGCTCAGCCTCTCTCCCAATATATCCCGAGAGGCGTCGCCATCGTGACTCAAGTGGTGTCACGTGAGCGTTGCAGGTCACCTGACCCGCGACCATGTGTTCCAAGCTTAGCCTCTCTCCTGATACGCAAGTATCCTCCCGAGAGGCATCGCCGTCATGACTCAAGTAATGTCACGTGAACACTGCGGATCATATGATCCGCTTACTTGCGTTCCACACCTTCCGTTTTACCAATGGTGTGTCATAATAGATACGAAAACACAACTTATGCGTTCCAAAAATCTAGAGATTCATTCTACTCCAGTGAGGGGAAGTCAGCTTCTCAGTACATATAAACAATAATACTTAATTGATATATCAAACAGGTAAACATGATCCAGGGTACAATAATAAAGTGCACAATGCATCATTTTTACAATCCAATAATGACAACAATGTTAAAAACACATACACAATAAAATTTAAAAATTAGTATTAATAAAATATAAATTCCATCAAGTTAAGAAACATTTTAATTCAAACTCACTGTTCAATCCCTTTGGTATAAATGTTTTTAGCTCATATATCCACCGCATCTCATTCCTAGAGAGTCTCCTTTCCAGATCTCTGGTTCTATTTCTAGGCAAGACTAACTGAATTCCCCCCAATTTTTTTTTTAATATAGCACTCTTTAGATTTATGAACCTTTTTGAAATGACCAGATACAGTATGTGTATCTAAGCCCTTTCTTATATTGTATATATGTTCCGCTAAACGGATTTTTGTACATCTTGTTGTTTTACCTACATATATAAGGCCACATGTACACTCCAGAGCATATACCACATTTCTTGAACTACATGTAATAAATTGGTCAATTTTATAATTTTTACCATTTACAGTGAATTCTTGAATTTTGCTAGTTTCACTTTTAACCGTCTTGCACATCAGACAAAAACCGCATCTGTGGAACCCTTTTGTGCGAATGCTTTGTCTGGTTTCAATATCCAGACTGCTTCGCACAAGATGGTTTTTAAGGGATGGAGCTTTTTTGTAAATAAAAACAGGATTAGTGGGTAATTCTTTAGATAAAATAGGGTCCTGTAACAGCAGTTTCCAATTGGTTCTAAAAATCCATTCCATCTCTCTATGGTTGTTGCTATACTGGCTAATAAAGGCCCACTGAAATCTATCACATGTATTATTTTCTTTTTCTTTGGCTTTCAGAAGTTCCATTCTATTTACATTATCTACTTTTGATCTTGCTTTATCTATTATTGAGGATTTATACCGCTTTTTCCGAAAGCACTCTGATACTTCTTCCAGTTGTTCATTGCAAATTATTTCATCAGTGCAATTTCTCTTAACTCTAGCAAACTGTCCATATGGGATGCCATCTAGCCAATTGGCATGATGTAAACTTGATCGTTCAATAAAACCATTGGAGTCTGTTGACTTCCTATAATTTTTTGTTTTAAAGCACCCCTCTGACACATAAATACATAAATCTAAAAAGTTGACATTAGTTTTACTATAATTAAAAGTTAATTTAATAGCCATATTGTTGTCATTAAGAGATATAAATTTTTTTTGGAGAGAATCCTCATCTCCTGTCCACACAAATAAAATATCGTCAATAAACCTCTACCAGGATACCAGGTTCGCCCCAGGACCACTATCACACCAAATCTGGTGGTCCTCCCAGTATGCCATGAACAAATTTGCATAACTGGGAGCGAACCTGGTACCCATGGCAGTGCCAACGATTTGCAAATAAAATGTACCATCAAAAAAGAAATAGTTATTTAAAAGAATAAATTTAATTCCTCCTAAAGTAAAATTTTTAAGCTTTTCACTCAATTCGCTATTATTTAAAAAGAAATACACTGCCGTTAAGCCTTTATCCATATTTATAATAGTATATAGTGTACTTACGTCTGCACTACATAAAAACATATGTCTCCCATTTAAAAGCAGCTACTTTTTGTAAGACATCATTCGTATCTTTCAGGTAGGCTTTAGTTTTTTGTACCAAAGGCTGTAAGTGATAATCAATAAAAGCAGACAAATTAGATGTCAAACTATTACATCCTGAAATTATGGGCCGTCCGGGAGGATTATCAACATCCTTATGAATTTTTGGCAGTATATATATGGTGGGAACCGAGGGATTTTTAATGTTTAAAAATTCTAATTCTTTTTGTGTTATTACTCCATCTTCCAAAACTTTATTTAAAAAAACAAACAAAGCCTTTTCTATTTTACATGTTGGGTCACTTTTTATTTCTTTATATGTGACCCCATCATTTAGCTGGATTTGGATCTCTCCTATGTATTTTCCTTTGTCCAATAAAACAACTCCGCCTCCCTTATCAGCGGGCTTTATGATCTCATTTGTGTCCTCATTTAAAGATTTAATAGCCATAAATTCTTTTTTCATGAGATTTGTTCTTTTTTTATTTTTATGATGTTTATTACTTATCATCTTTTCCATTTCATTACAAACTGTTTTTATTAAAACATTCTATAAAACTGCCCTAACATTGTGTACGATAAAAAGTAGATGGAGCTTTAAATTTAGATTTATCATTTTTAGTCGGTGCCTCCATTAATTTTTCATCCTGATGTAGAAAAAAACGTTTTACTGTCAATTTCCTTATAAATTTCTGAATATCCAGAAATACATCAAAAGCATTTGGTTGAAACGACGGTGCAAATTTTAAACCTTTTTTCAAAATGGATTCTTCCTTTTCATTTAGAACCCTTTTACTCAGGTTAAATATTTTAACATCATCTGTACTTATAGACATATTCCCTTTCTCCAAAGGGTTTTTTTTAAAACGGGTGAATTTCTTTTTTACACCACCCCTTTTTCCCCTTAGTGGACTCCAGAAAAGATAGTCCAGACAAAAAATCTATCCTACACCATGTAAGGGCAGTTTTATAGAATGTTTTAATAAAACAGTTTGTAATGAAATGGATGAGATGATAAGTAATAAACATCATAAAAATAAAAAAAGACCAAATCTCACGAAAAAAGAATTTATGGCTATTAAATCTTTAAAGGAGGACACAAATGTGATCATAAAGCCCGCTGATAAGGGTGGCAGAGTTGTTTTATTGGACAAAGAAAAATACATAGGAGAGATCCAAAGACAGCTAAATGACGGGGTCACATATAAAAAATGAAAAAGTGACCCAACATGTAAAATAGAACAGGCTTTGTTTATTTTTTTAAATAAAACTTTGGAAGATGGAGTAATAACACAAAAAGAATTTGAATTTTTAAACATTAAAAATCCCTCGGTTCCCACCATATATATACTGCCAAAAATTCATAAGGATGTTGATAATCCTCCCGGATGGCCCATAATTTCGGGATGTAATAGTTTGACATCTAATTTGTCTGCTTTTATTGATTATCACTTACAGCCTTTGGTACAAAAAACTAAAGCCTACCTGAAAGATACGAATGACGTCTTACAAAAGGCAGCTGCTTTTAAATGGGAGACAGATATGTTTTTATGTAGTGCAGACGTAAGTACACTATATACTATTATAAATATGGATAAAGGCTTAATGGCAGTGTCTTTCTTTTTAAATAATAGCGAATTGAGTGATAAGCTTAAAAATTTTATTTTAGAAGGAATTAAATTTATTCTTTTAAATAACTATTTCTTTTTTGATGGTACATTTTATTTGCAAATCGTTGGCACTACCATGGGTACCAGATTCGCTCCCAGTTATGCAAATTTGTTCATGGCATACTGGGAGGACCACCAGATTTGATGTGATAGTGGTTCTGGGGCGAACCTGGTATCCTGGTAGAGGTTTATTGACAATATTTTATTTGTGTGGACAGGAGATGAGGATTCTCTCAATAAATTTTTTATATCTCTTAATGACAACAATATGGCTATTAAATTAACTTTTAATTATAATTAAGACTGAAGTCAACTTTTTAGATTTATGTATTTATGTGTCAGAGGGGTGCTTTAAAACAAAAAATTATAGGAAGTCAACAGACTCCAATGGTTTTATTGAACGATCAAGTTTACATCATGCCAATTGGCTAGATGGCATCCCATATGGACAGTTTGCTAGAGTTAAGAGAAATTGCACTGATGAAATAATTTGCAATGAACAACTGGAAGAAGTATCAGATCGCTTTCGGAAAAAGGGGTGTAAATCCTCAATAATAGAGAAAGCAAGATCAAAAGTACATAATGTAAATAAAATGGAACTTCTGAAAGCCAAAGAAAAAGAAAATAATACATGTGATAAATTTCAGTGGGCCTTTATTAGCCAGTATAGCAACAACCATAGAGAGATGGAATGGATTTTTAGAACCAATTGGAAACTGCTGTTACGGGACCCTATTTTATCTAAAGAATTACCCACTAATCCTGTTTTTATTTACAAAAAGTTCCATCCCTTAAAAACCATCTTGTGCGAAGCAGTCTGGATATTGAAACCAGACAAAGCATTCGCACAAAAGGTTTCCACAGATGCGGTTTTTGTCTGATGTGCAAGACGGTTAAAAGTGAAACTAGCAAAATTCAAGAATTCACTGTAAATGGTAAAAATTATAAAATTGACCAATTTATTACATGTAGTTCAAGAAATGTGGTATATGCTCTGGAGTGTACATGTGGCCTTATATATGTAGGTAAAACAACAAGATGTACAAAAATCCGTTTAGCGGAACATATATACAATATAAGAAAGGGCTTAGATACACATACCGTATCTGGTCATTTCAAAAAGGTTCATAAATCTAAAGAGTGCTACATTAAAAATATTTTTGGGGAATTCAGTTAGTCTTGCCTAGAAATAGAACCAGAGATCTGGAAAGGAGACTCTCTAGGAATGAGATGCGGTGGATATATGAGCTAAAAACATTAATACCAAAGGGATTGAACAGTGAGTTTGAATTAAAATGTTTCTTAACTTGATGGAATTTATATTTTATTAATACTAATTTTTAAATTTTATTGTGTATGTGTTTTTAACATTGTTGTCATTATTGGATTGTAAAAATGATGCATTGTGCACTTTATTATTGTACCCTGGATCATGTTTACCTGTTTGATATATCAATTAAGTATTATTGTTTATATGTACTGAGAAGCTGACTTCCCCTCACTGGAGTAGAATGAATCTCTAGATTTTTGGAACGCATAAGTTGTGTTTCCGTATCTATTATGACACACCATTGGTAAAACGGAAGGTGTGGAATGCAAGTAAGCAGATCATATGATCCGCAGTGTTCATGTGACATTTCTTGAGTCATGACGGCGATGCCTCTCGGGAGGATACTTGCGTATCAGGAGAGAGGCTAAGCTTGGAATGCATGGTCGCGGGTCCGGTGACCCGCAGCGCTCATGTGACACCACTTGAGTCACGATGGCGACGCCTCTCGGGATATATTGGGAGAGAGGCTGAGCTTGGAATGCATAGTAGAGGGTCACATGACCCAATCCACTTTTATGATGTCATTTTGGCTGCGACAGGAGCGGAAGTCAGCGGATCATTAATCTCCAAGTGAGTCTGTTCTTGACTTAATTATGAGGGTATTTAAGGAGTTTTTTTCTTGATTATGGCCATGCTTCTGATGAAGGACCCAACATGGTCAGAAACGCGTTAAGCTTGGCTCACTGTGGCATTAAGAGATCATCATTATTCCACCACTTCTTCAATTGGGGATAAACAGTCCGGACCTGTATCTATTACTCCAGCCTGATTTCCATCTGGGTGATTATAGGAGGATTGTGGAAGCGGTGCTGCTCAGCCAATAACAGATTCATGTTATATGCTGTTTTATTCGTTTGATCTTGTAAGTGCATTTTTTCATTAAATTTACCTTTTATCATAAGGTTTTGCACTATTTTCTTTTTTCTGTTCTTGTATCCACCCATTTTTGGGAGATACTACTATTGTTTCAGATCCAGGATACAAAGATCGATGGGAACTTTTTACTTATAATGTGGATCAACCTGTAAAGAAGAACTTCTTTTGGACTATAAATATGTGTTTCAGTGGTTTTATTTAGTGATTCCATAGATGTATTGGTTTACATGTGGAAATAAGAAGCGCAGAATTATATATACATAATTTTCTATTTTGCATGTTTTTTGGGCTGTGGATGTACATCCCGTTGTATATTGGCTGCTAGCAGATCTTATTTCTTTACAGCGCACTATTTATTAGCAATTTTATTTTCAGTAAAATGTAACAACAGACAAGTATCACATTTAAATTCTAAACTGGAAATAGTAATATAGATCATTATGTGGGCTGCATCACTTTATTTGGATTTGATAATTCATATTTCGTTAGACCGTTAAATAAAACTAAAGGAAAAGAAATTTACACAGAAAGAAATACAAAGAGAACAACCTTTTAAGGTCACATCATATACCATTCAATAAAAAACTTTTCTTGGATATAGATAATCAATGCAACATATAATTTAGACTAGACCCAATCAGTAAGTTTGATATGCAGACGTTCCTGTAACTAACTTAATTTATGCATTCACAAACCAGAAGATATGAATAAATTTATCTAAAAACAAATGGAAAAGTATATATCAGAACGAAGGACGATAAAAGACAAAATACATGTAGAAATAAACTTATATAAATAATATGGTATTTCTTAGTATTGAAAATTCATTACTTCATTTTTTTTGTTTTATATTACCTGTATTATTTCTGTATATTTTGTATTATTATCTTGTTTATTGTTTTTCCTTAATAATTGTATTTCTTTCTTATTTCTTATTTGACAATTATTTAATCTTTTTCTATATATCTATTTCTAATTTTGCATTGAAGATACCTATAGTTAGCTTAATTTGCTAACATTCTCCTTAATAGTATATGAAGAAAGAGACATACCGTAGAATGGAGGACAATAACATTGAGAGAGAAGGAAAAAAGAGAGACGACATGTGAAGTTATAATAGCAAAAGTGGGCCATTGAGTATACCAGTATGCATTTTATAGGTTTCATAAAAAGCAGATAGTGACGGCTATCTGTTAAATCAGCCTCAGGACTGACTAATTGAAGTTCTTCTGTTGCCATTGAATTGAGACATTTCAGATGGTTTGTTACAATTCACCTTAAGAATTTTTTTCTTGCTACTCACGTACTGCCGCAAGGTAGAGAAAAAACTGCAGGAATCCATACACGTGCTTGAGGCTGTGCATATCTAAATGAGGATTACTAACATACGACAGTCAAGATATGTATATCGGATATTGTGATCTATTGAATATCTAATAATGTTTGTTTTCTTATTTTTTTATATCGTTTTATTTGATGGCAATTATTAAGATTATTAAACTGTGACTATACTGTATATGATTAGCGCTCTTTCTATTTGAGTATTTTTTTTCTGTTGAGATTATTATAGATAAAGCCCAGCTCTTTATCTGCTAGTATCAGCAACTGTATTGAATTATCACAAGAATTTTAGGTTCACATTTGTTTTTCTTGACTTTGGAGAACTGTGAGAATTGACACACTAGCACCATTGTGAGGTTTGCCCTCTGTGCGTTTTCATATACAGGACCAGTGATCACAGTAAGCCATTAAATGTGGCAGTAGGGCCATCCTGCCTGAGATGAATACTTTTATTTCAGATGTGGGCACTATTGCAGAGCAATCCTTCACCTTACCCTAACCCTCCCTACCTGGTGCCTAAACCTAACCTCCCCTTCTAGTGCCTAAACTTAACCTCCCTCTCACCACACCCTTAACCTAACCCTCTCCACCTGGTGTCTAACCCTAAGCCCTACACCTAACAACCCCCCTAATCCCGATACTTACCTTCAGGATGCCCTTGCTGGGATTATGACAGGTGTTGGGATTCCGGTGCCAGTATCGTAAGCCAGGATATTGACCTTATCCCATCTGGGAGTCTGGGGCAGCAGCAGAAGAACCTAGAACTGGCCTGGACATATATGTACATATTGGTCTCCTTATGCACTGGATAGTGTAATATACAAATAGGCGTGCGAAGAGGCCAGCACAGGGGGTGCCGCTTCGGCTCTTCCCCCTCCACCAGGTCATGGACAACCCCACCCACAACCTCCCAATGGGACATAGACTACTCACCTGGATGGCCAGGTGAGTCCAGCTGAGAAATGTATGTCCCTGAAGGAGGGGGGCAGGGTAGTCCATGAACCGGCAGAGAGGGAAGTGCCTTTGTGGCACCCCCTGTGCTGGCACCTGCGCACACCTATGATTATACACTATTAGTTATTAACTCTATTGATGGTCTAATGAACTGCACCCCTAACAGTGCATGTTTTTCCAGATCTCCTAGTTGGTGCACAGGTGCATTTATTACTGGCTGATACATGTTAAAACAAAACATTCACAGGTGCAGCTGATTAATTTCATTTGTGATACTGAGAAGAACATGCAGCACTAGTAAAATTTAATGATTTTACTATTTCAATTGTGGTCATGGTGAGGAGAGGAGGTTTCCAGGCAACTGGAAATCCCCCTGCATTTGCCTATGGACCGGAATTACAGAGGAGCTCACAGGTTCACCGATCACTTGGCCCTGGGTGCAGGTGTTTTTTTCTTTAAATATTTATTTTTTACAGTGAACAGCCTGTGGACGATTTAGACACATACAAGGCTGATCACAGGTGTCAGCTCCCAGCTCTGCTCTGCCTGCCAGAGCAGAACACGAGCAAGTGAAACAGGGTAAAGCGCTAATAACACCATCTCCAGGTGGTGTTATTATCGCAGGGCCCCCCATTATTTTAGTCAATTTGAGTAGAGCACATTTCCCATTACAAGTATGGTAAATGCTATCTGCTTTCTTAAATAATGTGAATTTAAGTGCATGGAGATGTTTTTTATGAAAATGGCTCCAAACGCCCTTTATTACATTTAAGTGATACTAAAATAATATGAAAATGGTGTGAAAACACCCGGGTTCACACTAGTTTACTAAAAATAATATTGATAAATATGCCCCTTAGTGTGTCAAAACCTGGCCAGTCCCTGGCAAACTAGGGCAGTTTGTCACTCTGATTATAGCATAATGTAACCACTTTGCTTGCAGACTTCTATTGGTCTACACAGTCACAAGTTGTCCCCACCCCTTCTTAGGATTCAATGTTTTGTGACAGGGGGACAAGCCATTTTCTAGTTTGTTGTGTTGTGTGAAGCTTGCCATGCCTATAACCTATCTCTGATGTCAGATATAATGATTTATATAGATACTAGCATTTGCCCGCAGCTTCACTTGCGTGGATATAGATACAAATGATAGTCAAAACCACCTGCTCCCCGGGACTGCAGCACAGTCTATGCTCAGGAGCACCACTCCTCCAAATATACAAACAGAAATATGAGTGGTCCAAAAGCAATGTCCCTAATCTGAAATATTAAATACATCTTCTGTTATACTGATGTTGCGTATGCGATACTCTCAAAGAAGGAAAAAGATGTAACATATGGTTATACTTCATTCAAAAATATTCTGGAGTAGTTGACGGTAGTCATTTTACTTCACTCATCTAACTTAAGTGAGATGCATTCCTATAAAGATAACTTTAAATCCTCCCACAGTGGTAAACATAGGTTGGTCACAATTCAATGCTTGTTCCCTTCTGGGAATAAACTCACCTGAGACCAGGTATAGATGTTCACCAAAAGATTTCCTTGTGTCCACAAATATACGATATGCTGACCCTGTGCAGGCAAGAAGAACCGTCATTAGAGTAAGATGCTTTCCATAAAGATTTATTTCCAACAGTTAAAAAATATTTTTTTTACAAAAATATAAAACATAGGGCCTGATTCAGACCCAGACGCTAAGCCGCAATCGCTCGCTGTGGGCAATTGTTGCCCATCTGTGCATGCGCAAACCAGGCACTGCGATCGGGAATCGTGCGCTTATAGCACAAAGACTGAGTGCTACTTTGAGTGGCTGACAGTACCGTTTGTGGGTGGTAACAGGGGAAGGTCCTTGTGAATGGGGGAGTGGTGCTACGAACACAGGCATGTCCGGCCGTCAAAACTGAGTTTTATGGGTATGCATAATAAGGGCGGGATGTATTAAGCATAGCTTCCGTGATGCGGTACATCTCCCCTGACCTCAGGTACATGCCGCAGTTCATTACCGTGATATGTACCAAGAATTTCGCAAAGGACAGCTCTCCCAATAAGAGTTGTCCTTTGCGATGCGGCCGGGCAGAGGGACTACCAGTTGAACACCCAGAAGTCCTTCTTCACATGCGCAGAAGGTTGCGGGCTGCGAGGCTCATGGGAGGGATCCGTTCGGATCCCTCCAATCCAGGAGCATCGCGATAAGAAGCCCATAGGTTTCTATTGGGTAACACCACCTGAGGGATGCAAAGCACCGGAATGCATCGCATTCTGGTGCTTAGTACATTCAGGGAATGTGGTAAAACCCCCGAAAACTGCATTTTTGGGGGTTTTACTGCATTTTCCCCTTTAGTACATCCCGCCCTTAGTCTATACATCAGATGGAAATAATTTATCAGTTAGTTCATAGTAACTTATCACCCCCCCTTATTACCAATGTATTTCTGACTATTCTATGTTGAGGGTTTTTAGATTTAATATAGGGTGATAAGCCCCATTCGGTTTCTGAATCAGAAATAGATTGGAATAATAACCCCTTCCCTGTTGCGACACAGGATCCAGGACTATTACCCCCGCCTGCAGCAGGGAGTGAATGGCTTCCTGAAAAGTCAAGGTGTTGTCCGCATCTGATGGAGGATCTGTGCAAAAGAACTTCTGGGGAGGATGCATTCTGAAAGTGAGGGCATACTCCTGAGAGACCACTTCTCGGATCCAGGCATCTGTTGTTGTTTGATGCCAATAATCAGCAAACTGAAGAAGCCGGCCTCCCACCCTGGGATCCCCCAGGAGGAGGCCCACCTTATCAGGCCAAATGTTTGTCATCCGGTTTAGAATCTGGACTTCTTGCTGGGCCAGACCAGTTTGTCACCTTGTTGTCTGCGAAAACTAGTCAACCTAGAGGAGGACTGTTCCTTTGCTCGTCCCTGAGGATGGAGGGACCAAAAAAAACCTGCCTAGACTTTATTGTAGCTGTAGATGGCAGACCTGCTGATTTTGAAGCCACCAGAGTAGCTATAATTTTATCCAACTCTGCTCCAAAAAGTACCATTCCATAAAAAGGTAAAACTTCCAGCATCCTCTTTGATCCTGTATCAGCTTTCCAGGATCTTAACCAAATGGCCCTGCATGCAACTATTGAAGCTGCTGATGCTTTAGAAGCTAAAATTCCAGCATCTACTGCAGCTCCTCCCAGATAGGAATCTGCTTCCCATATGTGGGAGATATACATCATCTGTTCTCTGCTAGCATCTGGTAGAGTGTCTTAAATGCCCTCATCCATTCTTCAACAGCTTTGGCTACCCAGGCTCCAGCCATAGCTGGGCGAGTAACAGCTCCAAATGATGAAAATATTGCCTTTAGACATACTCCAATTTTCTTCACTGTGGAATCCTTCAGAGAAGATGTTGACAGAATAGGCAATGTAGCATCCCTAATTAAATGCATTACATGAGCATCCACAGTAGGTACCTCCCACTTAGTACATATAGAAGCTGGAAAAGGGTACAATGATAATATTCTTTTATTCACATAAAAACTTTTATGCAGGTTACTCCATGCCTCATCCATAAACTCAGTGAGCTGTTCAGATACAGGAAACTCCGTCTTGACCAAACATTGGAGCCTTCTTACTATGACCTGGTTCATAATCCTGAATATTTCAGATTGATTTAACCCCCGAGCTAGACCCTGGAGAAGAACCCTGCACATCATCTGATTCCTCTGTTGATGCATCTGAATCCATATATTGAGCAGACTGATAAAAAGATAACTTGGGCTTAGGCGCCTTAGTAACCACCGGTCTGCTTTCAACATTAGATTGTGCCATACTCTGATTAGAATGGCCATAAACATCTTTCCAGGAAGGATGCATAGGAGGTGCAAACATGGCATGCTGTGTACACCCCATACAAGAAGGCATTGTGGGAGCAGCCATAAGATCCACAAACTGCTTCTTTACCTGGGACAAAGAGAATACCCAAGATGGCTCTTGTCCAGAGACAGGTAAACTGGACTGGTGAGATGTCTCTTTATAACAGACAACACACAAACCATCCTTTAGAGAACACATAGGCCATACATGATTTACATGAAACCAGCACAGGGGGCTCCCCCCCATGTTTCTCTTTGTCTTTAGACTTGTTTAGAAAGGTAATATATGCAATGCTATGTGACAGCATTCACAAAATCTCCAATGAATGCAAATTACTCAAAGAAAAACCTCCACCCCAAAGTATGGAAAGAATAAAATAGTGATAGTTATAATTGACAGACAGAAATAAAAGACAGTATCAACAGCAGCTAGCAAACAGTCACATACAATGCATATATAATATAATTCAATGGACTCTAAATCAACTACACAAACACCAGGAATGGTAGGCTATAGAGCCCTGTATACCTTAACCATGGGAGAGGTATACACGGATACTGAGCCAAACCCTCCTTAGACCAAGGTGCACTGATAATGGACCATGACTCATATACACATGGAGAGTAGGCAGAGCAACCCAGACACTTGAAACCCTTCATAGGGACTGCATCTGAGTGGGAGGAGGAGCTGCTGGGGGAGCAGCTACCTCCCCTAACCTGCGTTAACCAGCCGGTACGCTAGCCTTGTGGCAGCAGAAGCATCTGAAGCCGATCCCTGGCATCAGACTATAAGGCCCTGGTGGTGTAGTGAGGATGCGGACAATCCTAGGCCCTGACTGCAGCGGCTTCTGGTGCATCTTTGACACCAGAAGCAAGGACTGCAATGCATGATTCCCCGTAAGCAAGGAATTGCCTTACCTGACATCTCTGTGCAACCGGTTGCAGTCCAGGTTGCAGCATTGCTGCTAGCAAGCTCTGCCATGACCCGCCAAAATCACCAGCCTAGTTACTGGTGTTGCGGCCTAGGCGGAGGTAGATGGAGTCGCAGTACATGCGTCTTTATTCAGACGCTTAGTACTGACAACCCAAAAAAACATAGAAATAAAATAACACATAAAATAAAAGCTTAGGACTGCCTGAGCAGTCCCCAGTTATAAAGGTGCGTCTTGATCCTGCCGCATCAAACGAACAACTAAAGGCTAGGGGAGGGGTATATATGGAGGAGGACCTGAGGCATCCTGGGAGCTGAAACTTTGACTGTTTGGTGACTGGATCTCTCCAACCATAATATCCGCATGGTTCCTTGTGGATCCCTATGGACCCTGAAGAAGAAATTATATATTTATTGAAATCACAGATACCTAGAGGTCTGTCCGTGGAGTTTGAGATTAAATGGTTTTATAAGTACTTGTGAGGATTATATTTTAAAACATACACCACTGCACTTTATTATAATGATCAAAGATATATTGGTCATACACGTTTTAGGGTTTTTTAATTATGTATACTTCTGCAATTACTGTGTTTTATGATATTTAGGGGTATATTTATCAAAGTTCATTTTTACTTTCGATTTGATGTTTGATTTAGCACACCTCAAATCGAATCAAATCGAAAGTACAAATCCCTCATTTACTAAAATTGATTTCAGAAGCATTTTCTAAATTGAATTTGATTTGGTTTGGTTTGGATCAGTGATTTGCTGTTTGATTTGGCATGTTCATGTACAAATCGAACAGCAGATCCCACTTCAAAATGAACTGCAAATCCCCAACTGAATAGAACTGCTTCATGCTTTCATTTTCAGTATGAGCAGTTGGTTTTGACAGATACATGCATACATCAGTAAGATGCCTGCATGTATCTTACTGTAACAAGCTTAGAAAGAGTTAAAGTGAAAAAAAAATTATTTGGGGTCCCCCCCTAAAACAGGACTAGCCCAGACTTTTCATAGCCAGTCCTGGTTGTGTAATTCATTGGAAAAAAATTGCGTAAGCTTCTCCCTGTACTTAGAACAACAAGCACTGGGCCCTGATCCTGTCCTGGTTCTGGAATTACAGGGGAAAAAATTAGTAATGGTAATGGTTTTGTAATTTCCAGAACCAGCACCGGACCCTTTCTAGCAGGGGGCTGATGCCATAGCCAGTGGGAGCCCTTTCACTGGGCCCCCCAGCTGCAGCATCAGCCCTGACTGCTACTCAACCCAGGCCTGGGGAGTTCTGGCCCCCCAATATAGGGGTCCACCTCTCCAGGGCACCCCTATCCTAGAATGATACCCCGGGGCTATCCCCACCACCCCTGGGTGGTCGGTGTCTAGTTGATAGTGTAGGTGTTGAGTAAAAAGACGTGTATAAACATTGTCTTTACAGTAGAACTGCAGGTCCCAGCAAGCCTCCCCTGCATGCTGGTACCTGGGGTATCACAAGTACCGGCATGCAGGGCATTTAAGGGCCCCATGGTACCTGTAGTTCACCTGTAAAGAAATGTTTAAATAATGGCATAATGTGTATAAGGGGCACTTCTGTGACATAATGTGTATAAGAGGCGCTACTGTGTGGCATAACATGAACTGTAAGTAATGCTGTTTGGCATAATGTGAATTGTGGGTACTACTGTATGGCATAATGTGAATAAGGGGCATTACTGAGGGAGAGGTTGCTCCATAGCACCGGGCACTGTCAATCCACACTGGCTTTAGACTCCCGCCAACAAGATTTTGACCGTGCTGCTTCTTTCCACTGGAACTGTCTCCCTCTTCCCATTAGACTCTGAAGAGCACAGGAGAGAGGGAAAATCCACCTCTCTATAAATCATCAAATGGGCTCTCAAGACCCAATACTTCATCAAAGCTTTCCAGCTCTCATCCTAACCCACTGCTACTTGCTTCTTCCTCCCTGTCTACCCCATCTGTGTCACACTTGTTTTTCTACGCTGCCCCTTTAGAATGTAATCTCTCATGAGCAGGGCCCTCTACCTTTTTGTGTTTCTCCTTACTTATACTATCATCTACTCCTCAATCGGGCACCTAACACGTGGTTGCTTATGCCCTTTTGCTTATTTGAGTTTAATGATCACTAATGCAGCAATGTATATAAAGCTTGTCCTGTATTGTACTGTAAATCACCTGGTTGCTTGTGCACTTATTTGTCTGTGTAGTTTGTAATGCAATGCGGAACACTTGTGGCACCATATAAATAAAAGATAATAATAAGGTGGTACTAGACACACCCCTTGGCACAGAGTGTGACCCTGTAAATTTCCCTGGGTGCACACCATGACAAGATGTGCTGTGCATGCCCATGGCTAGTAACTAACCTACTGTAACCTGCTTCTCTGGACTCCAGTGAGCTGTTAAGATAAATAAGCCTAAACGCATTCATGTGTAATATCTTTAAAAATGCTATGTCTAAAAGTTAATACTTATAAGTTCATTTTTAAAAGCCATTCATTTATCATTCCTGAGACCTCTATTTTTAACCTCTGCACTTCCATTCTCAATTTTATCTCACAACACCTTCTGCCTGTGCTGTTTATCCAACAGGACTCCTGCCTCCATTTTTTTAAGCTTCATACCTCAGCCCTCCATATGTAAGCCTCACGCACCTCAGCTGTTTGATAAAATCACACTTCCTATTCAATACACAGATACACATATACTTACCACAAGGCTTTCAGCAGATTCACCATGCAGATTAAAGATGTTCTCTGAACGCCGTGTTTTGGGTTTGGTTCTATTTCATCATCATGATTTGGTTTTGGCTTTGGTAACCACCCTTACGTGTTTTGGATTTGGATCTGTATTTTTTTTTTTATTTAAAAACATCGATTATCATATAATTTGGGCCTACAGTATTATTAACCTTCATAGCAATAATTGCCAGTCATGTACAGTAAATTTTGAGTACATCATAGCTCACAATATTGTTTTCACTTTTCACCAATATAGGTCAAAGGTGGCAGTGAGATGGCTGGCTAGTGGCTAAACTAAACTACAGAGCAGCGGCACAAACACAAAGCAGTCTAAAAGAATATAGGACATCTATGAAACATTGCCACACAGCAGTGGCAGACAGGGCGGCAGTTTAATAAACTATAATATTTGCGGTCTATGCAAAAAGACAGTCACCAATGCCCAAAGCAGAGCATAATGCAAAGAAATGATGAGAAAAATGGAATTGTCCTTGGTTTGTATGTATGGGTCTGTTATAGGAAAACTCCCAAAAGATCACCTGTCTTGAAACTTTACCCTTCTATCTCTCCCCCCTCCTTTCTCTGCTCTGCCATCTGCAATACCAGTAAACACCAGTTCTCACACCACACACACACACTTGATCAAAGAATAGAGATTGCTTCCACCATTAACTGGGTCAAGTTACAGCCAGACTCTTATATGTGATGAACAAAGGCTGTGAAGACACGTGTTTAGACTGCTGGCCAAACAACATCTAAGCCAGGCTAGTGCTCTCCAAGAACATAAGCATCATTTCATTATATTATATTGTTTTTATGTGTGTAATTGAATATATTGTTTTGTAGTTAATTGTAGCAGGGATATATATATATATATATATATATATGTACTGTGTAATCCTACTTTGATAAACTAATATTATACAGAGAACTGTGGGTGTTTTACATTATTTCATGTGGTGATAGGACTTGTATAGTGGGGACTAGGATTTATAAAGCAAGGAACAGTATAAGGAATTAAAGGGAATTTAAGTATCCCTTATCATTGGTGAACCAGCCCTACTGTTTTAATTGTAATTTTATACTAGGATGCAGTGGTGAAACGGTTAACCTGCAGGCCAAATATTTTTAGAAAAGCCAGGGATATGTAACACAGTACACATAAGGAAGTGTTACTTGTGTGTTATTATTGCAAGTCTTTTCTAGAAATTTGGACAGATAAGCTTTCGCCTGAATACAAAAAAAAATACAATTAATTACAGCAAACCTAGAAATATTTAAAAATTCCTGGATACTTATTTGTTTGTCTTCCCAAACTTTAAGAGGATTTCTACATGCAGCAAGTTAAGTCTTGGTGACTTAAGGGGATCAGATTTATCACGATGAGAAATAACGCAGATCACAGTGAGACAATGAGTTCTACAAATAAACAGGTAAGTATGAATTATTTTACTACTGTATTGGCAAAGTATATAAAAATAGTACATTTAACCCTGTAATTCCCAACAAATACATCTCAGCTGAGATGCTATGGAACACACTGCTAGAGCATGCTTTTACACATGATACATTATGTATAAATAAGCGCAGTGTGTTCAATAAAAAAAAAAAACGTTTGTAGATGTTAGACAAACATTTGAGGATACAATTTGGACACCAGAACATGCTGAGATGTTGGCTAATAACAAAAAGATAAGTGATGCAAATTCCCATTGCCAGTGCTGTATTGAAAAAGAGAAAAAGGTGTGTACCCTAGAATCACAATTACAAGAGAAAGATTTGAGCAATATGGATAGAGGAAGGCAAATTTGTATGCTCGAATCTCAATTGTTAGAAAAAGAGAGATATAATACGGTTGTTGATAAAGAGTTCGCAGTACTATATACCGAGAGTAATGAATTCAAAGATAAAGCAGTATCCAATGAAGCTTTAATTGTGGAGTTACATAATAATTTAGGCAACAAAACCCAAATGATAACAAATACACACAACTATAAATGATTTATCAAATATGGTGTCTTTTAAAAAAGTCTGTGTAACTGAAAATAGAGGCAGTGAGATGAGAAGCATGAGATATACTGTGCCCATACTTACCCCTGAGGGTGTACCACCCCCAGTGGGTGACCCTAGGTACCCTGTAGCACATACATTAAATTATTCCCCATCACCCATTGGGAATGGATCTAATGTTCATGCACATATTGATGACTCTGTTTTTGGACTCAGCAATAGATGGCAAATGGTACAGTCTGCTCCTATTCTCCAAACAGGTCACAGTAACAGAACTGGATTGCATACTCCCTATAGAAATTATAGCATGGAGAAGACACAATTCCTGTTAAAAATTCATAAGGAAATCCGAAAGTGCGACCCCAGCATAGACCCTTTTACCTCTTATGATATTATTGAGGGACACTGCGACACATTTAACGTTACCCCAGAATATCGCATGGAGTTGTTTAAAAAATGGTTACCCACTCACCTTAACCAGAGGTATGCCACAACTGGGAAGACTACTCCCAAAAATGGTATATTTCATGATAAAGTAGAGAGACTTTCTGCTCTCATGAAATTGGCAACAGGTCATTGGGAAGTAACCCCAGATATTCTATCTAACTTTAAACCCATCATACATGATGAGCCTTTGTCTCTATGTGTGTAGGTTTGAAGCCATGTATGCTAGGGTGACAAACGATCACAGTACAGAAGCCCTACAGTACGGAAGTCCAACAATGTAATTGTCCACAAGGGGCACACAGAGAGTATGTAAACAACCTGGGCAATAATAATGGATTCAAAAAGAAGCCTTATTATAATTAGGGGTGTGCACCGGCCACTTTTCGTGTTTTGTGTTTTGGTTTTGGATCTGGATCTTTCTTCGTGTTTTGGATCTGGATTGGTTTTGCCAAAACCACCCTTCCGTGTTTTGGGTTCTGGGTTTTGTGTTTTGGATCTGTATTTTTTTTAAAAAAAGCATAAAAACAGCTAAAATCACAGAATTTGTAGGTTTTTCTGCTCCTATGCTATTATTAACCTCAATAACCTTAATTTCCACTCATTTCCAGTCTATTCTGAACACCTCACACCTCACAATAGTGTTTTTATGTCCAAAACGTTGCACCGAGGTAGCTGGATGACTATGCTAAGCGACACGAGTGGGCGGCACAAACACGTGACCCATCTAGGCGTGAAACTGCAGTGGCAGACAGGATGGCAGTTTGAAAAACTAGGCCCCAAACTGTACATAATGCAAAGAAAAAAAAGAGGTGCAAGATGGAATTGTCCTTGGGCCCTCCCACCCACCCTTATGTTGTATAAACAGGACATGCACACTTTAACAAACCAATCATTTCAGCGCCAGGGTCTGCCACACAACTGTGGCTGAAATGATTGGTTCGTTTGGGCCCCCACAAAACAAGCTGGCAATTAATGTGTCCCTGCACAAACTGGCTCTATGGAGGCAAGATGTCATCCTCATCCTCCTCATCCACCGATTCCTCACCCTCTTCAGTGTGTACATCCTCATCCTCACAAAGTATTAACTCGTCCCCACTTGAATCCACCACCACAGGTCCCTCTGTACCTTCTGGAGGCTGGTCTCCCTGGAAGAGCTGATAATTCATTTTGATGAACATCATCTTCTCCACATTCTGTGGAAGCAACCTCCTACGCCTTTCGCTGACAAGGTTCCCGGCTGCACTAAACACTCTTTCGGAGTACACACTGGAGGGGGGGCAACTCAGGTAAAATAGAGCCAGTTTGTACAGGGGCCTCCAAATTGCCTCTTTTTCCTGCCAGTACAGGTATGGACTGTCTGCCATGCCTACTTGGATGCTGTCACCGATGTAATCCTCCACCATTCTGTCAATGGTGACAGTATCATATGCAGTGACAGTAGACATGTCAGAAATTGTTGCCAGGTCCTTCAGTCCGGACCAGATGTCCAAACTTGGTCCTGCCTGCCCTGCATCACCGCCAGCGGGTTGCTTAGGATACCTAAGTTTTTTCCTGGCAGCCCCAGTTGCAGGAGAAAATGAAGAAGGAGCCGTTGACGTGTCACGTTCCGCTTCAGCTGACAGTGTGTTCACCAGCAGGTCTTTGCACCTCTGCAGGCTTGTGTCGGCCGGAAAGAGAGACACCACATAGGCTTTAAACCTAGGATCGAGCACGGTGGCCAAAACGTAGTGGTCTGATTTCAACAGATTGACCACCCTGGAATCCTGGCAAAGCGAATGAAGGGCTTCATCCACAAGTCCCACATGCCGAGCGGAATCGCTCCGTCTTAGCTCCTCCTTCACTTTCTCCAGCTGCTTCTGCAAAAGCCTGATGAGGGGAATGACCTGACTCAAGCTGGCAGTGTCTGAACTGACTTCACGTGTGGCAAGTTCGAAGGGCTGGAGAACCTTGCACAACACGGAAATCATTCTCCACTGCGCTTGAGTCAGGTGCATACCCCCTCCTTTGCCTATGTCATAGGTGGATGTATAGGCTTGTATGGCCTTTTGCTGCTCCTCCATCCTCTGAAGCATATAGAGGGTTGAGTTCCACAGCGTCACAACCTCTTGCTTCAGGTGATGGCGGGGCAGGTTCAAGAGTGTTTGCTGGCGCTCCAGTCTTCGGCACGCAGTCGCTGAATGGCGAAAGTGGCCAGAAATTTTTCGGGCCACCCAAAGCGTCTCCTGCACGCCCCTGTCGCTTTTCAGAAAATTCTGCACCACCAAGTTTATTGTGTGAGCAAAACATGGGACGTGCTGGAATTTGCCCAGATGTAATGCCCGCACAATATTGGTGGCGTTGTCAGATATCACAAATCCCCAGGAGAGTCTAAGTGGGGTAAGCCACTGGGCGATGATTTCCCTCAGTTTCTCTAAGAGGTTGTCGGCGGTGTGCCTCTTACTGAAACCGGTGATACACAGCGTAGCCTGCCTTGTAACGAGCTGGCATTTCTGAGATGCTGCTACTGGTGACGCTGCTGCTGTTGCTGCGTAAGGTGATACATCTACCCAGTGGGCTGTCACAGTCATATAGTCCTTAGTCTGCCCTGTTCCACTTGTCCACATGTCCGTGGTTAAGTGGACATTGTGTACAACGGCATTTTTCAGGACACTGAGGACACTTTTTCTGACGTTTCTGTACAGTCTCGGTATCGCCTGCCTAGTGAAGTGGAATCTAGACGGGATTTGGAACCGGGGACACACTACCTCCATCAATTGTCTAAATCCCACTGCACTAATGGCGGATACCGGACGCACGTCTAACACCAACATAGCAGTCAAGGCCTCAGTTATACGTTTTGCTTCAGGATGACTGCTGTCGTACTTCATCCTCCTCGCTAAGGACTGTTGGAGGGTCAATTGTTTAGTAAAAGTAGTGGTGTTCCTACTTCCTCTCTGGGATGATGAACGACTCCCAGCAGCAGCAACAGCAGCAGCGGCAGCAGTAGGCGTAGCAATGCAGGATCCTCCGGAGGAATCCCGGATAGGAGAGTCAGTCATGCCAGTGACATGGCCTGCAGGACTACTTCCGATCCTAACTAAGGAGGAAATTGACGAGGAGGGAGTTGACGGTGTGGTTTGCAGGCGCTTGGATACAACAGGACAACGGGATTTAGGTGTCCCTGGACTGCTTATGGTCTTAGCCAAAGTTTCTGAACTTGACAGTAACTTTTTATGAACGCGCTGCAGGTGCCGTATAAGGGAGGATGTTCCTAGGTGGTTGACGTCCCTACCCCTACTTATTTCACCTTTACATATGGTACATATGGCAAGACAGTTGTTGTCCGGATTTGGATAGAAATATTGCCAGACCAAAGAGGTGGAATGTTTGGTCTTCTGCCCAGGCATGACCGTGATGGGCTTTTTCATCCCACGGACAACAACTGTCTCCCCCGGAGCCTGATTTAAACAAACCACATCACCATCAGAATCCTCCTCGCCAACTTCCTCCTCAGCGCCAGCTACACCAGTATCCTCATCCTGTTGTACTTCAACAGTGACATCTTCAATTTGCATATCAGCAAGTGGACTGTGGGTGCTCCTTTCAGCACTTGCAGGGGGCGTGCAAATGGTGGAAAGAGCCACCTCTTCCCGTCCAGTGCTGGGAAGGTCAGGCATCGCAACCACCACCACACTTGGACTCTCCTTGGGGATTTGTGATATCTTCTTAGAAAGCACAGTTCTTCGCTGTGCTTTTGCCAGCTTAACTCTTTTGATTTTTTTAGTGGGAGGAGGGCTTCCATCGTCATGTGAAGCTGAACCACTAGTCATGAACATACTAGGGATCGACCTTAGCCGTTCCTTGCCACTCCGTGTCGTAAATGGCATATTGGCAAGTTTACGTTTCTCTTCAGCTGATTTAAATGTCTTTTTCAAGGTCATTTTCCTGAACTTTGCCATTTGGGATTGTATGTGCCCTCTACTATGACATTGGGCATCGGCCTTGGCAGACGACGTTGATGGCATGTTATCGTCTATGTCATGACTAGTGGCAGCAGCTTCAGCACTAGGAGGAAGTGGTTCTTGATCTTTCTCTATTTTATTTTTTATCGGAGAAAGTTTGGTCCTCCATTTATGTTATATCGATTTGATATATACGTGCGGCTAAACACAGAAAATAATTTTTTTTTGGGTTTGGACTGGAGTGTACTTTGTGGGTTACAGCACCCTTTAACGGTCAAGCCAGCCGGCCCTTTACTTATGACACAGGCGCACGCTTGGCACTACTTTGTTGATGCACGTGCGGCTACTGCGCACACAATTCACAAACACAGAAAATAATTTTTTTTTTGGTTTGGACTGGAGTGTACTTTCGGGGGTTACAGCACCCTTTAACGGTCAAGCCAGCCGGCCCTTTACTTATGACACAGGCACACGCTTGGCACTACTTTGTTGATGCACGTGCGGCTACTGCGCACACAATTCACAAACACAGAAAATAATTTTTTTTTTGGTTTGGACTGGAGTGTACTTTGGGGGTTACAGCACCCTTTAACGGTCAAGCCAGCCGGCCCTTTACTTATGACACAGGCGCACGCTTGGCACTACTTTGTTGATGCACGTGCGGCTACTGCGCACACAATTCACAAACACAGAAAATAATTTTTTTTTTGGTTTGGACTGGAGTGTACTTTCGGGGGTTACAGCACCCTTAACGGTCAAGCCAGCCGGCCCTTTACTTATGACACAGGCGCACGCTTGGCACTACTTTGTTGATGCACGTGCGGCTACTGCGCACACAATTCACAAACACAGAAAATAATTTTTTTTTTGGTTTGGACTGGAGTGTACTTTCGGGGGTTACAGCACCCTTAACGGTCAAGCCAGCCGGCCCTTTACTTATGACACAGGCGCACGCTTGGCACTACTTTGTTGATGCACGTGCGGCTACTGCGCACACAATTCACAAACACAGAAAATAATTTTTTTTTTGGTTTGGACTGGAGTGTACTTTGGGGGTTACAGCACCCTTTAACGGTCAAGCCAGCCGGCCCTTTACTTATGACACAGGCGCACGCTTGGCACTACTTTGTTGATGCACGTGCGGCTACTGCGCACACAATTCACAAACACAGAAAATAATTTTTTTTTTGGTTTGGACTGGAGTGTACTTTCGGGGGTTACAGCACCCTTAACGGTCAAGCCAGCCGGCCCTTTACTTATGACACAGGTGCACGCTTGGCACTACTTTGTTGATGCACGTGCGGCTACTGCGCACACAATTCACAAACACAGAAAATAATTTTTTTTTTGGTTTGGACTGGAGTGTACTTTCGGGGGTTACAGCACCCTTAACGGTCAAGCCAGCTGGCCCTTTACTTATGACACAGGCGCACGCTTGGCACTACTTTGTTGATGCACGTGCGGCTACTGCGCACACAATTCACAAACACAGAAAATAATTTTTTTTTGGTTTGGACTGGAGTGTACTTTCGGGGGTTACAGCACCCTTAACGGTCAAGCCAGCCGGCCCTTTACTTATGACACAGGCGCACGCTTGGCACTACTTTGTTGATGCACGTGCGGCTACTGCGCACACAATTCACAAACACAGAAAATAATTTTTTGGGGGGTTTGGACTGGAGTGTACTTTCGGGGGTTACAGCACCCTTAACGGTCAAGCCAGCCGGCCCTTTACTTATGACACAGGTGCACGCTTGGCACTACTTTGTTGATGCACGTGCGGCTACTGCGCACACAATTCACAAACACAGAAAATAATTTTTTTCTTGGTTTGGACTGGAGTGTACTTTCGGGGGTTACAGCACCCTTAACGGTCAAGCCAGTCGGCCCTTTACTTATGACACAGGCGCACGCTTGGCACTACTTTGTTGATGCACGTGCGGCTACTGCGCACACAATTCACAAACACAGAAAATAATTTTTTTTTTGGTTTGGACTGGAGTGTACTTTCGGGGGTAACAGCACCCTTAACGGTCAAGCCAGCCGGCCCTTTACTTATGACACAGGCGCACGCTTGGCACTACTTTGTTGATGCACGTGCGGCTACTGCGCACACAATTCACAAACACAGAAAATAATTTTTTTTTGGTTTGGACTGGAGTGTACTTTCGGGGGTTACAGCACCCTTAACGGTCAAGCCAGCCGGCCCTTTACTTATGACACAGGCGCACGCTTGGCACTACTTTGTTGATGCACGTGCGGCTACTGCGCACACAATTCACAAACACAGAAAATATATTATTTTTTTAGCACTTGGGGGGAGCACCCCTGATGGACAGAGCACCCCCTGGACAACACTACAGCACTCCTTTAGGACTGGGACACTGCACAGGACTTTGGAGTGGACACAGCCCCTATGGAGAACTGACTGCACAACACAGTCCAGCCAGCCCCTATGGACTTTGAAGTAGTGGACACAGCCCCTATTAACAACAGCAGCACAGCACAACACAGCCAGCCCCTATGGACTTTGAAGTAGTGGACAACAGCAGCACTACACTACACTACACTACACTACACTACACAGCCCTAACTCCCACCCTCCCTCTTCACTGTCCACAGCCGAGTGAGAAAATGGCGCCGACGCGGGTACCTTATATAGGATCCAAAACCCGCGAGACTCGGAAGGCGGGATGATGACGTTTTGCCTCGATTTCAGATCCGAGTCAGGCGGGAAAAGTCGAGCCTGACTCGGATCGGACTCGGATCGGGGGGGCTCGGGGGGGTTCGGATTTCAGAAATCCGAACCCGCTCACCCCTAATTATAATAGACAGGTAGAAGATGCAACTTATGTTAACCCACATACTCAAACACAGGTGCAGCCCATAGACCAGATGCAAAAATGCATTGCACTGGTGGGTACGCACACAGGACAAGTAGAAGAACTGACCCATGTGCAGCCACATACATCGGGACCTCTACAAAAACAAACACAGAAATGCCTAGAGCATGTGAATAACTGCACAGTACAAAAGGCAGCGATAGCAGTTCGCAAATCAGATGTCCCTACTGGAAGTCTGGTGCAACTAGATTGACGGTTAGGGGTCCCTAATGATCTGACTATGATATGTGATCTCATATTGGATTCGTCAGGGAGACCCCATATAATGGCCAAAAAAAAAATATATATTATTAAAATTCATGCTTGACACTGGAGCAGAAATTTCAATCACCAATGTTGAACATGATTTACATCCAGACAGCCCTCAGTGTGTGGTGATTGGATTTGATCCCCAACAAAGGGGAGTGAGAGCCCATAGAATTGACAAAGTCACTTTAGAAATCAGCAATAACCTCACATTAAAAATCCTAATGTGGTATTACTCTGGTTCTGACATCATTGGAACTAATATAATGACACAGAATGGGTGGATCACAGATTTAGTTAATTGCATGTTGTGGAGAGGCCCGAGAAACTCAAAGGTCTGTGTGATAAAGCAACATCATCTAGGACCACACATACATGCAATTGATGACACTGCTAATATGGTTTTACACAAATGGCCAGAGATCTCTCACAATAGAGACCTTGAACCAATTGTATACCAATACCCAGAACTATGGGCCCAAGAAAAAAATGACTGTGGAAAGATGGTTGCTGTCCAAGTAGACATACAAGGTCCAGATCTACCACCTCAACACCAATATAGTTTTCCCCCTGAAGCCATGGACTGATTTAGAGTCAAGGGGGTGGCGATAAAGGGGAAATCCAAGTGCAATAATCCTCTATGGCCTGTTAAAAATAAAGAGACAAATACCTGGAGACTTACCATTGATCTCAGAGTTTTAAATAAGTACACCTCAATGTCAGCACAAGTGGTTGCAGAAACACCAGACATAATGGCAAGAATAAATGGCAAAAGCCAAGTACTCTCTACCATTGATATAGCCAATGGTTTCTGCTCAATATAATTGACAGAAAACTGCAGTTACAAATTTGCATTCACTGTGCAAGATACACAATACATGTTTTGTGCATTACCCCAGGGATTACACAGCAGCCCCACATATTTTCATCAGGCACTAGCAAAAGTGTTGAGTGTGTTTTCACAACCAGATTGCCTGTTGCAATATGTGGATGATTTACTCCTCCATACAGAAATGGAGGAGCACTTAACTCTTCTACAGGAATTGTTAGGCCTCCTTTTTTATGCAGGGCTCAAATTGAGTCCTCATAAAGCAAACCTGGCTAGGTCAGAGGTCACATTCCTAGGAGTTACGATTTCTCATGGGACAAAAGGTATAATGGCAGCCCGTATTGAAGCAATGGTCAAGTATCCCAGGCCTGGCACTCTACAAGACTTATGCAAGTTCTTGGGGGTTGCAAACTTCATGAGGGAGTTCATAGAGGATTTTGCAACAAAAGCAAAGCACCTTTATGAACTGCTAAGAGGTGAGGAACCTTCATTAAAAGACTGGGCAGAAACACAGGTAGTGGCATTTTCTACCCTGAAAAGAGATCTTTCCTCTGCCCCAGTGCTAGCAACTCTGCCCCAGTGCTAACCACTTCACACCCAGAAGGTGAAATGGCCATTCAGGCCCATGCTGGCAAAGAGTCTATGTCAGCGGTCCTGTTACAAAAAATAGGATCTGTGAGTAGACCACTAGGGTATTTTTCAAGACTTCTTTCACCAGTTGAAAGAGGTTTCAAAGAGTGTGCAAAGCAACTTGCAGCCATTCATTATGCTGTCAAAGTGACTGAGCATATTGTAGGGTTCAGGCAGCTCAAAGTGCAAACACCATACTCTCCATTAACCCTCCTATTCCGGGACATGCTTCCTGGAGTCTCTCAACAGAGGTTTGGAAGGTGGATAATGTACCTCACTGGATGGAATATCAAAATCTGTCACAAGTCTAAGTATGTCCTTTCCCAGTTGTTAAACACAACTGGAACACAGCATGATTGTGGTCAGGTAATACATTCCTTTACAATACCATTCTTTAGACAGGTAGTGCATCTTGATGACAGAATCATCTTTGCTGATGGGTCAAGCTTTCATCTGGATGGGTCATATGTAACAGGATATGCGGTCTTGGATAAGACCAGAGGAACTCAGAGTCTGGTTAGACTCTCATGTCACCTGTCATTCCAATGTGCTGAGTTGGAGGAAGTGAAGGAAGCACTCTTCCTCCATCCCCCAGGGAGATGCACTATATATAGTGACAGCTCATATGTAGTGTAGTCTCTCACATTACATCTTGAGACTTGGCAAAAGCATGGATTCATGGACAGCATCTTTCAGTTTTAAAGGAACTTTAGGAATGGGGTAAGACCTATCCTGATGATGCAGCTATAATCAAAGTGCCTGCACACCAAAAAGGGAGTGATCCTCTAATCTTGGGTTACAATGCAGCAGATGAAGCAGCAAAAATGGCAGCAGTATCTGGGATCTTTTAGGATCCAGATGCTGAAACTTTACCCTCAGTCCAGATGGCAGTACGTAGAAAAGTCCTTGAAGAAGGACCGGTGTCATTTGAAGAGGAGTAGACAAAACACTCTATTCTTATGACTCACCACAAGATCCCTGGTCTATCAGAAAGGGTATACTGTGCCACTCACCAGGAGAAGGATTAGAACCTCTCTCTGCAGTACCCTCACATTTTCAAGTGGAACTGACAAGGCTCAATCATCAGCTCCTTGGACATCCTGGCCGAGATAAACTTTTCTCTCTTTTAAAGAGCAAATTATACTGGTCAGGAATGTTCAAAACAGTAGAAAATGTAACCCAAAAGTGTTTGGCGTGTGCCCAAATTAACCTGCAGAGGGGCTCTGGTCAACCTTACAAATAGACTTCATAGGACCACTACCAGCTGGCAGCCAAAATTGTCACTATGCCTTGGTAGTAGTTGACGTGTTCTCAAAGTGGGTAGAAGCCATTCCTGCAGCAAATGACTCAGCAGCCACTACAGAACAGGTTCTATGGGAACAGATTTTGTCATGCTGGGGTATCCCTAGGATCATAGAATCTGATCAAGGGACTCATTTCACTGGCACGGTCATGAAAGCCCTATGTGAACTTTTGGACATCCCCAATTGGCAGGTATTGTGGAACGAATTAATCGGACCATCAAGGCCTGGCTAGCCAAGGCACTGTTAAAGAAGGGCACTTCTTGGGTAACAGCCTTACCCACAATACTCATGGGTGTTAGGGCTACGGAAGCATCCACAACAGGGATCACTCCACTTGAGCTCATGACAGGTCGCAAAATGCCACTTTGTTTCCCTAATGAGCCACTATTGTGAAATCCCATTAAAGATGCTGTCGTGAGAGATATGTTCCTGCAACAGGTGCAAGATAATCTCAAGGGACTTTTGCCTTATGCAGCTATGCGGCTGCATAAACCCTATCTACAGGGGGAGACACATATGCCCTCTGTAGGTGATTTAGTAATGGTTAAAGTTTTCCATAGAGCAGGTCCTTGGAATGCAAACTGGGAAGGGCCATACCAAGTTTTGGAAGTCATGGGTGATACTATTCTAAAAGTACAAAGACCATTGAAAACTAAAAAAGAATCTCGAAGGAGGTGCAAGGTATTCTGGGTACATATTGATCAGGTAAAAACCACATGTGCTGTTTCCACTCAATAGAGTTCACACACCATATTGAAAAAAACCAAGGAAACATTTTATTGACTATTTTGTATATAATAATTTGTAAATTAGTTTTGAGAAAAAATCTGTATAATCATAGTTTTTAGTTTTTTTCTCTCCTACAGGCCAATGAGAGCAGGTTAAAAATGGTCTAATATTTAAAAAGGTTCCACAGGATGATTCATTGATTGGGTACACATAGTTTGTGTGTTTGGAAATGGATAAGAAGTTACATATTGACACACCTATATTATCTATACTAACATTTCTTTCTATGTTTGCAGTACATCGAAAAGCTGGCTAAAGTGGATCAAAGTGCTCTTCTCTGATTCTCCTCAACAATTAAGACACAGATTACTGTCAGGAGAAAAAGGGGGTGTTATATGGGTATTTCAAGGATGAAAATTTAGGATTTCCCAGATTAGGGATATTTTTGGAGATTTTTTATTGGAAATGAGAAAAGCAAAGGCATTGTAAGAACTTGAATGCCACCTAGTGGAGGAAACAATGTAAAGTTCAGTCTGTAACACTCACCAAAGCTAATGATGTATGATATTTGGAACAGTGTGTGGGGAGGGATAGCTAATGTTTGGAGAATCTGTTTTTCATCCACATAGGGAAATCAAGTCAACAACAGGATATCTGAAGACTGCAGGCAGATCGGTTAGAAGAGAGGAAGTCGGATTTGGTAGGAAAGGTGGAGACATAAAAAAATACTGATATCTCTTAATTTCTTATTTAGAAGCTGATGAGGCCCAGCTGTAGACAGATGATATTTTTGGCAGATGACTGCATGGACCCTAAGATGATCGGACGGAACACAGATAGGAAGGACTGGGACACAGATGATCCAAAACAAATTTCCAAGATGACTACACCCCATAAATGCCCCTCACCTCATTTGGCAAAGAAGATGACATCAAAGAAACAACTAGAGACTTCTAGTTTAAAATGTTGATGGACATTAGGAAAGGGCCTGCTGTTTACAAAGGAAGATTTTTTTTGTCCTTGCTTAAATACAAAAAACAAGGTTTTTTTTTCCATCAAACATTGTTGTAGGAGGAAATGCTGCTTCTTAACTCTTTCATTACTTCTTACTTTGACCTGTAAAAATGACATTGCCATAATTCAACTTCTTTGATCATATGTTCATATAAACCAGGGGTGGGGAACCTTTTTCCTGCCAAGGGCCAATTTGATATATATATATATATATAACATTATTCGCAGGCCTGGTGTAGGCCATACCCCCTCTGTGTGATGTCACATGGGGACAGGGCCACAATCACCACTGATTATAGCAATGCCTGGAGCATCCTGATGCTCCAGGGAGCTGTAAAGGCAGCGCTGTGACCATCTCAAGCATCCTAAGGACACTTCAGGTGGCACTGCTGCATAGATTCTGGCTGCAGGGTGCCATTATAGGCACCCTGCTATCCAGGTGAGGCTAGCAGAAAAAGATCTGAGGGCCAGACCAAATGATTCCGGGGGCCTTATACAGCCCACGGGCCTGAGGTTCCCCATCCCTGATATAAGCACTAAAATGGTGACATAATACACATATGTCAGTTTATCTGTTGGGAACAGGCAACTGCCATCAGGGGGACTTGTTATATGAAAATTCCCCAAAGATCTCCTGTCTTGAAACTTCACCCTTCTATCTCTCCCCCCTCCTCTCTCTGCTCTGCCATCTGAAAAACCAGTAAACACCAGTTCTCACATACACACACACACTTGATCAAAGAATACAGACTGCTTCCCCCATTTCCTGGGTCAAGTTACAGCCAGACTCTTATATGTGATGAACAAAGGCTGTGAGGACAAATGTGTTTAGACTGCTGCCCGAACAACATCTAAGCCAAGCCTGTGATCTCCAAGAACATATGTATCATTTCATTATATTATATTGTTTTTATGTGTGTAATTGAATATATTGTTTTGTTGTTAATTGTAGCAGGTATATATATATATATATATATATATATATATATATATATGTACTGTGTAATCCTACTTTGAAAAACTAATACTATACAGAGAACTGTGGGTGTTTTACATTATTTCATGTGGTGATAGGACTTGTATAGTGGGGACTAGGATTTATAAAGCGAGGAACAGTATAAGGAATTAAAGGGAACATAAGTATTTCTTATCAAGGCCCCAACAAAACAAGCTACCAGTGGGCAGCTAATAGTGTTGTTAATAATGGGATTATGGCAGCTAACAGTGTTATTGTTAATGATGGGTTTAAGGCAGCTAAGCTAATAGTGCTGTCAATGATATTTACAGTGGCAAGATGTCATCATTATTAACATCCTCATACTGTGTTTACATCATCTTCACACAATATTAATTCATACCCACTGGATTCCACCATTACAGAAGTCTCTGTACTTTGACGTAAGTGCCAGTAAAGGTCTTCATCATCAAATGTATAGTTCATTTTGATGAAAATCATATTTTTTACATTTTGAGGAAGTAGACTCCTACACTGATTGCTGACAATGTTCCTGGCTGTGCTGAAAAATCTTTCCGAGTACACACTGGAGGGTGGGCAGCTTAAGTAAAGCACAGCCAGTTTGTACTAGGCCCTCCAAATTGCCTTTTTTCATTTCAGTAGTCAAAGGGACTATCTGACATGTCTATTTGTACACTGTCATTAAAATAATCCTCCACCATTCTATGGATGGTGACCATAACAAATTTTCTTAAGGTAAAGGTGTCACTAATTTTGGGCAACACTTTTAGAGCTGACCAGAAGTCAAAAAATTGTGTTAACTCATCCACATGTGGGTCTCTTGGGAAAGCTTAGTTTTTTACTGGCAGCAGCAGTTGCTGGAGAAACTAAAGGAGGAGACATCGTCATGTCATGTGACGCTTGAGCTGACAACTTGCTCACCAGGAGCTTTTTGCATCTCTTAAGATCTGTCATTTGGAAAGAAAGACATTATGTATGACTTAAACCTGGGAACAAGCACAGTCGTCAAAATGTAGTGATCCAATTTTAAATTGTCAATAACCCTTGGATCCTGGCGAAAGAAAAATAAAGGCCTTGACATACAAGTCCAACATACTTAGCATAATCACTTTGTTTAATCTCTTCCTTCAGTTTCTAAAGCTGCTTTTCCAAAAGTGTAATTGGGGGATTTACCTGACTCAGGCTGGTAGATTCTAAACTGCCCACCAACTGCGAGGAACTGCACAGATATTAATTAAGGCACTGACCCTTGACTTACTGACTGTTAGTGTTAGACTTACACACTGTATCATGGCCTGAAACTTTTTTGAACAAACAACAAAAAAGTTTGATTATTTTTTATAAAAGCAACAACTGCCCAACAACTGTGAGGCACTGCACAGATATTAATTAAGGCAGTGGCCCTTGACCTACTGACCATTAGTTTTAGTCTTACACACTGTATCACGGTCTGAACTTTTTCGAATACACACACAACGAAAAAAGTTTTTTTTTTTTTTTTAATAAAAGCAACAACTGCCCCCCAACTGTGAGGCACTGCACATATATTAATTAATGCAGTGGCCCTTGACCTACTGACCATTAGTGTTAGGCTTACACACTGTATCACAGCCTCCTGGTGTGGCGAGCTGAAATGCATGAAAAGTTACCCGTTTGTGCGCCCAAATGGCACTTTTCACGATTGTGCCAAGCACTTTGGTCGGGTATAGTTGGTTTATGCGGCTAAACCTGACCTCTATGGGTGCAATCAGCATGATAATTTGCATCAATTGAACAGCGCCCCATGATCTCCCGTCACTTTAGATGGGAGATTGGGCCCATTAAAACAATTGAATAATGTCCAAAGTTACTATATTGCCAAGTCCCTCAAGTAGCTGTAATTAGCTGAGGGCCTGATTCACTACCGATCACAACTGCTATTACGCACGCAATCGGCTGATTGTTGCGTTCTGTGCATGCGTATGCAGCGCAGTGCACATGCATGAACTGGCCAATGCAATGGCAGTGACTACGCAGGTCCATCGCAGCGTGATTGACAGGAAGTGTCATTTGTGGGAGGTGAAGGGGGTGGTAAGCGGAACACAAGTGTGCCAGTGCGTTTGAATGCTGTTGCAGGGGCATGCATAAATCATACACTGCAATGCCATATGCAGCCTGAGTACTCACAGCGTGTGATGAAGTTAGCAATTCATGTGTAAGGTCAGAGCTTCTGCAAGTGCACGTGAGGCTGCAATGGTATTCGACAGTACTGATGGTTTCCCAATTCTTGCTAAACATTACGGATGTGTGTAAGGTAAAGTGGGCATCCTTATGTTATGCAGCGATGGCATAGCGATCGCATTAGATTAGCATACTATCACAATGAGACTGTGGGCCTCATTCAGAGGTGGTCGTAGGATGAAAACGGTCACTCAGAAACAGGGCGGCAGCTTGCATCCTGAACGACCGCCTCCATGTCGGTCGTTAGGATGTGGGTTAACACCCACAGCTCTAACGACCGCTAAGGGAGATGGTTGCGATGGTCAAGACCATCGCGACCATCGGCGCTTATGACGAGACCCTAGGGTAGGGTCTCGTCAACCTTAAGCCCCAGGGAGCTTCCTGCTCTGATCAAGCAGATGATGTCAGTGGGGCCGCCCCCAAACGGCAAGTGTTCCTACTGGAACGCCTCCGTTTGGCAAGGCATGCCCCCGGCCCGCCCAGCAAATGGAGCGAGCAGTCAATCAACATCGACAGCTCGCTCCGTCTGCTTCGACCCCGCTAACGACGGATCACCCATCGTTAGCAGGGGCTCGCTCATTCGCATGACGGAGCCGTCTCCATCGTGCGCATGCCCAGTGGACCAACATCGAGTCGGTTGCGAGCGCTCAGCGCTCGCGACCGACCCTGAATAAGGTGCTGTGTGTGTAATCACTATTGCAATGCAGTTGCGATCCGTAATGAATCAGGCCCTAAATTCAATGTTGATAAAGGAAAGCAACTACAAAGTATTTTGTTTTAAGGATCCAGCAAGCTGTTCTTATATAACAAAGGATTTTAGTGCTTGTGAACTGCAATTCCTCACCTTGTATTATCCACTAGTGGAAACAAACCAAGGCAATCCCTGGAAGTACACCACCTGTAAAGAAAGTGCTGGATTTCTGACAATATCATGCAATACATATATTTATGTCTTGGTAATTGGATTTAGTTAGAGATACATATCAAATGTACATTGTGATGTCATTCACTGATGTTATGGTTTTAACTTTTAATCTTATTGTGATAATTTAACATGCATCTTAGTTTAAAGTATTTTGTATTGTAGGATCTTATTTACTGTTTTAGGGAACTATTCGTAAGATACCTATGGTAAGAAAATAGATTCAGACCCGGACGCAAGATGCGGACACACGCTCCCAGCGTATGCAAATTCGGCTAAGTGACGTTAAGGCAGGCGATTACACGGCAAGGCCCACTGTGTCTTGGCGAGGGATCACTTTGTGTTTGCAGATGCCCACCAGCCTGTCTTTAGCCGCCCACTAGCGCACGTCATCTCCAGGAATTGTATGCAACCATCGGTACATCGGGTTCCATCGGAAGTGAACGCAGCGCTTGAGGTTGACTGTACCCTACCACAAGTACTGCAAGCACTGTATAATTCAACCAGGTGATGTGTACTATGATGCTGGCTATTAATTATGCATGCCTCTGAAACGGCGTTAAGATGCTCAGGCACGCCTGCATTCGCACCTCCACTCCCCCTTTTCCAGTCGCCTGCCCTTGTTACCACCCACAAATGGCTTGACCTGTCACTCATTCAGCTAGGCTTCCCAATCGCTCGGACTAGTTCGCGCACACGCACTGCGATGCATATGCATGTGCACTTTGCAAAACATCGCTCGCTCCAAACATTCGCTTGGTAGCGAACGTGTCTGAATCAGGCCCTTAGTTTTAAACAGGTAAATTGGTGTTAATAGTCCTTCTGGAATAGTATGGCGCTGTAGGATGAGATTTCAGTTACCAGCTATTTCCAGAAAAATAAAATAGATGGTCGTGATATTGTATATCATTTACTAGTTTTTCCTAATTGCTTGAAAAACATCTTTTCAATAAATTGAATCTCTTATTTGAACCAAAAGCGGTTATCATCTATGCCTGTCCCCTGCTTCTTACCTCTTTGATTCAGTAAGAAGAACCAAAAGACTCATTCAGTTCTGGTATGACTGGGAAACCCCATCCTGCACAATACCCTAATCAATACATTACCTGTCGGGGTGTCACACTTGGGTTGGTCAATTTAAAAAATATAAAATTATACATATAGCTTGAAATGCCAATCCATCATTTCATACCTACAGTACTGCATATTTATAAAGCCTCTGTAATTGAGATCTATGTTTTATGTCTTATGTCACTTGGGTTGGTCAATTTAGAGAAAAAATTAAATAATACACAAGAAAGCAGATATATAGGCGAGGCAGGTTAACAGGGAGGGTTGTGTTATGTGAGTCATAACAAGATGTTAAGGAGAGTACAGGAGAGTACACAAGTGAAATGAAAGATAGGCATAATTACACGTCTGCACATAATATTATGTTTTAATATTGAGGGCTCTATTCAGTAAACATAAAAATGCTTTTATATATATATATATATATATATACACACAGTCGAGTCACATTATTATGACCACCTCCTACATTTGATGTCAGGAGCGCGTAGCTCATGAAATACGTCATGGGTACAAGTGGCGATTTATCCGAGTTGCAAAAAGGCCAAGGTTGGCAATATTTCTGAAACAGCTCAGTTTGTGAACTGTTTGCATGCTGTTGTATCGTGACTGCCTTACCTTTAAAAGCCATTAGATGGCAGGTGAGCTTTAAACCAGGTAACATTTATTCAGTCTAAACTATGTGATAGCAGCTACCAGGTTTCCATCAGTGTGACGGATAGTGTAGGACCTGCAGAGAAGTGGGGTCCCTTGATGTGAGCTGCGGGCTTAAATGCATTGATCAATCCATGAACCAAATCCCCATTATTTATTTATTTATACATCATTGTGAGTGTTTAAACATGGTGAGTGCTGGGTTTTCTGATTTTATTTATTTAAGCAATGTGGTCACAGGCCACTTGCACCCCAGTCCTGGGAATGGCGAGTGCAGGTCTGCACCCCAAATCTGGGAGTGGCGAGTGCAGTGGATTTCTGACTTTATATATATATATATATATATATATGTATATACACACAGTCGAGTCACATTATTATGACCACCTCCTACATTTGATGTCAGCAGCGCGTAGCTCATGAAATACGTCATGGGTACAAGTGGCGATTTATCTGAGTTGCAAAAAGGCCAAGGTTGGCAGTATTTCTGAAACAGCTCAGTTTGTGAACTGTTTGCATGCTGTTGTATCGTGACTGGACAAATGGCACCATTGCAAATAACCATCGTGGAAACTGTGGAGCACCACGTGCCATTGATGTAAGAGGTGAACGTTGGCTACGAAGGTACGTGAGGGTCGACCAACAGGCTACAGTGGAGCAGCTTACCATCAAAATGAACCTGTGGGACCACCAGACGTGTGTCTAAAATGATAGTTCAGTGAACCCTGCTGTGTATGGGGCTCAGAAGCAAATGGATGGTCACTGCACCTATGCTAAAGAAGGTGCATCGTCGGAAAAGGCTTCAGTTTTCACGCCTGTATCGGAATTGAACCTCTGCTGATTGGCGAAGGGTTGCCTTCTCCAAAGAGTCACATTTTCTGCTTCATAGAACAGATGGACGTTGGCATGTCAGACGAGAAACATCAGTGAACAAAAACCCTGCAACCACTGCTAGAAGAACACAAGCTGGTGGTGGCAGTGTTATGGTCTGGGGAAAGTTTTCATGGCATTCTCTGGGCTCACTCCTCCATGTGGAAAGCACCCTCAACTGATTTGTTTATGAATCCATCCTTGCAGAGCACGTACATCCATACATGCTGATTGTCTTCCCTGAGGCGGATGGGATCTTCCAGCAAGACAATGCGACATGTCACATGGCAGAAATGTCTGACAGTGGTTGGACGAGCACAACCAAGACTTTACTTCCGTGGTCCTCTAAATCCCAACCCAATTGAGCATCTGTGGGACCACCTTGATCGTTGTGTTTGGTTCGGTCTATGGATACTGCACCATGTACACTCCAGCAGTTGTGGGATGCACTTCAGTCTGCATGGCTCAAGATACCTGTACCAACCTACCAGAACCTTATTGAGTCACTCCCAGCCCATCTAGCTGTTGTCCGTGCTGCACACGGCAGTTACTCTGGCTATTAGCTGGTGGTCATAATAACGTGACTCGACTGTGTGTATATATACTGCTCAGCTATGATATTATAACCATTGACAGGTGAAGTGAGTATCATTGATTATCTTACAATGGTACCTGTCAAGGTGTGGGAAATATTAGGCAGCAATTGATCACCCATTTTCTTGGCAATATTGGCAAGCATAAAGATCTGAGCATCCTTAACAAGAGTCAAATTGTGATGGCGAGATGACTGGGTCAGAGCATCTCCAAAACTGCAAGTGTTGTGGGGTGTTCCAGGTATGCAGTAGTTAGTACCTACCAAAAGTGGTCCAAGAAAGGACAACCGGTGATCTGGCAAAAAGGTCATGGGCACCCAAGGCTCCCTGATGCATGTAGGGAGCAAAAACTAGACCATCTGGTCCTACCCCACAGAAGAGCTACTGTGACACAAATTGCTGAGAATGTCTATGCTGTCTATAATAGAAAGGTATCAACACAGTGCGTGGTTATGGGGATGCATAGTCATGGACTGGTAAAAGTGCCTACAATGGGAACTGGACCATGGAGCAATGGAAGAAGGTGGCCTGGTCTGATGAATAATGCTTTCTTTTACATTATGTGGACGGCTAGGTGCATGTGCGTAGTTTACCTGGGGAAGAGATGGCACCAGGATGCCCTATCTTGCAGATGCAGTGTGATGCTCTGCAAAAAAATGTATAGGAATTGTTTGAGGAACATGACAAAGATTTCAAGGTGTTTGGCCTCCAAATTCCCTAGATCTCAATCCGATCGAACATCTGTGGGATGTGTTTGAAATACAAGTCCTCGCATATTATAGGACTTAAAACATCTACTACTAACAAGACTGGTGCCAGATGCCACAAGACACCTTCAGTGGTCCATGTCTGGATGGGTCAGAGCTGTTTTGGTGGCACAAGGGGGACTTACACAATATTAGGCAGGTGGTTTTAATGTTATGGCTGACCGGTGTTTGCGGACAGCAAAATGGATGTTGGAAAAAAACTGCAGGCATGGTTTATCTGATTACCCCCTCCATTGCATCTCATTGCCCTTGCATAACTTTCTGATTGCCCTCTCCATTGCCCCTGCTTACAGTAGTTATATTAATGCCCCTCCATGGCTGTCTCATCAAGCCCTCAATGCATAAAACCTTGATTGCCCCCTTCATAGTTGTCTCATCGAGTCCTCCCTGCATATATAACACACTAAGCACACACTGACCCTATCGCAATTCACTCTGTAACCCCCTTACTGCCCCCATCACAGCTCACACTTTCCCCCTCACTGCCCCCTAACAGCACTCACTGTCCACCTCACAGCACTCACTGACAGCACTCACTTTCCCATTCACTGTCCTCCACATAGCACTTCCCCCTTCACTATCCACCAGGCAGCACTCCCTCCTTCTTCAATGTTAACCTCACAGCACCCCCCAGCCCCTTTAATAACCACCTCTCAGCACCCCCTGTTATAGGTTCTATTGCAGCATGTGCAAGGAAATTTGGAATGCCTTCCCCCTTTAAACTATATGATATCTATAATTAATACTTTTATTATTATTATTATTATTATTATTATTAATAAAAAACAAACACATTGGCTTCCACAGGAAAAAAAATACACACATTGTCCCCCATAAGAAAAAAAAACATACACATTGGTCCCCGCTGGAAAAAAACCCACATTGCCCTGACAGCAAAAAATTAAAACACATTGGCCCCTAAAGGAAAAAATAAAATACATTGGCCTCCGCAGGAACCAAAACACATTGTCCTCCGGAGGAAACAAAACACATTGCTCCCCACAGGAAAAATATACACACATTGGCCCTCACAAGAAAAAATAAAACTCATTGGTGCCAACGGAAAAAAAAATACACATTGGCACCAACAGGAAAAAAAACACACTGGCTCCCACAGAAAAAAAACACATTTCCACCGACAAAAAGACATATTGGACCAACATGAAAAAATACAACACATTGGTACCCATTAATAAAAAACACACATTGCCCCCCACAGGAAAACATATTGGCCCACACAGAAAAAATACAAACACATTGCCACCACAAGCAAAAACAAACAAACATAGGGTCTGATTCAGAGCCGCTCGTAAGCGGCCGCTCGTTCATTCGGAGCGATGTTCGCACATCTGCGCATGCGTCTGAGTTTTAGTACGCATGCGCGAACCAGTCAGTGCTGTCACAAATCGTGTGCTCGCAATATAGCGAATGCCTGCTAATTTGAGTGACAGTGTGAGGCGTTTGTGGGTGGTAACAGGGGAAGGTGCTTGAAAACGGGGAGTGGAGATCCGAACGCAGGCGTGCCAAACGGTCAAAACGGGCGTTTTAAGGGTGTGCATAATTAACAAAGCAGCGTCATTGACAACGTCACTTGGTTGTATTTTAGCCTGAACTGCTCGCATGATTGCGGTAGGAAAATGCTACCACAAGAATAGCGAGCAGTTCAGACGCCGTTCGATGTACTCGATTAATCACATAAATAGCGTAGATGACGTATGGTGCGAGCGGCCAGGGGGTGTTTTTTTCAAAATAGCAACCGCATGTTTTGTTCGCTCGTTCAGACATAGAGGCGTCAACAGACCGCAAAGAGTGAGCACTTCATTTAAATATCCGGCCCCCTTTTCAGAACGTCCATCCGCAAATAGCATTCGGCTCTGAATCAGGCCCATAGTGCACAGCACAGGAAAAAAATAAGACACATTGGCCCCAACTAGAAAAAAACAGACACACATATTGGCCCCCACAGGAAAAAAAACACATTGGCCCTGAAAGGTAAAAAACAAACACATTGGCCCAACAAGAAAAAAACCCCAATAAAACACATTGGCCCTCACAGGAAAACACAAACAAATCCATTGCCCCGCAGAAGAAAAAATAAAACACATTAGCCTCCATGGAAAAAAACATACATTGGTCCCCACAAAAAAAATAAAAAAAGGAAAACACATTGGCCCTGATAGAAAAAAATACAAACACATTGGCCCCCACAGGAAAAAACACAAATACATTTGCCCTGATAGGAAAAAGAAAAAACACATTGACCCCCACAGGAAATAATAAAACACATTGGCCCCGCACACGAAAAAATAAAACACATAGGACCTGCCAAGAGGAAAATATACTGTAAAACACAGAAAAATAAAACACATTGGCCCCATGGGGAAAAAAACACAAACATTGACCCCCACAGAAAATTAAAAAAAACACTCACATTGACCATGACAATAAATAAATAAAAACAAATTGGCACCCACAGGAAAAACACATACATTTGACCCCACAGAAAAAAATATAACACAATGGCCCCTACAAAAAAAATAAAACAAAAATGAATGACCCCAGTCCCCCCCTCCCTTGCTATCAGCTGCGGGCAGCACAGGCACCAGCAGCAGCTACAGTCTCAGTGTCTGCGGGGACAGTTCTGGAGTTTGGCAGAGTGAGAGAGTCTGGGGGGACAGGTCTAGTGGGTGAAAGCTGTGGTGGGTGATATTTTGAGAGAGTCAGTGACATTTCCTGCACCGGAGGCCTGGTTTTGTGGGAAGGGGCAGGGCCTCATGGAAACAGGGCAAAGCATCTCGACAAACCCCATTCACATCACTATAGGGGGCGTGCCCAGCACTATCTGAGATACGGCATCTGTTCACCTTCTGCACACCTTCTGTGCTCTCCCCACTGTGGGACACTGTGGCCCATGGGTGGGACAGCGGGACAGTCCCAGAAAAATTTTACTTTCCCGCTGAATGCGGGACAGTTGGGAGGTATGATAACCTTTGCGCCGGGGTCGGTCACTATATTGTGATGTCAGGTCACTGGCAACAGCAGCTTCAGAGCATAGGAGAGGGGAGGAGCCAGGGCTGGTGACATCAGGCCCCTGGCAACAGCACGATCAGAGAGGAGGGTAGAAGCCAGGAGGGAAGATTATGGCCCGTGGTAGTGTACTGTAATGAGTCAGTCTGACTCATTACAGTTGAGAGAGATAAATGTATTTCCCCCTATGTAATCAAGCATATATAGTTATAAATAATACTGATCTCTGATAATTGCTTTAATATCTTATGAACTAATAACCTTTGCTGGGAATGTGTGTTTCCCCATGTTCCCCTTGGTCTAGGATCAGCTGAGTACATGTGTGGGTTATTTCCCCTGCTGTCTCGTCTAGAAATTTATATATGCTTAATGTGTGAAACTGCCTTAACACAATAGAGGAAGTGCACCAGACTCTGGAAATACCCTCGTATCTAGACTAGCATGTCTTACTTCTCCGAACCACATCCTGTTTTTGTAACAAATGAGATGCTGTGTGTTTTAAAGAAATTGCTATATTAACCCTAGTGCAATAAACGAGTGTCAGTCTCAATCTGTTAAACACAACCTGATTGTTTGATAATTGAGTCTCCAAAGTCGACTGGTAAGGGGGAAACACAGAACTGACAATCGAAGGGACTTGGTAGTGATATATCTCCTACATTTCATGGGGGGTCGAAGGAGGGATTGACATCAATCCAGGATTTCTGGGACCAGTGCCGCTGCTACAGAATAGATGACACCACGTCCGCCTGCTGTACACAACTACTGACAATCCCGGGTGAGTAATTCCAAAGTTATGATTTCAACTTAAATTACTCCATCAGTGTTTGTTTACTGCCTGTGAGACAGTCTATCTATATGTAGTAAGTATACCTGGTATATTTTGAACCCGATTGTCTGTTTCTGAATTATTTTAATGATACAGTAGAAATTAATGTTATATGAATGCCATGTAATAACTGTTTGTGTACTGTTACTCTCTGGTATAAGAAACATATTAATGAATACAACTGTCAATTGCAATCTGTAAGTTCTATTGTACATTCTGGTGTTTTACAAAACAAGGATATTTCTTTTGTGGTCAGTATTGGTTGTCATGTTGATAAAGGCATAATTGACAGATTTGTAGGACAAGGGTTTCCTGATTGTTTGCTTTAGTTTACCTATTAATTTTGTACCTCTGCAATTTGAAATACTGTGTTATAGTGATAGTAGAAAATTACCCCTGTCAGTACAGAGAATTATTGAACAAGGAAGTCCCAGTGTTTATTCTGAACGTATCAGTCAGTGGCAAAAGAAAACGAACAATATACATAGAAAGCTCCGAAAATAACAGATTTTAGACTAATTATTACAGTAATCTAAGCAGTGTGATACAGTTGAGTAGCCCACTACAGTATTGTCCCGTGACCTGATCCCTCACATGGATATGGGTGCACAAGTTAGTAGGACTAGGGAATTGAGTCCCCTAGAAATAATTTGTCAGAGAGAGGGCGCGAAAGCTCTCAAAGATATTTCTGTTATTTTCAAAAGAGCAGGATTTCCACCTGAAGGTACACTAGACCCTGACAAATGAAAACGGTTCAGAAATAATAATAAAGACTGGTTGACAAAAAAGAGTTATTTGGACACTGTCATAATATGGCAAACAGTTACACAAGAAATAGAGGATGAACATAGGAAAAGGTCAGATTTAAATGATGTTATAGATAACCCACCACCATATATACCAATTAGACTGACAGCTCCATCAACTGCAATACAAAATGAAGTACCCACATTAACATCCCAGAACCTGTATCCCACAATTGACTTAAATACCATTCAAGGGTGTGGTATAGAATCACAAGATAAAGTTAATTTAGATATAACTAGAGGAAGAGAATGTGCGGTTTGTCATTTTTGTGTCCCAGAGGGTTCAGAAAAATGTCCCACCTGTGATAACTGGGTATCACCTGATGCCCCACCATGTAATCAGGTAGTAATGTAACTAATACTTCCCTTACAAATAAACAAAAAATGTCATATGTACTAAAAAGACTGGCACCCCATAACATGAGTCCTTGTAGGAGTACAAGAGCGGGTCCAAACATCTCCAAATCCCAGGTTTAATGCAGAGCAAGTAGATGCTGCAAACGGTCCTGAATACATTGAACAAGAGGTATATAACCCATGGTTTCAATTAGGGATGTGCAGGCTCGGATAGGTTCGAGTTTGCACGTGGAGTTCGGATTTTTCCCTCCAAAAAAACGGAACTCAGAACGAGGCAAAACGTCATCTTGCATGGACGAACATCATCATTCCTGGTCTTTTGTCCAGGAATGATGATGTTCGTCCATGCAAGATGACGTTTTGCCTCGTTCTGAGTTCCGTTTTTTTGGAGGGAAAAATCCGAACTCCACGTGCAAACTCGAACCTATCCGAGCCTGCACATCCCTAGTTTCAATCTGATATGTTGAGAATTGTTAATGATTTTCCTGATATCAGACGACATCCACATACGTTTTATCAAAAAATGGAACAGGTTAAAACTATTTACAGACCATGTTGGGTAGATCTGGAACAAATTGTAAAAGCATCAGCAGGACATGGAGAATATGATAAAATGATTGCAATCATTATTCAGGGAGTTCAACAGGGCAGACCAGAAATAGTGGCAGCTCCCGCAGTAGAAGCAAGATATACCCAACATAGTGGAACTTGTTATTAAATAGAATACAATGGAGATGTGCAGAGATTCAACAAACTGCTCCAGATGCACCAGATTTAGTTAAAAAAACAGACACAGTACGGGCATATTATGATAAACTAATTACTAGACAGGAAGAAGAAGGTTATCCTGTTACAGAAGTAGCAGGAGCTAGGCTGTGTAAAACGAAGTTTTTGAATGGACTTAGAAATGACTTGAGAACTCAGTTATTTCAGATCAGACCGGAAGCCATGGTAATGGATATTGAAGGAACTTTACAAGTATTGGAAGGGATAGAGGACGTTGAACAGGATAAAAAAGACCGTAAAGCTACAAAAGCACAGGTAGTGACGGTGAATCTGGTTCAGAGTCAGCCACCGCGGCAGAGAACTACTGCAAAGCAACCAACTAAAGGTTATACACAGAGGAAGCAGTATGACTCCCAAGGTAATGATATGACAGGCAAGTGTTTCTTTTGTAAACTACCAGGACACCAAAAAAAGGATTGCAGAAAGCATCAGAAATATTTGTTATCACAGCGACAGATGTCTGAACATCCGTACACTGCAGGAATGCAGCACCCACAAGCATGAAGAAATACAGCTCCCGTGTCATCAGTGCCTGTCTTTGCTTCACTTCAGGATAACACCACACCCACAGGTACTGTCACTGTTACTTTACCCACAGGACAAGAACTCGACTGTGTGATCGATACAGGAGCTCAAAAATCAGTTTTTATGCATGATCAGATCTCCCCTCAACTTCTTACTATAGAGACAATACAAGGCACAGGTCTGGGAGGTCAAGCAATGCCTCTCAAAGAAAGTAAACAACTATGTCTGCTTATCAATGATGAACCTACTCCAGTTCCAGTGGCATTCCTTACCTCTACCACCTGTCCGGTGAACCTATTGGGAGCAGACATACTCGCACTTATGCAAGCCTCAATACAATACACACCAAAAGGAGTCAAGTACACCTGCAATATTCCAAATGAGGTGAGCAATAGTATTGAGGCAGCCATACAAGTTTATCTATTTCAGGAACATCCAGCAACTGACTCGCTGCCACAATGGATTTTAACTGTACCTAACAGACTGTGGTCAAAAGGAAAGACTGATATGGGACTTCTACAGGTGCAGCCAGTACAACTATCCCTCAAACCAGGTACTATACCAGTCTCTGTTAAACAGTACCCACTCACACCAGCACAAGAAAATGCTATTTCACAACAGCTGCAAACATACTTGGACATAGGGGTCATAATACAATGCAGGTCCCCTTTCAACACCCCTCTCTTCCCTGTAAAGAAGCGGGGTACAGGAAAACAAGGAGAAGTACAATACAGACTGGTTCATGATTTGAGAGAAATAAACAAGAGACTTGTAGTCAACACCCCAATAGTACCAAACCCACATACTCTCCTAAATCAGATACCACCCTCAGCAAGATGGTTCACCGTAGCAGACCTTGCAAATGCTTTTTTCTCGGTCCCTATTACAAAAGATTCCCAGCGTCTACTAGCATTTACACATAAAGGAAAACAGTATTGCTGGACATGCTTGCCACAAGGGGGCGCCACTTCACCAAGTGATTTTTCTGAAGCTATGTCCACAATACTTCAAGCATGGAGACCTTTATTTCCAGATGAAACTCAACTCATCCAGTATGTTGATGATTTACTGCTAGCTACCACATCTGAAAGCAAGTGCCAAGAAGAGACTGTATCCTTGTTAAAGTTCCTGGAGGAACAAAACTGCAGAGTTTCCAAAGAAAAACTACAACTAGCAAAACAGAAAGTGATCTTTCTAGGACATTGCATCTCACATGGCACAAGGCATCTAACAGAGGAAAGGAAGAAGCTGATATTACAAGCCAAGGTACCAAAGACTATAAAACAAGTCCGTTCTTTTTTGGGTCTCCTGAGATATTGCCGGGAATGGGTTCCCCTAGCCTCGGTATTCATGCAGACACTGTATGACAGCACCAAAAAGGAGGGCCCATATCCCACTCCCCAGCAGATGGAAGAAGCAGTGACGCAACTCAAAGTAGCTATCACCACTTCCCCGGCCCTAGGCTTACCTGATTACAGCAAACCCTTCACCCTCTACTGCCACGAAGAAAAAGGCCATGCACTAGGAGTGATCACCCAAAAACATGGACTGAAGCAACGACCAGTAGCCTACTACTCCAGCAAGCTAGACAACATTATCCAAGGGGCACCTACTTGCATCAGAGCGGTAGCAGCAGCAGCAGTCTTAAAAGACAAAAGCACAGACATCGTACTTGATCATCCGTTAACTATTCAAGTACCCCATGCAGTAACAGAAATACTTCAACAAGCCAGAACTAGACACCTTTCAGCAGCAAGGCTAACCAAATATGAAGTGGCATTACTCAGTGCAACTAACGTAACTATAAGAAGATGTACTACCCTCAACCCAGCCACTCTCCTTCCAAGTTTACTCGAGCAACAAGAAGATCCTGAATCACTAGATTCAAAAGGAGGGAGAAATATGGTCTATCCAGACTTACATGCATGCACCACAAGTGATGAGGAGCAGAATGATCAAGTAAGGGACGATAAAATATACAATTCAAAAAATTTTGACTGTCATGATTGTCTGGCCCTTATGGATCAAGAAACCTCACCTTTACCACATGTTACAGACACTGCTCTCCCAAATGCACACTACGAACTGTTTGTAGATGGCTCTAGATATTATGACAATGGGACACCTTACACAGGATATGCTGTAACCACACAAGATGACATAATAGAAGCAGGACCACTACCCTCACATCTATCAGCACAAGCAGCAGAAATAGTAGCTCTCACAAAGGCTCTAGAATATGCAGAAAAAGCTACAGCCAACATCTATACAGATTCAAGATATGCTTGGGGGGTTACACAGGATTACGGAAACATATGGAAAAGCAGAGACTTTAAAACAGTGACAGGCAAACAAATACAGCATGCAGAACTTATAAAACAACTTTTTCAAGCACTTGAACTACCCCATAAAGTAGCTATTATTAAAGATCAAGCACATACCAGAAATCAGACCAGCATAACCAAAGGGAATTGCACAGCAGACAGAGCAGCAAAACAAGCAGCTAAACAGCCTTACAAAGACATAACAGCATATGTCACACAAATTGAATGTATAACAACAATGCCAGATTTTCAAGAACTACAAAAACTCCAAGAACAAGCAGGACCAGAAGAAAAATCATCATGGGAAAGGAAAGGATCCTGCAAGGAGGAATTCACAGGACTATGGAAAGCAGGTAACCTATTATGCCTACCAAGGGCATTGTACCCACCCATGTGTCAAGTTACTCATGGTCTCACGCATATAGGAAAAGACCAAATTGGAAACCTGGTAAAGGAAAGGTGGATAGCTCCAGGATTCTTCCCAGCAGCTGCACGGTTTGTACAGGCCTGCTGGATCTGTGGGATCTCCAACCCAGGACAAAAGGTAAAGACTACCATGGGAGCCATTCCAAAAAGTAATTTTCCTTTCCAGAGACTGCAAATTGACTATATCCGGATGCCCAAAGTTGGGATTTATGAATATGCATTGGTCTGTTTAGACATCTTCACAAAATGGATTGAGGCCTCGCCAGTAGCCAAAGCCACTGCAAGGAACACAGCAAAAAAACTCCTCTCAGAAATCGTCTGTAGGTATGGAGTACCAGAGGTAATTGAATCAGATAGAGGCACACACTTCACAGGAGAAGTAATGACTCATATCATGGAAGATTTGGGGATTCAACAGACCTTTCATACACCCTACAGGCCACAGGCCAGTGCCCTAGTAGAGAAATTCAATGGAACTCTTAAACTTAAGAGATTAAAAGCAGCACAAGAGACAGGGAAAAATTGGTTAGAATGTTTACCAATAGCTCTGTTTAGTATAAGAACCACCCCATCTAAAGCCACAGGGCTGTCTCCATATGAAATTTTGTTTGGGACTATCCCTAAGATAGGATGTTATTATCCACAAGAAATGCAACATAAACATGCTGACTTAACTGCATATGTAAAAGCCTTAACTGAAAACTCACCTCTCTGCATTCTCTAGCTTTCGCCTCTCTCCCAGATTCTAAGGCAGATCTCAGTCCACATCAGCTGCAACCAGGTGACTGGGTCTATCTGAAAAGACATGTCAGGAAATCGCTGGAACCCAGATATGATGGGCCATACCAAGTGTTACTGACTACTCCAACATCGGTGAAAGTTAAAGGGAGAGAGACTTGGATTCATGCGTCACATTGCAAACTCGCTAAAGTTAAGTTTGATTTTTAAAAATATGATCATGTGGAAGGAATTAATGGGTCCTAATCCAGATAGAGGTGTGTGGGGATGCATTATGTGTATAAGCCTCTTTATAGTGCTCACCTATACATATTTCTTTGGAATAATGATAATAGAGGCTGAGGAACAAAAGAATTTTACTCAAACTAGTCATACCTTGACAAGAGGAAAAAGGGACATTGCAGTGTGGCCCAACTCAGTTATACAGTCCCATATGATGGTAGCTCAAGCATTGAATTTGACTGATTGTTGGATAAGCACACATGCCCCAGTTAGTGCTAGGTCCATGCATTGGGTAGCAGTACCACTGACTTTATCAGAGCTTAAGGAACTTAATTATAGTCTGGGCAGCTCATATAAAAAAACGATGGCAGAGACTCCTGTCTTATTTATGACAGCATATACCATCGGATATCCACAATTCTGCATAGAAGCACCTCCAGTGACAACGAAACGAATCTTTCCAGATGGGTTCATATTAACTCCTACTCAGGCACGAGTAGGACAGGTAAAATGTTCACAGGCCCAAGTAAATTTCACAACAAATTCCACTCATAACAAAGGATATTATCTAGGATGGTGTGACAAAGGACAACTGGCAGTACACCGAGAAATCAAAGTACAGATTAATCAAACCAATACAATTATACAGGAGTGGTTCAAAGCAAACGATTCATGTATATATAATCGAGACATACTAGGCCCATACTTCCAGAATAACCTGACACAGCAGAGATTCAAGTGTGCTTCAAGTGGCATACGGAGTGGTTCTGGGATATACATATATCCTAGAACAAGGGTTGTATTTTCTGTGTGGGAGACGTGCTTATAAGTGGATACCTTATGGGGCTTCAGGCATGTGCACTATTGGACGAGTCATTCCTGCAGTGCGAGTTCAGAAGGAATATACTGTAGAACAGGTGCAAGCTGCCCAACATACTCACCAACTAGCCCGCCGTAGTATAAAGAAAAGTAATACACATGCACATGACTTAATATTCATTCCATGGTATAAGAAAATGGGCTTAGCACTAGCAGGAGGTACAGTACAGAATGCACATAACATAAAAGCCCTAGCAAAACTGCTAGACAATGTAACCCAAATATATGATGAGACATTTAGATTGGTACTAGATGATGTAAAAATGATTAAGAGGGAAGCGCAGGCACATAGAATGGTATTGGATTACTTGACAGCAAAAGAAGGAGGAATGTGCATGGTAGTAGCAGAATCCTGTTGTAATTACCTCAATAGAACTGACTCTATAGAAGAAGCTATAGAGGAACATTTAGATAAAATACAGGAATTAAAGGAAGAATTCAGAAAAAAACACAATGACCCTGAATATGACATTTCCACAGATGGATGGTTTTCCTGGCTCAATCCAGCTAACTGGTTTAGTGGTATATAAGGATGGATTGTGGGAATTTTGATGTTCCTTCTGAAAATAGTGAGCCTAGGATTATTGATATATGTATGTCTTAAAGTGTTTTTCTGTTGTTTTTCAGTTTGTAAGAAACGTGTGACTAACGCATTGGACTCCTCCAAATACAAAGAACTGCAGAAGAGCTGGGCAAAGAAAAGTCGTGAACAACTTACGAGAATGGATATGTGTGATTCGCAACTTTAAGCCCCCCGCTCGGACAGTATGATTAGCATCATCTCAGTGGGGCCATAGCCATTAGCACCATTCTTCCTAAACTGTTTGCTTAACTGTATGATAGGTAGACAAATTGTACTGCCAGAAGCTCAACTGCTAGATCAGATTAATTATAAAAAGGAGGGAAATTGAGAGAGATAAATGTATTTCCCCCTATGTAATCAAGCATATATAATTATAAATAATACTGATCTCTGATAATTGCTTTAATATCTTATGAACTAATAACCTTTGCTGGGAATGTGTGTTTCCCCATGTTCCCCTTGGTCTAGGATCAGCTGAGTGCATGTGTGGGTTATTTCCCCTGCTGTCTCGTCTAGAAATTTATATATGCTTAATGTGTGAAACTGCCTTAATACAATAGAGGAAGTGCACCAGACTCTGGAAATACCCTCGTATCTAGACTAGCATGTCTTACTTCTCCGAACCACATCCTGTTTTTGTAACAAATGAGATGCTGTGTGTTTTAAAGAAATTGCTATATTAACCCTAGTGCAATAAACGAGTGTCAGTCTCAATCTGTTAAACACAACCTGATTGTTTGATTATTGAGTCTCCAAAGTCGACTGGTAAGGGGGAAACACAGAACTGACAATCGAAGGGACTTGGTAGTGATATATCTCCTACACAGTATTGCTATCAATACTGCTGCGTGCCCCCTTATTGCCACAGGCCCCAGGAGCAATGCACTGCCGGACATGACGCCTGACTCTGGGCCCCTCCGGGATCTTAGAATGTCAGGGCCCGGTATGACTATGACTCTAGTCTCCCCCTGTCGCCAGGCCTGGTGAGAATGTCTGCAAGGACAAATGTGGAAGATAACAGGCTGCAAGTCTGCGGGGACAGTTGTGGGTGACCGGGTGAGAGAGTCTGTGGGGACAGGTGTGGCAGATGAAAGGATGAGAGTGTTTACAGGGACAGGTATGTTGGGTGACAGATTGTGAGAGTCTACGGGGACAGGTGTGAGGGTGACAGATTAAGAGAGTCTATGTGGACAAGTGTGGCAGGTGAAAGGGTGAGAACCTGCAGGGGCAGATATGGTGGTTGACATATATGTAATGGCAGTAAGAAGGATGATGGCAGGCAGCAGCAGAGTGCTGGGGGAGCTGGCGGAGACATAGCAGGCACTCATGTCTCAGTTACAAGTCCGCAGTGCACATGTCGTTTGCAGAGCCAAGGCCAGTGCTACCTTTAGGCAGCTGCCTAGAGCACTTCCACTTCCAAGCAAAGGAAAGGATGTCTCTGAAAGACACATCCTTATGCTGCTTCATTATGGCGGTGGCTGTGGACCTTGTAAGCTACAGCCACTGACGCACTTCTCCCCTGCTCTGACACTATCCGAGTCCTCTGACATGCAGATGCAGGTGTTGAATTTAGAACAAGGCAGCAATGAGGAGTGATTGCACGGTGCACCACCCAGCTGTTTCCCTCTCCAGACTCCTCCCCTCCACTTCCCTCTCCTACCAGCTGGCCATTCATAGATGAAGCTCCGCCTCCCAGACAAGACGATGAGGAGCTGTTGAACTATCCAGTGTCTGGTAAGTGAAATTGTCAGCTCTTTACACTGCACTCCCTTTTACAGTACATTCAATTCAAAGCAATTGTACACACATATACACACACACACACACATGCTCTGTGCTAGCACATAAGTGACCAATGTTTGCAGATTCTAGCTGTTGGCTATATTTTCATGTAAAATAAAACACATTGGCCACCACAGGAAAAACACACAAATTGGCACCCACAGGAAACACACATACATTGGGCCCCACAGGAATAAATAAAACACATTGGCCCCTACAGAAAAAAAAGAAAACAAAAATGAATGACCCCAGTACCCCCTCCCTCGCCATCAGCTGCGGGCAGCACAGGCACCAGCAGCGGCTACAGCCTCAGTGTCTGCGGGGACAGTTCTGGAGTTTGGCAGAGTGAGAGAGTCTGCGGGGACAGGACTAGTGGGTGAAAGTTGTGGTGGGTGACAATTTGAGAGAGTCTGCGTGGACAGATGTGATGGGTAATAGGTTGAGAATCTGCGGAGACAAGTCTGGTGTTTAGCAGGGTGAGAGAGTCTGGGGACAGGTGTGGTGGGTGACAGGGTGAGATTCTGCAGGGACAGGTCTGGTAGGTGACAAGGTGAGAGAGTCTGTGGAGACAGGTGTGGTAGGTGACAGGGTGATATAGTCTGCGGGGACAGATGTGGTAAGTCACAGGGTGAAATAGTCTTCAGCGACAGGTGTGGTTGGTGACAGTTAGAGAGAGTCTATGGGGACAGGGTGAAAGAGTCTGTGGTGACAGGCAGGGCCAGCAACAGAAATCACGAGGCCGGTATACACATTTTTTTAGCCCCCCCCATCCCCGGGTGAAGCAGAAGGTGACAGGGAGAGGGCAGAGAGGTAGAGAAAAAGGGTGAGAAACAGAGAAACAGAGTGTGGTGACAGTGTAAGGGTGAGAGGTAGGGGGTAAGTGAGGGCCCTTTAGGAGGGGGGGAGGAGAGAGAGAGAGAGAGAGAGAGAGAGAGAGAGAGAGAGAGAGAGAGAGAGAAAAAGAGTCTGGGATGTACTAAAGGGAAAATGCAGTAAAAAAACAGTTTTCGGGGTTTTACTGCATTTTCCATATGTATCAACTGCTGGCTGCCATGGGTTCGATGCGGAGGGTACCCTGTAGAAGTCTATGGGTTTCTACCACATCGCACTACTATGAGGGATCCGATCCCTCCCAGCATGCCCCACGGCCGCTGCGTCAGTCTGCGCATGCACAGATGAACTCTCGGGTCTCGGGTCGAAGAGTGGGTCGCAAAAGACAGCTCTTATCGGAAGAGCTGTTCTTTGCTGTACTGATCGCATATGTTAGTACATATGCGATCAGTAGGGATGCGGTGACTGGCGGTAAGTAGCGCCAATGTTAGTACATCCCGGCCAGAGAGCGAAAGAGAGAAGAGAAAAAAAAAACACAACAGAAAACATGAGCAGAGTTACCTTTCACTCCTATGTACATTTCCCCTGGACAGCGCAGTGAGAGAGGCAAGCATAACCCATACCTTCTAACTTTTGTGGACCAAGAACAGGGACACTTCCCGTGTCGGAGGCCAAAAAGGTGGCGTGGCTTCATGGGAATGGACGAGGCCTCATGGAAATGGGGCAGAGACTCTCGACAACCCCCATTTACGTCACTATAGGGGGAATGACCCGCACTATCTGAGATGCTGGGCAGCCCCCGGGCTCTCCCTACACGCACGGCATCTGTTCACCTTCTGCACACCCGATGCTCTGCTAAGCAGAGCAGTGGTCTGTGCTCTCCCCAACTCCCCCCACACAGCGGGACACTGCGGCCCACGGGTGGGACAGCGGGACAGTCCCTGAAAAACGTGACTGTCCCGCTGAATGTGCTGTCGGAAATGGAAGGGCTGCAGCAAATATCGGAGGTATCAGCTGCGACCCTCCTTGTGACATTTAGGGGATCCTTACTATTTTGAGTACTCCCTGAAAACACCTGTTTGTGTGAGGGTGGCATTGATGGTGGCATTGGAAGGTGGAGGGTGGTAAGATGAATATTTGCCTAGGGCGAAAGCTTGCCTATGTACAGCTCTCTCATTGAGAGCGGAGTAACCTTATGCTGTTGCGAAAGACTTTTCCTTTCATGTCACCTAAATGGGATACAGTCAAAATGCAGACTGCCGGGAGGTCGTCTGTCTAAATCCCGATGTCGAAACACTGATGCAGGACTAAGGACAGGTGTTAAAATCCCAATGCCCATTTAAATCCCAATGCCGAAATCTAGATAGACGGCTTCCAAAGATAAGCCGAGCAGTGTTAGTGTTTATCTGCTGGGGGTTTAGGTTTAGGGACCCTGGTGGGACTTAGGGTTAGGCACCACCCCGGGAGGGTTAGGTTTAGGGTGCAGCAGAGCCGGCCCTAGGCAATGCCTAGGGGTGACTGGAATGCCTAGGGCCATTCCAGGGCTCTGCCTTGGTTCCCCCCCACACTGGTGCTGCATGCCCCTCCCCCTGCCGTGCTGCTGTTGTGATTGGAGTGCTGCTTGCCCCTCCCCCCTGCCCTGCTGCTGCCACAATCGGAGCTCAGCTCCGATCAGGCAGCGCGGTGGTCAGTTTAGCTGCCCAGATCAGAATGAGCTTCTGTCCAGAAGCTCATTCTGGCTACTGGAGGAAACAAGATGGCCGCAGGAGGGTATGCTGCGTATGCCCATCCGCGTCCACTCCTCCCATGGGCCTTTGCAGAGCAGAGCTGTGACTGACACGGTTCCGCCTCCGCCTTCATTTTAGTCACCCATTGCTTCCCTCGGACCCGGCGGCACTTCAGCAGCAGCACTAGCTGCGCCGCATTATTTAAATTAAGAAGTTGGCCACCAGCTAGGTTAGTGAGTCGGTCCATTAGCTATCTCTGGGTAGGAGTGGGACGGTGGAGCGGGCACCCACTGGGCACTAACTGGGGGCAATGAGAGGTGTTGGCCAGTGCTGCAGCTGGCTCTGAGGGCTTGTGACATCTGTGTATGTATATGTATACATATATGTATATATATATATATATATATATATATATATATATATATATATTAGGGATGAGCGGGTTCGGTTCCCTGAGAACCGAACCCACCCGAACTTCGGGGATCCGGGGCAATCCGAGCCCAAGCTCGGATCTCCCTTTCTGCCCCGGATCCCTCTCCCGAGGCAAAACCTCGAGATCTGCTGTCGGATCTCGAGGTTTTGCCTCGAGCGGCCATTTAAAAAAAAATGCTTTTGCCTTTAATGGGCAAAGTGCTGATTGGCTGACAGAGCCGTCTGTCACGGCTCTCAGCCAATCAGCATTATGGTGCTCATTTGCATGTAGCACAGACTCGTGAGATCTGTGCTACATGCATCTGTGTGATTGACAGTGACACAGAGCACAGATGGGTCAGTGAGACCCGGCTGTGCTGCTGTGGTAAAAAAAAAAAAAAAAAACCTGTGTAAAAAAAGAAAAAATGTCGTGCCCCCCCAAAAAAAGAGCAACCAGCCCCGGGCATTAGTGACCCAGTGCTGGGTGTGCTTAAATACAGGGGACAAACGACGTAGGGTTCCCCTGTACTTAAGCACAACCAGCAGCGTGCTAGTCAGAACCAGCGCTGGTTGATAAAATACGAGGGACAAACGACGTAGGGGTCCCCCGTATTCTGCGCAACCAGCTCTGGGCTCTGATCCGGTCCTGGTTCTGGAAATACAGGGGAAAAAAATTAGTAGGGTTCCCCTGTATGTTCCAGAACCAGCACTGGACTTTTTCTAGTGGGGGGCTGATGCCACAGCCAGGGGAGCCCTTTCACCGGGCCCCCCAGCCGCAGCATCAGCCCTGTCCGCTAGTCAGCCCAGGCCGGGGATCCCTAGAGAGCTGGGGACCCCCCCAACAAAGGGGTCACCCTCTCCAGGGCACCCCAGGCCCAGGCTGATAGCCGGGCTATCCCCGCCACCCCTGGTGGCGGTGGGTGGCGGGTTGATTGTGTGGTGTGGTGTAAATAAAGAATATCAAACATTGTCTTTACAAGTAGAACTGCAAGTCCCAGAAAGCCTGCCCCGCATGCTGGTACTTGGAGAACCACAAGTACCAGCATGCAGGGCATTAAGGGCCCACTAGTACCTGTAGTTCACTTGTAAAAAAATGTTTAAAAAAAACACAGGACACACACACCGTGACAGTATAAGTTTATTAAACATACATACACACACACACACACATGTACACATACTCACCTATGTATTCTGTAGCATCGGTCCACTTGTCCGGTAAAGTATCCATAGGGGACCTGTGAAAAAAACATTCTCACCATCTCCTATGCGAGGTTCTGTCCTCTTCGTTCCAAAGTAGGCATCCCCAGACTTGGCAAAAAAAAAAAACGAAAACGCGATCCACGAACTTAGTACCGTTCTATAGAACGGTACTTCCCGAATGAGAGCTTAGCGGTGGGGTATCACCATGGAAACCCCGCTGCTAAGCGTTCATTGGCTGAGAGAGGTCATCTCCCATCTCTCAGCCAATGAATGGCTCCCTCCATTGTAGTCAATGGTGGGAGCTGCAAGGTTATTAAAGTTTACCCTGCGGTACCCTGCGGGGTTTCCATGGTGATACCCCGCCGCTAAGCTCTCATTCGGGAAGTACCGTTCTATATATATATTTTGCCAAGTCCGGGGATGCCTACTTTGGAACGAAGAGGACAGAACCTCGCATAGGAGAGAGTATGTTTTTTTTCACAGGTCCCCTATGGATACTTTACCGGACAAGTGGACCGATGCTATAGGTTACATAGGTGAGTATGTGTACATGTGTGTGTTTGTGTATGTATGTTTAATAAACTTATACTGTCACGGTGTGTGTGTCCTGTGTTTTTTTTAAACATTTTTTTACAGGTGAACTACAAGTACTAGTGGGCCCTTAATGCCCTGCATGCTGGTACTTGTGGTTCTCCAAGTACCAGCATGCAGGGCAGGCTAGCTGGGACTTGCAGTTCTACTTGTAAAGACAATGTTTGATATTCTTTATTTACACCACACCACACAATCAACCCGCCACCCACCGCCACCAGGGGTGGCGGGGATAGCCCGGCTATCAGCCTGGGCCTGTGGTGCCCTGGAGAGGGTGACCCCTTTATTGGGGGGGTCCCCAGCTCTCCAGGGATCCCCGGCCTGGGCTGACTAGCGGTCAGGGCTGATGCTGCGGCTGGGGGGCCCGGTGAAAGGGCTCCCCTGGCTGTGGCATCAGCCCCCCGCTAGAAAAAGTCCAGTGCTGGTTCTGGAACATACAGGGGAACCCTACTAATTTTTTTCCCCTGTATTTCCAGAACCAGGTCCGGATCAGAGCCCAGAGCTGGTTGCGCAGAATACGGGGGACCCCTACGTCGTTTGTCCCCCGTATTTTGGCAACCAGCGCTGGTTCTGACTAGCCCGGTGCTGGTTGTGCTTAAGTACAGGGGACCCCTACGTCATTTGTCCCCTGTATTTAAGCACACCCAGCACTGGGTCACTAATGCCCGGGGCTGGTTGCTCTTTTTTGGGGGGGTGCACGCCATTTTTTTCTTTTTTTACACAGGTTTTTTTTTTTACCACAGCAGCACAGACGGGTCTCACGGACCTGTCATTGCTCTGTGCCAATCACACAGATGCATGTAGCACGGATCTCCCGGGTTCGTGCTACATGCAAATGGGCACCATAACGCTGATTGGCTTCCTGTCTGCCACTGCAGTGCCACTCCTAGATGGGCCACGTGTTTGTGCCACCCACTTGTGTCGCTTAGCATAGTCATCCAGCTACCTCGGTGCAACCTTTTGGCCTAAAAACAATATTGTGAGGTGTGAGGTGTTCAGAATAGAGTGGAAATGAGTGGAAATTAATGTTTTTGGGGTTATTAATAGCGTAGGAACAAAAAAAGGCCCATTTTATGTGATTTTAGCGGTTTTTTTTATTTTTTAAGAAAAAATCCAGATCCAAAACACAAAACCCTGAACCCAAAACACGGAAGGGTGGTTTTGGCAAAATCAATTAAGATCCAAAACACGAAGAAAGATCCAGATCCAAAACCAAAACACAAAACACGAAAAGTGGCCGGTGCACACCCCTATTATATATATATGTATACGATGTAGCAAAGTGCGGCACTACAGGCATAAATAAGCACACAACTCACGGCTGATATAGTCAATGTTTCAGTTCTTGGCAGAACTTTTATCAAGATGATATATATATATATTATATATATGTATACATATATGTATATATATATATATATATGTGTATATATAGGAATCAGTATGGTTCAAATCCCTACAGCAGCTGCCCGACATAGGAGGAAATCCCAATAGTCCCTAAGGTAAGTACTAACTAACCTAATTACCCCCCTAACCCTTACCCTCCCTTAGGGGTGCCTAACCCTAACCTCCCCCCCAAGTGCCTGGCCTAGCCCTAACCCCCCTCCAAGTGCCTAAACCTAACCCCCCCTTCCCCGCTGCCTAAACCTAAGTCCCCCGTGGGGGTGCCTAACCCTAACCTCCCCCAGGGGTGCCTAACCGTAACCTTCCCTCCCCCTTGACTAACCCTAAACCCTAAACCTCCTGGGGGGGTGCCTAACCCTAAGTCTCCCCTGGGAGCCCTAAACCTGACCCTAGCACCCCCCATGGCTGTCCGTACCCGGCGCCCAGCTTACCTTCGATCGGTAAACCAGGTGTCGGACTCCCGACGAAGGTCTGATGACAGGCGTCAGGATTTCAATGCCTGTCATTAGTGCCTTGCCAGGATTAAACAGTCGGGAAGCCGGCGGTTGGGATTACGTCTGTCGGCTTCCCGACTTTCTTCCCTCTATATATATATATATATATATATATATATATATATATGTGTGTGTGTGTACATATATATATATATACATATGTTGTGATAACTTGGGCTAATTAGCTCGGTAGATTGGGGTCAGTGGTGCAGTGATTAAGTGCAGAATTAGAGTCCACACATGGCATTCCAGTAAAATAAAGATAATGGTGCTTTACTTCAGCATGGTAATCAGGAAACAAAAATAGAAAATAACAAACAACCTAGCCCTCTCTTAGGGCACTAGCTCACTTCTTGAACCATCTCTATAAGGGTGCAGCTAATCTGCCAACAAAGTCTCTGCCTGCTTCTCTGCAGGTCTGTCGCCGGCTCCAGCCTGGCTTGGCTGCCACAGCTATACAAACACAGTCAGTCTTTGTACCTTCCCTGTATCCTCCAAGTATATAGTAGGCACTGGCTTCCCCAGCCTGCAGCTTCACTGCTTTATTGTCACAAAGTCTGAGAGTTTTGTGGTCCCCCCTTGGCTCCTGCAAGGCCTTCTGGCCCCCAATGGCTCGCTTAGCTTCATTGGGCTCTCTGGCTGCCACAGTCCCACATAGACTGTTTCCAACAGCAGCCTGACTGGTCTGCCTTCTTATCAGGCAACACCTGAGCTCTCTCCACAAGGCAGCAATTAGGCATCTTCCCACAATGATTTTCTACTCTGTGTGGGCCGATCTGTCCTGCCCCACACAGAATCTGCTGCTTCCCAGCGCCATCTCTCGTGATATTGCCACAATATATATATATATATATATATATATATATACATACACACAGATATATATATGTACATATATATATATATGTGTGTATGTGTATATGTATATATATATATATATATATATATATATATGGGTGTATGTATATATACATATATATATGTATGTGTGTATATATATATATATATATATAAATATATACATTCAGCCCAGCACTCTGGATAAATAAACTGGTAATCTCAAGGGTGCCCTCCTAGGATAATAAACAAATTCCTATACCGAGCAGAACGGTATGCAGTCGGGAAGCCGGCGGACCTAATCCCGACAGACGGCTTCCCGAACTGCTTAATCCTGGCGAGGGTTAAATGATGGTCGTCTAAATCTAGATGCCTGTCGTTTTAAAGACTCTGATAGCCGCGGGGGGGAGGGTTAGGTTTAGGGTTCCCGGGGGGGGGATTTAGGGTTAGGCACCCCCTAGGAGGTTAGGGTTAGGCTAGGGGAAGGGGGAATTAGGGATAGGCACCCCGGGTGGGACTTCGGGTTAGGCACCCTCCCGGGGACTTAGGTTTAGGCAGCTTGAAATGGGGGGTTAGGTTTAGGCACTTAGAAGGGGTATTAGGGTTAGGCACTGGGGGGAAGGTTAGGGTTAGAGACCCCTAAGTGAGGGTTTGGGGGTAGAATGCTTACCTTGGACGATCGGGATTTACTCCTCTGCCGAGATGCCGCTGTTGGGATTCCAACCACTGGGCATGGGTCCGGCGGTGAATCATACCGATTCCAGCAGAACAGCCCCTCAGGAAATAAACTGGCGGCACTCCTCAGTAGTTGTAACAAAGTGATATATTGTCACATATCACATAGGTTATGTTGATGTTTCAAGATCCATTTTTTTTTTCCTCAGGACATGTCCTGATGAAAAGACAGATGGGTCTTAAAACGTCGACAGCACCTACAGAAGAGGGCCACCTGTTTTTTTCCTGAGGGGCTGTTCAGCTCGGTATGGGAAGGTGTTAGGGGGCACCAGTCAAAATTTTGCCTAAGGTACCAAATGGGCTAGGGCCGGCCCTAGGGTGCAGGGAGGGGGGTTAGGTTTAGGCACCCCTGGGGGGAGGTTAGGGTTAGGCACCACCCTGGGAGGGTTAGGTTTAGGGTGCGGGGGGTAAGGTTAAGTTTAGGCATTTCATACCCAACCCCACCTAGACAGACCAATACCCCTTGGTCTGTCCTGGCACTAAAAGGTAACTATGGGGGTGATTCAGTTTTGGATGGAATTACAAAGCTGCAGCAAGCAGCTCTGCAATTCCCTCCTTGCTAATATTCAAATGCAGCAGGTGTATAACACCCCCTGCTGCATTTGCGATCCGAGGTCAATGTCACGATCCGAGGACTGCGAACAAGGTCGCAAGCTGGAATCACCATTGTGACCATTGGTCGCAATGGTGGATGGCACCGGGTCGCCGGCCAGCTGAGTAAGCTATGGCTTACTCAGGCTGGCTGGCTTGCGATGCCAGGAAACTGCGCCCGTAGACGCAGTTTTTTCACCTTGCCACTCCCGAAAAATTGGGCTGACATGCCTCCTGTTTCCGGGAATGCTTGCCGTCCCCACCCCCGCACCGCCCCTTAAATGCCTCTGCCTGTCAATCAGGAAGAGGCATTACACAGGACCCGTTTTGCACATCGCAATCAGGAATCTGCATTCAGCATTGCACATATACGTGGTTAGGGTTAAAGTTAGGCTGAAATAACAAAAAAATCCTGTCAACCAAAATAGTACATGTCTTCAGAAAGATGGTAGACCTCATGACCATGTCAACCGTTTTACTGGCGACATTCAGACCCAGTCGACCTTCTGGTGTCGATCTTTATACTATCTACTTTTTATACCACACCCAAATGAATAAATAAATAATAGCCAAATAATCAGAAGTTAGAGGACTGTAAATATTTCAGTGGCTTTATTATGAAGATGTCCACATGCTGCAAACACCTGTAATCTTAAAATCACCGGGGGCATACTTGGGGACCCCCCTGGAGTCTATTACGCTAGTTTTTAAGTTTGGCCCCCAACTTTTTTTCCCCAAAATGAAAATATTTTTTTTTGAGTCTTCTTAACTTTTTTTTAAAACTGTTTGTGACACTGTTTACCTTTGGGGGGCTGTCCCAATGGTGCAGGGTGGTTTCTGCAAGTTTGCACCCCAAAACCCCAATTCTGCACTTTTTCCGCCTAGTTTCATAGTGAAATCTTTTTCACCTATTCCAATGCATTGACTTTCCGCAACGACGAAAAGTCTTTGGAATTGAATACGGGGATAAGTTTTTGACTGGCGAAATGACGTCACCGGCTAATTGAATATGCCCCTTTGAATGCTAAGCTCACAAAATAGTTATTTGATATTTGGTTGCCAATAAATCAAATAGATCACTTACAAGAAAATGAGCATGTGCTTTGCAGTTCTAACCCATTTATGGCAAGTCATGAAAGTCAGAAAGACCTTGAGACTACAGAAATATTTTGCAGAGTTTAATCAGCTCCCCTCCCACAAAATACTTTTCAGCTTCCTGAATTCTTCAAGACTAAAAGTCTAAAACCTAAGAAACTCTGGATCCTGATAAAATACTAAGGAGTATAAACGCAAACCCAATTGTATAGATTGTAAGCTTGCGACCCTCTTACCTTTATTTCTGTCTGTTACTACCCAATTTTGTTCTATTAAAGTTATTTCCAATTGTAAAGTGCAACAGAATATGCTGAGCTATATTATAAACTGTTAATAAATAAAATAATAATAATACAATATATATTTCTTGTCAGATCAGAAAATGTAGTAATGTACCGATCGTAGATATTGAGGGAGAGATTCAATAATGGCCAAATAATGGCACATTTCCTTGCTGTGAATAACCTGAATTTGATCTTTGTAGCTTTGCATGTTGTCAACAACACACAATGTGGACAAGTAATAGGGGAGGGAAAGAAACCGACTCAAGTCAGAAACTTGCATTTTTCCGGATGTCCATGCATACAACAAGTAACACTAAAGTCACCCTGAATATACTGTAGCATGTAAAATCACTATAACTCCAGAGTTTATGATGCCAATGACTGTTGCCCAAGACCCCGCACCCAAGTCCTGTACCAATGGCAGATCTAAAAAACCATAAATGAAAAGATCCGTTAAACTTACAAACTCTGACACAAAGGGGTATACTCTATTTTCTAAAGTGCAGGGTTAAAGAAATTCAGTTGTTGCCTATAGCATCAGATTCTACTTATCATTTATCTAGCACATTCTAGATAGTGGTGGTAAATAAGCGGCTTTTCAGCTGTTGTTGAACTACAAATCCCAGCATGGCTTGCAAAAGTTTTAGCATGACCAAATAGCAAAACTATTGCAGGGCATGCTGGGATGTGTAGTACTGCAACATCTGGGGGGCCGCTTATTGCCCACCCCTATTCTAGAAGATAATAGCTAGAATCTGACTAGTTGCTATGGACAACATCACCAAATCTATAAACTTGTACTTTAGTAAATATACCCCAAAGAGAGAAACAAATTCCATTGCCCCTTAGATCCTTTAAACTAGTTAATTTTAATGTACATTAATCACACACTAATTTCTACGATTTCAAAACTGTACATATTTATCTTTATAACCCAGTATTATATCTATGCTTCCTTATAAAATAAAGTTAGAATGCACTGTACTGTACATCCAGTGAGCTTCACAAATAAGAAACAATTTTTTTGAATTGGGTTCTGTTTATAAAGATTTATTATAGATGAGTATAAAAAATTTTAAATTAAATGACAACTACAGTATGATAAGTAAACATGCCCTAGTACAGTTTGCAGTACAATGTGTAGAAAAGGACAATAATACCTGTGGACGAGCAGCATTAGGTACACCCGCCAAGCTGCTAATTGTCCCAGGGAATTTCTTTCAAACGTGGAGAACTAGGTGATATAATTTATAAATTCCAACTTAATTATACTAGGGGTGTGCACCGGCCACTTTTCGTGTTTTGTGTTTTGGTTTTGGATCTGGATCTTTCTTCGTGTTTTGGATCTGGATTGGTTTTGCCAAAACCACCCTTCCGTGTTTTGGGTTCTGGGTTTTGTGTTTTGGATCTGTATTTTTTTTTTAAAAAGCATAAAAACAGCTAAAATCACAGAATTTGTTGGTTTCTCTGCTCCTATGCTATTATTAACCTCAATAACCTTAATTTCCACTCATTTCCAGTCTATTCTGAACACCTCACACCTCACAATAGTGTTTTCATGTCCAAAAGGTTGCACCGAGGTAGCTGGATGACTATGCTAAGCGACACGAGTGGGCGGCACAAACACGTGACCCATCTAGGAGTGACACTGCAGTGGCAGACAGGATGGCAGTTAGAAAAACTAGGCCCCAAACTGTACATAATGCAAAGAAAAAAAAGAAGTGCAAGATGGAATTGTCCTTGGGCCCTCCCACCCACCCTTATGTTGTATAAACAGGACATGCACACTTTAACAAATCAATCATTTCAGCGCCAGGGTCTGCCACACAACTGTGGCTGAAATGATTGGTTCGTTTGGGCCCCCACAAAACAAGCTGGAAATTAATGTGTCCCTGCACAAACTGGCTCTACGGAGGCAAGATGTCATCCTCATCCTCCTCATCCACCGATTCCTCACCCTCTTCAGTGTGTACATCCTCATCCTCACAAAGTATTAACTCGTCCCCACTTGAATCCACCACCACAGGTCCCTCTGTACCTTCTGGAGGCTGGTCTCCCTGGAAGAGCTGATAATTCATTTTGATGAACATCATCTTCTCCACATTCTGTGGAAGCAACCTCCTACGCCTTTCGCTGACAAGGTTCCCGGCTGCACTAAACACTCTTTCGGAGTACACACTGGAGGGGGGGCAACTCAGGTAAAATAGAGCCAGCTTGTACAGGGGCCTCCAAATTGCCTCTTTTTCCTGCCAGTACAGGTATGGACTGTCTGACATGCCTACTTGGATGCTGTCACCGATGTAATCCTCCACCATTCTGTCAATGGTGACAGTATCATATGCAGTGACAGTAGACATGTCAGAAATTGTTGCCAGGTCCTTCAGTCCAGACCAGATGTCCAAACTTGGTCCTGCCTGCCCTGCATCACCGCCAGCGGGTTGCTTAGGATACCTAAGTTTTTTCCTGGCAGCCCCAGTTGCGGGAGAAAATGAAGAAGGAGCCGTTGACGTGTCACGTTCCGCTTCAGCTGACAGTGTGTTCACCAGCAGGTCTTTGCACCTCTGCAGGCTTGTGTCGGCCGGAAAGAGAGACACCACATAGGCTTTAAACCTAGGATCAAGCACGGTGGCCAAAATGTAGTGGTCTGATTTCAACAGATTGACCACCCTGGAATCCTGGCAAAGCGAATGAAGGGCTTCATCCACAAGTCCCACATGCCGAGCGGAATCGCTCCGTCTTAGCTCCTCCTTCACTTTCTCCAGCTGCTTCTGCAAAAGCCTGATGAGGGGAATGACCTGACTCAAGCTGGCTGTGTCTGAACTGACTTCACGTGTGGCAAGTTCGAAGGGCTGGAGAACCTTGCACAACACGGAAATCATTCTCCACTGCGCTTGAGTCAGGTGCATACCCCCTCCTTTGCCTATGTCATAGGTGGATGTATAGGCTTGTATGGCCTTTTGCTGCTCCTCCATCCTCTGAAGCATATAGAGGGTTGAGTTCCACCGCGTCACAACCTCTTGCTTCAGGTGATGGCGGGGCAGGTTCAAGAGTGTTTGCTGGCGCTCCAGTCTTCGGCACGCAGTCGCTGAATGGCGAAAGTGGCCAGAAATTTTTCGGGCCACCCAAAGCGTCTCCTGCACGCCCCTGTCGCTTTTCAGAAAATTCTGCACCACCAAGTTTATTGTGTGAGCAAAACATGGGACGTGCTGGAATTTGCCCAGATGTAATGCCCGCACAATATTGGTGGCGTTGTCAGATATCACAAATCCCCAGGAGAGTCTAAGTGGGGTAAGCCACTGGGCGATGATTTCCCTCAGTTTCTCTAAGAGGTTGTCGGCGGTGTGCCTCTTACTGAAACCGGTGATACACAGCGTAGCCTGCCTTGTAACGAGCTGGCGTTTCTGAGATGCTGCTACTGGTGACGCTGCTGCTGTTGCTGCGTAAGGTGATACATCTACCCAGTGGGCTGTCACAGTCATATAGTCCTTAGTCTGCCCTGTTCCACTTGTCCACATGTCCGTGGTTAAGTGGACATTGTGTACAACGGCATTTTTCAGGACACTGAGGACACTTTTTCTGACGTTTCTGTACAGTCTCGGTATCGCCTGCCTAGTGAAGTGGAATCTAGACGGGATTTGGAACCGGGGACACACTACCTCCATCAATTGTCTAAATCCCACTGCACTAATGGCGGATACCGGACGCACGTCTAACACCAACATAGCAGTCAAGGCCTCAGTTATACGTTTTGCTTCAGGATGACTGCTGTCGTACTTCATCCTCCTCGCTAAGGACTGTTGGAGGGTCAATTGTTTAGTAAAAGTAGTGGTGTTCCTACTTCCTCTCTGGGATGATGAACGACTCCCAGCAGCAGCAACAGCAGCAGCGGCAGCAGTAGGCGTAGCAATGCAGGATCCTCCAGAGGAATCCCGGATAGGAGAGTCAGTCATGCCAGTGACATGGCCTGCAGGACTACTTCCGATCCTGACTAAGGAGGAAATTGACGAGGAGGGAGTTGATGGTGTGGTTTGCAGGCGCTTGGATACAACAGGACAACGGGATTTAGGTGTCCCTGGACTGCTTACGGTCTTAGCCAAAGTTTCTGAACTTGACAGTAACTTTTTATGAACGCGCTGCAGGTGCCGTATAAGGGAGGATGTTCCTAGGTGGTTGACGTCCCTACCCCTACTTATTTCACCTTTACATATGGTACATATGGCAAGACAGTTGTTGTCCGGATTTGGATAGAAATATTGCCAGACCAAAGAGGTGGAATGTTTGGTCTTCTGCCCAGGCATGACCGTGATGGGCTTTTTCATCCCACGGACAACAACTGTCTCCCCCGGAGCCTGATTTAAACAAACCACATCACCATCAGAATCCTCCTCGCCAACTTCCTCCTCAGCGCCAGCTACACCAGTATCCTCATCCTGTTGTACTTCAACAGTGACATCTTCAATTTGCATATCAGCAAGTGGACTGTGGGTGCTCCTTTCAGCACTTGCAGGGGGCGTGCAAATGGTGGAAAGAGCCACCTCTTCCCGTCCAGTGCTGGGAAGGTCAGGCATCGCAACCACCACCACACTTGGACTCTCCTTGGGGATTTGTGATATCTTCTTAGAAAGCACAGTTCTTCGCTGTGCTTTTGCCAGCTTAACTCTTTTGATTTTTTTAGTGGGAGGAGGGCTTCCATCGTCATGTGAAGCTGAACCACTAGTCATGAACATACTAGGGATCGACCTTAGCCGTTCCTTGCCACTCCGTGTCGTAAATGGCATATTGGCAAGTTTACGTTTCTCTTCAGCTGATTTAAATGTCTTTTTCAAGGTCATTTTCCTGAACTTTGCCATTTGGGATTGTATGTGCCCTCTACTATGACATTGGGCATCGGCCTTGGCAGACGACGTTGATGGCATGTTATCGTCTATGTCATGACTAGTGGCAGCAGCTTCAGCACTAGGAGGAAGTGGTTCTTGATCTTTCTCTATTTTATTTTTATCGGAGAAAGTTTGGTCCTCCATTTATGTTATATCGATTTGATATATACGTGCGGCTAAACACAGAAAATAATTTTTTTTTTGGTTTGGACTGGAGTGTACTTTGTGGGTTACAGCACCCTTTAACGGTCAAGCCAGCCGGCCCTTTACTTATGACACAGGCGCACGCTTGGCACTACTTTGTTGATGCACGTGCGGCTACTGCGCACACAATTCACAAACACAGAAAATAATTTTTTTTTGGTTTGGACTGGAGTGTACTTTCGGGGGTTACAGCACCCTTTAACGGTCAAGCCAGCCGGCCCTTTACTTATGACACAGGCGCACGCTTGGCACTACTTTGTTGATGCACGTGCGGCTACTGCGCACACAATTCACAAACACAGAAAATAATTTTTTTTTGTTTTGGACTGGAGTGTACTTTCGGGGGTTACAGCACCCTTTAACGGTCAAGCCAGCCGGCCCTTTACTTATGACACGGGCGCACGCTTGGCACTACTTTGTTGATGCACGTGCGGCTACTGCGCACACAATTCACAAACACAGAAAATAATTTTTTTTTGGTTTGGACTGGAGTGTACTTTCGGGGGTTACAGCACCCTTTAACGGTCAAGCCAGCCGGCCCTTTACTTATGACACAGGCGCACGCTTGGCACTACTTTGTTGATGCACGTGCGGCTACTGCGCACACAATTCACAAACACAGAAAATAATTTTTTTTTGGTTTGGACTGGAGTGTACTTTCGGGGGTTACAGCACCCTTTAACGGTCAAGCCAGCCGGCCCTTTACTTATGACACAGGCGCACGCTTGGCACTACTTTGTTGATGCACGTGCGGCTACTGCGCACACAATTCACAAACACAGAAAATAATTTTTTTTTTGGTTTGGACTGGAGTGTACTTAGGGGGTTACAGCACCCTTTAACGGTCAAGCCAGCCGGCCCTTTACTTATGACACAGGCGCACGCTTGGCACTACTTTGTTGATGCACGTGCGGCTACTGCGCACACAATTCACAAACACAGAAAATAATTTTTTTTGGGTTTGGACTGGAGTGTACTTTCGGGGGTTACAGCACCCTTTAACGGTCAAGCCAGCCGGCCCTTTACTTATGACACGGGCGCACGTTTGGCACTACTTTGTTGATGCACGTGCGGCTACTGCGCACACAATTCACAAACACAGAAAATAATTTTTTTTTGGTTTGGACTGGAGTGTACTTTCGGGGGTTACAGCACCCTTTAACGGTCAAGCCAGCCGGCCCTTTACTTATGACACAGGCGCACGCTTGGCACTACTTTGTTGATGCACGTGCGGCTACTGCGCACACAATTCACAAACACAGAAAATAATTTTTTTTTGGTTTGGACTGGAGTGTACTTTCGGGGGTTACAGCACCCTTTAACGGTCAAGCCAGCCGGCCCTTTACTTATGACACAGGCGCACGCTTGGCACTACTTTGTTGATGCACGTGCGGCTACTGCGCACACAATTCACAAACACAGAAAATAATTTTTTTTTTGGTTTGGACTGGAGTGTACTTTGGGGGTTACAGCACCCTTTAATGGTCAAGCCAGCCGGCCCTTTACTTATGACACAGGCGCACGCTTGGCACTACTTTGTTGATGCACGTGCGGCTACTGCGCACACAATTCACAAACACAGAAAATAATTTTTTTTTTGGTTTGGACTGGAGTGTACTTTCGGGGGTTACAGCACCCTTAACGGTCAAGCCAGCCGGCCCTTTACTTATGACACAGGCGCACGCTTGGCACTACTTTGTTGATGCACGTGCGGCTACTGCGCACACAATTCACAAACACAGAAAATAATTTTTTTTTGGTTTGGACTGGAGTGTACTTTCGGGGGTTACAGCACCCTTTAACGGTCCAGCCAGCCGGCCCTTTATTTATGACACAGGCGCACGCTTGGCACTACTTTGTTGATGCACGTGCGGCTACTGCGCACACAATTCACAAACACAGAAAATAATTTTTTTTTTGGTTTGGACTGGAGTGTACTTTCGGGGGTTACAGCACCCTTAACGGTCAAGCCAGCCGGCCCTTTACTTATGACACAGGTGCACGCTTGGCACTACTTTGTTGATGCACGTGCGGCTACTGCGCACACAATTCACAAACACAGAAAATAATTTTTTTTTTGGTTTGGACTGGAGTGTACTTTCGGGGGTTACAGCACCCTTAACGGTCAAGCCAGCCGGCCCTTTACTTATGACACAGGCGCACGCTTGGCACTACTTTGTTGATGCACGTGCGGCTACTGCGCACACAATTCACAAACACAGAAAATAATTTTTTTTTTGGTTTGGACTGGAGTGTACTTTCGGGGGTTACAGCACCCTTAACAGTCAAGCCAGCCGGCCCTTTACTTATGACACAGGCGCACGCTTGGCACTACTTTGTTGATGCACGTGCGGCTACTGCGCACACAATTCACAAACACAGAAAATAATTTTTTTTTGGTTTGGACTGGAGTGTACTTTCGGGGGTTACAGCACCCTTTAACGGTCAAGCCAGCCGGCCCTTTACTTATGACACAGGCGCACGCTTGGCACTACTTTGTTGATGCACGTGCGGCTACTGCGCACACAATTCACAAACACAGAAAATATATTATTTTTTTAGCACTTGGGGGGAGCACCCCTGATGGACAGAGCACCCCCTGGACAACACTACAGCACTCCTTTAGGACTGGGACACTGCACAGGACTTTGGAGTGGACACAGCCCCTATGGAGAACTGACTGCACAACACAGTCCAGCCAGCCCCTATGGACTTTGAAGTAGTGGACACAGCCCCTATTAACAACAGCAGCACAACACAGCCAGCCCCTATGGACTTTGAAGTAGTGGACAACAGCAGCACTACACTACACTACACTACACAGCCCTAACTCCCACCCTCCCTCTTCACTGTCCACAGCCGAGTGAGAAAATGGCGCCGACGCGGGTACCTTATATAGGATCCAAAACCCGCGAGACTCGGAAGGCGGGATGATGACGTTTTGCCTCGATTTCAGATCCGAGTCAGGCGGGAAAAGTCGAGCCTGACTCGGATCGGACTCGGATCGGGGGGGCTCGGGGGGGTTCGGATTTCAGAAATCCGAACCCGCTCACCCCTAAATTATACATATATAGCATTACTATTTGCGACTATATACATTATCTATATTGATGACGACGGGGCTTGTTAGCCCAGATATGTTAAATAAAACTTTTTTCATCTGATTGAAAATCCTGCAGTGCCGTGTTGAGTTTTGCCTATGGCATTTCATGGTCATTTTGTATTACTTTTACCAAGGGCACGCAGGCAGTTGTATTTCTATTCAAGTGAGTGCCGGACCTATTGCATCTATCTATCTATCTATCTATCTATCTATCTATCTATCTATCTATCTATCTATCTATCTATCTATCTATCTATCTATCTATCTATCTATCTATCTATCTATCTGTCTGTCTGTCTGTCTGTCTGTCTGTCTGTCTGTCTGTCTGTCTGACTGTCTGTCTGTCTATCTATCTATCTTATATATATTATATATACTGTTACTATTTGTTAATACAGTATATATATATATATATATATATATATTATATATATATATACAGTATATATTATATATATATATATTATATATATATATATATATATACACACACATATGCATATCACTACTATATTATATATAACAATACTATATCATTACAGTCTCAAGAATAATTGTTGAGCTATCTCTTGTATTAATTCACAATTTAGTAAAATAAAGAAAAAGTCCACACAAAGAGACACGCAGAGAACAAAGATTAGGAAACATAAATCTCATAGAGCTGTATCAGAACTGCAACTGAAATTACAATTACCATAGCAGTGACACATATTCAACACACAGAATACTTTCACAATCATTTCTGAACAGTAGTTATAGAATAGATATATAATATAATAGTAGCAAACATTTTTAGATGAACTAAGTGATTTTTCCCCTTTAAAGTCAGATTAAACAAATTATTGTGCAAATTGTTTTCGGAAACATTTAGGAGCACCTACCAGCGTGTGTGTTCCTGAAGCTGCTGTGAAGACTGGGCAAGAACAGGTTCACCAGCATTTACCTAATCAAACTGGAAAGTCTAAAGACAGTACTTCTTTTGTATCTAATGACTAAATTAGGAATACAGGGCCTCATTCAGAGGCTGCTCCATCGTGCGCATGCGCGAGACTCGTATAGCGACGGGGAAGCCGTCGCTCCAGGTCTCGCACCAAAGGGGGCGTGCTGTCAATGGTGAGTGACAGCACGCCCCATTTGGTGGGCGTGCCGGGGCGTGGCTGGTCAGACGGAGGCGTTCCCATGGGAACGCCTACCGTCTGGGGCCGACCACACTGACATCACTAGTGATGTCAGTGGGAGTGTTTTTGGCTCTGATAGAGCCAAAAGCACTCCAGGCTTGCGGCAGACGAAACCCTACCACATCGCGACCATCTTTTAGGACGCTCGCATAAGCTGTGGGTCGTCACCCACAGCTATGCGAGCGACCAGGAGGCCGCTCCAATTTCAGCTAGGACGGCCCTGATTCAGAGCGAGCGCTCTCGTCAGAGCGTCCGGCTCTGAATCAGGCCCACAGTTATAGAGCTTTCAATTACCAAGCAAAGCATAAATACAGAAATTTCAGGGGCAAACGTACAAAATACTACAATAGCCCCCCTTTCTTTAGCTCAGCACTGCAAAATAAACAATACAGTGTGCACACACTTGTTATAGCCTTAAACAAATGGGGGCCGGTCTGTTGAGGGGGTGAGTGTGTAGATGAGGGCAGTATATTCCCTCCTTTTAGGGCCTGGACATGCTTTTGCAAGCCGCTGAGCGGAGCAGGGTCAGCAACAGAAATCTTGGTGAATGACACACCATCCATCCCTCTGCACTAGGTACAGGCCAGTCAGTTTGGAAGTCTTTTCTTATCTATATGGTGGTTTCTCTGCCATGGGGAACCTCTGAAGAATTGAGCCTCACTGAGCAGAGTCTTCAGCTGGTATTCACTATTCATGTAGATCATACTGTCTGGAAGATGCCTGTTTACGTAGAAATATAACCAATGTCATCATCATAACCAGATAATGTATAGTAACAGAAGTTTTTGTGCAGGGCAAAATGTGAATTTCCCTGATCAAACTATTTAGGTGTCTCTATAGGCCTCCGGCTTACTCCAGACCCTCTTACATCTCGCCATCCTAAAGCACCCCTGTGGTTCTCCAGGCTCCCTATGTCTCTTCATCTCATGGGTTCCATGTTTCTCCATCTCCAGGCCCCCTTGTCTGTCTCCAGGTCCTCATATGTCTCTCCTTCCCCAGACCCACCTGTAGCTCTCAGCCTCATTCCCTCAGCTCCAGTGTGTCTCAGACCCATTCCCCCAGACCCAGTGTGTGTCAGCCTCATTCCCCATAGCCCCAGTGTGTGTCTCAACCCCATTTCACAGCCCCAGCCCAGGTGTGTGTCTCAGCCCCAGTGTTTGTCAGCCTCAATCCCCCCAGCCACAGTGTGTGTGTCTCAACCTCATTCCCCAGCCACAGTGTGTGTAAGCCTCATATACCCCCTTATTCCCCCCAGCCCAAGTGTATGTCTTAACTCCATTCCTCACCCCCAGTGTGTGTCTCAGCCCCAGTGTGTGTCAGTCTCATCGCCCCATCCCCAGTGCATGTCAGCCTCATTCCCCCTGCCCCAGTGTGTGTCAGCCTCATCCCCCCCAGCCCCATTGTGTGTCCCAGCCTCATTCCCCCCAGCCCCAGCATGTCAGCCTCATTCTCCCCCCCAGCCCCAGCATGTGTCTCAGCCCCAACGAGTCAGCCTCATTCCCCCCAGCATGTGTCAGCCTCATCCCCCCCAGGCCCAGCGTGTGTCAGCCTCATTTTCCCCCCAGCATTTCTCAGCCCCAGTTCATGTCAGCCTCATTCCCCCCAGCATGTGTCAGCCTCATCCCCCCAGCCCCAGTTCATGTCAGCCTTATTCTCCCCCCAGTCCCAGCTTGTGTCATCCTCATTTTCCCCCAGCCCCTGTGTGTCAGCCTCACTCTCCTCCCAGTCTCAGCGTGTGTCAGCCTCCCTCTCCTCCAGCCCTAGCATGTGTCTCAGCCTTGCCCTTCATCCCCCTGTGCCGTCTCTGCCACAGCCACTTACATGCAGCTCCTCTGTTTGGCTACCCAGACGCTGGTTGCTTGTCTTGGCGTCGCCATGTAGGAGTAGTCAGCAGTGGCTGACAGGCTCTACAAAGGCTTGTGGGAGGAGCTGCTGTGGCTGGGCATGCGCAGCAGCTCCCCCGTCGGCCATATTTTTTAGTTTTCTTTTCTTTTTAACCTAATCACTGGCTTCTGCACTTACGCAGAACTGAAACTGCACAGTGCAGCCCACGGCAGTGGGACAGCCGGGGTGAGGGGTAGAGAAGGCCGTGTGTGATGTGAGGTGAGGTGAGGAGGGGTAGGGGTCAGACTGATGAAAGGCCGGACGGCCGCCGTGCAGCTGCCCGACCAGAGCTGATTGCTTTAGCATGATGGGGGAGAGCCGGAGGGGGGATAGTCATTGAAGGGTGCAGGGAGGGCGACTGGCGACTGGCCCAGTGGGAATTAGTCCTTAGGGTGGTATCTTCATTTCATTTAATGAGACCAAACCTCGTGATGTACAAGGATAAATAAAGCTAAACCATGGAATTAGTTATCTGCAAGATGGATGCTCATTGGTTCAAACTACTCCATGTCCAGTAATGGGCACTGCATCCCTCTATACATCACAATAGTTCACTGTCCTTTCCAAAAGGGCAATTAATAAAACATGTACCTGAGACTTCATCAGCTGGTTTTGGTTCAATAGTAAGATTCTGCTGAGCAATGACTTCATGAATATCACTTTATTTGTAGCTACAGTAATTCCTTACAACGATCTGCATTGGTCATTTCCTTTTAATTAGGATGACACGTCTCGGAAAAGGACAAGATCGGCAAGTAAGAACTCCACAAAAAAAATATTCTAAGTGGAGGCACTCATGGAGTTGAATGAATTGTGTGTGTTAAAAAAAATTCATTATTTTATTAATATGCATTAAAATAAGTTACACTCAAAATAGGCTGAAATATTAAAACATCACAATGATGTATGAATAACTTGAATAAAGAATATTAGTTCGGTTATTTACATTTATAATGATTATCATTTTATTTGTTGAAATAGGTGTACTGTAATAGCATCACACCAGTGTATGCATCTTGCCCTGTAGGAGGAATGTTCTGACTTCTTCGTAAATCGCAAATTCGGACTTCTAACTTGAAGTGTAACCTTTCAGACACTCACTTTATGTGTAACATGTTTGTGACTTGTTATGTTTGTTTGCTTATTTGTACTGTCAACGGAGCATGGCAAAAGTCAAATCTTGTCCTTTTTCACCCTTCTTTCCATAATGCTGCTGCCCACCCCATTTTCCTCTTGCGTCGCTCTAACTCTGCTACCAACTTGTTACAGTTACTAAATTGTCCCCCATAGACTAAAATCTAAACTTCTAAACACTCCCCTACAAACACTTCAACACCCTTCTCCTCCCTAGATCTCCAGACTTATTTTCGTGCATACTTTCTACTGCCAATTTCACTCTGCCAGTGACTGCGCCTCTCCTCCTCCTGAACATCTGTTCCTGCTCCTGCCTTCAGGATTTCTCCTACTCTGCTCCCAACCTCTTGAACACCCTCCCATGCAGAGGCAGTTCAAGAGAGGAGTGGGCCCGTGTGCAGGCTCCGATCTGGGCCCCTCCTCTCCTGCGGTGCAGTAGACTCAGGCATTGTTGCAGAGTCTACTGTGCAAGTGCAGGTCTCCGGAAACATGGTGCCCACACCGCGTTCCCAGGACATGTCTACTGTGTATGTGCAATTTACAAGAAAATGGCCGCGGTGGCTATTTTCCCGGTGATTTTTGCAGCCAGCACTGGGCAGATGGAGCGGTAAGTATTTCTATATGGGTGCAGTGTGTGTGGCTACATGTGCACGGCACAGCTTGCACCCATTATAGACAGAATGGGGAGGAGCAATGTGAATCACGTCATCGGCGCCCCGCCCCTGTGATGGTTAGCCATCATTAATATATTTTCAAAGATGAGGACGGGGCCGCAATAATGCAATTCACGTCATCATCACCCGCACCCCGCCAACTTCACAGCTGGGCAGGGGGATTTGGGGGATTTGCCCACTTTACCGGGAGCTGGGACACACTCCCCCAAATTTGGGAGTCTCCAGCAACTTCTGTGAGAATGGGCAATTATGATGTGAATTATTATGATGATGTCTATGCTATTTTGCACTTATGCAATGCGTTGTATATTTTACCCCTACGTGAGGTGCTATGGAACTCTTGTGGCAACATATAAACAAATTATAATAATAATACTGTTTTATTTATGTTACTGTATATGCTGCGTATTCCCTTTATGGGCTCCGGCCCAACTTGTGTTCTGCAATGTTTACCTCTGTTTCCTTTTTTCTTTTCTGTATGCCCTTTTTTAACTTGTGCATGATTTTTTTCAATAAAATACTAATGTATAAAAAAACAGTTTTATATAGGGGTGTTTTAACGGGATGCGTTTAAGATCCTGACAACTGGGATGCCATCTGCCGGAACCTCGGCATCGGAATCCCGATCGCCGAGACAACACCAGTGCCGAAATCCTGAAATACTCGGGATGCCGACGCCGGCAGACGGCATCCTGTTCATAAGGACACCGGGGAAATGTAGGTATCAGCTGCGCGGGGGAGGCGAGTTAGGTTTAGGCAGCCCGGGGGACTTAAGGTTATGCTGCTGGAGGGGGAAGTTAGGGTTAGGCTCCAGGCAGGGGGGTTAGGTTTAGGCACCACCTGGGGGGATAGGGTTAGGCACTAAGGGGGTAGGGTTAGGATTAGGCACTTACAGGGAGGGTTAGGGTGCAGGGAAGGGAGGGTTAGTATAAGGCTGCAGGAAAAAAGGGTTAGGGGGTAGATAGGACAGGGGAACATTACTTACCATTCCACTGTCAGATTTGAACCATCGGGATGCCGCTGTCAGTGTACTGACAGCCGGCATCCCGTCCATCGGTATTTCATACCGATTCTGTTTTAACAAGTGAGGGGATAGTGTGCAAATATTTAGCATGAGCTCCCTCACATATGGTGTTGACATCTGCATACAATCCAGCACCGACGCTGGCACTGTGTCAGAGCCTTTGCTATTTTCTGTGCATGTGCCATATTTTTGCCAGTTTCTTAGAAAATATATTTCTGGCAACATATTTCTGGTCAGACCTTGCTATTGGTGCAGGGTGGGCATCCAGATCCTCCTCATGGACCCTTGTGCATAGCACACACTGCACCAATTGTAGATACGCCAGTTGTGTTATACCCCTGCTAGGCTAACAAAGTGGGCGCTTAGGGCCCGGCGGGTCCCTGGGGACCCGCAGCATCGGTGGTGCTTACATCAGGACCCGTGTCAATGAAGGAGCTGGCAGCTAGGCAGTACTAATAATGAGTCCCACAGTAGTGGTAGTGCCACTTAATCAGTGCCAACAGTAGTGGTAGGGCCCCTTATGCAGTGACCCCAGTAGTGGTGCCCCTTATGCAGTATCCCCAGTAGTGGTGCCCCTTATGCAGTTTTCCCAGTAGTGGTAGTGCCCCTTATGCAGTGCCCACAGTGGTAATGCCCCTTATGCAGGGCCCCCAGTAGTGGTAGTGCCCCTTATGTAGTGATCCCAGTAGTGGTGCCACTTATGCAGTGCCCCCAGTCGTGGTGCCCCTTATGCAGTTCCCCCAGTAGTGGTAGTGCCCCTAAAACAGTGCCCACAGTGGTAATGCCCCTTATGCAGTGCCTCCAGTAGTGGTAGTGCCCCTTATGCAGTGCCCACAGTAATGGTAGTGCCCCTTATGCAGTGACCCCAGGAGTGGTGCCCCTTATGCAGTTCCCCCAGTAATGGTAGTGCCCCTTATACAGTGTCCATAGTGGTAATGCCCGTTATGCAGTGCCCCCAGTAGTTTTAGTGCCCCTTATGCAGTGCCCATAGTGCTAGTGTCCCTTATTCAGTGACCCCAGTAGTGGTGCCCTTTATTCAGTGCCCCAGTAGTGGTGCCCCTTATGCAGTTTTTCCAGGAGTGGTTCCCCCTGTAGAAGTAATGCCCGCAGTATGAATGCCCCCTGTAGTAGTGCCAATAGTAATACCCCCAGTAGTAGTGCCCCCAATAGTACTGCCCCCAAGTAAATGCCCCCAATAGTAATGCCCCTGAGTAAATGCCCCTAGTAGTAGTGCCCCCAACAGTAATGCCCCCAAGTAAATGCCCCTAGTAGTAGTGCCCCCTAGTAAATGTCCCCAATAGTAATGCCCCCGAGCAAATGCCGCTAGTAGTAGTGCCCCCAATAGTAATGCCCTAAGTAAATGCCCCCAGTAGTAGTGCCCCAATAGTAATGCCCCCAAGTTAATGCACCCAGAAGTTATGCTCCCAATATGAAGCCACTTACACAAAAAAAAACAATACCTTAAGCCCCGCTCCTGCTTCTGCTGCCTCAGGTCCTCCTGGCTGCTCCGCAGATCTATGGGAGAGACGTCATGACGTCTCTCCCATCGTGCCCATGAGGGGAGCCGGAAGCCAGAGCTCAAGAGTGAGCTCCAGCCTCTGGCTGGCACTGCGGGGAGGGAACCGGACACCTGCTGGTAACAAAATCTCAGCAGGCAAATGGAGCCTCCCCATGGCGCCGGGCTGAGGTGGGTTGGAGAAGGTGGAACTGGTTCCGTCTTCAAATAGAAGTGACTGAATGCAGTTCCGTCACATTCTGAACCACTTTAACCCCTGTATGGCACTCACTGCGACACTTTCTGCTTTATATGGTGCTCACTGTGACACTCTGCATTATTTGGCGCTCACTGCAACGCTATTTGTATTATATGGTGCTCACTGCGACACTCTCTGCTTTATATGGCGCTCACTGAGATGCTATCTGCATTATATGGTGCTCACTGCGACGCAAACTACATTATATGGTGCTCACTGCGACGCTATCTGCATTATATGGCGCACACTGCGACACTATCTGCATTATATGGTGCTCACTGCAACACTCTCTGCTTTATATGTCGCTCACTGAGATGCTATCTGCATTATATGGCGCTTACTGCGATGCTCTCTGCGTTATATGGTGCTCACTGCAAAGCTCTCTGCATTATATGGCGCTCACTGCCATGCTCTCTGCATTATATGGTACTTACTGTGATGATCTCTGCATTATATGGTGCTTACAGTGACGCTCTCTGCATTATATGGTACTTACTGCAACGCTCTCTGCATTATATGGCGCTCACTGTGACACTCTGCATTATATGGTGCTCACTGCGTCGCTCTCTGCCTTATATGGTACTTACTGCAATGCTCTCTGCATTATATGGCGCTCACGGCAATGCTCTCTGCATTATATGGTGCTTACTGCGACGCTCTCTGCATTATATGGTATTTACTGCGATGCTCTCTGCATTATATGGCGCTCATTGTGATGCTCTCTGCATTATATGAGACTTTCCCACAAGACTACACCCCTTTTTCGGTTGTGCACCTTCGGCGTGCAGATAGCCACTTGCTTGCAGCGGGATGGGAGCCCCAAAGCATATTGTTGCACCTGGGCTCACCACTCTCATTCGTTCTGCCACTGCGGTGACTGGGCTGTTTATTGGAGTGTCCATGTGCATTTTTACTTCCGGGCCCTGGCAGACTGTCAGCTCATTGATGCTGGACAGGTATCTGAGAGTCTCCCATTGTGTACAGTATCTGGAAAGGGCTCAGAGATCCACTCAAGAGCCGCCCATGGTTGTAGATTGAAGGCTGAGAGAGGAAGTGGAGGGAACTACCTAAGCCCTGAGAGGGGACAGCCAGAGAGCTCTGAGCTGTCAGAGAAGTCAGAGGATGAAGGGTCCCAGGATTGGGAGCAGGATCTGACAGATCTTGGAGGATCAGGTCTGTGATGATAATAATGCCCTGCTCCCCTCACAGATAGTAATAGAGATTCAGGGCCGAATTCAATTAGAAGCGAAAAGTTAGTTTCCGCAATATTTTTTCCGATGACGTAATTTTCACTGATTCCATTTATCCCGTATTCAATGTGCCTGACTTTTCGCTGGTGTGAAAAATTTGCACCTTGTAACCAGCGGAAACGTTTCGCCTATGAATACCTGGCAGAAAAAGTGCAGAATCGGGGTTTTGGAGTGCAAAATTGTGGCAACTTTCCTATACCCTTTTTACACCCCCTTGATGCTAATTGCATCAAAAAACGCTAAAAAAACCCACAAAAGACACCCCAAAAAAACACTTTGAAAACTGGGCAAAAAAAGTGGGGGTACAAAATAAAAAACTAGCGAAATAGCCTTTGGGGGGGTCTGCAAGTATGGGGGAGGTGTTTTTTAAATTGCAGGTGTTTGCTGAAGGTGCGTTTTTGGCGCTTTTTAATGTTTTACTTTAGCAACTTTAAAATACGCTTGCACCCATTTTCATGTACCCCAAATTTGATGGAACTTAACTTATTAATCTTAATAAACTAAGTACTGGAGATCTGTGACAACACTGAGGACAGACAATAATGGCTGACAGGCTATGAACTCTGACAGGCAGCATATACAGCTCTAACCAGTAACTCCAGGAATACCTTCACCTGACAAATACAGTTATCTTATACTGAATTACTACCTAATGAGCTAACTGGATGCTACTATTCAATAAACGCCATAGTAATTAATAAATGCACCATCGCAGCAGGGCCATGCACATAGAGACACTCATAATGGGTAATTAGAATGTGTGGGTAGATAAATTAAAACGGTAAAGCTTTAAAGTAAATAGTTGCTTCATGCATATTGCAGTGTCCTAAACCTCTACTCAGGGCCGTGTAGTGTGAGCCATTATGGGAAGCTTTCGATGGTAGTAATATTGAGAATATGTGTAGAAGTATTTTACTGCTTAACTTTGTGACATTAAATTAAATTTCCTGCCATTTGTTGTGCATATTTTGGTATCACCTAGAATGTGTTTTAATGTTTAACAAATATATTACATTGATACTTACCTAACTGTGTTTAAAGCTAAAGCTTTTATTACTAAGGAGGAAGCGATCCAGTCAAACACAACTGTATGTTTTTTATTAACCTGTGTGATTCTTGGGTCTGGGGTCAGGTTACCTTCACCTCTATGTCAAGGAAGAAAGAATCTGTTGCATTTGTAGGAAGTTACCCAAAATACTGGATAACAAAGGTGGGTGTCACATTATGTAAAAAAATAATGCATTTGTTTTGTCTGAAAATTGATTAACCTGGCGTCAGTCAGGTTGGGTCATTATGACCCGGGCAGTTTTCACTTGTGTGTATTTTTTTGTAATGTAATGCAATGTTGCGTTGCACCCAAGGTCACGGTCTATTCTTCCTTTGTTAATGTCACCTCTCCTTTCACTAGGTTTCTTTATCACCCCCAAAAAGAAAAAGAACAGGGGAAAAAGGTGATAGTGTAATACTGTGGTGACACAGAAATAAATCTGACTTACAATGGGACACTCACATTTCATAAAACTAATCAGGCCTCTCACATCACCTCACTGATATACAGCAATGAACTCCTGTTAAATATTCAGTCTCCTTCACAATAAAATCTTCCAGTAAAATTAGAAATGTTAAACATCAGCATATCGCATCGCCATATTGATGCAAACATAAAGTAGTGACACCAAATCTTTCACTGGGATAAAAAGTAGAGGCTTCCGGACACCAAACCACTCACCACCACCACAGATCCAGTGGTATCAAAAAATATTAATCTCCACCAAATTGGGTGCAAAGCAATTTTCCTAAGCTACTCCTTTTTGATTGTGGACAGCGCCGTAGTGAGACTTTATTTCTATTCTATTTACATTTAGGAATAAGTAAGGAGTTCCCTTAGTCTATCACTGGCTGCAGTTTCACTTGCGCAGATTAAGGACAAACCTGTTTTTGATGTAATGCGATGTTGCCAAACTTCTCAGTAGCTGGAGTTAAGATCCCTCACTTGTTTTTCGCCACAGCTTAGTTGACGTGTGACTGCACAGGGAGATAGACGCGTGCAAACGTCAAAAAGGTAATTATGACCCAACCTTACAGTCGATGTTACAATTTTGTGTCAAATAAGTGTAGTGTTTATTGTTTATGTTTTTTGTTATTTATAGGTTTTTCTTCTGAAAGGCAACGTATTTTATCTTATTTAGAGGAATCCGATTCAGAATAAAGTGACCATTCGACAGAAAGTCAGGTACAGTAAATGAAGATCACGTTAGTATATGCAGCCAGCAGAGTTACACAGAGCAGGAGGTTTCTGACAGTGATGATGATAATATACCTCTGAGCGCACTATAGCATCAAATACGTTCCTCAGTATCTAGTCATCCTCAGCAAGATTCTTCAAGCACAAACACCCGCCAGACTTCAGAAATCCAGGTATGAACATCACAATATGTTGGCAAAGACCGGACTAAGGCCCTCATTCAGAGCCGTTCGCTATTTGCGGTCGTTCGTTCAAAAACAAGGGGTGGCTATTCAAATGATCCGTTTGCAAATTGCAGTTTGTTCACACCTCTAAGTCTGAACGAGCGAGCAAAACATACGCTCGTTTATTTAATAAAAATGCCCCCTGGCCGCTCGCACCATACGTCATGTCCGCTATTTATTAGATTAATCGAGTACATCGTACAGCGTATGAACTGCTCGCTATTCTTGTGGTTGGTTTTTTCAACCGCTATTTTGCGAGCAGTTCTCAGTTAAAAAAAACCCAGTGACGTGGTCAATGACGCTGCTGTATTAATTATGCACTCCCTTAAAACGCCCGTTTTGACCTTTAAGCACGCCTGCGTGCGAATTCCACTCCCCCGTTTTCCAGCACCTTCCCCTGTTACCACACACATACGCCTCATTCTGTCACTCAAAATAGCAGGCACTCGCTATATAGCGTACAAACAATTTTCGGCCGCACTGACTGGTTCACGCATGCGTACTAAAAACTGTACGCATGCGCAGATGTGCGAACATCGTTCGGAACAAGCGTACTGCCGCTAGTGAGCGGCTCTGAATGAGGGCCTAAGTGGCAAATGCAACCTTTTCGGCAGAATGTAAGTACTCGGCTGGAAAATATAATATATCAAGTTTGTCCTGCTTTAAAAGATTGCAAGACCACCTACACATACACAAACTGTAACAAGTTTATTTGCCCCGAACATATTGTTCCGTACTGCAGCAAATGTGGTGATATGCTGCAAGAACATGATTAGTATAAAGTAGGGGTGTGCACCAGCCACTTTTCGTGTTTTGTGTTTTGGTTTTGGATCTGGATATTTCTACGTGTTTTGGATCTGGATTGGTTTTGCCTAGGGGTGAGCGGGTTCGGATTTCTGAAATCCGAACCCCCCCGAGCCCCCCCGATCCGAGTCTGATCCGAGTCAGGCTCGACTTTTCCCGCCTGACTCGGATCTGAAATCGAGGCAAAACGTCATCATCCCGCCTTCCGAGTCTCGCGGGTTTTGGATCCTATATAAGGTACCCGCGTCGGCGCCATTTTCTCACTCGGCTGTGGACAGTGAAGAGGGAGGGTGGGAGTTAGGGCTGTGTAGTGTAGTGTAGTGTAGTGCTGCTGTTGTCCACTACTTCAAAGTCCATAGGGGCTGGCTGTGTTGTGCTGTGCTGCTGTTGTTAATAGGGGCTGTGTCCACTACTTCAAAGTCCATAGGGGCTGGCTGGACTGTGTTGTGCAGTCAGTTCTCCATAGGGGCTGTGTCCACTCCAAAGTCCTGTGCAGTGTCCCAGTCCTAAAGGAGTGCTGTAGTGTTGTCCAGGGGGTGCTCTGTCCATCAGGGGTGCTCCCCCCAAGTGCTAAAAAAATAATATATTTTCTGTGTTTGTGAATTGTGTGCGCAGTAGCCGCACGTGCATCAACAAAGTAGTGCCAAGCGTGCGCCTGTGTCATAAGTAAAGGGCCGGCTGGCTTGACCGTTAAAGGGTGCTGTAACCCCCGAAAGTACACTCCAGTCCAAACCCAAAAAAAATTATTTTCTGTTTGTGAATTGTGTGCGCAGTAGCCGCACGTGCATCAACAAAGTAGTGCCAAGCGTGCGCCTGTGTCATAAGTAAAGGGCCGGCTGGCTTGACCGTTAAGGGTGCTGTAACCCCCGAGAGTACACTCCAGTCCAAACCAAAAAAAAAATTATTTTCTGTGTTTGTGAATTGTGTGCGCAGTAGCCGCACGTGCATCAACAAAGTAGTGCCAAGCGTGCGCCTGTGTCATAAGTAAAGGGCCGGCTGGCTTGACCGTTAAAGGGTGCTGTAACCCCCAAAGTACACTCCAGTCCAAACCAAAAAAAAAATTATTTTCTGTGTTTGTGAATTGTGTGCGCAGTAGCCGCACGTGCATCAACAAAGTAGTGCCAAACGTGCGCCTGTGTCATAAGTAAAGGGCCGGCTGGCTTGACCGTTAAGGGTGCTGTAACCCCCGAAAGTACACTCCAGTCCAAACCCAAAAAAAAATTATTTTCTGTGTTTGTGAATTGTGTGCGCAGTAGCCGCACGTGCATCAACAAAGTAGTGGCAAGCGTGCACCTGTGTCATAAGTAAAGGGCCGGCTGGCTTGACCGTTAAGGGTGCTGTAACCCCCGAAAGTACACTCCAGTCCAAACCAAAAAAAAAATTATTTTCTGTGTTTGTGAATTGTGTGCGCAGTAGCCGCACGTGCATCAACAAAGTAGTGCCAAGCGTGCGCCTGTGTCATAAGTAAAGGGCCGGCTGGCTTGACCGTTAAAGGGTGCTGTAACCCCCAAAGTACACTCCAGTCCAAACCAAAAAAAAAATTATTTTCTGTGTTTGTGAATTGTGTGCGCAGTAGCCGCACGTGCATCAACAAAGTAGTGCCAAGCGTGCGCCTGTGTCATAAGTAAAGGGCCGGCTGGCTTGACCGTTAAAGGGTGCTGTAACCCCCGAAAGTACACTCCAGTCCAAACCAAAAAAAAATTATTTTCTGTGTTTGTGAATTGTGTGCGCAGTAGCCGCACGTGCATCAACAAAGTAGTGCCAAGCGTGCGCCTGTGTCATAAGTAAAGGGCCGGCTGGCTTGACCGTTAAAGGGTGCTGTAACCCCCAAAGTACACTCCAGTCCAAACCAAAAAAAAAATTATTTTCTGTGTTTGTGAATTGTGTGCGCAGTAGCCGCACGTGCATCAACAAAGTAGTGCCAAGCGTGCGCCTGTGTCATAAGTAAAGGGCCGGCTGGCTTGACCGTTAAAGGGTGCTGTAACCCCCGAAAGTACACTCCAGTCCAAACCAAAAAAAAATTATTTTCTGTGTTTGTGAATTGTGTGCGCAGTAGCCGCACGTGCATCAACAAAGTAGTGCCAAGCGTGCGCCTGTGTCATAAGTAAAGGGCCGGCTGGCTTGACCGTTAAAGGGTGCTGTAACCCCCAAAGTACACTCCAGTCCAAACCAAAAAAAAAATTATTTTCTGTGTTTGTGAATTGTGTGCGCAGTAGCCGCACGTGCATCAACAAAGTAGTGCCAAGCGTGCGCCTGTGTCATAAGTAAAGGGCCGGCTGGCTTGACCGTTAAAGGGTGCTGTAACCCCCGAAAGTACACTCCAGTCCAAACCAAAAAAAAATTATTTTCTGTGTTTGTGAATTGTGTGCGCAGTAGCCGCACGTGCATCAACAAAGTAGTGCCAAGCGTGCGCCTGTGTCATAAGTAAAGGGCCGGCTGGCTTGACCGTTAAGGGTGCTGAAACCCCCGAGAGTACACTCCAGTCCAAACCAAAAAAAAAATTATTTTCTGTGTTTGTGAATTGTGTGCGCAGTAGCCGCACGTGCATCAACAAAGTAGTGCCAAGCGTGCGCCTGTGTCATAAGTAAAGGGCCGGCTGGCTTGACCGTTAAAGGGTGCTGTAACCCCCAAAGTACACTCCAGTCCAAACCAAAAAAAAAATTATTTTCTGTGTTTGTGAATTGTGTGCGCAGTAGCCGCACGTGCATCAACAAAGTAGTGCCAAGCGTGCGCCTGTGTCATAAGTAAAGGGCCGGCTGGCTTGACCGTTAAAGGGTGCTGTAACCCCCGAAAGTACACTCCAGTCCAAACCAAAAAAAAATTATTTTCTGTGTTTGTGAATTGTGTGCGCAGTAGCCACATGTGCATCAACAAAGTAGTGCCAAGCGTGCGCCTGTGTCATAAGTAAAGGGCCGGCTGGCTTGACCGTTAAGGGTGCTGTAACCCCCGAGAGTACACTCCAGTCCAAACCAAAAAAAAAATTATTTTCTGTGTTTGTGAATTGTGTGCGCAGTAGCCGCACGTGCATCAACAAAGTAGTGCCAAGCGTGCGCCTGTGTCATCAGTAAAGGGCCGGCTGGCTTGACCCTTAAGGGTGCTGTAACCCCCGAGAGTACACTCCAGTCCAAACCAAATAAAAAATTATTTTCTGTGTTTAGCCGCACGTATATATCAAATCGATATAACATAAATGGAGGACCAAACTTTCTCCGATAAAAATAAAATAGAGAAAGATCAAGAACCACTTCCTCCTAGTGCTGAAGCTGCTGCCACTAGTCATGACATAGACGATAACATGCCATCAACGTCGTCTGCCAAGGCCGATGCCCAATGTCATAGTAGAGGGCACATACAATCCCAAATGGCAAAGTTCAGGAAAATGACCTTGAAAAAGACATTTAAATCAGCTGAAGAGAAACGTAAACTTGCCAATATGCCATTTACGACACGGAGTGGCAAGGAACGGCTAAGGTCGATCCCTAGTATGTTCATGACTAGTGGTTCAGCTTCACATGACGATGGAAGCCCTCCTCCCACTAAAAAAATCAAAAGAGTTAAGCTGGCAAAAGCACAGCGAAGAACTGTGCTTTCTAAGAAGATATCACAAATCCCCAAGGAGAGTCCAAGTGTGGTGGTGGTTGCGATGCCTGACCTTCCCAGCACTGGACGGGAAGAGGTGGCTCTTTCCACCATTTGCACGCCCCCTGCAAGTGCTGAAAGGAGCACCCACAGTCCACTTGCTGATATGCAAATTGAAGATGTCACTGTTGAAGTACAACAGGATGAGGATACTGGTGTAGCTGGCGCTGAGGAGGAAGTTGGCGAGGAGGATTCTGATGGTGATGTGGTTTGTTTAAATCAGGCTCCGGGGGAGACAGTTGTTGTCCGTGGGATGAAAAAGCCCATCACGGTCATGCCTGGGCAGAAGACCAAACATTCCACCTCTTTGGTCTGGCAATATTTCTATCCAAATCCGGACAACAACTGTCTTGCCATATGTACCATTTGTAAAGGTGAAATAAGTAGGGGTAGGGACGTCAACCACCTAGGAACATCCTCCCTTATACGGCACCTGCAGCGCGTTCATAAAAAGTTACTGTCAAGTTCAGAAACTTTGGCTAAGACCGTAAGCAGTCCAGGGACACCTAAATCCCGTTGTCCTGTGGTATCCAAGTGCCTGCAAACCACACCGTCAACTCCCTCCTCGTCAATTTCCTCCTTAGTCAGGATCGGAAGTAGTCCTGCAGGCCATGTCACTGGCATGACTGACTCTCCTATCCGGGATTCCTCTGGAGGATCCTGCATTGCTACGCCTACTGCTGCCGCTGCTGCTGTTGCTGCTGCTGGGAGTCGTTCATCATCCCAGAGAGGAAGTAGGAACACCACTACTTTTACTAAACAATTGACCCTCCAACAGTCCTTAGCGAGGAGGATGAAGTACGACAGCAGTCATCCTGAAGCAAAACTTATAACTGAGGCCTTGACTGCTATGTTGGTGTTAGACGTGCGTCCGGTATCCGCCATTAGTGCAGTGGGATTTTGACAATTGATGGAGGTAGTGTGTCCCCGGTTCCAAATCCCGTCTAGATTCCACTTCACTAGGCAGGCGATACCGAGACTGTACAGAAACGTCAGAAAAAGTGTCCTCAGTGTCCTGAAAAATGCCGTTGTACACAATGTCCACTTAACCACGGACATGTGGACAAGTGGAACAGGGCAGACTAAGGACTATATGACTGTGACAGCCCACTGGGTAGATGTATCACCTTATGCAGCAACAGCAGCAGCTTCACCAGTAGCAGCATCTCAGAAACGCCAGCTCGTTACAAGGCAGGCTACGCTGTGTATCACCGGTTTCAGTAAGAGGCACACCGCCGACAACCTCTTAGAGAAACTGAGGGAAATCATCGCCCAGTGGCTTACCCCACTTAGACTCTCCTGGAGATTTGTGATATCTGACAACGCCACCAATATTGTGCGGGCATTACATCTGGGCAAATTCCAGCACGTCCCATGTTTTGCTCACACAATAAACTTGGTGGTGCAGAATTTTCTGAAAAGCGACAGGGGCGTGCAGGAGACGCTTTGGGTGGCCCGAAAAATTTCTGGCCACTTTCGCCATTCAGCGACTGCGTGCCGAAGACTGGAGCACCAGCAAACACTCTTGAACCTGCCACGCCATCACCTGAAGCAAGAGGTTGTGACGCGGTGGAACTCAACCCTCTATATGCTTCAGAGGATGGAGGAGCAGCAAAAGGCCATACAAGCCTATACATCCACCTATGACATAGGCAAAGGAGGGGGTATGCACCTGACTCAAGCGCAGTGGAGAATGATTTCCGTGTTGTGCAAGGTTCTCCAGCCCTTCGAACTTGCCACACGTGAAGTCAGTTCAGACACAGCCAGCTTGAGTCAGGTCATTCCCCTCATCAGGCTTTTGCAGAAGCAGCTGGAGAAAGTGAAGGAGGAGCTAAGACGGAGCGATTCCGCTCGGCATGTGGGACTTGTGGATGAAGCCCTTCATTCGCTTTGCCAGGATTCCAGGGTGGTCAATCTGTTGAAATCAGACCACTACATTTTGGCCACCGTGCTTGATCCTAGGTTTAAAGCCTATGTGGTGTCTCTCTTTCCGGCCGACACAAGCCTGCAGAGGTGCAAAGACCTGCTGGTGAACACACTGTCAGCTGAAGCGGAACGTGACACGTCAACGGCTCCTTCTTCATTTTCTCCCGCAACTGGGGCTGCCAGGAAAAAACTTAGGTATCCTAAGCAACCTGCTGGCGGTGATGCAGGGCAGGCAGGACCAAGTTTGGACATCTGGTCCGGACTGAAGGACCTGGCAACAATTTCTGACATGTCTACTGTCACTGCATATGATACTGTCACCATTGACAGAATGGTGGAGGATTACATCGGTGACAGCATCCAAGTAGGCATGTCAGACAGTCCATACCTGTACTGGCAGGAAAAAGAGGCAATTTGGAGGCCCCTGTACAAGCTGGCTCTATTTTACCTGAGTTGCCCCCCCTCCAGTGTGTACTCCGAAAGAGTGTTTAGTGCAGCCGGGAACCTTGTCAGCGAAAGGCGTAGGAGGTTGCTTCCACAGAATGTGGAGAAGATGATGTTCATCAAAATGAATTATCAGCTCTTCCAGGGAGACCAGCCTCCAGAAGGTACAGAGGGACCTGTGGTGGTGGATTCAAGTGGGGACGAGTTAATACTTTGTGAGGATGAGGATGTACACACTGAAGAGGGTGAGGAATCGGTGGATGAGGAGGATGAGGATGACATCTTGCCTCCGTAGAGCCAGTTTGTGCAGGGACACATTAATTGCCAGCTTGTTTTGTGGGGGCCCAAACGAACCAATCATTTCAGCCACAGTTGTGTGGCAGACCCTGGCGCTGAAATGATTGATTTGTTAAAGTGTGCATGTCCTGTTTATACAACATAAGGGTGGGTGGGAGGGCCCAAGGACAATTCCATCTTGCACTTCTTTTTTTTCTTTGCATTATGTACAGTTTGGGGCCTAGTTTTTCTAACTGCCATCCTGTCTGCCACTGCAGTGTCACTCCTAGATAGGTCACGTGTTTGTGCCGCCCACTCGTGTCGCTTAGCATAGTCATCCAGCTACCTCGGTGCAACCTTTTGGACATGAAAACACTATTGTGAGGTGTGAGGTGTTCAGAATAGACTGGAAATGAGTGGAAATTAAGGTTATTGAGGTTAATAATAGCATAGGAGCAGAGAAACCAACAAATTCTGTGATTTTAGCTGTTTTTATGCTTTTTAAAAAAAAAATACAGATCCAAAACACAAAACCCAGAACCCAAAACACGGAAGGGTGGTTTTGGCAAAACCAATCCAGATCCAAAACACGAAGAAAGATCCAGATCCAAAACCAAAACACAAAACACGAAAAGTGGCCGGTGCACACCCCTAGTTTTGCCAAAACCACCATTCCGTGTTTTGGGTTCTGGGTTTTGTGTTTTGGATCAGCCACTCAGCTCATAAATGTCATGTTACAGACTGTGGGGTCTATTTACTAAGCCTTGGATGGAGATAAAGTGAAAAGAGATAAAGGCCCTCATTTAGACCCACTCGCGAGCGGCTGTCCGCTCGCAAGTGGGTCGATGGTCTGCACTGCGCATGCGCACGACGGAGGGAGCTCCGTCATGCGCATGCGCGAGACGCGACGAGCGAAGGACTTTCCTTCGCTCGTAGTGTCTCATCAAAGGGGGCGTGCTGTCGATGTTGACTGACAGCACGCCCCCTTTGGTGGGCGTGCCGTGGGCATGCATGCCAGACGGAGGCATTCCCAAGGGAATGCCTATCGTCTGAAGCCGGCCCCACTGACATCACTAGTGATGTCAGTGGGAGTGATTTTGGCTCTGATAGAGCCAAAATCACTCCTGGCCTTGCGGTTGAAAAACTAAACTGCAGGCTGTTGCTCGCAGTGGTGATGGTCGCGATGGTCAAGACCATCGCGACCATCATCCTGCACGCTCGTATATGCTGTGGGTGGTGACCCACAGCTATACGAGCGTCCAGGAGGATGCTCCATATTAATGGAGGTGGGCCCTGATTCAGAGCGAGCGCTCTGGTCAGAGCGTCCGGCTCTGAATCAGGGCCAAAGTACCAGCCAATCAGCTATTAACTGCCATGTCACATGACAGGAGCTGATTGGTTGGTAGTTTATCACTCTCCAATGTATCACTTTCCAGAGCTTAGTACATCTACCTTAATATGTTTGTGCCTACTTTGCTGTTCCCTTACTAAGAAGATTTGCGTGCACCCCCCATGTTTTGGCTTCGACAAAACCTCTCTCAAGTGCTATGGCTAGAGATGTGCGCCGACCCCCTTGTTTTGTTTTTGTTTTTGGATCTGGATCTTCCCTGGTTTTGGATCTGGATCTGGTTTTGGATATGTTAGCTTGGTGTTTTGTTTTTGCGGTTTTGGATCTGGATTTTTTCTTAAAATATCATAAAAACAAATAAAATCACATAAAATGGGCCTATTTCTGTTCCTACAGTATTATTAACCTCAATAACATTTATTTCCAGTCATTTCCAATCAATTTTGACCAGCTCACAATATTATTTTTTTCTTCTAGTTAAAGCCAAAAGGTTGCATCCAGCTAGCTGGCTGACTAAGCTAAGTGACACAGTGAGTGGTTCTAACATGTGACAGTTCAGCTTCCAAGTTCCAACACAGATACAGTTTGTTATACAGTGTGGTTTGGATCCAATAGTGCACTTACTGTGACAGCAGTGTCGGCATTGTGGGGTGCTGGTGGTGTCCCCAATGCAAGAGTGCCAGTGGTGTCCTCAATGCGGAAGTGTCACCAGTGTTGGTAGTGTGGTGGTGTTGGCAGAGTTGGGGCCCTGGCAGTGTCCTGAGAGCATAGTATTGGCAATGTCAGCAGAGCGGGGGTGCCAGCAGTGTCTTTAGTGCAGTAGTGTTAACAGTGTGGGCTGTGCAGGAATCCCTTCAGTGTGGGAGTAGTGGAAGTGCAGGGTCACTGATGGAGTCCTCAATATGTTTTGGCAGTAGTGCAGGGATGCTAGCACTGTCCTTAGTGCAGGGGGCTGGTGATGAAAGCAAAGCAGGGGTACCAGTGGTATCCTCAGTGCATGTGTGCTGACAGTGGTCGCAGTGCAGGGGTGCCAGTGGTGTCCTCAGTTTGGGAATGCTGGCAGTGTCGTCAGTGTGGGGTAGCTGATGGTGTCCTCAGTACATGGAATGGCAGTGCTGCGGTGCTGGCAGTGTCCTCAGTGAAGGGTACCGGTGGTGTCGGCAGTGCAGAGGGGCCAGTGGTGTCTTTAGTGCAGGTTTTCTGGCTGTGTTGACAATGCAGGGGTTGATTACGGTGTCCTCAGTGCATGGAATAGCAGTGTGGGAGTACTGGCAGTGTCCTCAGTGCAGGGAACCGGTGGTGTCAGCAGAGCGGTGATGCCAGCGGTGTCCTCAGTGCAGGTTTGCTGACTTTGTCGGCAGTGCAGGGCTGTTCTCAATGCAGGGAGTCGGCAGTGTTGGCAGCATGGGGGAGCCAGTGGTGTCAGTAGTGGGGCTGCCAGCAGTGTCAGCAGTGGGGGTGCCGACAGCTGGTTTGTGTTTGCTGTGGGAACCAGCTCCAACTTCTTTTTCCCTGCATTCAATGGGCTTAACGCTGATTGGGGGAGCCAGTGGTGTCAGCAGTGGGGCTGCCGGCAGTGTCAGCAGTGGGGGTGCCGACAGCTGGTTTGTGTTTGCCGCAGGAACCAGCTCCAACTTCTTTTTCCCTGCATTCAATGGGCTTAATGCTGATTGGCTGAGAGCCATGACAGACGGGTCTGTCACCCAATCAGTGCTTTGCCCATTGAAGGCAAAGGGATTTTTAAAAATGGCCGCTCGAGGCAAAACCTCAAGATCCGACAGAGGATCGCAAGGTCTTGCCTCAATTAGGGGTCCGGGGCAGGAGGAGAGATCCGACGGGTGGGTCCGGTTCTCTGGGAACCAGACCCACTCATCTTTAGTTTTGGTTCAGTCTTGGCTTTCTTTCAAATTTATAAAAAAACAGCTTAAATCATGTAATTTTGACCTTTTTCCATGAAATCCAAAACCTGTTTTTAGATCCAAGATCTGAACTTACAGGTAGACTCCCTTCCTACCCAGAACTCCAAAAGTGATCCTAGCCAGGACTTCGCTTGACTTGAAACCCAAAAGACCTTTGGGTAAATTTACTAAGGGTCGATTTGGCATTTTGAGTGATTTGGCATTTGATTTGCATGCGATTTGCATGCGATTTTGCTTTTGAGTATTTACTAAAGCCTAATTTGAATCGTAATTTGAGCACTAAACCAAATTTCTCAACAAACCGACTCTATATCGAACATCTGCAAAACATTGGTACTTTTTCATTGAACAACACAGAACAACCTTATTTACTATTATTCAATTTCAATTCGCACACCAAATCGAATAAGAAATCGAAGTACAAACCACCAAAATAATAGACTCACTCCATAGTGTTGATTAGAGTTTGAAAACCTCATTGTATTGGTTGTTTTTTAATTGGCCTCTTTATAAAAGTGTACACAAGCATCTGCTAAACTTTGGCAGTTCTTATAATGGTGAATCCTGGCTATGCAGTTTTGGGAGCTTACCTGCGGTATGCCAATCACCACCTGATTCAGAAGACACAGGAGCCTGAAACAGAGGAACCACAGCAGCTTATTGAGGTACCACAGAGCCTACGCAGGCCTAGGTACTTCCATGAGCGGTTAAATCTCAATGCATTGTCTGCTGGTGAGGTTATGCAGATGTTTCACCTGACATGTTCAAACATTATGATGCTTTATGACCTCGTCAAGTCTCAGCTTGAGCCAGACACTGCACGGTCTCATGCCGTATCAGGCCTGCACAAGCTATGTGCTCTGCATTTTTTGCTACTAGCAGTCAGTGTCTGAGCGAGTGCTAGGTATTTCACAGCCTACATTTAGAGGGCAACTTGGACAAGTCATGGCAGCAATGATCCCCCTCTGTTCAACCTACATCTGTTTTCCTAGCCATGAATCACAGTGGCATGAACTTAGGGTAGCCTTCTATACTTTTGCAGGCATGACTAATGTCCTTGGAGCTATAGATTGCACACACATTGGGCTGAGACCACCCAGGAATACTGTACACCTCTACATCAATCGGCATCATACCTAATCTATGAATGTGCAGGTGGTCTGTCATGCAAAACTTAAAATCATGAGTGTTCTAACTAGAGATGTGCGCCGACCCTCATGTTGTGGTATTGGTTTTGGATCTGGATCTCCCCTGGTTTTGTATCTGGATTGGTTTTACCAAAACCTCACCTCCATGTTTTGTTTTCATGTTTTAGTTTTGGATCTGGATTTTTTCTTAAAAAATAAAAAAACAGCCGAAATCATATAAAATTGGCATTTTTTTCTTCCTACAGTATTAATAACCTCAATAACATTTATTTCCACTTGTTTCCAGTCAATTTTTATCACCTCACAGATCACAATATTGATTTTTTCATCTAGTTAAAGGGCCAAAAGTTTGCATCCAGCTTGTTGGCTCAAAACTGATTGATATAATTATTAATAGAGTTGAGGACTGTGCAAAGATGATAGCTGGGATACCCTTGAGGATTGAAGAATTGATATTTGATAGTAGGTGCAGCCCCTGGCTGTAAAATTTATATAAAATTAATTAAAAAACAATTATTTGGTGCAGCCCCTGGCTGTAAAATTGATAATAAATTAATTAAAAAACAATTCATTGGTGCAGCCCCAGGCTGAATAATTAATAATAAAAAGAAATTAATTGGTGCATCTCCTTACTGTAAAATTGATAATAAATTAATTAAAAAACAATTCATTGGGTGCAGCCCCTGGCTGAATAATTAATAAAAATAAATTCATTGGTGCAGCCTCTGGCTGTATAATTGATAATAAATTTATTTAAAAACAAATCATTGGTTCCTAAACCAACCATAAAATTAATGTAAAATGTCAGGCAGCAATGCCCCAACCAGCACATAATGTTGTATACAAAACAGGACATTCACAGTTTAACAAACAAATAATTTCAGTGATAAGGACTGCCATTTGTGGCTGAAATTATTGGTTTACTTGGACCCCCATAAAACAAGCTGCCAATGTGCATTGGACATGGAAATGAAAATGATCCCGTATGCAAACTGGCTTTACATTATAAGTTGTCATCATCCTCATCCTCCCCATCAGTGTGTACATCCTCTTCTTCACACAATATTAATTTGTCCCCGCTGGAATCCACCATAGGTACCTCTGTAATTTTTTTATATAATTGTTGGTAGAGGTCTTCCTCGTGGAATTTGTAATTCATTTTAATGAACATCATCTTTTTCACATTTTGAGGAAGTAACCTTCTACGCCGATCACTGACAAGGTTGTCTGCTGCACTGAAAACTGTTTCAGTGTACACACTGGAAGGTGGGCAACTTTAGTAATGCAAAGCCAGTTTGTGTATGGTACTCCAAATTGCCTCTTTTTCCTGCCAGTACTGAAAGGGACTGTCTGACATGCCTATTAGGCTGTTATCTCTGAAATAGTCCTCCACCATTCTGTGACTGGAAACTGTATCACACATAGGAGCTCATTCAGAGTCGCTCGCTGCTGGTGGCCGCTCGCTCTGAATGTGGGCGTGGTTTTTTTTTTTGGTCTCCGGCCACTCATAAAGCAGTGTGCAAATATTGGCCCACTTGCGAGTGCACAGTGCTTGTGAGCAGCCCTGAATCAGCTCCCTAGTCATGGTAGAAGACATTTCACTAGTATACAGTTCTCTCTGGCCTGACCAGATGTAATTTTAAGGAAAATTTAGTTTTTTCCTGGCAGCTGCAGAAACTGAAGGAGGAGATGATAGCGTTTCACATGCGGCTGCAGCTGACAATTTTTTTACCAACAGCTCTTTGCATTGTTTTAGATTTTGGTCTATTGGAAAAAAACTCAAAAGGTGGGACTTAAACCTAGGATCCAGAATGGTCGCCAAAATATATTTTACAGATTTCAATTGATTGATGACTCTTGGATCCTGGTGAAGTGAATTAAGGTTTTGATCCACCAGTCAAACATAATTTGTGCAATCTCTCTGTTTCAGCTCCTCCCTCAGTTTCTACAGCTGTTTTTGCAAAAGTTTGATGAGGGGAATGACTTGACTCAAGCTGGCAGTGTCTGAACTAACTTCACGTGTGATAAGTTCAAAGTGTTTGAGAACCTTGCACAACATGGAAATTATTCTCCACTGCACTTGAATAAGGTGCATTCCCCCTCCACGGCCTATGTCATAGGCCATTGTATAGCCTTTTGCTGTTCCTCCATCCGCTAAAGCATATAGAGGGTAGAATTCCATTGTGTTACTACCTCTTGCTTCAGCTGATGGCAGGGCAAATTTAACTGTACCTGCTGGTCATGCAATCTTCAACAAGCGTTTGCTGAATGTCTAAAATATCTGGATAATTTGCGGGCCACCGAGAGCATCTCCTGCATGCCCTTGTCATTTTCTAATAAAATGTTGTACCACCAAATTAATTGTGTGAGCAAAACATGGAACATGTTGGCATTCACCCACATGTAATGTACTCACAATATTGGTGGCATTGTCCGAAATCACAAATCCTGAGGAGAGTCCAAGTGGGGTAAGCTATCAGCGGTATGCCTCTTAGTGAAACTAGTTATACAAAAAGTAGCCTGCCTCTGTATCAGCTGTTTTTTGGTAGATGTTACTGCTTCTGTTGCTGTTGTAGGCAATACATCTACCCATTTGGCTGTCACAGTCATATAATTCTTAGTTTGCCCTGTCCCACTTGTCCACATAGCAGTGGTCAAGTGGACAATGGCATTTCTGAGGACATTAATAAGGTTTTTTTTAATTTCCTTGTACAGACTTGGAATTGCTGTTCTAGCGAAGTGGAATCTAGAAGGGATCTGGTAGCGAGGACACAGGACCTTAATCAACTGTTGAAAACCCACTGCAGTAATGGCAGATACTGGATGCACATCTAATACCAGCATAGCTGCTATGGCGTCAGTAATCTGCTGTGCAACTGGGTGATTGCTGTCATACTTGTTTGCCCTTGCAAATGATTGTTTAACAGTCAATTGTTTTTGGAGGTTACACTACAAGTAGTCTTCCTCCTGGTCCCTTTCTGGGATGAAGATCCACTCACAGCAACAGCAGCAGCAACAGGCGTAGCCCTCAAGGATCCTTCTAAGGAATCACGAATAGGAGAGGAGTCAGTCATGCTTTGAATAACAATATTGGATGCAGAGATCAAAGGCGCTTGGATCCCACAGAGAGGGAGCAGGTAGGTGACACTGGACTTGTTACATTTTGAGTTTTGGAACTTGGCAACATACACTTTGATATTTGATGAATGCACTCCAAGTGATGTAACAAGGAGGAGGTTCTTAGGTGGTTTAGGTTCCTCCCTCTACTCACTCTTGCTTTGCAACGGTTACATATGGCTTGACAACTGTTGTTTTGGGGGTGGAAATAATTCCACATGTGTGAAGTGGATTTTTTTGCCTTTTGCCCCGGCATGACAACAATGGCAACAGCTGTTGCCTTACTTACACACAGGACATCCTCGGCATCAACATCCTCATCACCAACATCTTCATCATCAACATCCTTATCACCAACATCTTTATCATTAACATCCTCATCATCCTTAGTGCCTTAAACTACCAAAAAATCCTCCTCCTCCTCCTCCATGTGCAATTCCATAGAAGCATCCTTACTGAATACGTCTGCAAGATGTTGACTGCCCTTCCCCACATTTACAGAGGGTACACAAATGTTGGAACTTGGAGGATCCTCTGGTACACTAGTTTTTTGGTCTGTTTCACACATGGCAACCACGGACACACTTGTACTCTCCTCAGGGATTTGTGATTTCGATTTCTCAGGGCACACAGTTGGTTTTCTGAAGCGGTCTTACTCATCTTAACAACTTTCAATTTTTTTATGGTACAACCTCCACTACTACTACAAGCAGAAGGGCTATCAGAATCAGAACCAGCAGTCATCACAAATAAAGGCCAAGGCCTTATCCTTTCCTTGCCACTTTGTGTAGTGAATGGCATATTGCCAATTTTTGGTTTATCTAAAGGCAAATTTCCTTTAATTTTTTTTTTCTTAACTTCAGTAAAAGTAGCTTTACCATATCGATGGTGTGACTTAAGCCCTGGGGCATGGGCCTTCATAGAGGACGAGGAAGTTGATGGCCTTGCACTGCTGTGGCAGCTACAACATGTGGTTGTTCGCCTTGCTCTTCTGTCATGTGACAGCCCTCCATATTTTCTGCGGTCTTGAAGCAGTGTCACAAGCACCAATAGTGTAGCCAAGGTGCGGTTATAAAATTCACACATGTGCAGTCTTGCGCACACAGAAAAACAATTGACAAAAAAATACACTATATTTTATTTCTTTTGCCGGTCCACAACTAGAGCCTGGAGCACCGATTGATGACAACTGGAGTCGGGCAGCACTTGGTTGCAACTTGCTGGCTGTATCTTATGCGGCTAAACCTAACACGCACACACACACACAGACAAATATTAGACAAAAAAAGACACTTTTTTTTTAAGGTCCAGAACTTGGGCCCAGAGCACAGATTGATGACAACTGGAGTCGGGCAGCACTATGTTGCATTGCTGACTTGCTGTATCTTGTGTGGCTAAGCCTAACATGCACACACAGACAGACAAATAGTAAACAAAAAAAGACACTTTTTTATTTTTTTTTCACGGCCAGAACTTGGGCCCAGAGCACAGATTGATGATGACTGGAGTCGGGCAACACTAGGTTGCGTTGCTGACTTGCTGTATCTTGTGCAGCTAAGCCTAACACGCACACACACAGAAAAATATTAGCCAAAAAAAGACACTTTTTGAAAAAAAAAAATTTAGCATCCAAAACTTTGGCCCAGGGCACAGATTGATGATGACTGGAATCGGGCAGCACTAGGTTGCATAGCTGTATCTTGTGCGGCTAAGCCTAACACGCACATACAGAAAAAAAATAAAAAGGCAATATACTGTATATATATATACATATATATATATATATATATTTTTTTTTTTTTTTTGGGGGGGGGGTCCAGAACTTGGGCCCAGATGGACGCAGCAGACACCACAGCACCAGCCCAGATGGATCAGCAACAGCACCAGCCCAGATTGACACAGCAGACAGCACAGCACCAGCCCAGATGGATCAGCACCATCCCAGATGGATGCAGCAGACAGCACAGCACCAGCCCTGATGGATTAGCAACAGCACCAGCCCAGATGGGCACAGCAGACAGCAGATCAGCACCAGCCCAGATGGACACAGCAGACAGCACAGCACCAGCCCTGATGGATCAGCAACAGCACCAGCCCAGATAGACACAGCAGACAGCACAGCAGTGACAGCACCAGATGGATCAGCAGTGCACCAGCCAAGGACACAGCAGACAGCACAGCTACAGCACAGCACCAGCACAGGTAAGTACCTCCCAGCCCTATACAACCCACCCTCCCCGTTAAGTCTCCACAGCTGGAGTGAAATGGTGGCTGCCGCATGGTCCCTTATATATAGTGATGAAAGCTCACGAGCCGTGAGATTTCGACTCTATGGTTTTGCCTTGGTTTGAGATCCGGGGCTGGTGTGAGAACCGAACGCACGTTCGGTTCTCACCTCGGATCTCAAAATTTGGGTTTGTTTGGATCTCTGAGCTCCGAACCCACTCATCTCTAGTTGCAACTGGCTATCCTGGTTCCTGTCATGATGCCTATATCCTCAGAATGTCATCCATCTATGCCAAATTTGAGTATGGGGAAATGGCCAAGGGTTGGTTGCTGGGTAAGCTTAGATTTTTATTTTATTTTAAAAGTATACACTCTGCTAAACTTTTTTTATATTATGTTTTTTATTACAGGTGATTTAGGCTATCCCTGTACTTTATGGCTTCTGACTCCACTGTCGTATCCGCATACTCCTGCTGAGCATAAGCATAATGAGGCACATGTATCACTTTAGAGCAATTTAAATAGATCTGAACACTTGAATAAGTTTGAAGAAAGACAAGCACCCTGTTTAGTGATGGAATATCGCTAGTTCACCAGGGGTTAAATGAGAGGAGGGGGCGTAGCCAGGAATGTCTCCATCAAAATAATAGCCTATGGCAGCAATAGAGGGCAGGGCTCCTACTGTTCACTATAAATAGCCTGGAAGAGGAGACATCTTCCTTTTGTCCAGTTCTGGAACCAGGCTGGGCTGAGTATCACCTTTTACAATACATGTTGCTGTGCTCTGCTCCCACTGTAATTCAGTAGTTGTCCCTCTACTTCTCCCTTTTATGCATCCATCTCATCTCCCCTGTGTCCTTACACCCCATGCATTTAGCAAGCAGGCTTTTATCCCCTGCTTCCAACCCCCACAGCCCCCACTTCACCATGCACCCCCAACCAGTGCAATGCTCAATGAAAGGTCAGACCCCTTAACATTGCAGCTGCGGCTTCCTGCTGGTGTGGTGAGTGGCTAGCAGCAGGACGCTATGCCGCACTTGCCTCCTCCCCATGCACGCACGCCCGGGATCCCAGCACCAGAGCTGTCAACCCCTTCACTGCATCGGCTCACGGGGGGCTTCACAAGTCACCATCTCCCCCTGTTCTAGCGGGGGGGTGCCATCTACCCTACAGCCTGGCCCCACCCACAAAATTCCAGCAGCCATTTTAGCCCTGGCCAGCAGCAGATAGTGCCATGTTGGCCTCTGCTGTTAACCCACCATCCCCCACTGCATTAAGCACTGCCACCCCCAAGTACCTTCTCTACAACATAGAATTGGCTCCAGGGCTTCAATACCCAGTACCCCCCTCACCTTTAAGCAGTCCCACCCCTCCCTCTTCCTTCTCAGGCAATGTATTACAACTCGGTGCTGAACTCATGCCCGCAGACTGCTCCAAGCCCTCACCCATCATCAGGCCGGTCGCTCCCCATTTCACAGCAGCCACGCAGCATCTACCCCCCCTTCTAACTTTGCCACCCCCCCTGCAATACATCACATCCGCAGGTTTTTTCACTGCCTGTCCCCATTCCACAAATAGCCCTGGTTTTACCAGCATTTAGAGCCAACACTGCATGGCAACACTGGTACACAAATCACCCCACCTGCCCCTGGGCCCACCACCCCCATTTTCACCATCCTGATCAGCTGAAGGAGGTCACAACCCATGCTTCCACCTCACGTGTTATTATTTTAAGTCCTCAAGTTGCCATCTCGGAGTCATCCAGGGTTCTGCAGGAAGCAACTTTGGCTGTCCAGGTTGATCAGAAGGGAATCAAGTCATGGTGGGTGTACCGTGCATCAAGGGACAAGCGTTCGCAGGCAATCAGTCATGGTTGGGCCTTCCTCTGCTGGATCTGGTGAGCATATTGTTCCCCTTTTGAACAGCATTTCCCCCTTTCCTTTGCATGTTATAGCGATTCTTCCACATGCAACGATAGGCCCAGTAAGTTCATTAGAGGTTTGGTGCAAAGATTAGGGGTAAGCATAAAAGCCCAAAGAGACCTAGTACTATATTAACAGCTAGGGTCCTGGTTGCAACAGGGGATGGGCTACATTGTGCAAATGCAGCTCTACTTAGGAGTTTGGAGTTCTAAAGTTATGGCAGCACAGAGGGTAGTGCTTAACGTTACTGCCTCTCAGCGCAGACTTTGAGGGTTCAATTCCATCATTGGCCCCAACTGTGTGGAGTTTGTTTATGCTCCCATGTATGCTGGTTTCAGGGAGCGGATTAGGAAAGGCAAGTTTGTATGCATGGTTGCCAGTATGGTGGATGCTAAAAGGCTTAAACCAGGCGACAGCCTCATTGGCTTTTTGGGGTCAGTTACCATTGATCATACCTGATTTGGTTAATTGACTTGTTCGTATTCGCGGTGAGTTTCATTGGAGCACCCAGTGGGGAACACATGGATATACTGCAGTACATGCAGTTTTCAGGAAGACCAGAGAAAAAAAGGGGATATTCCCTCCAGCACACTGCAGCAATACCAACAAAAATACTTGAATCCTACATAATAATAGAAATCAGAGGTATTGGTTACATACATTTGCAAATATATGAATAAGCGCCAGGCCAGCATCAAGGCTCCTCTCTACCAGCATCCCTAACATTAAGGGGTTCACGTCCGAGGCGCAGGGTACCCCAAAAGAATCCAGCCAAGGACCATCCCCAGGGCATCACACTAAAAAGGTAAAAAAGGTGATAGTGAAGTGTAAAGTATAAATGTGTACAGATAATCAATAAGTGTTAATATAATGAGAAAGAATTAAAATTACATAAATAATAAACAAACAAATAGAAAGGTGTTGAAAAAGTATCTATGTGAATTAAGTGGTGATGCCCTGAAAAAGGCCCAGCCAGAGCAACTCCTGGGGCACCACACCCAAACTCTCACCCCAAAATAATTATTGCTACCTAATAGTAGCACCCACTCTGAGTCATATAATTACAAATTAATGTACTTCATAATAACAGCACATGTATAAGCCGAGAGCTGACTCACCAAGGAGGTACCCCAGAAACCTCCAAATGGAACTATATGGACCAGCATATCCTCCCAATGCTGGCTCCCTTCATGCCTATCAGAACTACAAACAAAAAGTATGGTGGTCGCTCACATCAGCTTAATGACATTGCACAGGTGCTTGTAAAGGGTGGGGATTACACTGAACCACAGAAATAAAGTCGATATTCCCTCCAGCACACTGCAGCAATACCAACAAAAAAACTTGAATCCTACATGATAATAGAAATTCAGAGGTATTGGTTACATACATTTGCAAATATATGAATAAGCGCCTGGCCAGCGTCAAGGCTCTGGCTTGGCCTTTTCAGGGCATCACCACTTAATTGACATAGATACTTTTTCATCACCTTTCTCTTTGTTTGTTTATTATTTATGGAATTCTTTCTCATTATATTAACACTTATTGATTATCTGTACACATCTATACTTTTCATTTCACTATCACCATTTATCCCTTTTTCGTGTGTGTCCTGGGGATGATCCTTGGCTGGATTCTTTTGGGGTACCCTGCGCCTTGTATGTGAACCCCTTAATAATAAGATTCAGTGGTTCGGTTAGGGGCATGCCATGGGGTGGCCTTTATTACAGGTTTATGGACAGCAGAAGCCGGATTTGGGACCTGGATTGGTGCTAAATTTGAGGGGCAATTATCTGGGTACTTGCAATTGCATTGCACTTATACTTGCTACTAGGAAGGACCTGCAATTAGTCTACTAGAGTTGGCCAGTGATAGGGTAGGCTGGCTGTAATATCTAGTCCAGTCACTAATGGGCAGGCATGTTATATTGGCACCTTTGATTGCCTTAAAAAAGAAAAGGCGTTTTTATAGGCCCGATGGGATACGCAAGTCTAGAGTGTTCTGTTCGAAACATTGCAGTCTTCCTTGGTGTGCAATTATTCTCACACATAAATACAACAACAATAAACTCAAAAATTATCTTTATCTTTTAGGATATTTAGCAGGGAGTGGAATATCAACATTCCTGCCTGTTATCCCTCCTCAGGTTCTGAGGCCAGACCTATGTTTGGAATTTGTTTCTTGACTTGTTGTTGGGGTACTGCTAATGGATGTTGAAGGTAATGATTCTGGTAATTTACTTAAAATTTGATCAGCTAGTGTACTGATATTTTGGGTTAAATCTACAATATCATTATTGTGTGCCTTCTGAATGTGACTAATATTACTAATTAATGATTGGTTTGTTGAGAGGAACCCACTCACTAGTTCCTGGTGTTGTGTGATGTTTTCTGCAGTTTGACTTTGAATATGGCTGAGGCCATATTGTGCATATTTGAGTTTATTTTTGCTAAGGTACCATTAATATTGTTTAACGCATTAGATACCTTGCGAAGGAGTTTATTAGTAACTGCATTTTGTCTCATTTGAGTACTCATAAATTCCACTTGTGTTTGCTCAAATGCTGAAATGACTTCTAGAAATTCTCTTCCAATTTATGTTTCAGGTGGTGGTGTTGTTTGCACAGGTTGTGTTAATTGTGATTCATCTTGTGGTGTTGTTGGTGAAATTGCCTGCAAATCCAGCGTAAACGTTTCCAAATTATTATTTTCAGCACTTGGCTGTGCCGTGGGGCATTTGTCCAACAGTGAAATGTCAAATCTAGAAACAATTGAAAAAGGTAAAAGTAAGCACAAATTTAGCCAAGTGCAAACAAAAACTAAATAAGCATGAAATATTACCCAAAAAAACACACAAATAATAACATTTATCTCATTGTAGGTTTAATGAGCCATACCACAATCAAGTCCAGGAACTTCAGATGCTTCCAAATGAGATGTTGGGCAATGATCTATATCAACTGGATCTTTGAAACATGGGGCCTGATTCAGAGCCGCTCGTAAGCAGCTGCTCGTTCGTTCCGAGCGATGTTTGCCCAACTGCGCATGCGTACGGATTTTAATACGCATGCGCGAACCAGTCAGTGCGGACGAAAATCGTTTGTTCACTAAATAGCGAATGCCTGCTATTTTGAGTGACAGGAGGAGGCGTATGTGGGTGGTAACAGAGGAAGGTGCTTAAAAACGGGGAGTGGAGATCCGAACGCAGGCGTGCTTAAAGGTCAAAACGGGCGTTTTATGGGTGTGCATAATTAATACAGCAGCGTCATTGACCACGTCACTGGATTATTTTATAGCCAGAACTGCTCGCAAAATTGTGGTAGCAAAAACCAGCCACAAGAATAGTGAGCAGTTCATACGCTGGTCGATGTACTCAATTAATCTAATAAATAGCGGACATGACGTAGGATGCGAGTGGCCAGGGGGCGTAGTTTTCCAAAAAACGACCGCAAGTTTTGTTCGCTCGTTCAGACCTAGAGGCGTGAACAGACCGCAAAGAGCGAACGGTTCATTTGAATAGCCACCCCTATTTTCTGGACGAGCGAGCGCTAATTGCGTCCAGCTCTGAATCAGGCCCCAAATCCTCAGCAGAGCAGAGCTGACTCCATGCAGAAAATGGACCTTTAATCAGTTGTGAAAAACTGATTTACTATTTTAGAAAAACACTTTTTAACAATTTAAAATAACCGCAACAAATGTAAAACAACATGTTTGTAGCATTACCAAATTAAACAAATTAGTACATCATTTTCCAAACTTAAATATTTGAAGTTCATGGCAAATAAACATACTTGAACAGAAACAATGTCAGAGAGTGTATCATTACATAATAATAGGTAATTAAATTCAGATTTGTAGTTTTGTAAGTGGCTAACAAAGGAGTGTTAAGGCCCCCATACATCAGAGATGGATTGCAGCAATCGTGCAATTTGCAATCGATTGTGTATAAAAATCTTTCCCTTTTTTAATTGATTGTAAATTGCAGAGATGCCACAATCGATTGAAAAAGGGAAAGATTTTTATACACAATCGATTGCAAATTGCACGATTGCTGCAATCCATCTCTGATGTATGGGGGCCTTTAGTTGATTTGTTAATCGTAAACCAATAATTACAACCACAGTTACCAGGCAATTCATCATCAAGTTGTGGGTCAGGTGAAGGGACACGTGCATTTTTCCTTTGTGCTGCAATCAAACAGTAACAATATACTAATTACTGACACATAACATACAATTACAAATGGTTGTGACATTTTTTAAGCTTAACTGTTACAAATCAACAAAACCATTTTAGACCAAACAAAAGGATGTGCAAAAAATCTAAATGTCGGTGTATGCTGTAAAAATTAAAGGTACTTACCAGGCACATGCCGACATGGTGGTGCATCAGAGTCATGTACATTCACCCCTGCAACAAGTTCTACAGGGATTAATGATTTCACTTTCTCCTCATACTCATTAAATGTGACATCTTGTGGTGACCCAGCACCAGCGGCACTGGCATTATTCCTTTCTTCTGCCATTTTCTGCTTAACTAAGTGTTTATTGTCTAAATATCTTTTAAGAAAATTCATTTTTGTTCGATTTAAAATGCCAACTGCATTTATAGCATCAACAACCACTTGCCACATGGCACACTTCCGTGCAGCAGAAGGTTTTCTAGCACTCCTCGCTAATAAAAAATTATAATTTGGAAGCAAAGCATCCACAAATGCGCAATTTTCTGCGAAACTAAACCTAACATTTCTGCCAGATCACGTTGTGCCAGGTTACAGAACAAGCATAGCATCTGACTCCTGGCCACCAGCATTGGGCCTGATTCAGAGCCGCTCGTTGCGTTCCGATGTTGAGAAAGCGCGCATGCGTCGGTGTAACACTGCGCATGTGCGTACGGCATATTCCGAGCTTTTTTGGTCTCGTTCGTCAAATAGCGTACAGGAAGTGACATGTCAAATGTGATTGACAGAACAGGGCGTTTTTGGGCGTTGACGGGGGTGGAGATGGAAAAACGCAGGCGTGGCGAGGCGTTTTTGGGGCGTACATACATTATCAGATGCGAACGTCAAATGTGTTCGTACCAACTGATACGTCACTGGATGATCCTTTTTCCGTTCAAAATGCTTGCACAGCTTAGGGTCTGGATTACTCGACCACATTGGCGATGGCCTTCTCCTCCGTCCCGGCCCTCCACGATTTGCATCGATTAATCACGGCTTGTCAGAAAAACAATTAGTGTTGTATTGAAATCCGGCTTGGAATGTGTGTTGAAATCAGTTTTTTTGGTTAGCACAAAACCGTACGCAGGTGGAAATCATAGCTGCTAATGTCAGGATTACACAATCAATTAGCGTACATTTGTTGTTTTTTTTTTTTGGGTTGATATTTGGTTTTTGGGCTATTGTAACAATAATGTCATCATGTTTGTGTGTTTTTATCCATTTTGCTTTTGTCTGGAGAATTTGCATCCTTATGTAAATTTTAAAATGTTCCTTAAAGAGCCCTTTTTTTTTTTTTCGGTTACATTTTGGGGGAGCTCGTTTTTGTCTTGTGGGCCCGGATTAAATGTAAACCATTTCTACAATAATGTCAGAATACAATGTCAAACATTTTTTAAAAATGTATTGGCAAATAAAAACATTTTCATGCACATTTTTGGCAGTGTTATTCCCAAAAATTTTTTTAATTGTGCAAACATAAAAGGTATGGAAACTTAAAGCTAAAAATTAAAAACAATTCACAAGAAAGGAGAGGGAAGTTTTGGCCAGAAAGGAATATGGGGCAAGCACAGAAGGAGTGTGGGAAAAGTAGCCAGTGCTGTCAATGTTTTTTCCCCCGTTTGACTGGGGGAGGGAGGGCGCCAGACCGGGTCCGGGATGTCATCGGGCTGGCCCGTCCAGAGGCAGATGTTGTGGCCTCTGGACTAGGCACAGGGCTAGGCACATTTGGAGGATTGGCTGATGTTGTGCCAGAGGTGGAGGATCCTGATGTTCCGGCAGGAAGGGAGGTTGGCTCCACCATGTGCTGGCGAACGAGCTGCTCCAGGGCATTTGCGATGCGGATGTTGGCCCTGGTATTTTCCGCCAGGGCCTGACCAATGGTCACGTTGGCCGCAGCATTTTGCTCCAGGGCCTCAGCCACCCGTACCAGACTGGCGTCCATCCTCTGCAGAATCTCCGTATGGAAATCCGATTTAAAATTGAGTTCTGTGAGGAGGGACACAGCCTGCGAGGGGGATTGCCCTGGACTGGCTTCTGCAGGGTCCTCAGCTGGATGTACTGGTTCCTCCCCTGCAGAGCCAGCATAAATTCTGCGGCCAAGGCTCCCCTCTGGAGCAGACTCATCCGCCTGTGTCTCTGTTGGAAAAATGAGAAAAGAGTCACGTTAGAATCTACATATTGGCACAATAACATTTCAGAGTTGGTGACATCACAATATTTACCTTGGACAACATGAGGAGCCGCAAAGTCTGGCATGTCCGTGTCCATGTTTGACACGCCAAACACCTCCACAGCCTGCACACACCCCTGTGCCAGCTTTTCTAAATCATTCAACTCCAATGACACAGGGGTGGGTCCCCCACCTGTACCCCTTGCATGCCTAGCCCTGTCCGCCAGTTTTTGCTTTAGGCGATATTTGAAGTCAGCCCATCTGTGGGTGAATTTGGAACCATTATCCTTTTGTTTTAAATGGGTTTTGGTTTTAGGGGGGTCAAGTTTTAACTCACCGCCGTTTGACATCCCGGGCTAGACGGACATAATCACCCACCCTATTGACAGCACTGGCTACCTCCTCCCACATTCTCCACTTCTGGCTTGCACTCATATTCCTGTCTGCCTGTGGCAGGATGTCCACACACTTCTGAACCAAAACCTCCATCTCCTTTCTTGTGAATTGTGGCTGCCTTTTTCTTTTTGCCAGCTTTGGCCGGAATACTGGACCCAACAGCCTCTTCCATGTCATCCTCCTCACCTATTTGTTTAAATGTTGAGAATTTTAAGCTTCACAACTTGCACTATATTATGTTTCAAATTAATCATTGTTTTGAAATGCCTGAAATACTTACCGGCAGACTGTTGGCCATTGTTTTCCTGGTCTGTAGCCATGTCTTATCTCCAAACAAGAAATACACCAGAACGTTTTTTTTGGCTCGTGACGTATTTATACATGCGTCCTTATTTTTCGGCCGCATCATTGATTGTGCGTTCCTATGATCCCTCCTTAATTTGTGCGAGAAACTAAACACTATTTATGGCTTGGGGCGTCTCGAGTCGAGGTGGCGGTTGTTGGTTGTTGGAGGTTACGTTGGTCGGAGTGGATTGTTGGCGGGTTTTGGATTTGGCGTTGTTGGGAGTTGTTTTTGGTTTGTCTTTTTCTTTAATTTTTTTCCGTTCGCTTTTTATCTGGTGGGTTTTTTTTTTGGCGTGTATTTACTTGGTAAGTTTTTGGCCGTCTAACTTTTGTTCAATTTGTGTCTCCTTCTTTTCGTGAATTTTGGCTCGTTAATGTTTCCAATTTTCGCCTTTGTTAGGTTTCTTTTGGCTCTGCCCCAATGACCTTTTGATCCGGAGACTTATATATTTTCTATTGGTAAGTTTTTTTTTTCACTTGGTTATTAAATGTTCATGTTTTTATTTACGCAACTTTATTTGACCATACACTTTTAACCTTTGGTTTTGTTAGTCAGAAATGTATGAAATAATTCGTGTTTTTATATCTGCGTATTTTTGGACTTGTATTTGCGAACTAATTAGCGCATTTTTATCTGTTTCTATTGTGACTTGTATTTGCGAACTAATTAGCGCATTTTTATCTGTTTCTATTGTGACTTGTATTTGCGAACTAATTAGCGCATTTTTATGTTTCTATTGTGACTTGTATTTGCGAACTAATTAGCGCATTTTTATCTGTTTCTATTGTGACTTGTATTTGCGAACTAATTAGCGCATTTTTATCTGTTTCTATTGTGACTTGTATTTGCGAACTAATTAGCACATTTTTATCTGTTTCTATTGTGACTTGTATTTGCGAACTAATTAGCGCATTTTTAAATGCTTATTTAGACCCGTGAAATTGGTTGTGTTTTCCCTTTAGCATTTGTTTAATACATTTGGGCCCAAATTGAGGTAGTCTGCGCACTGTCGTTTTGCTCTTTGCCCAAATGTGTGTTTCTCCCCTTTTATGTTTTGTCTTGCACCCAATTTAGATTCCTAAATGCCCACCCTAAATTGTTGCATTTTTAAATTGTGATTATTTATAGGTTTGGCCAATCATGACAATACCCCGGCATGTAAGCATCATTGGATTGTATCATCAAGCTAAGTAAAATTTCTATTTTTGGGGGGGAAAAAAGCCTTACATTCAATTCTTGCCATTTCAGGTTGATCTTGGTCGGATTGTTCTGGCCATGCTCCCGGAAGCCGACTAACCTCAATTTCGTCCCAGGCGTAGGCATCGTAGGCGTGCAAGGCCCCAGATATATCGAACACGTGTAACCCTTTTTGGAATGCCCGATGATGAGGTGTTAAGACGCTACCGACTTTCGCCCAAAATCATCATAGACACTCTCTCATTAATAGAGAGTGATCTTGAGCGGCAAATTGACAGTCCTACAGCAATACCACCACTTACGCAATTTATGGCGGTGTTACATTTCTGTGCCTCAGGATCGTTTCAAACAACGGTGGGAATAGTGGCGGGAATCTCACAATCCTCCTTTTCCCGGATCCTGAGGGCAGTGATGGAGGCACTTTTCAAGCACATCCATCATTTTATTAAAATGCCTTTGGATATGGGTGCCCTTAGTGTGGCCAAGGCCAATTTTTACCAAATAGCTCGCTTCCCACACATCATAGGGGTTGTGGATGGTACTCACATACCACTTCAGCCTCCAGCACAGCTGGAGGCCATATTTTGCAACTGTAAACACTGTCACTCCCTGAATGTAATGGTGGTATGTGATGCTTCCCTCCAGATCCTGTCCCTGAATGCAAAATTACCCGGAAGTGCACATGACTCATTCGTCATCTGGCAATCAGGGATATGGCACAAATTAAACAACCTACAAGCTGGTGATGCGTGGCTTCTGGGTAAGTGGAGACCTTTAGTACATAACAATGTTAAGCTTAATACACAGTGATCCTGATGTTGTCACTTCTTTTTCACAGGAGACAGTGACTACCCTTGCACGCCCTGGCTGCTCACTCCTTATTTGGCTCCCACACCAGGGCCACAAAGTAATTTTAATGCCGCACTTACAGCCACCAGGCAAGTGGTGGAGCGCTGTATCGGCCTTTTAAAAGGCCGATTCAGATGCCTCCACCGCTCTGGTGGCGAGCTGATGTATTTGCCGGATATGGTTTCGAAAATTGTGGTCCTGTGTGGGATATTTCACAACATCGCCATAAGGAGTGGTGTCCAAATGCAGCCAGAGGATGCCTTACCTGAGGATGGCCCCCCCCGAGGTTGGTCGGAGGTCAGTATGTGGGGGGGCCATACGCGATGATGTGGTGGCCAGATAGTTTTAGGTAATTATTGGCAACACAACAGTGTTTAGACACAATGTGGTAAGGATTTTTGGAGAACATCTAATTATTTTCTTTTTTTTCCATATCTTCTGTTTGATTTCATAATCTTTGGGACTCCAACGATGACTACTTCCTGCTACCCTAAAAAATCCTTCATGGGAACACATTGGATATATATTCTGGAACCCATATTGCAACGCAACATTTGTGGAATCATGTTGGCATGGTCCTTCGTCAACCAGTTCTTGATTTTTCATTTTTTAAATCAAATGTTGTTTTATGGGTTGTATTTTTGTTTATCACTGTGTGTATTGTTTGTGAGTGAACACTTTGTTATTTTAGTTATGTTGTGAATAAATGTTTTGAGAGTGTAATTTTGGACATTTTATTGCCCATTACAAGCTAGTGTAACCAGGTTCACCCACGTTAAAATTTAATAAGGGGTAATCCTGTAATGACGCAAGTTGAGCTAAATTTAAAGATGTTTTCTGGGTCAAAACCAACACCAAAATGAATCCTGTACAATCAGTTGGCTTTCTAATCTCGGCCTAAGCAGGTTGCCCCCCAAATTGGAACCACTAAAATGTAGTAATATATAAATTGTCAAACACAAAAAAAGCCCAATCAGATTGTTACTGTTAGGTGTTTCTTGTGCCTGTTTTCCTACAAAATACAACACACATTCTTAGTGACAATAATTGCAAATACTTGCTGGAAGAGTCTACTTATGTCAGTGTAAACAATCTCAGATTTGGAGACAAGGAATGAGACAGAACGTTAAGATTAATTTTTTATTGTAGAAAACTATTTGTAAAGGATAACAAAAAATTAGGGACACAGCATGACAGACATATGGTCAAGGACCACCAGCAGCCCGATGACGTAGGCACGCATCCGTTCGACACATCCGGCTAAGTCCACCATACGCCTCTGTTCCTCTGTGGGTTAGAAAAGTGTGAGGCTTAATACATAAATAATGAAACCACAAGCCACAAAAACAAGCCAAACAAAGCTAACCAAAAATGACAATATTGTGACCAAAAGCAGAATTACCCCAAAAATACCAAGGCCCCAAAAATGGACCCCCCAAAAATTGCAAGAAAAAAAATCAGATTCTGACAGGTGTGATATGTGTATGGGGAAATCAGCAGTAAAAGGTAAAGACAAACAGAAATCTACACCAAATTCTCACAAACCACACAAAAAAAGGCACAGACACAGGATTACATACAGTTTTTTCTAAAAACTAAAAAAAAACAAAAAAACATACTGTTCAAAATAACGCCCGCTACAGAAGCCACTCCCTCGTCCTCCTCGGAGGTGCCAACATTCCCCAATGAGGTTGGCGGGGTGATTTGGGATTCAGGGGAGGGGGTAGTTACGAGAGGGGTGGTTGGAGGAGAGGGGGAATTGGGATGGAGGGGAAGGAGCCCCGAAACATCCTCAACAGGGTCTGTGCGGGCTGGGGATGAGGAGGAAATACGGGAATTTTGGGGTGTGGATGTTTGGCTTGGGGTTGGGGAGAGGGGCCGAGAGCGCCGTCTTTGACGCCGATGACGCCGTAGTCTTCGCTCTGCCCCTAAAAGATGGGAAACAAATTGTGGTTATTTTCAACCTAGACCTAGTTAAACACTAATTTTTGATAACACAAATATGTAAACATGGCCATGCAGATATGAGTACAATGAATAAATAGGACATACATGAAAACATGGCCATGCAGATATGAATACAAAGAATAAATAGGACATACATGAAAACATGGCCATGCAGATATGAATACAAAGAATAAAGAGGACATACATGAAAACATGGCCATGCACATGTGAGTACTAAGATAAACATGAAAACCACAGTCACAAAAACTTACTTTCCGCGATCTGCATGCGAAAGGTCGGACCACCTGCGCTCCAGCTGGCCGATCTGGCGGCATGAGCCGAAGGAACGCTGGCGGCCACGTACCTCCGCATATGCGGAACGCTTTTCTCTATTGGTGATGGGGGGAGGCTGGCTGGTGATCCGCCTGTCCATCACCTCGGTTAACACCAGCAGCTCGCGCCTGGTGAATGCCGAGGCTCTCATGATGGCAATGGTGTATTTTCTAAAAATCATTTTTAATAAAGACCCGAAAATAAATTTGATTGGCTAATGTATTTGGGTAATTAACAGGACCAATTATATTGGTTAGTGTATGAGTCATGTGTTCGACAGGGCCACAAATCTCTTGAGAGTTATGATAGGCTTGATGCAGTGACATGCGTAAGCAAATTTAAATAAAGAAATGAACCCAGGAAAATTTGCGTGGTTAAAAACAAATAAAACAAATGTTTAATTGGCTCAAACATGTATTTTGACAAATAAAAGCGAATGTTTAAGCCATACGTATTCTGCGGGTAAACACAAACACGGACAAGAGTAAAGTTTATTGCATTGTCCAAAAAAAAAAAAAAAAAAAAATTAAGATAATTGATATATTGATTGGCATGATACGATTGAGGGAGGTAGGCAGAATAAAGGAGCAGGTAATCGGAATCTGACAGACCTACTTCCGGTTTGTACTTGTGCGTGCGTTCCCTTCAAGCCACATTGGGGATGTACGCTCGCTATTTGGCACTCTCGTTAGTTAGAGGAGGGGTCGGTAGAGTTTGGGGAGGATGTTTAGATGCGTTCGAAAATACGAGCGAGTGCTTGAATTAACATATGTGTGTACGTACGCCGAACGTACGAACGACCACTTGCGTCCGGGTCTGAATGAGGGCCATTGTCTGTAATACCCCTTTTACACCAGAGGGAAAAACCTGGGTTTTTGTTGGGTCTACCCAGTTCGCAGCTCAGTGTAAAAGGGACCCTGAAAAATAACCCGGGTCAAGTGACCCTGCAGTCCAACCCAGGTAGCTACCAGGGTTGGAGCCAGGATGGACCTGGGTAATGGTGCAGTGTAAACAGCACAACCGGGTTATCCGACCTGGGTCATGCCTAAAATGAGCAGATTGGTGGCTGTGGAGCAGTCAACTCCCACTTTTTATGACCTCAAAAGTCTAGTAGGGCAGACCCGGGTTCAGTGTGAATGGGGCTGACCTGAGAATAACCCAGATTGATGGTGCTGTGTAAACTGTGTCTGACCTGGGTCTGACCTGGGTTGGAACCATGTCTGAAAACCCAGGTCGGACCCGGATTTTTGGTGGAAAAGGGGTATAACTGATTCTGAAAATGCAGCTGCAGTATCGTATCCAGAAGTACTTCTGTCTAAATCCCAGCTCTCCTCCTCTTCTACCCTCTCTCTTTGCCTTTTTCACCCTGGATCCATAATGTAGTTACAGAAAGGTTATTGAAATCCTGTATTACTCACAAAGACCTCTCTGTGCTATATATCTGGAGATTGGGGAACTAAACTCTAAACATGAACCTCTTTTAAAGGATGTGTGTCATGGTCCTTAATAATTGCTAATTAGTAATTCTAGGGCTAGTAGCCTATTGAGAGTATTTGAAATTAGTCCTAGTTTAACATTTTCGATTTGAATAACGATTTTATGAATGCTTTGGGATTTGATCTGCATTTTCCAAGGCAAAACTGAACAACAAATCACTTTAACAAATTGACCAAAATCGAATTTGATTTGCAAATCGAACACAAAAAAGAACAATAGTAAATCTGGCAAATTCACAGGGCTTTCAAAATTCTATTTGAGTCGGTTTGAGGTGAGCTAAATCGAACTTCAAATCGACATTCAAATCGACCTTTGATAAATTTACCCCCATGTGTGTTTGGTTTTCAGCAAAACCAATCATCACTAGTAAGAATCTCTAATAACCTACATAATTTAGAAAAAATAAACTGATAAACTTTCTGGCAATTAACTCATTATGTTACAGTCTCAAATGGAGTTCAACATTTTTTATTTTCACAGAGGATAAATTTACTTTGATGGCCAATTATCTGATTTAGCAGGGGACTGTAGGAAGCAAAGAGCATCAATCAAAAGTCTTTGTACCTGTGACAATCAGCAGCACAACACACTATTATACAGCCAGTTCCTTATTAATGTCTAGACATAAAACTTGTTTATCAGGACTAGTGATGGCCATTGGTAGGTTAACCATCAATGGTTACCATTGATGGTACAATCAGTGATTAACATTGATAGTGTGTAACCATCGGCATGAAACCATCGATGGTTTCAACCACTGATGGTCAGCCGGGCCCTACTCTATTATACCTCTTTTACACCAAAAACCCAGGTCCAACCTGGGTTTTCATAGATGGTTCCAACCCTGGTCAGACCCCGTTTACACTGCACCATCGATCTGGGTTATTGTCAGGTCAGCCCTGTTCACACTGAACCTGTATCTGCCCTGCTAAACTTGTGAGGTCATAAAAAGTGGGAGGTGACTGCTCCACATCCGCCAATCAGCTAATTTTAGTCATGACCCCGGTCGGATAACCCGGGTTGCACCGTTTACACTGCACTATTACCCGGGTCCATCCTGGGTCCGGCCCTGGTAGCTCCCTGGGTTGGATTGCCAGGTCACTTGACCCGGGTTATTTATCAGGGACCCTTTTACACTGAGCTGCGACCCAGGTAGACCCAGCAAAAACCCAGGTTTTTGCTCTGGTGTAAAAGGGGTATTAGTCAGCTCTGCTCTATTGGGCAAAGGGCCAATCAGATTTGGAGGCAGGGCTTCATGAGTGGCATTGGGAGGCAGAGTTATGCTCCATTTCCCAGTGCCAGACAGGAAAATAAAATATTGCGGGGCTCTGTGCCATCGAGGGCAGAGGACCATCGATGGTTTGTAATTGTTGATAGTCGATCGTCATCCCTAAACAAGATATTAACATCATTATGTTCTAGAAATGGTAAATGTTTAAGCCACTAGTAGCATAAGAATGTCACATCCCAAGAGAGGAATAACAGGTTTGGTTGAATAACAGGTTTGTTTGTATAGCTGTTATTTAAGACTTTCCTTTTGAATGTATTGACAGTTTGGGTTAAAGGAAGTTCTTTTGAATGAATCAAGCTGAAACATATTTACATTGTTATGCACTAATGGTTGCGTGTGGGAGTTTATTGTATTGTGATGACATGTTTTTTTCTGTAATGTTTTTTCATGTTCCATGTACAGCAGGATAGTTACGTGCACTATTATTTTTTTCCAATTCCTTATGATGTAGGAGGCGCTGAGATGAATTTTGGAGGTAGATAAGAGACGTAGACAGGAGTACAAATAGTTTTATAAGTAGTAGCTGGAGTAAGTGACTGGTGGAAAGGGACAGAGGGCCTGACTCAGACCCGGCTGTCTTATACCCCTTTTCCACCTAAATTCTGGGTCTGACCCGGAGTTGGAACAAAGTTCCTATCCGGATCAGACCCGGAATTTTGCCGGCGCTGACTCGGGATATTCCCGAGTCAGCGCCACTCACACCGCAGTCGGGTCTGCATAGACCCGGCTTTTGCGGAGTGAAAGTGGACGCTTGGAGATGACGTCATCTCCAAGCGCCACTGAAGCCGGACCAATCGGCCGGCTAGCAGCGCACTCCAGGTCTTCGTGACCCGGAGTGCACTGTTCCCATAGCAGGGTTTCACGGGCTACACCCGTGTTAAACCCTGCTAGTTACCTTGGTTGGATTGCCGGGTCACTCGACCCGGCGATCCAACCCTCTGCCCTTTTACACCAGGGAGCTGCCCGGGTTAACCCTTCAAAAACCCGGGTTTTAGCTCCGGTGTAAAAGGGGTATTAGAGAGCGACGGCAGTGAGCAAACGCTGGTGTATAAAAAGGCCCACTTTCCTTTCTCAACACAGGTTATCTCCAGGAAGTGTATGATTAATCAGCAACACCGAGAGCCATCAGAGATGCACGCAGCGGTCGAGGTAGACCCTACCCGCTGCAAGCACTGTGATCAGTGCTGACTGAAATACAACCAGGTGACGTGTACAATGATGCCTCCATGCTAATTATGCATGCCCTTTAAATGCTGTTTTGATGCCCAGACATGCCTGCGTTCGCACCACAACTCCCCCCATTCACAAGCACCTTCCCCTGTTACTACCCACAAACGGCACTATCTGTCACTCAAGGTAGCGCTCAGTCTTTGTGCTACGAGTGCACAATTCCCGATCGCAGTGACTGGCTCGCACATGTGCACTGTGATGCATATGAATGCACAGATGGTCAACAATCGCCCATAGCGAGCAATTGCGGCTTAGCATCTGGGTCTGAATCAGGCCGAGAGTGACTCAGGAATGTTCAATGTGTCTCACACATTGACTGCACATTCACACACTACAGTGCAAATAAAAAAGCTACTGTCTGGGTGTGGTGTTGTTTATAGTATTTATTTTGTTTGTTACGGTGAACCTGCACCATTTTTCCTTAGGAAATCACTGTAGAATACTATTATATATATATATTGTTTATTTGTCCAAAAAATCCTCTAAAATGTCTGAGGCTGCTTCACCCCAAGAAGACCTCTTTGCTTTGAGTTTTTCCCTATTATTTAAAACAAATTGTTTGCGGTGGTCCCCCCCATCATCTGCACCCCAAAACAATTTCCACAAAGACTGGTTCCTCCAAGTGCATGAAAATAATTGCCAGAGTTGTGTTTGTATAAAAACATTAGTGCAAAGCATTAGCATAGTGTGTTAAATTTCAGTGTAAGCGACAGTGTGTGCGGTGGTGTCCCCCCATCATCTGCACCCCAAAACAATTCTCACAAAGACCTGTTCCTCCAAGGGAATTAGGTGCAGGGTTTTTATTTTTTTGAGCAGAGAGAAGTTTTTTTTCTCGCAGCCCCAGAGCACGACCAATTTTTCCTAAAATCAATAATTTTAGATAATGGGATGGGATTTGCTATGGGACCCCTGTGGCCCCCTAATGACTAATTAAGTAATTGTAAATTTCCAATTAGCTTAATTAGTCAGTAATTACTCTTACCTTCCAAAGCGGTGCCTTCTTCCTCCAGAATTGGGATTAGTTTTTCTGCAGCAGCGGTGTGTGTAAATATGTGTGTATATGTGTGATTGTGTCTGTAGTATGTGTGTTAGTATGAGTGTGTGACTTCCAGGTTTGAGTAAGCCCCCTGGAGGCAGCAGCAGGTAGAACTGCATCTTCTAGCAGCCCCCTCGCCTCCCAGCAGCCCCATCCCCACTGCATAGATGGAGGGGAGATGACTGGGAACTGCAGAGATTAGGGATGCCGGTGGGTTGTCAATCAATAGTTATCATCGATGGGCCCATCTGTGATTACCATTTATGGCACACAAATCATCAAAGGTGAACAGTCGATGGTTTGCACCCCATCGATGGTCACCTTTGCTGCGGGCCAATCAAAAATGGGCCTGGGCCTGGTGGGCACTGGGGGGCAGTGCTATGCTCTGTCCTGCTGCTAAAAAAAAATACATTGGCTCCTGCTCAGCCATCGACCAATGGTTCTCTGCTAGTGATGGCAAAACTAGTTAACACAAGCCAGCAACCATCAACTTTTTGAAAATATCGATGGTTGATGGCTATCCCTAGTGGAAACTACCAGAGACCACCGGACTGGTAAGAATCTTTTTTTTTAGTCCCACAGGGATACTGCGTGTATTGGGAGTGTGCGCATACCCGAAATAATCCAAAATGGGTGCGAGGTCCACAAGGTTTTTAGCAGTGAAAACCCTGTACCAAGTACCCAAAGTGTGTGAAAACAATTGCCAGTGTTGCTTGTGTTTGAACACAAAGACATTAGTGCAAAAAAAATGCAGAGTGTGTTTTCCTTCCAGTGTAAGCGATGATATTTTGCACCCCAAAACAATTCTCAAGTGTAAAAAATTATTTCTTGGCTGGTGTCAAAAATAAAACCAATCATGGATCAGTCAATAGAAGAGCAGGAGCAACAACTCAGTACTAGTGCTATGGATGCTGCCAGTAATGATAGGGCTTCAACATCTACTAAAGGTGGTCAAGAGGAGAGGAGGTTTAAAAAAGGAAACCTGAAAGCTAAACAATATTTCACAACATTAAAGAAAAAACATTGTCTCTAACTATAAAGGGAACATTTCCTATCGAAAAATGTAATACTGCCAACATGCCATACACTACTCGCAGTGGCAAGGAAGGGCTAATACCATGGCCTGTATTTGCAAATGGTAGTCCTACTACTGCTGTTTCAGGCTTTAGAATGTCTATTGCAGAAGCTGAGGCCAAATTCAGTCAGGCATCTTCTATAACCTCACACGAAACACCTTCTCACTCTGAGTCTAGAGGTGTCACCTGTAAAACAGGCAAATCAGTGCACAAAACCCCCCACTAAGGCTGAAGAACAAACTGTGTGTTCATAAACTTCCCAAATCATTGAGGAAAGTCTAAGGGTATCCATGAATGCTGTGAGTCTGACATTTCTGACATTGTAATCCTAGAGATGTCTCCTTCCAACATTTCTGCACCTTTTGCAAATATGGGGATGAGTAGCAGTAAAAGTAAAGATGGTGACATAGAAATAGAGGATGCTATTGTAGAAGTGCAACAGGACAATGGGGATATTTGTGTATCTGACACTAATGAGGATGTTTATGATGAATATGTTGGACAAGAAAGAGTTAATAATATTCAAGGGTGAGGATGATGTGTGTAAAAGTAATTCAGCCACCTGTGGCTGCAGTTCTTGCAGGATATAAGACCAAAAAAAGCCACCTCTTTAGTGTGGAATTATTTTTACCCAAATCCTGGTAACATTTGTCAAACCATCTGTAAAGTTTTTGAAGTGAAAGGAAGTAGAGGTAGGGATGTTAACTACCTAGAAACCTCTCCCTTTTATGTCATTTACAGAGAATGCATTCAAATTATTTGGGTAAAACTCAAAACTACTGTAAACTAATGACAAGCAGTCCAGCATCCACTGTAAGCAGCATGGATATATCCCAGCACATGCAATCTACACCACCAACTCATCTTCAATCTCCTTATTAATAATCACAGGTAGTCCTCCAGCATTCAATTTGTGAAGGCTAACTGACTCCTCCCCTATCCAGGATTGCCCCAAAGAATCCTTGTATACTAAGGGTGCTGCTGGGGGTGAATCTTCATCATAAAAGGGGACCAAAAAAACTAGTAGTTTCACACAACAATTGAATATGAAAAAGTAATATTCAGAGGAAGCAAGTATGAAAGTTGTCATCCAACTGCACAGCAGATCACTGAAGCCATGATGATTATGCTAGCATTAGATCTGCATCCAATATCTGCTATCAATGCATATGGTTTTAGACAGTTAGTTGAGGTCCTGTGTAACCGATACCAAACTTATTCTCAATTCCATTTTACCAGAATAGCAATTCCTTACCTTTATCAGCACGTTAAAAAATTTATTCTTGGCTTAGAAAATGCCATTGTGCTGAGTATCCACTTAAAAACAGCTATATGCAGAAGCAGTACTGGTCAAACTAATGATTACATGACTGTGACATCCCACTGGGTAGGTGTATCAGCTTTAGCAGCAGCAATGCACGCAACGGCAGCTCATTCACAGGCAGGATTTGTTATTGCCGATAACACAAGTAACATTATATGATTACATCTGGGTGAATTTGAACACGTATATTTTTGTAAATGACAGGTGCATGCAGGAGATGCTGTCTGTAAAATTTCTGGGCATTTTCGACATTCAGCAACCACAAGAACAATTCAATTTGCCATTCCACCAATATATGTAGTAACTATGTGGAATTCCACCCTTTATATGTTTCATTGTAATGGGTATGAAATATCAGCGGATGAATAGTTCAACTCCCGATGCCGGAAGCCTGATGAGTGAACAACCCAGCAGGGGCAGGTAAGAACCCTATTCTTCCCCTCTCCTCCCCTAACCCTCCCTTAGTGGTCCTAACCCTAACATCCCTGGGGGGTACCTAACACTAACATCCCCCTGGGGGTGCCTAACACTCCCTTCCAGCACCCTAACCTAACCCTCCTGGATGAGTACCTAACCCTTGCCTCCCCCAGTGGTGCCTAACCCCCCCTCCCTGCAGCATAGCCCTAATGCTCCCTGGGTATGCCTAACTCTATTTACTCCCCGATCACTGGGCTAATGCTGATACTTACTGGATCCTTCGTTTGGGATATCGGTCATCAGGATGTCGTCACTGGTATCCTGATATGCTTCGGGATAGTGGCATCTGCATTTTGCAGAGTGGCAGGAGTCCGGCATCGGTATATAGGTGGGCAGCATCCCATCTGCAGGCATATTAACTACATCCCTGTTTCATCAACTGGAAGAACAGCAAAAAGCCATCCAAACCTGACTACATTCAATGGCATAGGGAGAGAAGTTGGAATGTACCTTACTTCAGCACAGTAGAGAATAATCTCTTTTTATGCAAGATATTGAACCTATTTGATATAGTAACCAATGAAGTGAATTGAGACATTGCCAGTCTGAGTCAGATGATTCTTTAGCTAAACTACTAAAAAAAGCAGCTAAAGAAACTGAAAGAGGGGATGAAATGAAGATATTCCGTTAAATTAGTTACTTTAATCCCTGCGTCAGGACCAAAGGGTGTGCAACATCTTGCATTTGGATCTTGACATTTTGGCAACCTTGCTTGACCTTTGGTTTAAGTCCTACATAATATCGTTCTTTCCAACTAATACAGATCTTAAGAGATGCAAAGAGTTCATGGTGAGCAAGTAGGGACATGACATCATGTCTCCTGCTTCAGTTTCTCCTGAAAATGCTGCTGCCAGGAAAAATTACCTTTCCCAAGAGACCCACTGGTGATGATGATGTGTCAACTCAGTGAAAAAGAGTGATACACTATTATGACATCTGGTCAGGTTAGAAATAATGACCCAAAATTATTGACAACTCTAACATGACTCTGAGTCTGATATAGCAAGCATCAATATAATGGTGGAGGATTATTTTAATGACAACATACAAATTAGCATGTCACACAGTCTCTTTTGAATACTGGGAGTAAAAAAATAGTATATAGAGCTCCTTTATAAAAATAGATTTGCCTTACTTAAGCTGCCCACCCACCAGTGTGTACTCAAATAGAGTGTTTAGCACAGCCAGAAACCTTGTGAGTGATTGGCATAGGCATCTACTTCCTAAAAATGTGGAAAAACTGATATTAATAACAGTGTGTAATGGCTGCTGACACTTTAGACACCTGGGGGGGCAGGTCTACTAGGCACAATGAACTGGGGTGGCTTTAGGAATGACCTTTTCATGAAATCTCGGTAGCACGGAATGAAATTATATAGAATTTATTCACAGGAGAAATATATTAGCAACTTCTCACATAAAGTCTCAACAACACAGAGGTTCACATAAGCAATAATGAGTATAGGAGAAAACCCCCCATATAGTCTTTAACACAGAAGAGCAAATATGGTAGGGAACCCTGTTTCCAGTATGAGGCTAACACCTCAGGATGGTGTAGAGGAGCTTCACCAGGGTGGAACCCTGTAGTGATGGAGATCCAGAGCAGAGTGAGCCCTGTGATGCAGTGAAAGACAGCAGGGATGAGCCCTGTGATGCTGTGAGGTTGAAGCAAGGTTGAGCCCTGTGATGTGGTGAAGTTGGAGCATGGTTGAGCCCTGTGAGGCGATGAGATCAGAGCAGGGTTGAGCCCTGTGATGCGGTGAGGTTGGAGCAGGGTTGAGCCCTGTGATGCGGTAAGGTCAGAGCAGGGTTGAGCCCTGTGATGCGATGAGGTTGGAGCAGGGTTGACCCCTGTGAAGCGGTGTGGTTCTGGAACAGGGTTGAGCCATACGGTGTGACTAGAATCCGGAACGGGGTTGAGCCCCGCAATGCGGTGATGTTAACTGTAACGGTGCAGTTGACAACTGTAACTAAGATGGGTTCAATGTCCACAGGAGTAAGAGACAACAGGCAAAGTAAATAGTGCAGCAAAAGGTGAAACCACAGCAGTGGAGCAGAAAGCAATACTTAGGAAATGGGTATGCTGAGCTCTGTAGTGCGGCTGGTAACTGGCATCAGAAGTTTAGTTGGAACATGAGTGGAGATATAGCAAAGTCCACAGCAAACCACAGGCACAGCAGGGATCTGGCAGGAGTCCAAGAAAGACCTGAATGTAACGTTGCACAGACACTGAGACACAGTTAGTAACAGGCTTTATGCTAGGGGTCTGTGATCCATAGGAAGTTCAGAACATGTGACCCAAATGGAATAAGGTTTGATATAATGAGCAATCTAGGAATCCCACAACCTGACAACACCTTGGAAACAGAAGATCACTTTAACTCTCTATTCCCTGTATGTGAATAACGCCAGCAAGCAGGATAGCTCCTCCAATGACCACAAAGGAACTTTGGAAAAGTAATCTATCTTTATGTACTGAAATAGTCACAGCCCTGACAGTACCCTCCCCTTTTTGGGTGGTCTCCGAACACCCACCAGGTTTTAAAGGGAATTTAACATCAAAATTACGTATCAACTTTGGAGTATGGACATCAGAGTCTTTAATCCAAGATCTCTCATCCGGGCCATAACCCTTCAAGTCTACAAGGTATTGTAATTGATTTTGATGCTTACATGAATCCAGAATCTTATCGATCTCAAACTCCACACCTCGAACAGTTGTTATGGGAGGTACTTTAGGCAAGCTGTCATAAAATTGATTAAGAATCCATGGTCTAGGCAAGGAGACATGAAAGGAGTTAGGTACATGCATAGTTGGAGGTAACTGTAACTTACATGTCACTGGGTTGATAATTTTTATAATTCGAAAAGGACCAATATACTGGGGAGCAAACTTCATAGTAGGTACATTAAGTCGAAGATTTCTAGTAGACAACCAGACACGATCCAAAACAGAATATTTAGGAACAGCCGAACATTTTCTATTAGCAAAGACCTTATAATTAGGCTTTCCTAAGACACTTATGTACCTGTCTCCAAATTCCAGAATAATGTTGCAGGGTAGCTTTGGCTGCTGGAACATCCACTGTAGGAATTGATTGAAGCTCAGGAACTTGAGGATGCCGACCAAAATTGGTGAAAAAAGGACTTACACTTGTAGCAGACGAATAATGAAAGTTATGAGCAAACTCAGCCCAAGGCAAGAAATCCATGCAATCATCTTGAGAAGAAGAAATATGCATTGTCAAGAAGGTCTCCAACTCCTGGTTCACTCTTTCGGTTTGTCCATTTGACTGAGGGTGATATGCAGAAGAAAACTGTAATTTAATTTGCAATGATGAATATAAAGCCCTCCAAAACCGAGCAACAAACTGGACACCCTGATCAGACACTATCTCAGAAAGAAGTCCATGAAGATGAAATATCTCTTTGATAAATATTTGTGCTAATTTGGGGTCTGATGGAATTCGAGCCAAAGGACAAAAATAAACCATCTTGGTAAAACGAACCACCACTACCCAAATAACTGTACACCCCCTAGATCAGGAAGATCTGTAATAAAATCCATGGAAAGATGGGTCCATGGTTGGGTGGGAATGGGTAGTGGATGGAGAGGACCAACTGGAGACTGCCAGGAGGACTTATGTTGTACATACTTAGAACAAGAATATATAAACTCTTGGACATCTTAAACTCTTGGACATCTTTTTTCATAAACAAGAGAGAGAGAACCAAGGGTTGTTATCTCATGGGCGCACAAGAATAGATATATTAAAATATAACTTTTATTGTATTTAATTTAAAAATATCCCATATTAGGGACTTGAGCAGTGAAATATAAGGTTTAAGTGATAAGAAAACAACCACCAATAAGTGAAAATAAATAAATAAATAGTTTGGAAAAATTAATAAAAAGCAAGGTCCACTATATGATTTCTGCTAATGCTAAATACTGCCTTAAAAGTGTATCCTTTACTGAAATATATAAGGATCCAATAGGTATCTTATCATATAATAAAGCCTAATTTGGCTGAAGTTATCCACTTTGTTCTTAGTATTAAATATTTAAATGTGATTCCTAGCACCAATTGTCTCCAATCAATATAGGAATGGTTTATCTATTAATGATTTGTGTCCACACAGACCACAATCATAATATTCTTCTATGATGGAGAGAATATAATTGATTAATTAAAAGTATGTATTTTCTCCAAATGTAACTACGAAGCAATACTTATATTAATTAAGTAGCTGAATATTAGTATTTTCTACTTCATTCACTCAGAATATGCCCCACATATTAGAGCTACAGTTGCATTTATTGAGCAGCGCATCCAATTTAACTGTTCTCTATTAATGATAATCAATTCAAGGCTGCTAATCATAAATCGCAACTGTGTGTCACTAATAAACAAATAATCATATCACAATTCATAATAGTTGTTAATAACTAATATTAGGTATTAACAACTATTATGAATTGTGATATGATTATTTGCTCCAGAATCTAGCAATGCAGAAAACTCTCGACACAAAGAACCAAAATCAGGAATGCTCACAGAAATTAAACAACCTTTTTGGGGGAAGCTTTAGAAAGTACCCCTAGTTTGACTTCCCCTGCATCAACTAGGGACATTTTCCCAGCCTTATTGGACATTTAGCCAAGAAATGTTGTGAGGATGCACAATACAAGCACAAATTAGAACACCTCCTATGTTGCTTCTGAACTTCAGACAATTTAGGTTTATTAATTTGCATAGGCTCATCAGATGTACTATGAAAAGAGTGAGACTGGGGAAGAGAACTTTTAGAACACTCAGAGCGACTCCTCTGAACCCCTCGTTCTCGTTCTTGCATACACAGATCAATTTTAATAGTCAATGAAATTAACTCATCCAAATTCTCAGGAAGATCCCGAGTCACCAACTCATCTTTAAGTCTCTCAGAGAGACCATTCCAATACGCTGCTCTTAATGCCACATTATTCCATTTAAGTTCTGCAGCTATAGTTTGAAAAGAACCACATACTGACCAACTGGAGCTGTTCCTTGCTTTACTCGCAAAATATCCACAGATCTTCCAGGTTCATCAAATATCCTTTTGAAAGTAGAAACAAAAGCTTGGTAATTAGATATTAAGGCATCATTTCTCTCCCATAAAGAAGAGGCCCACTCAAGAGCAGCACCAGACAATAATGACATAAATATAACCACTTTAACATGAGAGGTGTTAAAACTTTGAGGTTATAATTCAAAATGAATCTCACATTGGTTGAGAAATCCTCTACATGTTTTTGGATTACCATCATAAGAGGTAGGAGTCGATAAACATAATTGAGAAGCAGAAACCCATTATGTACTTGCAACAGGAATCTTAAGTTTAGCAAGACGTGTGGAAAGATCCTGTAGACATTGCAAAACTTGAACTTGAGTGTTTTCCTGTACTTCCAAATTAGCGATCAAACCCGGAAGCACCTGTACCCCAGTAGCCGGTTCCAGATCCTGATTCATTTTTAAGTCTGTACAAACTGTCACGGCTGCTGACACTTGAGACTCCTGGGAGGAGGCAGGCCTACTAGGCACAATGAACTGGGGTGGCTTTAGGAATTACCTTTTCATGAAATCTCGGTAGCACAGAATGAAATTAAATAGAATTTATTCACAGACGAAATATAATAGCAATGTCTCACATAAAGTCTCAACAACACAGAGGTTCACATAAGCAATAATGAGTATAGGAGAAAACCCCCAATATAGTCTTTAAACCCAGAAGAGCAAATATGGTAGGGAACCTCGAGTCCAGATGAGGCTAACATCTCAGGATGGTATAGAGGAGCTTCACCAGTTTGGAACCCTGTAGTGATGGAGATCTGGAGCAGAGTGAGCCCTGTGATGCGGTGAAAAATGGAGCAGGGATGAGCCCTGTGATGCGGTGAGGTTCCGGAACAGGGTTGAGCCCTGCGGTGTAACTAGAATCCGGAGCGGGGTTGAGCTCCGTGATGCAATGAAGGTTGAAGCAGAGTTGAGCCCTGTGAAGTGGTGAGGTTCCGGAACAGGGTTGAGCCCTGCAGTGTAACTAGAATTTGAAGTGGGGTAGAGCCTCGCAATGCAATGAAGGTTGAAGTAGGGTTGAGCCCTGTGAAGCGGTGTGGTTCCGGAACGGGGTTGAGCCCGCAATGCAGTGATGATAACTGTAACGGTGCAGTTGACAACTGTAACAAAGATGGGTTCGATGTCCACAGGAGTAAGAGACAACAGGCAAAGTATATAGTGCAGCAAAAGGTGAAACCACAGCAGTGGAGCAGAAAGCAATACTTAATCAATGGCTATGCTGAGCCCTGTAGTGCGGCTGGTAAATGGCATCAGAAGTTTAGCTGGAACATGAACGGAGATATAGAAAAAGTCCACATCAACCCACAGGCACAGCAGGGATCTGGCAGGAGTCCAATAAAGTCCTGAAAGTAACATTGCACAGACACTGAGACACAGTTAGTAACAGGCTTTATACTAGAGGTCTGTGATCCATAGGAAGTTCAGAACATGTGACCCAAATGAAATCAGGTTTGAAATAATGAGCAATCTAGAAATCCCACAACCTGACAACACCTTGGAAACAGATGATCACTTTAACTCTCTATTCCCTGTATGTGAAGAATGCCATCAAGCAGAATAGCTCCTCCAATGACCACAAAGGAACTTTGGAATAAGTAATCTATCTTTATGTACTGAAATAGTTGCAGTCCTGACACAATGAACTACAAATTCTATGAGGAAGACCTTTGCCACCAAAAACAACAAAGTATAGAGACTTCTGTAACAGTGGACTCCAGTATAGATTAACTATCATTGTGTGATGATGATATTAACAACACTGCTGAGGGTAAGGATAATAATAACATCTACCAAATGTAGACTTTATGAACAACACTGTTAGTTTCCTAAAGCCCATAGGTATCTTGTTTTGTGGGGGCCCAAACAAACCAAGCACTTCAGCCACAAAAGTAGCAGTCCCTGTCGCTGATGTACTTGGTCTGTTAACATGTGCATGTCCTTTTTATATACAAATTAAGGGTTAATGGGAGGGCCCATGAACAATTCCATCATGCACCAGTTTTCATTATGAGCTTTGCTAAGATTGTGTGTGTTTAACAGGCAATTCACTGTATATTACTGTACTTTACAGGGGCATTAATTTTCTTTTGTAACTTGCAATGTCATCCATCACCAGCTTCTCATCCTGGCATATAGGCCCTGTTCCCTGCAGCTTCTCAGCAGATACAGACTAGTATCATCACATTATATAATAATATCATTAATGCCTAATAAATTTTTCACTTTGACTAGTCTGTTACTCTTCCTCAAATCCTGAGGAAATAATCTCACTGTGATTTTGGATACTTGTTTTTTTTATAGTGTTTTCTATTTCTCCAATGTACTATTTTATGGTTAAATTATTAACACTAATCAATCAATTAATGAATCAATCTAATTTGGATTCTTGTTTCTTAATAGTTTGTTCCATTTATTAAATTTGTTTTTATTTATAGTTATATTCTTAAATCAATCAATCTCATTTGGGGATGTAGTTATTATCCCAACTCTCAAGATCCCGGTGCTCAAAATGCCAGTGCTGGAATCCCAACACTAGTCAGAATCTTGGTGCTGGCATTTTGTCAGTATTGGGGTTAGGGTGAGGGATAGGGGTTAGGGATAGGCACTTAGGGGGCCCTAGGGAGGGAGTGTTAAGTCTAGGCTGTGGGGAGGGAGGGTTAGGAGAAGGAGAGTATACTTACCTCCTGGCATAAATGTAACCCTATTGGGATGCTTGCATCTGGATTCTGACTGCTTGAATTCTGAGCGCCGGCATCCTCTACCCAACCCTTCATTTGGATTCTTGTTTTTAATGGTTTGTTCCATTTATTAATTTTTATTTTATTTATAGTTATTCAATGAAATAAATCAATCAATGCATTACCTGGTTTCCACTAAATAGTACTCCACCTCCATTTACCTGTGCTGGCATCAGGCCTCTGATATAGTTCTTCATTAATTAAAACATTTTATAGCATCATATAGTTTATATTAAACTACCATCCTGTCTGCCACTGCTGTGCCACTTTGTTTCCTAGATGTGCTATATGCTTTTTTAAAATGCCAGGTGTGTGCGCCGCTGCTCTGTCATTTAGTTTAGCCAGTCAGCTAATTATGAGTTGTGAGGTTGTCAAAATTACTGGAAATGGCTGGTGATAGAGAAGAATTCATAGACTGTCAGTATGTGATAAAACAGATATATGTTTTATTAAAGCAATATCTCCACTATTCTGAGCAGAGTAACGTGGAGCATAGCATAAGGAGAATCAGTCAGATCTCTATGGCAATGTACCAGAGACTAAGGGACTTTATACACAATACAGTAGTTACATAAATTGCAAAATCATTAACAAGAGGGTGTTTACATGTATACTACAATCGAGATATTTGATTGGTTGATGCATAGGTAAGGGTTGTGACAATATACAATAATGCATGTAACGGGGTTGAGTTTCTTAGTGAATAAGTCACTAATATCAGATGATGCGTCTGTGATCTTTGACATCGTATGCCCTGGTTATCATGACATCTTAGATGAAATCTTCTCAAAAGGTTGGGGTTATCTCTGTAAGCAAACATGAATAAAGACTCGTGTGTGTCACGTCACAGTCTGAGTGGCAGCCAACTATCATATACAGAGAAAATGTTTGTTTTATGGCTATTTTCCATTTATTGAAGACATTTTAACCCATATCCATCCGAATCACTGCAAAAGCTATAAACACATATATAAGAATAAAACCTTAATTCCTTATTTCAGACAATACTGACTCCATTTTTATTTAACATCAACAATTCCACCACTTGTTTATGCCAATTAACACCTAAAATGCTAAAATCAAAATAGTGCTAATTACACAGTTCTAAATTTCTTCCTAAGTGAGATAGGAAAAGGAAATGAGGATATAGGGATATAGAACATGCTCTGGTTTCGTCACGAGGACTATTGGTAATGGTGTAGAGTGCACCACCCCAGCCAGAGTTAGTGAAAACCTGGAGATTTGTGACAGTAAAGAGATTCTTCAGTCCTTCATTGGGTTGAGGCACAAGCCTTGTTACAATATATATTTCAGCAGGGCCGTAGCTAGGGTAGTGCGGCCGGTGCCATCGCACACGGCACCACAGGGCAGGAGGCACTGTTTTGTGAGGGGCGGGTGCGGTGCAATGCCTGCTGCCGTGCAGGTGTACGTCTGTTATTTACCTTGCGTCGCACCCTCTCACCTTCAGGCCGTGTGTTGAGCAGACGGTCCTGGAACCTCCGAATAGAACACGGACACGATGACCTAGGGGGAAGGAGACGAGGTGAGTACCGTCCTTCCTCACGTCGACCGACGTGCCCTACCGAACCGGGGGATAAATTCAGGTTTTAAGTGAAGATCATCATTGGCACTTTTGGCCTCAGATCCCGAATTTTCACCTATCGGTACTCAAGCACCAGGTGAAGATCCGTCCTTGCACCGGGTTGCAAGGTTCACCGTCCGCCCAGAAGGAAGGAGATAGATAGTGACAAACAGGGAGAGACAGTACACACAGATATTCCTCACCGTGTCCACTCTTGCTCTTCGTCCGCTCACTCGCCTACAGGTCCCTGTAAGGAGATACACAACACAGCCGTGCAGGGCCTAAACCTATGTCAAGCAATTACACATACTAAAACGGCATCACCCTCAACCTACAGTGTGTGTAGTGCGACAGATATAACAAAAACTAAACATTTTTCCTGCACGGAACACCAAACACAGACTAAATACACAAGAGCAAAACACAGTGCTGTCCCTTTAAATGTCTGCTACCTATCCAGAGCTGGCCAGCTCCTCTTCTCGGTGACTGGGGAGACCACTACCTCATGGGTGGAAGCCGTACAGCTCTCCACCACTGCTCACACCTCTAATCATCCGCCTCTGTTAGCACTGCAGCTAATGGGCTCAGGGCCCTGGGCCTAACGCCCAGGGTCTTACCTGTGGCTCAGGCCTAGGTGCCTGCCAAACGGTGGGCTCTGGTAGTGGTCTGGGCCTAATGCCCAGACCACATTTTATGGGGCTCAGGCCTATTTGCCTGCCTGTCTGTGGGGCTCGCCTAGCGGTCTGGGCCTAATGCCCAGACCACCTTATATGGTGGGTGGCTCGGGCAGTTGCCCGCCTACTTTATTATATAGTGACCTGGGCCTAGTACCCAGGCCACTTACACCTACTAATGGGGCAATCCTTTCATAGGGCCTAATGCCCGCTATAATGCCCCGGGCCTTGTGCCCGCCTAATTACCCACGGGCCTAGTGCCCGACAATGCTACACGGGCCTAGTGCCCGACAACCCTGGCGGTCTAGGGAGGGGGGTATATGGTGGGCCTCACGGAGGGCCTACCTGCTACATTGGAAGAGGCTGCGGGGGGGAACTTTGTGACGCTCTTTCACTTCCCACCCCTGCAGTCCTCTCCGGTCCTCAGCCGCATTCTTCTGCCGCTGGCCCGTCCTGTCTTCTCTTCCTCCAGCCGGCGCCGCCTGTCTTCTCTCTTGACAGCGGCGTCTTCTGGCCTCTTCCGCGGCCGCCGCCCCTGTTGCCGTGCCGATCTTCCACTCTTCGGGAGGTCTTCTCTCCTCCCTCTCCGCCGCCGAACTGCCCTTTCCCGCTCGGCGCTGTCTAATACAAGACGGCACGAGTGGGCGGGGCTATGACGCGGCGAGCCGCGATTGGCTCATCGCGTCCGCCTCTGATTGGCTGCTGGCCCACGAGCCAGGTTTGGCTCGCGGCCAGAGCCAAACGCCCGCCGCGCCCAACGCCTGACCGGCGCTGGGAGCAAGTACTCTCTCCCAGCGCCGGCTACCCGCCGCTTCTTGGCTGCCGGGCACCAAGCTCCGCTGAGCTTGCGCCCGGAGCCAAGCTTCTCCCGGCCCCACAGTACCGCCGGCACTGGTGAAAGGGACCAGGCGGTCCCTTCACCAGGTGCCCGCGGTGTCTGCACCGACGCTAGGGACATTACTGTCCCAGCGCCGGCAACGGATGTGTCCCGCAGAGGACACGTCCCTTCTGCCTGCCCCTGCACGTCGGCTGATGCTGGGATCAATCTCGTGATCCCAGCACAGCCTTCCACAGTTTGGGCCTGTCAAATTTCTGTTTATTATCATTCTCACTTGTAGCTTCCTCTTATTTCATCCCCAGCATCTCCTGGCCTCCCCTATCTCTTCCCTGGCCCCCATGAGGCCATTCCCCTTTTTTGGGTGCATTATGTCCCTTTGAAAAATGAGGGGGGTGCCAATGCTCTTTCTGGCACAGGGCACCAAAAAGTCTAGTTACGGCTCTGTATTTCAGCGGCTGGTTTGTGCAGGCAAGTATTTAAGCAGAAAATATTTTTTGGGAAAAAGTTAATGTTTTTGAGGTTAATAATACTGTAGGAACTAAAAACATACCCAAATTACATGATTTTGCATGTTTTTATCATTTTTTTTAAGAAATCCAGATCTAAAACCTAAACTAAAACACTTGAGGGTGGTTTTGGCAAAGCCAAACCCAAAACATGAGGGTCAGCGCACATCTCTACCTCTTATTGTTATTTGCTCTAGGAAAATATGCTAATGGCTTAGCTGCTGTCTTGTGCACAGCCCACCTCACATCTGCTGCTTACATACAAGAGACAAAACATTGATCATCTACCATGTGAGCAACACTTTAGTGTATATTGGGAGGGGTCCTAGACTGCACATCCTAACTACTAGTAATGAGAGGAGCTATTATCCTGAGACTTTTTGTACATACACAGAGAAATAGGATGTAGGTGCACTATACAAACATTACTATACCAAATTTAAAAAACATTTTGTATCAAATAAGAAATGTTTTTTGCAAAATTTTGGCAAAAGTTATTGGCTTACCCCCCACATCCAGGTAACCTCATCATCAGGCAAATACCTGACATTCAAGGGGTTCAAGTCAAGGGCACGGGACACCCCCAAACCAGCTTAACAAAGCTACCCCAAGGCACCTATTTCTCTGTGTATGTACACAAAGTCTCAGTAAGGTAGCACCTCTCATTACTTGTAGTTAGTGTGTGCAGTCTAGGGCCCCTCCCTATATGAATATACATTCGAAGGCAAAGAGACTACTTCAGCCTAGATTAGCACCCCCACCTGCCCCTGATTGTTTTTAAGTAAGGATTCTAGCATTTTCTGACTGCACACTGAACAAGGCACAATAACAGGTAAGACCTTAATAAATTTAGATAGTATGTCAGTTGTGGGGTGGGTTTGGGGCGTGGGACTCACTGAGCTGCTTTGGTTGGGCCACTTTGAGGCATTACAGTGGGCTCCATTTACTAACTAGTGATGAAATGTAAGAGTTGTTGAAATGTATTAGTGTATGTTATAAATAGTTTAGAATAGCGCTATTTCCTAGTGCATCATCCATGACATCAGATGGAAACCTTTATTTAATAACGAACGGTAACACTAACCTACCATTCATGTTTGTTAAATGAATTGCCCAGGCACTGGCCTCAGTTAAACAGCACTCACAAGTGCTGAGGTCCCGACTGGCAGCTCCTGCACTACAAATCTCACTCTATGCTGCCATGTTAGTGAAGACAGCCACCCGGCGGACAAATCTCCCTCACCTGCTGCAGGCATAAACGGACCTCCCCATAAACTCCTGATGGCCACAAAATACCCACTATATCTACCTTGCAAAGCTGTCCAAGGAGAAGACCCTAAGGTGCATCCTTCCAAATGGCTCCCTGACATAAGCTCCTCGAAGTTCTTGCTGTGACACTGCGCATGTGCTGGATTTAAACCTCAGTGCACATGTGCAATGAAAAGAAGTTTGAGAAAAAAAAAATTATCAGTGCTATCTACATAGGAAAAATAGCACTGACAGGGGCAATCTTCATTAGCGCTCGCACCTAGAATGTTTTGATAAATACACATTAAAAAATTAAAACTAACTTGGTGAACGTTAAAGAAAAATATAACTGCATTAGTAAATGGAGCCCTATGTTACACTTATTTTATATCACTCTGGGCCTCATTTATCAACGAGTTTTATCATTCACAACGAGTGATAATACTCGTTGCATGTGATAAATGGTGCTCCAGCCAATCAGCTCCCAACTGTCATCTGTTTGAAAAAGGACAGTTGGGAGCTGATTGGCTTAAGCACCATTTATCATACGCATTGAGTTTTATCACTCGTGAGTGATAAAACTTGTTGATAAATGAGGCCCTCTATCTGTTTGTTTTTTATTTGTGTAACATCTTTTACACATTTTTCTTTCACCTCCATAACACTCCAAACACAAAGTAGCTGCTCTCACTTATCTAATACACTTTACCACGTCACTTGCTTTTTTTCACTAGTGTGGTGCCTTGGGGTGGTTTCGTTGAGCTTGCTTGGGGGTGTCCAGTGCCCTAGACTTGAACCCCTTGAATGTTAGGTACTTGCCAGATGATGAGGTTACCTGGATGTGGGAGGGTAAGAAAATAACTTTGGCCAAAATTAGCAAATAATTTTAGGACTAGGATTTTAGAACTGGGTTACAGCTCCAGCACTCCACCAAATAGAAATGTAACACATGATAAAATTGCAGTACAAAACATACAAAATCAGGTCAATAAAGTACAGGTAATTGGCCACTACTGTTCCTATCAGATACAGCTACCTTGATTACAATAGCACAGCTGTGAAAAATGGTTGTAGGTAATGTGCCATTACTTTTATACAAGTAGCCATTACTATAAATAGAGATAGGAAATTATTGTAGGTCTACTTCCCTCTCACCATTTGTTTACCTTAGACTTTATTGCATCCCAATCTAGTATATGTTGAATGCTGTGGGACAATCAATGGGCACACAGACACGTGTGTAGCTGTATGTATTAGTGATCAGGTAGGCTGTAGAGCCGTAGGCTGCTATAGTCAGTGTTAAATTCAAAGTGCTTAGATTATAAGTGAATTGGAATGTAATAACTAACATGGAGTTATGCCAGAGTTAAGCTGGAGGAAAACTGAAGAACATCCTAAAGTCAGAACTCCTTCTGAAGGACAGCGCACAACAGAGGGAGGAGACACCTCTCCCTGAGGCTGCCTGTTCTGTGCGTGACTTGCAGGTGGCATTAACAATGGGAAGCCACCTCCAGTCACAGTGTAGCCAGTGCAGCTACGGACTAAGGCCCTGATTCAGAGCCGTTCGTTAACAGCAGTACGCTCGTTGCGTTCCGATGTTGAATAACCGCGCATGCATCGGTGTTACACTGCGCATGTGCGTAAGGCAGATTGCGAGTTTTTTTGGTCTCGTTCGTCAAATAGCGTACATGAAGTGACATGTCAAATGTGATTGACAGAACAGGGCGTTTTTGGGTGTTGACGGGGGAGGAGATGGAAAAACGCAGGCGTGGCGAGGCGTTTTTTGGGCGTACATACATTACCAAATGCGAACGTCAAATGTGTTCGTACCAACTCATACGTCACTGGATGATACTCTTTCCCTTCAAAATGCTCGCACAGCTTAGGGTCTGGATAACTCGACCACAGTGGCGATGGCCTTCTCCTCCGTCCCGGCACTCCACGATGTTGCATTGATTAATCACGGCTTGTCAGAACATCAATTAGTGTTGGATTGAAAACCGGCTTGGTATGTGTTTGGAAAGCAGTTTTTTTGGATAGCACAAAACCGAACGCAGGTGGAAATCATAGCTGCTAATGTCTGGATTACACAATCAATTAGCGTACATTTGTGGGGGTGTATTTTGGCCGCAATGTGTTCTTTTTGGACTATTGTAACAATAATGTCATCATGTTTAGGTTTGGTGCCTCATTTTGTGTTTGCAAGGTGATTTTTCCTCCTTAGGTAATGTTTTAAACGTTCCTTACTGAGCCCTTTTTTTTCAATGTGTAATTTTTTAGGTTGAACGTTGTTGGCTTGTGGGCCCGGATTAAATGTAACCCATTTTTACAATAATGTCAGAAAACAAAGTCGTACATTTGTGGAAAATTTATTGGTTTCCCACATAAAATAAATGCACATATTGAAAGCAAACATTTTTGGCAGTGTTCATTCCACAATATTTATTAATTGTGCAAACAATAATTTTTGGGTAAACGTAAATGCAAAAATTAACAACAATTCACAAGAAAGGAGAGGGAAGTTTTGGCCAGAAAGGAATATGAGGCAAGCACAGAAGGAGTGTGGGAAAAGTAGCCAATGGTGTCACCGTTTTTTCGGCCGTTTGGCTGGGGGAGGGAGGGTGCCAGACCGGGTCCGGGAAGTCATCGGGCTGGCCTGTCCAGAGGCAGATGTTGTGGCCTCTGGACTAGGCACAGGGCTAGGCACATTTGGAGGATTGGCTGATGTTGTGCCAGAGGGGGAGGATCCTGATGTTCCGGCAGGAAGGGAGGTCGACTCCACCATGTGCTGGCGAACGAGCTGCTCCAGGGCAGTGGCGATGCGGATGTTGGCCCTGGTATTTTCCGCCAGGGCCTGACCAATGGTCACGTTGGCCACAGCATTTTGCTCCAGGGCCTCAGCCACCCGTACCAGACTGGCGTCCATCCTCTGCAGAATCTCCGTATGAAAATCCGATTTAAAATTGAGTTCTGTGAGGAGGGACACAGCCTGCGAGGGGGATTGCCCTGGACTAGCTTCTGCTGGGTCCTCAGCCGGATGTACTGGTTCCTCCCCTGCAGAGCCAGCATAAATTCTGCGGCCAAGGCTCCCCTCTGGAGCAGACTCATCCGCCTGTGTCTCTGTTGGAAAAATGAGAAAAGACTCACATTAGAATCTACATATTGGCACAATAACATTTCAGAGTTGGTGACATCACAATATTTACCTGGGACAACATGAGGAGCCGCAAAGTCTGGCATGTCCGTATCCATGTTGGACACGCCAAATACCTCCACAGGCTGCACACACCCCTGTGCCAGCTCTTCTAAATCAGTCAACTCCAATGACACAGGGGTGGGACCCCCACCTGTCCCCCTTGCATGCCTAGCCCTGTCCGCCAGTTTTTGCTTCAGGCGATATTTGAAGTCGGCCCATCTGTGGAATGAAATTGGAACCATTATCCTTTTGTTTAAAATGGGTTTTGGTTTTAGGGGGGGCAAGTGTTTACTTACCGCCGTTTGACATCCCGGGCTAGACGGACATAATCACCCACCCTATTGACATCCACGGCTACCTCTTCCCACATTCTCCACTTCTGGCTTGCACTCATATTCCTGTCTGCCTGTGGCAGGATGTCCACACACTTCTGAATCAAAACCTCCATCTCCTTTCTTGTGAATTGTGGCTGCCTTTTCTTTTTGCCAGCTTTGCCCGGAATACTGGGCCCAGCAGCCTCTTCCATGTCATCCTCCTCACCTATTTGTGTAAATTTGCAGAATTCTCAACTTCACAACTTGCACAATATTATGTTTCTAATTAATTATTGAGTCAAAATGCATGAAATACTTACCGCCTGACTGTTGTCCATTGTTTCCCTGGTCTGTAGCCATGTCTGTGCTCCAAACAAGAAATACACCAGAATTTTGTTTTTGTCTCGTGACGTATTTATACATGCGTCCTTATTTTGCGGCCGCATCATTGATTGTGCGTTCCTATGATCCCTCCTTAATTTGTGCGGGAAACGAAACACTATTTATGGCTTGGGGCATCTCGATTCGAGGTGGCATTTTTTGAATGTTGGAGGTTACATTGGTTGGAGTTGATTGTTGGCTGGTGTAGGAGTTAGCATTTTTTGAAGTAGTTTTTTTTTTTCTTTTGATTTCCGTTGGTTTTTTTTACCTTTTAATTTTTTTGGTCGTTTCCAGTTTTGGTAAGTTTGTGGAAGTCTAACTTTGGGTCAATTTGTCTCTCATTCTGGTGACGATTTTTCTAATAATTTTTTCCCGTCATTTCATCTCTCTTAGGTTTTATTTTGGCTCTGCCCCAAAGACCTTTTGATCTGGATTCTTATATATTATCTCTTGGTAAGTTCATTTGTTAAACTGTTTTGGAAATGTTCTTGTTTGTCTTTACGCAACTTTGGTTGGCCTTACACATGTAACGTTTGTTTTTCCAAATCCGAAATCTGTTTTTTTTTTGTTTAATTTACGCAGCGTTTTTGTGACTTGTATTTGCGAACTAATTAGCGCATTTTTACTACTTACTATTGTGACTTGTATTTGCGAACTAATTAGCGCATTTTTACTACTTACTATTGTGACTTGTATTTGCGAACTAATTAGTGCATTTTTACTATTTACTATTGTGACTTGTAAATGCAAACTAATTAGCACTTTGTGAAATGTTTAATCATCCCATAAAATTGTTTGGTTTTTTTCGGTAGCATTTGTTGCGTACATTTGGCCTCAATTTGACGTAGTGTGCGCAACGTCATTTTGCTCTTTGCCCAAATGTGTGTGTGTCCCCTTTTCTGTTTTTTCTTGCTTAAATTTTTGAAAAACACATGGCCAGCATAAAATTATGTATATTTATGTTGTGATTATTTCCAGTTTCAACATATCATGACAATACCCCGGCATGTAAGCATCAATGTTTTTTTTTGGGTGGGGTAAAAAGCCTTACATTCCAATCTTGCCATTTCAGGTTGATATGGGTCGGATTGTTCTGGCCCTGCTCCCAGAAGCCGACCAACCTCAATCTCGTCCCAGGCGTAGGCATCGTAGGCGTGCAAGGCCCCAGATATTTCGAACACGTGTCACCCTTTTTGGAATGCCCGATGATGAGGTTTTAAGACGCTACCGTCTTCCTCCAAAAATCATCATAGACACTCTCTCATTAATAGAGAGTGATCTTGAGCGGCAAATTGACAGTCCTACAGCAATACCACCACTTACACAATTTATGGCAGTGTTACATTTCTGTGCCTCAGGATCGTTCCAAACAACGGTGGGAATAGTGGCGGGCATCTCCCAATCCTCCTTTTCCCGGATCCTGAGGGCAGTGATGGAGGCACTTTTCAAGCACCTCCATCATTTTATTCAAATGCCTTTGGATATGGGTGCCCTTAGTGTGGCCAAGGCCAATTTTTACCAAATAGCTGGCTTCCCACACATCCTAGGGGTTGTGGATGGTACTCACATACCACTTCAGCCTCCAGCACGGCTGTAGGCAATATTTAGAAACCGGAAACACTATCACTCCCTCAATGTAATGGTGGTATGTGATGCCTCCCTCCAGATCCTGTCCCTGAATGCAAAATTACCAGGAGGTGCACATGACTCCTTCGTCATCCGGCAATCAGGGATATGGCATAAATTAACCAACCAACAAGCTGGTGATGCGTGGCTTCTGGGTAAGTGGAGACCTTTAGTACATAACAATGTTAAGCTTCATACAGAGTGAGCCTGATGTTGACTATTCTTTTTCACAGGAGACAGTGACTACCCTTGCACGCCCTGGCTGCTCTCTCCTTATTTGGCTCCCACACCAGGGCCACAAAGTGAGTATAATTCCACACTTACAGCTACCAGGCAAGTGGTGGAGCGCTGTATCGGCCTTTTAAAAGGCCGATTCAGATGCCTCCACCGCTCTGGTGGCGAGCTCATGTATTTGCCGGATATGGTTTGAAAATTGTGGTCCTGTGTGGGATATTTCACAACATCGCCATAAGGAGTGGTGTCCCAATGCAGCCAGAGGATGCCTTACCTGAGGATGGCCCCCCCGAGGTTGGTCGGAGGTCAGTATGTGGGGGGCCATATGCGATGATGTTGTGGCCAGATTTTTTAGGTAATTATTGACAAAACAACAGTGTTGATACCTAATGTGGTCAGGTTTGTTTGAGAACATCTAATTATTATTTTTTTTTTTTCCATCTTCTGTTTTTTCACATAATCTTTGGCACTCCAACGATGACTACTTCCTGCTACCCTTACAAAACCTGTATGTGGACATTTTGGGGATATATTCTGGAACCCATATTGCAACGCCATATTTGTGGAATCATGTTGGCATGGTCCTTCGTCAACCAGTTCTTGATTTGTATTTTTTTTATTTGGTTTTGTTGGTATGTGTTGTATTTGAGATTATCACTGTGTGTTTTGTTTGTGAGTGACCACTTTGATTTTTCAGTTATATTGTGAATAAATGTTTTGAGAGTGAAATGTTGTACCTTTTTGGAACGTTACCAGCAAGTGTAACCAGGTTCACACACGTTACATTTGACTAAGGGGTAATCCAGTTCTGAAGCCAGTTGAGCTAAAATGTAATCTGGTTTCAGGGTCCAAACCAACACCCAAAGGAAGCCTGTACAATCATTTGGCTTCGTAAGATTGGCCTAAGCAGCTTGCACACCAACTAGGAACCTGTAAAATGTAGAAATATCTAATTGTTACTACAACAAAAAAGGGAAATGAGATTGTTACTGTTAGGTGTTTCTTGTGGCTGTTTTACATAAAAATACAACACACAATCTTAGTGTCAAAAAATGGAAATCCTTGCAGGAACAGTCTACTTATGTCAGGGTAAACAATCTGTGATTTTGAAAAAACGAATGAGCCAGAACGTTACTTCGAAAATAACAATTTATTTTGATAATGGGACAAAAAAAACAAAACTAATCCCTAAGGAGGACCGACATACGGTCAAGGACCACCAGCACCCCGATTATATTGTGGCGCATCCGGGCCACACAGGCGGATAATTCGGCCCGACGCCTCTGTTCCTCTGCGGGTGATAAAAATGTGGGGATTGATACAACAATAGTGAAACCACATTAAAAAACAAGCCAAAACCAAACCCCCCCAAAAAAACAAACAAAAATACAGCATTAAAACACATCAATCTAAAATGGTGTAGGCCAAAAATACAAGGCCTATGTACAAATTCCGACAGGTGTGATATGTGTATGTGGAAAACAGCAGTAACAGGTAAAGGCAATCGCCCAAATCCCCAAAAGTGTAGCCAAAATCCCCCAAAAAAGGAATTACACAATTACACACATGATTACATACAAACACTTTGTGTCGATAAAAAACCGCAAAGAAAAACATACCGGAAGATACAACGCCAGCTACGGAAGGCCCTCCATCGTCCTCCTCGGAGGTGGCTCCATTCCCCAAAGATCGGGGCGGGGTAATGACTGACTCCGGGGAGGGGGTAATTCTAAGAGGGGTGGTTGGAGGAGAGGGGGAATTGGGACGGAGGGGAAGGAGGCCCGAAATTTCAGGCTGAGGGTCTAGGAAGGCTGGGGAGGAGTGGGGAATAGGGGAATTACTGGAGTTGGAGTGTTGGCTGGGGTTGGGGAGAGTGGCCGTGAGCGCCGTCTGGCCGGACGCTGACGGAGTAGTCTTCGCTGGGCCCCTAAAAGATGTGAAACAAATTGTGGTTAGTTTCAACACAAATCCGCGCCAAAAAACTATTTCGAATCCCCCCCCAAAAAACCCACAAATGCAGATATGAGGACAATGAATAAATATGAAATACAGGGAAAACATGGCTATGCAGATATGAGGACAATGAATAAATATGAAATACATGGAAAACATGGCCATGCAGATATGAGGACAATGAATAAATATGAAATACAGGGAAAACATGGCCATGCAGATATGAGGACAATGAATAAATATGAAATACATGGAAAACATGGCCATGCAGATATGAGGACAATGAATAAATATGAAATACAGGGAAAACATGCACATGCAGTTAGGGCCACAAAGACAAACCTGAAAACCACAATCCATCAAACTTACTTTCTGCGATCTGCATGCGAAAGCATGCCAGCAAGCGGGGCGTCCGCCGTTGCAGGTCCGACCACCTGCGCTCCAGCTGCCCGATCTGGCGGCGAGAGCCGAAGGAGCGCAGGCGGGCCCGTACCTCCGCATATGCGGAACGCTTCTTGCGGTTGGTGATGGGTGGAGGCTGGCTGGTGATCCGCCTATCCATCACCTCCGTAAGCACCAGGAGCTCGCGCCTGGTGAATGCGGAGGCTCTCATGATGGCAATGGTGTTTTTCTTAAAAATCATTTTTGATAAAGTGCACCAAAATTTTATGATTGGCTAATGTATTTTGGTAATTAACAGGAGCAATTGTATTGGTTAGTGTATGAGTCATATGTTCGACAGGGCCAGAAATCTGTTGAGACTTATGATAGGCTTGATGCAGTGACATGCGTAAGCAAATTTAAATAAAAAAATTAACTCCGGGAAATATGCGGGCATAAAAACAAATAGAACAATTATTTAATTGAGGCTAACATGTATTTTGACAATTAAAAGCGAATGTTTAAGCCATATGTATTCTGCGGGTAAACACAAACACGGACATGAATAAAGTTTATTGCATTGTGTTAAAAAAAAAAAAAAAAAACAATTTAGCGATTTGATATATTGGTTGGCATGATACGATTGAGGGAGGTAGGCAGAATAAACGAGCAGTTAATCGAAATCTGACAGTCCAACTTCCGGGTAGTACTAGTGCGTGCGTTCCCTTCAAGCCACTTCGGGGATGTACGCTCGCTATTTGGCACGCTCGTTAGTTAGAGGAGGGGTCACTTGAGTTTGGGGAGGATGTTTGTCTGCGTGCGAAAATACGAGCGTGTGCTTGAATTTAAATATTTTTTTACGTACGCCGAACGTACGAACGGTCACTTGCGTCCGGGTCTGAATGAGGGCCTAAATACCATGCCATGTCTTTTCATAGATGGCAATTCATATGAGGATTTTTGTGGACCTGCTGAGAAACTTGGGACTGATTTTTACCATCTGCCTCTCAGGTCATATATGTATCCTCTAAAGTATCATTATTTGGTTTTATGACGAATTGTATGTACTGTTTCTTTATCTGGAATCCTTTTTTATTGCAATTGTTATTGGAATATTTTATATTCATTAAATACTTTTCTTTATTCAGATTTATGCATAAGCCTCGTGCACCCATTTCTTTTGAGAACATATAAAAGAATATTCATTAAAGAAACCTTTACAGTATATGCATGAACCAAGAGGAGACTAATGGAAGTACTCCTTATAAAGGAAGTGTGTGACTGGGGATGAAAACTATACTTAAAGATACCTTTACGTGTATGATGCAAGATAGCACTAATGTAAGTGAGACATTCTGTAATACAGTAAAAAGGTACACGCTGACAAAACACATTGAAAAGAAACCTTTCTGTGTAAGAAACAAGACACATTTAATGCGAGTGTGCTCCTATAGGAACCCTAGAAAAAGCAAACATCAGTCACGAGGATCTGAATCCTTCTTGTTTTTTTTTTATTTTTTATATATGGTCATTATAAATTTTTTAGATTGTTATCTTGCAAACCATTGACATATATGTTCCATTCATATATTGGTAATACTTTTTAGTCTTTTCTAGTGCGCTTCTTTAGAACCTTTCTGTCCTGCTGTGTTGTATGATTTGTTTTAAGGTGTAGTGAACCTTATTGGTATAGGTTCAGAGGGCTCAGCCACCTCATTGGCACCAGATTCTAGCAACTCTATTCCTTTTCTCCCAAAGGGTCTGATTCAGTACTGCACGCTAGTGCACTGCTGTACATAGATTCCCGATGGTCAGGAATCTGTAACGACGCCTATCTTGTACTGCTCATATGGGTCCTGCATGTTCGCATGCAGAGTGGTAGCAGACTGTCAGTGATTAACAGTCTGCTGCCATTTGTGGGCGGGATGGAGGTGTGTCACCATCATTGGGGGGTAGGGAAGAGGCCGGGATCTCTGTCAGCTGATGGAGATTTCCTGGCCTCTTTCTCTCATCTGTGGTGGCCAGCTTGGAACGGAAGTAAGGGGTAAACATTGCAGAGCCACCTAAGCTGAGATATACCATTTCCATTGTAGAATAAGCAGTAATAGTTTATTAAATGAAGAATGCCACTCCTGTAATGGTTCATATTTAGGATCATACTGAATTGTAGTATATATAGGCTAGGCAATTACTTAAAATACATTGTAGTGGGATGCCGACGGTCTAAATACCGGTGCCGGAATCCTTGCAGCAGAATACCAACTGTCGGCATCCCAAAGGTAAGTATCAGGGGGGAAGGGTTAGGCACTAGGGGGAAGGTTATATTTAGGGTGCAGGGGAAGGGTTAGTTTCAGGCACATGGGGGGAGGTTAGAGTTAGGAGCCAGGAATGGAGGGTTAGGGTAGGGAGAGGGGGAGGGTTAGCATACCAACCAACATCTGTCTATCCCGGGAGACGTTGATGGTATACTGCATATGCTATTCTGGGAGTCTAGGAAACTACACGTCAACCATATGGTACGAGGCCTTACATGTATATGTTTTGGTGACAGAATTTTATTGTATTAGGCTGGACACATTTTTCTATTAAAAAGCAATATTATGCAATATGGAGCATTTCTTCTTCTTTTCCATGTGATCTGATGGAGCTAAGTTATTGTGGGAGAGGATTTTCTGGAAGTACAGAAGGAATCATCATGATTGTTCATCTTTTTGGAGAAAATAATGAACATTCATATGGACAAATTAATTGCCTGCTAAATGAGATTATTAGTTGCATTTGAGATACACAGTAAATGAAAGAATTTCTATATATCTTATAAGAGGGCGCAGGAACATATTTATTGCTTCATATACAATTTTAGGAGTGTTTTGAGACCACTTCAGTATAAATACTGCTGCCTTTCACTGTTATTGAAGCGCTTGTTATCATATAAGTTTTTTATTAAGTGTCGGTATGTTAACCCTATCAAGATCCCAGCGTCGGGATTCTGACCATTGGGATTCCGACTGTGGGCAACTCATACCCAACCCATTGTAGTGACCCATTGTAGTGACCTCCATACAATGCAGAGAACATTCTAGTGACTGTATGATAGCAATACCATACAGAGTGCATACTAATATAACGCCATACAAAACAACCCATCCTAGTCACTCTAATGAGTAAATCCCAATGACCAATATATAATACTGAGGGGGGATTTCCAAATGCTGGATTTCACCATAAACCATGAGTTCTCAATTCCAAAACTCAAGTACTGTACCACAAACTGGTCTTGTTTTGTGGATGTCTTTAATCATGTACAGGTGGGTTAATCTATTTTACTTTTTCAGTAATTATCCTACCTGCTTCCACTGAGAGAAATCCTCAAAACATGACCTAGTACTTCACCCTTGAGGCTGAGAAACAGTGCCATAAAGTAATTAAAAAAATAAATAAAGAAGGAAAACAACCATATAACGAGAATATAAAATGTACATAAACTGAACAATGCCTATACATGTTATGTTCTAAGTAAATCTATGCTAAGACAGACCATTAGTGCAAGGTCTGTCTTCTCGGCATAACAATCTATATAAATATGGCGATAGCCGCATTGTGATGTGCCACAATAAAATGCAGTATATTTCAAGGTCAATACAAAAAAAGACCTCAGAAAATCTCTACTCTTATTCTCACCTCTCTTCCTTTAGTCATTCTAACTCACCTCTCCTCCTTAGCCATGCACAGTTTGCACCTCACCTCTCCTCCTTAGTCATTGCATGGTTTGCACCTCACCTCTCCTCCTTAGTCATTGCATGGTTTGCACCTCACCTCTCCTCCTTTGTCATTGCACGGTTTGCACCTCACCTCTCCTCCTTAGTCATTGCATGGTTTGCACCTCACCTCTCCTCCTTAGTCATTGCATGGTTTGCACCTCACCTCTCCTCCTTTAGTCATTGCACCTCACCTTTGCTCTTTGTTTCATTGTACCCCACCTCTCATCCTTTCATCTTTCTACCTCACCTCTGTTTTTTTTCATTCCGCCTCACCTCTGCTCCTTTAGTCTTTCTACCTCACCTGAACTTCTTAAGTCTCTCAGCATCCATATACCAGGGCTAGCTGATGCTGATTCCCAATTTGGGGTAGATTGGGAATTTAAAGTGGCCCTGGAAAATTTCTTAAAGTACGAAAATTTCTTAAAGTACTATGTAAGTTTTCTAGCATTAAAAAGTAGGAATGTTGCATGCGCCTAAGTAAAAGGAGCTGTGGCCTTATGACAAGGGGTGTGGCCTGGCATAAAAGGCCATGTTTGTGAGTCAAGCCCCATGTTTTTGGCAAGCTTGGGGCAAACCCAGCACTCCAGGAACTGGTGGGCATGACCCTAGTCCCTCACTCCAGTGAACAGACACAGGGTCTCATTCAGACCCACCCGCGAGCGCAGTATGCTCGCAAGCGGGTCGATGGTACCCAAATGCGCATGCGCACGACGGAGGGAGCTCCATCGTGCACATGCGTGAGACCCGAATAATGGCGGTCAAGCCGTCATTATGGGTCTTGCACTAAAGGGGGCGTGCTGTCGATGGAGACTGACAGCACGCCCCCTTTAGTGGGCGTGCCGGGGGCGTGGTTGCCAGACGGAGGCGTTCCCATGGGTCCGGCCCCACTGACATCACTATTGATGTCAGTGGGAGTGATTTTGGCTCTGATAGAGCCGAAATCACTCCTGTGCTTGTGGCAGCAAGACCCTACCGCAGGGTCTCGTCGCAAGCCCGAAGGTCGCGATGGTCTTGACCATCGCGACCATCATCATGGATGCTCACATAAGCTGTGGTTGGTCACCCACAGCTATGCGAGCGTCCAAGAGGCCACTCCATTTTCAGGTAGGAGGGCCCTGATTCAGAGCGAGCACTCTGGTCAGAGCGTCTGGCTCTGAATCAGGCCCACAGAGTGCACGTGCACAGCATCTATTCACAGCTTGCTCTGCTTGTCAAAGAAGTGTATAACAACTTGCAGGGCCGATTCTAGACCAAACAGAGCTCAAGGAGAAAAGTGCCATTGGTGTCCTCCTTAAAAAAATAAAACAATCTATACAGTTCTATTGTATGTACCTATATGGTAGATTTTCTGCAAAAGGGAACCTCTTCTGAAATTGATCCTGCCTGGGCAGACAGTGTCTTCAGCTGGAATTCAATATTCATGTAGGAGATCATATGGTATGAAAGATGCCTATATTTGTGTAGAAATATATCCAATGTCATCATCATACAACAGAGTTTCAACAAGACTAATACCCCCTGGGTCTCTAAAGCCTCATCCCCCTCTGCATCTCTCCAGCACAATCCCCCTGCTTCTCTCCAATGCTTTACCCCCTGTGACTCTCAAATGCCTCCCCTCCATGTTTCTCCAGCCTCATCCCCCTGTGTCCATCCATTATCATCATTCTGCCCTGTGCCCCTAACTGTCAACATCCTGCCCTGTCTCCATCCAGTGGCACAATTCTGTCCTGTCTCCCTTCAGTGCCACCATCCTACCTTGTTTCCCTCCAGCGCCACCATCCTGTCCTGTCTTCCTCCAGCACCACCATCCTGCCCTGTCTTTCTCATCCTGCCTTCATACCCTGTCTCACTCCAGTGCCACCATCCTGGCTGAATGCCATTTCCTTCCAGTACCACCATCCAACCCACATGCCCTGTATCCATCCAGCACCACCATCCTGCCCTCATGCCCTGTCTCCCTCCAACACCTCCATCCTGCCCTCATGATCTGTCTCCCTCCAGTTCCACCATCCTGCCCTGTTTCCCTCCAGTGCCAACATCCAGTTGTGTTTCCCTTCAACACCACCATCATGCCCTGTCTCCCTCCAGTGCCACCATCCTGCCCTGTCTCCCTCCAGCACCACCATCCTGCCCTGTCTTCCTCCAGCACCACCATCCTGCCTTGTCTTTCTCATCCTGCCTTCATACCCTGTCTCCCTTCAGCGCCACCATCCTGGCTGAATGCCTTTTCCTTCCAGTACCACCTTCCAGCCCAAATGCACTGTATCCATCCAGCACCACCATCCTGCCCTCATGCCCTGTCTCCCTCCAGCACCTCCATCCTGCCCTCATGATCTGTCTCCCTCCAGTTCCAACATCCTGCCCTGTCTCCCTCCAGTGCCAACATCCAGTTGTGTTTCCCTTCAACACCAAGATCATGCCCTGTCTCCCTCCAGCAACACCATCCTGTCCTGTTTCCCTCCATCACCAACTTCCTGCCCTAATACTCTGTCTCAGTCCAACACCATCATCATGCCATTTCAGTTTAGCACCATCATCCTGCCCTCCTACCCTGTCTCCCTCCAGCACCACCATCCTGTCCTTATGCCCTATCTCCCTACAATGCCACCATTCTGTCCTCATGTCCTGTCTCCCTCCAGTGCTAACATCCTGCCCTCATGCCCTGTCTTTCTATAGTACCACCATCCTGTCCTGTTTCCTTTCAATGACACCATCCTGCCATGTCTCCCTCCAGTGCCACCATCCTGCCCTGTCTCCCTCCAGCAACACCATCCTGCCCTGTCTCACTTCAGAGCCACAATCCTGCCCTTATGCCATTTCCTTCCAGGACAACCATCCTGCCCTCATGCCTTGTCTCAGTCCAACACCATCATCCTGCCCTCATGCCCTGTCTCAGTCCAGCACATCATCCTTTCCTCATGCCCCATCTTCCTCCAGTACCACCATCCTGCCCTCATGCCCTGTCTCCCTCCAGGGCCACTTTCCTGCCCTCATGCCTTGTTTCCCTCCATTGCCACCATCCTGTCCTGTTTCCCTTCAACATCACCACCCTGCCCTGTCTTCCTCCAACAACACCATCCTCCCCTTTCTCCCTCCAGCACCACCATCCTGCCATCATGCCCTGTCTCTCCTCAGTGCCACCATCCTGCCCTCAAGCCCTGTCTCCCTCCTTGCACCACCATCCTGCCCTCATGCCTTGTCTCCCTCCAGCGCCACCCCAACTCCTTATCTTCTCTCTTCTGGGCTTACAGGTTGCTCCATGTGGCTCCTCATCCTTTCAGCTTCTCATTGGTTTCCATCACAAAATGAGAAGGGGAAGGCGGGCTGATAGATGGTAACGCCAACTGCATCTTCTCCTTCTGTGTCAGGACAGTACTACTTCAGCTGCTGGCACTCACTGAGCTGAGCTTTTGGCACTATCAGTGGCAGCGCATGGTTTGGTTTCCTTCTAGGTCAGGTGAGTTGGGGCCTCTTTAACTCATGCCCAATCAAAGAATGTGGACAGGTGCCCGATGGGTTCCCTCATTCCTCCCTGTCCCAGTGCAGCAATTGGAATTAAAAAATTGCAATAAAAAAAATGGGGGGTGGCATGTGCCTGGGTGTCCCCCCTGAATCGGCCTATGCCACCTCCTACAATATCTTCCCCACTGTCTCCCTATACATGTGAAAATATAAAATTTGCATCATTTTGTGAATAGAAATATAATTTTAATACTTATGATTTATGGCTGACAGTGTGGCCGGTCATCATCATGCTGTCATGATGATGGACCTATTTTTATGTCGTGGCCTGGAGCTGGATCTCCATCCACCTCCTTGGTAAACTTTTGGACAAATGGGTATGCGATGGGCTCATTCCACAACAAAATGTTCATTAAACATATTATGACCATTCCTCTTAATCAGCCACCATTTATTGGTAGAACATATTATAGGTTTCAGCAGTGTGTGATGGAGGTCAGTACACACAATGAATAGATTTATAAACCATGTAGAATGCAGGAGGCTAGATCCAGCCAGGAGTGGGTTAATGCAGGTATTGTGCGGTAATTGAAGGACACACCTGCACATCCAAACATTGGCATTGGGGTGTATAGAATATCCAGCGGCGGTGACACAGGGGTATATATATATACAGTGTGTACAGTAGTGTGTCTATGGCACAGTCTCACTGGAGACACTCAATAACACGTCCTAATCTTATGGAGGATGTATAAGGTAGATGCACAGTAAAGGTATGCAGTAGAAATTTAGGTAGGTGATCACATAAGTGACATCAGAGCACTTCCGTTACTATGGAGACCCTCAGTAATGACAGTAGGAATGAGGAGGTAGGGTAGAGTGCTCTCCTCAGCACCGTCCTAGAAAGATTTCAGGTGGCTGCCCTCCTTATTCATAGGCAGGTCTGATAATCTAACAGTTTTGAAGGAGAAACGCCTTCAGTATCAGACATCTTTTGCTTCACTGTGAGCATTTCCAAACCAGTGATCTGTGCTTTCATAGGGGATTGAGCATCTTTGAATGTATATATGTGAGCTTCAGCCTCCCTCTGTCCCTCATTTATTTGCATTTTGTTGGATCGAAGAGATAGCTTATACTTTAATTCCCCAATCTTCTCAGTGACATTTTCAAAAGTCCTCATTGGCTGCAGCACTATTTTAAGGTGACTTGAGAGGAAAAATAACTTGAAAGGAAGTTGGGGTGTACATAGAAGTTGGGAGTTTGTTGAGTCCACAACCATGAGAAGATGTGGTAGAGCGGGAAGTGGTCGAACTTGCCAGCTGTAGAATTGTGGCAAGATTTCACAATGGTTAATTCTGACAGCAAGTCCGAGACAAAGTATTGACAAATGTGACAGAAGGTAGAGTTAGGAAGAAGGTGAGACCCTCACCAGGAGAGGCATGCAAGAGTAGGTGATGCAGTCCGTCCAGACAGAAGAGGCAGTCAGACTCCAATCACCAAGTTTATAACGCGACAGAGATCTTAGTGCAGACATGCCCAGTGGAGTTCCAAGGTTGCAGATAAGTGTGCAGAGGGCTCAAACCAAACCAGGCCCAGGAGAACAAAATATCTAATCAACAGAGGGGATCTTCAGCCAGCTCCCAGTATGCAAGGTAGCAGAGATCCAGCTACAGTATGGCAGCCTCATGATAGCTATGGTGAGAAGGTCCAAGCAAACATCACAGGAATTGGTGGAGCAGTCCAGAACAGGCCCGGAGAACCGATCCACATATTTTATCCAGTAATCAGTGATTAGGGGCAACTGATTAGGGGACAGGAGAAGGAACAGTCACAGGTGGGAGATGAGAGCCACTGAATACATGGACCAGGCCTCAGCTTATCAAAGGCTGTCCAGTGACCCCAGCTGCACCAATCCATCAACAGTCAGATGCAGCAAGATTACCATAGAAATCGTTAACCTGCCGACGGTGACCAAAATCTGGTTACAAAGCCTGAGTCAGGATTTGATCAGATACTGTAGCTGGAGAGCAATCTAGTGTGCATGCTACTACATGTCCATCCTGGCCATGACACCACATAACAGTTTCTTACTGTCAATGTCATTATTGTGCAAAAATTACCATTGCGTATATAAATGTTATTGGTATTTAGAAAAAAAATTCTGAAAATAATAAAATTATTTTATTGCATTCCTCGTTCTCTTAGACTCTCCCCTAATATTCATTCCTTCAAACGCTCCCTCAAAACTCACTTATTCACCCTTGCATACTAGATTTCTGCCTAATTCTGTCATCCCTCCCACATTTTTAACCCTTGTATCTCCCAGTACAAGGGTTTTCTCCTTTTCTGTTTTGAATGTAAACTCTTGTGATCAGTACCCTCCCTCTAATATTTATTTCCTCCCCCTATGTCTCAGACAACTTATTTGGGTGACTGTTATTTATCATATGTTGGCATGATTGCCACTATTTTATGTAGTTGTGTTTATATGCAATTGCATTTTGTTATTGTCCACAGTGTATGCTGCTCTGTGGTAATTACCCTGTGATATTACTTAGTATTGCTGATATTCATGCTACATGTTATTAGTGTACTTTCTGTCCTGCTTGTGTCCATGACTGCAGGCTGTTCCATAGTTAATATTAATTTTTTACTACTACTCCAGTTGTACCTTGCAGACACCTGTTGTTTGTGTAAGCCCCTACTGTCTGGAGGTTAAGACCTGGTGGCATCCTAAGTACTGGTGAGTCATTCATACTCTATGGGACCAACGGCCATTGTTATAAGCAGAAGCCTTCCTTAGAGTGACCCTTGGGGACTTATGTAGATACAGGAGAGATTCATTACCCATTGCAAAAGGGTGATCAAGTTGTGACCTGTGATGTAATTGCAATTTATAGGAACATTCAACATCAAAAAGGAATTAAAGCCATAGATTACTTTCTATCTTGGAAGAGGGTCTCGGAAAGACAGCTCAATTTTATCACTGATTCTATATTGGTATAACCTATTAATATAACCTGTGTGCTTATTAGGGGTCAGCGGAATGTGAAATAGAGGTTAGTTCACACAGATGTCCATAACCAAGATGGATGGATTATTATGGTAACAGCAGTGTACACAGAGTTAACAGCTGTGCCAGCGCTACACAGAGTAAGCACAGGGTTAACAACAGTCACAGTAATAGTTATGGAAACAGCAATCAGGTCTTCCTAGCAATTGCTAAGTACTGCACATCCATGCAGTACTGTGGCACAGGAGTGTTTCTAGGGATCTGAGCGCCCTTGGCAATGTAATGGAGTGGTGCCCCCCATATTTTTTAGAATAATTACATGCTGTACTTTTATAATTTAAAATAAAAATACTTAATATAAATATTAATTTAATATGAAAAAGTACCCACCTTCACATACTAGTTTCTGCCTACGGGGGAAGGCACACTGACTGGTGTCAGTAGAGGCCCTTCCCCAGGGTGCCACTTCCTGCTGAGATGAGCTGTGCCCTCAAGCCACCCCATAGTCATCACAAACAGCACACTTAGCTACCCAGTATATGTCTCACTGTTAGTCACTCAAAAGTTGTGATCTTGGTAGGCAGTGTCAGAGACCAAAACAGCTTCCACTGGGATCACCACGATTTGAGTTGCACAACTTTTCAGTAATACACACTTAGGGTTCCTCATCCCACATTGTGCTGCTCTTCTCCCTCCACACCCCATACTGTGCTTCCCTTCCCTCCTCCACTTTCCATAGTCTGCCCCCTTTACATCCCACACTCTGCCCCCTTCCCCCTCCACATCCAACACTTTGCATCACTTTCCCCCTCCACATCCCACACAGTGCTACCCTTCCCCCCTCCACATCCCACACAGTGCTCCCCTTCCCCCCTCCACATCCCACACTGTGCTACCCTTTCCCTATCCTACTGTGTGCACTCTTGTTTCCCTTCCACAATCCACACTACAGACTGTGTTCCCTCCAAATTGATGTCACATATTGTGCTCCCCAAGACCAGTTACCCCCCAGCAGTAGTTACTTTAAGTAACTTACTAACAATGCTGGATAGGTGCTCCAGGGCCGACTTTTGTTGTATTCTGTGAATCTGTGAGTGGTGCTCACTGGCTCCTCTGTCAGTGACAGCCTACTGCCAGCAGTCATTATCAAGATGAGGCAGTGCAGGGAGCTGAGCACCCAGAAAGCACAGCAATCCACAACATAGGCCGGCTGCTTGAGCTGTGTTGATGATGCTGCTGTAGCCAGGAGGTGGGCCTGAATAGGTGGGGTTGGGCTGCCTGATAATGTCTTAGATCTTTCAGTCAATGATCCAAGGAGTCAGGTGACCTGCCAAACACAGTGTGTGTGGTCCGCGGATGCCCAGACAGTGCCCTGCACAGCTACCTGTGCTTACACCCTCACTACAGCCCTGGCCGCCAGCAGCTGCCCGATCCCAGACCACACACCACAGAAATAATCAGCTGCCCTGATTTCTATCTCCTGGCTGCAGGTGGCACCGCTTGGTGGCACTCCCCCTTGGCCGGTGCCTTTGCCTAGTGGCATCCTGGCCAATGGGTAGACATGCCCCTGCTGTGGCAGTTTACACAGTGACACGAGCAGAGTTTGCATATGGGCACAGGCCCACCAGTGACCCCCTCTCACTGGCATATCACAGAATAGGAGACAATGCTGGAGTGCTGACGAAATTACCAGGGTGTAAAGAAACGCATTAGAAGACTGCTTTGATCCTCCTCATTATTGCTACAATATTGCTGCCACTTGCTGCAGGGACTCAGAAAGGAAGCTTGTAGATTCTGCTGCACTGTTAGAATTCTAATAGGCTACAGGGATTAACACCATTGCTGGAATTCACCAGAATTATCAAATATACCCCACAGGACATCGGGAGCTCTGGTCCCTTAAACGTGACTTCCCAACTATCACTGCCTCTCACAGGGTAGAGAAGGCATTCTCACCCAGGCCAGAGTATGGAGATTGTCAAAAAAGAAGAAAAATGAAAAGAACTCTGTTTGGTGAGCACTCCTTCTGTAGATAATTATTTAAATCTTAACTTTTAATGGTTATATTAAAATATAGAGAATAGATCATGTATAAACAGACACAACATCGGATAAAGATCCACAAGAAATTAAAATATACATATAAGACAATACAGAAAGATTTATTTACTGCATATAACAGAAAACTAAAAAAAGTGTCACTGTGAAAACATCATTATTTGTTAATCCATCCAAATTGAGGCGAAATATTCAAGACTTAAGACATACATATATACATATATTTGTATCTGGCATCAGGACTGTTAGAACATGCAAAGTAGATACATAGAATGTCCTTGATGTCATATATTCAAATACATCTAGTGTTGAATCGGAACCCTCATATTTTATAACACTCTAAATAGTAGTCTCTGACCAATTCAACACATAAATCACTGACATATAGAACATATCCGAGTTTAGCCCTCTGTCGTTTTATAACATAAGGACATAACCAACATAGAATATTAGGAAAGTCAGGGTATAGTCCTACTATTCCTCATTCTGCTGCTCCCCACCTATGCAGATTGCTATTTGTGAGGGGTGAGAAATTACCAGAAAACAGTTTACCCTTAGAAACAACAGAAAAACAGGGACGTTGCTCAGGTTTCATTTCTGCTTTTGGGTGTCATACTGCCCGCATTGGACACTCAAATTAGAGAATTACTGACTAGAGATTGTCCGCAGTTAATAGAGATAAAGCAAAGCAACACACTGAAGGAAAATGACAATAGAAATATACAGACAGACCGTATACAGATCCAATAAATTGTTTTATAATCCCTGTTGTCACGTTCAAAATTGAATTATTCGTCCATCAGATCATGTTATATACTTTTCAGCACATCATAAAAGTCACGTGATATATGAAAAAAACATGAAAACTCAACTGTATATATAATATTCAATATTCATCATTAAAAATATATAAATATTATGCTGATATGGTCTATATTTTCCAAAATCAACGCCTCACTGGCAGTGTTTGGACATTCAGCCCAAGAATAACAAGAAATAAACAATCCACTCACTAAAATAAACTCGACACTGATACATATGTGGGAACTCCCCTGATGCAAATTAGGAGTATTTTTATGTCCACTCACTATATTAGATTAGACATTTATGCATATGCGGGGATCCCCTGATGCAAATTAGGAATAATTTTCACATAAATAAAGATACATATATTACACAAAGAAAAATCTATACATATATTTTCAAGATAAACAAGTCATTAATTAACTCAAACAGACCCAAAAGAATGGGGGGAGAAAAACTGGAAATTGTACTAATCCCCACAGTGCATGAGTCTGGTGCCTGATTGTAAAATGAATGAGAGACTGAACTCAGCAGTACTATTATGATGTAAAATAACAATAGCAATTCATAAGGAGAGAGTGTAAACGTGACTATTTCTAAGGCAGAGAGAATATGTAGGCTATATAAGAATAATATCCTGCTCTTATCCTAGTAGTATAGCCTCTGTGGGGGTAATAACTCGGATAGGTCACTGGGATTGGGACAGATTTGGAGCGTGCGCCTCCATTATATAAAAAATCACGCACTGTCCAGCAAAATAAATAAATAAATAAGCCACATTCAATAGATTCCCGAACCGGGTACAAACTTGTGGTGAGGATGCTGCGCCGTACAGCCACGAGCACCCATCCATCCCGTCCGTCCCCGACGCGCATTTCGCCGCTAGAGCTTGGTCACGAGGGTAATCACATGTGACACAGTTCCTGTTAAATACAGGTGTGTATGTATGGAGATGCCAGCAATAGCCATGGACATTGGGAGCTCCAGTCCCCTATACATAATATTCCAGCCATCACCACCCCTCACAGGGTAGAGACGGCGGTCTCACCCAGGTGAGTAAACAGAGACTCCTGCAACAGCCACGGATGTTGATTACAGCAGCCACAGTGGAGAATGGATCAGAGACTCCCTTACATATGCAGCAAGGGTAAGCAGCCTTTTATCAATTGCTTACAAATAAGCCCTTACTATTTCAGTGGAGCGAGATTAAGTATATGGACCTTGCTACACAGTATATGAATAACTATATCACCATCTGACTCAGAAATTACTCAGCTTATAAAGTGGACTTATATCAATTTATCCTACTATAAATACCTGCAGCATAGTGGCATGACTTATATACTCGTATTATTGATAAAGAGGACAGTTTTTAAACCTTACACCTACAGGACACTGGAATTCTTCCATTATATTAGATTAAAGAAAAAGAGTTCTGTTTTTATAATTCTGCAATTTACGTATATACAATTGTATGCTATTTGTATTATACCAATATTGTTGATTATTTTGGGACCCATATACCAGTGTCTTTTTTACTGAAGGTATTTGTTTTAATAAATTGTACAATTTAGAATTTGCATCTATATTATAATTGGCATATTTTATTTTGTGTGGTGCCCTGGGTTGGTTTGGGAGTGCCCCACGCCCCAGACATGAACCCCCATAGTGTTAAGGACTTACCCTATGAGGTTACCTTGACGATGGTGGGTAAGCTCATAACTTTGGCCAAATTTATGCCAAAACCCTTGCATAGTATGCATAATTATTAGTGGTTGTATGGTGCATCTGGTTTCTCTTTTTTACCATTAGCAGTATATGTTTCTAAATTTCATTTGGTTTCTATGATGATTAATAGCAACTTCTCATTACTTTTATTGGATTCTCTGTTGAAGTAAAGTGTTCAGTCAGCCTTTGATCATTTTCCATAAATTCAGAAACTTACAGAACATTTTATTACCATGGAACCTATTTACCGACCTTTTTTTTTACATAAAATTATGTAGAAACTGCAGTTTCTGCATAATTGTATGAATTGTTGCTATGTACTAATGGCATAATGCATGAAATTTTAAAGAAATCTCTGGCAGAGTGCTAATTAGCACTGCAGATCACAGTCCCCATTAGTATCAAATTGGAATATGAGCTGAGCATAGTTTGGCCCTATAAGTTTACACCATCTTCATATAGTGTAAACCAGTTCATCCCTATGGAGGCTTACGAGCAGGAGGAGATATTCCAATCTCTCTCCAGCAGTGCACCTTGTCTCACGCGCTGTCTCCTCATGCATCCTAATGAATAACAGGGGTATTTTCCCCCCTGTTTAGGCTCCATGGTAGAGTCATGCTCCCATACCCCCACAGTCTACAGGGCCATTCTGACTAGTCTGAACCATGATTTCCCCTATTCCGGGGACAGTTCAGACAGGCATATATCAGCCAAATACTCTGCATACCACACTTTTTCTTGAAATAGCAATACATATGCATAAATACATTTTAAGTACATTCATGACTTAACTGACTGCCACAGTTCTTTTCCCAAGGTGGGATCCCCTAATTTCCAGGGTACCACATTGGCTTTATCAGAAGTTAAAGAGGTAGATGTACTAAGCCTTGGAGAGAGATAAAGTGGAGAAAGATAAAGTACCAACCAATCAGCTCCTAATGGTAATTTTTCAAACATAGCCTGTAAATTGAGTTAGGAGCTGATTGGTTGTCACCTTGGCCCAGATTTATGTAGATTTACTGAAAATGGTGCTCCAACCCAGTGGTGTCCCTCCCCGCGTTGTCACCTGGTGCGGGGAGGGATGCTGTGCGTGTGGCTTCACCGCGTGCTGCCAAAAAGGGGGCGTGGCCTCACATCTGAGTAGGGGATGCAGGCTCTGTCCTGTGTGCAGTGCCGGCTCCCTCACAGTGTCAGGAGCTGAGTGCTGCACTTAATACTACAGTGCAGCACCCACCTCCTGTCACTGAGGGGGAGTCTGTACCTTGGTATCACCCCTCAGCTGGAGACACCCAGGTGCGGCCCGAAACCCCCTTGTGATGCCACTACTCCAACCAATCAACTCCTGTCATGTGCTTGAAAAATGACTGGAGCGTATTGGTTGGAGCACCATGTAAGAGTGATAACAAGAACATCGCTCATTGATAAATCTTGGCCCATATCTCTCTCCATTTTATCTCTCTCCAAAGCTTAGTACATCTAAGCCTAAGAGAGAAGGTGGCCTGTGTGCAGTCTCCATGTTGGCCTCCTCCTCTGCAGTGCAGCTGCCACTGTTTCAAACTTTTTGTTGATGATGTATTGATGTAACCCTCTGTTATAGAAATAAATACAAGTGCCTCCACCCAGGTAATTTTAGATAAAAAAAATTATATATATATATATATATATATATATATATACACAGTGCATGCGGAAAGTATTCACAATGCTTCACTTTTTCCACATTTTGTTATGTTACAGCCTTATTCCAAAAGGGAATAAATGTATTTTTGTACCCCATAATGACAACGTGTAAAAAGTTTTTTTGAGATTTTTGCAAATGTAATAAATAAAAAAAATCACAGGTACATATGTATTCACAACCTTTGCTCAATACTTTGTTTATGTACCTTTGGCAGCAATTACAGCCTCAAGTCTTTTTGAATATGATGCCACAAGCTTGGCACACCTATCTTTGGGTAGTTTCACCCATTCCTCTTTGCAGAACCTCTCAAGCTCCATCAGGTTGGATGGGAAGTGTCAGTGCACAGCCATTTTCAGATCACTCCAGAGATGTTCAGTCAGATTCAAGTCTGGGCTCTGGCTGGGCCATTCAAGGACATTCACAGAGTTGTCCTAAAACCACTCCTTTGATATCTTGGCTGTGTGCTTAGGGTTGTTGTCTTGCTGAAAGATGAACCGTCACCTTAGTCTGAGGTCAAGAGCGCTCTGTAGTAGGTTTTCATACAGGATGTCTCTGTACATCTGTTGGGTAGGTCCCTAACATACTAGGGTTCAAATCCAGAGTGCAGGAAACCCCCAAACTAGCCCAGCTAAGCCACCCCAAGACACCGCTCTGATAAGAAAGGTGAAGTGTAAAATAAATAGTTAAGAGCAGCCGCAGCTGAATATAAAGAATAAAAATAAAAAAGTTAAATACATATATAACAATACAGACAGTGAAGCATTAAAATGTGTTGAAGGAAAAATGTGTTATACTGTGGTGCACTGAGACAGATCAACCAAAGCAATCCAGGGGGACCCACGCCCCAAAAATTAACCAAAGCTGCACTACACAGTCTAAATATTTGCAGGACTTACCTATATTGAGCCTCTGACTGGTGTGCATATTACAATGCCAGACTCCGTGCTCTAAACCAATGTAGTAGGGTCGCCAGTCTGAGTGGAAAGTGTCTCAGGCTTTCCAGGTATGCAAAGCAATGCACAGATTGGATTCATATAGAAAATGGGCCTCAGACTGCACACCCTGAACATATATATATATATATATATATATATATATAAAATTGGAGGTGCTACACTACCTGTAAAGACAATTGATATATACACAAAAAGAAACACAGGTGTTCAACTCCAAATTAACTGATTGTATATAAATAAATACATTTTTGCACTGAACAGAGGTTTTTGGCATAATCTTGGCCAAGGTTATGGGCCTACCCACCACATCCAGGTAACCTCTGGCGGGTAGGTCCCTAACATACTAGGGTTCATATCCAGAGTGCAGGACACCCCCAAACTAGCCCAGCTGAGTCACCCCAAGACATCACTCTAATAAGAAAGGTGAAGTGTAAAATAAATAGAGAAAATGGGCCTCAGACTGCACAACCTGCCATCCGTGGACACAGCCTGCTTTTCCATCACCTAGGCCAAAGGTTTACCCCGTCTACAGTGGGCACAATACCGCCGTACCACACGCGGTCTCACGGTACTCCAGAATGGCTACTTTGTGTCATCACTACAGCCGGAGTGACATTCATCAGCTTTCCGCTCCACAAGCAGCTTCACTTGTCAGCTGAGCGGCTTCTCATTTCACTCCCTGCTCTCCCTGATGTCGGTTTGAGCCTTTGCCATTAGGGAGAAGAGAGGCTTACGATTCACTATTATTGCATGTTTACCAAGACTCCAACGAAGGTCTGCAGGTAAAATATACACTGGATACTGATTGTTTCAAATAAAAGGTACATTTAATACATAGTACCAATTGACTCTGCTAGAGACTGCACTTAATGCTACTTGGTAACAACCAAACTTCATTTTTACAGTGGTTTTCATTGTGGGATGGATCTAAGAGTGCTATTATTTTAACATATGTCAATGTTTATACTGGGTATATATGTATATACTTTTTTTATTAAAATTGGATGCTAATTGTTAGTTTTCTAAATGTTTTTTAATAAATGTTCAATTTATGCATATTGATTTGAGAGTGATAAATCTGTATTCCAAACTCGACGGTTGCTTTTTATATATAACTCGTGTATACAGTGGCATGCTCCTCCTTGCGCAGAGAGTGTGGACTAATATTGAGGCTGATATTTTATTGGTCTACTCCCCATGCAGCCTTCTATGGTGCCTATATAAAAATCACCCCAACACCATTCCTTTGTTGCCAATTGTCTACTTCACTAACCGCACATGGAAATTTTGCACTAAATTCTATTGTCTTTGCTCCCTCCATCCCTTACTAACCCCTCTCTTGGATAACCCTGTGTTTCCCACTGGTATCAACCATCAGTTATTCCACTCCTGGACTTGTCAAAACATTCTCTTTCCTCTCAATATTGTGCCTTTGCCTACCTTTCCTGACTTTGCTAGCATACAGACTTGGTTTGCCATCCCACATAAGCTTTTTTATCAATACCCTCAAATACATAGTTTCTATCACTCCTTCTTGACAAACTCTCCACCCCTCACTTGTCTCCCCATAGAATCTCTATGTAGGCACTCCCAGACCACTAGAGGTCTCATCTCTACCATATATCAGGTGATACTAACACACAACCAACCTCCAAAGGAGGCCCATGAGCTGGCCTGGGAGTGAGACACAGGCAAGACTCTGACCCTTGAGGAGTGGTCCAAAATTAGGCTGGAGATTGCCAAGAGCTCCATCTCTGTAAGAATAAAGGAAAACACTAACAAACTCTACTTTCATTGGTACATGGTACCTACCTGTCTACACTTGATTTATCCTACTGCTTCAGATTTATGTTGGTGCTTATGTGGCCAACAAGGAACCTTGCTGCACATTTGATGGTCCTGCCCTCACATTCAACCCTTCTGGAGGAAACTTCATGTCTTAATTAAGTCTATTACTGGCATTCAATGCCTACGTCTCTGCTTTACTCTTTGTTATCCCAGCCCATACCATACACTCCATGCCCACTTCAAAGGTTAATCAAACATATTCTGAATGCATCTAAATGCCACATTGTCTCCAAATGGAAATCACCCTTTCCTCCCTCCCTCTCAGCTACTATTAATGTGATCTGGTCTGTCTACAGAATCAAAAGGATCACCTCTGTATTGCATGACACCCCAGGTCACCTAATCAAGATTTGGACTCCATTGACTATTCACTTTAAGGCTGAGCCCCCATTAACCACAAAATAGCTCTATAATTGCCTGTTCTAGATATTTAGACTGTGGCAACTCACACTGACTGGTCCTTTCTACCCTTCCTTCCCCCCTCTCATTCTATACCTTCACCCCTGCTCTTTTCCTGTTCAATGCTTGTCACCCCCACCTTCACATATTTTGTGCTTTTAGATCAACAACAAGATTGCTGAAATACTCAAGGAATATCCAGCTGTTGCTCTGGCCATTCACTTACTCATACCTCCCATTTGTTTATTACTCTCTCTATATCGGGCTGTTTATCAGTTTCTTTTTACAGTGGCTCTTATTCCCCATATGTGGTAGTTTATACTAAATTTTGTATACTGTGTATTAAAAAAATAATCACAATAAACAGATTATTCAAAAAGAAAAAAGAAAATATCCTTTTAAAGTAATATATACAGTACTGTGCAAAAGTTTAGGCAGGTGTGGAAAGAATGCTGTAAAGTAAAGGTGCGTATCCACTATGTGACCTTACAGAGTGATTGCACAATTACGACATCGTAACTGTGCAATCGCTCAGTAATCGGGTGCAAAACAGGCATTTATATGTACAAAGGAACCTCCACCATGCTTCACTGTTGCCTGCAGACACTTATTATTGTACAGCTCTCCAGGTACACTCATCTAATGTTCGGAGAAGTCTGGCTAGAAGTGGTCTTCATGGAAGAATTACGGCCAAAAGCCATACCTTCAATGTGGAAATAAGGCCAAGTGACTCAACTATACATGAAAACATGGGAACTGGGGTGCAGAAAAATGGCAGCAGGTGATCTGGACTGATGAGTCAAAATTTAAATATTTGGCTGTAACAGAAGATAGTTTGTTCACCAAAGGGATGAAGAGTTGTATAATAAAGAGAGTCTGCAGGCAACAGTGAAGCATGGTGGAGGTTCCTTGCAAGTTTGGGGATGCATTTCAGCAAATGGAGTTGGGGATTTGGTCAGGATGAATGGTAGTAGGTGGTAGGGGACACGGATTGGTAGGTGGGCATCCCTCACCTCTGGCGGGCCATAGCAATGGACATAAAATAGTCTAGGTAGATGAAAAGTCTCAGTTAAGATAAACAGTCCCAGTGAGGCCTCACCTGTCTCGTAGTCCTTGTCCTCTTCAGTCTCCTGGTCGCCTTGCATATCTGGACCGTATTCTGGAGAGTGTGTGCTTATTCTCACTGGCCTGGTCCCCGAAGGAGAAATCTTACCTCTGGGTGCCCGCAACTTCCACTACACGGGTGCCGAGTTTAGTGGTCGGGATGGAGGGGCTTCCGGAAGTAGCCTGCTCGGCCTTCCTCAGGGAGTGAATGAATAGTGGCCATCTTGGTTGTGGGTATAAGTGGTTGTTAGTCCTGATGTCATCCTACCAAATTAATGGCCCTCTGTGCATTGCTACGATAACTGGAATCGTTGAGGGGGGGGTGTCAGAAAATGTTAATCCTGTATCATTACTCACAATGTATGACCGTGTGATCCATCCTTTTAATGAATATTAAACATGGATAGCGAAACAGGTGGAATTGACATGTGTTGCATCAATTCCTTGATAACCAACACCTCATCATACCCATTTTTTTTGTCTACCCAAAATGCATAAAAACCCATAGAAACCACCCAGATGCCCCATTATATCAGGGATTAATTCACCTACATCCAACCTATCAGAAAACATTGACAGTTTTCTACAACCGTACTATATGAACTAAAACAAGGATCATACATACGCAACACCACCAGCATCCTTAAGACTTTAGAAGGAATTACCTGGTTATGCAGAAGTGATGTGACCTCCTTATATACGGTGAAAGATCACTAACAAGGAGTGGAGGCCATCGCCTGTCTACAACATGATGAGATTTGATTTTTCTCTAAAATGTTTGGAATGGGAGGCAGTTATTAGACCGACGGACTGAATGCCACCGGTCTAAATATCGATGCCTAAAGCAAGACACAGGATTTAAGATAAGTGTTGAAATACCGATACCTATCTTAATCCCAATGCTGGAAGACAAACAGACGCTGTAACGATCAAGGTAAGTCTGGCGCATCTTAACTGTTTGGCGAGGCATGGGGGGTTAGGTTTAGGCACCCCTCAGGGACTTAGGGTTAGGCACCCCTGGGAGACTTAGGGTTAGGCACCACTCGTAGAGGGTTAGGACTAGGCTAGGGGAAGGGGAGGTTAGGCGCGACTAGGGGAGGTTAGGGTTAGGCACCCCACCCAGGAGGGTCATGTTTAGGGTACAGGAAGAGGTGGTTAGGATTAGGCACCCCAGGGGGGACTAATGGTTAGGCACCACCCTGGGAGTTTTAGGGTTAGGCACCACCAAGGGTGGGTTAGGGGTAGGGTGGAGGGCAGGGTTAGAATACTTACCAGTTCCAGTTGGAATATCCTCCTGTTAGGCTTGTGCAGTCGGGATTTGAACCAGTGGCTAAACAGCCGCCAGTATTTCAAACCCATTGCATTTGGAACAACCTCCCTGCTGAGTTCCTTCAAAAACTGTGTGCAAGTGTACCTAGAATAAATGAAACATTTACTGTATGTTGTTTTGAAGGCAAAGCGTGGTCACATCAAATACTGATCTGGTTTAAATTTTTCTTCTGTTCATTCACTTTGCATTTTGTTAATTGATAAAAATAAACTATTAACACTTCTATTTGTGAAAGCATTCTTACTTTGCCTTACTTTGCCTTACTTTCCCCAGCTATTGAGGCTCCCCCCAGCCTGACATTATTTGGAGGCATGTCATGTCCACATGACATGCCTCCAAATAATGTCAGGCTGGGGGGAGCCTCACTAGCTGGGTTTCCCCAGCCCTCTCCCATCACTGAATGGATGCCGCACGCATGCACACAGCATCCATTCAGACTCCAGGGTCCAGCACTGCCACACAGCTGTGGCGGTGGGGGCCCCCAACCTCCCGATTTGACCACCCGTGGGCCACTTTGGCCCACGGGTGGAACAGTGGGACAGTACTGTCTCACAGAAATCGAGATGTTGGAAAGAGGTGCACCCTCTATGGGTGGCACCCCTGTTCGACCACACTGGTCAAACACCCCTAGAGTTAGCCCTGCTCATTGCTACTGCAGAGTTGCCAGACACCCGGTGTGCACAGCTGCTAAGATCTCCGCTCAGCCTCCAGAGCACAGTGTTGCTTGTTCCTAAGTGACGCTGCCCCAGACTCCTCCTCCTACCCCACACTGGCCACTGCCTTCTGAACTCCCAACTGCCACCAAGTATACTCCTATGTGGCATCGCCGGAGAGTCAGTATGACAGGCTATGATGGGGAAAATGCAGTCTGGTGTCTGTAATTATATACGATACACCTATTACCTCACCATTAACACTTTATGTAATATATGTGCTAATCAATAAGTAATTTGTATAACTATAACATTGAGCACCTAAATAGTTATATTTTCTATATTTATTATTATGCCCTATTGAGGTTGGAGTATTATTAATATATTTGTTTTGGTTTTACATCAGATAATACTATAATGCCCTATTGAACAGGTTGGTGAATTAGTGCTTCATTGAAATAATCTATACTATACATACAGGTCTGCTCATCTCTCTTGGGACTTTAGCATCATGCCTTTGCCTATTTTTGCACACAAATTAAAACCTTTTCTACTTGCAGGCTGGTACTGAGAAATTGGAGGGACAAAGAGTGTGACATCAGAGTACGACCAATGAAAGACATCCCATTCATTCCAATGCCCACTAGTGATCTACCAATATCACAAGGCCCATATGTTGCATGGGTATGTAGGCAGGAAGCCGGCGGTCAGCATTTTGACTTCCCAACTGTGAAATCCCGGCATGGGACTACTGATAGGTGTCTAAATACCGATGTCTATCATCAGCCCCACGCCAAAATTCTGACACCCGGCATACCGAACGTAGGTAAACAGGGCATCGGTACCTGTTAGCCATGGAGGGAAGGTTATGTGCCAATTATTTCTACGAAAAATTGCTACATAGCAGTGGCAGACACAATGAGAGTTTAATAAACTATACAGCACCACAGAAACCAAAAATGTTTTAATTAATCAAGAACTTGATCAGAGGCCCGAGGGCTGTGCAGGGAAATGGAGGTGGAATATGTATGTAGTGGAAGGCAGGTAAAGGAAGGAATAATTGATTAGTTTAGTTAATTTAATTTCATTGTTTGATTGCCAAAAAAAAATTAAGATACAATAGACAAAACATATTTTTTTACAGGATTATGGAGCTTTTTTGGTATTATTCAGTGATATTCACTAGTGAAATTATTTACAGCAGTTAACAGAAATGCTCGTTGACCTTGAATAAGCAGAAAATCATTTTGTGGAGATTTGTTTAGGAGAAAAAACATGGTGTTATTATCCCGTTTACACATACATACAGACTCTCTGGTGCACCTTGTAAATGTATTACAGGGGTGTGTTACCCAATTAGGAAGGAGGGAGAGAAGAGAGGGGGTAGTATGGCCAGCGGGTCAGCCTCCTAGTATTTGTTAATGTAAGATAGGCTGATTTGTAGTATGCAGCTTTACAGTGCAACTATTAATCATCTTGGCTTCTTATATCAACCCTTGTCAGGAATCCTTGGCTATTAATACTGTATTCTTTACTGGTTAAAAAAAAGGTTTTGCAAATGAGTAATGTATTAGAACAATAACCAATAAAAATGTTAGTTTATGAAAAAAGACAGTCCGCAATGCCCCCCTAAAATACAGCCCATTATGAAAAGACTCACAGCACTGATATTAACAGTGGACTGCATGCACAATACATTATTTTGTAGCATTTACAGCAACGCACTGCCCAGTGAACATACATGTTTTAGAATAAAAATATTTATGTTTCTTTAAAAGTTTGGCAAGAAATTACAACTACACACAGCATTGATATTAACGATGGACTGCATCCACTATAATTTATTTTTCTATATCGTTTACAACAATGCACAGCCCAGTGAACTCGCACACATTTTGCAAAAAAACCCCTTTTTTCTGTTTTGTAATGACTGACAAGAACTTCACACTGCTACTCACAGAGCTTACATTATTAATGCTGTGGCAAGGCACCTACTTAGAGTTATTGTAACACAGTGCCACCTACTGAGTGTTATTGTAACACAGTGCCACCTACTGAGCGTTATTGTAATACAGTGCCACCTACTAAGCATTATTGTAACATAGTGCCACCTACTGAGCGTTATTGTAACACAATGCCACCTACTGAGCATTATTGTAACACAGTGCCACCTAATGAGCATTATTGTTACACAGTGCCACCTACTGGGCATTATTGTAACACAGTGCCACCCACTGAGCTTTATTGTAACACAGTGCCACCTGCTGAGTGTTATTGTAACACAGTGCCACCTACTGAGTGTTATTGTAACACAGTGCCACCTACTGAGTGTTATTGTAACACAGTGCCACCTACTGAGCGTTATTGTACCACAGTGCCACCTACTGAGCATTATTGTAACAAAGTGCCACCTAATGAGCGTTATTGTTACACAGTGCCACCTACTGAGCATTATTGTAACACAGTACCACCTACTGAATGTTATTGTAACACAGTGCCACCTACTGAGCCTTACTGTAACACAGTACCACCTACTGAATGTTATTGTAACACAGTGCCACCTACTCAGCATTATTGTAACACAGTGCCACCTAATGAGCATTATTGTTACACAGTGCCACCTACTGGGCATTATTATAGCACAGTGCCACCCACTGTGCTTTATTGTAACACAGTGCCACTTACTTAGCACCATTGTCACACAGTGCCATCTACTGAGCGTTATTGTACCACATTACCACCTACTGAGCGCTATTGTAACACAGTGCCACCTACTGAGCGCTATTGTAACACAGTACCATCTACTGAGCGCTATTGTAACACAGTACCATCTACTGAGGGTTATTGTAGCACATTACCACCTACTTAGCGCTATTGTAACACATTGCCACCTACTGAGCGCTATTGTAACACACAATTTTTTTATGTTTGTTTTTATGTTTTTATACACACTGCTGCAACTCACTGTGCTTATAGGCACACTGGGACCTAATCAACATTATTAATTTACAACACAAAATGCCTGAACAATACAGACAAGTATTTTTTTATTTATTTATTCTTTCTCACCAAATGGCACCTAAACAAAGGCCAGTCCTCTGAGCTACTTTCACTACAGTACAAGCAGCTCTGCCTCTCAGCCTCCGTCACTAAAATAATTATCAGTTTTGCTGCTGCATTGACCGAGTGAACTCCTATCTTCTAACTCCTTTCACTCCAGCATCTGCTGTTAAATGGCGCCTGAATCACCACTGGATGGACTTATAGAATCTAAAACACGTGAAATCTGATGCCGGGAAGATGACGTTTTGCTTCATTTTGGAATCTGAGCCTGTAGGGGCAAACCCAAGCCACGGCTCGGATCCACTCATAATGGGTAAGTTCAGGTGGGTTTGGTTTCTAGGAAACCGAACCACTCATCTCTATTTGGAATAAAGAGAATCCTTCCCCCCATGGATCTATCTGGAAATCAGGGGACTGACTAGTTAATAACATATATTATGATCGATTCAGTTACATGCGAGTGGGGAGTGTTGTCATTGCAACTGCAGCATAGAAATGCTGGCAACGGCAGATAAACTTGCCCTCCTCATGACCCATTCTTGTCCTGGACTCGTAGAAGTTTGCGTACAGCCCTGTGGGGCTGTGATCAAAAATCCACAAGTCCAGCAGTACAGTAAGTGTGGCATATAGCCTGACTTAGGTGCATCTAATTGAATTAACCCCTTTGTGCACAGTGTGTGTGTTCTGTCTTTTTATTAATTATTCTGTTTTGTTTTTACAGATAAATTACAGATGGCAGCTTTCTCTACCTGTGAGGGCATACTGGCACTTAGTGTTGCCAAGTGCCAGCATGTTCTGCCAGCCATTTCAATTGGACATTACAGAGCTGGCTGGGACCTGTAGTGCACCAGTAAAAAAAATATTAATTATTTCCTTTAAACAGATTTAATGATCCCATACAAACTGTCAAGTGGGTAATAGCCCTAGTGCAATCAGCATCTGTCTGGTTAGTCCAAGGGGAGGGGGGGCTGCATTTTTTGTGGGTTCTACCTTCCTAGGGATAGCAGTCCTGTGCTGAAGTGCTGAGTGTCCCCATACTACCAGCCCTGGCTGGTAATGTCTAGTGATATTAATTGAAATTTCAAGGGTACTCCAAGCTCTTTGTCCTCCTGACTTTTCCAATACCAGCCTAAGCAGAAGTACTAGTGCTTGTTTTACTCTTGGGGGACACCCTACACTTCTTCAGCTGGAAAAGGAGAGATAACCACACCAGTCAGTGTGAGGTGCTACCCACTATAAAAAGATATCAAGTATAAATAAAACAAGTGTGAGCATAGTTTTGAGAGCTGTACTACTTCCTACGATGTATCTGGAATCAGCAGTAGCTTACGTTACAAGACAAAGCAAGCAGACAAACAGACAACCATGGTTGGAGAACAAATCAGACAACGATGTAGTTACACATCATAGCACTGCGTAGACCATTCTGGGGAACAGTACGAGTGCTGGCTTTATTTATTGGGGTCTTGAAAACGTCAGTCACCATGAGTCAGCTTTATGCATGGCTGGACATATAGATAAGATAAACATAAGACATTATGATGCATATTCTTGTTGTGTTCCTCGCCTGCCATCCTCGTCAACATCTTCTATCTTGTTGGTCATCCTAGACTATCTTTTAGATAATGCTTATCTTCTCCACTCCAGGCTGGCTGGTGAATAACATGTTTTTCTGAAACTTCAAACTTATGTAACTTTTAAAATCACTCTTAAAGCGACATACACATAGATAGAGCATTTAATAATCTAATTTAAGCATTCCACGCTAACATTCCCCTCTTTTTATCAAATGATCTATCTTTCAGTAGAAATGTCCATGTTTCTTTAGTAACTCCTTCTTCTGGAGCCTCTTGATGTTCTTGTTGTTCCTCATCTTTCTTTGGCCTTTATGACTGTTGTTTCCTGCCTATCAGTTACCTACGATAACCAGCATATGACCTTATAGTGCCTATGTTATCCACATGTTATCCTAAGGACCACATATAGATAGAGCAAATATCATTCAGCACGTATCATTGGTGTTTATCATAGGAACTATTCTTACTGTTGCTTGAAGGTCAATCATGCCAGGAGGAAAGATCGAGGAATCAGGTATCTGGACATCGGGGATTAGAGTATAGGCCCCCCTCATATGTAACTCCCAGGTGTTAACGAGACCTCTCCTGGGGCGTGGAGTCTAGTCCACCTGATGGTATTCACCAGTGACCCCTCCAAGCGGGATATGGGCTTTGTTGCACTAAGTGAACAGGTCGCGGCCCCCAAGATTGGTACCTGGAGCAAACAATGAGTATAATGCAGGAGGACTATACCTTTGTGTGTTGAATTCTTGATTTTCACTTATTTCACTCAAGCAGGAGCGCTTCTGCTCATCTTCTTTAGTTGTGTACTTAAATTTTACTATTATCACTTCACTGCAAACTTGGCTAATGGAATCTTCACAATCTGGCCTTGGTTACCTCAACATCTTCGTTACTGGTGTTAAGTGCTTCTCTAATTCACGTTGAAGTCTTCCATTTAGCCATTTCTCTTCTCTGTAGCGGGTTGATTGGTCACATCTTTTGATAATCGAAAAAAGTATGTATATTTTCCTTTACTGCCTTTTACTGGTTGCCCAGTTTCCTGTTGACAGGTTCTTCTTCTTTATCATATGATTCATATTTATCTGTAATTTCTTTTAGGGTGTCTTCCCTCTTTGAATCATTATCTAGAAGGAGAACCTCTGAATTTCATGCTTTTCCAGGAATCGTCTGGGTACCTAATAATTATACTTAGCAAACATATTAGCAATATTTCTCAGCTATATATATATATATTCAACATTTAATCCTTACACACAAATGCTATTTGTTTTACTTTTGATTACTTTATACAATCCTTATGTAGCCATTTTACTTTAAGCATGAATACTTTTGCTCATCTTTGTAGTTGCGCACTGAAATTTTTTTATTCCACACGTTATAATTATGTAGGTTCCTACAAAGATGATTATAGTGATTATCAACAATTTTCCTAGAACATGCATAATGTTAGAGAACCATTCTCCTATCCAGGAGAACCATTATGATGGGTCCAACCAGGAAAACCAACTGTTGGGTAAAATACTTGTATAATCATGAGATTTAGCAAAATCTTTTTTAAGAGTCTGAATCTCATCCATCTTTTGATCAATGATTGCTTCAGAATCTGTAGCGTTTGTTAAATAATTGCAACATTTTACACCTAATTTTGTCTGTAGGGTAGCACAATAACCCGATGAAGCTGCCGTAAGATAGTCCAACAGGATCCTGTGTTGCATTAATTCAACCTTGATGAATTGTAATTCTTTCCCAACATACCTAAAGGTACTGTCATATATATCAGTTATCTTATCTAGAAGATTTGCCAAATCCTTAATCATGTCATAGTTCATAGCTGTACCAGCTGAACCAAAGGTAGGTATTTTGGCTGCTCCAATTCCTACCCTATACCCAAATGATGTTTGAAACAAATAACTATATTTTTCTCCGATAGTTTTTACTTCTCTCTTTGTTTTTTATTTATTTGAATTTCTCGTAATTTCCATTTCTTCATCATGATATAATATGGATGCGTCTGGAATAAGTGTTCCTAAAAAACATACTCCTTCTGAATTCACAGGTAACCATTTGTATGTTTTTCTTCCGCATATATAATATATCCCTGATGGTAATGTAAAAGGAATTCTCCATAATCCCTCATCTATACATCAATGGAATGTATTGCACCTTTCCTCCATCCTACCTTTTGGGGTCCTTATTTCATGAAAAGGACATACCTGTCTTGTTCTTTTTGTTCTATCCAATGAGCAGGTAAAATTAAGTCCTAAACGTAGACTTAATTCATTTGCATTAACTGCTTGAAAACTTTGGAGTATATGTCCGCATCCCTGAGTGACACCTAAGCGAAATGGGGGTCCTTTAGACCTCTGTGGGCTAGCCTCTTCTATGTATTTATCAGTGGATACTACAGAATATGATTCACTTCCTGCTGATTTACTAAAGCATAACACTTTTCCTTCTAAGGAATACCTTCTGAGTCCAAGGAATGGGGGCATGGAATGTCTGTAAGTTGGAAATGTACAGTTTCCACAACCCTCATTCAGTTTTGTCATATTAGGATACAATGGTATTGGCAACCATCCAAGGCTCTCAGGGCCTGATTCAGAGCCACTCATTCGCTCCAAGTGATGTTCGCACATCTGCGCATGCATATGGGTCGTAATGCGCATCTGCCAACCAGTCAGTGCGGTCGGAAATCATGTGTTCGCAAAATAGCGAGTGCCTGCTAATTTGAGTGACAGGATGAGGCGTTTGTGGGTGGTAATAGGGGAAGGTGCTTGAAAACGGGGAGTGGAGATCTGAACGCAGGCGTGCCAAACGGTCAAAACGGGCGTTTTAAGGGTGTGCATAATTAACAAAGCAGCGTCATCGACCACGTCACTTGGTTGTCTCTTAGCCTGAACTGTTCACATGATTGCGTTAGGAAAATCCAACCACAAGCACTGTGAGCAGTTCAGACGCCTTTCGATGTACTCGATTAATCTAATAAATAGCGGAGATGATGTATGATGCGAACGGCCAGGGGGTGTCTTTACAAAATAGCGAGCGCATGTTTCGTTTGCTCACTCAGACATAAAGGCGTCCACAGACCGCAAAGAGCGAGCACTCAATTTAAATAGCTGGCCCCTTTTTCTGAACGAGCGAGCGTAAATAGCGTCCGGCTCTGAATCAGGCTCTCAGCCATATGGGGAACCAAAGTGCAAACCCAACAATTAGTAACATCCATACTTTTTGCCACCAGATGATGCACAGTGTCCAATGGGGTTTGATTAGACATAGGATCCTTCCACCATTCTGTACACCTCTTCTCTGGATTTGGCTCACAGTATTTACAAATACATTCAGCAATTGGGGGTAAACCTTCACATTTTTCCTTTTTAATAATACTTCTTTTTTTCCTTAGCTCCTTTTGTTTTCTTAATGTACTTTCAGTTACTGGCATAGGTATATTTTGTACCATTTTATGGAATAAATGCCTTCCCAAATCTGTATCCTTCTTCCCTCATATATCTTATTTCCTATTCTCCTTGTAATTTTCTCATCTTACTAGTGTTTGTGTTCCCTTCTTTATGTATAGTCTCATTTAACTTCCTCCATTTCCATTCAGTTATGTACTCTCCTTCTTTGCTCTTTATTATTGATGCCTCTACCTGTGTTCCCAAGGGTTTATCTGATCTGTAGTGTTTATAATTAACTGGCGTCTCATGCTTCCATTGCCTAGCTATTCTATATCCTTTTATCTGTTTCTGAATGTAGTCTATCTTTGTAAGACGTTTTTTATCATGTGTTTTTTCTATTATCGCAGCAAGCCGATTCTGAAAATTGGTGTCATTCTCTCCTATCTGGATTTCTATTATGACAAGAGGCATTTCAATAGTGCTGGTGGGGGAGGCTGAAACTTTTGTTTGGTTTTTCAAATCCGCTGTCTCAACCTCAGTCAAGGTATAAGCATATATTATTTGCCCTTCTATGGTGGAAGGTGGGTTATTCTGTGTAGTATATTGGGGAGTAGATGATGTTGTCTGTTCCAATATTCCATAAGTATGGAATGTGGATGTTATTTGTGGGATCTTACTATTGATGAGGGATGTCTGCTGTGTACTGTGCATATGATCCCCTTGTCTTGCAGGTCTCTTTTCCCAAATGGTGTAATACCCTGCATTATTTTCCCAGAGTTCTACCTTGACAAACTGTCCTAACTTGGTATGCTCTGGTTTCATCCTGTCTAACCCTATTACTTTTCTCTTCATCTTTTCCAATATTTGGATCAGCTTATTATTAATGCGGTTCTGATCTTTTTCTATGTCAATGAATTCCCCTATACTATGGAGAAATGAATCTGTATCTTCCATGGGTTTTAATTCAAACCATTTTGTTTCTATAAATTCCTGTGTTGTTTATCTCATGGTCATAGGTAAGGTGGGAACATAGTCAGGGGGAGTTACCATTTCTTTACCTTTCTCTTGAGTTGTTCTGTCACTCTCCTCCCATCCCCTTTCCAAAATAAAAATGATCAGAACAAGAAGTGCTGATGCGCACATTGCTGTGCACAATGGCCAAAATAATTCAGACTCAGTCCATTTCTTTTTCTTTGTCCTCTTCTCCATGGGTCGGCCAAATATATAGAGCTTCGTCCAGGCCATCCGTGATGCAGTTGCATTTCGCTGTGACCTTAAGGGAGGTGGTAGTTGTCAGTAACACCTGGTGTAGTCCTTCCCACCGATCTACGAGGCAACCAGAACGTAAAAAGTTTCTTAGTACATAGTCTCCAGGTAGGACCATATAACTTGGTCCTTCGGGACAGTCTCTAATTAGTGTCCTTTGTTTTCCTAGATTAAATCATGCAGTAAAGAAGAGTCTGTTGCGGATATACAAAGAGACAGATGGAGGGGAGCTCGAGGAGTGACCCATATACCATAGCAGACCATTGGCAGTTCCTCTGGCCATCCCATTCCTGTCTATGAAACCACCTTAGAACACTTATTTTTACTAATTTTGTTATGTCCACTTTTCTTGTTACTTGAGTAACCCCTAGCACTTTCTATTATTTGTGAGACATTATACCTAGATATATACTCCTGAGCTATTTTCTTTGCAACTTCTAGTTAATTTCAATACATGTGAATGGTTAAAACATATCACAAATTTTGTACCCTTGGCATTCATATAGAATCAACTTAATCTTTGAGAAAGACCAGTGGTTTTTGAGGGACATTTAATCTGCTGCAAATCCCATTATCTCCCACCAGACTATTCCCATAAGATACAATTCTAAATCATTATTTTTATGCTTTATAATAATGCATTCCCAGCACAAATTTGTATTATCTGTGCTATATAAAAACATTGGGTACATCTTCATAACAATGTGCTTGTTTACAAGTGTGCTATATATTCCCCCTTTTGTGTCTTTACTGACACATATCAATTATGACATGCACACCTAAATAGCTCAGTTACAACACAATTAATATTAACCTTGAACTTTTAACTTTATAAACGTTTACTTTCTCTTTAGTTGACCATTCATTAAGAAAACATTAATCCTGTACTTTACATTTTATATGCTTAAAACTTTTTTCTTATTCTGCCTTCCTGTCATAAACCTGCATTATCTGTGCTGTATATAAAAGAATGCAAAAAAAATGACATACCTTTCTTATTTGTGGTCGCGCATTCACGTATTAAATATGATGTGCACAGCCACCAAAACTTTTAATAATTTCTTATCTTATATCAACAGCTTGGTAGTTGACGTGACGTAGTCACTCCTCCCCTCTCTTTCTGCTAGCCGCTTTTTTATGATCAATTTCTTTAGCAGCATATGGAGGAGACAGAATACCACTTGCTTGCAGGATTATTCAACATTATGCAATTGCATCTAAACTAAAAGGTACCTTCTTATACATATAGAGCACTGCCAGATAAATATACATTTAACCTTTGTTAATTACTGTTTATGTTGTGTTTAAACAACTATTACTTTTAATTGTGTATAATGCTTGCTCTAAGTATCCTTTCTCGTGGTTCTCAATTTCCTATTGCGTAAGCTGTACATCTGGGTGTCTTGCTGGTGGTGTGAATGCATTGTGGTGAAGGGGTATATGGAGCATTTGCCTCACAGTCTGCCATACTGTGATATTCATGCTTCTTTACCTGAGCTAACCTGCTAAAACCTGCCATGTTCTAGCATCTGTGAAGCCTGCCTGCAAGAATATGGCCAGTATTCCTCCTATAGGCATCTGGTGCCTTCCTTATCTGTCATGATCTGTAGGGGTTCATCCGAACCATCTGATTTCTTACTATTTCGTAAGTGTACGTGTATTGTATGTGAATGTATGCAGGGACTTTCTGTGAAAGCTCCCTATTTGTTGGAGGTCTTGGTAGGAGGTGTATGTAATCAGCAACCCATGAGGTGCCTCTGGTCTGACAGAGGCAACCCATTAGGTGCTGCCACTCTTATGGTTGCAGCTGTGGGATATTGATCAGCAATGCATGAGGCGCTCTTCATCCGGATACTTAGCCCGGAACCAAGGCAGCCCACCCGGTGCGACCACTCCCCACTTGCATTTATCTAAGCAACCCACTGAATGCTAATGCTAATTATTTTTAGACAGCAATACACTGGCCACCTTTGCTAGCGTATACTGTTCCAGAACAAATCAACAGCAGCAACATACTCTAACAGTCGCCACTGGGCCAGTGATCATCCTTACTTTAACCGGCATGTCTGTATCTGTGCTCCTACGTCTGGGTAGTCGCAGTGTCGTTATGATATATATATATATATATATATATATATCTGTATTCTTTACTTGTGCACAATTCAAGGAAGGCACCTATCTAGGGGTGTGCCGCACCCCATTTCTACTTTGGTTAACTTTAGTTGGTGCTACTGTCATGACAAAAGACTAGCTTCTATGTGAGCAGCTATCCTGCTTCTGAGGTCAGTGTATGAACACACTATATGACCACTGAAAGCTCCTTTTCCCCTTGCTTTGGTGGTGGTACTGTCCTAACTTTACAATACGCATTGTGGGTTTCCCTAGTGTGTTTGTTCTGGCTAACATTACCCAGCAATATGTACAGTTAGTGCAATAAAATCTACACAAAACATTTCATCAATATTTCAATTCCTACATAACTTCTAACAAGCATTAATGTCAATTGTTTCCTTTTAATCTATTAATACTTAAACTATATTCTCTAGCAGTTCTCAGTTAAAAACATAAACATCAAAACATTGCATGTACACTTCCTACACGTTACCTCTAAGTTATCTAACCATCCCGCTCACCATATCCCCATAAACATATTCCCAATCATAACTTTTAAATGTTCACTACAACATGCACACATTTCTTTATGTCCCTTGCAAAAATCCTAGTTATTTTACTGTATTTCTGTTATGCCATTTAATTAGACTTGTAAAGATCTCTAATGCATTACATTTTAATTTACTTTTGTAAATACCGGAATATGGTGCTATTATAATGTCTAATTAAAGATTTCAAATTGTAATATGTGCAAAATGAGAGGTTATACTGGAAAAATGCCACAAATTGGCACTTTTAATCCTTAGTTACTTACAAAACTCCATCTGCCCCGCACAGATAAGGATACTGGATGAGGAAACGTGATAGTCAGCAGGAAAAAAGACAGTGTAAGCGTACACACACACATAAAACAGTAGATTCCAAACACATCGGGTAAACCTGTTCGAAAAGCGTTTTTATCCTTACCACTGAACGCTCCCAGCTGCCAGAGGGATAGCAGAAACGAGTACACAGTTGCAGCAAACGGCAAAGCTTTTCATGTACTCACCGGTTTTGCTTTCAACATATCCCTTGGCAGGCAGGAGATGATCTGTCAGTGTTTCCAGATTAAGCTTTTCCCGGCCAACGCACCAGTTGTGAACGTAGTTTTGAGAGCTGTACTACTTCCTTCGATGTATCTGGAATCAGCAGTAACTTACGTTACAAGACAAAGCAAGCAGACAAACAGACAACCATGGTTGGAGAACAAATCAGACACAGACAACGATGTAGTTACACATCATAGCACTGCGTAGACCGTTCTGGGGAACAGTACGAGTGCTGGCTTTTTTTATAGGGGTCTTGAAAAGGTCAGTCACCATGAGTCAGCTTTATGCATGGGCACAAACAACTTGTTTGTGCCCCCCAATACTGGCTGGACATTTAGATAAGATAAACATAAGACATTATGATGCATATTCTTGTTGTGTTCCTCGCCTGCCATCCTCGTCAACATCTTCTATCTTGTTGGTCATCCTAGACTATCTTTTAGATAATGCTTATCTTCTCCACTTCAGGCTGGCTGGTGAATAACATGTTTTTCAGAAACTTCAAACTTATGTAACTTTTAAAATCACTCTTAAAGCGACATACACATAGATAGAGCATTTAATAATCTAATTTAAGCATTCCACGCTAACACAATGATAGTGATGCAGTGCACTGGTCACACAAGTAAAATATAACCTTTATAAAATTACATATAAAATTATAACAAACAACCCATAAATAGGTGAAATATTAAAGTAGAAAACAATGATAAGTGACATTGACTGTCTGAATTGTAATTGTAACAGGATGATGTAACAGTTATACAGTGTTTCAGTTTGTTCACTGTAATTCACTTAAAAGACTGAATCTTGTTCTAACAAACATCCTATTGCTGATCTGGATAACATTATATACATCATTAGTTGTTATTTTTATTCATTTATATGCCTGTGATTCCTATTAAGGTGGAGACTTCACTTATTAGATCACATTACACAGATTACATTGTTGAAACCTGTATTATATATTGTTCACTGCTGATATACGGTATACTGTATCTCTTATAGAAAATGGTGCTGAGAAAAGTATAATTAACTCTTAACATAAAATTGGCTGCGCGTACATTGTTAATTAAGCAGCCTAATATAGACAGAGATTATGTTATAATCACTGCAGATCTACGAACAAAATTTAAGCAGCACAGAAAAATAGAATATAATTCAAATAATTTCAAATAGAGACAAGTATTTAGCCCAAAATAAGCAGCTCAGAGTAGTTAAACATAACAAATAGTCTTAGCTGCGGACATATTATTAGCCCAAAATAAGCAGCTTTAAAGGAACTGTGGAGTCTATGTACTAAGCAGTGATAAGAGACAGAGTGAAAAGTGATAAGTCAGTGATAAGGTGCCAGCCAGTCAGCTCCCAACTGTCATTTTTCACACACAGCCTGTGAGATGGTAGTTGGGAGCTGATTGGCTGGCACCTTATCACTGACTTATCACTTTTCACTCTGTCTCTTATCACTGCTTAGTACATAGACCCCTATATGTTTTAAAAGGTATTAGCTGCGGCATTTGTAATCAGCATATAGTCACTGCAATCAGTGTGTGTTCAACTCTAAAAAAAGAAAGAATGATACCCTGGATAATCAACCAGTTCAAATTATAGGCACATTCTATAAGGAAGGTAAAAGATAAGACAAATCTTACAAAATCATTGGCACATTTTACAATCAAACCCAGATTTAGCTACTGTACTGGAAGATAAAGTGCAGATATGCTGGAGAAAATCTAAGAATATAAAAGATATTATTGTACATAGTGATTATAAATCAGAATGTAAATACAAACCATTTACCACAGGATATTTCAGCTGTGGACATTGCAAAGCATGTCCATTTACCATTAAGACTAAGGAATGTACTGATAAATACAATCATAAATGGTCAATTCGGGATTTTTAAATTGTAAATCTCAAGGAGTAATATTGCTTGACCTGCACATGCAATCTGAAATATATTGGAATGACCAGTAGACCATTTGAAAAAACGTCTTCTAAAACATATTTTATCCATTTGTTTATAGTTTGAAATAATTTTAGTGAGTTCATCAGTGAATATATGTTACTATTTATTAAATATGTGCTCTGTACAAATGTAGTGCATTAAACCCATTTAGAACTGGTGAAATATATACTGATGCCTGATCAGTACTTTATCCATCAGGAATTAGCATACATAATATAGACACAGTTCCTATTGGCTGCTATATGGAAGTGGGAGGAGTGTAATATATAAAATCCTAGTGGACGTGGACATCTGGTTCACTCCATGATTAAGCCTTAGGTGAAACATACATTGGGGTACTTGCCATGGACTTGATCAACCTAGCAAATACATTGCCTTTATGCTGCCCACTTGCATGTGGGAAACCACATGTTTTACTGCTGAAATCTCTGAATCAACAGGATGAATGTATGCCCAGAGTTATTTAATATTCTGAGAAGCATATTTAGAGCAATATTGATCTTGGAACAAAGAGTAAATAACCCTGGCGCTGATCAGAATCATCTGGAGGTAACGTGTTGCTAATGTACCAGCAGACTAGAACAATTGGGAGTAGCCAATCCCCAAAAAATACAAATATAAAATAAGTTGCAAGGCGCTTAGAACATGAAAACCCAAACAATAAAAAAATATGTGCTGAGTATTTAATGACTAATAATCACAATATACAACAGTAGCATAGAACAATTATGTATAAGCATAAAAGCATAAAAGGGGATTATGTAATAGAACCCCCTGATTGTTAATTCCGTGTGAATAAGGATATAGGATAACCGATCAATTGTATCCAGCTGCAATGGTCACACAATGAAGAAAAGATTATATAATTATTTATGTGCACATAAAAATCAATAAGAGCAAACAGTCCTCCTTTATGAAAAAGCAGCATACATTAGCTTTAAAATTATAAACTGTATTAGGTATCGATATGCATATAGGTTGTGCAGTAGGGCAATCCTCCTTGATATTAATTACTTACATATTCCAGTAATGGCCACAATAATAGCTTAAGCAGCTCCAGTGTGGGTATCTGAAGGTAATGGTGTCTGTGAGTACAATCAGCATCTATGGTAGATAAAGGGGACTTGGTACTTGCACTCGAGTGTGCAGTTCTCGATGTATAGCCACACTGACCCTGTAACTGGTAATGGAAGTCCGTACTGATATTATTCCTGACAGTGGTCAATACCCAACTCACCCGCACTAGCAGTCCAAGATAGAATGTTTGTCCAGCTAGCCATGATGGTGAGGGGATGGCACTCTTTAAGCAATGTGGAGGATCCTGATAACTTATAGCAAGGAGGCTTGTTTCAAAGGAAAGGCACTTGATACTTCTACACGTTTCACTGTTCCCGGCGGCTTTTTCAAGAAGCAAGTGTGTGCAATATCTATCTCTTTCACACTGTCGGTTCTTCCACAGCTATGATCTCAGCACTTTATTAATACACACATTATTTCCGCTAGCAGAGAAAACACACCTGGTCCACAGGCTGCAGAAATAATGTGTGTATTAATTAAGTGCTGAGATCATGGCTGTGGAAGAACAGAGAGGTAATATTCTCTAAGACATAGCATCACCTTAAATCTGCTTATTCTGGGCTACTAATATACCCGCAGCTAATATTATTGGAGGTGTATTACTGCTTCTAAGCTGTTGATTCAGGGATAATATGCCCGCAGCTGATAGCATTAGAAACTCACCTTCATTTTCTGTGCTGTTTTAGAGTTGAACACAAACTAATTGAAGTGACTATATGCTGATTGCAAACACACCTACTTTTTAAAACATATAGTTCCATTAAAGCTGCTTATTTTTGGCTAATCATATGTCCGCAGCTAAGACTATTTGGGATGTATAGCTATTCTGAGCTGTTTATTTTGTCTCAAGCTGACATTTGAATTATATTCTATTTTTTTTGTGTTGCTTAAATTTGGTTTGTAGATCTGCAGTGATTATAACATAATCTCTTTCTATATTAGGCTGCTTATTAACAATATACGTGCAGACAATTTTATGTTAAGAGTTAATTATACTTTTCTCAGCACTATTTTCTATAAGAGATATACACATGAACAGTAAACAATACATAATATAGGTTTCAACAATTGTAATCTGTGTAATGTGATCTAATAAGTGATGTTTTCACATTAATAGGAATCACAATTTAATACACAGTTAGGGCTCTATTTACTACAATCCGCATATTGAATGCGGATTGTAGTGTGATATTACCGAGTGAATTCGCATTGCGAATTCAGGCAATATCACAGGGATTTACTATAAATCCCTTGCAGGGACAGAGCTTGCGATAAAGCTCTGTCCCTGCGGATCCCATCCGCACTCTAGTCACGGTATTTTCGGAAAAAATACCGCGACTAAGAGCCCGCGCATGCACGACCCACCATCGCTGCTACCCTCCGCAACCCCCCCCTCCCTTCATTACACTTACCTGCATCCTCCTGGCCTCCAGTGATCTTCTCCAGGCTTCCCGATCAGGTGATCTCCCATACTGCACTGGCACCCGATCACCTGATGACTGGGCCGCAGTGCACTATAGGAGACCAGCTGACCAGAGAGGAGCCATCACCGGAGGCCCGATCACCGGTCCCTGGATTCAGGTAAGTAAAAAAAAAATGTTTCAATTTTTTTTTTCTTTTTTTTACAGCAATCAGCTTGCGGTCTGTTTAGACCACATAGCTTATTACTGATACCGGCTCCCGCCTCTGCTCTCCCCATTAGAGCAGAGTGGGAGCCCGGTAACCGGGGGAGACCCTGGATAACGCCACCTCCAGGTGGCGTTATTATCACAGGGCTTCCCCCGGTATTTTTTTACAATTTATTTTTAGTAACTCTGGTCGGATCACATTTCCCATTACAATTATGGGAAATGCAATCTGCTTTACTAAAAATAAGTGATACTAGGGGTTGGAGTAGAATTTTACTAATTCTACTCCAATTGCCCTGTAATAACTACAGGTGAAACTAAAATAATGTGAAAAGGGTGTGAAAACACCCCTTTTCACTTTATTTTTGTAAAAATAATGTTAATAAATAGATCCCTTAGAGCTCAAAATATCCTAGAAATTCATTTTCATTCCTGTGCTGCTTAATTATTATTTCACCTATTTATGGGTTATATGTTTATGTTATAATTTTATATGAAATTTAACTATGGTTATAATTTACTTGTGTGACCAGTACATCGCATCATTATCCTTGTTTTTTTGATACTTGACTTCTTCTTTAACATCAGAAAAATTAGTAGAATGAATGCGCTAAGTTTATGACAACTTTGCATTTATTCACACTCTATTACATATGATGACTTAAAAGTCACTGGATAATCATCAGAATTGTACCAGTTTTATAATATCAGATACTATTAAATTTCCCAAAGAGTGTTACAATTGTTTATTGTTCTTTTAATCTAGAGCTAGATCTCTATATCTCATTGCACCAGACTACTGTTGTCTGAAAAGTGTGGCTTCAGCTAAAATATTGTATACCCCTTTTCCACGCCAAAAAACCCAGGATATTGCCGTGCCAACCCAGGTCGCAGCTCAGTGAAAACGGCTCCTAGAAAAATATCCAGAGTCGTATGACTCACCATTTGTCCCTGGGCTCGAACAGGGTTTTACGTGGGTAAGACCCGGGTATGGCTCAGTGGAAACAGTTCCTACATGGGTTTACTGACCCGGGTAACCAAGAAAAGCTGCTGATTGGACGTTCCTGGGCACTGGCTGGTGATGTAATCAGCCATAGTCCCTGAAAGGAGATATGTCCATGCAGTGGTGGACTGGTGCATGAGGGGCCCACAGGGGGATAAACAATACTTGGGGAAAACCAAAAAGTGGTGTGGTCAGTCATCAGAGGGGTATGGCCAACTACCAGAGAGAATTAGCCAGCTTCTCCTCTCTCTCTTTTTCTATCTGTTTATAATTTAACTAGCTAAAATGCTTTGGTATACATATGCAAAAAAAATTGACTACTATAAAACTCCATTTCAGATGCTATATGTCAACATTTTTCCTAGTTAAAAATGTGTGCAATCATCTCAATCAACGGAGACGAAGGAGAAAGAGGATTCCAGGAGTAACATCCAAAAGAAGCAGGGGGGAGAAGGATTCCTACGCAACCAGCTTACTGGTCACCAGGTCGATGGGTGTGGGATAAAAAGATGACAGCAGGAGATATGATGTTGACTAGTGAGCCCGTAAGAGCAAGGAGATTGAGGGGTTGGGGATAAAGTGGTCATGGAAGGGGGCAGTTTATTGCAGACACTCTAGGAGGGATTTATATGAGGTTGGAAGGGTCAATGTTACACCACGGTTGGATGGGATGACAGCAGGGAACAAGAGGGGCAAAGCATGGGGATGAGATATGAGCAGTGCAGGGTACTAAAAGAGAATGAGGAGGGAGGCCAAAGACGGAGCAGGAGAGAAGGATTAGGGGCAAGAGTAAGGGTGCGTGGGTCAGGGGAAGACAGAGATACAGTGATGCATGGCAAAGTGAAAATGGGAAAGAGAAGGAGGCAAGACAGAGTGTAGAATATCAGTTGTATGAGCTGGGTGGAGAGCCGCAATGGGGGGAAGCATAGCATGGACTATCATAACAAGGAAATGGAGGGGAATGATGAATGGGGAGAAGAGAATGGATATGCCTGGTAACATGGCGGGGTTAACGAAACTGAGTATGTGGTGGGGAAATAATAAATACTAAAAACTAAAATCAAAATATTGTAGGTACATAAATTAAGTGGATGGAAAAAGTGCATTGATAACAGGAAGCAGAGGATTAAGTGGGACAAAAGAAGATGAGATGTATGATAAGCTCAGGTAAGGTATACTCTAACACTAAACAGAGGGTGTATGAAAATAAATTGGAATTAGGTGCAGAAAAACAAAATAATGGTGGGTTGCAGAAGATTGTCTAGGTCCAGTGGGAAATGCAACTCTATATACAGAGTATGTATTATATACTCATTGTGTATTTATGCAAACTTGTGGCAATTTCGGCACGTCAGCGCTGTGGTGGCTGTCAGCTCCGAGGGGTTACAATGGGATCTCTGGTGCATGCGTAATGGAGAGGTTGTAATGGGATCTCTGGCGCATACCCAGTGGAGCCGCATTATATGCCAGTTTGCGTTATGCAATGGTGTATGGAAGATCATAGCACTGTGCATGCCCAATGGGTCGGGAGTCACACACAGCGAAACTGGGATGTCTGTATTACATATTAACTGTGCGGTTGAAGTTGCACACTTATGACACTGTCAGCACTGTCAGCGCTGTCCCAGACTTTGACACCATAGTGATGTCATGACTTTAGAAACTAGATGTGGGCTCTGTTTAAAAAGAGGTCTCTGTATTACAAACTCATTGTGTGTTTAAAAATGCAAACTTGCGCCAATGTCGACATGCCAGCACTCTCCCAAACTTGGACATTTGAAGAGCGGGCATGCAAGGTTTGAGACCTGGAATGGGATTATTATTATTTTTTATTATTATTAATATTATATATTTTTTAAATTTTTTTTAACAGTTACAAATATTGTCTTGTTGTGGAACTACAGGTCACAGCAAGCTTCACCGAATGCTGTTACTTTGAGAACCACAAGTACCAGCATGCGAGGCATTACAGGAATAACTATAAACTTCATGCAAGTACTGTATTAATACTAATGAAAAAAATACGCAAAACAGTTTCAAAACAATAAAACTTTAATACAAAAACAAAAAAATAAGAAAATTAAATATAATATAAAATCAAGTCAAAAATTCTAATGACCACCTCCGGCAGCTGAATGACTAGCCATCTCAGTTGCTCTGTGAAAAATAAAAAAGTACAGTTTTAGAACAGTAATAGGGTACAGTAAAAGTACAGAATCAAGTCTTTCACTAGTACCGTACAGTCATTGACTCTTAATAAAAGCTAATGTACCTAAATAAGATGTACAGTTCTTCATGAGGATCTATCCATACAGCTTATATTGTAAGTAATTTTTCATTGCGCACAACATGGCTGGCTCACCTGGCACTATCGCAATGGCATAAAAAAACTACATGGACCAGACTTATGTATTTTGGGACTCTACTCCTAGTAATAAGATGCTGCAATCACCTACAGTATTTTGTGTCATCTGTTGAATAAAAATTCTTGCACCATCTATTTGTGATAAAGAATATCTAAGTTTTATTACAGCAATACCTCCACTATTCTGCGCAGAGATTCGAGGAGTCTAGCATAATGAGAAATCAAGAAGAATTCTGGCAGTGTACCAGGAAACAAGGGCTTTTATACACATGGTTACCTAAAACAACAGTATGGGTGTTACTGTTCACATGTATATTACAATGAAGATTTTTCATTCGATGATGCACAGACATGGACAGTGACAATATACAATAATGCAGGCCTAATCTACAATATTCCACCCAAGGTACTGTAATCCCACTGTGGGTGGAATGTAGAGTACAGTCAATGAATGTTAAACCCCAAATAGTACTTGACGCCTACTGTATTGAACACTCTAGTTTACTTTTTTAGTTCTGTATTAGTGTACAGTACCTAATCCACAATGTGAGTTTTGTGTGTCAAGCACCTTGAGCCCTGCTGGATGACAGTGCTACAATACTGTATATAAAATAAAAATTATTAAAATAATTATGACTGTATTAAGAGGCAGGGGTCCCTGTCCATCCGCCCATTGCCTCGGAGTGGCTTGGACTGTATTAGTAAAAAAGAAAGGTACAGTAAATTACAGACACCTTTGAAAAAGTCACATGACATGTGACAAAATGCATTAGCCAAGGATTTTTTTTTCTTACTCACCTTGCTACACTGTTGCCTGTTGACTTGCTGCACTGGTTTGATGTTTCACTAATGCTTATGCTCCGGATTCCATCGAGTGGCTTATCCAACAGCAGCACCCGGCTTGGACTCTTAATATCCCAATTGAACACACAAGATTCCAGATCAAAAGGAGGGGGTGCCCATTTGGTTTATCCACTATCCGTGAGTACATGCAGTCCATTCATGTGAACACGGGCCGGCTACAAGGTGTCAAGATTTGCCCAATACTGTGTTGGCTAATTGCCTGACTGATTGGGCACTGTCTGGATATCTCTGCCCAGAGACTGGGCTTCATATATCACAGCGGATTTGAGCCTAATATAGGAGACAGTATGATGGACTTTATTATGTGTCTACACAAACAATGCAAGGCTAACTAAAGACCTTTGGAACAAACAAGCGCTTGTGATCACAATACAGTTACTGATATTAACTGCCTGGCAAATAGGCTGAAGTTAATGATTTCACACTCATTTGTATACGTGACTTATCCAATTTCCAATAGGTGATTAGTACTTGATCTGCTACTAAATTAGCTTTTATACTTTATCTGTGGAAGTATGAACAGCTCCATTTACAAGAAAGCCTTCACAGTTCAGGATTGTATTATCTGCTTATCATCATTTGTATCCATATGCAGCAAAACACAGTGATCAGCAACATCTATTTATGTATCATTTACAACAGTGTAACTTTGTGATTCTATAATAATATATTGATAGAATATCTATTGGTATTTATAAATTATGTTTTGATATGTACTTGTTTATGGGATATTTTTAGTGGCTAATAAACATTTTTGTTTACATATTATATTCCACCCAATTTTTCTCATTATCTAGACTAGTTTCTAGTGAGATTAATTTAGAGTTAGCACGGATCACGTATTTTTCTTGCATTCCTACATTACAAATATACACAGAGTTTGTGTAATCTGCAGCAACTCTACATTATATCTCTCTGAGAGTACTTTTAAAGGATAACCGGTGCCAGAATTAATTTCTTTTATTCTAAATTACAGAAACAACAACTAAAGTTGGATAGTTCTAATACAGTAACTGAGAAAGGCAGAAAGATATGGGAGGTGAAGCTGAGAGACACAGTCAAGGGTGAGGCTGTACAGATACAGGCAATGGAACCTACAGTACAATACCTGTGCAGAATGGGTCCCCCAAAGACCTACTGTAATTGTATCAGGCCCCTATATTTCACAACTAGTATGCAGAAAGTGTAAAAAGTATTTCTGCAGAATCTGTACAGTACTGTATATCAGACATTCACTGTGCTGTACAGCTGACACAGGCCCTGATTCAGAGCCGGACACTCTGACAGAGTGCTCGCTCTGAATCAGGGCCATCCCTCCTACCTTTTGGAGCGGCCTCCTGGCCGCTCGCCTAGCTGTGGGTGACCACCCACAGCTATAGCGAGTGGCCAAAATGATGGTCGCGATGGTCAAGACCATCGTGACCATCGGGCTTGCGACGAGACCCTTGCGGTAGGGTCTCGCTGCCGCAAGCCCTGGAGTGCTTTTGGCTCTATGAGAGCCAAAAGCACTCCCACTGACATCACTAGTGATGTCAGTGGGGCCGGCCCCAGACGGTAGGCATTCCCATGGGAATGCCTCCATCTGGGCACCCACGCCCCCGGCAAGCCCACCAAAGGGGGCGTGCTGTCAATCACCATCGATAGCATGCCCCCTTTGGTGCAAGACCCATAATGACGGCTTGGCCATCGTTATTCGGGTCTCGCACATGCGCATGACGGAGCCTCCTCCGTCGTGCACATGCGCACTTGGGCAACATCGACCTGCTTGTGAGCGCTCGCAAGCGGGTCAGAATCAGGCCAACAATACAGTAATGTACAGTATGTCTATGAGCAATGTTGTTTAGAGATATACAGTATACTGTAGCTGGTACAGACCCACCGAAGTATAATGTTTAGCCAGCTTAACTGTCATCACTTTCTTACCTAAAGGGGGGTCCCTGAGTAACTGTAAAAAAAAAGTCAGTTTGATTCTGAAAAAAAAGACCCCTATAGTACTGCATAACAGTACTATTACTATTACAACAGTAGTATTACTACAGGTATTATTACAGTAAAAACACAAATATAGAAAGAATGAGTGTGTAAGGAGAAGAGGTTGGGGATGGGTCTTTGGAGTACAGGAGGGAGAGAGAGACACAGTGAAAAGGAAAAAAAGGAGAGAGACAGAAGATAATGTAGTGTACAGTACTTACAGAGAGTGAAGGGACTGCTGGGGCAAGCTGCAGCCTCCTGGGCTGGGGGGGCCTAGGGCCCTTCAGTTTCTCGAACTGTGAGAAAAAAATAGAATGTTTCTATTACACTAGTGCAGAAAGAATTAGGGGCATATGTATCAAAGCTTGATGTCAGATAAAATTGTGAGATACATATAACCAAAAAATCAGCTCCAAACTATAATTTCTTAAACACAGCCTGCAAAATATAAGTTAGAAGCTGATTGGTTGGTGACATATATCCAACAATTTTAACTCACATCAAGCTTTGATACATATGCCCCTGAGTGTATAAGGAGAAGAGGTTGGAGATGGGTCTTTGGAGTACAGGAGGGAGAAAGAGATACTGTGAAAAGAAAAAAAGGAGAGTGATAGAAGACAATGTAGCATACAGTACTTACTAAAACTAAATGAGCCGCTGGAGCCGGCTGCGGCCCCCTGGGCCGGGGGGACTGGGGAGTGCTGTGTTCCTCTATTATGAGGCAGTCTGTATGTCAAAGAAAAAATGTTTTTGTCAAGTCCCTAACAGTACTAATCATTACCATTATCTGATGACTCCTCCTGTGCTGGGGGTAGCTCATCACTTTCAGTTTCTGGAATTGTGGAAAAAAAAATTATAATAATTTTGCCTCAAAACAATGTGGAAAAATTACAATAAATTCAGCCTAACAGTACTATTACTATTATTACACTTTACTGACAGGTGGGGGGGGGGGAGGAATGATTCTGCACAAGACTTTTTTTTTTTTTAAATTGTCTCATATAGCAACATATGTAAAACCAACACGTACACACCATGTTTGCAATTAACAGCACATTTTTCTTCATAGGTTTATAATGGTGAAAAAACATGGTCATTGCTTTGCCTAAAAGGTTGTGGATACTGTTTAGTGGAATCTTTCCTACATGACATAATATTATATGGGTGTGTCTATCAATGACACAAGCAATTTAGCAAAAGTGTTAAATACATATTTTCACCTGATTGATTACTACGCATATATTTTTTCCCCTAAGGACACACATGGGACTAGTAGGGAGCTACTGAACCCTTCTTAGTGCATGTTTAATAAAAGTTATATTTTATCACATTTACTTATATTTTCTTTAAAGAGTGCCCCAAAATAGGTTTCTTCTTTCCCTCCCACCTCTTTGGGAGGAATCCTCTGACTTTATTGACAGTATCCGCTTACTGTACAGTATGGCTCATGGATACTAGACAAGGCTGCATGTACAGCTCACTGGGGATATATTGGACGACCCGTGGGAGTTAGCACGCATCGTTGGTCATTTACTACATACACACTACACAATATAAACAATACTGTATACTGTATCATTGAATGATATTATCGTTCATCAAAATCAGCTAGTGTGTAAGCAGGGCTAACGAGAGCCATGCCGGGCCCAGGTGACAGGGGGTGTGGCCTAATCGCGGGAAAAATAGAAAAATAAATGTAAAAAATATTATTATTTCAGCACCACAAAGTGGCATTGCATGCTGGGAAGGGGGGTGCTGTGTGTCCCTCAGCCCGGTGAACAGCCAATGGGGGGTGCAATCAGCATGATTGCTCCCCCATAGGAATACGAGACTGCTCCAGCTGCTGCTTTAGCAACCACAAGCAGTCTCCCAGTGCAGCCCAGCACATAGCAGCATGTGCTGGGCTGCTGTGACTTAAGAGGGAGGGGCCCCTGCAGTAAGCCCGGGCCTGGGTAATTTATTCCCCCCCTCTCAGCACCCCTGTGTGTAAGCACCTTAAGAATAGAGATGAGCGGGTTCGGTTCCCTGAGAGCCGAACCCACCTGAACTTCGGGGATCTGAAGCAGATCCGAGTTGACTTGGGTTTTCCCGCCTGACTCGGATCTGAAAATGAGGCAAAACATCATCATCCCACTGTCGGATTCTTGCAGGTTATGGATTCTATAAAGGTCCCGTGATCGCCGCCATTTTTCATTCTGGCTGTGGAGAGTGAAGAGGGAGGGAGCTGGTACCTGTGCTGTGCTGTTGTTATAATATTAATTGCACGCTGACTCTGTGCCTAGAGGGTGGCTACTGTTGTCCATAAGGGCTGGCTGTTGTCTATAGAGGGGCTGACTGGCTGTTGTTTATAGAAAGGTTGGCTGGCTGTTGTCCTGTCAATAGGGTATGGCTGGCTGTAGTGCTGTATTGTCCAGGGGGTGCTCTGTACTTCTCTTCACCCACCAACAGTGTGGAAAAATAAAAACAATTAGTGTTAGTCACACTTGTCATCAGTGCAGGGGTGCTGTGCTGCTGTCTGTTAAGGGGCTGCTGCCTCTTTAAGGGGCTCACCCCAGTGTTAAAAAACAATATATAAACAATTTTTATTGTGTGGCATGTTAGCCACACCTGTCATCGGCGTAGCTGCACAGGGGTGCTGTGCTGCTGTCTGTCAAGGCTGCTGTCCAAAAAATAAAACCAACAATTTTTTTGTGTGCATGTCAGCCACACCTGGCTGGCTATCACTGTCATTGGTCTAGCTGCGAATTTTATGCATGCGCAGTTTAGCGAACATCGGTGGTGTATGACTGAGCAGCCGCAACGACAGACTTTGAATGAGGTCCTGACTCCTCTACTATCCATTGTTCCTCAGAAGGCTCCTTGTGTGCACCAATTATCAATTTAGCCAGGGGCTGCAGGAATTATCAATTCAGCCATGGGCTGCACCAATTATCAATTCTTTAGCCAGGGGCTGCATTAAACAATTTTTCAGCCAGCCAGGGGCTGCACCAATTATCAATTTTTTAGCCAGGGGCTGCATTAAACAATTTTTCAGCCAGCCAGGGGCTGCACCAATTATCAATTTAGCCAGGGGCTGCACCAATTATCAATTCTTCAGCCAGCCAGGGACTGCACCAATTATCAATTCTTCAGTCAGTGGCTGCACCAATTGTCAATTCTTCAGCCAGGGGCTGCACCATGTATCACTTCTTTAGCCAGGGGCTTCACCAATTATCAATTCTTCAGCCAGGGGCTGCACCAATTATCAATTATCAACTTTTCTTAATTCAGTCAGTGGCTGCTCCAACTATCAACTATCAATTTTTCAATCCTCAAGGGGTACCCCAACTATCATCTTTGCACAGTCCTCAACTCTATTGATCAATCAGTTTTGAGCCAGCTAGCTGGATGCAACCTTTTGGCACCTTAACTAGATGAAAAAAATCAATATTGTGAGCTGTGAGGTGGTTAAAATTGACTGGAAATGAGTGGAAATACATGTTATAGAGGTTAATAATACTGTAGGAACAACAAAAGGCCCATTTTTATGTGATTTTAGCTGTTTTTATGATTTTTTAAGAAAAAATCCAGATCCAAAACAAAAACCGGAGGTGAGGTTTTGGCAAAACCAATCCAGATCTGCTGCTGTCAAGACCTGCTCCAACACCCCTTGGGCCCAATTCAGTCACTCCAGCTGGCGCACAGTCCCTGGGAGTGCAGCCCTGTGCTGTACCCGGGACTCACCAGGACTGTCTCCCAGGATGGCCCCTGCTTACCTGGCACCCCTGTCTGCTGCTGCACCTGCCACCAGATCCTGGGTGACCTCCTTGTTAGCTGCCACAGTGGATTGCCGGACCCTTGGTGCAGTCCTGTCCCTACAACACAGCCACAACCCATGTCTCTCTCTGCAGGGGCTACAGAGCCTAATTGGATCCCCAGGCAGAGCCTCTCACACAGATCCTGCTACACCTGCTGCCTCTTATATTCTGCTAATCCTAAAGCAAGGCAGGGGGGGGCACCTGGCTATTAATTTTCTCACAATCCTCTAAACTGCTCTGGCCTTGTATTATAAGATAGTGGGAGCTGCCATCTTGGCCTCTCCCCAATCTCCCCACCAGGTCTACTGCTTCTTCTACTGCTCCTTCTGGGCTGATTGTTTACAAGTCTCCCTCCTTCAAGCAACTACATTGCACAACTGTCAGCTGTCCTATCTGCAGTTGATTTGATTTATATACGTATCCCTGCTGATTCTGTGTGTCAGGCTTAGCCTTCTTCCCTGTCAAAGTCCTCTGACCCTTCTTCAGCCACATCAATTTCTGCAGGGGATTATCTTCATGCAGCACTGATGTTTCCCTGATTGCGCTGAAGTCATACTCTCCAGTGGTGCTTATTCAGGCCATCTAAATCGGTTTACTACTCCAGACCCTCTCTGTTATAATCCACTACATCCGCACTACTAGTTCAGGACACCCAGCCCCCAGCTCACCATTACCCCTCCCGTGCTGCCTATTATTATCATGAACAGATCTAACGCGAATACCAGAAAGTGAACGGGCAGTGACATCACCCAAAACTTCTCTAAAAACAACAAACCACCAATGTTTACTGAACCCTCCTACCTCTGCCTCTCTCAAATGGATGGAGATGATAAAATCGTCCCCTGCTCTATCTACCAAAGAGGACATCATGGCCCTAATTTCTCTTATTACAGACTTTAAAGAATCCTTGGAAACTAAATTGGATAAAGCAGTTTTGTCTATCCGATCTGATCTCTCTTCACTATCCACCAGAACCTCTAATCTAGAGTCCCGTCAAGACACTTTCCAAAAAGTCCGAAATTAGACGCACAGGGACTTGGATCACAAGATCTAGTCAACCTTAGTACTAAAAATGAAGATCTAGAGAACCAAGAGAGGAGAAATAATCTCTGTATATGCAATATCCCAGAATCAATAACCCCAGACGGACTAGAGACTTACCTTCACAAGATGTTCTCCCATATCCTTCCGAATCTTGGCTCTCATCAACTACCTTTGGAAAGAGCTCATCGAGCCCTTAGGCCGAAACCTTGAGACAGCGATCCCCCAAGGAATGTTGTTATTCACTTCCTCAGCTTCAAGGATAGAGAACGAATTCTAGCTCCAACACGCAGAAAACCTTACATGATTCTTAAATGTTGGGATCTGACAAGTACACTACAAGACCGTGGCATTCGCTATCACTGGGGCTTCCCCTTCATGCTCTTGGTTGACTTCAATGGCAAGTCAGTAGTCATAAGAGATCACAAAGACAGTAAATATTTTCTCTCTCATCTAGAAGACTCTGGTCCTTCTTCCTCTACCTCAGCGGATGCTTAATGACTTCTTCTGATGTAATCATTTCTTGATCACTACCTTCCCGCCCAAAGAACACTATAAACCTAACTCAATGTGACCATAAGATAGGTAATATGTCCCCCCTTTTATAGTGTTGCTTGACCTATTCTCCAAGCTTTTGCTTAGTGAATATTTCTTTTTTTTTCTCTTCTCCCTGGGTCGTATCATTTTGAATTCTACTATGCATATCTAATTGTATTGCAATATGTTCTCATTTCAGTTCTGCTGCTTTTTGACAGGTCTATGTTCTTCAAAACCTATACCTCTTTGTGGGTCACTGGAGTATTCCGGATGACAACTCTTGCACATGGGTTCCATGTTAGATGCCTTCATCTCATTCTGAACCCCTCTACGGAGTCTCCACAGGGTCCTCCAATGAGCTTATTAAGTTATTTCTAAAATTTTTACTATTTTGTGTATGTTACTGATAACTAGCAATTTCTTCTCGTTTGGTTCTGTTCTCTCATGGGCCTCCTTACCTTGTCCCTTTCTCCCCTCCCTCAGATTTTCTTTAGTGACCTGACTATTCTTCATGTTTGGCCGTTACTATTATTATATTCACAATAGACCACCACTGGAGGGTTTTGATTCTCAGATTTCTCCCTCCTCCACCTCTATTCACTTTTCCACATTTCCTCTGCTATGTGACTTTCCCTTGCTCTTAAATCAACCCTCACCATTATGTCAAAGGTAGCATGGTTTAACCTATCTGCTACCTTTTTGGACTTTATAGTCCCGATCTCCGCATGTGTCTTCCTCTGCCATACATGAGGAATTCCCACCCGGTCCCTTCGCCACTGTCCCCCCCTTCTAATTTGCTACTTCTTACCTTCCCCTCTTCAAGTCAGGGATCTCCTCTCCTCTTCTTAACCTCACTCTTCATTTAACCTCTCCCACAATTTTGCTGATATTTAAATCCCTGAACACAAAGGGTTTAAATACTCCCCAAAAGTGCTACTCACTTTTTATTTTCATTCATGGCCTAAGGGCTGGGATTGTCCTGATCCAAGAAACTCACTTCAAAGTCCAACTGCACCCCTCTTTACAATCAAAGCATTTTCCTACTGCATATTATTCATCCAGCCAATTGAAACATAATGTGGTGGCAATACTGATTAACAGCAACATTTCTTTTGTCCAACATTCAGTACATACAGATTTAGATGGACAATACATTATCTTATCTGGTAAAATTGGTAATTTAGGATGCACAATAGCCAATGTACTGTATATGCTCCCAACACAAGCCAGATCCCATTCTTCAATTCCTTTTTCTCAAAACTGAATAAATGTAGAATGGGTTACCTCATTGTGAGTGGAGACTTCAATGCTGTCCTTGATTGTACACTTGATAAATCCCCTCCCCCTGCAAACTCATGACCATGCCCACTGACATTCTTTGAATAAATACCTTGTGGAATTGGGTCTTTTTGATACCTGGTGTGCACTTAACTCCACATCCCAAGACTACACTCTTACCCCACCAATACTACTCAAGGATTGATATTTTTTTTTAGCTGCACCAAAGCTTCCAAACACATCTCCGACTCCTTTATTGTTACTAACCCATGGTCTGATCATTCCATCATTTCTGCATTATTTGATTATATTGATACTCCAACTTCCAGACCTCCTTGGCTCCTGAACAAAACTCTTTTGAACATTCCAAAATTTCAGGAAAAAATAAAGTTTGCTCTCACAAAATACTTCTCAATGAATGTCCATGACTCCTCTTGCACCCCATTGGTTTGGGAGGCACATAAAGCTGTCATTGAGGGCACATAATTAGTTATGCCTCTTTCAGGAATAGGGAGCGTAGATCCCAACTATCCTCTTTATCCAAGGAAGTCCAGCGCCTAGAATCCTTTCATAAAAGCCACCCTTCCCATCCTTTATACAACCAACTGATATCAGCTAGAGCATCCTTAAATGCTCTTCTAGCCGGAAAAACTGAAAAATCCCTACGTTGGCTTAACCAAAAATTTTATGAAAAGATTAATAAAGCAGATACCCTTTTAGCTAACAGGCTGAAAGCTCGGAGGGCCCGAACTGCTATTCCAGTTCTGAAAGATGCTCATGGCATCCATCACTATAACCCAACTGCCATCAACTCATTATTTAAGACTTACTATGAACACCTATATAATCTTCCCAAATCTCCTGCCACGTCTTCTACTACTGACTCTTTGACCACTGAATACTTCTCCTCTTTTAATCTTCCTCACATAGACTCTGAGACTTCTCCCACCCTAGATGAACCCATTTCTGCTGAAGAAATTATCTCAGCCCTTAAATCACAAATACCCTCCAAAGCCCCCAACCCAATGGATTCGCAATATCTTATTACAAAACTTTCCAATCTTCTTTACTACCCCACTTAACTGCGGCTTTCAATCACATTTTCGAGGGTGCTCCATTTCACTGATATACTTCCAAAGCCACTATTATAGCCCTCCCAAAACCCAACAAGGATCCCCTATCAGTGTCCAACTAATGGCCCATCTCGCTTCTCAACTCAGATTTGAAAATTTTTGCCAAAGTACTCGCAAACAGACTGAACCCACTCCTCCCCTCTTTGATCCACCCCGATCAGGTGGGTTTCGTCCCATCCAGGCAGGCACTTGATAATACCAGATGCACAATAGATATTGTTCACTAAATCAACGTCCATAAACTTCCCTCTCTGGTGCTTGCCTTGAATGCAGAGAAGGCCTTTGACAGGGTCACCAGGCCTCTCATGTTCCAAACGCTATATCATTTTGGTTTCCAGGGGAAGTTCTTTACAGCTATCCAAGCCCTCTACCATAACCCATCTGCCACAGTTTCGGCAGGTGGTCTAATATCTGACCCTATCCTGATCACCATTGGCACTAGGCAAGGTTGTCCCTTATCGCTACTTGTATTTGCTCTTATCATTGAACCACTTGGTTTGAATATGGGCTAATCCTGATATAGCTGGCTTAGAAATGAAACATTCCAAATACACCCTTTCCCTATTTGCCGACGACATCCTCCTTATGCTGACAAAACCACTCACATCCCTCCCAAACCTTTTCCGTGAACTCTCTCTCTATGGTGACCTCTTAAAGTTAACCACTCCAAATCTGAAGCTCTTCCACTTCATCTCCCAGGGAGCATGAAGATATTGTTACAATTCAATTTTAACTTCCAGTGGAAGAAAGACTCATTAAAATACCTCCGGATTTTCATCACAAAATCATATAGCTCCCTCTACAAAACTAACTACTCCCCTTATGAATTCTATTGTTAAGGACATATTTCCTGTCATGGATTAGCCGCATAAACTCTGTGAAGATGAGTATCCTTCCAAAACTACTATATCTATTCCACACACTTTCAGTGCTCATTCCCTTACATACTCACAATACTCTCCAAACCACACTCTGTAAACTTATTTGGAATGATAAAAAAAAAAAATTTGACGAGACATCCTTGCCAAGCGCACATGTAATGGAGGTCTAGGGTTACCCATCCTCCACCAATATTATAAAACCTCCCAACTGAGTCAAATGATTGCTTGGCACTCTCCTCACCATATTAAACTTTGGGTTGACTTGTAAAGTGACCTGGCCAACACACACTTGATCTCTTATCTATCATGGCTACCTGTCAGGACTGCAACTATTTCAGTACTGTGGCAGTGTCACCAGAGATGGCACTGGTGAGCAGCTGATATGTGGCAGTAACACCAGAAGTGGCACTGGTGAGCAGCAGATTCTGTGTGGGGCAGGTGAGGTCCACCCACACAGACTAGAAAATCATTTTGGAAAGATGGCTAATGACTGCCTGGTGGAGAGAGCTCAGGTGTGGGATGATGAGAATGCAGACCAGTCAGGCTGCTGGGGACAGTCTAGGTGAGACTGTAGCAGCCAGGAGAGCCCAGTGAACCTAAGTGAGCCATTGGGGGCCAGAAGGCCTGGGTCCGGATCTTGCAGGAGGCAAGGGGGGACCATCAAACTCTCAGACTGTGGTACAATAAAGCAGCGAGGCTGCAGGCTAAGGAAGCTATATCAGGCCAGGAGGCCAGGGTCCAATTCTGCATGTGGCAGGAAGGACCCCCATTTACAGAGACTTATAGAGAGGGCTCAAGAAGTGAGCTAGTGCCCTAAGAGAGGGTTAGGTTGTTTATTGTTTAATTGTTATTTCCTGACTACCATGCTGAAGTAAAGCACCATGTTCATTTGTATGCTGGAAACCTGTGTGTGGACCCTCATTAAGCACCTAAACACTGCACCAATCCACCCTCTACTGAGCTAATTAACCCCAAGACATCACATTACATAAAGATAGATTACTTTGTCCAAAGTTCCTTTGTGGTCGTTGGAGGAGCTATCATGCTTGCTGGCATTCTTCATATACAGGGGATAGAGAGTTAAAGTGATCATCTGTTTCCAATGTGTTGTCAGGTTGTGGGATTCATAGATTGCTCATTATTTCAAACCTGATTCCATTTGGGTCACATGGATTCCATTGTCTGCGGCTGTGTGTCTGGGAACGCAGCCACTTGCAATTAGTACGACCGCACCACTGTCATTATGCGCCCAATGAGTGGACCATTTTTACGAGCATATCTAGCCACTCCCAGTCACCGCCCAGGAGCGCTCATCACTTTCCACAGCATTTCTGATACCATGTGTCTCTTTCACAAAAGCACCCTTGTGTATACACTCTGTGTAACGCATGCGCCATAGTGGTTTTTAGAAATTATGAGGCATGTGTAGTTGCAAAACATTGCTTAATTCTGACAACATCTGCATTGCGTGTGGCCCTAAATCATGTTCAAAATGTGTACTGAGGGCCTGATTCAGAGCTGCTCGGAAGCGGCCGCTCGTTCGCTCCGAGCGATGTTCGCACAACTGCGCATGCATATGGGTCGTAATGCGCATGCGCCAACCAGTCAGTGCGATCGGAAATCAAGCGCTCGCCAAATAGCGAGTGCCTACTAATTTGAGTGACAGGATGAGGCGTTTGTGGGTGGTAACAGGGGAAGGTGCTTGAAAACGCGGAGTGGAGATCCGAACGCAGGCGTGCCAAACGGTCAAAACGGGCGTTTTAAGGGTGTGCATAATTAACAAAGCAGCGTCATCGGCCACGTCACCTGGTTGTTTCTTAGCCTGAACTGTTCGCATGATTGCGGTAGGAAAATCCTACCACAAGCACTGCGAGCAGTTCAGATGCCTTTTGATGTACTCGATTAATCAAATAAATAGCGGAGATGACGTAGGATGCGAGCGGCCAGGGGGCGTCTTTACAAAATAGCGAGCGCATGTTTCGTTCGCTCGCTCAGACATAGAGGCGTCAACAGACCGCAAAGAGCGAGCGCTCAATTTAAATAGCCGGCCCCTTTTTCTGACCAAGCGAGCGCAACTAACGCCTGGCTCTGAATCAGGCCCTGAGGACACTACTAAGTGCAATAATGTGTATCAATAGGCACTACTAAGTGGCATAGTATGCGTTGGGGTCACTACTAAAAACACTGATGGTGATCATTTTAGCTTCTTTAGTGTGTTGTGAGATGAAAGGGTAAAAGTGAGTTTTGGTGTCAGCAGGACGGCTGTATGTGCATTACTTTGGTGCTTCTGTTTTGCTTTTGGGTGGTGATATATAATCAGGAATTGAATCGCAGATGTCTTATCTCCAAGCAGAGGCCATTCAATCGTCCCCCTCACTCTCCTCTGCCCTGCATCTCTGATATATACAGTCTGTGGGGTATGTTATGAATGACCGCCGGATGTTAGTCCAACGGTGAAAATCCCGATGCCGGCAGCCCGATGCCAACAGCGCAGGTAAGTATACTATCCCCCCCTTCCCCCTCCCCTAACCCTCCCTTGGGGGTGCCTAACCCTAATCTCCCCCGCTAGTACCTAACCCCAACCTCCCCCCAGGGGTGCCTAAACCTAACCCCCCCTCCCCGTACCCTAAACCTAATCCTCCTGGGAGGGTGCCTAACCCTAACTTCCCCCCAGGGGTGCCTAACCCTATCCTTCACCGGGGGTGCCTAACCCTAACCCCCCCTTTACTTAGGGTTAGGCACCCCCCCGGGAAGGTTAGGCTTAGTCCCCCCGGGAGCCCCTAAATCTAACCCTCCCCCTCCCGCGGCTTTCTGCTCACGACACCCGGCTTACCTTCGTTCAGTGTAAGGGGCGTCAGGATTTCCACGGGTGGATAATGGTAGGCATCGGGATTTCGACACCTATCATTAGTCCCATGCCGGGATTTGACAGTCGGGAAGCCGTCGGTCGGTACAGTATTTCGATCGGCTGTTTCCTGACTACATACCAGTCTGTGTGTATGATTCACTGTTCCCCTTATGTCCTAAACTACACTGCAAACAGCTCCTGACTGTTTGTGTAAAATTATATGCAGTATATACTGTATATCTTTAATAAATAAAACATTTTATTTAATGCTCAATAACATAACATTTAAGCAAAGAGGGGAGAGAGTTTGAGGTGGTTGACAGTAGATATGTCCTCTATGGTGCTGTGCAGACCAAACTTCCACAACTGTAGTCACAGCCCACTGTGCTAGTCACGCTTCCTGCGGAAGCACACAATAGGCCCTTTATAAATTTCAGCTCCAGGCCCATTTGGAACTTAATCTTGCACTGTTTAGTAATCATACTCTGTGACCATAACAACTGATTACAGTTAGAAACTACTGTTAAATAACAAAACACTGTTACTACAATAAATAACAAAATATTTACATAAAATTTATGATGTCCAGCTCTGAATTATAAAGAGAACTTAATGACATGACCTTTAAAGCCCAAACATTGTGGAGATACATTTAATTAAATATGAATTAATACCCAACTGTTACTCAACATTACCCCACATATTTAATATTTGAAGTGCTGTAAATAGACTATAATTAGTTCGGCAGTTAGGACACTTTTTTAAATCTATATCACCTTTTCTTATATTTAATAGACACATCTTTAAACTATACTAATATCTTCAACTTTATTTTATTAATATTCGCCCCCCAAAATTTTCTTTTTTCAGCTGGACAATTATATTTTTAATAGTAATTAATAAAGATTTAATATTTTAGATATATTTTTCCAAAGAACTCCTGAATGAACATAAATACTGGAACTAATAGTGCATTTGACACTAAAATCTTGCCTTGTTTTCTTTGTTCTTCTAAATTCTGTTTTCAAGATTGTCGAATAGCACCTCCATAGATATACCATTTGACATACATAATACTCATATACTATGGGGAAAAATTACAACCTTCTAAAAAATATAATAAACTCTGGTTTTGTAATTAATAGTACTATCAGTGTGGGACCATCCAATATTGTTTGTACAAATCTAGATAGGTGCGGAGGAAAAACAAAAAACATCCTGTCTATATTGGGTCAATCAACACTGACATGGAGCAATGCAAAAAAAATAAACATCACATGTAGACATAATGGGGGGAGTGAAAGGGCTCAAAGGAGGGATAAAAAGATGAAAGGGGACATAAACATAAATGTCTCCATGGCCAGAGTCAGAGGGGCCACAAAACAAAGTGGCAAGAATGGTAGAACAACGGGGGTAGTGACACGGTTCCCACCACATGGGAACAAAATAGCAAATAGCACTTAACAGTAGTATAAAGCACACCAAATATAGCTGAAATGGCATACATTACTAGAAATATTGAAATTAGGCCTTTTGCGGCAAGAATAAACATAAGAAAACATTACTGAAATAATGTAAAAAATGATAATAGGGAAACAGCAATGCGAATATACATTGCAGCAATCAACATTGAAAACAAATGTAATTACAAGTATAGTTACGGTGATCCAGGTCTTCGCGGCTTGTATGGATGGCAATTGGAATTGTGAGGTATTGTAAGATTTATAAGGACTCAAGGAAAAGTCTAACGACCTCTAAAGGGGAAATACTGCAAATATATAAACAAAGTTGAAGTGAGGAAGTTCATGTAGCAAAACAGTCAACCATTATTGCCCACTAAGGACCAATCTGAACTAATCGCAGGGATGTGTTCAGCAGATTTGGTAGCATACATGATCTGCCAAAGGTCCAGTGCTTTCATGTTATCTTCCAAGGAGCTTAGAACTTTTGTAGAACCATCATGGGTGACAATAAGTTTTGTCGGGGACACCCAATGGTATGGGATTTGAGCTTGACGTAAAGCTGATGTGATGCTGAAGAATAATCTTCTTCTATTAAATGTAGCTGGGGAAAGATCTCCAAATATTTGCAATTTGCCCTGTGCAACAGAGGAGGATCCAGCATCTCTAGAGGCTCGAAGTAGTGCATCCTCAGGACAGTGTCTCATGGAGAGGCATAAAGGGCATTGAATGCGGTCCAAAAGGAATTGTGTGGGAGGCAAGTAGAGCCATAGCAAACTGAGAAAGTTCAGAAAACTGTTACGATTCAGGAATTCCATGGATTTTAAGGTGTTTCCTGCGTGCCCTCTCTTCGAGATCAGCCAATTTATCCGGAAGTGCAGAAAAATCCACTTGAGTAGTTTCATGGGCGGATATTAGATCATTGTGAGATGCGACCTCCTCTCCCATCTTATTCTCAAGAAGGTCCGTGTGACCACCTGATTCAGCAACGTCATGTTTCAGCTGCCCAGCGGTAGAAGACAATTCAGCTGTGATATCTTTCTTGATAGCACCAAGAAGATGCAGAATCCGCCTCACTGTGATAGGTTCATCCATAGAGGCATCATCTGATGAACATGCAGGGACGAAGCTGTAAGGGGAGAAGCAGGTTTATCCTGTGACATTCGTGTCGTGAAGATTGTGTGGAAACTATCAACAACAGAGGGGTCACAGTTGTGGTCTTGGAAAAGGTCACCAGAGAGATACCTTTAGCCAATTTGTTTATTTTCTTATACCCATGTTGTCTGGTTATAAACCCAATTTGAGAATTAGCATTTGGATAATTGCTGAAGAGCTGGGGATGCAATATCTGGTTGCAAGCAATTGCTAAGGTGGTGGGAAGATAGTCACATTATAGAGGAATCAAAGCCATGAGGGCATACTGAGATGCAGGAGATTCCTTATGGAGTAATGTATCACATTAGCCGTACGATGGCAGCAGAGTTTCACTGTTGGAGACCATTAAGAGACAAATGCACTCACAGCCAAATTGAGTAGGCAAGTTAAGCAGGAAAATACTACTCCTTATTAACTGCAAGGTGTTAGCAGGAAGGGCATCCATATGCAGAGTGAAGGGGAGGAAGGGCTGGGAGAACAGCAGGTATATGAATGCTGAAAGCAAGCTGTAACAAGCAGGGAGAGTATGCTGTAGCTCAGGTAACTAAGAGCAGGGGCACCAAGAGGGGGGAGCAGATACTATTTACCTGGGCTTCTTGAGGGGCCCGGCAGAGGAGATTGCTCGTGGCTGTTTAGCAGCAGTCACAGCAGTCTCCTATGCCTGTGGGGGTAGCGATCACACTGATCATGCCACCCTGGCTTTGTGCCGGGCTGAGGAGCTCACAGCACCCCCCTTTGTGGTGCTGCAGAAGTGTGTGTTTTCTTGCTCAAGGGGGCGTGGTCATTCCTCCCATGATTAGGCCACAGCCCCTCTCCACCTGGGCCCAGAAGGGCTCTCTACAAACCTGACTATGAGAGCTCCGTTTTGCACTTTAGCACTCAACACTAAAATGGAGGAGGGAGAGAAGAGTCCTCAGACCAGCTAACAGGTCACTCACCACAGTCACTGAAAAGAGGAGTTCAGGGAGCAGGTATTTGATAGCAGGGAGCCAGGGCCTGCAAGCCAACATGGCGGCCACAGACACAGCAGTGGCAGTCAGGCACTCGGCATGGAGGGAGGTAGCCTGGATACACCACGGAAATGTCTCACAGCTATGCCCGAGGTAAGAATCCTCCAAGCGGTAATGCAATAGGCAGGTCTGGGGGCCTTTTGTAGTGCCCAACGGAAGTCCGTCGAACTTCCGGTCCCAGACTCCTGTCCCCGGCTTCAGCTGTGGTGCAAGGCCTTGACAGTAAAAGGCGTCTGGCAGGCTCAGGGGTCCATAAACACAGGGCACTCAGTAGTGCTGCAGCGAAAAAGTGGGTCTCCATCAAGGGGGATTCAGGATAGCCAAGATTCAGGCAAAAAGGAGCCCATTCTCAGGGAGAGATCCCAAAAGTGCATCCTTTCCGTCTCAAAGTCAGGCCACGCCCCCCTGTCTTAGTATTCTTAATAGGAGGGTACCCCTTGGTTAGATCAGTTAATCTTTTGGCAATAGTTGAGTATTGTGGCACAAACCTGCGGTAGTATCTGCAAAATCCCAGGAAAGGTCACAAATCATTTTTCAGGATGGGGCCAATTATTTACTGCTTCAACTTTGAACAGATCAGTGGCTACCCCATTTATGACCAACTATGTGGCCTAAGTACTTTATGGAAGATTGACATAGTCAACACTTATTCACAGACAGCTTTAATCCTCCTTCCACTAGTCTATCCAAGACTTTAAGCAATCAGGTGTTATGCATGATGATGTCATCAAGGTTAACTATAACTTCCCGATAGTTCATTTTGCCAACAACTTTATCCATTGTCCTTTGAAATGTAGCTGGTGCCCCATTAATTCCCTGTGGAATTATCAGAAAATTCAAGAAACCCCAATGGAAATATAAAGGCAGTCTTTTCCCTATATGTAGGATTCATGGGAATCTGATACAATCTACTCCTCAAATCTAATAAGGAAAACTAGTTGTTACTCTGAAGACAGTCCAATGCCTCATCTATTTTGGGTACAGTGTATTGATTGGGTATGGTACGCTGATTGAGTGTCTGATAGTCTACACCAGCGGTCACCAACCAGTCGCTTGCGAGTGACCAGTGGCTTGTGGCCGCAATCTGGGTAGCCCACCTTATGGCAATGGCAGTAGCATGGCGGGGTAGCTTATCTTATGGCTCTAACCTCACGGCTTGCAAGCAGACACTGCCTGCAGGCTCGGTGCTGACCGCGTTAAGAGAAGAGATGACCAGGCACTGTTTGGTGGGAGTGTGGGACCAGGTAGGAGTGTGGGACCATGCCATCCACTGACCCACCAGCATAATACATCCAGAAGCACCCTGCTATCCATTGACAGCTCTCAACAGACATCAGAGGTACAGATTGGGCAGATTGAAAAGGGGGAGTGGGACCAGGACATCCACTGTCCTTCCTGCATAATCTATCTAGCAACACCCTGCCCCTCTGACAGCTTTCAACAGGCATCAGAGGTACAGATTTGGCACTTTAAAAAGGGGGTGTGGGACCATAAAGTGAATGGAGATAAAGTTACAGCCAATCAGCTCCCAACTGCCATGTGTGACACATGAAGTAAGTGTGGATTATCCAGGTCTCCCAGGTTTGGCATAGCAAAGGCATTAGGAATGTGTAATGTCAAGTTCAGGTGTTGCCTCAATCAGAATCTGGAAAGGCAGCTGAATACAGACACCTGTGTGAGGCTGGTTTAAGAGCTGCAGAGACAATGGGGAAACTGATCCTGATGGTGAGATAGTCGTCCAGGTTATAGGCCCAGGGTTGACTAGTGTTAGAGATCTTGGACCTGCAAGTACACTGAAGAAAATATTGCTGTTTGTAAGACTTTGTATAACATCTTGCCTGTGAAATTGCCATATCCTGTGTACCTGCCTGTGGTGAGAAATAAAGCTGGTGATGAATTTTACCCGGTCTATGTGATTCTTGCCACACATGTCACAGGCTGTGTTTAAAAAATCATAGTTAGGTGCTGATTGGCTTGCACTTTATCTCTGTTCACTTTATCTCCATCCATATTTCTCCACTCTTCTTCCTTGCTACTACAAGAGAAGTGTCATAGATACTACATGACTCAATGATAACTTGATTTTACAGCAATCCCTTGAAATGGGTCCGGACATCCTTGAAATCAGCAGGTGCTATTCTGCGGGAGCATTCATGAAATGAGGTCTCATCTGTCAGCCTGATGCAATGTTCCACCCCTTTCGCTATTCCTATGTCCCATTCCCTAATGGAAAACCTGAACCCTCTTACTTATTTCTGTTATCAAGCTGTCTCTGTTTAAAAACAAGAGGTAAACCTATCAGATGCATCGCCCCCTTCCAAGTTCAGATCAACTCCTCCTACTTAGAGGGTTAAAATATTAGTTTGAGATCTTTAATCCTCATTCTTGCACCAATCTGATAGGCAGTGATATAGTTTAGTATTGGTCCCTATAATTTAAGGCAAATTGTCTCTCCTTTCAGGAATTTCTGGGGAAATTAATGCAATGAATGGGAAATGTTACTTCCCCTCAACAGGATCAGTAAGCAGTAAGTAACTTGTACGTAACCCAAATACGGGAATTTCTCAGCTCTTAGCCCCCAGATAACTAATCCAGTTAAAGGCCGTATAGGAATTTCTGACAAATTCTCCTTGTACCATGACTCAAAAATAATAGAGACTTGTGAGCCACTGTCCAATAATATATTACATGTTTGTCCATTTTTTTTTTAGCTGACATCATGGGGGTGGGACCCCTGAGACCTTCAGGCAAGACCTGATTCTACCAAGTACTCCCCACTGCATACAAACTAATTTCTGGGGAGCCTGTGAGGTGGCTACAGATCTCCCTCGCCCATTTCCCTGCCCTGCTCTCTCCCTACTATGGTCACTATTCCCAGAGACATTATCATTAGCACCTGGATCCTGATTACATTTGAGTGCTCTATGACCCATCTGTCCACATCAGAAACACCCTCTTGTCACCTGCGTAATTCTTCTACCCATTTTTTTTACTAGGCATACTGGATGATACCCCTTATTGGGATTGAACTGAATTTTGTGAATTGATAAATTGATCTATTTTTATTCTGATTTTCCATTAGTTTAATTATTGTTTCTTCAAATTAGTTTTGTTCTACGGTGGGCACTATTACTTTCACTTTCTTTACAGTGTGTTCCCTCATATCTATTAACAACTCTTCTTGTTTTATTTCCTTCATGAGCTCATTAAAAGTAGGGGGTGGCTTCCGCACTTCAGAACACCAAAGTTATTGTTCCACAAGATCCATTGTCAAAACACCCCTCAATATTTGTTTCATCCTGCTTTCATCTATATCCTCTTTTTTTATTCCACCTTTCTCTATTATTTTGTACAACAATTTATCCAGTCTAAAGAGAGTTATGCTTAATTTCTCCCCTGGTTTTTGGAAAGTATGATGCAATCTTGAAATTAAGTCTCCCACATCCTCCAATGTTTCATAATGATAATCCAGAGCTTCGAAATATGTTTCAATAGAAGCATCTGGATTGCTTCACCTCGTGGCCTGGATACTCCCATAGCTAGTCCTCTGAGACTCTCCACCACCCTTTATCTTTTGATGTGGTCTGGGCATTTCCACTCTTCTGCTTGCTGTATAGCAGCCTTTTTCCAAGCCTCAATAGTTTCTTCCCTTATCAGGACTAGCTGAAGAACCCTATCTACTATACTCTCAAATTGACTATCAAGTTTTCATCATTACTATCACTCCCTTTGCCTTTTTTTTGTCAATATTTATCCAAGGAAAATAAGATGTATTCAATAATGTTTTTGATTCAGCCTCCTCATCTTCCCTTTCACTAGGTCAAATGATATTCCACCTTCTATCTGAATTATTAATGGCTATCATCATCATAGGGATTAATTTATGGTCTAAATCCCTTTCTGTTACTATTAGCATAACGCATACCAGTCCTAAATCCATTTGTCTACAATGCACGATTGTATGACCCCATATAACATTTTCACTTGTTTTATGATATAATCATCTGTGAACTCAGAAAAAATTCCACCTACCTCAAAACACCTTTTAGGATTTAGGGTCTCATTCAGACCCAGTCGCAAGCGCTGAGCGCTCGCAACCAGGTCGATGGTTAGGCCCTGTGCATACGTAGCGGCCGCACTGCGCGTGCGCAAGCCCCGGAGCGAGAGATAAACTCTCTCACTCCAGAGCTCACTACAAAAGGGGCGGCTGTCAATGTTGATCGACAGCTCGGCCCGTTTTGTAGGTGGGACGAGGGGCTGGTTTCCTTAAGAAATGCCTACCGTTTTGTGGGCAGCCGCACTGACATCAGCAGTGATGTCAGTGGGGAGCTTCCTGCTCGATCAGAGCAGGAAGCTCCCTGGGGCTTGCGGCTGCCGAGACCCAACCTTAGGGTTTCATAGCAAGCGTCCATGGTCGTGATGGTCTTGACCATCGCGACCATCACCCTGGTCAGTCGCTAAGCTGTGGGTGGTAACCCACAGTTTAGCTAGCAACCAGGAGGCCACACTTAAAAATAGAAGCGGCCGCCCTCATTCAGAACGGGCACTGTGCAATGATCTCTTGTTATTAATACACTTTTACACAATATCAACAAACCACCTGTTGCATGCTTTTTCTCCACAGGTTCCAAATATCGATGTCCTCCCGACACCTAAGATAAGTAAGGTTACAAGGTTATAGTTTTACACTTATTTTATACAATTCTTTAACTTATCACCAACAGTTTAATCACTTACATATACAGTAACAGTACAGTACAAGTCTCACTGTACCCCCTACTACCTTACGCCTCCATACCAATTAACCTTCACTTAACCGGGAATAATATTGAATCCAGACAAAAATATCACTCTCAGCTACTGCAGTTATTGGAATAGTTCAGCTGGAAAACAGTCTTGTACAAAGTCCAAAATCTGATTATAGAGTTTCTTATCTCAAAAAGTTATTGGGTGTTGTGTGTGCCTGTGAAAGTATGCTATAAATGCCCTTTAGCTGGATATTTTATATTCCTGCTGGTATTATACCACAAGATATTGCAAATATTTACTGTCACTTTGTTTTCACTGTAAATTTTACTCACAGGTCCCTTTATAAAAGCCAGTGCTTAATTGTTATATCCAAAAGATACTGATTATCCTCCCAAATGATACTTATGTTTGGAATCCAGACTTTGTGGAATACAAAGATTTTACTCACTGTATCCTATTAACTGAGAGATGCAGAATTGTTACCAATACCTCTTGCATGCAAGCTGTTCATTATGCTCCTATTTATGAAATTGAACTGCTGTAGTTCCTTTAAAATCTGCTGTCCTCAGTGTATATGCTTCTATAAGCTAGTTCTCCTCCCCTAACTTCTCTGCTAGATGTGTAGGATGCTCAAGTCTCTATGCTTTCGCTTGTTCAGAGATAGGGAAGCAAATAATCCTCTATATATGAGGTGCTTTTGCCTGATACTATATTGATAGTCTGCTGGGTATATTAATGCTGCTTGTAAGTGCAGTGTGGACTTATTACTCACATCACCTTCTATCCACAGCAACACTTCCGGAGGAATAGTGTGTATCGATGGCAGTTATTAGAGAATGTGTGGGCAGTCCTGGCAGATGACCAGTCCCTCAGAATCAGTCATCTGCACAGCGCTCCCCTATGGTATGTGCCCCCCACCTGCAATTGCATCCTGTTAAGCCCCCCCCTTAGAGAAAGGTGCTAAGCCTAGAAGTAGTGGGGCACAACGGGGAATTACTCGGCATTCAGGTGGGCCAGTCTGAGCCTGGCTGTAGCTCAACTTACAGGTGCCTCTCCTTTGTCATCAGAGCTGTTACTAGACTTTATGGTGCCCTGTGCCAGAGAGAGCATTAGTGCCCCCCCCATTTTTTAAATAGGGACATAAGATGTTGCACCTGAAAAAGGGCCATAGCCTAATGGGGAAAAGCCAGGGAAGAGATAGGGGTGGCCAGGCTATGCTGCGGATTAATGAAGAGGATGCTACAAGTGAGAATGATAATAAACAGGAAAATTGACAGGCCCAAACAGCACCCCCTGCCCTGTGCCATGGCACTGGTCTCACTACCCTAGTTACGGCCCTGTTTGTCACTCACAGGCAGCCCTCCAAAGGTGGGCTGGAAATTCCGGGACAGCCCTGCTTCACTGCCGCCTCCTCCCTTTCACCACTGCTGGAGCTTCAGCATCGGCACCTGCCTTGAAGGTTGCAGACTACTTCTTCTCCAGCCGCTGGAGCCCTGGCCAGAGTCTGCAGCTCCACTAACAGGTAATCCCACACTGGCTTTAGTGCCAGAGACTCCAGGCCACTGCCACTAGGAATGCTTCAACTACTATAGGATTTCTAGTCCCTATGTGTCTTAACTCTTCCAGCTGCTGTAATAAATTAAATCCTGATTACCAGTCTTTTGATTGATGCTAAACTGTGATTGGCCGCATATGGCCTCTTTAAGATTCAATCCAGCATGAGGAAGTGACAGCTTTGGAAAAATGGCGATTGCCGAGAAATGCATCAGCGACACACCCACCATGATTCTAAAGGCTCCAGCTGCACCATTCTAAGGGTTACATTATTCCTACACCAAGTGCCATACACCGCTGGTGGATTTCTGCCGGATGCACGGACCTCAGGCTCCGGTTTCATATTGTGGTGGCTGCTTCCTGCAATGTGAGCATGCCCAGCCCGCTCACCAGCAACACGGCCCGCTAGGTATAACTGCCTAACACTGATACTCAAAGGCCCTGCACATATACTGGAGATCCATGACCTAGCTTCGTCAAACCTGGTGGTCTGGTTGCTGCACACCGTCTGCTCTCAGGTACCTGATTTTACACATATTTTCTAAGGAGTACATACCGGCTAAACTCCAGGACTTTCCCATAACATTTTGAGCAGTCCCACCGTCACCAACTGTGAGTACTACCTATATGTATTTCCACCTCACATTTTGGGACTTCCTAACTGTCAGTCAGTTGTGAGACTGATTCATACCCAGGTGACTTATTGCAGTGATTTATGGCACTCAGGCTATTCCTACTGACAAGGACCTATTGAGGGTACTGTATATCCAGTATTTCAATACTGGCCATATTCTATAGGTATTTCATACCAGGATCCTACTCAGAGACAATTCAGAGCTATCATCACATTTTTTGGCAGTATTTTATTGTTACAACTCAAGTTACATTCGCTACAAACTGTGCTACCTTTCAATCAGGCTCTCAAACACGTGTTTTATCTTGGTTTCTAGGAGGTTAATTTATCTGTTGAATATTTACATTTATTGAAGTGGGCGGCAAGTCGATTTGACTTCCATTATTGGATTATATTTTATATTTATATATACATTCATTATGATTGCAACCATTTATAAATTGTTTATTATTCTTATCTCTGATTTTATGTTTTTTCATTGTATCAATGAAATAATTGTTTGTTATACATTTCATTCATTTATTTATTCATGTATTTATTCATTCATGTCTCTTGACCCTGCGCTTCCATATTTGTTCCTTTGTCTAAATTCCTATGAGAATCAGCTCCTCATTGGTAGCAGCGGGACTTTAGAAATTATTCAGATTATTTTGAGAACACATATTTATCACATATCCATTCACATCTATTTTGTTTTAGCGCCTCAGTGTTTTGTTTTTTTTAACTGCTAACAGCGCCAGAAAACCTCAGCATGAGCACTCATGGGGGTAATGCAGACTGGTCCCCAGTGCTAGCACAACGCCTTATATAGCCCAGCAATAGTGCCTCGCGACCCATCCTTTCCTGCCTTTGGCACAAACTCTTCTCCCTGAGCACTATAGTATAGCTTACACCATTCTAGGCTCATGCCATTTCTGTCCCTATATATTTATTTATTTTCACTGCTGCACTTTATATAGTTTCAACAAAAACCACTACACTCTTACTTGAATTTATTACTGTATGCATTAGCACTTTTATTGCAAACTGGTCGCCCATTTGTCATTCACAGTATTCTTTGAAATCTTTGGCAATCAGACACCTTTAGCTCACGTTTATTGACTGAAGGCTGATGCCCATTATTTTAGGGCAATAGTTGCATAAGTGATCATGGATGGTTTATTCAATCTGACATATTCATAGATCAACCATTGTGTATCTTGGTGCCTTATCCATATATTGTTTTCAATATATATATATATATATATATATATATACATACATACATATACACACACATATATATATATATATATATATATATACAAATCTGTGACCTGGCACTCAAGACCCACATCGGGGTAACTGGCTCCAGTGCCTTCCCAGGAGGACAGCACCCCCGACAGATATACAACCCACAACAGCCGGTACTCTGAGACTTTGGAATCAATGATGTGTATCCTGAGGACAGGGATACATTCCATGAAAGGTAGAATAAAGCACAGTCTTTTTCATTGGTTCCAAAGTCTCCGAGTGTCGCCTGTTGTAGGTTGAATATATATATATATTAGGGGTGAGCGGGTTCGGATTTCTGAAATCCGAACCCCCCCGAGCCCCCCCGATCCGAGTCCGATCCGAATCAGGCTCGACTTTTCCCGCCTGACTCGGATCTGAAATCGAGGCAAAACGTCATCATCCCGCCTTCCGAGTCTCACGGGTTTTGGATCCTATATAAGGTACCCGCGTCGGCGCCATTTTCTCACTCGGCTGTGGACAGTGAAGAGGGAGGGTGGGAGTTAGGGCTGTGTAGTGTAGTGTAGTGTAGTGCTGCTGTTGTCCACTACTTCAAAGTCCTTAGGGGCTGGCTGTGTTGTGCTGTGCTGCTGTTGTTAATAGGGGCTGTGTCCACTACTTCAAAGTCCATAGGGGCTGGCTGGACTGTGTTGTGCAGTCAGTTCTCCATAGGGGCTGTGTCCACTCCAAAGTCCTGTGCAGTGTCCCAGTCCTAAAGGGGTGCTGTAGTGTTGTCCAGGGGGTGCTCTGTCCATCAGGGGTGCTCCCCCCAAGTGCTAAAAAAATAATATATTTTCTGTGTTTGTGAATTGAGTGCGCAGTAGCCGCACGTGCATCAACAAAGTAGTGCCAAGCGTGCGCCTGTGTCATAAGTAAAGGGCCGGCTGGCTTGACCATTAAGGGTGCTGTAACCCCCGAAAGTACACTCCAGTCCAAACCAAAAAAAATATTATTTTCTGTGTTTGTGAATTGTGTGCGCAGTAGCCGCACGTGCATCAACAAAGTAGTGCCAAGCGTGCGCCTGTGTCATAAGTAAAGGGCCGGCTGGCTTGACCGTTAAGGGTGCTGTAACCCCCGAAAGTACACTCCAGTCCAAACCAAAAAAAAAATTATTTTCTGTGTTTGTGAATTGTGTGCGCAGTAGCCGCACGTGCACCAACAAAGTAGTGCCAAGCGTGCGCCTGTGTCATAAGTAAAGGGCCGGCTGGCTTGACCGTTAAAGGGTGCTGTAACCCCCAAAGTACACTCCAGTCCAAACCAAAAAAAAAATTATTTTCTGTGTTTGTGAATTGTGTGCGCACTAGCCGCACGTGCATCAACAAAGTAGTGCCAAGCGTGCGCCTGTGTCATAAGTAAAGGGCCGGCTGGCTTGACCGTTAAGGGTGCTGTAACCCCCGAAAGTACACTCCAGTCCAAACCAAGAAAAAAATTATTTTCTGTGTTTGTGAATTGTGTGCGCAGTAGCCGCATGTGCATCAACAAAGTAGTGCCAAGCGTGCGCCTGTGTCATAAGTAAAGGGCCGGCTGGCTTGACCGTTAAAGGGTGCTGTAACCCCCAAAGTACACTCCAGTCCAAACCAAAAAAAAAATTATTTTCTGTGTTTGTGAATTGTGTGCGCAGTAGCCGCACGTGCATCAACAAAGTAGTGCCAAGCGTGCGCCTGTGTCATAAGTAAAGGGCCGGCTGGCTTGACCGTTAAGGGTGCTGTAACCCCCGAAAGTACACTCCAGTCCAAACCAAAAAAAAAATTATTTTCTGTGTTTGTGAATTGTGTGCGCAGTAGCCGCATGTGCATCAACAAAGTAGTGCCAAGCGTGCACTTGTGTCATAAGTAAAGGGCCGGATGGCTTGACCGTTAAGGGTGCTGTAACCCCCGAAAGTACACTTCAGTCCAAACCAAAAAAAAAATTATTTTCTGTGTTTGTGAATTGTGTGCGCAGTAGCCGCACGTGCATCAACAAAGTAGTGCCAAGCGTGCGCCTGTGTCATAAGTAAAGGGCCGGCTGGCTTGACCGTTAAAGGGTGCTGTAACCCCCGAAAGTACACTCCAGTCCAAACCAAAAAAAAAATTATTTTCTGTGTTTGTGAATTGTGTGCGCACTAGCCGCACGTGCATCAACAAAGTAGTGCCAAGCGTGCGCCTGTGTCATAAGTAAAGGGCCGGCTGGCTTGACCGTTAAAGGGTGCTGTAACCCCCAAAGTACACTCCAGTCCAAACCAAAAAAAAAATTATTTTCTGTGTTTGTGAATTGTGTGCGCAGTAGCCGCACGTGCATCAACAAAGTAGTGCCAAGCGTGCGTCTGTGTCATAAGTAAAGGGCCGGCTGGCTTGACCGTTAAAGGGTGCTGTAACCCCCGAAAGTACACTCCAGTCCAAACCAAAAAAAAAATTATTTTCTGTGTTTGTGAATTGTGTGCGCAGTAGCCGCACGTGCATCAACAAAGTAGTGCCAAGCGTGCGCCTGTGTCATAAGTAAAGGGCCGGCTGGCTTGACAGTTAAAGGGTGCTGTAACCCACAAAGTACACTCCAGTCCAAACCAAAAAAAAAATTATTTTCTGTGTTTGTGAATTGTGTGCGCAGTAGCCGCATGTGCATCAACAAAGTAGTGCCAAGCGTGCGCCTGTGTCATAAGTAAAGGGCCGGCTGGCTAGACCGTTAAAGGGTGCTGTAACCCCCGAAAGTACACTCCAGTCCAAACCAAAAAAAAAATTATTTTCTGTGTTTGTGAATTGTGTGCGCAGTAGCCGCACGTGCATCAACAAAGTAGTGCCAAGCGTGCGCCTGTGTCATAAGTAAAGGGCCGGCTGGCTTGACCGTTAAAGGGTCTGTAACCCCCAAAGTACACTCCAAACCAAAAAAATATATATTTTCTGTGTTTGTGACTTGTGTGCACTGTGGCTGCACGTGCATCAACAAAGGAGCAGCGCCAAGCGTGCGCCTGTGTCCCATAAGTAAAGAGCCGGCTGGCTCATTTCTTAAAGGGTGGTGTAACCCACAAAGTGCATTACTCTCCAGCAAAAATAAAAAAATATTTTCTGTGTTTGTGTGCGCTTTAGCCGCACGTATATATATCAATATAACATAAATGGAGGACCAAACTTTCTCCGATAAAAATAAAATAGGGAAAGATCAAGAACCACTTCCTCCTAGTGCTGTTGCTGCTGCTGGGAGTTGTTCATCATCCCAGAGAGGAAGTAGGAACATCACTACTTTTACTAAACAATTGACCCTCCAACAGTCCCTAGCGATGAGGATGAAGTACGACAGCAGTCATCCTGAAGCAAAACGTATAACTGAGGCCTTGACTGCTATGTTGGTGTTAGATGTGCGTCCGGTATCCGACATTAGTGCAGTGGGATTTAGACAATTGATGGAGGTAGTGTGTCCTCGGTTCCAAATCCCGTCTAGATTCCACCTGCATCCTCAAAGCAGCAGCGACAAGCGTGCGTCTGTCTGTTAAAGGGTGGTGACACCCTCAAAGTGTGCTACACAAACAATTAAAATATTGTTCTTTTTTTTTTCTGTCTTTGTGAATTGTGTGGGCTGTAGCCGCACCTGCATCCTTAAAGCAGCAGCGACAAGCGTGCATCTGTCTGTTAAAGGGTGGTGTAACTCTCAAAGTGCTCCAAAAAATAAAAAACTATTTTTTTAATGTGTTTGTGACTTGTGTGCGATGTAGCCGCACTTGCATCCTCAAAGCAGCAGCGACAAGCGTGCGTCTGTCTGTTAAAGGGTGGTGACACCCTCAAAGTGTGCTACACAAACAATAAAAATATTCTTCTTCTTTTTTCTGTCTTTGTGAATTGTGTGGGCTGTAGCCGCACCTGCATCCTTAAAGCAGCAGCGACAAGCGTGCGTCTGTCTGTTAAAGGGTGGTGACACCCTCAAAGTGTGCTACACAAACAATAAAAATATTGTTCTTTTTTCTGTCTTTGTGAATTGTGTGGGCTGTAGCCGCACCTGCATCCTTAAAGCAGCAGCGACTAGCGTGCGTCTGTCTGTTAAAGGGTGGTGACACCCTCAAAGTGTGCTACACAAACAATTAAAATATTGTTCTTTTTTTTTTGGTCTTTGTGAAAAGTGTGGGCTGTAGCCGCACCTGCATCCTTAAAGCAGCAGCGACAAGCGTGCGTCTGTCTGTTAAAGGGTGGTGACACCCTCAAAGTGTGCTACACAAACAATAAAAATATTCTTCTTCTTTTTTCTGTCTATGTGAATTGTGTGGGCTGTAGCCGCACCTGCATCCTTAAAGCAGCAGCGACAAGCGTGCGTCTGTCTGTTAAAGGGTGGTGCAACTCTCAAAGTGCTCCAAAAAATAAAAAACAATTTTTTTAATGTGTTTGTGACTTGTGTGCGATGTAGCCGCACTTGCATCCTCAAAGCAGCAGCGACAAGCGTGCGTCTGTCTGTTAAAGGGTGGTGACACCCTCAAAGTGTGCTACACAAACAATAAAAATATTCATCTTCTTTTTTCTGTCTATGTGAATTGTGTGGGCTGTAGCCGCACCTGCATCCTTAAAGCAGCAGTGACAAGCGTGCGTCTGTCTGTTAAAGGGTGGTGACACCCTCAAAGTGTGCTACACAAACAATAAAAATATTCTTCTTCTTTTTTCTGTCTATGTGAATTGTGTGGGCTGTAGCCGCACCTGCATCCTTAAAGCAGCAGCGACAAGCGTGCGTCTGTCTGTTAAAGGGTGGTGACACCTCAAAGTGTTCTACACAAACAATTAAAATATTGTTCTTTTTTTTCAGTCTTTGTGAAATGTGTTGGCTGTAGCCGCACCTGCATCCTTAAAGCAGCAGCGACAAGCGTGCGTCTGTCTGTTAAAGGGTGGTGTAACTCTCAAAGTGCTCCAAAAAATAAAAAACTATTTTTTTAATGTGTTTGTGACTTGTGTGCGATGTAGCCGCACTTGCATCCTCAAAGCAGCAGCGACAAGCGTGCGTCTGTCTGTTAAAGGGTGGTGACACCCTCAAAGTGTGCTACACAAACAATAAAAATATTCTTCTTTTTTCTGTCTTTGTGAATTGTGTGGGCTGTAGCCGCACCTGCATCCTTAAAGCAGCAGCGACAAGCGTGCGTCTGTCTGTTAAAGGGTGGTGTAACCCTCAAAGTGTGCTCCACAAACAATAAAAATATTCTTTTTTTTTTTCTGTCTTTGTGAATTGTGTGGGCTGTAGCCGCACTTGAATCCTCAAAGCAGCAGCGACAAGCGTGTGCGTCTGTCTGTTAAAGGATTACATCGGTGACAGCATCCAAGTAGGCATGTGAGATAGTCCGTACCTGTACTGGCAGGAAAAAGAGGCAATTTGGAGGTCCCTGTACAAACTGGCTCTAATTTACCTAAGTTGCCCCCCTCCATTGTGTACTCCAAAAGAGTGTTTAGTGCAGCCGGGAACCTTGTCAGCGCAAGGCGTAGGAGGTTGCTTCCACAAAATGTGGTGAAGATGATGTTCATCAAAATTAATTATCAATTCTTCCAGGAAGACCAGCCTCCAGAAAGTACAGAGGGACCTGTGGTGATGGTTTCCAGCGGGGACAAATTAATACTCTGTGTGGATGAGGACAACACTGAAGAGGGTGAGGAATCTGTGGATGAGGAGGATGAGGATGACATCTTGCTTCTGTAGAGCCAGTTTGTGTAGGGACAGATAAATTGCCAGCTTGTTTTGTGGGGGCCCAAACGAACCAATCATTTCAGCCACAGTTGTGTGGCAGACCCTGGCGCTGAAATGATTGGTTTGTTAAAGTGTGCATGTCCTGTTTATACAACATAAGGGTGGGTGGGAGGGCCCAAGGACAATTCCATCTTGCACCTCTTTTTTTTCTTTGCATTATGTACAGTTTGGGGCCTAGTTTTTCAATGCCATCCTGTCTGCCACTGCAGTGTCACGCCTAGATGGGTCACGTGTTTGTGCCGCCCACTCGTGTCACTTAGCATAGTCATCCAGCTACCTCGGTGCAACCTTTTGGACATAAAAACACTATTGTGAGGTATTCAGAATAGACTGGAAATGAGTGGAAATTAAGGTTATTGAGGTTAATAATAGCATAGGAGCAGAAAAACCTACAAATTCTGTGATTTTAGCTGTTTTTATGCTTTTTTTCAAAAAAATACAGATCCAAAACACAAAACCCAGAACCCAAAACACGGAAGGGTGGTTTTGGCAAAACCAATCCAGATCCAAAACACGAAGAAAGATCCAGATCCAAAACCAAAACACAAAACACGAAAAGTGGCCGGTGCACACCCCTAATATATATATATATATATATATATATTAGGGGTGAGCGGGTTCGGTTCTACTCGGTTCCTTTCGGATTTAAAAACCAAATCTTATTGGCTATCCAAAACTCGTGACAGCTGATAGCCAATAAGATTCGGTTTTTAAATCCGAACGGAACCGAGTAGAACTGAATCCGCTCACCCCTAATATATATATATATATATATATATATATATATATATTATAAACACATTCTTACCCCGTTGCCCTCCGATAAAGGTGCATGGAACATGAACCAATAACAAACGTAGTTAGGACACTTTTTAAATCTATATCACCTTTCTTATATTTGTTATACACATCTTTAAACTGTACTAATATCTTCAACTTTATTTTATTAATATTCGCCCCCAAAAATTTTCTTATTCAGCTAAAGAATTATGGGCCTGATTCAGACCCACTCGCGAGCGGCTGTCCGCTCGCAAGTGGGTCGATGTTATGCACTGAGCATGCGCACGACGGAGGGAGCTCCGTCGTGCGCATGCGCCAGACGCGACGAGCGAAGGAAAGTCCTTCGCTCGTTGTGTCCGATCAAAGGGGGCGTGCTGTCAATGTTGATTGACAGCACGCCCCCTTTGGTGGGCGTGCCGGGGGCGTGCCTCCCTGACGGGGGCGTTCCCACGGGAACGCCTCCCGTCAGAAGCCGGCCCACTGACATCACTAGTGATGTCAGTGGGAGTGATTTTGGCTCTGATAGAGCCAAAATCACTCCGGAGCTTGCGGTTGAAAACCTCAACCGCAGGCTCCGGCTCGCAATTTCGATGGTCGCGATGGTCTCGACCATCGCGGCCATCACAAAGCACGCTCGTATAGCCTGTGGGTGGTGACCCACAGCTATACGAGCGTCCAGGAGGACGCTCCATGAAAATGGAGCCCGGCCCTCATTCAGAGCGTGCGCTCTGCTCAGAGCGTACGGCTCTGAATGAGGGCCTATATTTTTAATAGTAATTAATAAAGATTTTATATTTTAGATATATTTTTCCAGAGAAATCCTGATCGAACATAAATACTGGACCTAAAAGTGCATTTGACACTAAAATCTTACCTTGTTTTCTTTGTTCTTCTAAATTCTGTTTTCAAGATTGTCAAATAGCACCTCAATAGATATACAATTTGACATATATAATACTAATATACTATGGGGAAAGATTAGAACCTTCTAAAAAATACAATAAACTCTGGATTTGTAATTAATAGTACTATCAGTGCGGGACCATCCAATATTGTTTATAAAAATCTAGATAGGTGCAGAGGCAAAACAAAAAACATCCTGTCTGATGAGGGGTGTTTTTCCTTCTTTGCTTTGTACACACAGGCCTTTGCCATCTTATTTAATCCCAATATATATGTAGCAAATAGTCTATTTTTCATATAACTAACATCAGGTTATACGTAACATAAATATATAAACTCGCAACGTGTTTAACCAGAATTATATACCCTTTAAATCATTTGGATAATAACATTACACACAAAATGTGTTCAAGTAAAATGTTTTTATATTCATCAAATCAAGCCTCATAAAACAGTGTTTAAACTTAACAATACTGGACAAAATACAATGAGAGGGAGAGAGAGAATGAGAGGGAGAGAGAGAGAATGAGAGAGAGAGAGAGAGAGAACTATGAAGGAGGATGTTGAGGCCACATATTCAAGGTGGCTACTGAGAAGGCATGGTGAGAGTGTGTGTGGAGGTAGTTAGGGCCCATGTCCTATTGTTCAAACCGCATGGTGCCTAGACAAACTCAATTTTGAATGTAAGAGAAAACTCACATAATGTTGTAACTCTGTAAATCATATATCCATTAATGATCATACTTATAATAACTATAATAAACCTATCTGAACTATACAACACCAAAACTGGGTAGAATTATAACTATGATCACAAGACTAGCAATTCACAATTTCCATTGAAATGAGGGGGGAGGGGAGTATTACATGTAATGCTATTGTCTAACCCACTTGCTGGCAGCCATCTTTAACAAAACTGCAGACTACCTTCCACACAGTTATTATTACTTATACCAAAAATCCCAAAACTATGATAGTACATAACTTCACAATACTATCACAATATGGCTAGCAATCCACAACTCCCATGGAACCACAACCACTAGCCGAATTCAACCTGAAATATTCACATTCCATACTACAATATTTCAACCAGATTCCGTTATATAATATTTCAGAAAATATAAACTACTAAACAGTGTACATTACTTATAAATTTATTACAATGTAATTGGCCACTACCGAATTATGGGTTCCTTCATCACCAGCTGATATCAAACAATTATATATCTACAGATTGCAATATTTCAACCAATTTCCATCTTAATCTTAACTACACAATGTTACAGTCAGACCACAAGAATACAACACATACCAAGCCTATCTTAATACTGAAAGCATCCACCAACCACATGGACAAACTGCAGTTTCCATTAAACACATGGTTCAATGGGGGAAGGGGGGAGCACATGGAATTTCCTGTGTAACCTGAAATCTACACCATGTTACAAAACTGTAGCTTCCATTAAACAAGACAAGGAATACACTACAAATCCACTGTATGCATTGATACATATTCTACATTACAGACTCACCCATATAGCTTGCTACTGTTAGAAATTAGCCTCTACCAGACTACAATACAAACTTGTTACACATATTGGGCCTGATTCAGACCCACTCGCGAGCGGCTGTCCGCTCGCAAGTGGGTCGATGTTATGGACTGAGCATGCGCACGACGGAGGGAGCTCCATCGTGCGCATGCGCCAGACGCGACGAGCGAAGGAAAGTCCTTCGCTCGTTGTGTCCGATCAAAGGGGGCGTGCTGTCAATGTTGATTGACAGCACGCCCCCTTTGGTGGGCGTGCCGGGGGCGTGCCTCCCTGACGGGGGCGTTCCCACGGGAACGCCTCCCGTCAGAAGCCGGCCCACTGACATCACTAGTGATGTCAGTGGGAGTGATTTTGGCTCTGATAGAGCCAAAATCACTCCGGAGCTTGCGGTTGGAAACCTCAACCGCAGGCTCCGGCTCGCAAATTCGATGGTCGCGATGGTCTCGACCATCGCGACTATCACAATGCACGCTCGTATAGCCTGTGGGTGGTGACCCACAGCTATACGAGCGTCCAGGAGGACGCTCCATGAAAATGGAGCCCGGCCCTCATTCAGAGCGTGCGCTCTGCTCAGAGCGTACGGCTCTGAATGAGGGCCATAGTCTACTACAGATTAACACAAACAATCCAAGGCATATTCAAAGGATTACAGCTTGATAACCTTGATGTTAATCACCATATTAATCACTACATAAATCACTACAAACTATACTATCTACTTAATACATAAGCCATATCCCTAAAAACACATGATTTCTACATCTTGCCTGTAAGCCATGTGTGGGTTGGAGAGACAGAATACTTAGCCTCCAGGTAGATAAACGACCTGTTTCTCCATGCCTCCAAGAGATTGAGGTTGCATCTTTCCAGTCTGATTGCCACAGTTAGAGTGACCATGTCCTTCAGTTAGTATAATTGAGCTCTAGGGTCTCTTTGTGAACCCAACTCCGCCTTGAACACACCTGATAGGTATGTTCAAAAAGGGGGTGTTTCAATCCTGTTCCAACAGTGAGTCAGCTGTGTGTTTTGAGTATCTGTTATTTTCCCAGCCTCCCACCTACAAGGTGTCGTACCCATACAAAGGCATCCCAAACCTTATTGTGTTATCTAGAGCCTCAGGCAGGAAACTGTGGCTCTTAGCTATGGATAAACAAATGTTAAGTAGATTGTATTGTGGGGTCTCTTCCCATCTATGGGTATGTTAAACCATCTGGCCAGACTAGTTCTGGGATCTGTCTCTGGGATGTGTGAATACATATATATATATATATATATATATATATATATATATTTGATTATAGTTGTATAAGGATTTATTATTATTGATTTTAATATACACACTGTAACACTGTCTGTACTGGGTCAATCGGCACTGACATAGAGCAATGAAAAAAAGATTAACATCACATGTAGACATAATGGGCAGGGGGAAAGGGCTCAAAGGAGGGAAAAAAGATGAAAGGAGACATAAACATAAATGACTCCATGGCCGGAGTCAGAGGGGCCACAAAACAAAGTGGCGAGAACGGTAGAACAACGGGGGTAGTGACACGGTTCCCACCACCTGGGAACAAAATAGCAAATAGCACTTAACAGTAGTGTAAAGCACACCAAATATAGCTGAAATGGCATACATTACTTGAAAAAAAGAAATTAGGCCTTTTAAGGCAAGAATAAACAAGAAAACATATTACTGAAATAATGTAAAAAATTAGCATAGGGAAACAGCAATACGAATATATATCGCAGCAATCAACATTGAAAACAAATGTAATTACAAGTGTAGTTATGGTGATCCAGATCTTCGTGGCTTGCATGGAAGGCAATTGGAATTGTGAGGTATTGCAAGATCTATAAGGACTCAAGGAAAAGTCCCACGACCTTTAAAGAGGAAACACCACAAATATATAAACAAGAACTAGGTTGAAGTGAGGAAGTTCCTGGTTTCAAAAAAGTCAACTGTTATTGCCCACTATAGACCAATCTGAACTAATTGTAGGGATGTGTTCAGCATATTTGGTAGCATACAGGTTCTGCCAAAGGTCCAGTGCTTTCAAGTCATCTTCCAAGTAGCTTAGCACTTTTGTAGAACCATCATGGGTGACTATAAGTTTTGTCGGGAACACCCAATGGTATGGGATTTGAGCTTCACGTAAAGCTGATGTGATGCTGAAGAATAATCTTCTTCTATTACATGTAGCTGGGGAAAGATCTCCAAATATTTGCAAGTTGCCCAGTGCAGCGGAGGAAGATCCAGCATCTCTAGATGCTCAAAGTAAGCGCTCCTTCACATGGAAGTAGTGCATCCTCATGATAGTGTCTCACAGAGAGGCATTAGGGGCATTGAATGCGGTCCAAAAGGAATTGTGTGGGAGGCAAGTAGAGCCATTTCAAACTGAGAAAGTTCAGAAAACTGTTACGATTCAGGAATTCCATGGATTTTAAGGTGTTTCTTGCATGCCCTGTCTTCAAGATTAGCCATTTTATCATGAAGTGCAGAAAAATCCACTTGAGTAGTTTCATGGGTGGATATTAGATCATTGTGAGATGCGACCACCTCTCCCATCTTATTCTCAAGAAGGTCCATGTGACCACTTAATTCAGCAATGTCATGTTTCAGGTCCCCAATAGTAGAGGACAATTCAGCTGTGATATCTTTCTTGATAGCACCAAGAAGTTGCAGAATCCACCTCACTGTGATGGGTTCATCCATAGAGGCATCATATGATGAACATGCAGGGACAAAGCTGTAAGGGGAGAAGCAGGTTTATCCTGTGACATTCATGGTTGTGAAGATTGTGTGGAAACTATCAACAACAGAGGGGTCACAGATGTGGTCTTGAAAAAGCTCACCAGAGAGATACCTTTAGCCAATTTGTTTATTTTCTTATACCCATGTTGTCTGGTTATAAACCCAATTTGAGAATTAGCATTTGGATAATTGCTGAAGAGATGGGGATGCGATATCTGGTGTGCAACTGCTAAGGTGGTGGGAAGATAGTCACATTATAGAGGAATCAAAGCCATGAGGGCATATTGAGATGCAGGAGGTTGCTTATGGACTAATGTATCACATTAGCCATATGATGGCAGTAGAGTTTCACTGTTGGAGACCATTAAGAGACAAATGTACTCACAGCCAAATGGAGTAGGCAAGTAAAGCTGGAAATTACTACTCCTTATTCACTGCGAGTTGTTCAGTAGCGCATGCAGGGGGGTTTCCGAGTACCCAGAAACTCCCCCTGACAGACCAAATTTTTTTTTCAGAGACGGAGACAGCCTTGTCTCCGTCTCTGCACCATCCGCAGGCTACCCAACATGATTGGAGCTGCCTGGGCACTGCAAACAGTCCTCCCAGAGGAGGATCTCACAGCCCAGCACCTAGATGGAAGTGCGCAGCAGAGCAGAGTTGGACACCCTGATCTGTGCCACTATGTGGTGTCGAAGACTAATTTACATAATTCCATATTTACATATGCTTTATGCTGTATAATGAAGCAGTACATGAGATATAATAGGGCATTGGTACTTCCATTTTGTTTCTCTGTCCAAACTCAGATTTAAATGGAAATTAGTGTGTGTCTTTAAGGCCGCTCCCAAGGGAAACTGTTTATCTAACAAAGTGAACGAGATCATGCCCATATATGTGTACTTGTGCTGAGGAAAATATTCAGACTAAATGTGGGATACAACAAGCAATGAGTATCTCTCAAAAGAATTCAGTTTCGATTCTGATTGCAAAGGAGGAGCTAGCAAGAGCAAGCTTTGTCTATCTGATAATGTTAGTGGGTGTATAAGGGGCGTATAATCTGAATATTGTAATAATGTATAAGTACTGTGTGACAATGTCAATCATTGTTATTCCTGCATTATAACCCCATGAGAATATGTCCCAGTTAAAAGGGCTTGATCTAATTATTTAATTAATTAACAAATTTACAAATTCTTAAGTATACTGGATTGGAGAATATTACTTATTATGGAACAACACCTGGTTAAAGGTAACATAAACAGTTGGAGGCACTGGCTTATGACTTTACGACATCCATCATCTACCTGTGCACCTGTCAGGTTTCCTCACTACCTCAACAATGGGAGAGGTGGCTGTACCCGCTGTCTGGCCAGCAGCTGGGACATCCAATCTCCATAATATATATATATATATATATAAAATTAATTATATATATACACATTATGCGTATATATATGTATGTTTCTGTGCTCTGAGATATTATGTAAAAATGAGAGGAAATGGGTGACCACGTGATGAGTGGGGGTGTAGCTAAAGTTGAACTCAGAGATGATTTTATATTGTGTGTTGTTGCATTTAAGTAATATTGCTAAAAAAATAGAGGTAACCGTATTAAGATGCTTTAATAATTTTAGACTGTGATCTGATCACTCACTGGTCAAGGTTTATTTGATATTTGTTTAGTGAAGAATGTATGAATTATGAATGTATGAAATGTGGAGATGTACCTGTTTTTCGACAGACAGACGTGTCATAAGAGGTAACACAAATCAGTGTTCGTATTTGCTTGAAGAAAAACAGGTGATCATAGGAAGCTTATTCTGACTATGGGCCTGATTCAGAGCCGGACGCTATTTGCGCTCGTTCGTTCAGAAAAAAAGGGGTGGCTATTCAAATGAACCGTTCGCTCTTTGCGGTCTGTTCACGCCTCTAGGTCTGAACGAGCGTACAAAACATGCGGTCGTTTTTTGGAAAACTACGCCCCCTGGCCGCTCGCATCCTACGTCATGTCTGCTATTTATTAGATTAATTGAGTACATCGACCAGCGTATGAACTGCTCGCTATTCTTGTGGTTGGTTTTTCCTACCACAATCTTGCGAGCAGTTCTGACTATAAAATAACCCAGTCACATGGTCAATGACGCTGCTGTATTAATTATGCACACCCATAAAATGCCCGTTTTGACCTTTAAGCACACCTGTGTTCTGATCTCCACTCCCTGTTTTCAAGCACCTTCCACTGTTACCACCCACATACGCCTCCTCCTGTCACTCAAAATAGCAGGCATTCGCTATTTAGCGAACAAACGATTTTCGGCCGCACTGACTGGTTCGCGCATGTGTATTACGATCCGTACGCATGCGCAGTTGGGCAAACATCGCTCGGAGCGAACGAGCGGCCGCTTACAAGCGGCTCTGAATCAGGCCCTATGTGCGTTTCTATGGTGAGTGTTAAAATGACAAGAGATGATAAAATGTGTTTTCCAGTGGATGGATATAAAAAGAGCAGCGTAAAGTGTGAATTTGTAATGTTTACATAATTGGTATAAGTACTTCTAAATTAAATGCAGAGATCAGCCCGCGCGCTTGCGTAATTCATGTCTTTAAACTTTACACTTTCTTAAACAAATGTATGTTGTTGGGAACACAATGGCAGGCTGCAGCTGCTACTGCTATTTCTATAATTGTGTCAGTAATGTTTAAAAATATTCATTAAATCTTTAAAATAGTGTTTTGTATCTGTGAAACAAAACGCTGTCATAGTATCTGAAAAAGTACAGGCAGAGTTTACATTATTGTTTGCCAAGAAATATTTCTTAATCGTTCAGAATGTCCCAGACAAAAGACAGAGTTTACAAAAGCAAGAGAACTATAAAGGCTTATAGATTTATTACATTATCATTGTTACATAAACCAATAGAGAAAGTTTGGAAACAGCTAATTTTTAGAGAAATGTGATTTTTGAGATAAATTGTGTTGATGTTATTAATGACCATAAGCCAAATGTTTAATGCTACATTATACCAGACTAAATAAGAAACGTTCAACATGATTACATGCTTAAGGGACTTTCAATGAGGAAATAATGACTCCATGTGTTAGATGTGTTGCACTGTCTTGCGTAAGATATGGTCGAATTTTGGCTATGTTTTTTAGATGTATGTAACAGGATTTAGAGACAGATTGAATGTGAGGAACAAAGGACAGTTTATAGTCAAGAATGACACCAAGGCAGCGAGCTTGTGAAGTGGGGTTGATTGTCGAGTTGTCAAGTTGTCAATAATTATAGAAATATCAGGATGGTAACTATTATTGACTGGTAGATATATAATTAATTCTGCTGTGGATATATTAATTTTTAGGTGGCGAGATGACATTCCAAGATGTAATGGTGGAGAGATATACAGTGACACAGATGAGCGCAGTTAGTGACAAATCTGGGGAGAATAGGGAAAATTTGAGTATCCTCTGCATACAGATGATACTGAAAACCAAAGGGGCAGATTAGTTTGCTAAGAATGGAGGTAGAATCAGAAAAGTGCACAGTATAAGAATGATTATATAAGTAGGATGTCAATCAAGAAGGGATGTGTCTTGAAAACCTAGGGATTATAGTGTTTGTATAGGAAGATAATGCTGTTTCTGTGAAGTATTAGGAATGAGATGAAAAGAGTGTAGATACTTCATCTATATTAGAGGGGTCTAATAAATATGATCCTATATACTTCCTATGTTCAGAGCAGTATTGTAAACTTTTGTAATGATAACTGTTTAACTTGTTCTTTCGATATTTTCAGAGTGAGAAACTGTCTGTCTGTGTAACTAGTGCATCTGTGTGAGTTTCACTCTCTCTGTGTACCCCTCCCAGATCGAGAAGCTGCACGGAGGAGAAGAGAAAAAAAAGTTTTGTTTCAAAGAAATGCTTTAACTATCTCAGAGCATGAAACTGTGTCTGTATTCTTACATCATAGGTTTCTTTTGTACCTCAGTCAAGGTACTAATAAAAGAAGGTTATGAGACATACTTTTTAGTATATATGCAGTATCTACATAATGTTTTAATAAAGCAAAAGGATATATTCTGAAAAAGTTTACAAACAGTTATAATATTTGATGAATAATCTGCAATTTTTGTTCTTACAGATGACGCAGTCCTTATCTAACAGTGATCTGTGGTTATATTCAAAGTTATTTTAAACTTCAATAAGATATATTAACAAACAATTATGTTTCTTTTGCAGAAGCAAGTTAAAAGTTTAATGGGACAAAATCCAACTGTATACTGATAATTTTAAATATACAGGACAATGTTTTTCAACCAGCTCGAAGACATTTATATCCTTAAAGAGTGGCATTAATTGTTAAGTTGAATTGCATCTATTGGTTTTACATACTGTTGTTCATATATTTAATAATGCTCAACTTAAACATGTTCCTACAGTCAGATTTTTTCGATGGGGGATAATATGTTAGACTCATATCAATCTTATATATGTCATATTTTCAATTGTGCTACATTGATCTTCTTTATCCTCAACAGGGAGGAATATGGTTGATTATGGTTAATGATGAGGAAAAAGGAAGACAATGAATATGTTTGCAATAATGAAATAGAAAAATATTTTTTCAGTAATGGAAAGTGTCATTAGATAATCATGACGTAGTTCTCTTTACTGATCATAACTGTTTCAGATAGATACATAATGTTTTTTTTTTGACAGGGTATGCATTACAGTAACTACCACATTTAACATATTTAGCTGGATGTAATGTACAGTATTAATTATATCAATTGGAAGCAAAGGGGTTACCGCATAGCTTCTGGGAACTACAATTTTACATGTACAAACAGTTAAAGAACTGAAAGAAGCAATATGTTTACTAAAAATAACTTGCAGTAATTAAGTATCGGGTACAAACTAAAGAGATTGATATTATTTTCATGGGTAACATATTAGCTGACAGGGTAGTATGAGAGGTAATTTTAAGTACATATGATGAGCCAGTTATAGAAACTCAGTTGATGTTGTTTAAGAATATCACAATTTGATCAATTAAGACAATATCAGTAAAATACTTCTCACAATGAGGTCAACGTCTGGAAATTAGAGCATTGTTACAAGAGAAGATGATAATGGGTATTTGAGTAGAATTGAAATTATTACAAGCCATATAGAGGATGTTCATGGGTTAGTACATTTAAGAGCAGACAATATGAATCACATTGTACAATCTTACTGGTATGCTCGAGCCAGAGAGAAAGTGAAAATGTGAATGTTTATGTAATTCAGATAATAAATAATGAAGAGAAAATGATACCTACTAAAACATTTTCAAAGTACTATTGATAACTGATATTATTCAGTTACCAATGAAGAAAAAGAAGGATTGAAGTATGTCGATGAGAAGGATTTGAAGTATGTTGATGAGAAAGGAGTGGAGCATGTTGAAAAAAGAGGATTAAAGTATGTTCTTATTAAGGTTTCGGGATGTTTTAAAATATAGTGTTAGCATGTTTTTGGAGTTTACTGAATTTATATCTCCATAATGCTAAGAGAAGAGATTTTGGAGGAATTTGTATATAAGGTATAGGTTGCTTACTGTAAGTGTTATTGAAAGTTACAGGGGAAGTTTTTCAAATAAGTGAAATGATGGGAATAAAATGAAAGTTACACACAATGGTGTTATAAAAAATAAATGAGTTAAACGTACAAAAGAGACAGGAATGGCATTGTTTGAAGGCCTACATTTGGTGCTTCATAGTAATAGAATCACACCTGAGCCTTATCTCACTCTCTCCTTATTATTAATTTTTTGAACTACAATCAAGATGTGTTATTAAACCAAAGACTGATTTGAGATTACAACATGATTTGACTGTTCAATATTTTATACAATTGTCTAAGCAGCTACAACAAGAAGATTTTCAGGGAAGCTCAACAGGATATTCAACTAACATCAGCATTTAATGCAGAAGATGAAATACAGTCTAGAGACTATGATGGTATGATGAGAAGTTTGTTACATTCTGGTTCCCTTACAGATCAATGAGATGGTCCTTGACATGGCAAAGTAATGCTGACAACAGATACAGATATAAAGGTTCCTGAGAAGGACACCTGGATCCATGGCTCACATTGAAAAAGGTCAGAGAGAGATCCGAGCTTAAAGGGGACTTATTCTCAGACTCAAGTGCTGATATAGAGACTGAGCTATAAAGACTGTGATGTAAGACTATGAGAACTCTTCAATGAAGATGGAGATTATTGCTCACAATAGACTATGCTATAGACTGATGACAAAGGAAGCATAATTTTTCTTAGCTGCATGATGGAAACAATCGTGTTTATTGCAACATTGAGACTCATTTTTATTTTGGAGAGAGGGCGAGCAAGGGTTCATGGTCTGGTATGACTACACATCCAGTCGTGTGGATGATGGGGTTATTCTAATAAGTCCTTTCCTTCCTCTTTTCTAAGCAGGGAAAATGATCGGTATCAGAAATCTGATTTATCATCTATCGAAAAGTGCATTTGCATTTACTGTACTAAACCAGAAGAAAGGTGTATACTATGGTGTATGGATATTATTCAAAAGAGTGTCCAATTCTACAAAAATATTCATTGATGGGTAAAGTATTAAATGCTACTAATTGTTGAATTTGTGCCAGAACCATTCTTGAGTTGAAATATACTGAAAATACTAAGATAACTAACATAAAAACATGTGAGAATTGTGAAAAAAGGTTGTAAACAGGAAAAGGGGTTACTGATAACTATAACTTGGCAAAACCACTAATAATTATGTTATTTCCATATGTAAGTGAACGTATTCCATTTTGTTTTAATAAGGAAGTATATGAAATGAAGCAGACTACACATCAGATCTGAATAACTACAGGAATGTTTACTAGTCCAATACAAGTAGAAAATGTTGAGTCATAATATTGTAATAAAATCTTTACTGTGTACAAACCTTAAATTCCTTGCTATTATGAACAATGTAAGGAAGATTTTAAAAGGACTAAATGCTTATTATGTACAATGTATTTTTTTACAATGAGGCATTTGATTATACACTGCTAGGGATTAGTCCCAATATTGAGTGTTCCAAATAGTGATACAGATCATATAGCTCAGACATATTAGGAATGTTAGTTACTACCATATTTGGGTTTGATGTTATTTTCTTGTTACCAGATGATCTTTATTACCTATGAGGAAAGTATGCTTACAAATTATTGCCAATTAATTCAGAAGATATTTCCTTTTTATGCAAAATGATACTACAATTTTATGTTATAACTCATAATAATTTGTGATAAGTTCTTTTGCAGGATGCCAGACGTTTTACAAGAGATATTGATCCAGTGAATAATAATAAATTTCCCTGATTGATACTTCAGTGAGACATCATGTTGGAAAGAACTTTGCTAACATCCTTACGTATGATAATTGGGGATATTTGTATAATCAACATGAAATTATTGAACTGGACTAATTTATTGACAATGATACTGGACTTTATATGATAAGACATTCATATATGTTGGACATTTATTAAAAATATTCCGGAATGAACTATTATTACAACACCGCCATAATTGATTGCTTAATTGTACAGACTGGAGGATATTATCGAACTTTTTATACAAATCTTGAAATTCAATGTTGAAGTTATTTGACCAATGACACTACAGATGAAGAAGCCATTATTATCAATTGCATAAATGAGGCTTATACTATAAAAGAAGAATTTCTATGAATACATTATGATAAAGACTCTAAAGTGATTTATGATGATCATGATTAGTTACTAATTTTTGATTTTCAGGTTTAGAAATGTTTTTTAACATATTTTATGTACAAAGTTTATTCTTGAAATCTTAATCCTGATTTTTCTTTGTAGTTGGACTATGCTGTATTCAGATGGCTACTTATAAAAAAATGAAAACATGCAAGAAATGGAGATGAGATATAGCACATGTAATTAATGTGCTTATCTAAGGGTGGAGCTGTCGAAGACTAATTTACATAATTCCATATTTACATATGCTTTATGCTGTATAATGAAGCAGTACATGAGATATAATAGGGCATTGGTACTTCCATTTTGTTTCTCTGTCCAAACTCAGATTTAAATCTAAATTAGTGTGTGTCTTTAAGGCCGCTCCCAAGGGAAACTGTTTATCTAACAAAGTGAACGAGATCATGCCCATATATGTGTACTTGAGGAAAATATTCAGACTAAATATGGGATACAACAAGCAATGAGTATCTCTCAAAAGAATTCAGTTTCGATTCTGATTGCAAAGGAGGAGCTAGCAAGAGCAATCTTTGTCTATCTGATAATGTTAGTGGGTGTATAAGGGGCGTATAATCTGAATATTGTAATAATGTATAAGTACTGTGTGACAATGTCAATCATTGTTATTCCTGCATTATAACCCTGGGAGAATATGTCCCAGTTAAAAGGGCTTGATCTAATTATTTAATTAATTAATAAAATTACAAATTCTTAAGAATACTGGATTGGAGAATATTACTTATTATGGAACAACACCTGGTTAAAGGTAACATAAACAGTGGATGCAGTGAATGGACTCGGAGAAGCCTTCATGAGGTGCACTTCATGTCATAGGCGCTGTTTAATGATTGCCTGCGCCAGGGCATCATCAAAGGGGGTGGTCTAAAATGGCACCATTGCAGAGTGACAGGCAGCGTGTATATATTATAGCCGGAAAGGAGTGACAGCAGCTAAAGTACCAACAGAAAGGTACAGGGGTGTACTAGGGCATGAGGGGGCACACTGACAGATTAAAAGCACTGCTCTTTATAAAAAGTGTAATCAAGTCCATGCTTGTGGTGCCACAGAATTTACAGCTAGGGCAGCTTAACGCGGCAAATTCAAAAGTGCTGTACTGTGTGTGTGTTCCTGACTCAGGAAGCAGCCGCCTGCATTCCTTGCCCCTACACTGCTCAGTGCTCCAGTGTCCCGATCACCGGCAAGCTGACTCATGATAATAAAGTACTTGGATGCAGGAAGTAAGTAATTTGTACAGAGAAGTGTGTGACAGGGTGTGCTGCTACTGTGTGTGACAGGGTGTGTGATGTGCTGCTGCAGTGTGTGACTGTGTGCAGCTGCAGTGTGTGACAGTGTGTGACAGGGTGTGTGCTGCTGCTATGTGTGACAGGGTGTGTGCTGCTGCTATGTGTGACAATGAGTGTGCTGCTGTGTGTGACAGGGTGTGTGCTGTTGCCGTGTGTGACACAGGGTGTGTGCTGCTGCTGTGTGTGACAGAGGAAGGAATTAATGGGGAATATAATTGCCTTGTTGTTTATCTTCTGTAAAACCCTTCTGCTTGGAGTCCGAGTTAGCCACCATCTCTGATTATGTGCTGTCGGGGCTACTATATATATATATATATCTATATATATACTTCGTTTTTTTTTTTAAATCAAGCGTTTGGAATCCCCTCTTTAAAACTCCTGTGTTTGCCCCTGGTGTTAGCAGGAAGGGCATCCATATGCAGAGTGAAGGAGAGGAAGGACTGGAAGGGCAGCAGGTATATGAATGCTCAAAGCCAGCTGTAACAAGCATGGAGAGTTGCTATAGCTCCGGTAACTATGAGCAGGGGCACTGAGATGGGGGAGTGGGTACTATTTACCCGGGTTTCCTGAGGGGCCCGGCAGGGGCCCAGGTCCAGCGCCGCCCCATCCCTTCTTCCTCCCTCACAGCAGCCCAGAACACAGCATGTGCTGAGCTGCAGTGGGAGACTGCTTGTGGCTATTGAGCAGCAGCCACAGCAGTCTCCTATGCCTGTGGGTGGGAGCGATCACACTGATCGTGCTGCCCCCCTGGCTTTGCACCGGGCTGAGTAGCTCACAGCACCCCTCTTTGTGGTGCTGCAGAAGTGTGTGTTTTTTAGCTCAAGGGGGTGTGGTCATGCATCCTGTGATTAGGCCATGCCCTCTCTCCACCTGGGCCCGGCAGGGCTCTCTACGACCCCGACTATGAGAGCTCCGTTTTGCACTTTAGTGGTCTACACAACAATGGAGGAGGGAAAGCAGAGTCCTCAGACCAGCTGACAGGTCACTCACCACAGTCGCTGAAGAGAGGAGTGCAGGGAGCAGGTATTTGAGAGCCGGGAACCAGGCTCTGCAAACAAAGATGGTGGCCACAGACACAGCAGCGGCAGTCAGGCACTCAGCAAGGAAGGAGGTAGCCCAGATAAACCACAGAGATGTCTCACCACTATGCCCGGGGTAAGAATTCTCCAAGCGGTAATGCAGTAGGAAGGTCTGGGGGCATTTTTGTAGTGCCCGACGGAAGTCCGCAGAACTTCCGGTACCAGACTCCAGTCCTCGGCTTCAGCTGTGGCACTAGGCCTTGATAGTAAAAGGCATCTGGCAGGCTCAGGGGTCCACAAACACAGGGCACTCAGTAGTGCTGCAGAGGAAAGGTGGGTCTCCATCAAGGGGAATTCAGGAAAGCCCAGATTCAGGCAAAGAGGATCCCGTTTTCAGGGAGATATCTCAAAAGTGCATCCTTTCCATCTCAAAGTGAGTCCACGACCCCCTGTCTTAGTATTCTTAACAGGAGGGTACCACTTGGTTAGATAAGTTAATCTTTGGGCAATAGTTGAGTATTGAGGCACAAACCTGCGGTAGTATCTTCAAAAACCCAGGAAAGGTCACAAATCTTTTAATTTTTCAGGATGGGGACAATTATTTACTGCTTCAACTTTGAACAGATCAGTGGCTACCCCATTTACGACCCACTATGTGGCCTAAGTACTTTACGAAAGATTGACATTGTCAACACTTATTCACAGACAGCTTTAATCCTCTTTCCACTAGCCTATCCAAGACTTTGAACAACCAGGTGTTTTGCATGATGATGTCATCGAGGTAAACTATAACTTCCTGATAGTTCATTTTGCCAACAACTTTATCCATTGTCCTTTGAAATGTAGCTGGAGCCCATTAATTTCCTGTGGAATTATCAGAAATTCAAAAAACCCCAATGGAAATAAAGGCAGTATTTACCCTGTAAGTAAGATTCATGAGAATCTGATACAATCCACTCCTCAAATCTAATATGGAAAACCAGTTGCTACCCTGCAGACAGTCCAATGCCTCATCTATTTTGGGTACAGTGTACTGATCGGGTATGGTACGCTGATTGAGTGTCTGATAGTCTACACCAGTGGTCACCAACCCGTCGCTCGTGAGTGACCGGTGGCTTGTTGCCGCAATCTTGGTAGCCCACCTTATGGCAATGGCAGTAGCATGGCGGGGTAGCTTACCTTACGGCTCTAACCTCACAGCATGCAAGCTGCACAAAGGATGTGCATGTCACTGCATGACAGACACTGCCTGCAGACTTGCTGCTGACTGCGTTAAGAGTAACGATGACCAGGCACTGTTTGGTGGGAGTGTGGGACCAGGAAGGAGTGTGGGACCATGCCATCCAGTGACCCACCAGCATAATACATCCAGCAGCACCCTGCTATCCACTGACAGCTCTCAAAAGGCATCAAAGGTACATATTGGGCAGTTTGAAAAGGGGGAGTGGGACCAGGACATCCACTGTCCTTTCTGCATAATCTATCTAGCAACACCCTGCCCCTCTGACAGCTTTCAACAGGCATCAGAGGTACAGATTTGGCACTTTAAAAAGGGGGTGTGTGACCATAAAGTGAATGGAGATAAAGTTCCAGAAAATCAGCTCTCAACTGCCATGTGTGACATGGTCTTCATAATTCCACATGAAGTAAATGTGGATTAACCAGATCTCCAAGGTTTGGCAGAGCAAAGGCTTTAGGAATATGTAATGTCAAGTTCAGGTGTTGCCTCAATCAGAGTCTGGAAAGGCAGCTGAATACAGACACCTGTGTGAGGCTGGTTTAAGAGCTGCAGAGACAATGGGGAAACTGATCCTGATGGTGAGATAGTCACCCAGGTTATAGGCCCGGGGATGACTAGTGTTAGAGATCTTGGACCTGCAAGTACACTGAAGAAAATATTGTGGTTTGGAAGACTCTGTATAACATCTTTGCCTGTGAAACTGCCATATCCTGTGTACCTGCCTGTGGTGAGAAATAAAGCTGCACATGGAGTTTACCTGGTCTATGTGATTCTTGTCACACATGTCACAGCACAGGCTATGTTTGAAAAATCACAGTTAGGTGCTGATTTTCTTGCACTTTATCTTTGTTCACTTTATCTCCATCCAAAGCTTAGTAGCTTTATCACTGTATTAATAAATGCATTGTTGTTTTTCTATGATAAACTAGGTTATTGGCGATATTTTAGCTTTCAAATATAAAATGTGGCTCTTCAAGAAGTCTAATTTTTTTTCAAGGGGCTCCCATCCCAATTAAGGTTGGAGACCACTGGTCTACACACATCCATATTTCTCCACTCTTCTACTACAAGAGAAGAGTCATAGGGACTACATGACTCAATGATAACTTGATTTTACAGGAATCCCTTGAAATGGGTCCGGACATCCTTGAAATCAGCTGGTGCTATTCTGCGGGAGCATTCATGAAATGAAGTCTCATCTGTCAGCCTGATGCAATGTTCCACCCCTTTCGCTATTCCTATGTCCCATTCCCTAATGGAAAACCTGAGCCCTCTTAGTTATTTCTGTTATCAAGCTCTCTCTGTTTTGAAGGAAAATATCACTTTCCTGAAAACAAGAGGTAAACCTATCAGATGCATCTCCCCCTTCCAAGTTCAGATCAACTCCTCCTACTTAGAGGGTTAAAATATTAGATTGAGATCTTTTATCCTCATTCTTGCACCAATCTGATAGGCAGTGATCTAGTTTGGTATTGGTTCCTATAATTATAGGCAAATTGTCTCTCCTTTCAAGAATTTCAGGGCAAATGAATGCAATGAATGGGATATATTACTTCCCCTCAACAGGATCAGTAAACTCTAAAGTAACTTGTATTTAATCAAATACATGAATTTCTCAGCGTTTAGCACCCAGATAACTAGTCCAGTTAAAGGCCATATAGGAATTTCTAACACATTTTCCTTGTACCATGACTCAAAAATTATTAAGACTTGTGAGCCACTGTCCAATAATATATTACATGTTTGTCCATTTTTTTTTAGCTTACATCATGGGGGTGGGACCCAGGAGACCTTCAGGCAAGACCCCATTCCACCATGTACTCCCCACTGCATATAAACTAATTTCTGGGGAGCCTGTGAGGGGGCTACAGATCTCCTTCGCCCATTTCCCAGCCCTGCTATCTCCCTACTATGGTCACTATTCCCAGAGACATTATCATTAGCACCTGGATCCTGATTACACTTGAATGCTCTATGTCCCATCTGTCCACATCAGAAACACCCTCTTGTCACCTGCGTAATTCTTCTACCCATTTTTTTACTAGGCATACTTGATGATATCCCTCTTTGGGATTGAACTGAATTTTGTGAATTGATAAATTGATCTATTTTTTATTATGCTTTTTCCATTAGTTTAATTATTCTTTCTTCAAATTAGTTTTGTTCTATGGTGAGCATTATTGCTTTCACTTTCTTTACAGTGCATTCCCTCTTATCTATTAACAACTGTTCTTGTTTTATTTCCTTCAAGAGCTCATTAAAAGTAGGGGGTGGCTTCCACACTTCAGAACACCAAAGTTTTTGTTCCACAGGATCCATTGTCAAAACACCCCTCAATTTTTGTTTCATCCTGCTTTCATCTATATCCTCTTTTTTTAATCCACCATTCTCTATTATTTTGTACAACAATTTATCGTGTCTAAAGAGATATATGCTTAATTTCTCCCCTGGTTCTTGGAAAGTATGATGCAATCTAGAAATTAAGTCTCCCACATCCTCCAATGTTCCATATGCATAATCCAGAGCTTCAAAATATGTTTCAATAGAAGCATCTGGATTACTTCACCTCGTGGCCTGGATACTCCCATAGCTAGTCCTCTGAGACTCTCCACCACCCTTTATCTTTTGATGTGGTCTGGGCATTTCCACTCTTCTGCTTGCTGTATAGCAGCCTCTTTCCAAGCCTCAATAGTTTGTTTCCTTATCAGGACTAGCTGAATAACCCTATCTGCTATACTCTCAAATTGACTATCAAGTTTTCATCATTAGTATCACTCCCTTTGCCTTTTTTTGGTCAATATTTACTCAAGGAAAATAAGATGAATTTAATAATGTTTTTGATTCAGCCTCCTCATCTTCCCTTTCACTAGGCCAAATGATATTCCACCTTCTATCTGAATTATTAATGGCTATCATCATCATAGGGATTAAATTATGGTCTAAATCCCTTTCTGTTACTATTAGCATAGCGCATACCAGTCCTAAATCCATTTGTCTACAATGCATGATTGTATGACTCCATATAACATTTTCACTTGTTTTATGATATAATCATCTGTAAACTCAGAAAAATTTCCACCTACCTCAAAACACCTTTTAGGATTTACTCCTTTTCTATGACACCACGCATGTCAATCTGGGCCTGATTCAGAGCCGGACGCTATGAGTGTTCGCTTCGCTTGCTAATAGGGGCTGGCTATTTAAATCATGTGCTCGCACTGCGTCGTATAAAGCCGCCCACTAAGTAATAGCAAGCGTCCGCATTATGCGCTCGCACATGTATAAAGATGCCCCTTTGCCTCTCGCAACACACGTCATCTCCAGCAGTTGAAGGATTAATAGGGACCATCGAGAGCCATCGAAGCTGCTCGCAGTGCTTGTGGTTGCATTTTCCTAACACAACATTGTGAGCAGTTCTGGCTAAAATTCAACCTAGTCACGTGTGTAATGACTCTACTTTGATAATTATGCACACCCATTAAACGCCCTTCTGACGGTCGGGCATGCCTGCGTTCGCACAACCACACCCCCGTTTTTAAGCACCTTCCCCTGTTACCACCCACAAACGGCACTATCTGTCACTCAAAATAGCGGCCCGACTGCGGGCTACGGGCGAGCAATTTCCGAATGCATTCACTGGTTCGCACACGTGCATTGAGAGTGACTCATACACATGCACAGATTGTGGAAAATCGATCAAAGCGAGCGAGTGCAGCATAGCGTCCGGCTCTGAATCAGGCCCTCTGTTCCATTAAAATATTCCGCATTTATTATTCCTGAGTGACTTTTTGGATCTTAGCTGTGCCTGTAAAATGTAACCCCTCATTGATCCTATTTAGTGTCACTATAGATTAAACACAGTTTATAACTAATCTTGTGCCTCCCCCTAATCTGTATTTATAAGAGCTAGCCTAGGTATGCCCTGTTACTAGTATAAATGTGTAATATATAAATTTATACATTGTGATGTGCAATGATCTCTTGTTATTAATACACTTTTACACAATATCAACCAACCACCTGTTGCATGCTTTTTCTCCACAGGTTCCAAATATCGATGTCCTCCTGACACCTAAGGTAAGTAAGGTTACAAGGTTATAGTTTCACAATTATTTTATACAATTCTCTAACTTATCACCAACAGTTTCATCAAGTGTATCACTTACATATACAGTAACAGTACAGTAAAAGTCCCATTGTACCCCCTACTACCTTATGCCTCCATAACAATTAACCTTCACTTAACCTGTTTTAACTGGTATAATATTGAATCCAGACAGAAATATAACTCTCAGCTACTGCAGTTATTGGAATAGTTCAGCTGGAAAAGTCTTGTACAAAGTGCCTGATTCAGAGCCGCTCGTAAGCGGCCACTCGTTCGCTCCGAACGATGTTTGCCCAACTGCACATGTGTACGGATCGTAATACGCAAGCGCGAACCAGTCAGTGCGGCCAAAAATCGTTTGTTCGCTAAATAGCGAATGCCTGCTATTTTGAGTGATAGAATGAGGCGTATGTGGGTGGTAACAGGGGAAGGTGCTTGAAAACGGGGAGTGGAGATCCGAATGCAGGCGTGCTTAAAGGTCAAAACGGGCGTTTTATGGGTGTGCATAATTAATACAGCAGCGTCATTGACCACGTCACTGGGTTATTTCATAGCTAGAACTGCTCGCAAAATTGTGGAAGCAAAAACCAACCACAAGAATAGCGAGCAGTTCATACCCTGGTCGATGTACTCGATTAATCTAATAAATAGCCGACATGACGTAGGATGCGAGCGGCCAGGGGGCGTATTTTTTCCAAAAACGACCGCAAGTTTTGTTCACTCGTTCAGACATAGAGGCGTGAACAGACCGCAAAGAGCGAATAGTTCATTTGAATAGCCACCCCTATTTTCAGAACGAGCGAGCGCAAATAGCGTCCGGCTCTGAATCAGGCCCAAAGTCCAAACTCTTATAGAGTTTCTTATCTCAAAAAGTTATTGGGTCTTGTGTGTGCCTGTGAAAGTATGCTATAAATGCCCTTTAGCTGGATATTTTAAATTCCTGCTGGTATTATACCACAAGATATTGCAAATATTTACTGTCACTTTGTTTTCACTGTAAATTTTACTCAAAGGTCTCTAGTATAAAAGCCAGTGCTTAATTGTTATATCCAAAAGATACTGATTATCCTCCCAAATGATACTTATGTTTGGAATCCAGACTTCGTGGAATATAAAGATTTTGCTCACTGTATCCTATTAACTGAGAGATGCAGAATTGTTACCAATACCTCTTGCATGCAAGCTGTTCATTATGCTCCTATTTATGAAATTGAACTGCTGTAGTTCCTTTAAAGTTTGCTGTCCTCAGTGTATATGCTTCTATTAGCTAGTTCTCCTCCCCTAACTTCTCTGCTAGATGTGTAGGATGCTCAAGTCTCTATGCTTTCGCTTGTTCAGAGATAGGGAAGCAAATAATCCTCTATATATTAGGTGCTTTTGCCTGATACTATATTGATAGTCTGCTAGGTATATTAATGCTGCTTGTAAGTGCAGTGTGGGCTTATTACTCACATCACCTTCTATCCACAGCAACACTTCCAGAGGAATAGTGTGTATCACTGGCAGTTATCAGAGAATGTGGGGGCAGTCCTGGCAGGTGACCAGTCCCTCATAATCAGTCATCTGCACAGCACTCCCCTATGGTATGCGCCCCCCACCTGCAATTGCATCCTGTTAAGCCCCACCCCCTTAGAGAAAGGTGCTAAGCCTAAAAGTAGTGGGGCACAACGGGGAATTACTCGGCATTCAGGTGGGCCAGTCTGAGCCTGGCTGCAGCTCAACTTACAGGTGCCTCTCCTTTGTCACCAAAGCTGTTACTAGACTTTATGGTGCCATGTGCCAGAGAGAGCATTGGTGCCCCCCCCATTTTTTAAATAGGGACATAAGATATTGCACCTGAAAAAGGGCCATAGCCTAATGGGGAAAAGCCAGGGAAGAGATAGTGGAAGCCAGGCGATGCTGGGGATAAATGAAGAGGATGCTACAAGTGAGAATGATAATAAACAGGAAAATTGACAGGCCCAAACAGCACCACTCCAAAGGTGGGCCGAACTTCCGGGACGGCCCTGCTTCCTTTCACCACTGCTGGAGCTTCAGCATCGGCACTTGCCTTGACGGTCGCAGACTCCTTCTTCTCCAGCCGCTGGAGCCCTGGCCGGAGTCTGCCGCTCCACTAATAGGTAAGCCCACACTGGCTTTAGTGCCAGAGACTCCAGGCCACTGCCACTATGAACGCTTCAACTACGAGCAGCACCAGAAATCCACAGCATGAGCACTCATGGGGGAAATGCAGACTGGTCCCCAGCACTAGAACAGCACCTTATATATATACACATTAAAGCAACCCTATAATCTTAGCCATATGTAATATATGGCTACATACTGTATATGTAAATGTACTTTGGACCAACATCCAGCAGGATCAGCTATCACTAGTCAAGAAAGTTCATGGTTGATTTAACTCATAGGGGCATATTCAATTGGGTGTGTGAATTGCAAATATCCTACACCTGCAAGGTTTTTCCTGTAGGTGCGGGATTTTTGCAATTCATTAGGTGCAAGTTTTTTTCTTTTTTGACTGTCGGGAGGTTATTTTTCACGCAACCTCAGAGCAAATGTGATTTTTCCTAAAATCTTTATTTTTAGGAAAAATCAGCAGGACTTGCTCTGGGCCCCTCTTAGGACTAATTAAGCAATTTGAAGTTTCAGTTTAGCTTTATTAGTCCTTAATCACTTATCTTCTTCAGCGCTGTCTTCTGCATCTTCTTCTGTAACCAGCATTGGAAGCCGAATCCTCTGCTGTAGGGTGAGTATGTCAGTGTTTGTGTGTGAGTGTTTGTAAGTATGTGTGTGTGTATGAGTGTTGTGTGTGTGTGTGGCCACCAGTGTGTGGCCCCCAGTGTCTGTGTGCTCCCCCCAGAATGGGCGCTGGGAGAACTACATCTCCCAGCTGCCCTTGCCCCTCCCATCAGCCCCTGGTGCCTCCCAGCAGCCCCCTCTCCAGTAAGAAGATAGAGGGGAGGCCACCGGGAGCCGCGGAGACCACAGGGCAGGTATGTGCTTTTTTTTTTCTTTTTACGCATCGCAGGCTTTTTAAAGCTGAAAACCCTGTGACCACTATTTTTAAAATGTATACCGCAGGTATTGAGAGCGTGCATACCCTTACTATTCCAAAATTGGGTGCAAGGTTTTTTCCTTGCTAAACCTCACGCCCAATTGAATATGTCCCATAGTCTATACATGTAGTATGACAGATATGTATTACTCCTTGTGGTGGTTAGAGATGAGTGGGTCCGGTTCTCCAAAAACCGGATCCACCCAAGCATTCGTGATCCAAGGTGAGACCAGAGTCCGGCTTGAGTTTTTCCATGTGACTCGGATCTGAAAACGAGGGAAAACGTCATCCTCTTGCTGTCAGATTCTCGTGGGTTTTGGATTCTTTAAAGGTCGTGGTGATTGGCACCATTTTCACTCCGACTGTGGAGAATGTACAAAGCAGATGTGCTCTGTTCTTCTAGGGTGCAGTCAGTGTTGTGTTTGCTTGTCAGTGACTTGTCAGTATTTGTTGAAGGGTGTAGTGTTGTCCAACTGGGGCTGCAGTACATAAAGTGTGGGAAGCTGCTGTATTACTCACTGTTGTCATGTCAATCAAGGGGCAGGGGCTGCAGTACCTAAAGGGCTGCTGCTGTGTTGTCCATTAAGGGGCTTGGGCTGCAGTACATAAAGGGGTGCTGCTGTGTTGTCCTGTCCTTCAAGGGGCTAGGGCTGCAGTTCATAAAGGGGTGCTGTGTCGTCCAGGGGTGCTCTGTCAATCCAGGTATATTCTTCCCCATTGTAAAAAAAAATGAACATTAAAATCTTTTTTTTCTTTTTTTTTGTCTGTGTGCTAGGTAGTTACTAGTTAGTAACTAGTTCCTCTATTATTGTTTGGTGACACTGCCGGCCATACCAAAGTTTATCATCCACGTATTTCTGACTCTACAGGTGGTCCATCCGCATACTACACTACTCCACAGGGGTGCTTTATTGTCCATAAATGGGTGCTGTGTTGTTCATCAAGGAACTGCTGCCTCGTCTAGGTGTGATCTTCCTTAGTGTGAAAAAAAAAAAGTTAAATAAACTAGTATTCCGCAAAAAAAAGTAAAAGATCTTTTTTTGTGTGTGTGTATACTAGTTAGTAGTTATGCTATTATTGTTTGGTGACATTGCCGGCCAGACCGCAGTTTATCATCCATGTATTTGTGACTCTGCAGGTGGTCCGTCTGCACTCTGCTGCTCCGCAAGGGTGCTTTGTTGTCCATAAAGAGGTGCTGTGTTGTTAATCAAGGGGCTGCTGCCTCGTCTAGGGGTGCTCTTCCTCAGTGTAAAAAGAAATTAAAAGTTACAGTAAATAAACTAATATTCCACAAAAAATAAAAAATTAAGATTTTGTTTGATTTTTTTTTAGTGTTTGTGTGTGCTACTTAGTAGTTACGCTAATATTGTTCGCTGACACTGCCAGTCAGACCGCAGTGTTAGTTTGTTGATATGGACAACAATCAAATGAGAGGTGAGCAGGAACCACATATTAGTGCTGCCAGCAGTCATGATGACGAAACAAGGCCTTCAATGTCATCTACGAAGGCCGATGCCCAAGGGTTTAAGTCAGGGTATGTAAAATCAAACAAGCAATGTTTTACAGTGTTAAAGAAAAAAAATCAAAAGCTAAGTTAGCTGCAGATAAACTAAAAATTGGCAATATGCCATTTATTACACAAAGTGGCAAGGAAAGGATAAGGCATTGGCCTTTATTTATGACTGGTGGTTCTGCATCTTATGATGATGTCAGCCCTTCTCCCTGTACAAGTGTCAAAAAAAATGAAAATTACTAAGGCACATGAACCAACTGTGTGCTCAGAAAAGTCACAGATCCCCAGGGAGAGTCCAAGTTTGTCTGCGGTTGCCATGTGTAAGCCTGACCTTTCCAATATTGTACTTGAAGAGGATCCTCCTTCCACCATTTGTGCGCCCTCTGCAAATGTGTGTATGAGCAGCACATGTCAACATGCTGACAAAGAAATAAAGGATGCTTCTGTGGAATTGCATCGGGAGGATGAGAAGGATATTTCTGTAGTCTGTGCTAATAAGGATGATGAGGATGTTGATGATGAGGATGTTGCTGTTGTTTGTGTAAATCAGGCAACAGTTGTTGCCCATGGTATGAAAAAGCCCATTTTAATGCCAGGACAAAAGACAAAAAAATCCACATCTCATGTGTGGAATTATTTTCACCCAAGTCCGGACAACAATTGTCAAACCATCTATAACATTTGCAAAGCAAGAGTCAGTAGAGGTAAGGACCTTAACCATCTAGGAACCTCCTCCCTGTTACATCACTTTCAGTGCATTCATCAAATTGAAAAGTATTTTTCAAATTCAGAAACTTTGTCTAAAAATGTAACAATCAGTGCAGTGTCACTTAGATGCTCCCTTCTCTCTGTTAGATTCAAGCACCTGCAATCTCAACCACCAACACCTGCCTCATCATCAACATCCTCAATCATGATTGGAAGTAGTCCTGCATCCAATTTCATAAGAATGACTGACTCCTCTCCTATCAGTGATTCCTTAGAAGGATCCTTCAGTGCTAGACCTGTTGCTGCTGCTGCTGTGAGTGGATCTTCATCCCAGAAGGGGACCAGGAGGAAGACTACTTTTAGATGTTTAACAAAACAACTGACTGTCAAACAATCCTTTGTAAAAGGGAACAAGTATGACTGCAGTCACCCAGTTGCACATCGGATTACTGACGCCATAACAGCTATGCTGGTATTAGATGTGCGTCCAGTATCTTTCATTAATGAAGTGGGTTTTAGACAGTTAATTTAGGTACTGTGTCTCCGCTACCATGTCCCTTCTAGATTCCACTTCACTAGAAAAGCAATTACAAGTCTGCACAAGGACATACATTTTTTTTTTATTATTGTCCTCTGAAATGCCATTGTACCCACTGTCCACTTAACCACAGATATGTGGACAATTTGGTCAGGGCAAAGTAAAGATTACATGACTGTGACATCCCACTGGGTAGGTGTATTGCCTCTAACAATGCAAACAGCAGCAACAGCAGCAGCATCTAACAAATGCCAGCTCATTGAGAGGCAGGCTACTCTGTGTTTCACTGGTTTTTTAGAAAAACTCAAAAAAATCATTGCAAAATGGCTTGCCTTGCTTGGACTCTCCTAAGGATTTGTGATTTCTGACAATGCCACCAATATTGTGAGAGCATTACATGTGGGCGAATTCAAACATGTCCCATGTTTTGCTCACACAATTAATTTGATGGTGCAACATTTTTTTTTAAAGACAGGGGCGTGCAGTAGATGCTCTCAGTGGCCCGAAAAATTTTGGGACATTTTCAACATTCAGCAACTGCATGTCAAAAATTGCAGCACCAGCAAGTACTGTTGAATTTTTCCTGCCATCAGCTGAAGCAAGAGGTAGTAACTAGGTGGAATTCTACCCTTTATAATGCTTCAGCTGATGAAGGAGTAGCAAAAGGCCATCCAAGGCTACACAATGGCTTATGATATAGGGAAAGGAGTGGGAGTGCACCATAGTCAAGTACAGTGGAGAAAAAATGTCTGTGTTGTGCAAGGTTCTCAAACCTTTTGTACTTGCCACATGTGAAGTTAGGGCCTGATTCAGAGCGGGACGCTATTTGCGCTCGCTCGTTCAGAAAAAGGGGCCAGCTATTTAAATTGAGCGCTCACTCTTTGCGGTCTGTTGATGCCTCTATGTCTGAGCAAGCGAATGAAACACGCGCTCGCTATTTTGTAAAGACGCCCCCTGGCCGCTCGCATCCTACGTCATCTCCACTATTTATTTGAGTAATCGAGTACATCGAAAGGCGTCTGAACTGCTCGCAGTGCTTGTGGTTGGACTTTCCTACCGCAATCATGCGAACAGTTCCGGATAAGAAACAACCAAGTGACGTGGTCGATGACGCTGCTTTGTTAATTATGCACACCCTTAAAACGCCTGTTTAGACCATTTGGGACGCCTGCGTTCGGATCTCCACTCCCCGTTTTCTAGTACCTTCCCCTGTTACCACCCACAAACGCGTCATCCTGTCACTCAAATTAGCAGGCACTCGCTATTTTGCGAACACACAATTTCCGACCGCAATGACTGGTTGGCGCATGCGCATTACGACCCATATGCATGTGCAGTTGTGCGAACATCGCTCAGAGCGAACGAGCGGCCGCTTACGAGCGGCTCTGAATCAGGCCCTTAGTTCAGACACTGCCATCTTAAGTCAGGTTATTCCCGTAATCAGACTTTTGCAAAAGCAGCTGGAAAAACTGAAGGGGCTGAAACAGAGTGATTCCGCTAAGTATGTCAGACTTCATTTAGGTCCAATCTCTTCAAATCAGATTACTATATTTTCTGGACCATACTTGATCCTAGGTTTAAGTCATACCTTGTGTCTTTCTTTCCAACTGACACAAATCTGAAGAAGGATGCAAAGAGATGTTTGTGAAAAAATTATCAGCTCAAGCAGAATGTGACATGGCCCCATCTCCTCCTTCAGTTTCTGTGGCTGCCAGGAAAAAACAACATTTTCCTAAGAGACCCACTGCTGGTGATGCAGATCAGTCAGCAAAACCTAATGACATCTAGTCGGGTCTGAAAGAACTGCCTACAATTAGTGACATATCTACCGTGACTTTGTCTGATGATTATTTAGGGATAGCATCCAAATAGACATGTCAGACAGTCCATTTCACTATTGGCAGGAAAAAGAGGCAATTTGGAGTCCCTTACACAAATTGACTTTGCTTTATTTAAGTTGCCCACCCTCCAGTGTGCATTCTGAAAGTTTTTTCAGTGCCACCGGGAACCTTGTCAGCAATCGGCGTAGGAGGTTACTTCCCCAAAATGAGGAAAAGATGATGTTCATCAAAATAAATAACAAATTGCATGAGGAAGACCTTTACCAGCAATTAAGACAAAAAAATACTGAAGCGCTTGTGACAGTGGATTCCAGCAGTGACAAATTAATATTGTGTGAAGAAGAGGATGTACAAATTGATGGTGATGATTATGATGATGATATCTGATCTTACCTATGTTGTAAAGCCAGTTTGTGTATGTAGAGATCATTACCACTGCGCATTGGCAGCTTTTTTTGTGGGGTCCCAAACAAACCAATTATTTCAGCCACTAGTATCGCTGAAGTGATTGGTTTGTTAAACTGTGAATGTCCTGTTTCATATATACAACATAATGACAATTCCATCTTGGACCTTTTTTCTTTGCATTTTGTGCTGTTGGGGCATTGTTGCCTGACATTTTTAATGTTATAGTTTATTAAACTGCTATCCTGTCTACAACTGCAGTGCCACTCTGTGCCATGTTGGAAGCTAAATTGACACGTCAGTGCCGCCCACTGCTGTTACTTAGTTTAGTCAGCCAGCTAGCTGGATGCAACCTTTTGGCCTAATCTAGATGAAATCAATATTGTGAGCTGTGAGGTGATCAAAACTGACTGGAAATGACAAATTATTTTACAAAGGTTAATAATACGGTAGGAACAAAAACAGGCCTAAATCTTGTGATTTTAGCTGCTTTATGTTTTTTTAGAAAAAAATACCCAAAACCAAAACAAGCAAGGGCGGTTTTGCCAAAACCAAATCCAGATCCAAAACATGAAGGAGATACAGATCCAAAACCAAAACACAGGGGTCGGCGCACATCACTAGTGGTGGGTCAGGAGAGTATTTATAATAGGTGCAGGGTTTGCAGTGCACACGGGCCCGCACCGCACAACCTGAACACATATTATATTTACCTTGGCTGCTGAGTCCACGGAGGGAGTCAGCTGGAGCTCACTCATGAGCTCCGCCTTCTGGCTCTCCCCCACAGCGGGTGATGGAAGAGATGTTGTCGAAGCTGGTTTAGTGGCTGAGACAGAATCAGTGTAAAATTAGCTTGGAGCGACGCCAACTTGTGAATGGAAACCAGACTCCATCTTAAGAATAAGAATCTGCACAATGCCATTTTAAGTTACAACTCACGAGCTAAGTAAAGATGGCAATGTTTTTGGTAATCCCTTTAGAAGCCATGACAGGCCCATTCTGGGGACAACCTTGCATAGAAATATACCAAAATAAACACAGTATCAGTTAGCAACTAGAAAAGCAGCTTCCTGAGAAAAATAATTAGAAAAAAACAATACAGCAGGAACTGTGGGTGTTTTTGCATGTAAAAGGAGAGATCCCACATGTGGACAGGTGTAGCTGTAATATGGCCCAGACACTTGAATTTTACAGAATGAACAATGGTAAGAAATCTGCTCTCGTAAACTCACTGTAAGACAGGCTGGCACCAGCACGGTTGGGGGTCTCCACCCTGTTTGAGAGTGAAGCTCACTGCCCATAACACATTTGCACTGCAGTTTAAAAAAAATGTTAGTAAAAAATTATATATATATATGTATATATATATATATATTAAATCCATCATAAATAAAATCACATGCATAAACACCGCACATTACACACAGTTGCGCTGTTAACATGACGCACATTAGCGAATGCACAATATCCTGCATATGAACGCTGTTTATTAGCCGCATGCGTGCACATCTGCCCCAAATCAGATAAACCTAACTAGCGTCTTTTCCCAAACCCCTAATACTTACATAATGCACACTCACAAAAAAGGTTCCATAGCTTTAAAGTATAAGATCTAAGTTTTATTCACTTATTACAAATGCTGTGAAATAAAGGCTATCTAAGGTTTAATACGTGATAAGTAAGCCATGTTTGATATTATACTGATCTGCACTTTCTCAACAGCTTTCCGGTATCATCGGTGTGAAGATCGCAACATGCATTCTCAACTTATGGACCATAGCGATATAAAGCACCAAAATGTATTTTGTGAAACCAACAGCCTAGATTTGCATGCAGGGGGAATAGAGGAGGCAACAAGCTGTTAAAGGCTGTTCTGTGTCCATTTGAATCAACCTGTTAAATGTCCTGTAACAAACGCACCGTGTTGGGGAACCAATGGGATCAACAACAAACCTCTCTATTGCGTTGTCTGTTTCTGTAAGGGTATAAATGTGTGTGTTGTGACACCAGTCTGGAGTCTTCTTGCTGATTGCTGATTGACGGAGGTTTCTTGCTGATGCTGGTATCTGGTCCAGAGCGCTGCATATGTATAACTGTATCTTGGGTCTGTAGAATTCTTTGCGCTAAATTTTACTTATATCACAGCGTGTAACTGACTGTACTTTACTTGAATAATACTTTGTGCTTTGGAAACACATATTCAAGGTCTAAAGTCTTTATTTTATGCTATGACTGCGTACGCAAATAGCGTAAATTTTAGAGGTTTATAGGCAGGTTTTAGAAGGTATAGGTAGGAGCGTATAGAGGTTCAAATTCAGTATTCGTAATGTCATGACATCTCTACCATAGTGCAGAGTGGGCTGGGAGGAGCAGACAGCAGAGGTTGTGGCAGGAGCGGAGATTCAGGTAAGTTGTGTTTTTATTTGTGTGTGTGTAAGGGGTATGGGCACTGACACTGGCACTGCATAGAGGGGGCACTACTGGGGGGGCATTGTATAGGAGGGTGGCCACTACTAGGGGCACTGTATGAGGGGGCCATTACTGGGGGCACTGTATAGAGGGGGTGGCCACTACTGGGGCACTGTAAAGGGGGGACTACTACTGGAGGTAATGCATAGGGTGGACTACTACTGGAGGCAATGCATAGAGGAGACTACTATTAGGGGCACTGCATAGGGGGGACTACTATTGGGGGCAATGCATAGAGGGGACTACTACTGGGGGCACTGCATAACAGGACTACTATTGGGGGCAATGCATAGGGGGACTACTACTGGGGGAATGACATAGGGGGACCACTACTGGGGGCACTGTATATGGGGCACTACTGGGGCACTGCATAGGGGGACCACTATGTGGGGCACTGCATAGGGGTGCCCAAAGCATATTCTTGCCCTTAGGCCCACCACTCTCTAGTTCCGCCACGGGGTGCATGGCTATGTTATGCACACCCCTAACAAATTCCTGCACATGCCTTTGCACTGTGTATAAACATGTATTGTGTCCAGTAGCAAACTTATATCTTGAATGGAAGGCACATCCAGAACATGAGCAAAAATGTTCAGTCCATCTTTTGCTCACTTCTAGCTTTCCAGGATCTCTGCTGCATTTGCTAACCATTATCTTCTCGTATAAACGTTAAATACCTTAGGTCTTAAGGATAGTGTCCTATACTGGTTCTCATCCTACTGAAAAATCTATCATACAGTATTTGTTTCTCTGGATCCAGCTCCTCTACTGTATGCTTCCTTTATTAGCTGGAGAACCAAATGGCTCAGCCTTCTGTCTTCTACACTTCTCTATCCATACCACATATCTTGAAAACGAATAAACTCCTTTTGATTTCAGCAACATGTGTATATGAATGAAACCCAAATATAGGCAATCTTATCTACTCTCCCAGAAGGTGATGGAGGCTTATGATTTTTTGGGTAGTCCTCCAGAAGAGTGTGCAGGATGGAGAAATAATAACACAAATCGCTAGTCTGCAGGGAAGGGACAGGGCTAAAATTATGCAAATCACTTTGTTTTAGCCCCGTCCTTTACCACATGGCCCCATGATTCGTAGTACAGGATGGGGCCTAATGGCGTGAAGAGTCCAGCCCCATCCCCCAAAGTGGTCAGCTGCATCTCCTCTCCGGGCTTCTCCTAGATACCTAAAGCCGGAAAGTATGAATTTAGGTATCCTCTCTGATTTCTAACATTCTGTGTTGGTCACATTGCTAAAGATCTTTCACCTGTTTCATCGGTGATGTCCTCTCACCAACTAAAACTCAATCTCACACTAAACTCAATATTTCAAAAATCTAGCTTATTATGGGCCTGATTCAGCAAGGAATGCAAAGAAGAGAACGCACGTACCCGTCTGCTGTGATAATATGCTAATCAATGCATACGCATGAAGACATGTACAAGATGCAGATGCCCAGCCCTATATTAAGCCGCCCATCTCCCTTTACTCAAAGCCTGATTAGTACGCAAGATAGCGTAAACATCGGTAACATCGAGAACCATTGACCACATTTGCATAATAGTGGTTGACCAGACCTCGCGCAGGATCTTGGCAACTTCCTGTGTACACGGAGTTTCATCACTGCATGCGTCGCCACAGTGGATTAATTATGGACGCCCCTAAAATGGCATCCCAATGTACAGGCATGCCTGCATTCGCCCGACAACCCCCATCAACACCCACAAACAGTACTTCCTGTCAATCAATATTAGAAGGCGTCTGCATACACACTGCCTATAATGTGTGTAAACTTACCTGATCACACTGCCTAGGTCGCGCACGCGCAGTGTGATGCATTATCATTTGCAGAACAAAAACTTCAGCCAAGTGCATGCATTCTCTCCTTTGCATTGCTTGCTGAATCAGGCCCTGTATAACCACCCAACCAAAGTTATCTAACTGACATCTCTACGCTGTTATCAACATAACAATAAACCCTAACACTGTCTGGGTGTTGTCCTCGACTCAGAACTGAAATTTTTCTCCACATGCAATCTGTAAGAAAAATCCTGTTACAAAATCTAAGAAACATTTCCAAAATATTCACAAATCTCACACAAGACAATGCAAAAACATTAATTCATGCATTTCCATTGCTCAGATTAACTATTGGAATTCGCTCCTTACATGTCTTGCTGAGGGTGGGATGTACTAACATCTTCCGATAAGAGCTGTCTTTTGCGATCAACTCTGCACCCTGGACTTCTGTGTTTATGACCTGGGAGTCCATCTGCGCATGCGCAGAATGATGTGGCAGCTGCGGGGCATGCTGGGAGGGATCTAATCGGATCCCTCATACTAGCGCAAAGCTAGTAGGTTTCTATAGGGTAAAGCCAGCAGAAGCTGGCATAACCCGCCGCGACGGAGCCCCGGCGGCCACCCAATAGTACAGTATGGAAAATAGAGTAAAACCCCCAAAACAGGGTTTTTATCGCATTTTCCATTTAGTACATCCCGACCTTAGAAAAACTTGCCTCAATACCATATGTCTGACTCTAATATAGGGTTGCTATATTTCAATAATAAAAATCCGGGAGACATTCGTCAGGATCCAGTTGGTGCAGTCAACCCGCACCGCACTGCTGTGAAGGCAAAATACAGGCTGTACTGTTTAGTGTTGTTTGGACATTTAAAGCATTGCCATAATTATTAATACATAGCTCCCTATGGGAGAGATGTACTAACAGCAAAAATGTGGTAAAACCCCTGAAAATGCAGTTTATGGTGGTTTTACCGCATTCCCCGTATGTACTAAGCAGCAGAATTCATCGTTCTGCTGCTTCGCGTCACTAGGTAATGCCACCTTCAGGTGGCGTTACCCAATAGAAGCCTATGGGATTCTTAACGCGACGCTCCTGGCTGGGAGGGATCCGACTGGATCCTTCCCTGAAGCCCCACGGCCCGCGGCCCACGGCCTTCAGCGCATGCGCAGAAGGACTTCTGGGTGTTCAACCCAGAAGTCCCTCTGCCCAGCAGCATCGTAAAGGACAGCTCTAATCGCAGAAGGAGTAACATATATGAGAAAAGCCGGCCTCCTGGCCACTCGCTAAGCTGTGGGTGACCACCCACAGCTTTTGCGAGTGGCCAGGTGATGGTCGCGACCATCGTGTCCATTGGACTTGCAATGAGACCCTTGTGGTAGCGTCTCATCTGCCGCAAGCCCCAGTGAGCTTCCTGCTCTAATAGAGCCGGAAGCTCTCTACTGACATCACTGGTGATGTCAGTAGGGCCACCCACAAATGGAAGGCATTCACTACGGGACTTGTGCACGCCACGAGTGCGCAATGCACAACCATCGACCCTCTTGCGAGTGCATAGTGCTTGCAAGCGGGTCTGAATGAGACCCATTGTGTTTAGTTCTATAACAGCAATATTGTGTTAGTTATTTGCCACAAGTAGTAATTTTTGGAGGCAAATTTACACTGAGTATCAATGCTTAATGTATGTATATGTTTTTAGTTTGAACTGCAGTTCTCTTATACATATTTAACAAATATATGTTTAATACATTTTTATATTATTATACAGTCTTGGGTTATTTTGTATCGGAATTAGTGCAGACACCTTTTTTATATTTTGTATTTTTTTGTGAGGGTTTGTGCAAGATCCCTCTGGTGTCAGCAGCTGGTTCCCATACTGGACAACATTTGAATTACAGAGCACCAGCTTTAGTTTCTTTATAAGGATCATTGGCCCTCATTCAGAGCCGCTCGTTAGCGGCAGTACGCTCGTTCCGAGCGATGTTTGCACATCTGCGCATGCGTACGCTTTTTAGTACGCATGCGCGAACCAGTCAGTGCGGCCGAAAATCCTTTGTACGCTATATAGCGAGTGCCTGCTATTTTGAGTGACAGAATGAGGCGTATGTGGGTGGTAACAGGGGAAGGTGCTTGAAAATGGGGAGTGGAGATCCGAACGCAGGCGTGCTTAAAGGTCAAAGCGGGCGTTTTATGGGTGTGTATATTTAAAACAGCAGCGTCATTGACCACGTCACTGGGTTATTTTATAGCCAGAACTGCACGCAAATTTGTGGTAGCAAACACCAACCACAAGAATAGCGAGCAGTTCATACGCTGGTCGATGTACTCGATTAATCTAATAAATAGCGGACATGACGTAGGATGCGTGCGGCCAGGGGGCGTTTTTAACAAATAAACGAGCGTATGTTTTGCTCGTTCGTTCAGACTTAGAGGTGTGAACAGACTGCAATGTGCGTACGGATCATTTGAATAGCCACCCCTTGTTTTTAAACGAACGACCGCAAATAGCGTCCGGCTCTGAATGAGGGCCATTGTGCCTTATTATAACCAATGCAGGGAAATTATACTAATGATCTGGTTTGAATGTATATATATCTCTGTATTATTTATATAACAGCTTCATAATGGGGATAAAGTGCAATCAATGAGATTACTAGACTCTTCAGGGAGACAGGGAGATTTCTACTATTTCTACCTGACAATGAGGGAGAGATGGCAAGTGTGCCCCATACTGTAGTGTCACATACACATGCTCCTACCTTATATAGGCCCCATACTGTAGTGTCACATACACTTGCCCCTACCTTATATAAGCCCCATACTGTAGTGTCACATACATATGCCCCTACCTTATATAAGCCCCATACTGTAGTGTCACATACACTTGCCCCTACCTTATATAGGCCCTATACTGTAGTGTCACATAAACATGTAGCATTAAAGATAGACTGGAGAGGAGAGAGATGGGATTTGGGAGGCCAGATAGGAGGAGGTTACAGTAGTCCAATCTGGAGATGACCAGTGAGTGTATGAGGGTTTTAGTAGCATCCTGGGCGAGATGGTCTGATCATAGAAATATTTTTGAAATGGAAACGACAGGACTGTGAAAGGTTCTGGATATGTGGTTTAAAGGGAGGGATAAGTCCAGGATAACTCCAAGACAGCGCACCTTGGGACTAGATGAGGTAGTTATTCCATCAATTGATAAAGAAATAGTGGTAAGTGAGGTTATGTGGGAGGGTGGGAAGATGATCAACTCTGCCTTAGACATATTAAGTTTAAGAAATCACTGGGACATCCAAGAAGAGATAGCAGAGAGACAGTTGGAGATACGAGTCAGAAGAGAGGGGGAGAGATCAGGGGAGGAAAGGTATATTTGAGTATCATCAGCATAGAGCTGATGAGTTCACCTAGAGAGGAAGTATAAAGGCAGAATAGGAGTGGTCCAAGAACAGAACATTGGGGAACACCTACTGTAAGAGACTGTGGGGGGAAGAGGAGTCATGAGAGGAAACTGAGAAAGATCAGTCAGAGAGGTAGGACGACAGCCAGGAGAGGGCAGTGTCATGTAGACCAAGGGCGTGAAGGATATGCAGCAGGATAGGGTGGTCCACAGTGTCAAAAGCAGCAGAGAGATCAAGGAGAAAGAGAAGAGAGTAGTGGCCATTGGATTTGGCAGCAAGGAGGTCATTGCTGAATTTCATGAGGGCAGTTTCAGTGAAGTGGAGAGAATGGAAGCTGGACTGAAAAGGGTCAAGGAGGGAGTAGGAGGAAAGAAAAGCAGTAAGGCAGTTGTAGACAATCCACTCAAGGAGTTTGGAGACAAAAGAGAGGAGAGAGATGGGTCAGTAGTTAGAAAGAAGGTTTGGATCAAGGGTAGATTTTTTAAGAATGGGAGAGACAAGGGCATGCTTGAATGCAGAAGGAACAGTGCCTGATGAGAGGGAGAGGTTAATGAGGTGGGCAAGATGGGAGCAGGCAGAAAGAGAGAGGAAGCAGAGGAGGTGGGAGGGGAAAGGATCAAGGGGGGAGGTGGATGGGGGGAAGGCCTGGATGAGGGCCATGACTTCCTCTCCAGATACAGGGGAGAAGTATGTTAGAGTTGGTAAAGTTGATGGGGAGGGGTGATCTGGGAAAGGAGGAGGTGGGGAGCTGGGGGACTGGTTGGATATGATGTCCTGATGTATGGAATCAATTTTAGATGTAAAGTAGGTAGCAAAGTCAAGGGCATAGAGCAAGGAGGGGAGATGAGGAGAGGGTGGGCAAAGGAAGGAGTTGAAAGTGGTGAAAAGACGCTGGGGATCAGAGGACTGAGAGGAGATGAGGATCTTGAAATATGAGAGGGAGAGAGCAGCACTATAGGATGAGAGCATAAATTTGAAATGGAGAAAATCTGCCTTAGAGCGTGATCTTCTCCACTGTCGCTCGGCCGTTCGAGAACACTTTTGCAGGTATCTGGTGCATTTGGAATGCCAGGGTTGAGGAGTAGATCTGCAAGTGTGAGTTGTGATCGCAGGAGCAACAGAGTCCAGAGCAGAAGTAAGGGAGGTGCTGTATAGGGAAGTGGCTTCTTCAGGGCAGGAGAGAGAGAGGATAGGGGAGAGAAGTGAGTCAAGCAGGAAAGGAAGAAAAGGAAACTGTGTCGATAGTGTCAATGGTACGCTTAGTAATGGTGGCTTTTGGAGTGGAGGAGGAAAAGGAGAGAGGGACAGGTTAAAAGATAGAAGGCGATGGTCAGAAAGTGGGAATGGGGAATTGGAGTGATCAGAAATATCACATCGGTGAGTGAAGACCAGATCATGCAAATGGCCACTCACATGGGAGAGTGAGAAGGTCCATTGGGAGAGACCAAGTGAAGATGTGAGGGTGAGGAGTTTGGAGGCAGAGGATTCTGTGGGGATATCAAATGGAATATTGAAGTCACCTAGGATATTAGAGGGAAGGTCTGAGGAGAGAAAATGAGGGAGCCATGAAGCAAAGTTGTCAAGGAACTTGGAGGGAGGACCATGGGGATGGTAAATGACAGCTACTTGGAGGTGTACTGGGTAGAAGAGGCCTATAACATGGACTTCAAATGTAGAGAATGTAAGGTATGGTTCAGAGGGAATGGGTTGGTATGAGTAACCAGGGGACAGAAGGACCCCAACACCACCACCATGGCGACCCCCAGGTCATGGGGCATGGGAAAAGGTGAGGCCCCCAGAGGAAAGAGCTGCAGGAGAATTGGTGTCAGAGGGTAAAATCCAGGTTTCAGTAATGGCTAAGAGATTCAGGGAGTTGGAGATGAAAAGGTCATGGGTTGGGACCAGTTTATTATAGACTGACCTGGCATTCCAGAGGGCACAGGATAGAGGGACAATGTTTGTTGGAGAGATTTGCATGAGATTAACAGGGTTGCTGTAGCTTGGAGATGAGATTAATTTGGGGGACCGAGATGAATAGAGTGTAGCAATGGTGCGGACTCCAATGCTAGAAGGGGAGCCAGTAGAAGGTGGGCAGGAAGGGATATTAATGATATGTGGATGGATGTGGGGTGAAGTGACATGGAGTGGGGGGTGGGAGGAGGGATTAGCAGTGAGGTAGTAGGACCCCGGTGGAGTATAGGAGAATGAAAGTGGCATAATGGGAGATGAGGAGGAAGGTAAACAGAGGAGAGGAGATAAGGGGAAGGTGAAGTGGAAGTGGAGGAGACAAGGGGAAAAGGATAAAGTTGGAAGCAAGGGGCAGAACAAAATATTAGGTAGACACTAAGTGAAGGTGGGAGTTGAAGAAAACATGGTAATGGTAAGGATGATGTAGATATGGAAAGAAAAAGTTGAAACTAGGAATGAAGAAAGAATGTAAGAGTGCAGATTTCCCGAAATGCAATTAAGAGTACAGTGTGGGAAAAGTGTGACTGTAAAACAAAAGTTTATTATTGAGTATAATAAAAGTGGAGATTTGGTGGGAGCAAAAATTAAATAATAAAATAGACAGTGGTTGGCGCTAGATTTTATAAGACTTAGAAAAAGAGCTAACGTAAAAGTACATTATTATAGAGGTAAACTGACATTAACACAAATAAGTATGCATTAGGATTATATGTAAAGCACAGAGCCAGCACAAATAGTAGCAAGAGAGGCACCAGGTTTATGTAGCCACCAAACAGGGAGTTCAGTAATGAAAGTCCTGGTTATGTAATCCATAGGATCTTGTAATATGGAGAATGTGAACTAACAATTGTTCATCCCATTTTGTCCAATTAATGGTTGGGTTGTTGTTTGTTTGTAGATCGGTGGGTTTCCTTCTGTTTCACTTCTGTATTATGCTGATATAATGCCAATAATTGATTTAAAATGTAAGTGGCACTTTTACAAAGGGCACTTATGAGATAGGGGATTCCAGCCAAGGCTATCCCGCCTTCTAATGAACCTTACATAGGAGACCTGGCATGTGAAACCACTGATTACTAACTACCCCCAAAACAGTCCCACTAATATTGCTAGCAATAAATTACCTTAAACAAACAAATAGCACATACCATTACGCTAACATCTGGGTCTATATATCTAGAAGCTAACAAAACAAAAACACAAAAAACTATGGGCCTGCTTCAGACCAGCTCGCAAGCGGGTCGATGGTCGGCCAGTGCACACACGCAGCGTGCACAATCTCCATGCACAAGCCCCGGAGCTGGCCCCATTTTGAAGGCAGGATGCAGGGGTGGCTGGACAAACAAAGGCGTTCCTGAAGGAACGCTTGCCATTTGTGGGTGGCCCTACTGACATCATTCGTGATTCTATTAGAACAGGAAGTTCACTCGGGCTTGCAGGAACCGAGTCCCTACCACAAGGGTCTTGTCGCAAACCCGATGGTCGCGATAATCCCGACCATCACCAGGCCACTCTCAAAAGTTGTGGGTGGTCACCCACAGCTATAAGAGCGGCCTGGAGGTGGATTTTTTCCTTTTTAAAATACACCCCGATTCAGAGCAAGCGCTTGCTATATTCAAAACCATCAGCTACAGATAGTATGCAGTGATAAACTACTTAAGTTAACATTACTTCTAAGTTAATTGTCCAGAGCTGTAGTCATATACCTAATACAGCTGAGCCTGGGACATACAAATACAATGCAGCAATATGCTGGGAGCTGTAGTCATATACCTAATACAGCTGAGCCTGGGACATACAAATACAATGCAGCAAGAATATGCTGGGTGCTGTAGTCATATACCTAATACAGCTGAAACTGGGACATACAAATACAATGCAGCAAGAATATGCTGGGAGCTGTAGTCATATACCTGCAGGTGAGAGGAGACAGAAGGATGCGTCAATTCACAAACAATAGCAGCTATAGATATAATTAATAACACTGATATAACGCCAATAATCGATTTAAAATGTAACTGGCACTTTTAAATAGGGCACTTATGAGATAGAAGGCTGTAAAGCCTTGGCTGGAGTCCCCTAATATAAATATGCCACCACAATCACCACAATCAGTCAAAGGTGGATCCAGGGGGGGGTGATTGCCCCCGTAACACACAGCCCCAGCCCTGCCCATCTACTGATTCTACAGGAATTCGGCAGGAACTGGAGCAATGCAGCTCTCTGGGGTGCTCAGAGTAGAGGCTGAGCATGGGACAAGATGTGGGCGCCAGCCAGGACTTGGTCACGGCAACCACATACAGGCAGGCACTCAGCTCAGTCAGCTGTCATCCTGAGGCACCCAGCCGGCCAAAGAAGGAGGAGAGGCATGGGACACTGAGCAGTAAAAGAGAAACTACAAATACCATGAAGCATTGCAGCAGGATAAACACAGTCAGACTCAGCAAATACTTGGCTAATAAGCCTACTATCATTACAGCAGTGGGGGATGTCTCCTGTTTGAGGTAAGAAATCATTAGGTGTAGGGCAGGCTTACAAAAAGCCATTTAAAGTGAATGACTCAAATAAGTGACACTGGGAAATATTTCCCACATGATTAGGTCCCAGGTTCAGAATTTATAGACTGCTACTAGTATCTAGAGTAGCATGTCTGTACATAGACACCCTTTTAGAAAAAGCATGCTATAAACCTATACTGACCAAAAATGGAGTGATGGGCATAACATATAGAGGGGTGAGGGGAGGGAGCAATGGTCATAAAATATATAGGGGTGAGGGGAGGGAGTGATGGGCATACAATATGTAAAGGGTGAGGGGAGTGGCTGATGGGCATAGCATAAATAGGGGGTGAGGGAAGGGTGATGGGCAGAAAATACATATTTGGCCATTTAGTCACTATATATAGTTGCTGCATTGTAGAGACAAAGGAGAGATAAGGGGTTGAGCTGCCTCATGGAGCTGCTGGAGAGAGAGGGCAGAGTGCCTAGGAAGGGTCATAAAGACAAGGGAGAAGAGAAGGAAAATTGTAAAGAAAAGGAAATAAAAGAGATATAAGTAAAAAGATAAATAATTAATGGACAAAAAGCTATGATGTGAGGTCACTGAAAATGTGAGGAGAATGTAGTAGAGAGGGGCGGGATCAGGATTAATTCTTAAACTGCCCCCCCTAAAAGAAAAGTCTAGATCTGCCCCTGCAATCAGTGGTGAAACTAGGGTATTTGGAGCCCAGGGCAACATGAAAAATGAGAATTATGCCCCCCACCCTATGTTAATGTGCCAAAGGTGCTTGCGCTAAAAAGTGGGCATGGTCACTGAAAAATGGGGGCTTGTCAACATGACACACCACCATTTCTAGTCACTCTGGGAACATTGCTTTTCATTCCATAAGCACCTTAATGGTCCCAATAGTAATGCCCCTTATGCAATGTCCCCAGTAGCAGTGCCCCATGTAGTAGTGCACTTTATACAGTACCCCCATTAGTGGTCCCCTCTAAGCAGTGCCCCTTATAAAGTGCCCCCAGTAGTGGCCCCCCTTATACAGTGCCCCCCCCATATGCAGTGCCCATTATACAGTGCCACCAGTAGTGCTGCCCCTATGCAGTGCCCCCAGTAGTGGTGCCCCCTATGCAGTGCCCCCAGTAGTGGTGCCCCCTATGCAGTGCCCCCAGTAGTGGTGCCCCCAATGCAGTGCCCCCAGTAGTGGTGCCCCCTATGCAGTGCCCCCAGTAGTGTTGCCCCCTATGCAGTGCCCTTTCTGCAGTGACCCCAGTGGTGGTCCCCCTTATGCAATGCCCCTTTATACAGTGCCCCCAGTAGTGATCACCCCTATACAGTGCTCCCAGTAGTGCACCCTTATACAGTGCCCCCAATAGTAGTCCCCCCTATGCAGTGCCCCCAGTAGTGGTCCCCCCTCTGCAGTGCCCCCAGTAGTGGTCCCACTTATGCAGTGCCCCTTATACAGTGACCTCAGTAGTGATCACCCCTATACAGTGCTCCCAGTAGTACACCCTTATACAGTGCCCCCAATAGTAGTCCCCCCTATGCAGTGCCCCCAGTAGTGGTCCCCCCTATGCAGTACCCCCAGTAGTGGTCCCCCCTATGCAGTGCCCCCAGTAGTGGTCCCACCTATGTAGTGCCCCTTATACAGTGCCCCCAGTAGTGCACCCTTATACAGTGCCCCCAGTAGTGGTGCCCCCTATGCAGTGCCCCCAGTAGTGGTGCCCCCTATGCAGTGCCCCTAGTGCACCCTTATACAGTGTCCCCAGTAGTACACCCTTATACAGTGCCCCCAATAGTAGTCCCCCCTATGCAGTGCCCCCAGTAGTGGTCCCCCCTATGCAGTACCCCCAGTAGTGGTCCCCCCTATGCAGTACCCCCAGTAGTGGTGCCCCCTATGCAGTGCCCCCAGTAGTGGTGCCCCCTATGCAGTGCCCCTAGTGCACCCTTATACAGTGTCCCCAGTAGTGCACCCTTATACAGTGCCCCCAGTAGTGGTCCCCCCTATGCAGTGCCCCCAGTAGTGGTGCCCCCTATGCAGTGCCCCTTATATTGTGCCCCAGTAGTGTACCTTATACAGTGCCTCCAGTAGTGCACCCTTATACAGTGCCCCCAGTAATGGACCCTCCTATGCAGTGCCCCCAGTAGTGTTCCCCCTATTCGGTTCCCCCAGTAGTGCCTCTTATACAGTGACCCCAGTAGTGCACTCATATACAGTACCCCCAGTGGTGGTGCCCCCTATATAGTGCCCCCAGTGGTGGTGCCCCCTATGCAGTGTCCCTTATACTGTGTCCCCAGTAGTGCCCCTATACAGTGTCCCCAGTGGTGCCCCTTATACATTGCCCCACCTATGCAGTGCTCCTTATACAGTGCCCCCAGTTGTGGTTACCCCTATGCAGTGCCCCTTACATATATAACACAAAGACATACACACACACAAAACACTTACCTGAATCCCTGCTGTCCACTCCTCCATCCTCCTGCTCAGTCGGCACTGTGGTAAGGACATCATGACGTCTCTCCCATCACCCACTGTGGGAGACGGAAGGTGGAACTCATGATTGAGCACCAGCCCGGTTCCGGCCATGGGTGGAGCAGCCAATGAGAGTCTTTCTGACTCTCATTGGCTGCTAAAAAATCACAACACCACCAGGTAGTAGAAGTGTACTAACCAGGCCAGTGTTTGTTTTACAGTGTATTGTGGAACGCACTCACTGAGGTCCGCACTACATGGACCTGGACTGCATCCACGGTGCCTCCCTGTGCCACGAGCCCCCACAAAAATATATAACCTGAAAAATTTTGCTGATCTGCCTACAAAATAATGCTTTGTGCTGCCAGGAATAGTCACACTGCAGTGAGACTCTCCTTCTCTCCTGGCTTATTTCTAGAGAAATTGGAGGCACGGGCAGCTGACAAGCCAGCCTGGAATTAGTCAGTAATGCTTGAAATTGGTTAGCTTTGTAGTGCGCCTCCTATGGCATGGCACCCCAGTGCAGAATGTCAAAATAGACCTTGAGATGGCCCTGCCCACAACCAGCAGCTGCGTGGAAGGAAAAGATGGTTGGGAGCTGCTGATGTTACAACGTCATAACATAAGGCTCACTGCCGGAGACTACGGACATGTCATCAGACTGCACAGGATCATCCTACGCAGCTTCTGCCATCCTCATTGGCCACATCTCAAGTGACAGCAGCTGGCCTTTCCACGAAACCGGGACATTTGGGCACCACAGAAATGGTTTTCAGTATGCTGGGGCACAGACTCCAATTCCAGTACAATACCAGAAAATCCAGGACGCATAGCAACCATAGTCTAATAACAAAACTGTATAAACATTAGGGATGTGCAGGCTCGGATAGGTTCGAGTTTGCACGTTGAGTTCGGATTTTTCCCTCCAAAAAAACGGAACTCATAAGGAGGCAAAACATCATCTTACATGGACGAACATCATCATTCCTGGACTTTTGTCCAGGAATGATGATGTTCATCCATGTAAGATGACATTTTGCCTCTTTCTGAGTGCCCATAGGCTTTGGACAGGGGGACACAGGAGAGTGTCACTTTGTACTACTTCCATTTTACCTTTGCAGTTGAAGCTTTAATTGTACAGATGTGAGCTATTAACAAAAACTGTTTGCCATCTCTATTGAATCATTATACCCAGATTTCTATATTCAGAGGAACTTTTGTCATCCATCCAGGAACTGGTTCATTTTATTTGTTATTCATTTTTTAAATGTATTCAGTATCAAAAGTGGTTTATTATATCACTGCATTGTTTTAATTTATGTCCTGAGGAGCTGCAGTTCTAACAGGTCTATTGTTATTGAAATAAATTAATTCATATCACTTTTCTGGTTTGTTCATATGGTCAGGTGTTTATAGGCGCAGACACTAGTGTTTTTTACATTCCTATTAACAATAGGCCTGATTCAGAGATGTACACAATCTCGATGGTTTGCATACATCTCCAGTTACTGGAGGTCTGTGCATTCATGATTGCGAACAATGTGCTGTGGCATTTGGGGGATGGACACAAGGACAATTTTCCAAAACAAGTATTTCTCGCCCCATTTTGGAGGCGTGCCGAGCCCAGGGTCTGCGTCGTTGGGCTGTCCAGTTCCCATGGCCAGGTTGAGTAAGTTTCAGCTTACACAGCCTGGCCAAATGGCCGATGATGATCCAAGGCAATGTCTATGCAGTCTATTTATCAAGCAGTGGAAAGTGTGGAGAAGTGAACCAGTGGAGAAGTTGCCCATAGCAACCAATCAGCTTTCAAGTAGTATTTATTAAGTACAGGCTATAAAATAATAGGTAGGAGCTGATTGGTTGCTTTGGGCAAATTCTCCACCTGTTCACTTTGCTACACTTTTCACTGCTTGATACATAGACCCCTATGTGTCTAAGGATGCTGCACTCAGATCACAGATGCAGCAAGGAAGTGTCTATTTCCTACAGACACCTCCTGCTGCATTTGCTTTTTAGTTGGAAGGTACTGCACAGCCACTTCCTTACAGCTGTGCAATATTGTTCATCTCTGAGTCAGGCCCAATGCCAGTTTATAACTCTCAGCTACATAAGGAAAACTGATTTTATGATGATATACTATTTTGCTTTAAAGATATTAGACCTTTTTTACCACAACAAAGCCTGCCCAAAGCCTGTGGGTATGCAGTCACATTGTTGACATACAGAATGATCTAAATGCCAACATACAGCATATTATTTCAAGTCACCTTGCATATAGCCACATTACACAACATTGTTGGTATATATATATATATATATATTATATATATACATACATACAATGACCAATTATGTGCCAGCCACAATAGTATAATAATTTATCCATTAATATATTGGTATATTCCAAATTAGACCTGTCTCCTGAGGTCGGAAAGTGACATAAATTAAATGATAACCTGAGGAGCGCTTAATATTCACAAATACAATCCCCTTTGGTGATACAATATTGGTATAAATATATATTATGAGTCAATGGAAGATTGGAGTTGACACGCAAACCACTTTAATAATTTTAAAACACTTTATTAAAATTCAAAAATACATAAAACCTCTTATTGACATATAACCTGTTATTATCCCAATTATAAGGAACAGGATTATTAGAACAAATCTTTGTCAACTGTGATGACAATCACCCAATGCGTTTCATCAATCACAACTTCATCAGGGGTTCTTTAAGAATAAAGATGTATATAACAATCAATAAACAAAACTTAAGAAATTATTACAAAATAGTTAAAAAAACACACTTGATTAAAAATAGTTCTTTGACAGCTAGTTGGAAGGAAATTACTACAGAGCAAAGTATGAAAGTAACTTAATTTCTTTTTGCACATTATAAAAATAAATTCGGGATAATGAACAACATCTCAATTATTCATATATTTTAGACCATATAAACATATATAAGGGATAACCATAATGAAGATAATAAAAGTCACCTGTGGCATCTTTGACTTGCTTGTCTCAAAATGTGTAAGAAACCACCCTTTTAATGACAGCTAATACTGGTTGATTTGTTAGACAGCTCCTGAGTATTTTTAAATCCTTAATTATAGGAACCTGATCAAAATAATCATATATAAATCTCAGCTACATTATATTGCATTCTATTATAATGTTTTATTCAAGAAATAGAAACTCACATTGTTTGTCAGGTTTGGATCTTGATAGAAACCACCTTTAGATGTAATGAGGTATATAATCCTCATACTGAGACCTAATTCAATATATAAATAAATAATGCTAGTTCTAATTTAAAGTAATTTACATATACACATAATTTTTAAGCTATATTAAACAATATTAGAACATACTGATAAAATTACATTAGTTCTACTTTAGAGTATATATATATATATATATATATATATATATATATATCAGAAAGCTTGGCACTCTTCCTCAAATAATGATCCTCGGTGCCGTCCACAAGTAACAATATGCAGGGTAGAAGACAATGGCAGCGGCACACAAATAGGTGCCTTTCCTATATATATTTTTTCTATACATCTGTGCATCTGTTGATATATTATGTCAATGCTTTATTCTTATTTAGTAACTTCCCCTTTGGTAGAGATGCTGTAATTGTATTGGTGAAGGGATTTCACTTTCTTTTGTTTGTTTTTTTGCCATAGCAAGCGGAGTTTTGGACATCACGTGGGCTGTGTGGTGCCGCGCGATGACGTCAGACGCCTTCACTGATGGACGGAGATGGTCACACTCGGGGTGGACTTCGTATGTTATATAGGTAAGTGTTTTGTACATTGTTGTTATCTTCCTGATGAAAATCGCTTGAGATTGAAATGTTGAAGTAAAGGACTCAACTATATTTATTTGTGTGGAGTGCCGCTGCCATTGTCTTCTATCCTATATATATATATATATATATATATATATATATACACAGAAACCAGAAGACCCGGCACTCTCATAAAGGGGATAAAGAATGATACTTGCTAGGGTGCCTCTCCAGAGGTGCAAGCTGCTATCTCCATGTAGTAGTGGAAGAAAGGATGGCACTCCATAGACTTGCAATGTGATGTAAAAGCAGTCCTTTATTGACGTTTCGGGGTTTCCCCCTTCCTCAGGGACAGCAGTACAAAAAACACATATAACATAAAGATATATAAAGCCACATAATCACTGTACATCACACTCACCTGCACGACCCACGCGTCCGGCTCCACGCAATCGCGCCCAGCACAGCCGGCGCTGAATACGTGACGTCATCAAGCGGGGCCCCGCAAGTCAGTGGACCATGTGATCTGGTTGCCAAGCAACCACAAACAGCAGTAAATGTATAATGTTAAAAATAACCATAAAAGCCAGCGTTCAACTAAACGCCAGCATGAATAGGCATTACTAGTGTACAATACTAATGCCAACTGGCATATCACAGATAGATCACACACAAAATATATGGACTTATATTGGCAAACAGGTACAATCACAGCAGAGGTACAATATACAAGTAAAGACATTCAAAAATATATTAACAATACACTACAAACATAATTACCAAGGGAAGCAGAGTCATGGAAATCACTAACCTAGAGAAAACGCTGCAACCCCAGAGTCTCATTGAGACCCCTAGGAGCAATGATATCTAGGATGTGTATTCATCTACTCTCCTTTTGCAATAATTTTTTATTTCTATTACCACCCCGTATGAGGGGGGGCACATGATCGATGATAATAGCCCGGATGGATGCCACCCCATGTTGGAATAAACCACAATGCCGTGCAAAAGGTTGCTCACTGCTCCCACTGCCCAGAGCCTGACGTATGGCGGACCGATGCAACGCCATACGTTCTTTAAATTGGCGCTGGGTTTTACCGACATACGACAGGCCACAGGAGCAGGTGAGCAAATAAATGACATACATAGTAGAACATGTTAAAGCGAAGTTGATCTTAAAACGTTTACCTGTATGGGGATGACAGAATGAGTTACCCACAGTTAGTCCTCTACATGTAACACAGCCCAAACATCTATAACAACCTAACCTGGTACCTAAGAAGTGTGTGGGCTGCGTTTTTCGATCCACCCCAGTTATATCTAACCGCATAACAAAGTCACCAATATTCCTACTCCTGGTAAAACTAGGCAGGAGTCTGGAATCATTTAGAGCTGGCAACTCATTGTCAGAACTAACAATAGGCCACCATTGTTTGGCCTTATTCACCAGCAAAGGGCTATCGGCACAATATCTATTAACCCAAGGGACACATTTGTTATCAAATTTTTTCTTTCGATTTTTCGGATATAGCAAATCATCCCTGGACATATTCAAGACTTTGTCTTTAAGCTTAAATAACTCCTGGCGGCCATAACCCCGGCACATGAACTTCTCAATCACACCATCGAGGGCGGTTTCCATATGGGAATCATCAGATACTATGCGTCTTACTCTTAACAGCTGAGAGTACGGTAAGCCTTTGCGTAAAGGCAAAGGGTGAAAACTGTCATTTCTTAATAAAGTATTCCTATCCGTTAATTTAGTGAATAAAGAGGTCTTAAAGGACCCTTCAACAAAAGAAATATGTACATCCAAAAAGTTGACGTCAGTGGCATGGCACTGATATGTAAATTTTACCACATTATCAGAGGCATTAAACTTGTCCAAAAGGGATGATAACTGAATCTCAGGGCCAGTCCACACAATCAGTAAATCATCTATGTAGCGGAGGTATAATGCTACTTCAGCCTTTAGATGACCATGTACAAAAAACAAAGATTGTTCCACCACATACATGAAGGCGTTGGCATACGATGGGGCCACAGAGGACCCCATCGCACACCCCGCCAGTTGGAGGTAATACCCCCCATCAAAAATAAAATAATTGTGTGTTAAAATTAACCACAACAGCTGAACAACAAACTCAATCGATGGTCCTTCATAATAATGGAGCATACACACGGTCAGATTTGTCAGACTTGTCAGATTTGTCAGATGAACGACTGAACGATTGAATGATTTGAACGATTTGAACAATTTTACCAAAGTTTTGAACGATTTGAACGATTTGAACGATTGAACGATTTTTGACTGCATTAAAATGAATGGAATCGTCCAAGTCTGACTGCAAACCCATCAGATGTCAGATATCGTTATCTGACAAACGGGAACGCGCATCGTTGATCGTCCATCGTTCAGGCATGTCAGATATGAACGATTTTCCTTCAGATATGAACAACTGAACGATTTTTAAATCGTTATCGTTCATATCTGAAGGAAAAATCTGATCGTGTGTATGCACCATAAGGATCCTGCAGCAGAATACTTTTAACAGCCTCAACACCTGCATCATGGGGGATGCAGGTGTAGAGGCTGGTTACGTCTGCTGTACACAAAAGTAATGGTACATCCCCGACATGCAGATCTTTCAACTTCAGAAGCAACATACTAGTGTCTTTAAGGTAAGCAGGCAATCTTTGTATACAAGGATTAAGTATAGAATCAAGGTATACGGCAGATGGGTGAAAAAGGGAACCATGGGCCGAAATAATCGGGCGCCCTGGAGGGTTGACAGGGTCTTTATGAAGTTTGGGTAACACATAAAATAAAGGAATAATGGGAAATTCAACCATGAGAGAAAACTTTAACTCAGATGTAATAAACCCATGGGAAACAGCACGTTCTAACAAAGAGTCTAGCTCCTTCTTATACGTACTGGTAGGATCAGAACCCAATTTTACATAAGTCAAGGTATCACCCAACTGTCGTTGACATTCATTCCTATATTGTAATACACTTTGCACAACCACCGCCCCCCCCCCCTTATCTGCATTACGGATAATTATATCTCTCCTAGACGACAAGGATTTCAACACAAATCGTTCCTGTTTATTTAGATTTTGATGGTGATAATTTTTTGCATAGTTGCCTCCATACCCTGCTGATCCAATAGACGTGAGAAAGTCCTAATTGAGGCATTTTGTGAAATTGGGTCAAACCTTGACCGCGGTAAGATTTTCTTTAAAGCCCCCGGAATAGAAGATTGCATATCAGACACAGGATTCAATTGATTTTTTCCAAAATGATCTTTTAATCTAAGTGTCCGATTCAACTTGAACAGGTCCACCTTTCTTTGGAAAGTATCCATATGAGGTGTTGGAACAAAAGACATACCTTTGGACAAGATATTAACTTCATCATTTGATAACGGTAGGCCTGAGAGGTTAAACACCAAATTATTTATCTGAGTGGAGGTCTTTTGTTTGTTTTGCCGCGCATTTTGTCCTGCTCTCCTCGTCCTCTTCCCAAAGGGCTTAGCCCCATGGAGCGAGTCTGTGTACCTAAAGGGTATGCAGCGGTGGTGGAAAGGGACGTTCCTGCCTCAGAGTCACTCTGGGAAGTGCTGGAACCCTCCATTGATTTATAGTTCGGTCGGAGTTTACGTGATTTAAAACGACCCCTCTGTCCATCATTGCGTGGGACGGTATTATTAACCCACAAATAGACCCATCTTTGTTCATAATCAGCCTGTACTTTACGTAATTTTTCTTTTTTAAACAATATTAAGTCACGTTTGTACTGTTCCATCTGTGTGGTCAACTTCTCCATCCGCGTATTGTCGGTGTCAAGACATAAGATTGATTTATGCAAAGTTTCAAACTCCACTATTTTATCTTTTAAACAATTATATTCTCTAGTGGCCTCTTCCACTACCAGCAATAAAAGGTCCATAGAGCATTTGTTTAACACCGCAATCCATCTACGGCAGAAAGATAAATTGTGTCTTCCTATCGTAGGCATATTTTTAATGCAAAACCCTCTCGGTATTAGTTTGCTACGATAATAGTCTGACAAGTTAATACTGTGGTATAAAAAATCACATTCCTTTTGCTTAATTTTTAGTAATTGTTGAAAGAGCACATCAGGTGTAAGTGTGCTAACATCGTCTTCAAGCTTACGTTTATTCAATATTGCCTCAGCTTCCGCATCAGAAAAGCTTAGCGTATCCCTGGTATCTAGATGTAGAAGTTCCAAAAAGGAATCTGCTGTTTCACTGCCCGTTGCCATTATAAGGACAGCTACAAGATTGAAGAAAAACTTAAATTTTCCAAATTCAATAGATCACATAAACAGCAATAAGTCCCATAACTTTATATACTGCTAGAGGTAAGAACAGTCAATGTCAATCCCAAATGGTGCCCTGGTTAGACTTCACCCAAACACATGGGCTAAAAGCCAAATATGCAGAAACCCGGCACTCTCATAAAGGGGATAAAGAATGATACTTGCTAGGGTGCCTCTCCAGAGGTACAAGCTGCTATCTCCATGTAGTAGTGGAAGAAAGGATGGCACTCCATAGACTTGCAATGTGATGTAAAAGCAGTCCTTTGTTGACGTTTCGGGGTTTCCCCCTTCCTCAGGGACAACAGTACAAAAAACACATATAACATACAGATATATAAAGCCACATAATCACTGTACATCACACTCACCTGCAGGTCCCACGCGTCCGGCTCCACGCAATCGCGCCCAGCACAGCCGGCACTGAATACGTGATGTCACGTGTGATCTATCTGTGATATGCCAGTTGGCATTAGTATTGTACACTAGTAATGCCTATTCATGCTGGCGTTTAGCTGAACGCTGGCTTTTATGGTTATTTTTAACATTATACATTTACTGCTGTTTGTGGTTGCTTGGCAACCAGATCACATGGTCCACTGACTTGCGGGGCCCCGCTTGATGACGTCACGTATTCAGTGCCGGCTGTGCTGGGCGCGATTGCGTGGAGCCGGACGCGTGGGTCGTGCAGGCGAGTGTGATGTACAGTGATTATGTGGCTTTATATATCTGTATGTTATATGTGTTTTTTGTACTGTTGTCCCTGAGGAAGGGGGAAACCCCGAAACGTCAATAAAGGACTGCTTTTACATCACATTGCAAGTCTATGGAGTGCCATCCTTTCTTCCACTACTATATATATATATATTTATTTATATACATATATATATACAGTCAGAGAGAATCTGGTACTCAGATATATCCACAACACAGTCAGGTGCCTTTCCTATAGTAAATGTATCCAAAGCAAAGTGGATGGCACTCTGGCATAAATCAACCCAATAAAAGCGCTAGTGACACAGCCCTTGTGGTCGACGTTTCGGAGTTCTACTCCTTTATCAAGACATACAAAAAGACAATACAAACACAAACCTTATATTACTTCACCCATGTATATATATAATTTTAAACACACAAATAAAATGAGGTTACTTACAAAATATCTCCTTAATTGTTTGTTCCTGTTGTATAACAGATCATATATAACTCCCAGACTTCTCTGATGCTTCTTTGACTTGACATTTAAATTATCCAGTGTTAGGTTCAATAATATAGTAAGGCTAGTTTAGCCAAAATGAAATAGTGATTACATACAGAAGAATAATCCTCCACCCTTGTGAGTTTGGGAGTGAATGACTTTCATTGTCCTGGTGCTCCCTTTTATACCTGACAGTCTATTACATCACTTCCTTTATTGAAGTTTTCTATCTTAATCCTAAAAACCACATAAGATGTTACTTTTTTTATTATTTAATCAACTAGTGTATAAAATAGCATTATCTATCTCTAAATATAATTTAACTTACATTTATTCATATTTCATTATTTGAATTCAATTTAATTTAATTGATTTAATTTAATTGATAAAACCAATTTCATCTTTAAATACCACCTCTCTATTTGAGATTCCAAGTGATTGTAATTATTCACTCTTTAAAATTCCAAGTGACTGTTCACCAGTTAAAACTGGTTGATTCATTAGACATTTCCTAAGTATGTTTATGCTCCAGAGTGTGTTTAAATTCTTAATTATAGGAGCCTGATTCAGTCATAGAATCAGGCCTCTGTGTTTAGCCTGCTGACCTTGGTGCTTGGGGAAACTCTGTATTCTGATTAACTTGTGCATGTCCAGTCTGGTCTATGGTCTCCTATCCATCCACTTCCAACCCATATTCCATGACCATCATTCAGATCTCCCCTGCCCCACACAGAACCTGCTGCTCACCAGTGCCACCTCTGGTGATACTGCCACATATCCCCCTCCACAGCTTAAAACCCCTGGGTTCAGCAACATGTAACAAGGCATTCTCATGACAATGTCCCTCTTGAGGAAAATCAACTGTATCCACAGTCATACAGACTCTTGCGATCTCTGGGGGTCTCATCCTCCAGATTCCAGAATTTATTTTCCTCTGAACATTTCTCCTCACTTTATCTTAGCAATGGTACTTCTCGCTTTCTTTATGCAGTACTTGACAGTCATCCCTGGGTAGCACGTCAGGCATCAAGAACTTGAAGTTACTTTTCCTAAAGTGACATACTTCATCTTAAGTGGTTGTTAGGATTAAGATAGAATACTTCAATAAAGGAAGTGTTGTAATAGACTGTCAGGTATAAAAGGGAGCATCAATGCTGGTCATTCACTCCAAGACTCACAAAGGTGGAGGATTACCCTTCTGTAAGTAATCACTATTTTAGTTTTGCTAAAGTAGCCTTACTATATTATTGAACCTAATACTGGATAATTTAAATATCAGGTTAAATAAGCATTAGAGAAGTCTGGGATTTATATATGATCTGTTTTACAACAGGAGCAAACAATTAATGAGATATTTTGTAAGTAACCTCATTTTATTAGTGTGTTTAAAATTATATATATATATATATATATATATATATATATTATATATATATAGCCACATGTAGATGGGCACTCCAGATAAACAAAATATAATTGCCGTGGTGCCTTCCTAAATGTAACATATATCCAGCAATCCTTCTAACAAATAGAAGCAGGCGGCACTCATCCGGACTTTGTAGAAACAAGAAGGGGTTTATTTTTCCATTTAAGCCAACGTTTCAAGGCCCGTATGGCCTTGTCATCAGGGTGTGAAGAAATAAATAGTGGAATGTGCTTACCTTATATAAGATACCTCTAATGGTAAAAAAGATGTGAGCTCGTGTCTCCGTTCACCGGGCGTCGTGGAGTTGTGACGTCATCAAACAGTGACCCGCTGCTAGGCATTCTGGGAGCGTAACCATGGACGCCATCGGCTCCTGGTTACTCCGTGTGTTAATCAACATACACAGACACCGCGGCTGAAGGGAGAATAATTTTAAAATGGCACATGAAGCTTAAACATAATATCCAATGTAGAAAGACAGAGCAAATAAGACTAAATACATCGCAAGAGACACATAGTAACTATATGTCGATTAAAGCGCTATGGGATCACAGTACTGCCAATCATATGATGTTACCTACACAGATAAGGGCACAAGTAAAAGATTATTACCGTACTACTATCAATAATAAAGCAGACGCACATCCACTATATAAACGATAATATATCCTAGTACAGTATCAGTATGTCTCTGTGGGTACATACATGTATGTGTGAATATGACAAAACACACTAAGTATGTACCCACGTCAAGGTATACAACAAAGTTGGCCTCAGCACTTTACTACAAAGAACCCCACAACGCTATCTAATGTTAAATAAACGTCGACCAGACCAATTTATCATTCAATCCCTTTGGGTGGATGGTCTCAAGTATAAAAATCCATTTTGCTTCCCTCCGAAGCAACTTTTTTGTCCGGTCCCCTCCCAGTGGTGACTGGGGTATATGATCAATTATTTTATAACGGAGACTTGAAAGCTGATGGTTAGCATCTTTAAAATGTCGTGCTACCGGTTGATCCGATTGTCTTCCTTGTAGAGCAAGTTTAATTGAAGAACGATGTAGAGCCATGCGTTCTTTAAACATCCTGGTAGTTTGGCCAACATAGCTCAGTCCACAAGGGCAGGTTAACAGATATATCACAAATCTGGTGGTGCATGTTAACACATACCTAATATCGAAATATTTTCCCAAATGAGGATGTTTAAATTGTGGACCAGGCTCCAAATAACCACACGTTACGCATGACGAACATCTGTAGCAGCCAGGTTTCTTGTATATTGTTCCTGTCTGTGATTGTAGCAGCGGTGTAATGTCTGTTCGCATCAGGATGTTCTTTAAATTTCTTCCCCTTTTATAACTAATTAATGGGGTTTTATGCTGGAGTGATGGTAATTCTTTGTCTGTGCGGATAATGGGCCATAGTGCTTTTGCAGCTTTTGATACCACTGGACTCGCTAACGTGTACTCGGTGACAAAGGGGGTCCTGGTGTTCCTCTCATCTTTGGGCTTTGGAGATAAAAGTTATTCTCTTGGAATCAACAGGACCTCATGTTTTTGCTGTTGTAGTACATGTTTGTCATACCCACGCTGCATGAATTTGTGGATGATGCAATCTAATGCTTGCTCTAATTCACCCACTGTACTGGTGATACGTGCCACCCTCATCATCTGGGATTTCGCAAAGCTCCTTTTCAGAGCAGGAGGATGAAAGCTATTTGAGACCAACAGAGTGTTACGGTCCGTGTCCTTAGTAAAGACCGATGTATGTAGTGCTCCATTCTTAAGAGAGACTTGTACATCTAAATAATTGATAGTTACTGTACTACATTTGTACGTAAATTTAATAGGTGACTCCAATGTGTTTAACTTATTGATAGCTGATGTGAACTGGCTTTCATCTCCTATCCAAATTAAAAACAAGTCATCTATGTATCGGGTATACTTATATATGTACTGATTCACATCTTGGTTGGTAAAAAACAATGCTTGTTCTTGTTCAAACATATATATGTTAGCGAAGCTAGGAGCTACGTTAGAGCCCATGGCACATCCCGTGCATTGTCTGTAAAATTGCCCATTGTAATAAAAATTATTTCTAGTCAAAGTTAGAGCTAATAGATCCACAAAGCCTGTTTATCGCAAGCATCAAAAGAATTTGAAGTTAAAAACCTCTCTACTGTTTTTAATCCATCTTGTTGTGGGATCACAGTGTACAAGCTTTTCACATCTAAAGTGCATAATAGTGCATTGGCTGGAATGTTCTTAAGTGTGGTTAGTTTATTTAAAAAGGAGGTGGTGTCTTTGAGGAAAGTTGGTTGCTGCATTATCAGTGGTTGGATAAGAAAGTCCAAATACTTAGAAACCGGTTGAAATAAAGATCCCCTGGCAGAGATAATAGGTCTGCCAGGGGACTTGATGGGATCCTTATGTATCTTAGGAACTGTGTATATCAATGGGATATTAGGAAACTCCGTTTTTAATGCTTTGGTTGCTTTTGCAGATAGTGGTTGATTAAGTTCCATCCCATTGAGTATATCATCCAGTTCTCTCTTATACCTTGCTGTTGGGTCACCAGGTAGCTTTCCATATGTTAAATAGTCAGCTAATTAACAATCCAATTCCTCCTTATATTGCCGTGTATCCTGGACCACCACCCCCCGCCTTTGTCTGCGGGGCGTATGATGATATCATTGTATTTACATAGATTCTTAAGTGCTAGTTGTTCTTTAGGTGATAGGTTATGGAAAATTTTTCTTTGTGCCTGATTAAATCTATTAACCGAATCATCCATTAAGCGTGAAAATGCTTTAATAGATGCGTTTGATGAGGTTGGGTCAAAGGTTGAGGTTGAACCGATACTAGAAGGTAGCTTGAGGTATGGATCCATATTGGGTGATGTTTTATTTTGGAAGAATTCTTTAAGCCTTAATTGCCTTTGCGAATCTATGGTTCTCTATTTTCCATTCAAAATCTTTGTGTTTATTCGTTGGAATAAATGACAGACCCTTATTAAGTACAGCCAGTTCCGATTCAGTTAGCGTCCGATTTGACAAGTTAAAAACTAGGTTTTTTTCTTGTTGGATTTTGCTGGTCCTTTTGTTTTGGCCCCCACGTCTTGTGGGTTTACAGGAGGGATGTCTGTGCGGGCTCTGGTAGCCAACCCTAAAGGTACCTGTCTTGAGGAGGAGGGCTCATCTGATTCCACTACGTGGAAATCACTGTCGCTATTGGATGTAGATCCATCCTTACGATTGCGAAATTTCCTGCTTCTCCAAGTTTGTCTCTGGGGTCTTGTTGCTTGAGTGGTGTTCCCATGTGGGCCGCTTAACCATCTATAAACTCTATTATTTTCATAGTCACTAGTGACCTTTTCTAGTTTACTTTTTTTGAATTTTAAGAGATCTTTCTTATACAGTATATATCGCATTGATTGGAGAGTTTATTCCAATATTGTTGGTTTGTATTATCCTCAAGTATGGTTTTGTGTGCCGTAGTGAACACCCCAATCTTAGACTTGATAGTATGTAATTCTTTACCTGCCTGTTCTATGACCAGAATCATCAGGTCCAAGCTACACTTATTCAGGATCGCTATCCAGCATCTACAAAAGTCTGCATTGTGTCTACCTATTGTAGGGCAGTTCTTTACCCGAAAGCCTCTAGGGATCATCTTAGATCTAAAGTAATCTGAAAGAGTAGTTCCATGCAGGAGATAGTCGATTTCTTTCTTCTTTAGTTTTATGAGGTTGTTATATATATCTTCTGCTGAATTCTGTTCTAAAGCTGGTTCATCAGTATTTTGAAACAGAATACCAGAGATTTGTGCCTCTGTAAATGATAAAGTTTCCCCTTTAGGCAGTTCCAAATTGATAAAGGACAAAGGGTCCGTATTACACAAGCCAGTCTCCATGTTACGTCTCCAACAGAATAAAAAAGGTTTTTATTTAGATAATTTTTTCTCTGCAGGTGATAAATTGAAGATGCCAAAAGGAAAGTGCAGCATGCTCAAAGTGTCCTGTGCCGCATGTATCACGATGAGTAAAGTGCTCTGTGCAAAAGGTGCAATAATATACTGTAAACAGTCCACTCTGATGTCCAAATAAATCCAATAAAGCGTTAATGTTATATTCCATTGCCACAACTCTCTTGGGAATGTACACTGTCAATCCCAATACTATCCAGCCACATGTAGATGGGCAGTCCGGATAAACAAAATATAATTGCCGTGGTGCCTTCCTAAATGTAACATCTATCCAGCAAACCTTCTAACAAATAGAAGCAGGCGGCACTCATCCGGACTTTGTAGAAACAAGAAGGGGTTTATTTTTCCATATAAGCCGACGTTTCAAGGCCCGTACGGCCTTGTCATCAGGGTGTGAAGAAATAAATAGTGGAACGTGCTTACCTTATATAAGATGTCTCTAATGGTAAAAAAGATGTGAGCTCGTGTCTCCGTTCACCGGGCGTCGTGGAGTTGTGACGTCATCAAACAGTGACCCGCTGCTAGGCATTCTGGGAGCGTAACCATGGACGCCATCGGCTCCTGGTTACTCTGTGTGTTAATCAACATACACAGACGCCGCGGCTGAAGGGAGAAAAATGTTAAAAAATGGCACATGAAGCTTAAACATAATATCCAATGTAGAAAGACAGAGCAAATAAGACTAAACACATCGCAAGAGACACATAGTAACTACATGTCGATTAAAGCGCTAGGGGATCACAGTACTGCCAATCATATGATGTTACCTACACAGATAAGGGCACAAGTAAAAGATTATTACCGTACTACTATCAATAATAAAGCAGACACACATCCACTATATAAACGATAATATATCCTAGTACAGTATCAGTATGTCTCTGTGGGTACATACATGTATGTGTGAATATGACAAAACACATGTATGTACCCACGTCAAGGTATACAACAATGTAGGTAACATCATATGATTGGCAGTACTGTGATCCCATTTATTATTGATAGTAGTACGGTAATAATCTTTTACTTGTGCCCTTATCTGTGTAGGTAACATCATAAGATTGGCAGTACTGTGATCCCATTTATTATTGATAGTAGTACGGTAATAATCTTTTACTTGTGCCTTTATCTGTGTAGGTAACATCATTTGATTGGCAGTACTGTGATCCCATTTATTATTGATAGTAGTACGGTAATAATCTTTTACTTGTACCCTTATCTGTGTAGGTAACATCATATGATTGGCAGTACTGTGATCCCATAGCACTTTAATCGACATATAGTTACTATGTGTCTCTTGCGATGTGTTTAGTCTTATTTGCTCTGTCTTTCTACATTGGATATTATGTTTAAGCTTCATGTGCCATTTTCTAACATTTTTCTCCCTTCAGCCGCGGCGTCTGTGTATGTTGATTAACACACAGAGTAACCAGGAGCCGATGGCGTCCATGGTTACGCTCCCAGAATGCCTAGCAGCGGGTCACTGTTTGATGACGTCACAACTCCACGACGCCCGGTGAACGGAGACACGAGCTCACATCTTTTTTACCATTAGAGGTATCTTATATAAGGTAAGCACATTCCACTATTTATTTCTTCACACCCTGATAACAAGGCCGTACGGGCCTTGAAAGGTTGGCTTATATGGAAAAATAAACCCCTTCTTGTTTCTACAAAGTCCGGATGAGTGCCGCCTGCTTCTATTTGTTAGAAGGTTTGCTGGATAGATGTTACATTTAGGAAGGCACCACGGCAATTATATTTTGTTTATCCGGAGTGCCCATCTACATGTGGCTATATATATATATATATATATATATATATAAATATATATATATATATATATATATATATTCTAAAGTAGAACTAATGTTATTTTATCAGTGTGTTCTAATATTGTTTAATATAGCTTAAAAATTATATGTATATAACTTACTTTAAACTAGTACTAACATTATTTATTTATATAATTACATATTGAATTAGGTCTCAGTATGAGGATTATACACCTCATTTACATCTAAAGGTGGTTTCTATCAAGATCCCAACCTGACAAACTTTACATGCGAGTTTCTATTTCTTGCAAAAACATTATAATAGAATGCAATATAATGTAGCTGAGATTTATATATGATTATTTTAAGCAGGTTTCTATAATTAAGGATTTAAAAATACTCAGGCGCTCTCTAACAAATCAACCAGTATTAGCTGTCATTAAATAACTATTTTTAATCAAGTGTGTTTTTTTAACTATTTTGTAATCATTTCTTAATTACTGTTTATTGATTGTTCTAAACATTTTTATTCTTAAAGAACCCCTGATGAAGTCATGATCGACGAAATGCATTGGTTGAATGTCGTCACAATTGACAAAGATTTGTTCAATAAACCTTTTCCTTATAATTGGGATAATAGGTTATATGTCAATAAGAGATTTTATGTATTTTTGAATTTTAATAGTGTTTTGAAATGATTAAAGTGGTTTGTGTGTCAACTCTCAACTTCCATTGACTCACAATATTGGTATGAATATATATATATTATATCACCAAAGGGGATTATAATTGTGAATAATATGCACTCCTCAGGTTATCATTTAATATATATATATATATATATATAATGATGTGTCCACACTCTTGTTGTGATAATACAATTTGCTGGAGTGACCAACCCATAAAGAACCGCTTTGCTTCTTGTATAATAGGGGTGCACTCACCAGTCTTCTCAAAGTATTCTTTATTTCATAGGTAAAAAATTACAGCATTAACAGGATCAATGTTCAGTCCTCTGTGTGGACCTTTGTCAAGGTAACAATACAAGTGATTTACAAACCCCTATATACCCACCAGATTAATTGCATAACCCCTCCCTTATTGGATTGATGTCCCACCTTCAGTGGGAGTCGGCCAACTAATACCATGTACAATGAGATCAATACCCATTTAGGATTCACCAAATTATAACTAACAGAGAGCCCATCAATTTACACATACACCACATACCTGGTATTCGGAATGTAACCAGTGCTGTGCAAACTTAACCCTCCAGCGCTGATGGTAATCTAATGGCTGCCACTGGTGTGCGCTCCATCGTCCCACACTTCCTTCTGTTGGAGCACAAGATAGTCTGTCACCTGGGAAACAATCCCAGCTTTCGGCAGAAATGGCAGTGTCTGGTGTCACGTGGTGGTTGCCAAGCAACCAACCTCGTGCACCTGGCTCCACATGTCCCCATTAGTGTTTATTTATTAATGTATGTAGGTTGCTATGCAACTACTCCAATTTATTAATATATAGTATATGTAACAAAAAAAAAAACTAATAACCACTGTTCGTCTGGGGGCAATGGAGGGGGAAGGACTAAATAGATCCTTATCTGACTCTATTATATTGCAGTGTAAAACACATAGCCATATCAGACTAGGAAAATGTACATGTATTAAACACTTGATATTCATATTAATACATAGAAGGAATAAAATAGTTGAATGTTTGTTCTATGTCACAGAAACCTCACAGAATCACCAAACTGACCCAAAAACTGAATGAATTGTAAAAATAAATAATAAAAAAATAAAAATAAAAAATTAAGGTTGAGAATGAAAATGTCTAGGTGATGCACCCCTAAGGTCAGTTCATATCAATCTAGGAACATTCCCAGATGTATGACCTCATTTAGGCCCTGATGATAGTATCTAATTTGTGTCCAGAGTGCCTCTTTCCGCAGTAACATCTTGGCACGATCCCCTCCTCATTTGAGGGGGGCAGCCAATAAATAATCATGCATTTCAGTGAGGATAAAGCATGATGTACCTCCTGAAGGTGTCGGGCAACCAGTTTATCAGAGGATCCAGTCGATAAGGCTGTCTATGGTTCGCCATCCTATCATGAAATTGGCGGATGGTTTACCCATGTAATATAACTAGCATGGGCATATCAGGATGTAAATCACATGGTCAGATGTACATGTTACTCGATGCCAAATCGAGATCTTATGTCCTGTACAGGGATGATAAAAGCACTGTCCAACCATTGTCCTCATGCATGTGGTGCAGTTCTCCCACCGATAACACCCCAATCTTACTGGATTCAGCCATGTTGAAGTGTCTTGTGACATATCTGGCCACATAAGAATGTCCTTGAGGTTACAACACCATTTGAAACTCATCAACGGCTTCTTAGGTAGTTGCCCCTTCAAAGTTGAATCACTAGTGACCACATGCCAGTGCTCATGTACCGCTTTATTAATGAGGGGTCTTGCAGTATTGAATGTCATAGTTATGATAAAAGGATTCACCTTCTCTATTTTTTGTGTGCTCTGGTTCCCTTCAGTAAAGATCTTCCTTGCCTTCAGTAGACACCTCTCTGTAGTTTTTAAATTGTAGCCTCTCATCAGGAATCTTTCTTGCATCTGCCTTAATTGGGAGTCAGCTGTCTCAGAATTAGAATGATTACAAAGGACACGTAAAAACTGTGAAACAGGTAAGTTTCATTTAGAAGACTCAGGTTGATTACTTTTAAAATCTAAAAAAGTATTGCGGTCTGTCGGCTTTCTGTAAAGTCTGTAACCATAATCAAAGGTGTATATGGTTACATCCAAAAAATCTATATGTCTACAATCATAAGACATAGTTAGTTTAATGGGAATATCTAGATGATTCAAGTGCTCCAACATGTCCAAAAATGCCTCCACTGAGCCACTGCAAATTAGAAAAATATCATCTATAAATCTATGATAGAAACCAATACTACCTCCAAACAGCGGGAACACGCAATTCCCTGGGGGTTTATCCAGGGTGTTATGTATTTTAGGCAATAAATACAATATGGGACATATCAGGAATTCTGTTTTCATATAACCATGGGCATTTTGATGAATCCAGTTGTTATTTAAGGCTACATCTAATATCCTTTGCAGCTCCTCCTATCTCCAGGACTTCCGGGAGCCACAGCGCGACATCACTTACCTGGAAGAAGAGTCGTCTGCCCCACATAGAGAGGAGGACCACACAGGCTGCATAGAGAACCATGCAGGCTGCAGACAGACCGGCAAGATAGCGCTGGTAATACCAAGGGGAACAGGAGGCTGTAAATACAGAGGGGAGGCAGGAGGCTGGAAATACAGAGGGGAGCAGGAGGCTTGAAAAACAGGGCAGGGGCAGGAAAGACAGTGTGCGGTAGGGGGGTCCTTGAAATTACAGAGGGGAGCAGGAGGTTTGAAAACCAGATGCTGGAGGCAGGATTCACAGAAAGGGCAAGTGGCTGGAAATACAGAGGGGAGACAGGAGGCTGGAAATACAGAGCGAAGGCAGGAGGCTGGAAATACAGAGAGGAGGCTGGTAATACAGAGAGCAGGAGGCTTGAAAAACAGGGCAGGGGCAGGAAAGACAGTGTGCCGGGGGGGGGTCTTGAAATTACAGAGGGGAGCAGGAGGCTTGAAAAACAGGTGGTGGAGGCAGGATTGACAGAGGGGGCAAGAGGCTGGAAATACAGGGGAGACAGGAGGCTGGAAAGACAGGGGAAGGCTGGGAATACAGATAGGAGGCTGGAAACACAAAGGGGAGGCAGGAGGCTGGAAATACAGGGGGGAGGCAGGAGGCTGGAAATACAGAGGGGAGGCAGGAGGCTTGAAAAATGGGGCAGAGGCTTGCAAGACAGGTGGCAGGGGCAGGAAAGACTGATGGCTGGTCTTGAAATTATAGAGGGGAGCAGGAGGCTTAAAAGACAGGTAGCAGAGGAAGGAAATACAGTGGGACAGGAAGCTCAAGTGACATGGGGCAGGAGGTGACACAGAAAGCAGGAGGCTGGAATGATATGGGGTAGGAGGCAGGAATGTCACAGTGAGCTGGATGCAAAATGGAGTAGGAGGCTGGGGGGGTCATGGGGCAGAACATGATACAGAGAGCAGGAGGCTGGAGATGACATAAGAAACTGGAAGGGACATGGGACAGGAGGTTAGGGAGACACAGAAGGTTGGTGGGAACTTGAAGCAAAAGGTAACACAGGGAGCAGGAGGCTGGAGGCGACATGGGGCATATAGCTTGAAAGACACATGGATGATTGGACATGGGGCAGGAGGCTGGAGTAACACAGGTAGGAGGCTGGAGGGGACATGAGGCACGAGTTTGGTTGAAACTCTGTTGTATGATGATTGACATTAGTTATATTCCTACACAAACAGGCATCTTCTGGTTAATGGGATTTATTACATGAATAGTGAATACTGACTGGCAAAGGAGGATCAATTTCTTCAGAGGTTCCCCATCGCAGAGAAACCACCATATAGGTAAGGTGTATTTTTATTTAGTACACACATACACACGGTGTCTCTGCCAAATACATAGTATATATGTAATATATAGTACATGTGCTGCGGTTTTGGAATTGAATTGCAGAAAGAGAGTACAATGAGCTGCAAAACAAATATGTAGAAATGCAATTCCACAGATGACATCTTTTGTTTTGCAACTCATTGCTCTGCTCTCTCTACAATTCCAAAACCCCAGCACATCTACTATGTGCAATTCTATTTGGCACAGGACTATGCAAACAGTCCAGTCACAGTGATCCTACACCTTCTCATTGCCCCCTTCCCATCCTGCCCAATGCCCCCATTCACAAAGTGTCCCCCCATCCAGCTCACCATCTCATGCCCCCCATACCAGTGTCTCCCACCCTGCCAGCCTAGTGTCTACCTCCTTGCCTAACCCAACCAGCCCACTGTCCCTCAGCAAGACCCCCCAGCCAGCCCAGTCAGTGTCCCCCCATCATTTAACCCAGTGAACCCCCTTCTTCAGCCTAGTGTTCCCTCCCTCCAGGCACCATCTTACTGCCCCATTCACATCCAGCCCAAATGCCTCCCTATATATCACCCACTGCCTCTCTGTCTCCCACTATTTCTCCCCATCACATGTCTCCTGTCACCCTCTCTCCCTGTCACCAACTGCCTCTCCCTATCATCCTCTACATTACCCACTACCTCCCCATGGCGTCACCCACTGCCTCCCTTTGACATCCATTCCCAGGTGTAACCCACTGCCTCTCCAATGAGGGCATAGCTCATGGATACAATACCTTTGAGGCCATGCCTTTTGATGCAAAGTCACTCCCACTTTTCAATGAGTGTGCACACAAAGCATTTGTACTTTGTGGCATAATGTGTAAATGGGAGGGGATTGCTACTGTGGGCATAATATGTATGGAGCATTACAACTGTGGGCATAATGTGTAAGGGGCATTACAACTGTGAGCATAATGTGTAAGGGGCATTACTACTTTGAGCATAATGTGTAAGGGGCACTACTACTGTGTGGTCATAATGTGTAAGAGGCATTACTACTGTGTGGTCATAATGTGTAAGAGGCATTACTACTGCATGGTCATAATGTGTAAGAGGCATTACTATTGCATGGTCATAATGTGTAAGAGGCATTACTACTGTGAGGTCATAATGTGTAAGAGGCACTACTACTGCATGGTCATAATGTGTAAGAGGCATTACTACTGCATGGTCATAATGTGTAAGAGGCATTACTACTGCATGGTCATAATGTGTAAGAGGCATTACTACTGCATGGTCATAATGTGTAAGAGGCATTACTACTGTGTGGTCATAATGTGTAAGAGGCATTACTACTGCATGGTCATAATGTGTAAGAGGCACTACTACTGCATGGTCATAATGTGTAAGAGGCATTACTACTGCATGGTCATAATGTGTAAGAGACATTACTACTGCATGGTCATAATGTGTAAGAAGCATTACTACTGCATGGTCATAATGTGTAAGAGGCATTACTACTGTGTGGTCATAATGTATAAGAGGCACTACTACTGCATGGTCATAATGTGTAAGAGGCATTACTACTGCATGGTCATAAATAATGTGTAAGAGGCATTACTACTGCATGGTCATAAATAATGTGTAAGAGGCATTACTACTGCATGGTCATAATGTGTAAGAGGCATTACTACTGCATGGTCATAATGTGTAAGAGGCATTACTACTGCATGGTCATAATGTGTAAGAGGAAATACTACTGCTGTGTATCGTAACATGTATAAGGGACAATACTATGTCTCGTAATGCAAATTGGGGGTACTATAGTGTGGCCATGACCTTTCCCTACAAGACCACAACCTTTTTTGAGCCGCACACCTGAGGCACGCACTGTCCCTGTTTAGACTATGGGGGAGGGGGGCACCAATGCTGTTTCTGGCACAGGGCACCAAAATATCTATTTACAGCTCTGGTCTCAGTCCTTGCACATTCAGATGCACAGCTGTGCACCATGAGGAGTTTGAAGCGACATTAGTATAAAAGTTTGCAGATGCGCCTGCGACAAAGGACGCACAGATGGACGCTGCAGCATCCCACTCAGAATCAGGCCCTATGATAAAATAAGGTGCTGTTTAATTCTTTATTTCTGCAAAGCAATATCAATATTTTATATGTGTTGGGCGATCCTGGGTGGTTGCTAATTAGACGTAGATGTAGCTTATTATAGGCGTATTATTGGAAGGTTGTGAGTGTTTGCTGAAAGTAGTTGCATACACATTCAGGCTATACAGATGGATGAAATGCAACTTGTATATTGCTGGTGCAACTGATGCTGGCATCTAAAGGTGCACCAAGCGGTATTGCGGCATCTATACATGCTAAACTTAGGCGTCTCAGTCCTTGCACATTCCGACACAGCTGTGCACCATGCAAGGGGTTAGAAGTAACTGTGACTGCATCCAATTTAGAATCAGGCCTTAGAAGGAGGGAGTATCCCATTCCATCAACAGACCCCGCCCTTTCAACAGAGCCCGCCCCCATTAGGACTGCTTTCAAAAATTTCCCGGGCTGGTTTACCATCCCAATCCGCCCCTGGGCCTTCTGTTGTGTTTTTAAAGAGTCATGTATACTTTGATCATGTACCGTAATCTGGTGAAGGTTTTAATACTGGGGTTTTGTGAGGGTGGATCAAATGAGCTCTTGTTTTTATATGTATTGATTTTTATTTTCGTCTACTGAAAACATGAATTCATCATGGTAGGTAGTGGGTACAAAAAAAAGCCCCTTGGATAGAAGACACATCTCTGTATCACTGAAAGTGTGTGTTGACAGATTAATTACCGATTCTTCTGTGATTTGGTTTGTTTTCTCCCTCCTCTTGAATTTGCCCCACCTCAAGTGGGGCTGTCTGCATTTAAAGTAGGGATGAGCGGGTTTGGATTTCCAAAATCCGATCCACCCCGAGCACCACGATCTGAGCCAGGATCCGAGACAGGCTCAGGTTTTCCCGCCTCCCTCGGATCTGAAAACAAGGCAAAACTTCATCCTGCTGTCGGATTCTTGCGGGTTTTGGATTCTATAAAAGGTCCCGCGATTGCCGCCATTTTTCATTCTAGCTGTGGAGTGTGCACAGGGAGGGGGCTGGGATTTGTGTCTTGGTTGCTGCTGACTGACACTGACCATAGGGGCTGGCTGGCTACTGTTGTCCAGTGCTGTGCTGCTGTCTGTCAAGGGCTGCTGCCCTGAAAAAAAAACACCTGTCATTGTCATCGGTGTAGCTGTCACTGTCACTGTCATAAAATAACACAGCTGTCACTGTCATCAGCGTAGCTGTCGTTGTCACTGTCATAATAAAAATGCCTGTCACTGTGATCGATGTAGCTGTTACTGTCATCAGGGTAGCTGTCACTGTCATCAGCATAGCTGTCGCTGTCACTTTCATAAAAAACACCTGTCACTGTCATCGGTGTAGCTGTCACTGTCACTTTCATCAGCGTAGTTGTTGCCATCACTGTCATTGGCGTAGCTGTTGCTGTCACTGTCATAAAAGAATACCTGTCACTGTCATTGGTGTAGCTGTCGCTGTCACTGTTACTATCATCAGCGTAGCTGTCACTGTCATTGGCATAGCTGTCGCTGTGACAGTGATCACTGTCATCGGTGTAGCTGTCACAGTCACTGTCATTGGTGTAGCTGTTGCTGTCATAAAAAAAACACCTATCACTGTCATCAGTGTAGCTGTCACTGTCGCTGTTGCTGTCACTATCATCAGCGTAGCTGTCACTGTCATTGGCATAGCTGTCGTTGTGACAGTGAAAAAAAAATACCTGTCACTGTCATCGGTGTAGCTTTCACAGTCACTGTCATTGGTGTAGCTGTCACTGTCATCAACATAGCTGTCATAAAAAAACACCTGTCACTGTCATTGGTGTGGGTGTCACTGTCATAAAAAACACCTGTCACTGTCATCATTGTTGCTGTCACTGTCAAAAAAAACACCTGTCACTGTCATAAAAAGACACCAATCACTGTCATTGGTGTAGCTGTCACAGTCATAAAAAGACACCTGTCACTGTCATCGATCGGTGTAGCTGTCACTGTTTCTGTCATTAAAAAAATGCCTGTCACAGTCATTGGTGTAGCTGTCACTGTCATAAAAAAACACCTGTCACTGTCATTGGTGTGGGTGTCACTGTCATAAAAAACACCTGTCACTGTCATCATTGTTGCTGTCACTGTCAAAAAAAACACCTGTCACTGTCATAAAAAGACACCAATCACTGTCATTGGTGTAGCTGTCACAGTCATAAAAAGACACCTGTCACTGTCATCGATCGGTGTAGCTGTCACTGTTTCTGTCATTAAAAAAATGCCTGTCACAGTCATTGGTGTAGCTGTCACTGTCATAAAAAAACACCTGTCACTGTCATTGGTGTACCTGTCACTGTCACTAGTGTCGCTGTCACTGTCATAAAAAAACCTGTCACTGTCATCAGTTGTAGCTGTCCCTGTCATCGGTGAAGCTCTCGCTGTCACTGTAATCAGCATAGCTGTCACCGTCACTGTCATCAGCGTAAGTGTCGCTGTCATAAAAAAACACCTGTCACTGTCATCGGTGTAGCTGTCACTGTCACTTTCATCAGCGTAGTTGTTGCCATCACTGTCATTGGCGTAGCTGTTGCTGTCACTGTCATAAAAGAATACCTGTCACTGTTATTGGTGTAGCTGTCGCTGTCACTGTTACTATCATCAGCGTAGCTGTCACTGTCATTGGCATAGCTGTCGCTGTGACAGTGATCACTGTCATCGGTGTAGCTGTCACAGTCACTGTCATTGGTGTAGCTGTTGCTGTCATAAAAAAAACACCTATCACTGTCATCAGTGTAGCTGTCACTGTCGCTGTTGCTGTCACTATCATCAGCGTTGCTGTCACTGTCATTGGCATAGCTGTCGTTGTGACAGTGAAAAAAAAATACCTGTCACTGTCATCGGTGTAGCTTTCACAGTCACTGTCATTGGTGTAGCTGTCACTGTCATCAACATAGCTGTCATAAAAAAACACCTGTCACTGTCATTGGTGTGGGTGTCACTGTCATAAAAAACACCTGTCACTGTCATCATTGTTGCTGTCACTGTAAAAAAAAACACCTGTCACTGTCATAAAAAGACACCAATCACTGTCATTGGTGTAGCTGTCACAGTCATAAAAAGACACCTGTCACTGTCATCGATCGGTGTAGCTGTCACTGTTTCTGTCATTAAAAAAATGCATGTCACAGTCATTGGTGTAGCTGTCACTGTCATAAAAAAACACCTGTCACTGTCATTGGTGTACCTGTCACTGTCACTAGTGTCGCTGTCACTGTCATAAAAAAACCTGTCACTGTCATCGGTTGTAGCTGTCCCTGTCATCGGTGAAGCTCTCGCTGTCACTGTAATCAGCATAGCTGTCACCGTCACTGTCATCAGCGTAAGTGTCGCTGTCATAAAAAAACACCTGTCACTGTCATTGGTGTTGCTGTCACTGTCATAAAAAAAATACCTGTCACTGTCATCAGCGTAAGTGTTGCTGTCATAAAAAAACACCTGTCACTGTTATCGGTGTAGCTGCCACTGTCACTGTAAAAAAAACACTTGTCACTGTCATCAATGTAGCTGTCACTGTCATAAAAAACACCTGTCACTGTCATTGATGTAGCTGTCGCTGTCACTGTCATAAAAAAACACCTGTCACTGTCATCGGTGTAAATGTCACTGTCATCAGCATAGCTATCACTGTCACTGTCATCAGCGTAGCTGTCACTGTCATAAAAAAACACCTGTGACTGGTGTTACTGTCACTGTCATAAAAAAACACCTGTCACTGGTGTTACTGTCACTGTCATAAAAAAACACCTGTCACAGTCATCAGTGTAGCTGTCGCTGTCATAAAAAAAACACCTGTAACTGTCATCGGTGCAGCTGTCACTGTCACCGACACAGCTGCGCAGGGGTCCTGTGCTGCTGTCTGTCAAGGAGGGCTGCTGCCCCGAAAAAAAAAATATTTTTACAGGGGTGATTAACTCCATTAAAATAATGGAAGACAAAAAATTGAAGGTTAAAATAGGGAAAGATCAAGAACCACTTCCTCCTAGTGCTGAAGCTGCTGCCAGTAGTCATGACATAGACGATAAAATGCCATCAACGTCGTCTGCCAAGGCCGATGCCCAATGTCATAGTAGAGGGCATATAAAATCCCAAATGACAAAGTTCAGGAAATGACCTTATAAAAACATTTAAATCATCTGAGGAGAAATTTAAACTTGCCAATATGCCATTTATGACACTGAGTGGCAAGGAACGGCTAAGGTCCTTCCCTGTGTTCATGACTACTGGTTCAGCTTCACATGATGATGGAAGTCCGCCTCCTCCCAGAAAAATGAAAAGAGTTAAGCTGGCAAAAGCATAGCAAAGAACTGTGCATTCTTCTAAGAAGATAACACAAATCCCCAAGGAGAGTCCAAATGTGGTGGCGGTTGCGATGCCTGACCTTCCCAACGCTGGATGGGAAAAGGTGGCTGTTGAAGTACAACAGGATGAGGATATTGGTGTAACTGGCTCTGAGGAGGCAGTTGACAAGGAGGATTCTGATGGTGATGTGGTTTGTTTAAATCTGGCACCGGGGAGACAGTTGTAGTCTGTGGGATGAAAAAGCCCATCACGGTCATGCCTGGGCAGAAGACCAAACATTTCACCTCTTTGGTCTGCAAATCTTTCTATCCAAATCTGGACAACAACTGTCTTGCCATATGTACCATATGTAAAGGTGGAATAGGTAGGGGTAGGGACGTTAACCACCTAGGAACATCCTCACTTATACATCACCTGCAGCGCGTTCATAAAAAGTTACTGTCAAGTTCAGAAACTGTGGCTAAGACAGTAGGCAGTCCATGGACACCTAAATCCCTTTGTCTTGTTGTATCTAAGTGCCTGCAAGCCACACCGTCAACTCCCTCCTCGTCAATTTCCTCCTCAGTCAGGATCGGAAGTAGTCCTGCAGGCCATGTCACTGGCATGGATGACTCTCCTATCTGGGGTTCCTCCGGAGGATCCTGCATTGCTTCACCTACTGCTACCGCTGCTGCTGCTGGGAGTCGTTCATCATCCAAGAGAGGACGTTGGAACACTACTACTTCTTTTACTAAGCAATTAACCCTCCAACAGTCATTAGTGAGGAGGATGAAGTACGACAGCAGTCATCCTGTTGCAAAGGGGTAACTGACAGCTATGTTGGTGCTAGACGTGTGTCCGGTATCCGCCATTAGTGCAGTTGGATTTAGACAAATTGATGGAGGTAGTGTGTCCCTGGTACCAAATCCCATCTAGGTTCCACTTCACTAGGCAGGCAATACAGAGAGTGTACAGAGACGTCAGAAAAAGTGTCCTCAGTGTCCTGAAAAATGCGGTTGTACCCAATGTTCACTTAACCATGGACATGTGGACAATTGGAACAGGGCAGACTAAGGACTATATGACACTGACAGCCCACTGGGTAGATGTATTGCCTTACGCAGCAACAACAACAGCGTCACCAGTAGCAGCATCTCAGAAACACCAGCTTGTTCCAAGGCAGGTTACACTCTGTATCACTAGTTTCAGTAAGAGGCACACCACTGACAACCTTTTAGAGAAACTGTGGGGAATCATCACCAAATTGCTTACCCCACTTAGAATCTCCTGGGGATTTGTGATATCTGACATTGTGCTGACATTACATCTAGGCAAATTCCAGCACATCCCATGTTTTGCTCACACAATAAATTTGGTGGTGCAGCATTTTCTGTAAAATGACAGGGGCGTGCAGGAGGCTTTTTGGGTGGCCCGAAAAATTTCTGGACACTTTTGCCATTCGGCAATGGAGTGACGAAGAGTGGAGTGCCAGCAAACACTCTTGAACCTGCCCTGCCATCACCTGAAGCAAGAGGTTGTGACACAGTGGAGCTCAACCCTCTATATGCTTCAGAGGATGGAGGAGCAGCAAAAGGCCATTCAAGCCTATACATCCACCTATGACATACAGAAAGGAAGGGGTATGCACCTGACTCAAGCACAATGGAGAATGATTTCTGTGTTGTGCAATGTTCTCCAGCCCTTCGAACTTGCCACTCGTGAAGTCAGTTCAGACTCTGCCAGCTTGAGTCCCCTCATCAGGCTTTTGCAGAAGCAGTTGGAGAAAGTGAAGGAGGAGCTAAGATGGAGCGATTCCGCTCGGTATGTGGGACTTGTGGATGAAGCCCTTCATTCTCTTTGCCAGGATTCGAGGGTGGTCAATCTGTTGAAATCAGACCACTATATTTTGGCCACTGTGCTCGATCCTAGATTTGAAAGCATATGTGGTGTCTCTCTTTCCAGCGGACACAAGCCTGCAGAGGTGCAAAGACCTGCTGGTGAAAACACTGTCAGCTGAAGCAGAACATGACACGTCAACAGCTCCTTCTTCATTTTCTCCTGCAACTGGGGCTGCCAGGAAACAACTTGGGTATCCTAACCAACCCGCTGGCGGTGATGCAGGGCAGGCAGGACCCAGTTTGGACATCTGGTCCAGACTGAAGGACCTGCCAACAATTTCTGACTTGTCTACTGTCACTGCATATGATACTGTCACCATTGACAGAATATTGGAGGATTACATCGGTGACAGCATCCAAGTAGGCATGTGAGATAGTCCGTACCTGTACTGGCAGGAAAAAGAGGCAATTTGGAGGTCCCTGTACAAACTGGCTCTAATTTACCTAAGTTGCCCCCCTCCATTGTGTACTCCAAAAGAGTGTTTAGTGCAGCCGGGAACCTTGTCAGCGCAAGGCGTAGGAGGTTGCTTCCACAAAATGTGGTGAAGATGATGTTCATCAAAATTAATTATCAATTCTTCCAGGAAGACCAGCCTCCAGAAAGTACAGAGGGACCTGTGGTGATGGTTTCCAGCGGGGACAAATTAATACTCTGTGTGGATGAGGACAACACTGAAGAGGGTGAGGAATCTGTGGATGAGGAGGATGAGGATGACATCTTGCTTCTGTAGAGCCAGTTTGTGTAGGGACAGATTAATTGTCAGCTTGTTTTGTGGGGGCCCAAATGAACCAGTCATTTCAGTCTTGTGGCAGACCCTGGCGCTCAAATGATTGGTTTGTTAAAATGTGCATGTCCTGTTTATTCAACATAAGGGTGGGTGGGTGGGCCCAAGGACAATTCCATCTTGCATCTCTTTTTTTTTATTTGCAGTATGTACTCTTTGGGGCCTAGTTTATCAAACTGCCATCCTGTCTGCCACTGCAGAGCCACTCCTAGATGGGCAACGTGTTTGTGCTGCCCACTTGTGTCACTAGTGTAAGAACAAAAAAAAATTCTGTGAATGTAGCTGTTTTTATGCTTTTTAAAAAAAAAAAAATACAGATACTAAACACAAAAACCAGAACCCAAAACACGGAAGGGTGGTTTTGGCAAAACATATCCAGATCCAAAACACGAAGAAAGATCCAGATCCAAAACCAAAACACAAAAAGTGGCCGGTGCACACCCCTAGTAAAAGGTTATCATCCTGGGAGTGTATGCATGTGGTAGTGGGGGTTTTGTGCTTACTTGTGTGTCCGAGGAGTCACTATCTGAAGATGTATAGCTGTCTAATTGAGATTGAGTATTTCTGAGTCTAATGTTCCTAAATCTATAGGTCACATTGTCACTTCCAGTTAACCAGCAGTATACCTGATGCTCATGGTAATCGCGGTTCACCTTTTCAAGTTTTGCTCTTTTGAATGTTATTGGATCTTTCTGGTAATGTTCTATATGTAGCTTTAGTTTCTTTTACCACTGTTCTGTGTAGTGAACTGACAACCTTAGGTTTAAATGTGGAGATTTCAGTCCTGATTTTTTTTAAGATCTACACCAACCTCCTCTATTATCAATAACAGTAAATCAAATAAGCACTTGTTTAAGACAGAACACCATTTGTTACAAAAAACTGGACTACTCCTCCCAATCGTGGGGATATTTTTTAGCCTAAAACCACGTGGTATCTGTTTTTTCCGATAGTCAGATAAAACTGGCCGTGGAGTAATAAATCAATTTCTCTTTTTTCTAAATGTAGCAGCTAATTATAGAGATCAAGGGCACTTTCAGCAGGTAATTGACCAAAATCATTGGTCTCAAATAGAACTTCCTCATCTGTTAGGACCAGCCGGTCATGTTCAGCATTAAATAACAATTCTGCTGTCACCAACCCGTCCATTAATATTAGTACAAATCACAGATGTTTATAATTAGAACCGATACACTACTGATTTAGGAAAACACAAAATAAATAAAAAATAAAAAATATATACATAAGAGAAAAATGAGAAAAGATAAAATCAGCAAAAATTAAATAAAAAGAATTAATAAAAAAAAAGACCTAAAATTTTTTTTTAATCTATCCAAAGAGAACATCAGCCCACGTATCACTTGCAGGAAACAATTCTTAACTCTTAACTTATTCCTTGGTTCAAGTATCAATAGGTTTCAATCATCTGGGGGATATGGGTGCAGGATAAAAAAAGACTTGTATAATAAAGATGTGTCCACACTCTCGTTGTGATAATACAATTTGCTGGAGTTACCAACCCATAAAGAACCACTTAGGTCCTTGTGTGCAAAGAAGAAAAATATGGGTGCACTCACCAGTCTTCTCAAAAGTATTCTTTATTCCATAGGTAAAAAATTGCAGCATTAACAGGATCAATGTTTCGGTCCTGTGCGTGGACCTTTGTCAAGATAACAATTTGAGTCGGGGATAGTGACTGTGAGAAAATCTCTTCTGAATTCACATGTGGGACCACCACCAATTGAATTTTGATGGAACTGCTTGAATTGACTTTCACCTGTAACTATTTTAGATATGGAGACCAATACTACCTCCAGACGGCTGGAACTGCGATGGGCAGTAACATACCACCAGCGTATGCTAACATCTACATGGATGCCTTTAAGAGGCATTGCATGTTCCCGCTGTTTGGAGGTAGCATTGGTTTCTATTGCAGATTTATAGACAATATTCTTCTAATTTGGAGTGGCTCAGAGGAGGCACTTTTGGACATGTTGGAGCACGTGAATCATCTAGATTCTCCCATTAAACTAACTATGTCTTTATGATTGTAGACAGATAGATTTTTTGGATGTGACCATATACACCACTGATTTGGGCTATGGTTACAGACTTTACAGAAAGCTGACTGACTGCAATACTTTTTTAGATTTTAAAAGTTATCACCCTGAGTCTTTGAAATGAAACTTACCTGTTTCACAGTTTTTACGTGCCCTTCATAATAATTCTGATTCTGAGACAGCTGACTCCCAATTAAGGGAGATGCAGGAAAGATTCCTGATGCGAGGCTACAATTTAAAAACTAGAGAGGTGTCTGCTAAAGGCAAGGAAGATATTTACTGAAGGGAACAAGAGCACACATAAAATAGAGATGGTGCATCCTTTTTTTATAACTATGACACTCGATACTGCAGGATCACTCATTAGTAAAGCAGTACATGAGCACTGGCATGTGGTCACTAGTGATCCAACTTTGAAGGGGTGACTACTTGAGAAGCCACTGATGAGTTTTAAATGGGGATGTAACCTCAAGGACATTCTTATGAGGCCAGTTATGGCTATGCCACAGGAGACTTCAACGTGGCTGAATCCAGTAAGATCAAGGTGTTATCAGTGTGTGAACTGCACCACATGCAGGAGCATGATGGTTGGACAGTTCTTCCATCATCCCCATACAGGACGTATGATCTCGATATGTCATCGAGTTATATGTACATCTGACCATGTGATTTACATCCTGATATGCCCATGCTTGTTATATTACATGGGCAAGACCATCCACCCATTTCGTGAGAGGATGGCAAACCATAGATCCTCGATCAGGACCGCCTTATCGACTGGATCCTCTTATAAACCGGTTGCCCAACACTTTCAGGAGATACATCATGCTTTATCCTCACTGAAATGCATGATTATTGATTGGCTGTCCCCCTTCAAACAAGGAGGGATTGTACCAAGATATTATTGTGGAAAGAGGCAGTCTGGACACACAAATTGGATACCATCTATCCTCAGGGCCTAAATGAGGCGACACATCTGGGAATGTTCTTAGATTGATATGAGCTGACGTTAGGGGTGCATCACCTAGACATTTTGATTCTCAACCCTAATTTTTTTTTATTATTATTTATTTTTACTTTTCATTAATTTTTTTGGGTCAGTTTGGTGATTCTGTGAAGTTTCTGTGACAAAGAACAAACATTCAATTATGTCATTCCTTTTATGTATTAATATGGATATCAAATGCAGGTACATTTTTCCTAGTCTGATATGGCCAGTGTCGGACTGGGACATGAAGGGCCCACCGGGAGAATGAAGTGATAGGGGCCCATAATTAGGGGTGTGACCAGCCTCTAAAGGGGGTGTGGCCAGCCTCCACAGAGGCTTGGCTAACCATTAGAGAGTGCATGGACTGGGCTCCTTAAAATTGTATATATAGTGCATACTGCTAGTGCATGCATGATAATGTACCATATTAATAACAGGAATGCATTTTAGAAAATACACAGGCAGTGGGGCCCACCGGGGGATTTCCCTGTACCCATGTGGGCCAGTCCAACCCTGGATATGGCTATGTGTTTTACACTGCATTATAATAGAGTCAAACAAGGATCCACTCAGTCCTTCAGTCTCCATTACCCCCATATGAACAATGGTTATTAATTTTTTTGTTACATATACAATATATTAATCAATTGGAGTGGTTGCATAGCAACCTGCATACATGAATAAATAATCACTGAAGGGAACATGTGGTGCTGGCTGCATGATACCAGACACTGCCATTTCTGCCAGAAGTTGGGATTGTTTCCCAGGTGACAGACTAGCGTGTGCGCCAACAGAAGGAAGTGTGAGATGATGGAGCGCACTCCAGCGGCAGCCATTAGATTACCATCAGCGCTGGAGGATTACGTTTGCACAGCACTGGTTACATTCAGAATACCAGGTATGGGGTGTTTGTGTATATTGATTGGCTCCCTGTTAGTTATAATTTGGTGAATCCTATATGGGTATTGATCTCATTGTACATGGTATTAGTTGGCTGACTCCCACTGAAGGTGGGACATTAATCTTTTAAGGGACGGGTTATGCAACTAGTCTGGTGGGTATATAGGGGGTTGTAAATCACTTGTATTGTTATCTTGACAAAGGTCCATGCATAGGACCGAAACGTTGATCCTGTTAATGCTGTAATTTTTTACCTATGAAATAAAGAAGACTTTTTGAGAAGACGGGTGAGTGCACCCCTATTTTTCTTCTATATGTATATTTTTCTTCTATATGTATGTATGTATGTGTATATATATATATATAATATTTATATACACACATGAGGGCTGTTTGAAAAGTAATGAGACTGCCTCTGTTTTTCTGTCCCATAGGTAGACATGTCAATGCTATGCTGGTTATTGTGAAGCTCATACATTGATATGTCTGAACCTCTGAACCAGTGGTTGGACTGCCATAGTCTTCTTTGTTTGGTCACAGTGAGTGGAAGATCTTCGCATGTTTCACCTAGGGCCCCCATGTTTTGGATCTGTATTTCCTTTGGTTTTGGATCTGGATTGGTTTTGCCAAAATTGCCCTTTTGTGTTTTGTTGTTTTGGTTTTGGGTCTGTATTTTTTCTAAAAAAAATCATAAAAACAGTTAAAATCACATAATTTGGGCCTGTTTTTGTTCCTACAGTACTATTAACCTCAATAACATATATTTCCACTCATGTCCAGTCAATTTTGACCAGCTCACAGCTCACAATATTGTTTCATCCAGTTTAGGCCCAGAATTTACACCAATCTAGCTAAGCGGCAGCAGTGGGTGGCACAAACATGTGGCAGTTCAACTTCTAACATGGCACATTAGGAAACAATTTTTTTATTATTCAAGAGGCCTGAGGGAGTTGGAGTATGTATGTAGTTGGAGGCAGGTACAGGAAGGGTTGATTGGTAGTAAATTTAATTTCATTTTTTGAGTAAATTTGTGAGGGAGAAGGGGAGGCATTTACAAAAAAATATTTTACTCATTCACATCAGTCCTTGCCCTGGAAGAATCCTTGAGCACCATCATGCCAGAAGGGCACCAGGAAGACTTCTAGTAGTACATTCCAAAATAATTGACTGTTAAATAATCCTTTGCAAAGATTCCACTTGAAAAGCATTTCCCAACCTGTACAGGGACATAAAAAAAGCATAGTTAATGGCCTCCAAACTGCGGTTGTACCCACTGTCCACCAGCACAGATATGTAAACATGCAGAATAGAGCAAGTGAAAGATTTCAGATTTAAGGTCTTTCTTAAGAATCCTGCACATGCTTCTACTGCTAGGAGTGTATTTTCATCCCAGAAGGGGACCAGGAAGAGTGCTTTCCAAAACAATTGACTGTTAAATAATTATTTTCAAGGATTCCACATGAAACTTTTTCCAAACCTGTATAGGGACATTAAAAAAAACATAGTAACTTAATGGCCTTCAAGCTGCCATTGTACCCACTGTCCACTTAACCAGCACAGATATGAGGACAAGCGGAACAGAGAAAATGCAAGATTTCAGATTTCAGATTTAAGTCTTACGTTGTGCCTTTCTTGAGAATCCCTGAGCACCATGCATGCTGCTCGGAGTGTATTTTCATCCCAAAAGGGATGAAGATGATGTTTCTTCTTTCCAACGGACACAGATCTGAAGAGCTCAAGTGGCACGTGATGCTGCAATGGCTTCTCCTTCAGTTTCTCAAGCAAGTGCATCTGCTAAGAAAAAACAAAACTTTCAAAACACCCACTGGTGATGCAGTTGAGTCAACACAACCAAGTTTTGACATCTGGTTGGGTCAGAATTGCCTACAATTAATGACACCTCTACCGTGGTTCCATCTGGTACAGTCACCATTCAAAGAATGGTTGCAGACTATTTAAAACTTTTGAATGATAGCATCCAAATAGGCATGTCAGACAGCCCATTTGACTCCTGGCAGTAAAAAAGGTCATTTGGAGGCCCTTGCGCAAACTGGCTTTGTTTTACTTGAACTGCCCACACTCCAGTGTGTACTCAGAAAGAGTTTTCAGCACAGCCAGGAACCTTGTCAGTGATCGACCTATGAGACTACTTCCCCAAAATGTGGAAAAGATGATGTCAATAAAAATTAACTACAACTTCTACGAAAAAGACCTTTACCGTCAATTCCATGCAAAAATTACAGAGGCATCTGTAATGGTGGATTCCAGCAGGAACAAATTAATATTGTGTGAAGAAGATGATGTATACATCACCCGAGATTCTACCAGCACCCAAGCCTATATCATCATCCCACCCTGTGTTGTGTATAAATTACAGCTGCACTCCCTGTTAGATTGGGGATTCATTGTCCACTTTAGTGGATGTGAGCTCCATTAAAGTCCATATCACCACACCCCCTACACATCTTCTGACCTGGGCTATAGGAGGAGCAGCTGCACTCTGGAATATGGTTGCAGGGAGCTGCCCCTCTGACTCACTGAAATTCAGGTAGAGGGGCTATGGGTAGGGAGCAGGGACACTAGTTTTAACTGCTTTATTAAATTTTTTAAACCATATCCTCTATTTTCAACTTTTGAAAACATGTTTATGTGAGACGTTTTTGATGTCGTTATGTTTATTATATAATGCATGTTATTTAGCATTTTGTTGTTGTCTTGTAGTCGGCGTGTAGACTAATCATTTATTCATGATTGAGGAAAGAAGTGAAAAGTTGCATTTTTTTTATTGCTAACTTTGTATTATTAAATTGTAAAATTGTGACGTTTGCACTTACAGTGTCACAAGATTTTTTTCTGAATAAGAAAAAAATAACACAGTGTGCTACCACTTACAGTGTGACAATTTGTTTTATGAATACAGGGCCTGATTCAGAGCCAGACGCTCTGACAGAGCGCTCGCTCTGAATCAGGGCTGTCCTTCTTGTTTTTCCTCCTGGCCGCTCGCATAGCTGTTGCTCTGAATCAGGTCTCATCCATTCAGAAAAAATAAATAAGAAAGACATCCATTAGTGTATAATAGATACATTCATTAAATATATGTATAAACACATTTTATAAAAATAAAAATGTAAAACTATACCATATTATAAAATATTATAAAAAATCATATGTTACATTACTGTGATAGTACAAATGGGGTATATTTGACCATATTATATGAATATACAAAAATACTAAAATATTAAAATTCAATCAATAAAAAAAATATATATATAATATTCCCTTTTAAAATAGGAAGAACCATCTATAGAAGATCTGATAAATATACACACAATGTAATAAATATAAAGAAATACTATCCAACATTAAAACCTGGAGTACTTATATGAACCATTTTGATTCAAAATCCATATTAAGGCCTCTCGGTGTCAAGGTTCTTATTTAAAAAATGGTCCTCATTTCTAATTTTGCTAAAGCAGTTTCCATATCATTAGTTCTCCAGTTCTTTTTACAGATTTTAATACCGCAAAAACTTTTCAATTTTCTTATATCACATCTGTGTTTCTCTTTAAAATGTAGGGAAACACTATGTTTCTCATAGCCTTGATGTTTCTTATGTGCTCAGATGTACATTCCTTTAACATTCTACCTGTCCTACCAGCATATTGATACCCGCACTCACATTCCAAAAGATATATTAAATTTTTACTGCCACATGTAATAAAATCTTTTATCGGATAAGACTTAGATGTTACATTTGATTTATATTCAGTTATTTTATTTTCTGTTTTACAATTTTTGCACATATTGCATATGCCACACCTAAAAAAACCTTTTGAATTAATGTGGGTAAGTCTTTTATCAACAGGTAGAGCACTCTTAACTAATACATTGTTTAAATTCTGCGCCTTCTTATATACAATATGGGGTTTCTCTCTAAGATGATTTTTGAGAATGGGGTCTTTTCTTAGCACATTCCAATATTTTTTAATTATGTTTTCTAATTGTCTATGTTGTGAGGTATATTTAGTTATAAATAATACCTAATTTTCTATTTTTGACGTTATCTTCTCTTTCTTTTTTAGTATTACATCTCGTTCTTTATTTCGATTCCGTTCCTTAGCTGTTAGAACAGTATTCTTCTCATACCCTTTACTAAGAAACTGTTCTTCCATGATTAGTGCTTGATCATCATATACATCCAACTTAGAACAGTTCCTTCTTAATTTCTGAATTTGACTGTATGGCACACTTTTTATCCAATTACTATGATGATTACTGTCCTGATTGATGTACAAGTTACAATCCGTTGGTTTTATAAAGTTTTTTGTAAGGAGCTCTTCATTCTCTATATATATAGTTAGGTCCAAAAATTCACTTCTTTCTGGCTTTTTTGAAAAGATAACTCTATATTTCTCTGATTTGAGTTTAAGTAGATGCAAAATTCATCCAATGAAGCATCATCTCCTTCCCATATAAACAGAACATCATCTATATATCTTATCCACAACACTAGGTTGGCACCCCATTCATGGCATCTCCAGACTTGTTGATCTTCCCACTGGGCCATGAAGAGGTTAGCATACCCTGGCGCCAACCAAGTGCCCATGGCTGTACCGTATAACTGTAGATAGAAATCTCCTTCATACCAGAAAAAAATATTCTTAAGTATGAATACTACACCTTTCAGAATGAACTCCTTTTCTTGATCTTTAGTCATATATTTATCCAAATGATATGCTAAAGATTCCAAACCTAACTGATGTTGGATAATAGTGTACAGAGATTTAACATCTGCTGTTATTAAATGCATACCTGTTTGACATTTGAAATCTTTAAATCTATTAATAATGGATATAGTATCTTTCATATAAGACTTGGTCTCAATAACCAAAGGTTGGATTTTATGATCCAAGAAACATGAAAGATTCAATGTTATTGAATTAATCCCAGCCACTATGGGGTGACAAGGAGGATGTTCTGTACATTTATGGACTTTTGGTATTATATAAAGTACCGGGATAGAGGGTTTGTCCACCAGCATATATCTATTTTCTTCTTCTGAATGGATATTCCATGTTGTATTCAAATTAATTAATACTTCCATCTTCTTCTGTATAGTACCAGAAGGGTCACCTTTAAGTTTTTTATATGTTTTCTTATCTGCTAATTTTTTTAATATTTCTGCATGATATTCATCTTTGTTTAGGACCACCACCCCACCGCCCTTATCGGCTGGTTTTATCACTATTTGATCATTGTTCTTCAACCTTTTTATTGCCTTTCTTTGTTCTCCTGTAAGATTTGTTTTTTTAGGGATTTTAAATGTATTGTTTTCTAGATCTTCCCTTACTAACCTTTCAAAGAAACATCCTCTTTTGTGTTTAGGAAAGAAGGTCGATCTTTTTTTGAAGATATTCACATTTGTGTTTGGAATGTCAGTTTCCTTATTTTCATAAAAAAGTCTCTTTAATGATAGTTTCCTTATAAAATGTTGTAAATCAATGAAAACCTCAAATTCATCTATCCTATTTGAGGGTGCAAACTTTAAACCTTTATCTGAAACCTCTTGCTCTTCTTTTGTTAAAACATATTTGCTCAAATTATACACCTTAGTTTTTCCCAACTCCTTTCTCTCTTCTAAGCCTTCTTCCTGATTTATCCTCATATTCTTTTTATTTCATTTAAGTCTATTCTTTTTTGATAATTTAAAATTCTGTTTTCGTATTTTTCATATTACTCAAGACTTGTAAAAGGATCTATTAAAGTTTTCATTACTGAAATCTCTTGATCTAATTCCTTAAGTGTTTTTGTTTTTTCTCTAATAATGTGTTCCATTAGAGAAAAAGAACATATGTCTAGGATTTTATACCATTCTTTATTAAAAGCATCTGATTCAATATTAAAAGATGGAATTTTATTTAACCTTAGGCCTCTAGGAATGATTCTTTCTTTCATTTATCTTTCCAGGGCTACAATCTCCCACCATATATTGCCTTCCTTAATTAAAAGTTTCTCTATTTTATGCATAGCGCTTTCTAAATCATCATCACCTAGACAAACACAATCTTCCTCTTTTTCAAACAAATTATCTATGGGTTAATCATATGGTCTGAAATACCCCAGCTGTTTGAATTATATTCATTTACGCGGCTCCATGATCTGGCTGTTTTGATTGGTCAGAATATCCACGTGACCAAAGATACCGGAGGATAAAAAACTGGCTTCTCAGTAGATGCGGCATGTCTTGAAAAAGGAGGAAGCAAGCTCCAAAACGCGTTGACAGTGTGACCGCTACAGTGAGAACACCATCCGGAGGAAGCAAGCTGCCTTATATTTTCCATCACATCCCCAGTCTGCAGCATGGATGTTAACAAGTGCGGCTTTACCTTTTTACCGAAGTGGTGAATATCCACTGACTTTTAGCACATAATAGCAGAGTTATCTGAATTCTTTTTGTGTTTTTTGTATTTTTTTGCGGACTATATCCATTAAATTGATGTATTTTGAATAAAGTAGCATGTTGATTTATATACCTGGTGTTGATACCATTCAAGACCGGGATTCCAACTGCTACATTCCAAGGTTTAGAATTCAAAGAAAACCTGATGTGAACTCAAGACAGAATTAGAAAGTAAGTTTCTGTCTATTAGAACAGTATCTATTTTCTACACTATGTTGTATCCAGTTTTAATAACATAAAATAAACTTTTTGGGACAAGCGAGATAGAAATAGAATGTAAGTTTTGTCACAACGGGGGATTGTTGTGATATTTTTATTGTCCTGTTTATAGAGTATTGGGTGTACTCATTTTTGGAATTGTACTGCACCTGGTCCATGTTTATAGAGATGCGGAGTTTAACAGTTTGATCTTGACAATATGTTGAAGGTTTTTATTTTCCATAAACAATAGTCCATAAATCCTCCAGAAAATTATTTTGCAAACGAAGTCTAATTTATGGTCACAGATTTTTTCATAAAAATGCTCATTAATCCCCTGATAAAATACTCCAAATGGATAAAAAATATAGTTCATCAAGAAAGGCAGTTACCAGACTCCCAGGAGGGAGATGTAGATGGAACATCAGTACCCGTGCTGTAGATCGTTGATACCGCCAATGGTGTTTTTCACGGCTCATCCCTCTGGGTGGGTGACCTTCTGGATGTGTGCGGCTGTTCCTCTACACATTTCGGAGAGCTTGCCTCTCCTTTTTCAAGATGTGCCACACTAATACTGGAATCCGGGTTTTTTCCTTTAAGCCAGCCAGTAACATGATTTGATTGGCCAATAGCAGTCTTTAAAAGCTCGCTCAGTTATACTTATATAGAGCTCGGATATTACATGTATAAAATGTCATATATGTGCAACATATATAACAAATTTCCAAAAATTTATACACATTATTTATAAGAATTGGTACACATTGTTTACAACATATGAAGTATAAAAATATATTTAAAAATATTTAAAATATAGCTCATAGCAAAAATATGGGAGACAAAAAAGTAGGAGAGAGGGAGAGAGAGAAAAATGATTAGTTAAATATCCTTGTTTAGAGGTATAACACTTATAAGAACCATTTGGACACAGTTTTAATAACATAAAAGAAACCTTTTGGGACAAGCGGGATAGAAATAGAATGTAAGTTTTGTCACAATGGGGGATTTCTTCATCATATGTTGTGGTTGCCTTTATAAAGATACCTTTTTATACACACCGGTTAGAATATAAATGTAAGTGGGATTCCAACTGAGAGGAAGGAGAAAAGAAGTGATATCTGTATCAGAGGAAAAACATCATCTAGCGCTGGTTGTTCCATATTTTTATTGAGTATTGGGTGTACTCATTTTTGGAATTGTACTGCAGCTGGTCCATGTTTATAGAGGCGCGGAGTTTAACACTTTGATCTTGCCATTTTTCACACACACCCTTGTGTTTTACTGTGCAGCCTCTGTATTTTCCTCTCTGATTGCAATTATGTTTAAACATAGGGAAACTAGACTTGAATTGTTAGATAATTTGTTTGAAAAAGAGGAAGAGTGTGTTTGTCTAGGTGATGATGATTTAGAAAGTGCTATGCGTAAAATAGAGAAACTTTTAATTAAGGAAGGCATTATACGGTGGGAGATTGTAGCCCTGGAAAGATACATGAAGAAAGAATCATTCCTAGAGGCCTAAGGTTAAATAAAATCCCATCTTTTAATATTGAATCAGATGCTTTTAATAAAGAGTGGTCTAAAATCCTAGACATATGTTCTTTTTCTTTAATGGAACACATTATTAGAGAAAAAACAAAAACACTTAAGGAATTAGATCAAGAGATTTCAGTAATGAAAACTTTAATAGATCCTTTTACAAGTCTTGAGGAATATGAAGAATATGAAAACAGAATTTTACGTAAAATAGAAAGAAATGAAAGAGAATTAATGTTGAAAAAACAGAAAAAATACAAAAGAGATAAAAATTATTATAAAGGAGTGCAATACAGGCAGAAGTTAAATAAATGGGAAAATAAAGATGAAGAGGATGAAATAAAGGGAAATCAATTAATCTAAAGGTGGTAGGTCCTTTTAGGAAGCAGCACAAGCAATTTAGAACTGGATCAGAATGGAATGATCATAAATATAATAATGTCCAAAATAAGAAAGTAAAGGAAAATTATTTAAAAAGAGCTAGAAACTCATTGATATATCAGAGGAGAGATCATTATAACAAGTATAACCCAGATACTCCGAGGAGATACTATAGGGACTCTTCAAACACACCCAGATATCATGGCAGATTTACAAAATATAGGAATGAACCAGAGGATGTTTTTGAAAATGAAATAAAAGGAAACAAAAATATTGGAGAGAAGAAATTAAAGGAAGAGATTTTAGACAACAGGATTTTTTAGAAAGAGATCAATATCTCAGCGGTACAATTAAGAAAATCCCAACAAAAAAAGAAGAAAAACATAAAACTACAAAAAAAGAGGAAACAAGGATGTAGAGCAGGGAAAGATTCTAAATTATCAAAAAAGAATAGACTTAAATGAAATAAAAAGAATATGAGGATGAATCAGGAAGAAGGCTTAGAAGAGAGAAAGGAGTTGGAAAAAACTAAGGTTTATAATTTGAGCAAATATGTTTTAACAAAAGAAGAGCAAGAGGTTTCAGATAAAGGTTTAAAGTTTGCACCCTCAAATAGGATAGATGAATTTGAGGTTTTCATTGATTTACAACATTTTATAAGGAAACTATCATTAAAGAGATTTTTTTATGAAAATAAGGAAACAGACATGCCAAATACAAATGTGAATATCTTCAAAAAAAGATCGACCTTCTTTCCTAAACACAAAAGAGGATGTTTCTTTGAAACATTTGAAAGGTTAGTTAGGGAAGATCTAGAAAACAATACATTTAAAATCCCTAAAAAAACAAATCTTACAGGAGAACAAAGAAAGGCAATAAAAAGGTTGAAGAACAATGATCAAATAGTGATAAAACCAGCCGATAAGGGTGGTGGGGTGGTGTCCTAAACAAAGATGAATATCATGCAGAAATATTAAAATAATTAGCAGATAAGAAAACATATAAAAAACTTAAAGGTGACCCTTCTGGTACTATACAGAAGAAGATGGAAGTATTAATTAATATGAATACAACATGGAATATCCTTTCAGAAGAAGAAAATAGATATATGCTGGTGGACAAACCCTCTATCCCGGTACTTTATATACTACCAAAAGTCCATAAATGTACAGAACATCCTCCTTGTCACCCCATAGTGGCTGGGATTAAATCAATAACATTGAATCTTTCATGTTTCTTGGATCATAAAATCCAACCTTTGGTTATTGAGACCAAGTCTTATATGAAAGATACTATATCCATTATTAATAGATTGAAAGATTTCAAATGGTAAACTACACTATTATCCAACATCAGTTAGGTTTGGAATCTTTAGAATATCATTTGGATAAATATATGACTAAAGATCAAGAAAAGGAGTTCATTCTGAAAGGTGTAGAATTCATACTTAAGAATATTTTTTTCTGGTATGAAGGAGATTTCTATCTACTGTTATACGGTACAGCCATGGGCACTAGGTTGGTGCCAGGGTATGCTAACCTCTTCATGGCCCAGTGGGAAGATCAACAAGTATGGAGATGCCATGAATGGGGTGCCAACCTAGTGTTGTGGATAAGATATATAGATGACGTTCTGTTTATATGGGAAGGAGATGATGCTTCATTGGATGAATTTTGCATCTACTTAAACTCAAATCAGAGAAATATAGAGTTATCTTTTCAAAAAAGCCAGAAAGAAGTGAATTTTTTGGACCTAACTGTATATATATATATAGAATGAAGAGCTCCTTACAAAAAACTTTATAAAACCAACGGATTGTAACTTGTACATCAATCAGGACAGTAATCATCATAGTAATTGGATAAAAAGTGTGCCATACAGTCAATTTCAGAGATTAAGAAGCAACTGTTCTAAGTTGGATGTATATGATGATCAAGCACTAATCATGGAAGAACAGTTTCTTAGTAAAGGGTATGAGTAGAATACTGTTCTAACAGCTAATGAACGGAATCGAAATATAGAATGAGAAGATATACTAAAAAAGAAAGAGAAGATAACGTCAAAAATAGAAAATAAGGTATTATTTATAACACTGTATAACCCAAAACAACATAGACAATTAGAAAACATAATTAAAAAACATTGGAATGTGCTAAGAAAAGACCCCATTCTCAAAAATCATCCTAGAGAGAAACCCCATATTGTATATAGGAAGGCGCAGAATTTTAAAAATGTATTAGTTAAGAGTGCTCTACCTGTTGATAAAAGACTTACCCACATTAATTCAAAAGGTTTTTTTAGGTGTGGCATATGCAATATGTGCAAAAATTGTAAAACAGAAAATAAAATAACTGAATATAAATCAAATGTAACATCTAAGTCTTAAAATATTTTATTACATGTGGCAGTAAAAATGTAATAAATCTTTTGGAATGTGAGTGCGGGTATCAATATGTTGGTAGGATGGGTAGAATATTAAAGGAACGTACATCTGAGCACATAAGAAACATCAAGAAAGGCTATGAGAAACATAGTGTTTCCCTACATTTTAAAGAGAAACACACATGTGATATAAGAAAATTGAAAAGTTTTTGCGGTATTAAAATTTGTAAAAAGAACTGGAGAACTAATGATATGGAAACTGCTTTAGCAAAATTAGAAATGAGGACCATTTTTTAATTAAGAACCTTGACACCGAGAGGCCTTAATATGGATTTTGAATCAAAATGGTTCCTATAAGTACTCTAGGTTTTAATGTTGGATAGTATTTCTTTATATTTATTACATTGTGTGTATATTTATCATATCTTCTATAGATGGTTCTTCCTATTTTAAAAGGGAATATTATATATATATATTTTTTTTATTGATTGAATTTTTATATATATTTTTGTCGATGGAATTTTAATATTTTTATATTTTTGTAATATTTTTGTATATTCATATAATATGGTCAAATATACCCCATTTGTACTATCACAGTAATGTAACCTATGATTTTTTATAATATTTTATAATATGCTATATTTTTTAATTTTTATTTTTATAAATTGTGTTTATACATATATTTAATAAATGTTTCTATTATACACTAATGGATGTCTTTCTTATTTATTTTTTCTGAATGGATGAGACCTAATGTTAATGCCCGAATGGGTTAATCATATGGTCTGAAATACCCCAGCTGTTTGAATTATATTCATTTACGCGGCTCCGTGATCTGGCTTTTTTGATTGGTCAGAATATCTACGTGACCAAAGATACCAGAGGATAAAAAACTGGCTTCTCAGTAGATGCGGCATGTCTTGAAAAAGGAGGAGGCAAGCTCCAAAACACGTTGACAGTGTGACCGCTACAGTGAGAACACCATCCGGAGGAAGCAAGCTGCCTTATATTCTCCATCACATCCCCAGTCTGCAGCATGGATGCTAACAAGTGCGGCTTACCTTTTTACCAGAGCGGTGAATATCCACTGACTTTTAGCACATAATAGCAGAGTTATCTGGATTCTTCTTGTGTTTTTTTGTATTTTTTTGCGGACTATATCCGTTATATTGATGTATTTTGAATAAAGTAGCGTGTTGATTTATATACCTGGTGTTGATACCATTCAATTCCAGGATTCCAACTGCTACATTCCAAGGTTTAGAATTCAAAGAAAACCTGATGTGAACTCGAGACAGAATTAGAAAGTAAATTTCTGTCTGATAGAACAGTATCTATTTTATACACTATGTTATATCCAGTTTTAATAACATAAAATAAACCTTTTGGGACAAGCGAGATAGAAATAGAATGTAAGTTTTGTCACAACAGGGGATTGTTGTGATATTTTTATTGTCCTGTTTATAGAGTATTGGGTGTACTCATTTTTGGAATTATACTGCACCTGGTCCATGTTTATAGAGATGCAGAGTTTAACAGTTTGATCTTGACAATATGTTGAAGGTTTTTATTTTCCATAAACAATAGTCCATAAATCCTCCAGAAAATTATTTTGCAAACGAAGTCTAATTTATGGTCACAGATTTTTTCATAAAAATGCTCATTAATCCCCTGATAAAATACTCCAAATGGATAAAAAATATAGTTCATCAAGAAAGGCAGTTACCAGACTCCCAGGAGGGAGATGTAGATGGAACATCAGTACCCGTGCTGTAGATCGTTGATACCGCCAATGGTGTTTTTCACGGCTCATCCCTCTGGGTGGGTGACCTTCTGGATGTGTGCGGCTGTTCCTCTACACATTTCAGAGCTTGCCTCTCCTTTTTCAAGATGTGCCACACTAATACTGGAATCCGGGTTTTTTCCTTTAAGCCAGCCAGTAACATGATTTGATTGGCCAATAGCAGTCTTTAAAAGCTCACTCAGTTATACTTATATAGAGCTCGGATATTACATGTATAAAATGTCATATATGTGCAACATATATAACAAATTTCCAAAAATTTATACACATTATTTATAAGAATTGGTACACATTGTTTACAACATATGAAGTATAAAAATATATTTAAAAATATTTAAAATATAGCTCATAGCAAAAATATGGGAGACAAAAAAGTAGGAGAGAGGGAGAGAGAGAAAAATGATTAGTTAAATATCCTTGTTTAGAGGTATAACACTTATAAGAACCATTTGGACACAAATTTTACATGAAGTCCGCCTGGTACAAGAATTTTCATTTGATATATGGTTTTCATCTGTAATTTAGCAAGAGATTTTTCCATCAGTTTTTCTTACAGATTTTAATCTCACAGAAACTTTTTAGTTTTTTTATATTACATTTGTGGTTATCTCTAAAATGTAAAGACACATTATGTTTATCGTAACCCTTTCTTATGTTTCTTATATGTTCACCTAAGCAATCTTTCAACATCCTCCCAGTCCTTCCCACATATTGGGATCCACAATTACATTCCAGAAGATAAATCACATTTTTACTACTGCATGTTATGAAATCTTTTATTTGGGAGTCCATCCACAGAAGTTAACATTGCCAAAGTTTTTGCAAAATGACAGAAGGTTAACTTTATGCCAACCTTCAGCTTCACTTGGCATCTCATTTGTATGTGTTCAGCATATTGTGACAAAGGAACTGAAAATGCATTGCATGTGTGCCAGGTGGGTACCCAGAAATCTCACAGAAGAGTAGATGTGACGACGGGGTGAATCGTGCAAGAACACCGTTCGAATGTCGAAGAGGATACCCGATTTCCTGACATGGATTGTGACGTGTGATGAATCGTGAATTCGTCATTATGATCTGGAATCCAAGCAACAGTCCAGTGTATGGAAAGATGCGAATTCACCGCTGACCAAAAAATTCTGTATAATTCCTTTGGCATGTAAAGTCATGCTTCTGCTGTTCTTTGATGTGCACGGTATGATCCTACAGCACTGGGTTCACTGTGGACAGACAATTAATGGTGACTACTATGCAAGTGTTCTGAAAATCCATTAGTGGGGAGCCATGAGGAAGAAAAGATCACATTTGCTGAAGAAATAATGGGTTTTGCTCCAAGACAATGCCCGACCACATGTTGCTGCTGTTGCATTGGCAGCACTGACTGAAATTAATGGGACAACACTGGAACACTTCCATATAGCCCGGACTTAGTGCCCTGTGATTTCTGGGCATTCCCAACCCTGAAAAAATAACTGCGCAGATGATTTTTCACATCATCAGAACTAAAAGCGATGTCCCAAAACAGGCTAATGTGCGCCTTTGAATCGTTGTTGAAACGCTGCAAAAAATTTATTGAATGTGAAGGATGCTACTTTGAAAAAGAAAAATGTTCAGATCATGTGGAGTCATCTGATTCTGAATAGAAAACTCAGTCTCATTACTTTTCAATCAGCCCTCGTATTTATGCTGCATTGATAAAGGTAAATGGATATAAGCCTGACCTTACTGAATCTCCCATATACATATCTGCCCTCAACGTCTAGCCTCAATAACCCACACAGCATGACTTGCCTGGTGTGAGTGAGCCGCCAGTTCCTATGCTACTCTGCTAGCGTTGGGCATCTTTTTTTGACGAAAATGTGTCTAAGTCACAATACAAGTGCCACATATCAAATTAATCAGCACATTCTACTTGTGAGTCCTAGATGCATTTTCAGCCCCCCCCAAAAAAAGATGCAAAAAAAGATACCCAGCGCAGAGTCTCATAGGACCTGAAGCGCAAGAGCACATTTTTAGAGCGACTTCAGCAAATATGTACTGTATAAGGACACATCTTTAGAGTATTTAATTTCTCACAAGTTTACCACAATTGCTCACAGTTTTAGACACAATTTTCTGGACTACCCACTATATAGCAACATTAGGCCCTACACCACATCTCAGGTGAACTGAAATGTACTGTACTCCTTTACTCATTTTCAAGCTGTATATCTATTGCTCTGTAAATTCTCAACCACTTAACTGGCTAATTTTTTCCAAAATTGATGATTTTTTTTGTGATCAAACTACATAATTAATAGCTATTTAAACCTGATTCTATGCATATCAAAATGCAAAATCAAGTTTAAATAACCATTATTTACAATGTGATAATTAAAAAGAAAATGTATAATTTTGGAGACATTCTGATAACATTAGTTTTATTGTTTTAAAAACAATCAGAAAACTTTACTGTATTAGATTTAATTTATTTACAAACACATTAAATATCAATATAAGTCTGTCCAGCCTCCTTAATGCGCGCACAGTTGAAGCACATTGGGAGGGAGATGGGACAGACCTAGAAAAGGAGGAAAGGTTGCCGGGAATGGAGTAAGTATGGTAGCCAGAGGGGGGGCGAAGGGGGAGCGACAGGTTGGAACTGCGATGATGGAACTGTGACAGAGCGGGGTTGGACAGAGTGGAGGGTGGGATGAGACTGAGATGTCCAATATACTACTACACATTATATATATATATATATATATATATATATATATATATCAGTACAAATGTCCACACTCTGCGCAATGGTGTCCTGTAAAATCCAGACTTTTTCTTTCTTTTCTCTTAAGATGTATTGCTGCTTAATCCCAGTCCTCCTTATGCTTGAGGAAGGTATACACAGACTAGAATGCAATCACAGAGGGAAAGCGCAAATGTGAGAATAGTAAAAAAACACAATATTTAATAAAATCTGCTCACATACATCAAAGTTAGAAGTATCACGTGTGATCTGGTGGGTCTGTAAACTTAGCCGGACATCTTCTGTACTCAGCGACCAGCCGCACACTGCACTGCCTCTGGAAGTAGACAGATGACTGTTCCACAGTCTCACAGTTCCTGGCCATGCCCAACTAGTTTCGTCAGAGACTTCATCAAGGGATGTGGTTTGCAACCTCTACCAGCAATTATTTATATTGGTCTTCTATTATACTTAATTAACCCTGCATTAATTGGCTCACATCTAATACACATATCTGGCTTACAATAAAAGCTTTCTATTTCGATCCAGTCTAGTATAATGAGCTCTTATACAAATACATAACATATTTTTAAAAGCATTACATTACACAGAATATAAAAGAGGATAACATTAAAATACATCATTACCATCATATATCACATTCAGATGTCTTTCAATTAATCTATTAATTAGCACACTTCACAGACTATTACATAGCCAAACTTTATAAAATTTCAACCTAAATGGTCTATGTCTTAATAAACAGTTTTATTCATTAACAGCCAGAACAGAGACTTTAGCAATAATCTTACTATATGTTAAAATCCTAAGATAAAAAGAGAAAGAAGAAGAGATCAGAATGGATACTTCATATCATCTACATTTTCATTACAGAGCTTGGTCACAGAATCAAGGTTAACCCTTAATAAACTATCTAAGGGATTCACAGATGATCTTTTTGTATTCATATTAACAGGGTAAATTTATTTTCACAGCTCAGGACAAGAGATAGATTCCACCCTTCCTTGTTATAGATATTACGTAGCGCATGCCAACCTTGATTCTTTACAAATATACACATATATACACATATACATATACATATATATATATATATATACACATACATACACACACATATATAGGAGTCTCATTACTATTAACCTCATAAGTTCAGAGAAACATACATCATGTTCCCACAACCTGCTCCTAAAAGCTCAGAACCATGTAAGAGAGCAAAAGGGTAAAAAAAATTCCAACAACAAATGCTACCCAAGGGTCCCAGCCTTCAGGGCTAGTCATGCAGGAAAGGAGTGATGTCATAATTCTCATTGAGCTCATGAGGTGCAAGGCTATTTAACGTATAAATCCAAAACGTCTCACATTTTGATAACTGTTTTAGAATGTCGCCCCTTCTTTCATCCATTCTCACTTCCTCAATAGCTTTAAAACTAAAATTAGAGAGATCCGAATTGCAACAATCAGCAAAATGTCGGGGTACACTGTGATTTTTCAGTTTATGTAATATATTTCTGGTATGTTCTAATATTGTCAATTTCAATTGGCGTTTTGTTTTGCCTATATAGATCTTGTTACACCTGCATTTCAGCATATATATCACATGTGTAGTCTGGCAGCTAAGTTTCCCCATTATCTCCCAGTGTTTATCATGTTGCGAGTTATAAAACATCTTATTGTCTTTGCATACATATTTGCACATTTTACATCTATTACATGGATAGAAACCACTTATTTGGCTAAGCCAGTTTTCTCCCTTTATCCTTGGTAAATTACTAGGTGCCAGTCTATTTTTTAAATTACACGCTCTATTAAAAACTATCTTAGGCTCATTAGGCATTATACTTTTAAGAAAAGGATCAAGTTTTAATATGTCCCAGTGTTTTGCCAAAATCTTTATAATATCCGTTGCTTTGGTGTTATACGTAGTAATAAACGGTAATTTACACTCAAAATTGTTGTCATTATTTTTATTTTTATATTCCAACAATTCTGATATATTTCTATCAGTTGCTCTCATCTTGAACTTATTTATTATTCTCGATGGATATTTTTTCTGCAAAAACTTTTGATCATATATTTTAGCCTGTTCATTGAACATAGCATCACTCGAGCAGTTTCTCTTTAGCCTTATAAACTGTGAGTAGGGAATATTATGGATCCATTTGTCATAATGACAGCTCTGAAAATGTACATAACTATTGCTGTCCACTTTCTTAAAATGTGTGTAAGTGTTAATTTTTTCACCAGCCTTACAGCCTGTAGAATCCAGTAACAAGTCCAAGCATTCTATTCTAAATTGATCACATTTAGCCGTAAATCATAAATTATAATCGTTCTTCTTTAGATATTCCACAAATTCAAAAAATAAACTCTCATCTCTATCCCACACAATAAGCACATCGTCTATATATCTCCTGTATATTTTAATATGCTGAATGAAGGGATTGTTTTTTGTATGTTGTTAACTTAGCATCTACCAAGGTATAAGTTAGCCAAGCTTGGTGCATACGGAGTACCCATTGCAACTCCGCATTGCTGGATATAGAATGCATCCTCAAATTTGAAATAATTATTTTTCAAAATAAATCTAATACATTCCAATATAAAAAATTTTTTATGCATCTCAATATTAGAATCATCATTCAAAAACCACTTTATGGCTTCTAGACCTCCCTCAGGAAGAGATTATAGTAATAAAAGTTAAAAAATTTAAGCGTGATGTTTTGGATTATAGAAATGGGCAGGTTAGAAGTTGGCCAAAATTTAGGAGAGAGCAAAGAGATAAATATAGGGAGAACAACTACCCTAGATTAGAAACTTGGCAAAAAGTACCTTTTAATAACAATAAAAATAAAAACCGATACCCTACCCATAGACCAAATATATCAACTCAGAATAGGTATGACACGTTTATATTACCAGATAGGGTTAATAAACCTGTTTTTTTCATAGAAGGGAAAATTGGAGAGACAGGAAAGGATTACAGGAGATGGAAGTATTAGACAGCCCATATAATTTAAAAAGAAAGATAGACCATGTAAAAGAGGGAAAAGAGGAGGAAAAATGACCAAAAATGAGAAAAAAGAATTAAACTCAATTTCAGGTATTTTTAATATATCAGATCATAACCTGACTAAAGATGAGATAAGATTATTATCACGTGGACTTTCTTTTGCTCCAAATATTGAACCAAAACCTTTTGAATTATTTATAGATACCAATAAATATGTAAGGAATTTAATGTTAAAACGTCATTTTGCTAAAACTAAAAATGAACTGGCAGACATAGCTCATTAGATAATGGCAAATATACAAATTTAAAGAAGAAGTCTAATTTCTATCTTGTGGAATCTAGGGGTACCTATATAGATACTTTTGCTAGCCTTATAAAAAAAGATTTTGAGGAAATGTGTAGTAAGAATCAGAGCAGATATAAGGATAATTTGAATAGAGGGGAAAGAGGTGCTATTAAAAGTCTGGAAAAAAATAGAGATATTGTCATCAAAATGGCAGATAAGGGGACTGGTCATATTAAATAGAAATGATTATGTAGAGGAAGCCCATAGATTACACAGCAATGAATCTACTTATAAAAAACTAGATCATGATCCAACTGATAAAATAATAATGGAGATCAGAAAGCTATTGGAAGAGGGTCTTCAAAAGGGCAGTATAAATGAGGCAGAATTTAACTACATATTTAACTCCCATCCAAGAATTCCAATATTTTATAGTTTGCCCAAGATACACAAACGATTACATAAACCCCCTGGACGCCCGATAATATCGGGCATAGGATCAGCTACTGCTAAAATGTCAGAGTTTGTTGATATATATATCAAACAATATGTGGGGAAATTTGACTCATACGTTAAGGATTCAACACAGATCTTGAGGGAAATGGATGACCTCGTGTGGAGTGCAGGTTTTAAATGGTGCACCATTGATGTGGAGGCACTGTATACCAGTATTACACAAAAGGGAGGTCTAGAAGCCATAAAGTGGTTTTTGAATGATGATTCTAATATTGAGATGCATAAAAAAATGTTTATATTGGAATGTATTAGATTTATTTTGAAAAATAATTATTTCAAATTTGAGGATGCATTCTATATCAAGCAATGTGGAGTTGCAATGGGTACTCTGTATGCACCGAGCTTGGCTAACTTATACCTTGGTATATGGGAAGTTAACAACATACAGAAAAACAATCCCTTCATGCAGCAGATTAAAATATACAGGAGATATATAGACGACGTGCTTATTGTGTGGGATGAAGATGAGAGTTTATTTTTTGAATTTGTGGAATATCTAAACAAGAACGATTATAATTTACGATTTATGGCTAAATGTGATCAATTTAGAATAGAATGCTTGGACTTGGTACTGGATTCTACAGGCTGTAAGGCTGGTGAAAAAATTAACACTTACACACATTTTAAGAAAGTGGACAGCAATAGTTATGTACATTTTCAGAGCTGTCATTATGACAAATGGATCCATAATATTCCCTACTCACAGTTTTTAAGGCTAAAGAGAAACTGCTCGAGTGATGCTATGTTCAATGAACAGGCTAAAATATATGATCAAAAGTTTTTGCAGAAAAAATATCCATCGAGAATAATAAATAAGGGCAAGATGAGAGAAACTGATAGAAATATATCAGAATTGTTGGAATATAAAAATAAAAATAATGACAACAATTTTGAGTGTAAATTACCGTTTATTACTACATATAACACCAAAGCAACGGATATTAAAAAGATTCTGGCAAAACACTGGGACATATTAAAGCTTGATCCTTTTCTTAAAAGTATAATCCCTAATGAGCCTAAGATAGTGTTTAAGAGATCGTGTAATTTAAAAAATAGACTGGCACCTAGTAATTTACCAAGGATAAAGGGAGAAAACTGGCTTAGCCAAATAAGTGGTTTCTACTCATGTAATAGATGTAAAATGTGCAAATATGTATGCAAAGACAATAAGATGTTTTATAACTCGCAACATGATAAACACTGGGAGATAATGGGGAAACTTAGCTGCCAGACTACACATGTGATATATATGCTGAAATGCAGGTGTAACAAGATCTATATAGGCAAAACAAAACGCCAATTGAAATTGAGAATATTAGAACATACCAGAAATATATTACCGTATACACTCGAGTATAAGTCGACCCGAATATAAGCCGAGGTACCTAATTTTACCACAAAAAACTGGGAAAACTTATTGACTCGAGTATAAGCCTAGGGTGGGAAATGCAGCAGCTACTGGTAGTAATCCCCCCTCTGGTACTGTCCCCAGTAGTAATCCCCCCCTGGTAGTACCCCCAGTAGTAATCCCCCCCTGGTAGTGCCCCCAGTAGTAATATCCCCCCCCGGTAGTGCCCCCAGTAGTAATATCCCCCCCTGGTAGTGCCCCCAGTAGTAATACCCCCCCTGGTAGTGCCCCCAGGAGCAATATCCCCCCCTGGTAGTGCCCCCAGTATTAATCCCCCCCCTGGTAGTGCCCCCAGTAGCAACATCCCCCCTGGTAGTGCCCCCAATATTAATCCCCCCCTGGTGGTGCCCCCAGTAGCAATATCCCCCCCTGGTAGTGCCCCCAGTATTAACCCCCCCTGGTAGTGCCCCCAGTAGCAACATCCCCCCTGGTAGTGCCCCCAGTTTTCCCCCCCTCCCTGGTAGTGCCCCCAGTAGCAACATCCCCCCCTGGTAGTTCCCCCATTATTAATCCCCCCCCTCTGGTAGTGCCCCCAGTAGCGATATCCCCCCCTGGTAGTACCCCCCGGTAGTAGCCCCCCCAGTAGAAAGAAATGTAAAAAAAAAAAACACTTACCTGTAACCCCGCTCCTGGTCCCGACGCTGCTACAGGCTCCTCTGCCGCTTTGCATAATGGGAGAGACGTCATCATGACGATGTCTCTCCCATTACCCACTGTGGGAGCTGGAAAATGGCTCCCGCAGTGGGAGCAGCAGTAGCCGCTGAGAGTCTGACAGACTCTCAGCGGCTGCTGATTACACCAAACACATAGCTGCCGGCTCCGGCGGCTGTGTGTTTAGCAGTGTGTATTGCTGACCGAACTCCGTCCGGTCAGCGCTACACACGCGGTGCAGGCTGTGTCACAGTGACACAGTCTGCACCGCGGCCCGCATGGTACGCTACTCAGCAGCGTACCATGCGGGCATGACTCGAGTATAAGCCGAGGGGGTGCTTTTTCAGCACAAAAAATTTGCTGAAAAACTCGGCTTATACTCGAGTATATACGGTACATAAACTGAAAAATCACAGTGTACCCCGACATTTTGCTGATTGTTGCAATTCGGATCTCTCTAATTTTAGCTATTGAGGAAGTGAGAATGGATGAAAGAAGGGGCGACATTCTAAAACAGCTATCAAAACGTGAGACGTTTTGAATTTATACGTTAAATAGCTTTGCACCTCATGGGCTCAATGAGAATTATGACATCACTCCTTTCCTGCACAACTAGCCCTGAAGGCTGGGACCCTTGGGTAGTATTTGTTGTTGGAATTTTTTTTTTCCCTTTTGCTCTCTTACATGGTCCTGAGATTTTAGGAACAGGGTGTGGGAACATGATGTATGTTTCTCTGAACTTATGAGGTTAATAGTAATGAGAATCCTAAATATGGGTGTGTATGTATGTGTATATAAGTGTATATATATATATATATATATATATATATATATATAAATATATATATCCATGCAAAAAATCAGCGGCACTCCTGGACTGTTATCATAGGCAAAAGAAGTTTAATACATGCCACTCAGCCGACGTTTCAGGGCCAGACACGACCCTTTCCTCAAGGCAGGCATTGCGATATTCAATTACATTGTAGACAGTAGACACGAACACTACTGAATCTTACCTTTAAATAGCAGTATTCTTCCCGTGTGCTGGCGCCGGCCAGGACAGGCAGAGGGAGGAGTTGGCGCGCACGCGGCGGCCACTGTCCTCCGTGGATGACGTCACTCCGATACTAGTGGGTTGTCATAGAAACAAGTCACAAGACGGGTATACTGTCTACCCGGCCCGCGACAGCTACAAAGAGAGGCACAACAAAACTTATCACAAACATGCAACACTTATACTTTATATATAAGTATCAATCACCTATACTATGTGCTTTAAAACATACATATAGACTAACAACATATAACATAATTAGAGCAGCTCTTATGATGGACTGTAGATGGGGAATCCTGACCTCTCATTAAAGTATTGCTCATTACAAAATACTATCTGTAAGGCTCATTACAAATTACTGTCTCTAAGGCATAACTATTTTCTTTACAAAAATGCATTAAGGGACAGTTTCTCATTAAGTCCTGCAGGGTGGATAGTGTTTAATTTATGCATCCAGGACGCTTCAAGTCGCAGAAGTTTTTCACCTCTGTTTCCACCCCTTAATGTAGTTGGGACATGGTCAATTAAAATGTGTTTTAAAGCAGACAAGGAATGACCAGCTTGCAAAAAATGTCTCGCCACAGGTTGTTCAGCCACTTTTTTAATTAGGGCTGATTTAATGGCCGACCGATGCAAAGCCATCCGTTCTCGCACAGTCCTGATGGTTTTTCCAACGTAGTAGTAACCACATGGGCACATTATCAAGTAAACTACATAAGATGAAGTACAGGTGAGAACATGTTTAATGTGGTACATGTGGTCCCGATGAGGATGTTTAAATGTTGATCCTGTCAACATGTGTTGACACGTGGTACATTTTGTACATTTATAGCACCCTGGTGCTTTTACACGTGTGACTTGACCTTCCTGACGAGATTGAATAAATCCAGTGATGTCCGTATGGACCACCATGTCCCTAATATTCCTGCCTCTTGTGAAACAAGCCATCGGTCGTTTGCCTGTGAAACAAGGTAAATCCTTGTCTGATGTAACTATGGGCCATAATGCCCGTGTAGCTCGCTGGATCACTGGACTGCTGGTTTGATATTCGAGTTTCCAAGGGATAGTGTTACTTTTATCTTTAATTGTAGTTTGTAATAAAGTATCTCTTTGAAGTTACAATACCTCGTCTCTTTGTTTCCTTAAAAGAGGTAGCGAATATCCCCTTGTCACAAACTTATCGATTATTTTTTCCAACTCTTGCTGAGTATGGTAGGGATCACTTGAAATACGTGCAATTCTTAACATTTGTGATTTCGGGAGACCTCTCACAAGTGATTTAGGATGATGGCTATTGGCCGCAAGCAGAGTATTGCAATCTGTGGGTTTGGAATATACCCCTGTTTTGATACGGCCCTCTTCAATAGTGACTTGAACGTCAAGATAATTCAGCATAGATGTACTAAAGGTATAGGTCAATTTGATAGGTGAATCGCAGTCATTAATTTGTTGCATCAATATCTCAAACGCTGTTATACCACCAGACCATAACATAAACAAATCGTCTATATACATTGTATAAATTAGAATGTGTTTGCTGATCTCTTCATTGGCAAAAACCATATCTTGTTCTTCACTGAACATATAGACGTTTGCGTAACTTGGGGCTACGTTACTGCCCATGGCACAGCCGGACACCTGTTGATAAAATTTTCCATTATACAGAAAATAGTTGCGTGACGTTAATTCAAGTAACTGTAGAAATAGGGTTTTATCCAGAATAGTCATCCGCTGTTGTTCTATAAAGACTTTCATGGTCTCTATTCCCTTGTTATGGGGGATAGATGTGTACAGACTTGAAACGTCCATCACGCAAATGAGGGTGTCCTGTGGAACCACCATGACCATTTTTAGTGCCAATAGAAAGGCTGTGGTGTCCTTAATATATGATGGCTGTGCAGAAACAAGAGGCTGGAGGATTTTATCTAGAAACATGGAGATAGGCTGGTACAAAGAATTCCTCGCCGATATTATCGGTCGTCCCGGAGGTGATTGTAAGTTCTTATGAATTTTGGGGACCAAGTATATTATTGGCACCACTGGGAACTCTTTGTATTAAAGACCATCTCACCTTATCACTGATTAGGCCATCATATTCTGCTTGCGCTAAGATCTGATCCAACTCGTTTTTGTAATCACCAGACGGGTCCCTAGCCAGACTCTGATAAGTGTTGGTATGTGGATAAATATTTTTTTCTACTTTGACTATCTTGGATGTGCTGGCTCTCTTTTTCTCATGCCTATACCTTTATGTGCCTTGCACTCCTGAACTTACCGATAAGGTGTGTGCTGCCGGTTTCACTGGAACTAATTTTATATATATATATATATATATATATATATATATATATATATATAGGCTCAAATCACTAGAGGGAGCATGCACAATGAAACTGGTATTCTCTATTTCTATGGCGGATTATCTGAAGATTTTCTGCTAAATGACTAGGATAAAATTGTTCTAGGGGGCATCTAGTATGTAGATCTAATCTGCACTAACACACAAGAACACCAATGGTGCTATTGCCAAAATACAGTAGATATTTCCATAGGGCTGTACACCCAATACTGTAATTTGAAATCTTTTTTTTTATTTTTTTTTTTATAAAACACACTTTTCACAATAAAAATGACATCACAGTTAGTTGCAGACGTTCCACTCTCAAAGTATAAGATTTTTCCATCCTTATTCTAGGGTTCAAAGTTCAATTGTGTATCCTTATAGTGGATCTCAGAGCCTCTTTACCCATTACTCGTTTCGTCTCCTTATGAGACTTCGTCAGGAATCATCTCAATACTCAGTACATTATTGAAATAGGATGATATAATGACCAATGATTGTCCACAGATTGGAGTGTTTTTCAAAACAAGAATAGCAGAAAAATTCCCACCTTTATATAGGTGTGTTTGCAATCCAGGCTGTGACTCTGAGAGTTCTAGGAAAAATGTTGTGAGGCTCAAAACACTTTTCCTAGAGCTTGCAGAGTCACAACTTGGATTACAGTGGCAAGTGATAAAATTACCAGGTGTAAGAGCCTTTTCTCCATCATTACATTGGATGAGCTCAAGTTGCAAACACACCTATATAGAAGTGGTCATATTTCTGCTATATAATGTGTGTGGAGGTCAACTCCAGCCACGTTACATGTCTGTCCCTGTGCCAAAGCAGACTCTTATTGGGAATTGGAAGCCAAGAAAGCACTCGGATGTCCATTTTTTCACTTGCTTTACTAAAATTGTCACTGCTCGACTCCCTTTTGTCATACATTAATGTGTAATACACCTAAACCTTCCTCAACAAATGCTCTATAGAATAGTGGAAATTGCATCAAAATCCGTCCAGTGGTTTTCAGGATTAGCCTGAACAAAAAGGCAGACGCATACCAGAGACTTTATTTTTCTTGCAAGAGAAACCAGCAGCAGTGGGTGGGCCTTATACAGTGCCTCCAATAGTGCCTCTTTTTTACTAACTTTTTTTTCTATGTTTTATATTTGTATTCTTCCTAATCTATGGTTAACAGTGCCCCCAGTAGTGCCAGTGTCTCCAGTAGTGCCCCATATACAGTACCCCCCTATGTAGTGCCCCCAGTAGTGGTCTGCGCTATTCAGTACCCCTCTTACATATATATAACACACATACAGATTACTTACCTGAATCACCACTCCAGCATCCGCCACAGTTTGCTCCTCTGTCCTCCCGCTCGTCACTATGGGAGAGACATCATGATGTCTCCCCATCACCCACTGCGGGAGCCATAATGCAAAGCTCATGAGTGAGCTCAAGCCCAGCTCCCTCTGTGGATGCAGCAGCCAATGAGTCTGTCTGACTCTCATTGGCTGCTAAAACAAACACACTGCAGCCGGGTAGTACAAGTGTACTACCCAGTGGTGGTGTGCTTGTTATTGTGGTCCACACTACACTTACTGATCAGCAGGCAAGGGGGGTTTCTGGGTACTCAGAACTTCCCCTTTGCATGCGCGTATGAACATGCTATCGCCTGATTCATACAAAGTGCAGATGTATTACTTCAGACATATACATGACCAGCGACCCCTGAGAGCCATTAGCTGTGGCAGTAGGGACAGCCCACCCATGATCAGGGGTGTATAAAGGGCGCTCTCTGTGGCTGGAGTCCAGGTACACTGCTACCTGCTTCTGGGCAGCCAGTGCTCACTGATCCCCCTCCTCCTCTGCTTTTCCACAGTGCCACAGCTAGGTGCCTGCCTTGGATTCTGACAGTCACATATTGGGATTGTTGGGATTCAGGGTGACCGTTATCTCTGGATCAGTGGAAAAGATAAGCAGGAGGAGATCAGTAAGAGTGGGACTACTAATCTTACCGCCAATCCAATGTCCTGGCAGCGGTGCAAACATCAGGTGATGAAGTTGTGATACTGTTGTCAATGTCATCTTATGTCATGTTATGACCCAGTGATGGAGCCACACTGCCGGAGTGTAGAGGAGCAGAAGAGGATGGGAAATAGGTAACTTAACCCAGGGGTAGGAGGACAGAACATGGCATTGGGAGCTGGGAGGAAGGGGAAGGGGGGTAAATGGACAACACAAGACATAGAGGGCAGGATGAGGGGACAATAAAAAATAGAAGAGTAGGGGCAAGGACAATAAAAGGCATAGTGGGGAGAAGACAATACAATAATAAAGGAGGGGAGCACAATAAAAGAGAGGGGAAAAGACAATAGAAGATATGTGGGGGCAATCTAAAACTTAGGGGTGGGGGGCACAATTTAGAAATCAGAAAAGGGGGAGTGCACACTACAGGACATACAGATTTGAGGGGGATGTAGTGCATAATATAGATCACACATATGGGTTAGACAGTACAATGTAGGACATATGGATAGGGGGCAACACAATGCAGTATACAGAATTGGGGTGGGGTACCAACAGCACAATGCAGGACATACACATGAAGATGGATAGCACTATGCAGAAAATTTGTATGAGGATGAATGAACAGCACAATGTAAGACATACAGATGGAAAGGGGACAGACAGCACAACACAGGACATACAGACGAAGGAGATGAAAGACAAAGAACAGAATATTCAGATGAGGGAACAAGCCATACAAAACATATATGGAGAGAGTCCAAGTACAAATGCAGATGTGGGGGTCATAACAATAGATTAGAAAGGGACATTAGAAAAGATAATCTAAACAACATATGCCAAAAAATAGATTATGATTGCAAGAGTAATGTTAGTATATACAGTACTGTGCAAAAGTACAGGCAGGTGTGGATAAAATACTATAAAGTAAGAATGCTTTAAAAAATAGCAGTGTTAATAGTTTATTTTTATAAATTAACAAAATGCAAAGAGAATGAAAAGAAGAGAAATCTAAATCAAATCAATACTTGTGTGACCACCCTTTTCCTTCAAAACAGCATCAATTCTTCTAGGTACACTTGCACAAAGTCAGGGCTTTTGTAGGATTATAGCCGCGTGTATGATTATTCAATCAAACCAAACATGTGATAATGATAATCATTTTCATATGTAGGTTGAAACAGTCATTAACTGAAACAGAAACAGCTGTGTAGGAGGCTTAACACTGGGTGAAGAACAGCCAAACTCTACTACAAAGGTGTGGTTGTGGAAGACAGTTTCATGTCACAGGTCATACACCATGGCAAGACTCAGCACAGTAGCAAAACACAAGGTAGTTACACTGCATCAGCAAGGTCTCTTCCAGGCAGGCACATATAGAAACCATTGTAATTCCTACACAGTTCACCTGATTTGGATGTAATTACCCTCAAATTAAATCTGAAAGTCTGCAGTTAAAGCACATCTTGTTTGTTTCATTTCAAAGCCATTGTGATGGTGAATAGAGGCCAAAATATGAAAATTCTGTCAATGTCCCAATATTTATGCACCTGACTGTATACATGACCGTCAAAATGGTCTTATGACAATACAGCAATTTCTTTTTTTAATAGTTTATTTTCATTTTAAATGCATAAGACATCCACAACATTAGCTTTGAGATGAGAAAAAGAAAGCATTGTGAACCAAATACACATCTGAAAAACATGCTAAACATAAATAAACATATATATTGTGTCAATATATTATAAACAAATGTACAAATTAGCAACAATAACAAAAGTAAAGAAAAGAGAGAGAGAGAAAAGAAGAAAGAAGAATGAAGGATAAGTGAAGGGAGAAAGGGAAGAAATGGATAAAGGATTGGTGGGGGAAAGGGAAGGGGTAGGGGGGAGAAAAGAGAGCCCACACTAGTATAATCTCTCACCTCAGGGAAGACGAATTTAGAAACAATACCCACTAACAACATACATATACCATTATCATGATATCTATAACAAAGCAGATGTTTCTGCTGACCCAGGGGCTTGCACATACCTTGGACTGGCCTGGTGGAAAGGCAGAATTATTCCTTAAAGGGATTAGGGAAGAAGGAGTTGAGAGTAGTTTGAAGCCCCCTGCACATAAGTCCCATATCTGAAAAGTAAATTAAGGTCAGGATGCAAACCAATGTAAGCAAATCTGACTTGGAGGGGAAGTAGTAGTTGAGTGGCCAGTGAGGTAGCATGACTGAGATCCGTCTCTAGTTGGAGCCACCTGAGAGCAGAGGAGGGGGTGAACCAGGTACTAGCTTGACTCAAGTGGGAGGCATAATAGTATAAATGAATGTCCGGGTAAACCCCCTCCCCCCACCCACCACAGGTCTCCGCAAAATCAAAAATCCTGTTCTGGGCACTTTATTCCTCCACACAAAATGGAGAAAGCAGGTATGTAGCTGAGCTAAAGCTGAGTCAGTAACTTTAACCAGTAAAGTTTGAAACAGGTATAAAAGGTGTGGGAGTATATTCATATTAAGGACCACTATTCGACCCAACCAAGAGATGATAAGAGATTGCCACCTGTGCAGGTCCACTTTGATGGACGATATCAAGGGTAGGAAGTTCTCTTCATAGAGAGTACTATAATGGTTTGTAATGAAGATGCCCAGGTAACGGATCTCATTAGGCTGTCAAGAGAATTTGCAATTATTTTGTAATAATGATAAGCAGGCCGGAGTAATGTGAAGAGGCAAGGCTTCAGTTTTGACCAATTGATTTTATAGCCCGACAATAGGCATTGAGAATTTGGAACAAATTTGGCAGAAAAGTGTGGGGAGAAGAGAGGGAAAGCAAAACGTCATTTCCAAGAACAAGATCTTATACTCAGATCCACCAACACCAATTTCACGATATCCCTGGAGGCACGGATATATGTCGCCAGAGGTTCAATGATCAAGGCAAAAACCAGAGGTGACAGAGGGCACCTCTATCTGGTGTCATTCATAATCTCCAGTGGGCCTGAAGCTAGTACATTTACAGAAACCCTAACTGATGGACATGAGTACAAGGCTTGAATCCCAGTGAGGAAGTCACCACCAAGCCCGAAATGACATAGAGTCTGATACATAAAGGGCCAACTAATCCTATCAAACACCTTCTCTGCATCTAGAGAAAGCATAAGAACAGGAGCACACCAAAGGTATATTGAATGTATAAGGCTAATAATGCGTCTTTTGTTATCTCGTGCTCGTCTGCCTGGGATAAACACCACCCGTTCATTATGTTGAAGTTGAGGTAATACATTGTTCAATCGCAAGACCAGAATTTAGCATATATCTTAATATTGATGTTAAGTAAAGATATGGGGTCGGTAGTTAGCACAGTTCGATGTATCTTTACCCTCTTTAGATATAGCAATAATCTTGGCCTCGAGACCTGACCTAGAGAGGGGGTGCCTCATAGGATATCATTAAATAAAACCATCAAGTGGGGTAGAAGATGATGTTGAAAGGTCTTGTAGTAGCTGGCCGTAAAGCCATCAGGGTGCGGGGCCTTGTTACTCTTCAGAGTTCTAATAGCGATGGCGACCTCCTCCTTAGATATCTCTGTACTAAGTGTAGAAGCCATCTCAGATGATAAGCAGGGTAGATGGCATTGTAAGAGAGAATCCCAGATCTCTGGCCTCGAATGTAGGCGAACCTCGAGAAGACCCAAAAACATTATAGAGTTTGTCATAGAAATGAAAAAAAGCTTGGGTGATAAGTTTAGGATATCGTGAGATTTGGCCTAAAGGGGATCAAAAGGAAAGAACATTACTTTGAGCAATTTTAGATCATAGCCTAGAGGCCAGAAGCCTGTCGGCTTTGTCCCCTTTCTCATAGAAAGATTGATTAAGCCATTTTAGACTAGTCTCGGCCTTAGCTATTAGAAGTAAGTTCAATTCACCCTTAGCAGAAGACAGGCCGGTTAAATCCGCTTGTGATCCTGTATGTTTGTGTTTTAAAGAGAGAGATCATATTTCTTCTTAGAGGTCTTGAATGTGTTTCTTCCTAGTTTTTGTAGCGTGGGCAGAAGCTTTGAATAAATAACCCCGCATAACTTGCCCTTATGAGCATCCCATAATATCATAGGGGTGATATCTGGAGACTGACTACAGGTAAAGTAGTGTGTCAATTCCTCTGCTAATTGGGACTTGAGTAAGGGGTTAAGAAGGAGCCTGACATTTAAATGCATTCGGGGACCGGGGACATCTACTGTGATTGGGCCATGATCGAACCATGTCTTGGGATGGATGTAAGTGTCCAATATAAACTTGGCTAGTTCAGTGCTCAGAAATATCATGTCCAACCATGTGTAAACATCATGTATGGGAGAGTAGTATGTATAGTCTCGGACAGTGGGTTCCTTCACTCTCCAAGCATCAAACAAGAGGTGTTGCGATAAAAGGAGATTTAGAGCTGCAGAGTTATGAGAATGAGATTGTTGGAGGGATCTAGTGAGGGGTTTGGACCTGTCCATTTGGCAGTCAATGGTCACATTAAAGTCCTCACCTACAACCACAATACCCTTTCTGTGGAGAGCCAATAAACTATTAAGGGAGTTAAAACAAAGTAGCTTGAGATTGGTGAGGTGAGTAGACATTTACAAAAGTGTATGGAATCCCATTGAAAGTCCTAATTAAAAGCAAGTATCTGCCTTTAGGATCTCTAATTATCTCTGAGGGTGTGAATGTAAGGTTCGTGTTAATAGAATAGACACCCCTTTTTTTGTGAGTGGGGTCGCAAGCATGTAATATACTTGGGAATTGCTTGGATCTAAGATCGGGGTAATGTGTACCGGCAATATGAGTTTCCTGTAATAATATCACATCACCCCTCAGTTGCTGGAGAGTGTGGAACAATAGAGAGTGTTTATGGGGGCTATTCAGGCCCATCCAAAAAGAAAAAGAAAGCAAAAACATATACAAAGAAACACCAGTAAGGTCTCCAAGTGGAAATGGTGACCAAGAAGGGGAAGAAAAAAACAGAAAGAGAGCAGAATAAAAATCAGGATCTGCTCATCAAATCGGACCTGGAAAAAGAATAAGCCAAAAAGCCCATTATGTCCGATGCCGACCATATTGGACTGGGTATGGGGGATGGCTATAACCATCCGGCGAAAAGACGAGTGTACATAAAATAGAGTCTACGTCCTATTTGCAGATAAAATCATATAAAATATACTTGACATTAGTCAACAAACAAGAAAAAGGAGTTGTAGGGACACGTTGGGGGAGGGACCTGAGGAATTGACCCAGGGACAATATAGCAATTTGATAAGTAGATCAGAAAGTGAAAGAAAATAAATGAAAAGAGGGGGGAGCACACAAGGGTAAGGTGATAGTACACTATCATGGGGGAAGACAAGACTGTATAATCCTACAGTAAGGCACAAACTCTCATGAAATAAGTCACACAGAGTGCATCCAGCAAATTCAAGAAAATCATTCAGTGGTTTCTAGATGATGCAATAAAAACCAATTAGTAGACTCAAAAACTTTTTGGATATGTTGTTGAGTTTCAGCATCTAGTAGTTCGATGTAAGTACCCCACTTTTTATAAAAACTAACACCCTTGTCTATTTCTGAAAGAGCGTGTCGTTCAAAAAGCAAAATTTGTAGAAGCATATTTTTGATGCCAGTTACTGTGGGATGAGAACTGGAGGTCCATTGACTAAGAATCAGTTTTTTAGCTATGGTAAGTATAACTGTGAGTAAAGGAATAACAGATTTACCTTTAGAATCAAAATTCCAATCTGTAAAGAGTAAAAGGAGGCATGAGGCAGGATTTTTAACTAATCACAGGGAAAACACAGAATTTATGAAGTTCATGGTTTTGTCCCAAAATTTTCTTATTTTACCACATTGCCAAAAACTATGAAAAAAGATGCCTCTGAAGCTTGACATTTCAAGCATCTTCCAGGCTCAGTAGGGACCATATGTTTTCTCTGCGCCTGAGAAATATAAACTCTGTGTAACATTTTCAAGTGTACCTCCTGCAAAGACTGTAGATATTTCAGTGAGGTAGAGCAATGGCTTAACTAATTATCTGGAGACTCAAGATAAGTAATATCAGCTAACCATTTCAAATATGACCATTGCCACAGAGCTACTTTCTGCATAGCTATGAGCTCCGAGTATAAAAATGTAATCCTAAAAGTATTTGTACGTAAAAAAGACATTAAAGTAACTATATGATCAACATCCTGATTAACTAACAGAGCAGGAGGTTGATTTTGTGCGAAGTGTCTAGTTTGCAAATACATAAAGAAATTATTGTGCCGTAGGTGAAATGTGTCTTTCAAATAGGAAAATGTACAAATTATACATCCAGGATCAAAAATGTCTCTGATGGCAGCAATTCCCATAGATTTCCATGAAAGAAACATTTTGTTATCTAGGCCTGGCAGGAATCAAGTATTTCCCCAAAAGGTAGTATAAGGAGAACTGTAGGATTTCTATGTAGTTTCTTATTAATTGAGAGCCATGCTTTATAAACATCACAAAATTAGACATTAGTTAAAATATTAGCAGGCATTAAATGCTTCGGGGTATGTAAAAGTGCACTTGGTGAATAGGGGTGGAACAAAGTCTCCTCCAAATCCCAATTTGTAAAAGTAGACCTCTTCATAAACCAGGAAAATGGAGGGGGATGGTGTGCAATGCTACTCACCCTGAGAACAAATGTTCTACAAAAGCAGCTACAAGATGTGGGAACTGCAACCCACAAAAAGGAACATGCGATAAAAAAGGAAACAATTGTAGCGCTGATGGAACAAATAAACATACATTTTTTTGTTAAAATACACAATGATTTAAAAACAGTAAATATGTAACAAAAATTACACCGCAATCCCTATTATAGAGATGAGTTGGAGATGTGTATCTCTGAAGGGATTAAATCATCAATGTCACTTAATGTGTCCAATGGGACTGATAATAAGATGACTGTGTACACCAAACCAACAAGTGGGTATAAATCTCCAAAAAGGTAGATGGAGTATAAGCCGTGGTATGAAGAATATATAAGTGTGGCTCACCTAAGCCTGAGAATATGTCCAACCTTCAGTGAGTGCACACAGTTCGTGTGCATATCCCCCAGTGTCTGCACAAAAATGAATTTGTGGCGTGGGGACCTCCGCTATAAGCTCTCTCCGTGTACGCTGATCTGCGGCTGTGGTAAATGGAGCTGGAAGTCAGATCACTATCAGTGCATGCGGCGGCCCAGTTCAACAGGTATAGCTGGAGTTCATGGCCGCTGTCATGGCATGCGGGGGCCCAATTAAATGAAGGTGGAGGGTAACAGCACTGTAGTATGCAGGCGGTGAGCAGGAGATGCATCCAGCCGTCAATCAAGCTGGTATGAAGCGGCTGTTATGAATCAAAGCTGTTTGCATCAACATAGCATCAGACGGGTCTCCTCTCGGCTGAAACTTTCCAAAACAGAAGTGAACATCCACAAAAGGCTGGTGTAGACCAGTGTAATTGCCCAAAGTGCCTTAACGCGTTTCTCCGGGACAACACTCCCGGTTTCCTCAGAAGTTGGGCTCAGAAGGTTTGCACTTCCTAGCAGAGTATATATTGGCTCCACAATTACACACCTATTGGTGATAATCATTCATTAAAAACAATTGTAATTAAACCATGGTCTCACTTGATTGCACATACAAACATTGTACAGGCATTAAAAATGGGTGAAGACATACTGAAAGATGACCAATATGAATGTAAACACATTAAACATGTAAATAAATATATATATATATATATATATATATATATAAATATATAAACAAATAAAAATAAATTAAAAAATAAATGAATTAATAAAAAATAAATATGATTCCAAAAATTATAACCATACAGAGATATTATAATATATAAATGACATGATATAAAACTTAATAAATTGCTAGTTTGAGAATCAAATGTTCCTGAATGAATGAATAATTTATATCATATAGGTAAAGACAGTTGAATGTCTAAAAATGTAGAATGATATATATATCATAATATGAGTATATTTATAAATATAAATCTAATGTCTCATTCTAAAGGAAACTTACACCATTATAGACAAAGGTGTGTGGGGTCTATATATAAGATAGCAATATATATAGGAAAAAGTTATAAGAGAAGAGGACAAAATGTGATTTGAACAAGGAAAGTGGAGGGAAAGGTTAGAAATTAAAAATCTAATTCAATATTTTCGTTATGACCTTCAGGGAAAAGTGTATGCATTACATAGATCCCATATGCTTCTCTAGCACATAGTTTCCTAAATCTATCACCTCCTCTTTCTGTATAACCTATCTGCTCAATTATAGTAGCAGTCAGGAGTTCAGAGGCAGAATTGTGTGTCTCTGCGAAATGGCGTGACAGGCTGTGATTTAAATATTTCTTTTTTATGTTCCGACAGTGTTCAAGATATCTCACTTTAAATTTTCTGGTGGTACGTCCTATATATTGCTTTTTGCAAGGACATGAGAGTAAATATATCACATAGTCTGTCTCGCAGTTTACAAAAGATCTAATTGGATAAATTTCACTTGTTACTTCACACACAATAGTATTTTCCCTATTGGTTATAAACTTACAAGTGGTGCATCTATTGTGGTTGCATCTAAAACATCCTATTGGTCTAGTGGCCCAAGGTATAATCGAGGGTCTCTTAGTAGATGTATTACTTTTATTCTCCCTGAAATGGCTAGGTGCAAGCTTGAATTGTAAATTGTCAGCCTTTTTGAAAATAACTGTCGGATGATCTCCCAACTCTTTTTTAAGGATGGGGTCTAATTGTAAAATAGAAAAATTATTATGAATAATCTGTTTCATTTTAGATGATGCACTGTTTTGTTTAGACACAAATACTATAGAACTATCCACTCGTGGATGGGTGGACGTAGTTATCGTCGTTTCAACTTTTTCTTGCTTTGACAGAAGTAATAAAGACCTATCTATATTGCTGACATCTTTATAAGCTGTTTCCAGCACTTTTGACAGATAAAATTTGGCCTGAAATGAAACCATGAGGTCTAGTGCTTGTTCCCTAAACTGTTTATCGTCGGTACAATTGCGTTTAAATCTATGCAGTTGTCCTTTAGGGATATTTCTTAACCATGCCTTTTGATGATTACTCCCATACTCAAGGTAGTTGTTACAATCGACATCTTTTCTGTAATTAGATGTGATTTTTTTATTATTCAACACTTCAAGTGTAATATCCAAAAAATGTATACAATTAGGGTGGTAAGTGCTCGTGAAAGTGAGATTAAAGGTGTTAGAGTTCAAGTGATCAACAAATTGAGTGATAGAACGTGAATCCCCTTTCCAAATAAAAAACAAATCATCTATGTATCTGGCATAGAGGACCAGGTTCGCGCCAAAAGCCTCATCCCATATATGGCATTGTTCGAAGGCACCCATATATAGGTTGGCGTAACTCGGCGTGAACCTGGTCCCCATCACCGTGCCAAGGGTCTGTAAATAATAAACACCATTAAAAATAAAATAATTGTGAGTCAGAATATATTTGATGGAGGTCAGAATGAATGAACGTTGTATCTCAGAGACCTCTAGATCTTTTATCAGACTTTCTTCAACTGCCATTAAACCTAAATCATGTGGAATATTGGTGTATAGTGCAGAAACATCACAAGTGAGAAATAAAAAATCAGATTCCCATTGTATACCAGAAATTAGTTTTAAAAAATGAGTAGTGTCCTGTAAATGAGATTTCAAGGTTATTGCACGCAACTGTAAAAATTGGTCAACATAATGTGAAAGGTTAGCGGTTAAAGAACCTATACCAGAGATAATTGGATGCCCAGGTGGATTGTGTAGTGACTTGTGGATCTTTGGGAGGTGATAATAGGTGGGTGTGATAGGGTGAGTGCTAAAAAGAAAATTAAATTCCTCCTTGGATATGACACCCATGTCTTGATATGACAGCAACATCAATTGTAATTCCTTTTGAAATATTGAAGAGGGATCTCTATCTAATACTCTATAGAATTTCCTGTCAGAATGCTGTCTATGGGCCTCAGAGATATAGTCAGAAGTGTTCTGTATCACAACTCCACCCCCTTTATCCGCTGGTTTAACGATAATTGTTGCATCTTTTTGTAACTCTTTTAATGCTTTAATTTCCGCCCCAGTTAAATTCTGCATATATTTGAAGCTCATATGAAATTTTGTGCATAGATTCTTAAAATCATGCATGGTCTTTTCATAAAACGTCACAATTGGAGGACTTTTATAACTTAAGGGGTAGAATTGTGATTTATGTTTGCATATCGATTTTTTTTGAGTATTGTCGATGTCAAAGAGCAATATTGGTGAATCTGGGGTACAGTTACCCTCCTCTAACAGATCCATAAGATCACTTAATGGTCTACTATCATCCTCATTTAAGGTAATACCTCTATCTAGATCGTTTGTATCCGTGATAATAGGTGTACCAGTGATTTTTTGTTTGTTCATGTTTTTTAGGGCAAAATACAGTTTTCTGCACATATTCCTAATATATCTATTCAATTCCATAAATAGATTGAAGAGATTAGGTTCAGATGAAGGGGCAAATTTTAGTCCTCTTGTCAATAGACTAGTCTGTGCTTCTGTCAGTATTTTTGAAGACAGATTAAAAATGCATTTTTGTGATTTATCAGTGGCTCTAAATGATTTTAATATCTGTTTGGATGTTCTTTTTTTCTTTTTGATGATACCACTCTCCCCCCTCTAGTTCCTCTGGTTCTAAATCTCTTGTTCTTTTTGGGGTTCCCTTTCTGTGTTCCACTGACTGGGAGGGTATCCTCATCAGTGGTAGTGTTTTGGATGTGTGATTGAGATCTCTTTCTCTGTGTTTCTGAAAAGGGTGTGTTTTATTGGGATTGTGAGAATTGTTCCTATTTAATGGAAGTGAATGAGTAAAATCATCACTCATTCTATCTCTATAATTTAAATTATGAGTTACATGGACTCTCCTATTGGATTGTTGTCTCTTATAATATGATCTCAATCTCTCATTAGATATACTTCTAAATTTAGATAGAAAAGGTCTCCCACGCCTGGAACGACTTCTATATCTGGGTACATGGGAGTACTGACTGACATCTTTGTTTTTATTGAATGTTCTAATTCGGTCTTCTAAATAATCCGACTTATCCCTATTAAATTTCTCATTCTTTCTATTAATGATATATTTTTCATAATTTTCAATCCTCTTATTAATTTCCTTATCTTTCTCTTTAAAAATGGGTGTGTCTGAAAATTCTGAAAGTGAGGAATGGATGATCCCTATATCTGTTTCAAGCTTTTTTTTTTTACATTCTCTATGTGATATTAATAATTTCATCAAATCAAAAGAGCATGCATCTAATGTGTCATTCCATTTGTCTGTGAATATGGGGTCATCTTTAAAAGAACAATTCTTTAGTATACGTAGACCCCTAGGAATCCTCTTAATTTCAATATATTTTTCCAACATACATTTATCTAACCAATGTCGGATACCCTCCCAGTCAGTGGAACACAGAAAGGGAACCCCAAAAAGAACAAGAGATTTAGAACCAGAGGAACTAGAGGGGGGAGAGTGGTATCATCAAAAAAGAAAAAAAGAACACCCAAACAGATATTAAAATAATTTAGAGCCACTGATAAATCACAAAAATGCATTTTTAATCTGTCTTCAAAAATACTGACAGAAGCACAGACTAGTCTATTGACAAGAGGACTAAAATTTGCCCCTTCATCTGAACCTAATCTCTTCAATCTATTTATGGAATTGAATAGATATATTAGGAATATGTGCAGAAAACGGTATTTTGCCCTAAAAAACTTGACGAAACAAAAAATCACTGGTACACCTATTATCACGGATACAAACGATCTAGATAGAGGTATTACCTTAAATGAGGATGATAGTAGACCATTAAGTGATCTTATGGATCTGTTAGAGGAGGGTAACTGTACCCCAGATTCACCAATATAGCTTTTTGACATCGACAATACTTCAAAAAATTTGATATGCAAACATAAATCACAATTCTACCCCATAAGTTAGAAAAGTCCTCCAATTGTGACGTTTTATGAAAAGACCATGCATGATTTTAAGATTCTATGCACAAAATTTCATATGGGCTTCAAATATATGCAGAATTTAACTGGGGCGGAAATTAAAGCATTAAAAGAGTTACAAAAAGATGCAACAATTATCGTTAAACCAGCGGATAAAGGGGGTGGAGTTGTGATACAGAACACTTCTGACTATATTTCTGAGGCCCATAGACAGCATTCTGACAGCAAATTCTATAGAGTATTAGATAGAGATCCCTCTTCAATATTTCAAAAGGAATTACAATTGATGTTGCTGTCATATCAAGACATGGGTGTCATATCCAAGGAGGAATTTAATTTTCTTTTTAGCACTCACCCTATCACACCCACCTATTATCACCTCCCAAAGATCCACAAGTCACTACACAATCCACCTGGGCATCCAATTTTCTCTGGTATAGGTTCTTTAACCACTAACCTTTCACATTATGTTGACCAATTTTTACAGTTGCATGCAATAACCTTGAAATCTCATTTACAGGACACTACTCATTTTTAAAACTAATTTCTGGTATACAATGGGAATCTGAATTTTTATTTCTCACTTGTGATGTTTCTGCACTATACACCAATATTCCACATGATTTAGGTTTAATGGCGGTTGAAGAAAGTCTGATAAAAGATCTAGAGGTCTCTGAGATACAACGTTCATTCATTCTGACCTCCATCAAATATATTCTGACTCACAATTATTTTATTTTTAATGGTGTTTATTATTTACAGACCCTTGGCACGGCGATGGGGACCAGGATTGCGCCGAGTTACGCCAACCTATATATGGGTGCCTTCGAACAATGCCATATATGGGATGAGGCTTTTGGCGTGAACCTGGTCCTCTATGCCAGATACATAGATGATTTGTTTTTTATTTGGAAAGGGGATTCACGTTCTATCACTCAATTTGTTGATCACTTGAACTCTAACACCTTTAATCTCACTTTCACGAGCATTTACCACCCTAATTGTATATATTTTTTGGATATTACACTTGAAGTGTTGAATAATAAAATAATCACATCTAATTACAGAAAAGATGTCGACTGTAACAACTACCTTGAGTATAGGAGTAATCATCAAAAGGCATGGTTAAGAAATATCCCTAAAGGACAACTGCGTAGACTTAAACGCAATTGTACCGACGATAAACAGTTTAGGGAACAAGCACTAGACCTCATGGTTTCATTTCAGGACAAATCTTATCCGTCAAAAGTGCTGGAAACAGCTTATAAAGATGTCAGCAATATAGATAGGTCTTTATTACTTCTGTCAAAGCAAGAAAAAGTTGAAACAATGATAACTACGTCCACCCATCCACGAGTGGATAGTTCTATAGTATTTGTGTCTAAACAAAACAGTGCATCATCTAAAATGAAACAGATTATTCATAATAATTTTTCTATTTTTCAATTAGACCCCATCCTTAAAGAAGAGTTGGGAGATCATCCGACAGTTATTTTCAAAAAGGCTGACAATTTACAATTCAAGCTTGCACCTAGCCATTTCAGGGAGAATAAAAGTAATACATCTACTAAGAGACCCTCGATTATACCTTGGGCCACTAGACCAATAGGATGTTTTAGATGCAACCACAATAGATGCACCACTTGTAAGTTTATAACCAATAGGGAAAATACTATTGTGTGTGAAGTAACAAGTGAAATTTATCCAATTAAATCTTTTGTAAACTGCGAGACAGACTATGTGATATATTTACTCTCATGTCCTTGCAAAAAGCAATATATAGGACGTACCACCAGAAAATTTAAAGTGAGATATCTTGAACACTGTCGGAACATAAAAAAGAAATATTTAAATCACAGCCTGTCACGCCATTTCGCAGAGACACACAATTCTGCCTCTGAACTCCTGACTGCTACTATAATTGAGCAGATAGGTTATACAGAAAGAGGAGGTGATAGATTTAGGAAACTATGTGCTAGAGAAGCATATGGGATCTATGTAATGCATACACTTTTCCCTGAAGGTCATAACGAAAATATTGAATTAGATTTTTAATTTCTAACCTTTCCCTCCACTTTCCTTGTTCAAATCACATTTTGTCCTCTTCTCTTATAACTTTTTCCTATATATATTGCTATCTTATATATAGACCCCACACACCTTTGTCTATAATGGTGTAGGGTTTCCTTTAGAATGAGACATTAGATTTATATTTATAAATATACTCATATTATGATATATATATATCATTCTACATTTTTAGACATTCAACTGTCTTTACCTATATGATATAAATTATTCATTCATTCAGGAACATTTGATTCTCAAACTAGCAATTTATTAAGTTTTCTATCATGTCATTTATATATTATAATATCTCTGTATTGTTATAATTTTTGGAATCATATTTATTTTTTATTAATTCATTTATTTTTTAACTTATTTTTATTTGTTTATATATTTATATATACATATATATTTTTATTTACATGTTTAATGTGTTTACATTCATATCGGTCAACTTTCAGTATGTCTTCACCCATTTTTAATGCCTGTACAATGTTTGTATGTGCAATCAAGTGAGACCATGGTTTAATTACAATTGTTTTTAAGGAATGATTATCACCAATAGGTGTGTAATTGTGGAGCCAATATATACTCTGCTGGGAAGTGCAAACCTTCTGAGCCCACCTTCTGAGGAAACCGGGAGTGTTGTCCCAGAGAAACGCGTTAAGGCACTTTGGGCAATTACACTGCCGGGTATACACCAGCCTTTTGTCGATGTTCGCTTCTGTTTTGGAAAGTTTCAGCCTAGAGGAGACCCGTCTGATGCTATGTTGATGCTAACAGCTTTGATTCATAACAGCCGCTTCATACCAGCTTGATTGACGGCTGGACGCATCTCCTGCTCACCGCCTGCATACTACAGTGCTGTTACCCTTTAATTTAATTTAATTGGGCCACCGCATGCCATGACAGCGGCCATGAACTCCAGCTATACCTGTTGAACTGGGCCGCCGCATGCACTGATGGTGATCTGACTCCATTTACCACAGCTGCGGATCAGCGTACACAGAGAGAGCTTATAGCGGAGGTCCCCACGCCACAGATTCATTCTTGTGCAGACACTGGGGGATATGCACACGAACTGTGTGCACTCACTGAAGGTTGGACATATTCTCAGGCTTAGGTGAGCCACACTTATATATTCTTCATACCACGGCTTATACTCCATCTACCTTTTTGGAGATTTATACCCACTTGTTGGTTTGGTGTACACAGTCATCTTATTATCAGTCCCATTGGACACATTAAGTGACATTGATGATTTAATCCCTTCAGAGATACATATCTCCAACTCATCTCTGTAATAGGGATTGCAGTGTAATTTTTGTTAAATATTTACTGTTTTTAAATCATTGTGTATTTTATCAATAAATTGTATGTTTATTTGTTCTACCAGCACTACAATTGTTTCCTTTTTTATTGTCTCTTCATAAACCAGTCAGAGATGTAACGGAAGAAGGCATCCTGTGTAAAAGAATCGATGTCCGGAACCCCAAATACCCCATTGCCTTTCTGTAATTTAAGCAATTTGAGTTTTTTTTCCAGGCCCATTTGTATTTAGAGAAAGGGAGTTAACTTGCTTAATATCTGTCTTAGTAAGGCTTATATGCTGAGCATCTGTAATAATAGGAAAGCTTAAGGAAAACTATGCTCTTAATTTCTGTCACTCTACCCAATAGAGATAATGAGAGGGGCGTCCAATTTAATAGAGTCTGCTTAATTGATGATATAACTGCCAGAAAATTAACATCATACAGAGGCCCTGATTCAGAGCCGGACGCTCTGACAGAGCGCTCGCTCTGAATCAGGGCCATCCCTTCTCCTTTTTGGAGTGGCCTCCTGGCCGCTCGCATAGCTGTGGGTGGTCAAGACCATCGTGACCATTGGGCTTGTGACGAGACCCTGCATTAGGGTCTCGCTGCCGCAAGCCCTGGAGTGCTTTTGGCTCTATCAGAGCCAAAAGCACTCCCACTGACATCACTAGTGATGTCAGTGGGGCCGGCCCCAGACGGTAGGCGTTCCCAGCACGCCCCCTTTGGTGCGAGACCCATAATGACGGCTTGGCCATCGTTATTCGGGTCTCGCGCATGCGCACGATGGAGCCAGCTCCCTCATGCGCATGCGTACTTGGGCAACATCGACCCACTTGCGAGCGCTCAGCACTCGCGAGCGGGTCTGAATCAAGCCCAGAGACTTTAATTTGGAAAAAATCTGTATTCCAAGATATTTAAGGGAGGATCTACATATTGAAAAATGTGAAAGGGAGGGATGGGAAGACAGCAAAGAAACATCTCTTATCAGGGAAAGTATCTCTGATTTTGTGAAATTAACCTTAACCTTAACCGGCAAAGGACCCAAAATAGTTTATTATTGAAACAACATGTGGGATAGAATGAAGGGGGTCAGAGACAAATAATAGCATATCGTCGGCAAAGAAGGCCAACTTCACCTCATAACTACCCAGACATATTCCAGAGTAAACTGGAGAATTGTGTAAAGCTTAGCCAACAGTTCCAATGCAATAGCAAATAAAAGCGGGGATAATGGGCAGCCTTGACGGGTACCTTTGTTAATAGAGAAAAAGGGAGATAAATAACCATTATTTAAAACTTGCGAGGAAGAATTACAATACAATCTCTTGAGAACTGAAATGAAGCCACCCAGAGCCCCAAATTTATGAAGGGCTTCAAAAAGATGGTCTCAAGTAACTAAGTCGAAAGCCTTTTTGGCATCGAGTGATAGTACTATTCTATCTGTATGAGGTCTGGATGACTCCATCTGTTGCAACACTGTAAGAACTTTACTGATGTTGACTACACAGTGATGACCCCAAATGAATCCTGATTGATCTGGGTGTATAATAGATGGTAAAATAAGTTTGAGTCTGTCAGCCAGAATTTTCATAAATATTTTGTAGTCAGAATTCAATAAGGAGATAGGTCTATATGATTGAGGGAGCTCTGAGTCTCATCCCGGTTTTGATAAAACCTTAAGCAATGCCGAATTGAAATAGGGGGGCGGAGTTTCTCCCATTAACAATTTATTAAAGACAAGTTGTAAAGTTTCACTGACTCTAGGAGCTAAAATCTTATAGTAAGAACCATTAGTAAGTCCATCAGGACCAGGGGCTTTACCTGTTTTAAGAATAGAACTAGTTACTTCCTCTACAGTATTGGGCAGGGGGGGGCTGGGCTGGGGGGCAGGGTGCCATATGCCCCCCGCGCTGATACACATTTGCTTTAGTGAGGGCTTCAGTCACACACTACACATGCAGGACTGACAGCTGAGTGACAAGCAGAAAGTGTTCTGCAGTTGCTCCGACTATAGCACCATCACAGCGGCTGGGCAGCCTTCTCTGCCTGTTAAATTCATGCAGCTTGTGGCTGCACACTGAGCAGCACTCCTTCCGAGTCCGCTCTTCTGCAGGGGCTGTGCAGTGTGCACTGGTACCTTCCTGTTTGAGTCTGTCCCTCCCTGCTTGAGACCCCTGAGTCTCTGCCCCTGCTATCCTCTCTACCCTGTTTGTCACTACTCTAGATTTAACTCTTCAGTCTTCACTCTACTGAATCCATTTTACTCCCTCCTGTCCCTGGTCAAGAGCCTGTCCACTCCTCTACACTCTCTGACAGTTTTAAACTCCTTCCTGTCCCCGGCTAAGCTTCCTTCCCCTAACTAGGAGGCCCTGCCCCTCTCCTACCCTGTCTGACTATTTTAATCTACCTCCTCTTGTCCCTGCTGAAGACCCCGCCCCCTCACCCCGAGTATCAACCCCTTCTCTAGTCTATTCCTGTCTCTCATCTTTTCCTGTACCCTGGAGCTCCGCAGGGACCAGACAGATCCCCCTTTTAGACAGGTAAGTGCCAGTGGAGGTGTGATATAGTTGAAATGATATTTTTTGGGGGGATACTTATGCAATGGGGAGGGGTGTAGTTGTTTTTTTTCTTGGGGGGTGGGTTGTGTTTTATTACTGTCTGTCCTGGGGGTGTAATAATGTGTGTGTGTATGTGATGGGTGTATTATTATTGTGTGAGGGGTATATTCATACTATATGTGTTATATGCGGGTCACTGATGGTCTCTGCATTGTCTGGCGATTACTGTGATGCTCTGCATTATATAGCACATCACTGCTCCGCTCCCTGATCAGGTGATCACTGCAAACCTCTCTGCACTATATACAGTCACTGTGACGCTCCCTGATCTGGTGGTCACTGCAAACTTCTCTGCATTATCCAGCGGTCACTGCGATGTTGTCTTCATTTTATGGTGGACACTACAAACCTCCCTGCATTATATGGCAGTCACTGTGATGCTCTCTGAACTGGCAATCAGAGTGAACTTGCATTATCTGGCAGTCTCTGTGACACTCCCTAATCTGGTGGTCACTGCAAACCTCTCTGCAATATCCAGCCATCACTGAGCTGTTCCCTACATTATATGGTGGTCAGTGCAAACCACTCTGCATTATCTGGCAGTCACTGCAACGCTCCCTGATCTGGCAGTCACTGCGAACTTCCCTGCACTATATACAGTCACTGTGATGCTCCCTGATCTGGCAGTCACTGCGAACTTCCCTGCACTATATACAGTCACTGTGACGCTCCCTGATCTGGTGGTCACTGCAAACTTCTCTGTATTATATGGCAGCCACTGTGATGCTCCCTGATCTGGTGGTCAGTGCAATCCTATATGCATTTTCTAGGGGACACTGCAATGTTGTATTAATTTTACGGTGGACACTGCAAACCTCCCTGCATTATGTGGCAGCCACTGCGATGCTCTCTGCATTATATGGCAGTCACTGTGATGCTCTCCAAACCAGCGATCAGAGCGAACTTCTCTGCATTATCTGGTAGTCTCTGTGATGCTCCCTGATCTGGCAGTCACTGCAAACCTCTCTACATTATCCAGCAGTCACTGTGATGTTCCCTGCATTAATTGATGGTCACTGCGGTGTTCACTGTATTATGGTAGTCACTGTATTATATAGCGTTCACTGCAATGTTCTCCATGCATTATATGTTGGTCACTGAGATGATCTCTATTATATGGCAATGACTGCAATATTCTCTGTGTTATATGACGGTCACTGCGATGCTCTCTGCATTTTCAGAATTGTCACTGTATTGCATATTGGACACAAGAATAACCCCTGTATTGTATAATGGTCACAGGAATGGCCCCTGTATTATAAAATGTAGAATGGTTCCTGCATGTATATCCATAACTAGAGTGCTGTGTGAATTTTGTAGGAGTCACTAGAATGGTTTCTGGTTTGGGATGGGGCTGGTCGTAGTACTTGTTTATAGCTCTTTTGACATAACAATTTTTCATATATTTTATTGGCTATTTAAAGCACACCCACATTAGACAAACCTTACCTACAGAGGCTATTATGTGTCTTTCCCCATTGCAATGCGCTGGTGGAAAACCGGGCCACTTACTTGTGTCTGTCCCCCAGGCTAAAAGCTGTCAGACAGCCCCTGGTAATGGGAGCCAAGAGCGAGGAGGAATGAACATCAGACATCTGTGGTAGACGAATTCCATCCCAAAAGACAGCCTTCTCAGTCACATCAATTTGCGGTTCAGAATAAAGGTCAGAAAAAAAGCTTTGTACAATGTTAGATATCTGAGCCCATGACCTAGCACTGCAACCATCTGGAGATCTAAAGGATTTAATAATTGATGGAGGATGTTGGCCCTTTAATAGATTAGAGAGCATTCTGCTAGGCTAATTCCCATATCTATAAAATCGACAATGAGAATGAAAAGAAAACTTTGCTTCAGTCTGCGTCAATAGATTATAAAATAATGCCTTTTGGTGAAGCTATGCTTCTCTAGTTGTCAGGGAGGGACTAGCTTTAAAGTGTTGATATGCTGTGGTCAGAGCTGTTTGTATTTCAAGATATGTTTTGCGGAATATTTTGTCTCTATGAGCACAATAAGACATGATGTCACCTCGGATTACTGGTTTTGAGGCCTGCCAGAACAAAAGCGGTGAATCTCTGTCTGTATCTGCATTATTATGCTTATAATTCAACCAAGCAGCTTCTAGCATGCTGCAAAACTTTAAAGATTGAGATATATAGGCCGGAAAGGGCTACTGTCTAAACAGACCTTTATCTAAAAAGGATGATATTTTAAACCAACATAAAGCATGTTCCGAAAGACAGATAGGTTCAATATTAGATTCCAGCACTCGGGGGAACAGTGTTGCAGACAACAACAGAAAGTCAATGCGAGAGAGCATGCCATGCGCTGAAGACAAGTATAATCATGTTCTACTGGATGGCACGCCCTCCATACATCAACCAGATGAAGCTGGTGGGAAATATGTGGAATTCCAACCCTCGGAGTCAAAACTTTAGGTCTTAGACAAGAAGACCTATCTAGCTGCGGAGCAGCGACTATATTGAAATCTCCACCATAAATAATAGAAGAATTATTATATTTATATAAACAATTTGTCATTTGTAAAAATAAATCCTTAGAATAGTTATTAGGATCGTATATATATTGCACAGTAGATAACGAGATGAGTTTATGGTAACATCAGCAATAACATAACGACACTCTGAGTCCACTTCTGTAGAATGAACAGTAGTGGAGAGAGATTTTTTAACTAAGATAACAACCCCTCTAGTCTTCGAGGAATATGGCGCAGAGGCTAAGACAGACCACTAGAGCATATTCAATTTTAGAATCTCTGGAGGTAAGAGGTGCATCTCCTGAAGTTTAGACAGATAAATCAATATTTATTTTCATTTGACTAGAGAATTTATACCTCCAACATTTAAAGTTCCAATAGTAAGATTAGCCATAGCATATAAACAAAATGTAGATGATCAGATAGCAAACTAGCAGGAATAAATGTAGGACAATATAAATGTAAATAGATAAGTCATTATCAGAGCCTTCCAATAGGTGAAGGACATACCAATAAGGGGGAGACAAGACAAGAGATATTGAGGGAAGGAGGGAGGAACAAAAAAGAATAAAAAGAAAAGAAGCATAGACCAGAGAGGAGCTATGCATACTGTATATTAGGGATGTGCGCCGGACATTTTTGCCGGATTTGGATTTGGATTTGGTTCTAATTCGTCGTCCGGCTTTGGATTTGGATTTGGATTTGCCAAACTGCGGTGACTGGCTTTGGATTTGGATTTGGATTTGGATTTTTTTACAAAAATTGACAAAAAAAGCTAAAATCACATAAATTGGTCTTTTTTTTCTTCCTAGAGTATTATTAACCTCAATAACATTAATTTCCAGTCAATTTAGACCATATCACAGCTTATAATATTGTTTTCAACATTATTGGCCAAAGGTTGCAGTGAGCTGACTGGTTACTAAGCGACAAAGCAGCGGCACAACGACACAGACACCACAGTATAAAGCACATCTATGACACATTGCCACACAGCAGTGGCAGAAATTAAAAGTAGTGCACCCACCCAGTGGGGTACGGCCAGCAGAGTCACAGTACTTGTTTACAAAGTGGGCTACGGCCCTAGGAGTCACAGTGCACAATCTTATTAGCATTACACCGCACATAGGGCCTGATTCACATTACACCATAAAGTAGTGTCTCTTATTTATGTTACGACACACAGTAGTGCCCCTTTTACACAATGCCCACAGTAGTGACCCTTTTACACAATGCCCACAGTAGCGGTGTCCCTTACACAATGTCCCCCAGCAGTGGTGCCCCCTATGCAGTCCCCTTAGTAGTACGGTCCACTATGCAGTGCCCCCAGTTGAATGCTCCCCAGTAGTATGCCCCCCATTAGCAGGCCCCCCCAGTAGTATGTCCCCCATTAGCAGGCCCCCCCAGTAGTATGCCCCCCATTAGCATGCCACCCAGTAGTATGCCCCCCCAGTAGTATGGCTCCCCCAGTAGTATGGCTCCCCCAGTAGCAGGCCCCCCCAGTAGTAGGCTGCTCCAGTAGTAGCCCCCCCTGTAGTATGGGCCCCCCCTGTAGTATGGCCCCCCCTGTAGTAGGCCCCCCCAGTAGTATGGCCCCCCCCAGTAGCAGGCCCCTCAGTAGTATGGCCCCCCCAGTAGCAGACCCCCCCCAGTAGTATAGCCCCCCCCAGTAGCAGGCCCCTCTGTAGTATGGCCCCCCAGTAGTATAGCCCTGCCCAGTAGCAGACCCCCCCCAGTAGTGCAGACCCCCCCAGTAGTATAGCCCCCCCCAGTAGCAGGCCCCTCTGTAGTATGGCCCCCCAATAGTGCAGATCCCCCCCAGTAGTATGGCCCCCCCAGTAGCAGACCCCCCCAGTAGTATAGCCCCCCCAGTAGCAGGCCCCTCTGTAGTATGGCCCCCCCCAGTAGTATTGCCTCCCCCAGTAGCAGACCCCCCCAGTAGTGCAGACCCCCCCCCCCCAGTAGTATAGCCCCCCCAGTAGCAGGCCCCTCTGTAGTATGGCCCCCCCAGTAGTATAGCCCCCCCCCAGTAGCAGACCCCCCCAGTAGTGCAGACCCCCCCCCCAGTAGCGCCCCCGGACCTTTGACAAGTAAAAAAATAAAAAAAATAAAACTTACCTGTATCCCCGCTCCCGCGCCGTCCGCTCTGTCACACGCTGAGGAGGGAGCCGGAAGACGGAGCTCATGTGTGAGCTCCAGCCGGCTCCCTCCGTGCAGCAGCCAATGAGAGTCTGTGTGACTCTCATTGGCTGCTGTAACAAACACACAGCTGCCGCTGGCGGCTGTGTGTCTGTGTCTGTGTAGGGCAGAGCGCTATCACTGCGCTCTGCCCTACACGCGAGGAGACCTGATGTCGGATTCTCTAGTGAGAATCCGACATCAGGCGGCCGCCGTTCGGCCCCGAACGGGGATCCGAGTCAGGCGGTGAACACCCGAACAGGGTTCGGGTGGACTCGGATCCCCAATGTTCGGAGCGGTTCGGATTCCACAGAATCCGAACCGCTCATCTCTACTGTATATAGCATAATGCAGACAAAGACATCCGATATAGCTTAAAATCTTTTTAAGGTGAGCACTCCCAGTGAAGTATACAATATCCGATTCAACATATAATTTATAGCAAGGAGCAAAGATCAGAAGAGAGAAGTATAACTGAGGACACCGCAATCAATGACACATGAACGCATATAAATTATAAACAGTGAATTATCATTAATACATTCAGAGGGAAACAAACACCCCAATAGAAACATGGAAAAATAACACAAAGAAGAGAAAAATAGGCATGAAATATGTCACATACAATGTAAAACATTACAAAGATGCATAATGCCTAAATCGAGATAACCAACATTATGTCTGGTAGCAAGCTATAGGCGAAAACGTAGCCAACATTTTTCAAAAGAGAAGCATGAGTCTCTTAATCATTCAAAAAAAGCATTTGAATCAAACGCTGTCAAGACTCATTGTGCTGAGTAAGGAGAGCCAGAGGCAGCACGTGCTGTTTCTTCAGCTAAATAGCCCTCTGCATCTGCTACGCTTAGGAAATCCTTAAATGAATCTCCGTCAGAAACTATCAGACGAGAGGGGTACAGTAAGGCAAATTTCCGATTGGCTTTGATGATTCTTGAACATATAGGAGAGAACTCTTTTTGGACATGCGTGACTTCAGCGGAGTAGTCCTGGAAAAATGAATCTGAGATCCGTTCCAAACTAATTCACGCTGACCCTGGAGGCAGACCAAATTGCTTCTTTATGTAGGTAATTCACACAATAGAATATTACTGCACGCAGCTTGCTGTCAGGAGATGTGCATACTGGACCCAATCAGAGCTCTTTCAATAATAATATCAGAACTAGAGTCCTGTATGTTTAGTAAGTGCAGTAATGCAGACTGTATAAATTGCATGAGCGCCGGCCCTTTAATTGACTCTGGAAGGCCTATAATACATAAATTGTTCCTTCTGGATCTATTTTCAAGGTCAACCATTTTAGTAATGATCTGATAATGAGATTCTTGCAGAGTGGTTGAATTGGTTTTAAGTTCAGCAACATCATGAAACACTTCTCCCAATCTCTGCTCAGTAGTAGTCACTCTATCAGTAAGCTGTTTCATTTGGGTTTTAATTCGAGACAAGCGGGTTCGGATCTCTGAGATCTGAACCCACCTGAATTTAACAGATCCGAGTCAGATCAATGCTGGCTCCGATGTTCCTGCCTTACTCTGATCTCTCAAATCGAGGGAAAACCATAGAGACAAAATCTTGTGGCTCGCAAGCTTTCGTCTCTATATATAAGGGACGTGGCGGGCGCCATTTCACTCCAGCTGTGGAGACTGAACAGAGAGGGTGGGTAGTGTATGGCTAGGGAGAGGTGATGTGCTGTTCTGTCTGCTGTGTCCTGTTCTGTATGCTGTGTCCTGGGCTGGTGCTGATCCATTCTGGGCAGGTGCTGTTGTGGTGTCTGCTGTGTCCATCTGGGCTGTTGCTGATCCGTCAGGGCTGGTGCTACTGCTGTCACTGTGCTGTCAGCTGTGTCCATCTGGACCCAAGTTCTGGACCTCCCAAAAAAGAAAAATATTTTTTTGTGTAATATATATTTGTCTGTGTGCATGTTAGGCTTAGCCGCACAAGATCTAGCAAGTCGGCATTGCAACCTAGTGCTGACCGACTCCAGTCATCATAAATCTGTGCTCTGGGCCCATGTTCTGGAGCTGGAAAAAAATAAAAACATATTGTCTTTTTTTTCAAATAATTGTCTGTGTGTCTGTGCATGTTAGGCTTAGCCGCACAAGATCTAGCAAGTCGGCAACGTAACCTAGTGCTGCCCGACTCCAGTCGTCATCAATCTGTGCTCTGTGCCCAAGTTCTGGAACTAGAAAAAAATAAAAACATATTGTCTTTTTTTTAAATAATTGTCTGTGTGTCTGTGCATGTTAGTCTTAGCCGCACAAGATCTAGCAAGTCGGCAATGCAACCTAGTGCTGCCCAACTCCAGTCGTCATCAATCTGTGCTCTGGGCTGGCAAAAAAAAAACAGGTTATTTTTTTGTAAAAATTTTTTCTGTGCGCACATGACTGCACGTGTGTGAATTTTGTAACCGCACATTGGCTACACTATTGGTGCTTGTGACACTGCTTCAAGACCACAGAAAATATGGAGGGCTGTCACATGACAGGAGAGCAAGGCCAAGAACCACATGTTGTAGCTGCCGCCAGCAGTGCAAGGCCATCAATTTCCTCGTCCTCTATGAAGGCCGCCCATGCCCCAGGGCTTAAGTCACGCCATCGATATGGTAAAGCTACTTTTACTGAAGTTAAGAATAAAAATTGAAAGGAAATTTGCCTTTAGATAAACAAAAAATTGGCAATATGCCATTCACTACACGAAGTGGCAAGGAAAGGATAAGGCCTTGGCCTATCTTTATGAAGACTGCTGGTTCTGATTCTGATAGCCCTTCGGAAAAAACAACTGTGTGCCCTGAGAAATCCAAATCACAAATCCCTGAGGAGAGTGCAAGTGTGTCCGTGGTTGCCATATGTGAGCCCGACCTAAATACTAGTGTACTGGAGGATCCTCCAAGTTCCAACATTTGTGTGCCCTCTGTAAGTGTGGGGAAGGGCAGTCAACATCTTGAAGATGTAGTCAGTGAGGATGCTTCTGTGGAATTGCACATGGAGGAGGAGGATATTTTGGTAGTTGAAGGTGCTAAAGATGATGAGGATGTTGATGATGAAGATGTTGGTGATGAGGATGTTGATGCCAAGGATGTCCTTTGTGTAAGTAAGGCAACAGCTGTTGCCCGTGGATTGAAAAAGCCAAAGCCCATTGTTGTCATGCCGGGGCAAAAGACAAAAAAATCCACTTCTCACATGTGGAATAATATCCACCCCAATCCAGACAACAGTTGTCAAGCCATATGTAACCATTGCAAAGCAATAGTGAGTAGAGGGAGGGACCTAAATCACCTAGGAACCTCCTCCTTGTTACATCACTTGGAGCGCATTCATCAAATATCAAAGTGTATGTCGTCAAGTTCCAAAACTCAAAACGTAACAAGTCCAGTGTCACCTACCTGCTCCCTCTCTGTGGGATCCAAGCACCTTTGATCTCCGAAACCAACAACTGCATCATCATCAACATTCTCATTCGTGATCGGAAGTAATTTAAAAATACAATTGACTATTAAACAGTCCTTTGATAGAGGAAGTAAGTATAACAGCTGTCACCCAGTTTCACAGCGGATCACTGATGCCATGACGGCTGTGCTAGTATTAGATGGTGAAATAATAAAAAATGAGGATGATAGTGTGGAGGAAGTGCAAAAGGAGGATGAGGGGGAAACTTGTGTCCTATCTGACGCTAATGTGGATGATGATGATAAGGATGTGGATTGCAGAAATCAGCTACCAGTAGCAGCAGTTCTTGCTAATGCTAAAAATAAAGCCAGAAAAACAACGTCTTGGGTGTGGAATTATTTTAATCTAAATTCTGTCAACAGTTGTGAAGGCATCTGTTTCATTTGTAAAGCCAAAGTTAGCAGAGGAAGGGATGTTAACCATCCAGGCACCTCCTCCCTGTTACATCATTTGCAGTGAGTTCATGCAATTTGTTTAACAAAATTATAATTTGTAAATTAATAACAAGCAGTCCAGTATCAGCTACCAGAAGTTTGGACCAGCACATGCAATCTCCACCACCAACACCCTCATCATCAACCTCCTCCTTAATAATTGAAGGTAGTCCTTCCACAAAATGTTTTTTGGGGGGGCCCAAACAAACCAAGGAGTTCAGCCATGAAAGTGTCAGTCCTAGTTGCTAAAGTACTTGGTTTGTTAAACTGTGCATGTCCTTTTTATTATCCCACATAAGAGTGGGTGGGAGGGACAATTCCATCTTGTACCTCTTTCCTTTACATTTGGCACAATTTGGGGCATTGCCAACTAACATTATTATAGTTTATTAAACTGCCATCCTGTCTGCTACTGCTGTGTTGCAATGTTTCATAGACATCCTATATTTTTTTAAACTGCCGTGCATTTGTGCCACTGCTCTGTTGCTTACTTTAGCCAGCAGCTCGCTGCAGCCTTTGGCCTATATTGGTGAAAAATAGTGAAATCAATATTGTGAGCTGTGAGGTGGTTAAAAATGCCTAGAAATGCCTGAAAATTATTGTTATTAAGGTTAATAATACTGTAGGAACAAAAACAGGCCCTAATTATGTGATTTTAGCGTTTATATCATTTTTTGGAAAAAATACAGATCCAAAACCAAAACTTTAAATCAAAACACCAAGGAAAAAAATCCAAAACCAGATTCAGATCCAAAATCACAGAAGATCCAAAACCAAAACACGGGGGTCGGCGCACATCTCTAGTTTTAATACTCTGGACAGCTTGAGTCAGCTTATCAGCATGAGCTTCCATTATGGGACCCATCGTGTCCTGGATTTCTTTGACTACATCGCTATATGTGACTGGGCCCTCAGAGGGAGATGTAGGGAAGCTAAGCAGGGGCTGGGAATCATCATAAGATGCAGGCTCCAGCATGTCTCCTACCTGCGTATCAGGAACAGTGGCCATGTTGGACTCCATATTCCTCCTGTCAGCGTGCTGGTGCTGTTTGTTTGCCGGCAGTGAAATGGAGAGAAATCTCTCCATAAGAATCTGGGTGTGTTCCCCTCTGGTTAGGTGCCCAGGATGCGGCTTTCAGCGGCTTAAAAGCAGCACTGTGGCTCCAATTAGCAAGGCTCACAACAGAGCGGATTCAGCCAGCATCTGTTCCCATCGGCGCCGGAACCAGAAGTGAGCATATGTTTATTTTATGTATATTTGCACCACTTTACATTTGACAGCTGTGAGGTGAGCTGATCCTCCCCCCTGGGCATAAACTGGGGAGTGTAGACAGGCTGCAGGTGACATAGCAATGTGCCCTGGGTGGAGAGGGCACAGGGGAGGACAGGGGCGGGTTGAGGAAAGCAAAGAGGGTGTTTATTATCCAGTAAAAGATGGTCTCTTTAGACAATTCATGATTTTGTTTTTTATGTCAAATAAGACTCATCAGCTGCTCACACCCGCTTTAGCAAAATTCAGCAAAGGCAGGGGGTGCTGTAACATAGGCATGCTTTGGGTGCCATAACTCCACACTACACCTATGCCTAAGATGAATGTATTTTTTTCCTCTGGATGTGGGCAGCATTCCATATTCCATCTACCACTCAACAGAGCATTAGAGCTAGTACAGGAGTCTTTTGGAGAGTTGGAAGAACCTAGTACAAGCCCTGTATACAAAGGTCTCCATAGACACTGGTGAAATAAATAGAAAACACTGGGATGTGCAGGCTCGGTTTTACTCGGATTTACTCGGTTCTTATCGCCACTTTACCGCAAATTCGGATTTATTATATTGGCTATCCAAAACACATGATAGGCGATAGCCAATAAAATGCCGTTTAAAGATCCGAGTAAATCCAAGTAAAACCGAACCCGCTCACCCCTAGAAAACAGTCATTTTAAGCATACAGTTATCCCAGTCTCTTTAATTACAAATCAACTACCCAAAGGAGACAGACCATCCACCACCACACATTGAAGACAAACAATAAAGGGATACTGTACATAATCACCATAATAACTGATACATGCAAAACATATCAAGGTTAGCGCTAGAATACTCCACTACTAGATCACCAGACATTAGCTACTAGTGGGCCACATAATTTAAAAGTAGGAACTCCAATCTAGGGGGTAGCTGTCATTATAGGGTGTGATACAGCAAGTAGTGCCCTCTCCCCATATATGAAAAATGTAAATTCTTCTTCAGGTTCAATAGGGATCCACAGGGATACTATGGGGATAATGTGGTTGGAGTGATCCAGGCACCAAACAGTTAAAGCTTTCAGCTCCCAGGATGCCCTTGGTCCTCCTCCACATATAACCCGTTCCTGACCACAGGCATTCAGTTGTTCGTTTGGTGCAGCAGGATTCAGACACACTGTTATAACAGGACTGTTCAGGCAGTCCTATGCTTTTATTTTATGTTTTATTTTATTTCCTCTGTATTTGAGTTAGCAGTGCTAAGTTCCTGAATAAAGACGCATACACTGCGACTCCATCTACCTCTGCCGGGCCAAAACAACAGTAACATGTCTGGTGATTTCGGTGGGTCATGGCAGAGCTTGCTAGCAGCAATGCTGGGGCCCGGACTGCAACTGTATGCACGAAGAGGTCAGGTAAGGCGATTCCTCACTTACGGGGAACTGCACGTGCCAGTCCTTGTTTCCGATGCCAGAGATGCTCTGGAAGCCACTGCAGTAAGGGCCCGCTGCATCCGCATCCTCACTAGACCACCGGGGCCTTATCGTCTGATGCTGGGGATTGGCAGCAGATGCTTCTGCTACCATGAGGCCAGCGTACCCGGCTGGTTGATGCAGTTTAGGGGAGGTAGACTTTCCCCCTGGTAGCTCCTCCCCTAACCCAGACGCAGTTCCTTCAAAGGTTTTTGCGCATCTGGATTGCTCCTCCTACCCACCTCGTGTATATGAGATGCTCACAGTCCACTATCGGTGCGCTGCTTTAGCTGTTAATCTCAGGAAGTTTTGGGTCAGTCTCCCTGTATACCACTCCCATGGGTCAGGTATATAGTGCTCTATATCCTACCAAGCATTGTGTTTTGAGTAGTTGATTCAGAGCCCATTGCAACTAAATTGCACATGCATTGTATGTGACTGTTTGCTAGCTGCTGTGTTGATACTGCCTTTTATTTCTGACTGTCAGTTATAACTATCACTGTTTTTCTCCTCATCCCTCTGTTGCAGATGTATTGTTTTTTTTTCTTTATACTTCACATTACATTACCATGCATTGTTACCTTTATAATTGATATGTCAAAAAGTAAAGGGAATCAGGAGGGGGATACCCCTGTGCTGGTTTCATGTAAATCTTGTTTTGCGGGCTAGTCCTCTCAGGACTTTATAAAGGATGGTTTGTGTGCCATCTATTATAAAGAGCCACCTCACCAGTCCAGTATACCAGTCCCTGTACAGGAGCTATCTTGAGTGTCCTCCTTGTCTCAGGTAATGAAGCAGTTTGTGGATCGTATGGCTATGCCCACACTGCCTCTTTGTATGGGGTTCCCACATCATGCTATGTTTGCACCCCCTATACATCCTTCCTGGATGGTTGCTTATGCCCACTCAAGTCCATCAGCTTTTTGCGAGCAGACCGGTAGTCACTAAGGTGCCTAAAGGGAAGTCATCTTTTTATCGGTCTGTTCAGCATATGGATTTAGATGCATCATCAGAGGAATCAGATGATGCGCAGGTTTCTTCTTCAGGGTCTAGCTCGGCAGATGAGGACTATCCTTCTACAGTGAATGTTCCTCTTTGGTGAGGGTGGTCAAATCCATCCTAGATATACAGGATGATGAAACAGCTCCTAGTAAGAAGGCTCCGGTGTTTAAACACCAGAAGGTTGTAAAAGCAGAGTTTCTTAAATCTGAGCAGCTCACTCAACTTATGGAAGAGGCATGGGGTAACCTGGATAAACGGTTTTATATTACTAAAAGATTAGCATCGTTGTATCCTTTCCCAGCTTCTGAATGTACTAAGCGTGGAATCCCTCCTACTGTGGATGTCTTAAGGTAATATTTTCATCATCTGGAGCTGTTACTCGTCCAGCTATGGTTGGGGTTTGGGTAGCCAAAGTGGTTGAAGAATGGATGGGGCATTGGAGGATTCTCTACCAGATGCTACCAGAGAACAAATGATGTATATCTCCCATATTCGGGAAGCAGCCTCCTATTTGGGAGGAGCTGCAAAAGATGCAGGACTATTAGCTTCTAAAGCATCAGCAGCCTCATTGGTGGCTCATAGGGTCATTCGGTTATGGTCCTGGAAAGTGGATACAGAGTCAAAGAAGGCTCTTTAATCCTTACCTTTCTATGGAAATATACTTTTGGGGACAGAGTTAGATAATAGCTACTCTGGCAGGGTCTGCCATCTACAGCTACATTAAAGTCTAGGCAGTTTTCTTTTCTGTCCTTTCATCCCCAGGGATGAGCAAAGGAATGGTCTTCTTTCAGGCAGTCTATTTTTTGCAGGACAACCAGGCAACAAACTAAGAGGTCTGGGCTGGCCAGACGTCCATCTTCTAAGCCAGATGACAAACCTTCTGCCTGAAGGGGCAGGCCTCCTCCTGGGGGATCCCAGGGTGGGGGCTGACTTCTTCAATTTGCAGATTACTAGCATTAATCAACAACAGATGCAAGGGTCTGAGAAGTGGTCTCTAAAGGGTATGCCCTCACTTTCCGGAGGCATCCTCCCCAGAAGTTTTTTTTGTACAAATCCCCCATTAGATGCAATCAAGGCTTTGGCTCTTCAGGAGGTAATTTATTCACAGGCTGCAGGCAGGGGTGCTAATCCCGATTCCTGTGTTTCAGCAAGGAAGGGACTATTATTCCAATCTATTTTTGGTTCAGAAACTGAATGAGTCTCATCACCCTATTCTAAATCTAAAAACCCTCAAAAAGTTTATCTGTGTACCCAAGTTCCGAATGGAAACTCTTTGGTTAATTATTTTGGAAATGAAGCCTGAGGATTATATGGTTTCCCTGGACATTCAGGATGCGTATCTGCATGTGCCTATTATGCCATCCAACCAACAATTTCTACGGTTTGCTGTCCTGCAGCAACATACCAATTTCAGGCACTACCCTTTGGTATATCAACGGCCCCTCGGGTCTTTATAAAAAATAATGGCAGTTATAATGGCCTACCTCAGGCATCAGGGAATCAGAATATTACCATATCTGGATGACCTTCTGATATTGGCACAGTCTCCAGCCATTTTACAAAACCATCTACAACTCCCTATTGCCTGCCTACAGAAGCATGGCTGGATCATCAATTTTAAGAAATCCTCTCTTTCTCCAACACAGCAGATGGTACACCTGGGGGCACTTCTGGATTCTCAGGTTCAAAGGGTATTTCTGCCAGAGGACAAGATTGTGGCCCTATCTTTGGAAATATACAAATTGCTATGCAAGAGAAGGGTATCCATTCTATCAGCGATGCAGGCCCTGGGGTCAATGGTATCCACCTTCGACATGGTAGGGTATGCTCAGTTCCATTCCAGGCCTCTGCAAAAATTGATTCTCTTCAGGTGGAATGATTCTCTTCATCTAATAAAAGGTCTCAGAGGATCCTTCTCAGACAACGCAACCACAGTAGCCTATCTCAATAATCAGGGGGGCACGCAAAGTCATGCAGCGATGAGGGAAGTGACAAACATTCTGATTTGGGCAGAACATCATCTTCCGGTGATCTCTGCAATATTCATCCCGAGAGTCCTCAATTGGAAAGCGGATATCCTAAGAAGTCAGGACTTAGACGCCGGAGAGTGGTCTCTCCACCTGGGTTTTTTTAACTCTTGGTGAACAAATGGGGCCTAACAGACTGTGGGCCTCATTCAGACCCGCTTGCAAGTGCTTTACACTCGCAAGCGGGTCAATGTTTAGGCCATGCACACGTGCAGCTGCTGCACTGTGCGTGCACAAGCCCCGGAGCGAGAGAGAAATTCTCTCGCTCTGGAGCTCACTACAAAAAGGGTGGCTGTCGATGTTGATCGACAGCTCACCCTGTTTTGTAGGCGTGGCGGGGGCGTGGTTTCACAAACGGAGGTGTTCCTTAAGGAATGCCTGCCATTTTGTGGGCAGCCGCACTGACATCAGCAGTGATGTCAGTGGGGAGGTTCCTGCTCGATCAGAGCAGGAAGCTACCTGGGGCATGCGGTTGCCAAGACCCAAGCTTAGGGTCTCGTCGCAAGCCCCATTGGTCGCGATGGTCTTGACCATCGTGATCATTAACCTGGTTGGTCGCTAAAGCTGTGGGTGGTAACCCACAGCTTAGCTAGCGACCAGAAGGCCGCACTTCAAAATACAGGTGTCCGCCCACATTCAAAACGAGCGCTCACATTTTGCGAGCGCCTCTGAATGAGGGCCATAGTCCTCATGGCATCATGTCACAACCACAAGGTCCCCAGGTATGGGTCCAAGACCAGAGATCCCTCCAGGGGTTCTCAGGAAATTCAAGCAGAAAGGCAGAATAGTAATATTAGTGGCTCCTGCTTGGCCCAGACGTCATTGGTTCACCGACACACAGAATATATCCATGGACAGGCCATGCCCTCTTCCCCTTTGGCTGGATCTATTAGCACAGGGTCCCTGTCTGCATCTGGACTTAGCTCGACTGTCTTTGAAGGCGTGGGTCTTGAGTCTTCCATCTAAAGAGCCAAAGGTTTCTCCAGCTCTGTGATTTAAATGATGCTTAGCCTTCCTCTGCCCGCATCAATTACAGAGTTTGGCATTTTTTTGGTCAATGGTGTTCCCACAGAAAATATGACCCTAGGGTGTTTAGGGTTTCCCGGGTACTGTCTTTTCTGGATTAGATCTTGGTCTCCACCTGGCCACTTTGAGATTGCAGTTTTCGGCACGGTCACTCTGGTTCCAGAGAAAGATTGCTTCTTTACCAGATGTTAGAATTTTTTTTTTCAGGGGGTTCTCTGAGTTCAGCCTCCTTTTGTCCCACCGGTAGCACCATGGGATTTGTCTTTGGTTCTCAGGTGACTACAACCTCTGGTCTATGTAGACTTGAAATGGTTGACAGGAAAGACACTTTTTCTTATAGCTATTTCTTCTGCATGCAGAGACTCTGACTTGGCAGCGCTCTCTTGTCGCTCACCATTTTTTATTTTTCACCAGGATAGAGCTGTTCTTTGTACAAGGGAGGGTTACTTTCCTATGGTAGTGTCCCATTTTCATATAAATGAAGAAATTGTAGTTCCAGCTTTTCAGGCTTCAGATCTTTCTGTAGGTGAAGCCTCCCAGGATGTAGTTCGTGCTCTCCATATCTATGTGGAGCGTACAAACTTTTTTAGAAAATCAGATTCTCTTTTTGTGTTATATGGTTTTTACTAACAAAGGATGGCCAGCTAACAACAGACTCTGGCTAGAGGGTTATGTATGACTATCTCTCAGGTATACACACAGGCTGATCTCCCTGTTCCAAACACGGTGACAGCACATTCTACTCGGTCTGTAGGGCCATCTTGGGCATTTAGTCGTGGTGCCTCTGCTGAGCAATTGTGCAAGGAAGCCACATGGTCTTCTGTTCACACTTTTCTCAGATTCTATGCCTTTGATACTTTTGCCTCTCAGGATGCTTCCTTTGGGCGAATACTTTCCTTTCTGCTCAGGAACATCCCCACCCTTAGGGGAACTGCATTAGGACATCCCCATGGTATCCCTGTGGTTCCCTATGGACCCTGAAGAAGAAAATAAGAGTTATGGTAGACTTACCATCGATAACGCTTTTCCTTCAAGGTCCATAGGGTCCACAGAGCACCCATCCTGACACACCTGGCTGCACTGAGTAATTTTTCTTTTGGTCACGGGTTCCCTCACCTTGTATGAGAGTGTTTCTGGTGTAAGATTGTTCTTCCTTCTCCTGCCTTGGGCTTGTTTAGAAAACTTAATGCCTGTGGCCAGGGGCGGGGTATATGTGGATGACCAGAGGCATCCTGGGAGCTGAAAACTTTAACTTTTTGGTGCCTGGATCACTCAAACCACATTAGCCCCATGGTATCCCTTTGGACCCTATGGACCTAAAAAAAAAAGAGTTATCAATGGTAAGTGTACCATAACTCTTATTTTTTTTTATAGTCTGGGGTAACATTGCCTGGGAATTTGTACTAAGAGGCCTCAACATTTGAATGAGGGCCCCCCTCTTTCTAAAATGGATGCCCGTTAATTATTTGCAGCCAGAATGGGGGGAGATCTTCCCTATGCATGGACTACATTATTTTTCTGCAGAGCAGGGGGTGAATGTCTGGTGATCACCAGACCTTTAACTTTTGTGTGGGAACACCGATTGAAAGAGGGGACTCCACTCTTTAAAATGAGAGAACCATGATTTTTCTAGGTGGTGGGATTGGGGAGATAAATTCTCTCCCCCTCTACCATCGTCATTCTCACTTTTTTTAATTAAAGTGACGCCGCGCATAGACATCACCTCCAGATGCAACCCGGCAGCTGCCAGGGGTCCCCAACTGTCATTAGGGGGAGAGGGAAGAAATTTTTTTGTTCGCAGTATTATTGTATACACAGAAAATGAGCCCCACTCATCTGCAGCGTAGGGGCTAAAAGATATACAGATGGTGCTAATTACATTACTTCTAATGATGAGATCTGGAAAATGGGATGTAATTAATATGTTGGTAGATGGAATGCCGACAGTCGATGTGCAGACACCGGAATCCCTCTGCCCGGCAAATTGCAGATGCCGCTATCCCGAAGGGGATCAGGATATCAGCATCCCGACTGCCAGAATCCCGAACTAAGGATCCAGGTAAGTATGAGACTTAGCTTGATGAAGGGGGGGGTTAGGTTTAGGGACCACTGGGGCAAATTAGGGTTATGCACTCCCCCAGGAGAGATAGGCTGTGGGGAGGGGGGGTTAGGGTTAGGCACCACCGGGGGGAGGTTAGGTTCCCCTCTCAGGAGGATTAGGTTTAGGGTGCGGGAAGGGGGAAGGGTGAGGCACCACCAGGTGGAGGTTAGGGTTAAGCACCACTAAGGAAGGGTTAGTGAGGAGAGGGGAGGAATAGTCTACTTATCTGCCCCAGTCAGGATGTTTATTTATCGGGCTTCCAGCGTCGGGATTTTAACCAGCAGATATTGAGCCGCCTTTATTTCATACCCAACCCCTGTAAAATATGCACTGTTAGGGTTCCCTGAGGGGAAAGCAGTAATTTTATTGACATACAATAAGTCGACAGGCAATATGCAGATGAGAGAATGCCGATACAGTTGTAATGTTGCTTAATGCATTTTAACTGTGTCAGCATTACAACTTTAAACTTGATAAAGTTATAATGCCGATGTGGTTAAAATGCTTTAGGTAACATTACAATCATGTCAGTATTACACCATTGACATATTGAGTGTTGACAAAACTGCTGAGGACAAAGCTTGGGAAACTACATTAAAGACTGTAAGGGAGAGAGTCTAAAAAACAAACTTTCTGGATTAAACATATTTAGTCATATAACTAAGATACTGTAAGTAATCAGAAAAAAAAGGTTAAACATCCAATAATAAATATACATACAGTACATAACAAGGAGGAGACAGAAACAAGCTTTCTAAGCACAGATTCTACCACCTCATGGTAAGCCACCTGTCTACTCTTGGTGTCAACTGCTCTCTGGTCCAGTGCACTGATTGAACTCTCAGAGCCACACACAGAGCAGATTTATCAAGAGAAGCTGGTACCACTGGGCATTTACAACAGCTCTGTGCCATTCCTTATACTGCATGTTTTGGCCGCAGGTCTAGTAAATTTATTTTATATACTACTGCATATGATTCAAGCCACTTGCTGTGCCTAGTAAATGAGGAAGGGGGTTATCCAGAGGATACTAGTCAACTGGATACCCCCTCTGCATTTGCCGATACTCAGGGATAGACTGGCCCACAGGGGTACAGGGGAATCGTGGGCCCACCCCCTCCTGTAGGGATCAGGTTAAAGACTGTGCACTTGAACTATACATATGTTACATTAGACTGCACAGGACTATGGTGTATGTTCTACAATGCATTGCTGTTATTAATCTGGTACATTATCATGCATGCACTAGCAGCATTCACTATATATACATTTATAAGGAATCCAGTCTACGCACTCTCTAATGGTTAACCAGGCTTCTATGGAGGCTGGCCACACCACCTTTAGTTGCTGGCCACACCCCTAATGGGCCCCTATCACTGCATTCTCCTGGTGGGCTCTTCATGCCCCAGTCCAACACTACCTATAATAATACTTTACCCTATAAAACATTTGAGTATTATCACATGAAATGTCTGAACACCCTTGAAATGTTGCTATTGATGGGGGAGCTGCTATGATTTAGGGGACAAAGGGCCTCATTCAGAGGCGGTCGTAGGATGCAAGCAGTCGTTCTGAAACAGGATGGCCGCTTGCATCCTGAACAGCCTCCTCCATGTCGGTCGTCAGGCTGTGGGTTAACACCCACAGCTCTAATGACCACTAAGGGTGATGGTCGCGATGGTCAAGACCATCGCGACCATCAGGGCTTACGATGAGACCCTAAGGTAGAGTCTCATCAACCTTAAGCCCCAGGGAGCTTCCTGCTCTGTTTTAGCACGAAGCTCCCCACTGACATCACAGATGATGTCAGTGGGGCCGCCACCAAACAGCAGGAATGCCTCCGTTTGGCCGGGCACGCCCTTGGCCCGCCCAGGAAATGAAGCGAGCTGTCACTCAACGTCAACAGCTCTCCCCGTTTGCTACGAGACCCCTAACGATGGATCACCCGTTGTTAGCTGGGTCTCGCGCATGCGCACGACGGAGCCGGCTCCGTCATGCGCATGCGCTCTGGAGCAACATCGACCCGGTTGCGAGCTCGTAGAGCTAATGACCTGGTCTGAATAAGCTCCAAAGTCTGTTGTCCCCGATCTTGGAAACAACATGTTGTGGAGAAAACATAGCGCTGCACCTACTTTTTATTGGCGGGTGTAGTGAAAGAGATCGCATCTGCTGTTTTAAGAAGTTCATGTTTTTAATTGTGGGTTTTATTTCTCCTCTTTCTGTGTGTGCTGTGTTGCTATGTGGGATGGGGAAAGCGTGAAAAGAAGGAAAACATTTTTATTGCAATACAAACAGGTCTTACAGGACCTAAGAGGTTATAGCTCCAATTGCTGCCTCCCAGGTAATTGGTAGTGACAGAGAAAAGTCCCTTAGCAACAATTTGTAAAAATGTATCCTTGCATAGACAGGTATGGCAATAATCTATGGACATGTGTAGCACACATGGAGCAATAAAAGTCTTAAGCATCCAATCTTTTGTAATAATTAAAGCATCTAACACTGGACTAGAGATGTGTCTTGTTCCTTCCCTTATCCAAGGAGTGGCCTTACTTGTTGTGAATACCATATAACAAAGTATAGATCCGATCGCTAATTCTCTGTGGAAAACTTTGGTTTCTGGTGATGCTGGTATTCGCTGGGTGTTTAGCCCTTGTAGTTTTCTAGCCAACATGTTTCCAAAATGTTCTGGTGCATATGTTGTTGTTTTGGATGAGCATGTTTAGATCTAGAAAGTCTGCTTATGTCTTGCTGTCTTGGGTAGTACAATATAGTTTTGTGTTTGTGTTCCTGTATGCTATGACATCTTTGAGTGATTCTTAACAGATATATCTGCAGATGATGGTTTTTCATACACACTGAAACACCATCACCTGTCATCTGGCCGCTTGTCCCGCTGCCTCTTGGGGGTTGTCGCATCCACTCCCTGCGGCCTGTGCTGCAAGTGTACAGGTGGTCAGCTGACTGCCCATACACACAGCACGATGGACAGATATATCTGCAGATATTTCTGCCATCGGCTATGCAACACAGCCGACGAGATACAGATGTGCCCAGCTAGTTTGTTGCTCTATATGCCATGTAGCGCACCATGCATGACAAGCCACACACTACACCATGAGTCGTGCCACACAGAAAGTTTTGTAATGGAATATAGCGTAGTGCTGGAAAAAAGTCATAATGTGTAATACAACTTTTTGTCCACCAGGTGTCACTTTTCCTACACTACACAGCGTATGCATCTGATTTCCAATGTATGTTCTGTATCACCACCCGATGTTTGGCTGACAGAAACAGTGATTCGGTACACTATACAGTAGTACAGAGTTTTCCTCATGGAATCAGGGTTGTAGAAGAATGTCTAATAAAGTTTGAAATCATTAAGTGTGTGAGTCCTCTACTTTTATATAAAAATATTTCACATGCACTGCACTGTATAACACACTGACTCTTCGGTTGAAGTTGCACACTTGCGGCAATGTAGGCACTATCGGCACTGTCCCAGACTTAGACATTGTAGTGATTTCATGACTTTAGGAACTACTGTAGTATCGGGCTCAGGTGCGTGGGCTAGGGGGTTAGATGATTGCCTAGCCTCACTGCTTGTCCCATCTTCTTGTCCCGTGGGTTCGAGACCTTGAATTTTTTTTTTATCGTTATCCAACCATTACATAAATTAATACATTATCCACAACTTCCCACCAGCTGGCATTTCTATGCTACTTTATGCCACTGTGTGCACAAGAAAGGGGTGAACAGCACTCCAATACAGTACCCACATAGCACTCTGCTAGTCACGCTATGGCATTTCGACTCTATTTGTACTGCACATGCCCAGTGTGTTGGGAGTCACACACTGCATCCCAGACTACTGTATAGTGATTTCATGACTTTAGAAATTAGTAGTAGGCTGTTCAAAAGTGAGGTCTCTATATTACAAACTGATTGTGCGTTTGAAAATGCAAAATTGCTGCACTATCGGCACTCTCGGCACTGTCTCAGACTTCTACACTATAGTGATTTCATGACTTTAGTAACTACAGTAGTGGCCTCTGTTTAAATAAGGTCACTGTATTACAAACTGATTGTGCATTTTAAAATGCACACTTGCGGCACTGTCGGCACGTCGACACTTTGGTGGCTGTCAGCTCCGGGGGTTACAATTGGGTCTCTGGCGCATGCCCAGTGGAGGAGTTGCAATCAGTTTAAAACACCACAAATGTATGAGAGAAGAAATACATACAATAAAGGGAGACTTAATCCATTAGATTATAATAAACCATATCAGAGAAATAGAGATACAGATAATTGGTGGAGGAACAGAAGTGATAAATGGGGGGACCAAACTTACAGGAATGAAAATTCCATCACTCTTGCTCACAATAGGTTTGATCCAGTCTTGGATCTACTCATTTCTACTCTTAGAAAACATTTTTTAGATGACAGAAGGGAGAGGAAGAAGTACAGACCTTAATTAAATGAAAAAAATGGGGTAAACGGGGGTGGGGGGGGGATATGAAAGAAACAAAGAAGAAAACTCCTAAAAAATGGAATAGAGCCTACAAGAAAGGGTCTAGTTCAGAGACCGATTCAAAGCAAAATGCCAATATAAATGGTAAAGTAAAAATTTTCAACCTCAGTACGCATATGTTGAACCACAATGAGGAATCAGTCCTTAACAAAGTTCTGAAATATGCCCCGTCAGCTAAAATTAATGACTTCTCCCTCTACATTGATATGCAGAAATACATAAGAAAGCTTACAGTAAAAAAGTTCTTTCTTATGAAAGCAGGGGAAAACGTACCAAGTATCAGTGGAACCTGAACCAAGGTCCTAATTTAGACCTAAATCTTCCTTTTTCCCATCTCACTTAAAAGGTAGTTTCATCAATACTTATTCTACACAAGTATTAGAAGATTTAAAAAGTATAAAATCGAAAAATATTAAATTTAATTTCAATTATGGGGAAAGGATTGGACTAAAGGAAATTGGTGAGAATAAGAATCTCATCATCAAACCCACTGATAAGTGGGTGGAATTGTCCTCATGGACACTAAAGACTACGAGAATGACGTCCATACATATAAAAAATTGAGGAAAGATCCCACTGAGACCTTTGTAAAGGAATTGAAAAACATGGTTGATGAATATACGGGTAAAGGTGTATTGACAGATATGGAGTCTAAATTTTTGATTAAAGAAAAACCCATAGTGTGAGTAATTTATGTTTTACCAAAAATACACAAAGATCCAATCCAGCCCCCGGGTAGACCAATTGTGTCTGGTATAGACTCAGTCACAGCCAATTTGTCTGAGTTTATCGACTTTTACCTACAACCATTAGTTCTTTTAAACAAATCACATCTTAAAGATACCCGGGATTTTTTAAATAAAATTCAGAATTTACAATGGGAAGATGATTACATAATGGTTAGTGCGGATGTTAGTTCCCTCTACACCATAATTAAACATGATCAGGGTGTAGTGGATATGAAACTAACATTACATGGTTCAAATATGGACAATGGATTACAAGATTTTTTAATACAAGGCATTAAATTTATTTTAAGATGAAATAATTTAATTTTTAAATCTAAATTTTATCAAAAACCGACGGATTCTCTGTCATATATACAGATGGGCAGTTGCCATCACCATCAATGGCTTGCCTCCATACCAGGGGCTCAATTCAAAAGAATAAGAAGAAATTGCTCGAAATTGGAAGTTTTTAATGAACAGGCCAATAAAATGAAGGATGCTTTTATAGCAAGTGGTTACAATGAGGAACACATTATAGAAGAAATTGAATCTACAACAAAATTGGACCAGAATGAATTTCTGATCACTAAACCAAAAAAACAAAGGATGACAAATTCCAATGGGCATTTGTCTCCGATTTCAATTCTCAACATAGAGAGATTGAAAAAGTGTTCAAAAAACACTGGTCCATACTTAGGAGAGATCCCATTTTGGGAAAGATTATCCCATCAAAACCACTGCATATTTATAGAAAGGCTGCTAACCTCAAAACAAAATTGGTTAGGAGTGCGCATTTAGAATCCAATAAGGTCCAAACTATGAATAAATCTATAGGTTTCCATAGATGTGGCCTATGCTTGGGTTGCAGAAATATAAAAAATTCTGGGAAAGTGAAGATATTCACTACAATTATTATTAATGGACAAGAATTTGTAATATCAGATTTTATTACATGCAATTCCAAAAACCTTATTTATGCAATAGAATGCAACTGTGGATTGTTTTACATCGGACGTACTACGAGAAACCTTAAAATTCGCATTGGGGAGCACCTCCGAATCATTAGAAAAGGTTTAGAGTAGGGGTGAGCGGGTTCGGATTTCTGAAATCCGAACCCCGCCGAGCCCCCCCGATCCGAGTCCGATCCGAATCTGGCTCGACTTTTCCCGCCTGACTCGGATCTGAAATCGAGGCAAAACGTCATCATCCCGCCTTCCGAGTCTAGCGGGTTTTGGATCCTATATAAGGTACCCGCGTCGGCGCCATTTTCTCACTCGGCTGTGGACAGTGAAGAGGGAGGGTGGGAGTTAGGGCTGTGTAGTGTAGTGTAGTGTAGTGCTGCTGTTGTCCACTACTTCAAAGTCCATAGGGGCTGGCTGTGTTGTGCTGTGCTGCTGTTGTTAATAGGGGCTGTGTCCACTACTTCAAAGTCCATAGGGGCTGGCTGGACTGTGTTGTGCAGTCAGTTCTCCATAGGGGCTGTGTCCACTCCAAAGTCCTGTGCAGTGTCCCAGTCCTAAAGGGGTGCTGTAGTGTTGTCCAGGGGGTGCTCTGTCCATCAGGGGTGCTCCCCCCAAGTGCTAAAAAAATAATATATTTTCTGTGTTTGTGAATTGTGTGCGCAGTAGCCGCACGTGCATCAACAAAGTAGTGCCAAGCGTGCGCCTGTGTCATAAGTAAAGGGCCGGCTGGCTTGACCGTTAAGGGTGCTGTAACCCCCGAAAGTACACTCCAGTCCAAACCAAAAAAAAAATTATTTTCTGTGTTTGTGAATTGTGTGCGCAGTAGCCGCACGTGCATCAACAAAGTAGTGCCAAGCGTGCGCCTGTGTCATAAGTAAAGGGCCGGCTGGTTTGACCGTTAAGGGTGCTGTAACCCCCGAAAGTACACTCCAGTCCAAACCAAAAAATAAATTATTTTCTGTGTTTGTGAATTGTGTGCGCAGTAGCCGCACGTGCATCAACAAAGTAGTGCCAAGCGTGCGCCTGTGTCATAAGTAAAGGGCCGGCTGGCTTGACCGTTAAGGGTGCTGTAACCCCCGAAAGTACACTCCAGTCCAGACCAAAAAAAAAATTATTTTCTGTGTTTGTGAATTGTGTGCGCAGTAGCCGCACGTGCATCAACAAAGTAGTGCCAAGCGTGCGCCTGTGTCATAAGTAAAGGGCCGGCTGGCTTGACCGTTAAGGGTGCTGTAACCCCCGAAAGTACACTCCAGTCCAAACCAAAAAAAAAATTATTTTCTGTGTTTGTGAATTGTGTGCGCAGTAGCCGCACGTGCATCAACAAAGTAGTGCCAAGCGTGCGCCTGTGTCATAAGTAAAGGGCCGGCTGGCTTGACTGTTAAAGGGTGCTGTAACCCCCAAAGTACACTCCAGTCCAAACCAAAAAAAAAAATATTTTCTGTGTTTGTGAATTGTGTGCGCAGTAGCCGCATGTGCATCAACAAAGTAGTGCCAAGCGTGCGCCTGTGTCATAAGTAAAGGGCCGGCTGGCTTGACCGTTAAAGGGTTCTGTAACCCCCAAAGTACACTCCAAACCAAAAAAATATATATTTTCTGTGTTTGTGACTTGTGTGCACTGTGGCTGCACGTGCATCAAGAAAGGAGCAGCGCCAAGCGTGCGCCTGTGTCCCATAAGTAAAGAGCCGGCTGGCTCATTTCTTAAAGGGTGGTGTAACCCACAAAGTGCACTACTCTCCAGCAAAAATAAAAAAATATTTTCTGTGTTTGTGTGCGCTTTAGCCGCACGTATATATATCAATATAACATAAATGGAGGACCAAACTTTCTCCGATAAATATAAAATAGGGAAAGATCAAGAACCACTTCCTCCTAGTGCTGTTGCTGCTGCTGGGAGTTGTTCATCATCCCAGAGAGGAAGTAGGAACATCACTACTTTTACTAAACAATTGACCCTTCAACAGTCCCTAGCGATGAGGATGAAGTACGACAGAAGTCATCCTGAAGCAAAACGTATAACTGAGGCCTTGACTGCTATGTTGGTGTTAGACGTGCGTCCGGTATCCGCCATTAGTGCAGTGGGATTTAGACAATTGATGGAGGTAGTGTGTCCTCGGTTCCAAATCACGTCTAGATTCCACCTGCATCCTCAAAGCAGCAGCGACAAGCGTGCGTCTGTCTGTTAAAGGGTGGTGACACCCTCAAAGTGTGCTACACAAACAATTAAAATATTGTTCTTTTTTTTTCGGTCTTTGTGAAATGTGTGGGCTGTAGCCGCACCTGCATCCTTAAAGCAGCAGCGACAAGCGTGCGTCTGTCTGTTAAAGGGTGGTGACACCCTCAAAGTGTGCTACACAAACAATAAAAATATTCTTCTTCTTTTTTCTGTCTTTGTGAATTGTGTGGGCTGTAGCCGCACCTGCATCCTTAAAGCAGCAGCGACAAGCGTGCGTCTGTCTGTTAAAGGGTGGTGACACCCTCAAAGTGTGCTACACAAACAATAAAAATATTGTTCTTTTTTCTGTCTTTGTGAATTGTGTGGGCTGTAGCCGCACTTGCATCCTCAAAGCAGCAGCGACAAGCGTGCGTCTGTCTGTTAAAGGGTGGTGACACCCTCAAAGTGTGCTCCACAAACAATAAAAATATTCTTTTTTTTTTTCTGTCTTTGTGAATTGTGTGGGCTGTAGCCGCACTTGAATCCTCAAAGCAGCAGCGACAAGCGTGCATCTGTCTGTTAAAGGATTACATCGGTGACAGCATCCAAGTAGGCATGTCAGACAGTCCGTACCTGTACTGGCAGGAAAAAGAAGCAATTTGGAGGTCCCTGTACAAACTGGCTCTATTTTACCTGAGTTGCCCCCCCTCCAGTGTGTACTCCGAAAGAGTGTTTAGTGCAGCCGGGAACCTTGTCAGCGAAAGGCGTAGGAGGTTGCTTCCACAAAATGTGGAGAAGATGATGTTCATAAAATGAATTATCAACTCTTCCAGGGAGACCAGCCTCCAGAACGTACAGAGGGACCTGTGGTTCCAGCAGGGACGAATTAATACTCTGTGAGGATGAGGATGTACACAACACTGAAGAGGGTGAGGAATCGGTGGATGAGGAGGATGAGGATGACATCTTGCCTCCGTAGAGCCAGTTTGTGCAGGGACAGATAAATTGCCAGCTTGTTTTGTGGGGGCCCAAACGAACCAATCATTTCAGCCACAGTTGTGTGGCAGACCCTGGCGCTGAAATGATTGGTTTGTTAAAGTGTGCATGTCCTGTTTATACAACATAAGGGTGGGTGGGAGGGCCCAAGGACAATTCCATCTTGCACTTCTTTTTTTTCTTTGCATTATGTACAGTTTGGGGCCTAGTTTTTCAATGCCATCCTGTCTGCCACTGCAGTTTCACGCCTAGATGGGTCACGTGTTTGTGCCGCCCACTCGTGTCGCTTAGCATAGTCATCCAGCTACCTCGGTGCAACGTTTTGGACATAAAAACACTATTGTGAGGTGTGAGGTATTCAGAATAGACTGGAAATGAGTGGAAATTAAGGTTATTGAGGTTAATAATAGCATAGGAGCAGAAAAACCTACAAATTCTGTGATTTTAGCTGTTTTTATGCTTTTTTTAAAAAAAATACAGATCCAAAACACAAAACCCAGAACCCAAAACACGGAAGGGTGGTTTTGGCAAAACCAATCCAGATCCAAAACACGAAGAAAGATCCAGATCCAAAACCAAAACACAAAACACGAAAAGTGGCCGGTGCACACCCCTAGTTTAGAGTCACACTCATTGTCAGCCCACTTCAAAAACAAACATCATTGCTCCACAGATGAGATAAAAAACTTTTTTGGCTTGAAACTAGTAAAATAATCAATTAGATCAAATGATAACATGGCGGCTATCGCCAGGGAAGAAATTAAAATTATTTATAGATACAAAACTTTGATCCCTGGTGGTTTGAATCAAGATTTCGAAGTGAAGTAGTTCTTATAATTGATGTTTTTAAGTTTGTATGTTTTTAGTATACATTTTATGTATATGGTTCTTATAAGATTCTTTTAAAGCTTGAATTGATTGGCATATTTTTAGTACATTTATTCTAATATTTATATACTATTTTTAACTTCATAGTGCCCATTCTCCTTTAGTAATATATTTATATGGCTATTAATTTAGGTATTGTTCAATTTTATTGTATCGTTTGGATTTTGATATATTTATATATTTGTTCATAGGATTACTGTTGCAATTTAAGGTCCCCAATATAGATACCATGCTAAGAGGATATAAAACCACTCGTTGCCTTCAAAAAAGATTTTCTCCACTGGAAATACATCATGGAGTATAGCGTGGTGCTTCCGGTTATTCGGAAAGTCCGCACTGTGCTCTCTATGGTGCTGTCCCAGGGATGCGTGGCTACAACACGAAGTTCCAGGGACACGCGGTAATGTCCGCACATCTGCGAGGTTGTGGGGAAGGAACCACGTGCTGAACGGATGAGCACTACTTCCGGGGAAGTCCCTGCCTGGAGGTTTAACTGGACACAGGATATTAGCCCAACAGACCTTAACCTGGAATGTGGATTATAAGAACTTTATTACACCTATGCATGGGATTGTATACTTGAATACATTGGACAGTCTTGTTAATTATGTTTTAATTAATTACATAGGGTATTTAAGGTGCCATTATGTGAGCTATTCCCTATACCTTGAAAAAGATCTGTAGTGGCAGATCGAAATGCGTTGGTTACAGGGAATCTTCTTTTACATTTTTGGACATTATTTTTAGGTATGTTTCCTGAATAAGACAGTGGATTCCGGACTCCACTGATTCTATCACATCAGGTCACGCCTTCCTTATTTGTTATATTATTTTATTCTGTAATAGTTTGTTTTTGTGATCATTAAATATAATATCAGTCACACTACTCTTTTTTGTTTATATGAGGATGGATCATGTATGTTGATAAATTGAAAGAATATTGAAAAACGTATAAAGAAACCTTTATGGGCAGATACAACGTACACTGAATGTCAGTAGGGTATACAATATTTCCACCTTCTGCTGATAACCCTATATTCACCAAGTAATTGATGTTTGGGGATCTAAAGGGAGAGAATATAAAGATACCTAGATAAGAACATTCTCACTTAGTTACATGTGAGTCCGGGTACGATATCATTGTCTTAGTCAAATTTGAATTACTTTCTAAAGTTATTATCTGTCAAAAAATATTGTGCATATTACTATTAAGGAACCCTTTTTTGTATTTTGCATCTCTTTTTTTCTTATGTACAGTATCATATGGAGACCGTCAGGAATTTCTGATACCTTATAAAAGGACGATGGTCAGAGAGAAATTGCTTTCTTGAAAAGGAATAAGTATTTTTCTCTTTTCTCTTTTGTATACTGATTTAGATACTTTTAATGTATATCCAGCGCCATCTTGTGGGACAACTGTTTTCTATGCCATACAAAAAAAGAGTTTAGCGATACTCTATATTTGTGCCATACAAGGGGCTGCAGGTTATGTGCATCCATTAGACAGCATTTTTTCATACATAGTAGTGGGCTCTGTTTAAGAGAGAGGTCTCTGTATTACAAACTAATTGTGCATTTAAAAATGCAAACTTGCGGCACTGTCGGCACTGTCCCACACTTAGACACTATAGTGAAACTAGAAGTGAGCTGTTTAAAAGTGTGGCATTACAAACTTATTGTGCGTTTAAAACCGCAAACTTGCAGCAAAGTCGGCATGTAAGTGCTGTATTGGCTGTTAGATCAGGGGGTTGCAATGGGATCTCTGATGCATGACCAGTGGAGCCGCTCCATACACCAGTGGCATATGGCGGATCATAGTAGTACGCATGCCCAGTGGGTCGGGAGTAACACACAATGGGATCTCTGGTGCATGCCCACTGGAGAGTTGCAATGGGATCTCTGGCGCATTCCCAGTGGAGCCACACCATATGCCAGATCATGCTATGCCATGGCATATGGAAGATCATAGCACTGCATATGCCCAGTGGGTCAGGAGTCACACACACCAAAAGTGGGATGTCTGTATTACATACTGACTGTGCAGTTGAAGTTGGCACTCTCAGCACTGTCAGCGCTGTCCTTAGACACCATAGTGCTTGTCCCACGCTCTCAAGACCTTGAAAATATATATATATTTTATGAACTCAATACATTATATATACTAGATGTGCCCAGCTACTGTAGTTTTTTGCTCCAAATGCCATGTAGCGCCCTCCTAGTCGCACTTTGCTGTGGTGTATTGAGTCTCATAGTACTGCGCATGCCTAGTGGAGCTGATCTGGATTGACACAGTGCAATCAGCACTACACTGATGCACTGCTACCTGTATACAACAGGTGCGACTGTGGGTTAGAGGTTTGGTTGTCGGCTTGCAAAAGTGGCTGTCACGGGTTTGAAACCTGGTAAGGGACACTTTTTTTATAAATCTTCACTACACGACTAGTGGTGTGTGAGTTGTGTCATTTATACATGTTCAGTATCTAAGTTGACCCAGTATTGCATATATACACTGTAGACTGAGCAATTGAAGCTCAGTATTTTTATCAAAGCCAACTGAAGTCAATACATTGTCTACAACTTCATACCACCTGGCATTTCTATGCTACTTTATGCCACTCTACTGCTGATGCACTGTGTGCTCATGAAAGTGGTGTACGGTACTCCATACAGTACCCACGTAGTACCCTGTGAGTTGCACTATGACATTTAGAGTCTCATAGTACTGCGCATGCTTAGTAGAGTTGATCTGGAGTCACACACAGTGCATCCCAGACTAATACTATAGTGATGTCATGACTTTAGAAACTACAGTAGTAGTGGGCTCTGTTGAGGGATCTCTGGATTATGCATCTGGATGATCTGTGTCTTATTGACTTTTTGTTATCATACTGTAGCTGCTTGCAACATGGAATGCAGTTATCTGTGCATGCATCTGTAATCTGTTTTTTCACTGATACTTGGAGCATGGATCTCCCTGAACCGTGCTGCAAGCATCTCCTGCTTTTGCATACCATCTAATATAAAAATAGTTAAAACATGCATGATAGTTCTTACTGTACTGTGTGTCATGTACTGATTTACAGTAAGATTAATTCCTGTTCACTTCTGTTGGAGTACTGTGTCGAACTCACTACATTATTCACAACAACCCCAACTGTACCTTGCAATGACAGATGCATGTGTTGGGTCTTAGACACACTTAAAAACTGAATTACACACAAACACCAATTAAAAAAATTAATGACAATTATTTTACTTAACATAACATACTGTAATATACTGTATGCAGTTAATCACACCTTTAGTACATGCTTTTAGATAAGATGAAAACAAAATGTGTTTGCCAATGGTCACTGCATGATGCCAACTAGAAAAAGTAAACAAAAATAATTGTAAGTACTGTAGGTCAAACACAGTAGTATACAGTTAATTAAAAATATATTCACTGTTACGCAGTAGTTTAAGAGTCTATAGTATGAATCTACTACAGTATATACATTACTGCAGTTTTTTTCAGTAAGTCTTTACTCAACAACTGTATTACACTATGACATTAGCATGCATTTCTAAGAGGGGAGCGGTGCGGTGCCTGCTGCCATGCAGGTGCACTTCTGTAGCTTGCGTCACACCATCTCACATTTAGCCTGTATGTTGCTCAGATGGTCCTGGAATTCCAAGCTGGACACGGACATGACTACTGTACCTAGGAGGAAGACGATGATATGAGAACCGTCCTTCCTCAATGCCAACCGATACGCCCTACCGGACTGAGTAATACACAAAAAGATTTGGGTTTTAAGGGAGAATCATCACTGGCACTTTTGGCCTCAGATCCAGAGTTTCACCTATACTGTAGGTGCTCGCGCACCAGGTGCAGGTGCAGAGTGCAAGGTCCACTGTATGCCCTGAAGAAAGGATGATAGGCAGAGATGAACAGACAGTAAAAGACAGACACACAGGTTCTCACAGGAGATACTCTTGTTCTTCATCCCGCTCAATCCCACACACAGGTCCCTGTAGGAGAGAGAATATGCCGTGCAGGGTCCTTTCCTGCTCTAACAGTGTGTCATACTTATCCACATTAATATCGTCCCTAACTCACCGGCCTAACAAATTTATTAATAACAAATTAGTATTAGATTTAAGCCTGGTGGTGAAAAAAGCAGTGCCCCTCAGCCCACAGCCCATTTAATGATTTACTTACAAAAAATAAATGAAACAAGACAGAATTTGGGTGACTCAGATTGGAGGTGAATACCACCTGTCTTTTTTTAGGGCAAAAGTGAAAAGAAATCCAAATCCCCCCTAGCAGTGGGTGGCATAAGGCCCTGGGGTTCCCAAAGAACAAACTGGCAAGGAACTAGAAAAATCAGAATATTCCTCCGAATGCAATAATGGAGCACTAACATTAGCCAAAATGCTCTTCTCACCTGATCCTGATGTTGAAGGGACCACCGCCCTGACCACAGATGTAGAAGCCTGTCCCTCAATGCATGGTGCGCCCACTATTTCTGCGACTATGGATGTGGATGTTGAAGCAACCACTACTGTATGAACCAAAGGAACCTGAAAACTTGAAACCTCTCCATTACAAACAGCAACATCAAGCACAGTAGCAGAAACTGGCGGCTGCAGCACAACCTGTGACTGGCCGTGGTGGCAATGCATGCCTTGGAACAGAACAATGTAGGTGGAGAAGCCAGTGGAAAGTGGGGTTGAACCATTAGCTGCGGGCTTGTCACATATTGAACCTGCTGCACATAAGAGTTAAACAGTGTAGGGGCAGTGACATAATGCTGCAAGATTTGTCCTGGGCCATGAGGAAAGGAGGGGGTGCAAAACTACTGATTAATACCCACAAATTGTGGTTGCAAATTGCAAAGACCCTTAGAGGTCTTGTGGCTTTGACCAGGTGGTAGGTATGGGGAAGCATTGCAGTGGGGATGGATATGGCTGGGGAATAGGGTTAAATATGAACAAAGGTGGATAACAGCAAAAATTCGAGGAGGGGGCAGAAAGAAATTAATGAAATTATAGAATGAAAGGAAAAGAGGAAAACTATGACGTATAGTAAATAAGGTAAGGGAAAAGTAAATAAAGAGCTTATAAAAGAAATATCTAGGGACAGAAAGCACAACCACAATACATACAGTATGGAGACTGTATACTTAATAGTCCGGATCACAAACTGGAAAGAGGAAGTTAAACTCCACCTCCACATTGCTAATTATATAACATACAGTACAGTGCTGTACAAGCTACATAGAAGTTGTTTGACCCTTTTTTTCGATGACAACTGGTAAGACTCTAAACAGATGATCAAAATAATTATTACACTGGGCAGGTGTCAATACAGTTTTCTAAAACTTAATTATCCTATCCAAAAATTTCTGTTTAGTTTTTGGTTTCACATCAGACCTGATGAACCTCTTCAACTGGGCCCAGACCAGTTCAATGGGATTCATGTCCAGTGACCTACAGGAAAATGAAAAAAAAAACAAATACATTTATTCAGTCACAGTACTTTAATAAAAAGTGTACTAGAATAATTACTGCACGGTACATACTTTATTGTACAATAAACATATAATACAATAGGACAATACTCACTCTTGTGGTGTGCATTGCCAATTTATCCCTCCATCTTCCATGAATTTCCCTGAAGTCGAGTGTTTTGGATCATTATCCTGGAATAATCGATGTCCTAATGGAAAGCATCTTCTTACAAATGGCACCATACAGCCATCTATTATTTTTTCTTGGAAGTAGGTTTTATCCATGTGCCTAAAGAGATGAGAAATTATTGTTAGTAACATGCGCACACTATACAGGACTGTAAATAATTTTTACAACAAACATTACTGTACTGTACCTTCAAAAATTAAGATCTGTCCTGCACCCCAACAAGATATACCCCCCCATACATGGACCTTTAATGGATGCTTTGGATTTGGTTTAAGTGAGAGATGTGTACAGTTCTGGAAGTACAGTCTTGAGAACCTCTCGAGAGAAACCTAAGTTTCATCTATGAAAATTACATCATTAAAATTCTCTCCACTCTCTCTCCACCATCGTGCTTGTTCAACTCTCTTTTCCTTATTAACATCCCTTATCATGGGATGTATCCTGTGGAATAAAAACAAGTATTAGTTTACAGTCACGTATATCAGTGCATTATTAAGGACAGTTTACTGAATAAAATAGTGCATTTTTGCGTTTTTATACACTATAGTATTTTACGTACCTTGTAGGGCCAAAAGTCCATCCCAGTTCCTTACGCATCTGTTTGATGCTGGAACAGGAGATGTCCAGGTCACATTCTGTTTGCAGAATACTTTTTATTTGTAAAGCTGTACGCTCATCATTCTCACAAACTCCTACGGTAGAACACACACAGAACATATAGAAATTATTGCACAGTTAGGGTTGAAATTGGAACACAGGGCCCGATTCAGACCAGGTCGCAAACACTGAACGCTCGCAACCGGGTCGATGTTTGCCCACTGGGCATGCGCACGACGGAGCTGGCTCCGTCGTACGCATGTGCGAGACCCAGCTAGCGACGGGTGCTCTGTCACTCTGGGTCTCGCACCAAAGGGAGCAAGCTGTCGATGGTGTACCGATTGGTGGGCAGGCAGGGGTGTTGGCTGGCCAAATGGAGGTATTCCCAACAGGATGCTTGCCATTTGGGGGTGGCCCCACTGACATCACCAGTGATGTCAGTGGGAGAGCTTCCAGCTCTGTTAGACCCGAAAGATCTCTGGGGCTTATGGCCATGAGACCCTACCACAAGGGTCTTGTCACAAGCCCGATGTTCGTGATGGTTTTGACCATCGCGACCATCAACCTGGCCGCTTGCTATAGCTGTGTGTAGTCACCCACAGCTAGGCGAGCGGCCAGGAGGCTGCTCCAAAAAAAAGAAAAAATGCCCTGATTCAGAGCGAGCCCTCTTTCAAAACGTCTGTCTCTGAATCAGGCCCTCAGTACAGTAGTAATCTAGCAACATACTGTATAATTAAAAAGAGGTTGCTGTAAAGTACCTACCATGTGCATTTAGAAGGAAATCTATATCTGGGCTGCGTTCTCTAAAATGCCTGATAGCGCACAGTCTGTAAACTAACAACAACACCACTCTCTTTCAGCCAGGCCTGGATCTGTCGTGTTGTTTTGATTTCTTTTTTCATGTTTGCAATTATCTTGCTCATGGATTTGCTGATTTTTGTTGGTATATTTGATGACCAAAACTGTGAAGAGAACAAGAGAAATACTGTTACTTAGTATACAGACTGAGTATACAGAATTTAATGCCCAGTATCTTAAAAAAATATTATAGTGTATAACATACTGTATTTTAGAACACAGGGAGGTATAACATTCTTACAACAGCCATAACATATGATAATTATGGTCATAGGCACCCTTCAGAGCAATTCAAATGTTCTGGCCAGACAAAATATTTTTTTTTTTACCAAATATACAGTACTGTATGGTGAGAAATACAATGTATACAACTGGATACAAAAATATGTGTCTAGGGTTGGGGACATTGTAGCAGCAAATAGCAAATACTGTAGAGTAGAGATAAGGGTCAGTATAAAACAGCAATATTGAGACTCACAAAATGGCCATCAAGCATACACAAGGTGGGCGCGAGGCAGTAGGGGCTATGGAGCTGTCAGCGGTATACAGGGTATGTGAAATGTGGCCTACTAGATAGAAACTCAGTGGTCTAGTTACTAAGCAGTGTAAGGAGACAGTGAAAAGAAATAAGGTACCAACCAATCAGCTCCCAAATGTCATTTTTCAAACACAACCTTGAAAAATGACAGTTGGGAGCTGATTGGCTGGTACTTTATCTCTTTTCACTCTGTCCCCTAATACTGCTTACTACTGTAAATAGACCCATCAATATCATTTTGCTGATGAACACATGCTGGCTTGGCTTCGTGGTGTCTGCCAAAGACTACAGGGATGAACAAAGGAAATCAAATAGAACAATTACAGAGTAATTGGCTTACATTAAGTCCTGATTGGTATGGTTCCCTTATCCTGTCCCTCCCTCCTACTGTACCTCCCCCAGATAACATTTCCCTGAAAACATGCTGGCTTGTCTCCATGGCAACTGCCCACGTTCATAGATGAACAAAGGACACAAATAGAAAGAACAATAACAGTGTAATTGGATTAAGGGCCTGATTCAGAGCTGCTCTTAAGCGGCCGCTCGTTCGCTCCGAGTGATGTTCGCACATCTGCGCATGCGTATGGGTCATAATGCACATGCGCCAACCAGTCATTGCGGTCGGAAATCGAGCGCTATCAAAATAGCGAGGGCCTGCTAATTTGAGTGACAGAATGAGGCGTTTGTGGGTGGTAACAGGGGAAGGTGCTTGAAAACGGGGAGTGGAGATCCGAATGCAGGCGTGCCAAACGGTCAAAACTGGCATTTAATGGGTGTGCATAATTAACAAAGCAGCATCATCAACCACGTCACTTGGTTGTCTTTTAGCCAGAACTGCTCGCAGTGATCGTGTGAAGTAAAACCTATCACAAGCACTGCGAGCAGTTCAGACGCCGTTCGATGTACTCAATTAATCTAATAAATAGCGGAGATGATGTATGATGCGAACGGCCAGGGGGCGTCTTTACAAAATAGCGAGCGCATGTTTCGTTCGCTCTCTCAGACAGAGACGAGTCAACAGACCGCAAAGTGCGAGCGCTCAATTTAAATAGCCGGCCCCTTTTTCTGAACGACCGTTCGCAAATAGCGTCCGGCTCTGAATCAGGCCCTAAGTCCCAAGTATCCCCTGTGGAGGTGTAATTTAACCCATGATGTGGTTTTTCTGTGAGATGTTACATTGCTAAGTTACTTCCTGTCTGGCTAGGTCAGAATATATATATATATATATATATATACATATAAATCCAATGTGGCCGGCACTCCAAGTTTAGGTAATGCTCCGGTGCCTTCCAGGGTCAGAAACAGCCCAATATATAAACATCCATAAGCGGAGGCACTCATGAGACTGAGCAAATGAAGTAAAAAGTCCTTTAATTAAAGGACTTTTTACTTAATTTGCTCAGTCTCTTGAGTGCCTTCACTGATGGATGTTTATATATATATATATATATAGATAGATAGATAGATAGATAGATAGATAGATAGATACTAGCTGGAGTATATATATATATATAGAGAGACTGACAAAGAGGCTGCACTCTAAGTCTAGTGAAACCAATAAACCCTACATCAGGGTCATTTATTACATCAAGGTTTCAGGGAACATATCCCCTTCCTCAGGACATCAACACAAATACATTTGCAAATGCAAACTTAAATACACATAAACCACTAATCACTTACCCCATCTCCCAATGAAACCAGGTCCTGTCGGCTGACCAATGCATTCCACCTCACCCAGAGCCGGAAGCTCTGTCACACCAGAAGTGACATCATCAGGCACAGCCCGGGACCATGGTAACTGGTGCAAACAAAATATTATACATGATAACTATGAACAAACCCTAGGATGCTAAAATAGTTAAATAAAGTGCAAATGCATCTATAAAATCCCACACTGTGTGGTCTCAAGCAGCCACAAAGCTGATTGTCTCCTTGTGCAAAATCTCTAAAAAATACATAATCATACATAAACAAGCATAAAAATAAGCACATATAAGTATACATATATAATAAACACCTGCACCAGTAAAACATACCTGTTATAATTGTGCAAACACATTCTGTCTGCACTGTATCACAAATAATCGGCATACATATACTCAAATAGTGCACTTATGCTATCTAGTGGTAAAGCAGCAAAATGACAACCTGATGAAAAGATAAGTACAACCACATTTCGAATAGTAAAATGGAAATAGGAAATTTAGACACATAATAACTATTTACTCAAAGGAACACCTTATACAAAATGAATAAGTCCCAGCAATTCGTTAAGACCAAGTGGGGACAGAGTATCTAACTGGAGAATCCATCTGCATTCCAGTTGTAGCAATTTTTTGATCTGTCCCCCCCCTGACTGATGGAGGCACAGGGTCTATTGCTCAATATTTCAGAGTCACCAACGTATGGCGACAATCAACAAAATGTCTAGCCACTGGTTGTTCACTAACACTGGTCTGTAGAACCATCTGGATAGCAGACTGGTGCTGGACCATGCAAATTTTAAATTGGTATTCGGTGTTACCGATGTAAAATAACCCGCATGGATAAAAAATGGCATAAATCACATATGTGGAGCTGCAGGTAAGTGCCCATTTGATCGGAAATTTCTTGCCAGAGTAAGGGCATGCAATGTAATCACCCGTACTCATATATGAGCAAGGGTACAGCCCAGGCACCTGTAGCACTCCTTTTTCCTACTTAGAAAATGTTTTGTTTGCTGATGATTTTGCACAAAGCCAGAAATATCAGTATGTACTACAAAATCATTAATATTCCTACCTCTCCTGTGTCTAGACATAAGATTAGTCCCCTGAAAACACTTTAGATCTGGAACTGAGGTGAAGATATTCCAAAATTCATGTACTTTCTTCTTCATGATTTTACTCTTAACAGTATATTCATTTACCCAAGGGAACTTTTGCTTTTTGTTTTTATGAGGAATTTTATTAACTAAAAGCTCCTCACGGGTATACAGTAGTGCCTTATTTTTAGCTGTCACCAAAGCATTTAAAGGATATCCCCTCTCACTAAATTTGGTCATCATCTGATCAAGTTGTCTGGTTGTTTCTTCACTATCTGTATTGGATCTACATACCCACAAGAATTGTGAGTATGGTAGACCCTTAACTGTGGATATTGGATGAAAACTCTGGTAGTGTAAAATAGTATTCCGATCTGTGGGTTTTGAATATAAGGACGCCCCTTAAACTCCATTTGTAACATTGATCATGACATCTAGAAAACAAATCTGTCTAGTGTAATGTGTAAGAGTCAAGTGGATGGGACTCCCAGAACTGTTCTGTCTATCAACAAGTTCAATCAATGCTTGTATATCACCTTTCCAAAATAACAACACTTCATCAATGTAACAAAAATACAGGGTGATCATATTCTAAATATACGGATTTTCAAAGAAAAAACACCTCTCTACATCCCACATGTATGCATTAGCAAAGGATGGTGCCATTGACGAGCCCATGGCACATCCCGTTATCTGCCTAAAGAATTTTCCATTGAAAAGAAAGAAATTGTGTTTCAATGTGAATTCCAACAATTTAAGACAGATAGTTATATCTGGCCCTTTATAAAGCACATTACCTGTTATTAGATGTTGTACAGCCACCAAACCAGCTTCATGTGGTATACAAGTGTATAATCTGGTTACGTCCTTGGTGGCTAACATCGTGTCATAGGTAACCTCACCCATAGTATGCAACTTTTGTAGTAAGGTGCTGGAATCTTTCAAATAGGTAAATATACTTTGAATACAGGGCTGCAGATAAGAATCCAAATACACTGCTACAGGTTTGCACAGAGAACCCCTGGCAGAGATGATAGGTCTGCCAGGGGGCCTCTATGCGACCTTGTGGATCTTAGGCAGGGTGTAGAATATTGGTACCATAGGGAACTGTACACAAAGTTTCATCCCAATTTCAGATGAACCCAAACCATCTTGTACCGCTTGTGTCACTAACTCATCCAATTCAGTTTATACATATCTGATGGATCCCTGTCCAACAAGTCATAAGTGTCACTGACCCCTAGCAGTCTATCACATTCTGATATATAATTGATGGTGTCTTCAATGACGATGGAGCCGCCCTGGTCAGCTCCTCTGATGACAATATCTTTGCAGTTGCTAAGAGCCTCCAATGCCATTTTTACATCTTTGGATAGGTTCTAACGTATAGGGCCAGTATCTAGTTTGCCAGAATCCTCCAATAGTCTGTGAAAAGTTTTAATCGAAGGATTAAATGATTGTAGGTCAAATCTAGACCTAGGTCCTAATTTTTTCACTCTAGGGCAGTGATTCCCAACCTCGGTACTCAAGGCACACTAACAGTCCTGGTTATAGTGGTATCCATGCTTAAGCACAGATAGTTAAGTCAAAATAACTGAGGTACTAATTAAGACACATGTGCTTAAGTATGGCTATCCTTAAAACCTGTACTGTTAGTGCCTTGAGGACCGTGGTTGGGAATCCCTGCTTTAGGGGGTAAATCTGTCATGTTAGCAACATTGGTTTGCTTTGAAAAAAATTCTTTTAACTGTAATGATCTTTGGAACTTATACATTTCAATCTTCAACCTGTATGCATCTGTTTTATTTGTGGGGATAAAAGTAAGTCCTTTACTCAGAACACTGGTTTCCGCAGTGGTCAATCGGGTAGAAGATAAGTTAAAAATTAGATATCCTCCTGGTTTACGGGGGCCTCCTTGTTTGTTTGCCTCCTCGCTTGCCCCTGTTCTGGTGGATCTTTTCTTCAGGCCGCTGTAGCTGCCCAGGTATCCACCCCTAAAGGGGTCACAGATTATGTAGATTTAATCAAACCTGAATGTAACTCCTCAGATTCACTTGCAGATGTGCTAGAGAACCTGACTCTGGGGATATGTTTTTTGAAATGAGCCCCACGTCTTCTGTAAGGTGTATTCGGTGCATTATTCAACCAGGTGTACACTCTATGCTGCGTGTAATCAAGTTGTACTTTTCTGAATTTTTCTTTTTTGTACATAATTAAATCAGACTTGTATGTGTCTAATTGGTTTTTAAGTTTAATCAGCCAATCAGCCGTGGAATCTGATGTGAGATTATTCAGTTGTTCACTTTCAAATGCTAAGATAATTTCTTTTGTGATATTAAATTCCCGTGTAGATTCTTTGAGTTGTAGACACCTTAGACGTAACCAGTTTATACACTTGTATACCACATGAACCTTGTTTGGTGGCTGTACAACATCTTATAAAGGGTCAGATATAACCTTCTTTCTTAAATTGTTGGAATTCACATTGAAACACAATTTCTTTCTTTTCAATGGAAAATTCTTTAGGCAGATAATGGGATGTGCCATGGGCTCGTCAGTGGCACCATCCTTTGCTAATGCATACATGTGGGATTTAGAGAGGTGTCTTTTCTTTGAAAATCTGTATATTTAGAATATGATCACCCTGTGTTTTTGTTACATTGACAAACTGTTGTTATTTTGGAAAGGTGATATACAAGCATTGATTGAATTTGTTGATAGACACAACAGTTCTTGGAGTCCCATCAAATTGACTCTTACACACTAGACAGATTTGTTTTCTAGATGTCATGATCAATATTACAAATGGAGTTATAGGGACGTCATATTCAAAACCCACAGATCGGAATACTCTTTTACACTACAAGAGTTTTCATCCAATATCCACAGTTAAGGGTCTACCATACTCACAATTCTTGCAGGTATGTAGATCCAATACAGATAGTGAAGAAACAACCAGACAACTTGATCAGATGATGACCAAATTTAGTGAGAGGGGATATCCTTTAAATGCTTTGGTGGCAGCTATAAATAAGGCACTACTGTATACCCATGAGGAGCTTTTGGTAAAAACAAAAAGGAAAAGTTCCTTGGGTAAATGAATATACTGTTAAGAGTAAAATCATGAAGAAGAAAGCACATGAGTTTTGGAATATCTTCACCTCAGATCCAGACCTAAAGTGTTTTCAGATGACTAATCTTATGTCTAGACACAGGAGAGGTAGGAATATTAAAGATTTTGTAGTACATACTGATATTTCTGGCTTTGTGCAAAATCCTCAGAAAACAAAACATTTTCTAAGTAGAAAAAAGGAGTGCTACAGGTGCCTGGGCTCTACCACTTGCTCATATATGAGTATGGGTGATTACATTGCACACCCTTACTCTGGCAAGAAATTTCTGATCAAATGTGCACTTACCTGCAGCTCCACCTATGTGATTTATGTAATTTTTTGTCCATGCAGGTTATTTTACATCGGTAAAACTGAATGCCAATATCCGGACGGCTCTACAGACCGGTGTTAGTTAACAACCAGTGGCTAGACATTTTGTTTATTGTCGCCATACAACTCTGAAATACAGAGTCATAGACCATGTGCCTCCATCAGTCAGAGGAGGGGAGAGAGACAAAAAATTGCTGCAACTGGAATCCAGATGGATTTTCCACTTAGATACTCTGTCCCCACGTGGTCTTAATGAATCGCTGGGGCTTATTAATTTTTTATAAGGTATTCCTATGAGTAAATTGTTATTATATGTCTAAATTTCCTATTTCCAATTTACTATTCGAAATGTGGTTGTATTTAGTTTTTCATGAGGTTGTCATTTTTCTGCTTTACCACTAGATAGCATAAGTGCACTATTTGAGTATATGTACAGTATGCCGATTATTCGTGATACAGTGCAGACGGAATGTGTTTGCACAATTATAACAGGTATGTTTTACTAGTGCAGGTGTTGATTATATATGTATATTTATATTTGCTTGTTTTTATGCTTGTTTATGTATGATTATGTATTTTGTAGAGATTTTGTGTCACTAACTCATCCAATCAGCTCCAACTATCATTTCTTAAACACAGCCTGCAAAATGTAAGTTACAAGCTGATTGGTTGGTGATATATATCTCACAATTTTATCTCACATCAAGCTTTGATACATATATACATTGATATATATACAATCAAAATATGTCCACACTCACGTTTTGTGATAGAAAGTCGCTGGGGTAGCTGCCCAAAAAAGACCTTCAGGTCCTGTGTATAACCTTGAAAAAAGGGGTGCACTCACCAGTCTTCTTAAAAAGTATTTTATTCCAACAGTTTAAAAGTTAGTACAGGATCAACGTTTTGGTCCCAACCGTGGACCTTTGTCAAGATAACAATACAAGCAACTAACACCCCTTATATACCCTCCCCAATGATTGTTAAATCCACCCACCTGTGGTGGGAGTGTACCTATCAAGATGTACATCTATAGCTGACCCTACTATACCCATTATGTAAATATCTATATTACAGGCTCCTATATAAGTAGGGGAGACGCTCCTTACCTAGTGTAGATTCAGCAGTGATAGTAAGATAGATCAATCCTCCCCGCTGTTCGGGGAGTACAATGGAGGCTGTCAGCGTGCGTTCCACTGTCTCCCACTTCCTAACAGTTGCAACGCACGCGTACATGTCATCTTAGCCGCTCTGGTCTCACTCACAGCGTGCTGCGGAGTCACATGGCAGTTGCTAAGCAACCCCTCTTGTGTACACACTACTGTTAAAGCTTGCTAATAGGGATGTTGGTCTCTGGGGTCAGTGGCTGAATGGCAGTGGATAATTAATCCTCAAATATCAATCAGAGGAGGATAGATAAACGGTGGAAGGAAGTTAGCAGGCTATAGCTGGCTATTAACTAATTGCTAACTTAAAGTACTTGTACATAATACAATACATGAAAACATCTCAACTTTTCTATATATTACAAACGTCAAAAAGGCTATGCTACAACAAACCTCTACTTTATTGCCATAGTGACCGAAGAAAAAATATCAAGAAAAAATTAAAATAAAAAATAAAAAATTGAAAAATTAAAAATGAAAAAAGTGAAAAAGATATTATTATTGGTGGTGCACCCCTGGATTTAATACTTATTGGGTCAATCTAAAAATATGCCCAAATGTATCGCCTCATTCAGTCCTCTTGGGTAGATGGTATCCAATTTGTGTATCCACAGTGATTCTTTATGTAAGAGCATCGTACCACGATCACCTCCACATCTAGGGGGGGGGGCAGCCAATCTATGATCATGCATTTCAGCGAGGCTAAGGCATGTTGTGCCTCCTGAAAATGGCGAGCAACAGGTTTATCCGAAGACCCAGTGGTTGTGGCATTCCTGATAGAGGATCTGTGGTTTGCCATCCTCTCGCGAAAAGGGCGGATGGTCTTGCCCACATAATATAATGAACACGGACATGTAAAGATATAAATAACATGATCGGATGTACATGTAACTCGATGTCGTATCTGAATTTTTCGTCCTGTGTGAGGGTGATGGAAAAATTGTCCAGCCATCATGCTTCTGCATGTGGTACAGTTCACACATCTGTAGCATCCTAATCTTGTTACAGTGAGTCAAGTGGATGTATTCTGTGACATGATCATATCTGGTTGCATAAGTATATCTTTAAGGTTACGACCCCATTTATAACTCATTAAAGGTTTTTCAGGTAGTCATCCTTTTAAGATTGGATCACTTGTATCTATATGCCAATATTCATATGCTGCTTTGTTGATAAGTTGTCCTGCTGTATCGAATGTCGTGGAGATGACAAAGGGATTAATTATTTCTTTCTTGTGTTTTTTTGGATTGCCCTCTATAAATATCTTTCTCACCTTTAAAAGGCAATTTTCTGTGGTTTTTAAGTTGTAACCTCTACGGAGGAATCTTTGTTGCATTTCCTCAAGTTGGATTTCAGCTGCCCCAGGATCAGAATTATTTAGAAGGACCTGTAGAAACTGAGAGACTGGTAGATTGCGTTTTAAAGACTCAGGGTGGTGACTTTTAAAATCTAAAAAAGTGTTGCGGTCAGTTGGCTTTCTGTAGAGGGTGTAGCCATAGCCCAAATCAGTGGTGTATATGGATACATCCAAAAAATTTATACAGGTGCTATCATATGTCATCGTCAATTTAATCGGAGTATCAAGGTTATTCAAGTTATCTAACATACCCAGGAGCGACTCCTCAGAATCCCTCCAAATAATCAGAATGTCATCTATGAACCTGCGGTAAAAACCGATACTACCTCCAAATGTCGGGAACACCTAATTCCTCTCAAAGGCATCCATGTAGATGTTTGCGTATGCCGGTGCGATGTTGCTTCCCATCGCTGTCCCGGATGTTTGGAGGTAGTATCAGTCAACGTATCTAAAATAGTTACATGTCAACGCAAGCTCCAGTAGTTCCATAAGGAACTCAATAGGTGGTAATCCAGTGTGTGAGTTGGAGAGAGCTCTTCTGACCACCGCTTTGCCCTCCTCAAATGTTCATTTGACTTACTAATACTGGTAATAGAGGAAGTGGGTGTAGATCTTAAAAAGATCAGAACTGGGATCACCGCTGTTAAACCACAAGTTGTTGCCTCACTACAGAGTGATACAATGGATCAGTGGCTGGAAAAACTTAAATTTAGCATAGATCGCTACCAGAAAGACTTAATATCCTTTAAGCGAGCAAAACTTGAGAAAGTGAGTCATGATTATTTAGAACATCGGGTCTACCGATGGTTGACTGGGAGTGATAATGTGACCTACAGATCTAGAAACACTAGGTTTAGGAATAATCAGTCTCAACTAGACAGGTATACATCCTCAGATAGGGATTCTTCGGATACACAAGTGGGCACCAAACCACCACTACCACGTGTATACACCTGATCTCAAGCTGATGTTCCTTTAAACATAGAAGGCCCCACCCGAGGCGGGGCAATTTTCAAAGGAGAGAGAAAACCAGCCAAAACACAGAGGAATCGGAAATTAACTTATCTACGTATCCATTATATAAAGCAGAAATGTGCCTCCTTTCCAGGGGACTGTCTTTTGTACCCACCAACTATCATGATGAATTTATGTGGTCGGTTGATAGTTACAAGCTCAATCGCAAATTAAGGTTGAAAGAAAGATTCAGTGATACATCTAACACAGAAATTAATAAATTCAAAAACAAGAGCTCTTTCGACCCGCCTTCACAAAATCCTAGTATAAAAACCTACACCAGACTACTTGATCAAAGTGTACAAGATCATATAAAAACTCAACAAAAAGTTAGACATAACTTATATATACAGTTCCTCTGGCAGCGGCACTCCACATGAAAGATAACAGTAGGCAGGAATTTATGCATCAATGTTTCGATGCCCTTTAATGCATCATTCTCAAGATACAGACAATACAAAAACACGGTACTTACATATCCTTCACCACACCACGTGAAACCGCCGCATCATCCGGGTCCAGCATGGAGATGCCCACTGATGACCTCACAGGCGTGACCCATTGCCATAGCAACAGCAGTGAAACTAAAACAGATTAAAAGAACCTCATTCATAGAGGCATGGTGCTGTAAACGCACAAACAATAATCCTGTACAGTAATATACTGGCATCAAGCCTCTAATATCACCATAACATAAACCCCATCTCTTTACCAACGAACCAGCTAATCCATATCGAGCACCTAAATGGCAATTAAATTGTACCAATCATTAATCCCCAAAAGCATTAGTCAAACATAGAGTCATAGACCCATCATACATAATTACATCTGTCAGTTTTATTACAAATCTGTTCATACCATGAAATTAATGATATGTATAACCCATATCAATAAGCTATCACACATTATTGCAAAAATTAATCCAAGGCAAGCTACCTATCACGGTGAGGCCAGTAAACGCTGACCAACGTCCATAGTTATGATATCCCACCCATGATAAGAATAACACACTGTAGTATGTGTGTCAACACATCAGACCCATGATCGTGCACAAAAAAGAAAAAGCATCTCATATACAAGTATGGTCACTACAGCCCTACAGGAAGCAATGCAATCCTAAATATTTATTAAGTCCTTTCGGGTAAATAGTCCCCAGTCTGTGAATCCAACAGGATTCACACTGGAGTAGCTTCAATGATCTTTTGCCACCACGTGTCCAAACTGGTACATGATCTACGATGATATATCTTAATGTGGCTAAATTATGCTGTGCTTCATAGAAATGCCTCGCCACTGGTTGGTCACTTGCACCAGATTTAATAGCGGCCCTGATGGCTGATCGGTGCAAAGCCATCCTTTCACGTAAAGTGCAATCTGTCTTACCGATATAACTCAGACCACAGGGGCATGTGATCATGTATATTATAAATTTGGTCGTACACGTCACCCTGTGTCTAATGCTGTATTTCTTCCCACTATGGGGGTGATAGAAAGAATCCCCAGTGTTCATATACCTACAAGTGAGGCAATTAAAGCATTTGAAGCATCCCGTTTTCAATTTCAAAAAGCCCTCATCTTCCTTCATGTCAAAACCAGTGATATCTATTTTCACTACCCAATTCCGGATATTTTTCCCACGTGTGTAACACGGCATTAGTGTAGTGTCCCTCAGATTAAAATCAACATCCTTTTGTAAAAGGGACCAGTGTTGCTTGGAAACAGAGTTAATACTATCACTTAAGGTATTAAAGTGTTTAACCCAAGGAAAACGTTTTTTAGTCTGTTTGTGTTCATATGTACATAGTAACTCATCCCGGGATTTAGATAAACCACGTTCTTTAGCCACAAGCAACATGTGTCTATCATATCCTCTAGAGACAAAACCCTGTACCATCTCATCAGTCTTGAGAACTGCAGTCATCCGATCACTGCAGATCCTCAAAACACGTATAAAATGAGAGAAAGGTAACCCAAACTTGGAAGATTTAAGATGAAAACTTCTTGCATGTAATAGGGAATTACGATCTGTATGTTTTTTGTACAATGAGGTACTAATTATACCATTCTGATTGCAAATTTCTACGTCCAAAAATGTTACACAGGCCTTATCAATAGTGTAAGTCAATTTGATGGGACTAGCTGAGGAATTATGGCCCTCAATCAACTCCACAAATCTCTCTCGTGTACCAGACCAAATGATAAAAATATTGTCAATGTATCAGGTGTAAAATAAAATACAATCCGATACCTCTGGTGCACAAAAGAAAATATCTCTCTCAACTATAAACATAAATGCATTGGCGTACGATGGGGCCACATTCAACCCCATCGCACACCCGCTGCATTGAAGATATATTTTCCCATCAAAAAAGAAAAAGTTATGGGTCAAAATCATCTCTAGTAGCTTGATAACCAATCTGTGGTCTGGTCCTTTATACAGGGGATTCCCATTTATGAGATGCATAACAGCCTCTAATCCAGCAGTATTAGGGATCACAGTGTATAAATTCAATACATCGATACTGCATAATAGACTATCATTCGGTATATCACCCAACTGTATAACCTTGTTCAAAAAAGATGTTGTATCCAACAAATAATCAGGATGACCCATTACACATGGTTGCAAGAGGGAGTCAAGATACACAGAGAGAGGCTGAAACAATGACCCCCGTGCTGAAATAATTGGGCATCCAGGGGGGTTGTTCAGCCCCTTGTGGATCTTGGGGAGCGTATATAGTACAGGGATAATCGGATGCTCGGGTAGTAATGCTTTACATAAATCATCAGAAATCATACCCTCCATAACAGCTCCCTCCAAACAATCCTGCAACTCAGCCCTAAACCATGTAGTTGGGTCATGTTGCAATGGAATGTATACATTGAAGTCACCAAGTTGTCTCATTATTTCAGCTTTATAGCTGTTAAGATCTTGGACCACAATCGACCCGCCCTTATCCGCGGGTTGTATTACAACGTCAGTGTATGATGATAGTGACTTCAATGCTTTAAATTCCACCAATGACACATTCTTTCTAACCATCATCCTAGATTTTAAAATATCATGAACATCGCTATCAACCACATTAATGAAGGTCTTAATGGAATGGTTGTTGGAAACAGGATCATAGACAGATTTAGCAGTTCATTTAGCTACTGCAGAAGGAACATCAGACATTTGTTTAGGTAAATTGGATTTAACCTTAATACCATTGAATTTTTCATGTAATTTGAGTTTCCTATTAAGTTTATACTTCTCGATTTCCCAGTTCATCTCATCAAAAGCAACTGTAGGGACAAAAGACAATCCCTTCGAAAGTACCTGTACTTCAGGCTCAGTCAGTGTTCTTTTGGACAAATTAAATATTAGCGTCTCCTCTGCAACGGTGGTCTCCCTGGTCATCTTTTTCCATGTCCATTGGCCTCCACGCCTCATATATCATCTCCTAGTCCTGTGACTCGACTTCAGGTGCGTGTTCCAAAAGGGACCTGAGATGAAACGGCCCGAGGATTATCAACATTATCTGAGTCACTCGTAGTGACAATATCAGAGTCGCCATAGGGTCTACGATAATCCCTATGTTGCACTTTCTGATGATCAGAATGGCCACCACTTATCCATCTGTATACATTATTATGATCATAATCATTAATAACTTTAGTAAGTTTTGCTTTCTTGAATTGAATCAGATCTCATTTCTAATTTGCCAATTGTAGGCCCAGTTTCTCAAACCAATCGGCCTGAGTATCCCCAATGAGAGTCTCCTTGTGTGCCACTTCAAATGCACTAATTTTGTCCTTCATGATTTTTAACTCTCGGGATGCTTCCTCTATGACGAGGAGCATTAGATCATAACTGCATTTATTTGAAATTCAGATCCATCTTTTGCAGAATGCAACATTATGGCGACCAATAGTAGGACAATTATGCACACGAAAACCACGCGGTATGCGATTCTCCTTATAATAATCACTCAAAGTCACACAATGGTATTAAAAGCCAATTCCCTCTGTCGTAGTTTCAATAGATCACAATATATTTGTTCAGTGGGTTTAATGTTGGTGTCACTAAATGGCTCCTTAAATAATATATCATCAGCCTCTGATTCTGAAAAGGATAAGGTCATGCCTTTAGTCTGTAAAGCAATATTGATGGCATCAAACATGTCAGCGCCAGCTTCCATACCTCCTTCAGCATAATACCAAAAGAACAAAGAATGTGGCAAAAAGATATCACACAATCAGCTGGGTGCCTATTTCAAGCAAACACTGGGTCCTGCAACTAGTGTTCCTAATACATATACATCCAAGATAGATGGCACTCCCAGTCAGCAATAAAAGATGGTGCCCTCCGCATGTAACCAACAACGGTCCCAAATACAGTTCCTCTGGCAGCGCACTCCACATGAAAGATAACAGTAGGCAGGAATTTATGCATCAACGTTTCGATGCCCTTTAATGCATCGTTCTCAAGATACAGACAATACAAAAACATGGTACTTACATACCCTTCACCACACCATGGGAAACTGCCGTGGCATCCGGGTCCAGCATGGAGACGCCCACTGATGACCTCACAGGCGCGACCCATTGCCATAGCAACAGCAGTGAAACTAAAAACAGATTAAACAAACTTCATTCATAGAGGCACGGTGCTGTAAACGCACATACAATAATCCTATACAGTAATATACTGGCATCAAGCCTCTAATAGCACCAAAACATAAACCCCATCTCTTTACCAATGAACCGACAGCGCCGGTCGTAGTGGGTCTCAATCCAAAGGGGGCGAGCTGTCGATGTTGATTGACAGCTCGCCCCATTTGGAAGGCGGGCCAGGTTGGTGGCAGCCCAAACGGAGGCGTTCCTATGGGAACACCTGCGTTTGGGGGAGGCCCCACTGACATCACTAGTGATGTCAGTGGAGAGCTTCCGGCTCAGACAGAGCCAGAAGCTCTCCGGGGCTTACGACAAGTGAGACCCTACCCTAGGGTCTCGTCGTAAGCCCCGATGGTCGCGATGGTCTCTGACCATCGCGACCATCACCTGAGCGGTCGTTAGAGCTGTGGGTGTTAACCCACAGCCTAACAACTGCAACAGAGGTGGGCGGTCAGGATGCAAGTGGCCGCCCAGTTTCTGAGCGACCACTTGCATCCTCCGTCCACCTCTGAATGAGGTCCTCAGACCAATTGGTTTGAGAAACTGGGCCTACAATTGGCAAATTACAAATGAGATCCAATTCAATTCAAGAAAGCAAAACTTACTAAAGTTATTAATGATTATGATCATAATAATGTATACAGATGGATAAGTGGTTGCAATTCTGATCATTAGAAAGTGCAACATAGGGGTTATCGTAGACCCTATGGCAACTCTGATATTGTCACTACGAGTGACTCAGATAATGTTGATAATCCTCGGGCCGTTTCATCACAGGTCCCTTTTGGAACACGCACCCGAAGTCGAGTCACAGGACTAGGAGACAATATACGAAGCATGGAGGCCAATGGACATGGAAAAAGATGACCAGGGAGACCACCGTTGCAGAGGAGACGCTAATATTTAATTTGTCCAAAAGAACACTGAGCCTGAAGTACAGGTACTTTCGAAGGGATTGTCTTTTGTCCTTACAGTTGCTTTTGATGAGATGAACTGGGAAATCGAGAAGTATAAACTTAATAGGAAACTCAAATTACATGAAAAATTCAATGGTATTAAGGCTAAATCCAATTTACCTAAACAAATGTCTGATGTTCCTTCTGCAGTAGCTAAATTAACTGCTAAATCTGTCTATGATCCTGTTTCCAACAACCATTCCATTAAGACCTTCATTAATGTGGTTGATAGCGATGTTCATGATATTTTAAAGTCTAGGATGATGGTTAGAAATAATCCTGTCATTGGTGGAATTTAAAGTATTGAAATCACTATCATCATACACTGACATTGTAATACGACCCGCGGATAAGGGCGGGTCGATTGTGGTCCAAGATCTTAACAGCTATAAAGCTGAAATAATGAGACAACTTGGTGACTTCAATGTATACATTCCATTGCAACATGACCCAACTACACGGTTTAGGGCTGAGTTGCAGGATTGTTTGGAGGGAGCTGTTATGGAGGGTTTAATTTCAGATGATTTATGTAAAGCATTACTACCCGAGCATCCGATTATCCCTGTACTATATACGCTCCCCAAGATCCACAAGGGGCTGAACAACCCCCCTGGATGCCCAATTATTTCAGCACGGGGATCATTGTTTCAGCCCCTCTCTGTGTATCTTGACTCCCTCTTGCAACCATGTGTAATGGATCATCCTGATTATTTGTTGGATACAACATCTTTTTTGAACAAGGTTATACAGTTGGGTGATATACCGAATGATAGTCTATTATGCAGTATCGATGTATTGAATTTATACACTGTGATCCCTAATACTGCTGGATTAGAGGCTGTTATGCGTCTCATAAATGGGAATCCCCTGTATAAAGGACCAGACCACAGATTGGTTATCAAGCTATTAGAGATGATTTTGACCCATAACTTTTTCTTTTTTGATGGGAAAATATATCTTCAATGCAGCGGGTGTGTGATGGGGTCGAATCTGGCCCCATTGTATGCCAATGCATTTATGTTTACGGTTGAGAGAGATATTTTCTTTTGTGCACCAGAGGTATTGGAGTGCATTTTATTTTACACCCGATAGATTGACAATATTTTTAACATTTAGTCTGGTACACAAGAGAAGTTTGTGGAGTTGATTGAGGGCCATAATTCCTCAGCTAGTCCCATCAAATTGACTTACACTATTGATAAGGCCTGTGTAACATTTTTGGACGTAGAAATTTGCAATCAGAATGGTATAATTAGTATCTCATTGTACAAAAACCTACAGATCGTAATTCCCTATTACATGCAAGAAGTTTTCATCTTAAATCTTCCAAGTTTGGGTTACCTTTCTCTCAATTTATACGGGATTTGAGGATCTGCAGTGATCGGATGACTGCAGTTCTGAAGATTGATAAGATGATACAGGGTTTTGTCTCTAGAGGTTATGATAGACACATGTTGCTTGTGGCTAAAGAACGTGCTTTATCTAAATCCCGGGATGAGTTATTATGTACACAAACAGACTAAAAATCATTTTCCTTGGGTTAAACACTATAATACCTTAAGTGATAGTATTAACTCTGTGTCCAAGCAATACTGGTTACTTTTACAAAAGGATGTTGATTTGAATCTGAGGGACTCTACACTAATGCCGTGTTACACACGTGGGAAAAATATCCGGAATTGGGTAGTGAAAACAGATATCACTGGTTTTGACAAGAAGGAAGGTGAGGGCTTTTTGAAATTGAAAACGGGATGCTTCAAATGCCTTAATTGCCTCACTTGTAAGTATATGACCACTGGGGATTCTTTCTATAACCTGCATAGTGGGAAGAAATACAGCATTAGACACAGGGTGACGTGTATGACTAAATTTATAATATACATGATTACATGCCCCTGTGGTCTGAGTTATATCGGTAAGACAGATCGCACTTTACGTGAAAGGATGGCTTTGCACCGATCGGCCATCAGGTCCGCTATTAAATCTGGTGCAAGTGACCAACCAGTGGTGAGGCATTTCTATGAAGCACAGCATAATTTAGCCACATTAAGATATATCATCATAGATCATGTACCAGTTTGGACACGGGGTGGCAATAGATCATTGAAACTACTCCAGTGTGAATCCTGTTGGATTCACAGACTGGGGACTATTTACCCGAAAGGACTTAATGAAAATTTAGGATTGCATTGCTTCCTGTAGGGCTGTAGTGACCATACTTGTATATGAGATGCTTTTTCTTTTTTGTGCACGATCATGGGTCTGATGTGTTGACACACATACTGCAGTGTGTTATTCTTATCATGGGTGGGATATCATAACTATGGACGTCGGTCAGGGTTTACTTGCCTCACCGTGATAGGTAGCTTGCTTTGGATTAATTTTTGCAATAATGTGTGATAGCTTATTGATATGGGTTATACATATAATTAATTTCATGGTATGAACAGATTTGTAATAAAACTGACAGATGTAATTATGTATGATGGGTCTATGACTATGTTTGACTAATGCTTTTGGGGATTAATGATTGGTACAATTTAATTGCCATTTAGGTGCTCGATATGGATTAGCTGGTTCGTTGGTAAAGAGATGGGGTTTATGTTTTGGTGCTATTAGAGGCTTGATGCTAGTATATTACTGTATAGGATTATTGTATGTGCATTTACAGCACCGTGCCTCCATGAATGAGGTTCATTTAATCTGTTTTTAGTTTCACTCCTGTTGCTATGGCAACGGGTCGTGCCTGTGAGGTCATCAGTGGGCGTCTCCATGCTGGACCCAGATGCCGCGGCGGTTTCACGTGGTGTGGTGAAGGGTATGTAAGTACCATGTTTTTGTATTGTCTGTATCTTGAGAACGATACATTAAAGGGCATCGAAACATTGATGCATAAATTCCTGCCTACTGTTATCTTTCATGTGGAGTGTCGCTGCCAGAGGAACTGTATTTGGGACTGCTGTTGGTTACATGCGGAGGGCACCCTCTTTTATTGCTGACAGGGAGTGCAATCTATCTTGGATGTATATATATATATATATATATTTATATATACACATACAAACAATTCCTTTGGTCCAGCACTCCTGCTTTGGAAGACTGTTGACTCTGGTGCCCTCAGCAGGTAGATGGATGTTGAGCAAAGAAATGAAGCTGCGGCACTTGGAGATTTGTGGTAATAATAAATATATTGATTGTATGGTCCAACATCTGAATACACTTGATAGCCCAGTCCGCTTTACGATGAAAGCTGACGGGAACTCTTTGGATTTTTTGGACTTAACAATTTTCAAAAAGGGATCTACACTCGGGACGACCCTTTTTCGTAAGGATACGGATCGCAATTCCCTTTTATTTGCTACCAGTTACCATCCACCTGAATTGAAAAATAGTTTACCTACATCACAGTTTCTCTGTGTTTTACGGAATAACACTGAGGCAGAGATGGCAGAACATCAAATCACAGAGATGAAGCAGAGATTTTTTCAAAGGGGTTACTCAAAAAGCATAATCGAGAATTGCTTAACCAGAGCACGTTAAGACTAACAAGGGCGAGAGAGTCCTCAGGGACCACTAGGATGACTTTTGTTAGCCAATATGATTGTAAGTCTAAAGATGTACGGAGAACGGTGAGACAAAACTGGCACGTTGTTGCCACGGATCCGGTGTTCAAGGGGAAGATCAATGAACCCCCACTTGTGGCCTTTCGGCGTGGGCAAAATTTGAAAGAAATATTAATGCGCCCGACAAAACGCCCAACCAGATCAGTCAAGACTTGGCTCCAGGATGCCAAACCTGGATGTTTTAGATGTGCAAACTGCACCACTTGTAGATCATTACAAACTGGTCCTACATTTCCACATCCTCACAGTGGACGACCAATCAAATTGTGATTTAAACTTCACTGTTTACTGGACCATGTGATCTATTTACTTACATGCCCATGTGGTTTGGCCTATGTTGGCTTGACAACCAGGGTTTTTCGTGAACGTATGGCCAACCACCGTTGTTCTATTAGGCTAGCCATCTCTACAGGTACCTCTGATAAACCGGTTGCAATACATTTTCTTCAAGCAGGTCATCAAGTGTCGTCACTCAAATGCCGTATTATAGAATGGGTCCCCAAATCTCCACAAGGCAGAAATCGGGAATTAACCCTCCGTGAATTGGAGGCCAAGTGGATTTTTCGTTTGGACACTGTGGCCCCTAGGGGTTTAAATGAATCCAATCCTTTGAACATTTTTTTGAAATAAGCTACCCGCCTTGGTTTTCTAGTTGACCTTTGATATTTCTTTTTTTGGGGGTTATTTATGTGATTGTGTGTCTGTTTTTTACCAATTTTCTGTATATATTATTTCTGTATTTATTTTTGATTCGTAAAGTATTGGGTTAGGTAAGCCTTGATTGATTAGGTGTTTTTTGACTATAAACCTAAGGGTGTCCATGTTTGGGACATTCTGCTTTTTCTATAAAAATTAAAAAAAATTAAAAAAATATATGTAGCTTTTTATTGAAGCTTTTTTATATAAAATTGGTTTTCCGATTGAATATGGTATTGACACATTATCGATAGGTGGATTATTTATGATGTTATGCTATTCTATACAAATGTGTATTTCTATGTATGGAGATTATTTTTTCATGTGTCCCGGAGAATGCTTTGCTTTTCCCAATTGCCTCTCTTATATAATTATTATACCTAACCTGTATGGTGTTGATATATCTTATTGAGCAACCTGAGACTTATATGATGCTTTACTGTTTGTGCAATACAGGTTTGTTGTTTTGACAACTTAGGTTTTAATGCTTACTGACATTGACACGCCCTATAGTCTGTTGTTACTATGACAACTCATCTGATCACTATGTGACCGGACGTTTTGGTCACTTCCGGATTTTTTGCCTGCGTCCCACTTGGTGGAACGCATGGCACTTCCGGGTAGGTGTTGAGGTGATCCTGTGATTTGTCTTGTAAAATGCGTAATATTCCGGTGCCCTGTTGTGCTGACTGGTGGTGTCAGTGTGTGATGCGAGTTATGTGCAGGCTGCTGATCACCCCGTCTATAGTCTTAGCCGTTTGCGATTTGATAACCGGATGTTTGGCCATTTCCGGGGGACGGGCTTTGCGTTCCACAGGGTGGAACGCACGGCACTTCCGGTCCAGCGGTGTCCAGCATGGCGATTTGCGGGAAAAGCGGGCTATTTAAGGGGACACAGGTAAGAGGATCTGTGATGCTGTTTGGTGACATATGCTGCTAGCTGTACCGTTGCTATTATGCTGTTGGTCTTGATAAAGGTAAGGAATGACCGAAACGTCGACCGGACTGATATATGTAAGAAATAAATAAATGTTTTTTCTATTGGAAATGCTCTGGTGAGTGCCCCTTTTACCTTTTCTATTGTATTATTCTGGACCAAAGAATTAATTTTTTTGATTCAGGGGGAGCACCCCATAAAGTGGACAATCATGTAGATGTGAGTGTAGACTCTCTTTGGACTATATATATATATATATATGTATATATATATACACATACAAACAATTCCTTTGGTCCAGCACTCCTGCTTTGGAAGACTGTTGACTCTGGTGCCCTCAGCAGGTAGATGGATGTTGAGCAAAGAAATGAAGCTGCGGCACTTGGAGATTTGTGGTAATAATAAATATATTAAAAGTGTCACATAAACGAAACCAACATTTCGGAGTTCTAAGCTCCTTTGTCAAGGTGTGAACAAAGGAGCTTAGTGCTCCGAAACACTGGTTTCGTTTATGTGACACTTTTAATATATTTATTATTACCACAAATCTCTGAGTGCCGCAGCTTCATTTCTTTGCTATATATAAGATTTTGAGATAATATAAGTACATGTTTTACAATATGGAAGGAAAAGAAATAAGATTCTAAGTTTGGGGGTCAAATATTCTAAAGAGACGTGTGGAGTAGTGGTTAGAGAACCGGCCTGATGATCTGAGGTCATAGGTTCAATCCCAGCAGGGGAACTAAATGAATGAAAATATATATTTTTTATATATGTGTAATTATGAAGGGGAAGAAGAAGTCTTATTTTACCAAGACAAAACGCGTTGGGGGCCTGCTATCCTGGACCCTCTTATGATGGACAGATAAGCCTTTATAATATTTTGAGTTTGTACGTTGTTTACCTGCATTTAATCGTGGATCTTATTTTATAACTTAAACTGTTTTATGCAGAAATATTTGGAGTATTATTACATGTGAGGACTGACTATAGTTCCAATAACTCCTAAATTACACAGCGATGGATGTTTGATTGATGCAGTATTAAGACGGTACACACAATGTTTTGCTTTCTTTTTTTCCTTTATGTTTGAATCGTGGTTGATCAGGTGACCGAAGATTTTCTATTGAATATAAGTTGCTTTTCCATTCATAATCACGTATTTTTCACTATATCTTTTTGATCAGTTCACCTTCTGGCGCTTGGGATTTTTCACTATTTAATTGATTTGTATATAGTTTATCACTATATATGACTAATATATCCTAGCAGCCACTCATATACGAGCTAGGTGTACTTTATAAAAACACACATACAGTATATTGTCTGTTTGTAGGATTACTGTTTGTCACTTGTGCGCTCACTAATTTATTTGTAATATATATATATATATATATATATATATATATATATATATATATATATATATATATATATATATATGGAGATTTTTTGATTTTATAAGTGCTTCATACTCGATCTACATGTGTAAATGTTTTTAATATTGTTAATATAGATATATATAGATGGAGAACGTCTTATTCTATCTTACTCATTTTTAAAGTGTCAGAAACATTCACTCCTATAGAATGAATTACCTGCTGTGAGCTGGAGATTAAATCAGGTGTCCAATCTACTCACCTAGATTTATTAATCTAATTTAAGAGATCAACCAATTACAAATCAATTTGTGCTATAAAAGGACAACTGGTCGAGTAAAGGATTATTCTTTGAAAAAGCCCCCACAGTGGAAAGAGGGGCGAAACGTGTCCGAGGATCCCCAGTTATTGCACTCTTTATTATCCAGCCAAACACCACTACTAAAGCATTTACTGACCCATCTTGTTATGGAGCATCGGCACCTTTGTATACTATTTTCCGGATGACCATGTATGCCTATGCTTGTTGAAAGAAGAGATCTCCGGATATAATTTACCCAGGATAAGCGACGTGGCTCTAATATAAGTCAGCCATTTGACTGTTCAGTTACACTCCTTGAAAAAAACATTAATATACGTCAACTGGGCTGCTCCTGCCCCAAGCAGCATATGGAACATTTGTATTTGTGGTCTCCCAGGAAAGATAACACGCTATTTGCATCCTGAGCAAGATTACTACTGCTCCAGATGAGTTTGCTGCATCTGCAGAAACTGGGTTTAGAAATTGATAGACATGTACAGCAGGTTGAGGTTAAAAGGTTAAAATGACCAGTGGCATAACTACCATAGGTGCAGGGGTTGCAGCTGCTCTGGGGCCCGGCCCTCCCCCTGCACATACAGTGCCACTCCTTGGTCCACGACGCCCCCTCTGCACTCTCCCCCTGAACCATCCTCAGTCCCCTCTCCTAGACTTACCTGCTCTGTGGTCGCAGACCCCCCCCCCCATTGTTGCGTTCTCCTGGTTGGTTCGGCTCTCCTCATTGACTGATACTGGGAGGAGGCATGTCCGCCTCCTCCCAGCATCAGTCAGTGAGGAGGAGAGATGGAGCTGACCTGTAGAGGAGATGTGCATGCCCAGCGCAGTGCGACCACGGAGCAGGTAAGGTGAGGAGAGGGGAGTGAGAAGGGTGCGGACCGGGGACCCATGAAAATTTTGCTATGGGGTCCCCTAGGTCTAGTTACGCCCTTGAAAACGACCTTTAATAAATTTAGTGGTTTTGACCACCAACTTGACGATGATCCGTAGCGATGTCCATCTTTTTTAAAACACTTTTTTGATCATACAAAGCTACTCAACGTGATACTGGAGCAGGGTGTTCAGCCAATGACCTCACATGTGCGTACTGTACTTACTGGCTGACTCAGAAATGGATCCTAAAAATATTCTAGAGAGTATTCTCTGATTAACAGAAAAAATAGAGTTGGAACATACAGAACATAAAAATAAATAATATAGGTTTAAAAAAAAAAAAACAACAACTCAGTGGACAAGAAATATTTCTTTCTTCTCACAACTTCTATTTTATGGCCACACCTAGGGGTATATTTACTAAAGTGTGGGTTATAGAAGTGGAGGTGTTGCCTATAGCAACCAATCAGATTCTACTCATTTACATACCACCTTCTAGAAGATAATAGCCAGAATCTGATTGGTTGCTATAGGCAACATCTCCACTTCTATCAACTATACTTTAGTAAATATACCACTAATGATCACTTTTGTGATCAGTAAAATCCTAATAATTACATTGTCTAAACAAAACATCTCATTTATTGACTGATTACGCATTTTATTTTACAGACAGACTGACAGCCAGACTGACAGTCAGTGCGAAACTATGCTAATGTTGAAGCTGGATGGAAATATATTTAGACCAACAACGGGGCCAGCGCAAATCAGCTGCCATCGCAGGTCATGCCATAATCGGCCATTTGTTGAGTCCCGTGGTCGCACACAGGGGCATTTTAAGAGAGGAGGGGGCCATGTGCACTCCTCGTGCGGGGCCCCCTCCTCTCTCCCTGGTGGCTGGCAGTCGACTGACCTGGCTGGCCAGCCACCGGAGCATTAGTAGACTCCGGGCACTAGAGTGTGCCCGGAGTCTACTGCGCATGCGCAGAACACCGGAAAATGGCCCCCACGGCCATTTTTCCACTTTTTGAGCAGCAGTGACACAGGTAAGTTCAAAAATAATATGGCTGCAGTGTGTGCAGTGCGGGGCCCCCCTGGACTCGGGGGCCGTGTGCCCCGCACACACTGCACCCATTATAGATATGCCACTGGTCACACAGAATGGTCGTCTGTAGCGAGATGTTGGAACCACTTTATCTGCATGCAGGATTGCAGTTGTAGGCATAAATATGCCTCAAAAACGGTCGTTTGCCTACACTCCCTGTAACTGCCCCCAAAACGGTTCCTGAATGTCAATCACTTTGAGCAGCATTGCTTTGGTTCCCTGGCACATGCACAGGGCGACAGTGACGCATGCACAGTCAAACGATAATTGCTCAACTGCGTAAATATAGGCATTGCACACATATTTGAATCAGGCCCTTAAATTGCTATAAAACAAAAGAAAATAAAACATGCAACTTTGACAGAACAGCAAGGCCAGATCAATCAATAAGCTGATCAGGCTGCAGCCTAAAGGGACCCCCAGCCCCACACTGCAATCCTATTCCTGTCCAGGGAATTTAGCCCAGTCCTGCTCTCTGTTCCTTTAAATAACCGAAGTTCGGATAGATCTGAGGGCATATAAACACCTACTCAGGGATACGTGTAGTTAATAAATTAGGTAGGAAGGTTAGCTTAATGATTGACAGGTTGTCGCTGTGTACGGATTGGTGTGTGCTGATTTAGGGGTGTGGTTAGTAGGAGTGTGGGTAGGTCTGTAGAGTTAATCTGCCTCTTTTGAACTTGATCTGCGTGCTGTTCGGTCGCAGGTCACACAGGTTCTGTGTTGGAGAACTTTTTGTGTTACTGATTCTTCTAATTCTTTCCCTCTCTATTCTCACATCTTAACTTCTCCCTTCTTCTTCCTATCTAACCTCCTATTCCTTTTCTTTTCCTAACTAATCTAATATGTCTCGCCCCCAGCGTGCCCGATCTGTCCCCGCCCGGCTGGCTGATGCTGCCGGGCTGGGGCTCATGCCGCTCATCCATTCTCCTGCCCCAGTCATTAGTTACCCCCGCCGGTCCTCCCGCAGATCTGGAGGTGCCGACGGGGAAGGTGCGGGTGGCGCCGCTCAGACCCGCGCGCGCCGCATACTTAGCACACAAAGTGATGGTCACTCCGGCGGCGTCCCACTCCGGGACGCCGGCCAGCCGGGGGACCAAACGCAGACATAAGGGGGTGAGTCGGGAGCCTGCCTGGGCTCTGGCTCACTCCATAATGGCGGGGGGGCGGAGCCAGCGGCCATCTCATCAGGGCCGGGGTCAGCAGCCACTATAAGATGGCTGCTGACCCCGGCCCTGATGAGATGGCCGCTGGCTCCGCCCCCCCGCCATTATGGAGTGAGCCAGAGCCCAGGCAGGCTCCCGACTCACCCCCTTATGTCTGCGTTTGGTCCCCCGGCTGGCCGGCGTCCCGGAGTGGGACGCCGGCCAGCCGGGGGACCAAACGCAGACATAAGGGGGTGAGTCGGGAGCCTGCCTGGGCTCTGGCTCACTCCATAATGGCGGGGGGGCGGAGCCAGCGGCCATCTCATCAGGGCCGGGGTCAGCAGCCATCTTATAGTGGGGGTGTGCATCAGGGGCAGCATGGTCTGCTTGCTGCCATGGGATCCCCCATGGCAGCCCCTGTACCCCCGTTGGTCACTGATGACATAAGACCAGCCAGCTAGGCTGGTCAGGCAGGCGCAGCAATGGATAACACTGCCAGTGCTGGGCTGCTGGTGGCAGTGGTGGGCGCTCTCACGCCCCTGCTGTCTCAGCAGCATGGGGCTGCAGGAACATCTGCGGCCCCTTCAGGGTCTGCGTCGGACAATGTGCGGGCGCAGCTAGGTCCAATCATACAGCAGTTAGGTAATTTGTGCGGCCTCCCCCTCGCTGCATCACCTGTTTCCGCGGTTTCCTTTGCCCCAGTAGCCGATGCGGGTGATGTTTCACATGATTCCGCATCTGTATCTTCTGTTACAGCTGACAGCGGGGCGGACGCTCCCTTGGCTGCACCTACGGTGCGCACAGTCAACCCAGCCACATCGGGTTCCCCCGGGGTTGGTGTCATCGCGGATCCTGGTTCCCGGAATGTGGTCGATGTACATGCTGGTGAGTGCGATAGTTCATCCGATATTATCTCCTCTTCCAGTTCTACATCTTCTTCAGACGATAGTTCCCGCAGGGCTAGGCGCAGGCGATCCAAGCGATCACGACGCCATCGTTCACGGAGACGTTGTCATTCCAGTGACAGATCATCAGGTAGTAGCACTAGCGTAGAGGGTGGGGCCGGTCCAGCCGACGTAGTACACTGCGCAAATACAGAAGTCACAAGGGGTTTACGGACGCGTGTTAGGAAGTGCATTCGTCTGGGACGCTATGTGGACATGTTCACCCTCACGGCTAAAGCTAAAAAAGAGTCCGCCGCAGCAAAAAAGAAAGGAGGCATAGGGGTGGAGGCTTATAAGTCCTATACTAACTGGTTGTCGGGCTTTTGTGTCTTTTCTGCCTGCTATTTAAAAACTAGACCGTCAGAATACCTTAATGTTATTCCTTACCTTCACTTGATTCACGGTCTGTTCCGGTCGTCTCGGGGTGCGGCCTGGCGTCACTATGACGAGGAATTTCGCAGAAAACAGGATAGGGCAGTTAATCTCGAAATGGGTTGTAAAGATGTAGAAGTATGGATGGAGATTTCTCAGTCTGCGGGGGGTGCGCCTGAACCGTCCCAAGGTCGTCAGGTGCAATCCGCTACCACGTTGCCCGCTAGGACCACTGGTAATAATCAGGCGAAAGGAAAGTGTTTCGCCTTTAACCACGGCAACTGCACGATGGGGGGTCGGTGTCGTTTTCGACACCTCTGCATCCGTTGCAACGCAGGCCACCCCAGCAAAGATTGCCCCAGAAATGGCGGGGGTCCCTCAGCAGCTGGCTCTGGGCCTGCACCTAAGCGGGTTACCTCGGGATCCTCTAAGTAAAGCTATGTCCCCGATTCGGTTGGATGACATGACCAGGTGGCTTAATTGGTATCCATTACGTGATGATGCAGATTTTTTACGTTCAGGGTTTACAGAGGGGTTCCGCCTTCCAGTTTCGGGAGCAGTAAGTTCAAGATGTCCCAGGAATCTCCGTTCTGCCTACGATTTGCCACAAATAGTCAGAGCCAAGGTGATGAAGGAGGTCAGTCTAGGCCGCATGATTGGGCCCTTTGATTTACCTCTGGTCATGGGCCTGATTCTTTCCCCTGTGGGAATGGTTCCCAAGAAAGCCCCAGGTAGTTACCGGCTTATACAACACCTGTCCCACCCCCCAGGTACGTCGGTCAATGATGCCATTGCCAAGGTCGAATGTTCCGTGCATTATCAATCGTTTGACGCGGCTCTCGGGCTGGTTTGCGCCTCAGGCACGGGCTCGCTTTTAGCCAAAGTGGATATTGAATCCGCATTCAGGCTGTTACCCTTGCATCCGGATTCTTTCCGTTTCATGGGTTTTAGGTTGGCGGATGGGTATTATTTGGACAAATGTCTCCAGATGGGTTGCTCAGCGTCATGTGCTTTCTTTGAGCGGTTTAGTTCCTTCCTCCATTGGTGCGTAACCACGGGCTCTGGTGAGGTGGGTCTGGCTCACAACTTAGATGATTTTTTATGTGTGGGGCCTTCCAATTCTGATCGTTGCGATCGCCTCCTTTTTTCGCTGCAAGCTCTCTTCATGGAATTTGGAGTCCCAATCGCACATGAGAAGACGGAAGGTCCTTCCACTTGTTTAATCTTCTTAGGTATTGAGATCGATACTATTGCTGGGTGTTGTCGCCTGCCTCAGGACAAAATTTGTCGTTTGCAGGACGCCATACTTCTTGCGCTAGCATCAGGGAAGGTCACCCTCAGGCAGGGTCAATCTTTGCTTGGTTTGCTGAACTTTGCTTGCAAGGTAATCCCGAGATTTGGGTGTGTTGCTCAGTCTGTGGCCTGATTGTGTGATTGTGTGGTCCGACATTATTGCCAGGCTTTCCTGGAGGTGTATGTACAGTATGGTGGGACTGGAAAAAGCCAGAAAGAGAGTGAATAGATGGGTGTCCGAGAGAGTTTTGCAAATGGGAGGTTTGGTGGTGCGTCACCCTCTAATTAGGGTACGAGATGCCCATCTTTCATGTAGGGATGGGGTTCACCTCACGGAGGAGGGGCTATTTTTATTTCTTGAAGGTATAGATTTAGTGTTAGGAGGTTCAGTTTGTTAGGTGGTATGGTGGCGTACATGTTTCATTGGAACATGTGTGGCGGGAAAGAACGGCAGTCTATATAAAGCGTCCACCTTGCTGCAGTAATTGGTGGTGCGCCCCCCTTCAATGCACTAGTTAGGCTGATTTTACCCTACTGGGGTCAGTGGCAACTCTCGTCGGAGTGGGCTAATAATAGTGCATTGGGATGGGGGCTGGATACCGTCCAACTTGCCAGAGAGGGATATCGGCCCTTGAAAGTTGTTATATCACTCTGACACTTGAATTGGGATAGTGGCCCTTTTCAGTGAGTGCATCACATCCTTGCTTAAGTCAAGTGGGGCGTCAGATGACTTGCCGTTCTTTCTTATTCCACCATACTATGTTGTAAAAATAAATAAAGCTGACCATATGTTTTTATCGCACATACTTTGTCTCTTTATTTATAGTTAAGTTGTTATAACATGTTTATGGTTGCACACATTATCTGCCGATAGGTAGTTTAAAATAACCGAAGTTCGGATAGATCTGAGGGCATATAAACACCTAGGCAGGGATACGTGTAGTTAATAAATTAGGTAGGAAGGTTAGCTTAATGATTGACAGGTTGTCGCTGTGTACGGATTGGTGTGTGCTGATTTAGGGGTGTGGTTAGTAGGAGTGTGGGTAGGTCTGTAGAGTTAATCTGCCTCTTTTGAACTTGATCTCCCACCCTCCCTCCCCGATTTTTCCTTTTGTGTCTTGTGTCGGCTTTATTTGCAATGGTGGGAAAGAACGGCAGTCTATATAAAGCGTCCACCTTGCTGCAGTAATTGGCGGTGCGCCCCCCTTCAATGCACTGGTTAGGCTGATTTTACCCTACTGGGGTCAGCGGCACCTCTCGCGGGAGTGGGCTAATAATAGTGCATTGGGATGGGGGCTGGATACCGTCCAACTTGCCAGAGAGGGATATCGGCCCTTGCAAGTTGTTATATCACTCTGACACTTGAATTGGGATAGTGGCCCTTTTCAGTGAGTGCATCACATCCTTGCTTAAGTCAAGTGGGGCGTCAGATGACTTGCCGTTCTTTCTTATTCCACCATACTATGTTGTAAAAATAAATAAAGCTGGCCATATGTTTTTATCGCATATACTTTGTCTGTCTCTTTATTTGTAGTTAAGTTGTTATAATATGTTTATGGTTGCACACATTATCTGCCGATAGGTAGTTTAAAGTGTTGTGGAAGTCAACTAATGACGTCCTGATGCTGCCAGTATAGGGGTGCATAGTAATTGTTATCTGAGTAGCACGCCCAATCTCGTGTGACAAAGTTATCACGTGTTTTCTGCTGTGGTTCCGGCAACATAATAAAACAATAATACAAAGCACTTTTCAATTTTTATTTTCCGGCTTTTAATAAATGAGGGGGTCAGACAGGCTACTCTGAGAGGGGGGTGGTTTGTAAAGGACAGGCTTCCATGAGAGAACATAGGGGACACAGTGTCTTCTGTTGTGAGCCAGCAATGCTAATTCCCTTGCCACTGTGCTGCCCAAATACAATTCTTTGTGCGCATGCAGTGGCCTGTAGAAGTCATATACTTTGCCCTTTAATGTATTAGGCTTTCCCAGGTATAACATTCTGCAACTCTTCTACAATTTCTGATGACCAGTTGCCCCAAGATATTATAAAGATAGACAAATAAATAAAGGCTGGTTAATGGACATTAAAAAGATATCAGAAAGGGGGACATTAGATGTATAGACAGAGAAACTAGTTAATAGACACCAGGGGTGGATCCAGGAGGGGGGTCACTGGCTGATCACTGTAAAAAAAAAAATTAAAGAAAACAAAACAATTGGTGATCCAGTGAGCTCCTTCTTGATCTGGTCAGCTGATCCCAGAACTCATGCTCTGTGACCCCGGTCACCTGCTTTGTGCTGTAAACTGAGATACCAGCATCTCGGTTTACAGCACAGAGCAGCTGACCAGGTTCACAGAGCAGGAGCCCAATGCTCAGCTGACCGGCAGTGGAAAAAGCAGAATTTCTAGAAAAGGTTTCCTTATGCTTGATTTTAGAGTGAGTGTGACCAAACAATGAAGAGGGCATAATTAGCACTTAACCAGCTTTAATATGCATCATACAAATTGTGTTTGTCTGTCATAATTCCAGCATGTACAGGACCCAATAGAAAGATCGCTAACCATATATAGTCACAGTTTAATAATCTTAATAATGGGCATAAAATAAAATGATAAACATTAATAGATATTCAATAGATCACAATATCCAATATAGGTATAAAATGATAGGCACAATCAAGTAAACACAGTAAAAAAAACAATCAAAACATCCTAATTATGTGTGCAGTAACTACACATGTATTAATAATCCGCTGGTTCTCCCATCCATATGGAAAGTGATTAAAAACAAAACATATCTGGACTCTGTCGTATCTTAGTAATCCTCATTAGATATGCACAGCGTCAAGCACGTGTATGGATTCCTGCAGTTTTTTCTCTACCTTGCGGCAGTATGTGAGTAGCAAGAAAAAAATCTTAAGGTGAATGGTAACAAATCATCTGAAATGTCTCAATTCAATGGCAACAGAAGAACTTCAATTAGTCAGTCCTGAGGCTGATTTAACAAATAGCCATCTGTAAGTAAATATATTTTGAACAGGTTTAATCACCTCATAGGTCATTCCAAGCAGTCAGGCATAACTGTCAGAATGTAGTTCACAGGATAGTTTTCACTGACAGTAATTATCTCTGCCCTCCATGTACGGCTCAATCTCACAATGTACTGTATGTGGGAGAGTCCGTCAGACACAGTTAGGACCGAGTATACAGGTGTTGCTTACCGCTACCTCGTACGGGACCTCAGGTGGTTAGTTTTTTTCTCCTCCATCGGATACTTAATCCGGACTTAAAGCTGCGGTATTGCGGTGTACACCATTTTAGTTGGCGCACTTGTAAGGTCCCGGCGGCTGCTGCCCGATCTGTGAGAGAACCTCTTGTTCAGGTAACGTCCTTGACAAAGGAATTAGGGGTGGAGCTTTACACGTTTATCACGAACAAGGGGTTGTTTCCTTAGAAGTGCTTCCCCTCAGAAACTCTTGTAATTTTATTTGATCCTTGTGTCAATCAAGGAGATAATTATATCCTGCTGTTCAATTAACTCATTCAGACTGGTTTGTCATTATTTGATATAGTTACTAACTTTTTTAACATTTGCCTTATAATATCAGAATATGAATGTAAGCTTGGAGTAAATATTCATGTCATTGCAGATTTGCGGCTAAAATGTAACAACATAAAAGTATCAGGTTTAAAGCCTAGAATTCTAAACTGGAAATAACAATATAGATCATTATGTGGGCTGCATCACTATATTTGGATTTGATAATCCATATTTCGTTAGACTGTTAAATAAAACTAAAGGAAAATAAATTTACACAGAAAGAAATACAAAGAGAACAACCTTTTAAGGTCACATCATATGCCTTTCAATAAAAAACTTTTCTTGGATATAGATAATCAATTAAACATATAATTAAGACTAGACCCAATCAGTAAGTTTGATATGCAGAAATTCCTGTAACTTAATTTATGCATTCACAAACTAGAAGATATGAAGAAATATATATAAAAACAAATGGAAAAGGATATATCAGATTTGAGGATAAAAGACAAAATACATGTAGAAATAAACTTATATAAACAATATGGTATTTCTTAGTATTGAAAATTCATTACTTCATTTTTTGTTTTATATTATCTGTATTATTTCTGTATATTTTTATTATTATTTTGTTTATTGTTTTTTTAATAATTGTATTTCTTGTTTCTTATTTGACAATTATTTAATCCTATACCTATAGTTATCTTAATTTGCTAACATTCTCCTTAATAGTATATGAAGAAAGAGACATAAGATGGAGGACAATAAATTGAGAGAGAAGGAAAAAAGAGATATGGCATGGAGAAGTTATAATAGCAAAAGTGGGCCACTGAGTAAACCTATATGCTTTTTATAGGTTTAATAAAAAGCAGTGTAAATGGGGAGTACTGTATATATGCAGAATTTTAGAATTTTTAAAACATCCTCCTTTAGAGATGATCTAAAATGTTTGGATTTGTGGAATAACACGTTAGATGATTGTTCTAAAAATCTTATGGAACTTTTGATTAACTATAGAATGGAGAAAGTAACAGAATTACAGGGAGAAATCAAAATGATACAAGGAGAACATAAAAAATGCAAAAAACACCCAGGTTTCAAAGATAGAGACCTTAGAAACAATAGAATGAAGGATTTTGCTATCTAGGATTAAGATTATAAGATATCTAGGGATAGAGATGATTATGCTAATGATCAGGTCCATTCTTACAACCAAAAATTCAGAATGTCGTCTGCAAATAGAAGACCTAGAATCCCTAGTCTATAAGGTATACGCATAATCGTAGACCATACTTAAAGTATAGTTTTAAATCTAGTCCTTACAGAAATTATAATTATAAACATTCAGAGAGAACAAATAAGAACTATAGGGAAGGGAGGTTAAGAGACAGAATGATCCCATGACACCCACCTTTTTGATAGGGCCAATAAAGACACAGGTGGTAAAACATTTTCCCCAGACAAAAAGAGACATTTAGCAGCCACATAACAGAGTTTTTAAGGGAGAGAGAGACATACAAACCATCCCAGATCTCCCTCACTGTTGAGTAGAGCAGGGACAGACCAAAAACTAAAAGGAAAAAGAGAAATAAGAAGAAAGAGAACAGTACAAGGATGAAAACTTATTAAAAAATCCCAACAAAAGATGGAGGTAGAAACAAAAGAGATCTTTAATTTATCAGATAAAGTCCTCTTTAGGGATGAATTTTCCCTTCTAAATAAAGGTCTGAAATTTGCACCAACTACACAACCAAATGTATGCAAACTTTTTGTTGACTTAAACAAATATGTAAGAACGTTAAGTAGAAAAAGTTTTTTTGCCCTTAAAAATATGCGTAAAAATGGAAACTGTGGGTCCCCTATAGTATTAGACTCCAATGACCAAATACCACTGGAGATATTAGAATCCCTATTATTGGAGAGTAATGGAAGATCAGAGGATCTTGAAACTAAGATCTTTGACACCCAAAAGAGAGGTAAAATCTGTAAGAATCCTTCTGATTTTTACCCTCTCCAATACCAGGGACCCTTTGTGGAAAGCTTCTATTCTAACACAATGGAAGATTTCCGCAAGTTGTGCAAAAATTAGAGCTACAACAAAGATAGAGAGGTGGTAGAAAAAGAGATAACCTATCAAAGGGAGAAAGACAGGCCTTAAAGAAGTTAATATCTGAAAATGATCTGATTATCAAGCAGGCAGACAAGGGGGGGTGGGGATAGTCCTGCAAAACAAGCAGGACTATCTCTTAGAGGCAGCTAGACAATTGAACAATTATTTGTTCTATAAAAAATTAGCACATTACCCCACAGTGAAATTCCAAAGATAACTTAAAGGACTTTTGGATCAAGCTTTAAATAATGACGTGATATCCAAAGAAACTTGGCAATTTTTATTTTCAGCACACCTGGTGATCCAATATATTACCATTTCCCAAAAACTCATAAAATGTTTAAAAACTCCACCAGGTCGCCCGATTATTTTGGGAATTGGACCACTGACAACAAATCTGTCCTATTATGTGGATTCGTATCTACAGGATCACGTTATAAATGTACAATTGTACACAAGAGATACAATGCATTTTTTGCAAAAAATATATATCAGAATGGAAAAAATAATTTAATCCTTCTATACAAATATTCCCCACCAACAGGGTATCAAGGCAGTTGAATATTATTTACAACAAGACCCACAGATGACAGATTTGTCGCAGGAATTAATTTTAGCTGCAATTGAAATTATATTACATCACAATTATGTTAGTTTTGAATAACAGTTTTATTTACAGACGCACGGTACAGCTATGTGAACCAGGTTCGATCCGAGCTTCGCCAACCTCTATATGGGGTGCTTCGAGGAATGCCACATTTGGGGTGGCGGGTTCGGAGCGAACCTGGTTCTTTATGGGAGATATATAAATGATTTGTTTTTTGTTTGGGGTGGGGATGCACTTTCAAGTTAAGCACTTCACTTATTCTTTATATGACAATGATTTTGGTCTAAAGTTCACAAGTTGTTGTGATAACACTACAATAAATTATTTGGATATCACAGTCAATATTATTGATAATAAAATCTGTACCTCAACATATACCAAAAACGTAGATTGCAATAAATATCTTAACTGTAGGAGCTGTCACAATAAGAGCTGGAAGAGTAATATTCCCAAAGGCCAATTCCTGCATTTACGCAGGAGTTGCTCTAATAATAACATCTTCTTTGAGCAATCTAAAACACTTTATGGAGCGCTTGAAATACAAGGATATCCAAAAGGACTACTAGATAGAGCACTAGAGGAAGTGAGTCAAATAGAAAGACAGGATTTAATAACAAAAGGAGGATGAGTAACAAATAAGGCTAAGAAAGAACTAGAAATTAGTAAGATGTCATTGGCCTTTATAATGAAATATAATTCCTCAGCTAATGAGTTCAAGAGCATTATAAATAAGAACTCAGCACTGCTAAAAAGAGAGAGACTTTTGGGTAAAGATCTTGAGGGCCGGTGTAAAGTAATTTTTAGGGAAGTTGTCAGCCTAAAAAATAAATTAGCACCTAGTTCTATTAGGAATAAAATAAAGATCTCTAGAGAGGAATCCAGTCTTACTTGCTTGAGACCAAAACCAAAAGGCTTCTTCAAATGTGGAAAAACAAAATGCCACATGTGTAATCGTACCGATCACAAAAGCAATACTATTACCCTTTTTTTATGAGTTCTTTTAGTATAGACTCCTTTCCAAATTGTCAATCAAAATTTGGAATTTATGTTATCACATGCGGTTGTGGCATCCAATATGTGGGATGAACCACCCGTACCCTAAACACTAGATTTTTAGAGCACAGATGCTGGATGGTGAAAAATCTAAAAACCCATAGTTTACCCAACCATGTATCTGGGTGCCCCTCTGGAGATCTTACAAACATCAAAATTAAAGTGACTGAATGAATAAAACAAAAAGCAAGAGGGTGTGATAGATTCAGATCAATATGTAGAAAGGAAGCATTCTGGATATTCAAATTAGGCACTTTAGCTCCTAATGGTCTTAATGATACAATAGAACTTAATGGAGTACGAAATAATGCCATCCCTCTGGTAGACAATCAGGTGTTTTGGGAAGATAATCACCCCAGGTCCCTGGGGGTTCACCCTCTTTTTAATACCCCTTAGTCATAACCTATCTCTTGCCTTCTGTTTGAATGTTAAACCTGCATATTAATACCCCTGTATTTAGGATGTTGGTTTCTTGTCCCTCTTATATATGTATTATATAGAGCTGTTCATTGGCTGAGAGGCGGGGGCTGATCTCTCTCAGCCAATGAACGCTCAGACACAGACCTTCAAAGGATGAAGCTGCGTCTGAGCGCTTCATTCAGGAGATAACAACCATCCTGATTGTTATCTAGTGCATGGGTTGCGTATTTAACTTTTTATTTTAAGAAGACTTTGGATGCTTACTGAACAAGGTGACCACTCCAGGTAATGTAGGTATGTGTGAGTGTGTATATATGTATGGATTAAAACTTTACTGTCACGGTGTGTGTGTGTTTATTTCAACAATTCTTTACCTGTGAACTATAGGTACTAGTGGTCCCTTAATGCCCCGCATGCTGGTACTTGTGGTTCTCCAAGTACCAGCATGCGGGGAGGCTTGCTGGGACCTGCAGTTCTACTGTAAAGACAATGTTTTTATTCTTCTATTTTTACACTACATATACACTATCAACCCACCACCCACTGCCCAGGGGTGGTGAGGTAGCCCCGGGCTATCAGCCTAGGCTAGGGGTGCCCTGGAGAGTGGGACCCATTTATTGGGGGGCCCCAACTTCCCAGGGATCCCTAGCCTGGGCTGACTAGAGGTCAGGACTGATGCTTTGGCTGGGGGGCAGGTGAAATGGCTTCCCTGGCTGTGGCATCAACCCCCCGATAGAAAGAGTCTGGTGCTGGTTCTGGTAAATACAGTGGAACCGTATCATTTTGTCCCCCTGTATTTCCAAAACCAGGCCCAGCTCAGAGCCCAGTGCTGGTTGCGCTGAATACTGGGGACCCCTATGTCTTTGTCCCCATATTTTGGCAACCAGGACTGGTTCTGAAAAGCCTGGTGCTGGTTGAGCTTCATATGGGGGACCCCTACATCATTTTTCCCCTTTATTTAGCACAACCAGTACTGGCTTTCCAAAGCCCAGTGCTGGTTGTTGTTTTTGGGGAGAGGGCCACACCAATTTTTTTTTTTTGACCCATCCCTGCTTCTGTGTTTGTTTGTTTTTAAACACAGACGCAGGTATTATGGATATTCCAGATCTGAGCCTGCATCTGTGTGCTGCTACCTCCCCCGGGTCCTAATGCCCGCTACACCGCCACCTGCACTGCCGCCGCTAAAGCCCGCTACCATCCCCAGTTCCCGGCCACAGCTAATGCCCGCTAACACCTACCCCCTCTCCCCTGCATCCCGGCTGCAGCAAATGACTGATTACTTCCTCCCGGACCCGGACTCCACTACCGCCTGCAAAAGGCAGCTAACTTGCTGCATCCAAGTGAAGCCACAGTGAATACACCTGCTGAAGGCTCCTACTGTGGCTGCGCAAGGAATTGAAATTCCTATCTGTATAATGGTGGATTTGTGAGGTAATAGTTTAAAAACTGTAACGTTCTCAATTACCTGAACCCCAAAAGGCCCTATTCTGGAACAATAGCTACCTAATAAAACAAATCCCAAGTCTAAATTCGCCCCCTACCCTGAGTTATGCCTTCCAAAAAATTCCCCATAGAGAACAGCAGAAAAGTTGTCCTAATTGAGAAAAATGTCAGAAAAAAGTGACGGTTGGAGCTTTAGATAACTCCCAAATCCTAATTTTTTATGTTTTTGCCCTGAAATTTTGCAAAGAGTACCAAGCCACAGTTCTACCCGTTCGTGCCAAATTTTAGCTCGGTACCTCCAATAGCTTTTGAGGTGTAACCCATTAAACACGATGCCCCCACCTTTAGAATTCTCTATGGAGATTTCTGTTTTTATCTATTCATCCTTAATATCAGAGCACAGCTGCCCTTATAATACACACATGAAGGCTGAGACTCCTTCAATCTGGACTAGTACCCCACCCACCTACCTCTGATGTATTTAATTAGGGACCCATCATTTACTGACTGCACAGTCCGTATAACAAAGGCACAGGTGTAAAGGCCCCCATACATCAGCAATTGATTGCAGCAATCGTGCAATTTGCAATCGATTGTGTATAAAAATCATTCCCTTTTTCAATCGATTGCAGAATTGCCACAATCGATTGAAAATGGGAAAGATTTTTATACAAATTGCACAATTGCTGCAATCAATTGCTGATGTATGGAGGCCTTTAGAGTCTGTATTTGCTGTTGACCTGGGGTGGTAACAGAAGTATACACCAGAACAGGTTTAAACTGAAAGGAGGGTTGTTTAATATGAATGTTTGTAGACCTGAACTATAAGATAAACTAAAGTCCAGTAATAAACTAATATATGTGGCAGGAGAGAACTGTAGTGAGTGGGAATAAACAAATGTCCAGATCAGTGGCAGAGATGTATGAGGTGAATCCAGATAGCCTGTAAGAGTAAATTAGATATCCTGGTATGCTGAATAGTGACTGAGAGGGATATCCGGAAATGCTGTGATGATGGCTGAAAGGGAAATCCGGTAATGCTGTGATGATGGCTGAAAGGAGTATCCGGTAATGCTGTGATGATGGCTGAAAGGGAAATCTGGTAATACTGTGATGATGGCTACACAGGAATGGGTTAACTGAGGAGACAGGTTCAGGCAGGAGTGGTTCTGGTGGAAGGTGCAGGCTGATCTCCAGCGGAGTGCAAGGCAAGGCAGAGCAGTGTAGGCTATGAAGGGAGCCGGAGGCTGACAAGGAGCTAGGGAAAGTACCAGAGCACAAGACTAAGGGCCTGATTCAGAGTTGGGAATTGAGAGATATCTCTCTCTCAACTGATAATCTTGGTGAAACCATGGTGCACTGCAGGTAAGGGCAGATTTAAATTGTGCAGAGAGATTTAGATTTGGGAGGAGTGTGTCCAAACTGACATCTAAATTGTAGAGTAATAATAAAGCTGTACAGTATTTGTGGGCTACATGTAAAAGCAGCCAGTATTTACCCTACATGCAAAAAAAAAATTATGTAATTACACCCCTTGCATTGCAACATGGTTTGTCCAGGTTCACAGTTAAGTGCTATTTCTCATTCTATTCCCAACTCTGAATCAGGCCCTAGGTTTAGGAGTGCAGAGCACACTCTCTCACAGCTAACACTGTGAACACATTGCACTGGCACTACAGGGCGCTCCGAACACACTTAAGTACCCAGTAATGGGACGTGATAAGCCAGAGAGAGCAGGGCTGGATTTACCATTACGCTTACCTAGGCGTCCGCCTACGGCCTGAAGAGTCCCAAGGGGCCCACAACAACCGCGATGGGGCCCCCTGAAATCCAGCACTGGAGAGGACCTGCTGCACTGGTTGAACTGCTGCTACAGTAGACACACAGGCAATATAGCAGCATGGCTCCATTTCCTGCTCCTCACCTCAATCAGCTCTGCCCCCATGATGTGTGAACCACTGCAGTCACAGCGAATGCAGCCAGGCTCCTCCATTCCCCTTCCCCTGCAATGTAGCCTGCCCCCTACCAACACCATGTGCTGCTTATCTAACAAGCACTGCGGTAGCCAGCAGCCATCCTCCCCCTTTCCAGTCACAGCGATAGTAGCAGCCACCCCCACCCCCACCCCCACCCCCCCTGCAGTGCAGCCCACCACAGTGTAGCAAGCTCCGTCCCCAGCAGCATGCGCATCTAGCAGCCCCGTCCAACCAAACTTCCCCGCAGCTATGGCCATTGCCCTCCCCCAGTAGTCACAGTGCCAGCAACTACAAAACCACCCTGACAAGACCACCCCCTGCAGTGTAGCCAGCAGCATGTGCAGATCTAGACAGCTCTCCCCCCAAAGTCACAGTGCAGCCCTCCCCGTCTCCGCAGTGTGCATTGCAGCCAGTCTCTACTGGGAACCACAGGAAACTTCTACTCCCCTGACGAATATCACCCCCCAAGTGAGCCCCATGGGGTGATTGTGCTGGACGCTGTTCATCTGCCTATGAAGACAACATGGCACTCTAGATTGGGTAAGTTCAACTTAAAAAAATGATCATACAGTTAAATAACACACCTGATCTTTACTGTATGTGTGTAAAACTATGTGTGTGTATATGTGTGTATATATATATATATATATATATATATATATAAAGACTATTATTTTTATATATATATATATATATATATATAGTCACTAGCTATTGTGTATGTGTTTATTTTCTTGTCTGTTCCTCCACCTTCTCTTGGCTCCCTCTTTCCTTCTGTCTCACAATATTCTTCCCCTTTTCCTACCGTCCCCTCAGTTCCTTCCCATTTCCTCCCGTCCCCTCTGTTCCTCACAATTTTTTCCAATTCCATCTGTCCGTCCCCATTTCCTCACATCTCACTCTGTCCTTTAAACCCATCTTGCCCATTTTTTTTCCCATTCCTCCTGTCTCCCTGTTTGTTCCCCTGTCCCATATATATATATATATACATATATATACATATATATATATATATATATATATATATATATATAACACATACAGTATATATGTATAAATATATACAATCTATAATGTGATCTAGTAACAACTACTGGAATAACTGTGCATATATTACAGTAATTGTCTCTGGAGCAAGATACACAAACCATATTGCTGTGTGTGTATATATATATATATATATATATATATATATATAAGATGTGTGTATATATAATATAATGTGTGTGCCTTGCTCCGGCGAGACATATTGCAATATATGCACAAGATTGTTTAAAGTAGGGGGGCCCCAAACCGATATCTTGCCTAGGGCCCTGTGAGGTCTAAATCTGGCTCTGAGAGAGAGCATATGACCCACAGGTGATTGATTTACTATGTCACTTGGCCAAAGACAAATGGTGGCGCCCAGAGAGCCGTGACGCGTAGACGCCGTTAGACTTACCCTTGCAAGGATGGCCCAAAACTGGCAGACCTCTGCGTACACGCAATGCCAGTCTCCACATGCCAGCTCCCCCACCAGAAGGACTGCGCCACAGCATCCTCAGAGGTGAGGACCGCAAACCTCCATGCCGCGAAACCCGGGTCATGACAACAGGTAAGGCCTACATGCATTTAATACTATGTAGCTTGTCAGTTTTGGGGTGAATTTTGGGACGTGAGGTGCCTTGAGCTGCTCTGGCTGGACCTATTTGGGGCATCACCACTTAACACTTATTTTTAACATGCTATATCACTCTGTTTTTTGTTTGTTACATTTTCACACATTTATTTTTTCTGTTTTATAACAATTTCAACACTAAGCAGACACTCTCACTTACCTAACACTTCACTGCTATTTTATTTTGTGTGGTGCCCTGGGTTTATTTGGCTGGGGTAGTTTGGGGGTGCCCCACGCCCCAGACATGAACCCCCATAGTGTTAGGGACTTACCCGATGAGGTTACTTTGACGGTGGTGGGTAAGCTCATAACTTTTGCCAAATTTATGCCAAAAACCTTGCATATTATGTATAATTATTAATGGTTGTATGGTGCATTTGGTTTCTCTTTTTTCCATCAGCAGTATACTGTATGTTTCTAAATTTCATTTGGTTTCTAATACGATTATAAACAACTTCTCATTACTTTTATTGGATTCTCTGTTGAAGGAAAGTGTGCATCGATCATTTTCCATAAATTCAGAAACTTGCACAATATTTTAGGACCATGGGGCCTATTTACCAAGCTTTTTTTTCCATAAACTTATGTAGAAACTGCAGTTTCTGCATAATTGTATGAATTGTTGCTATGTACAAATGGCATAATGTAGGAAATTTTAAAGAAATCTCTGGTAGAGTGCTATTTAGCACTGCAGGTCGCAGTCCTCATTATTATTAATAGGGACTATGAGCTGAGCATAGTTTGGCCCTATAAGTTTACACCATCTATAGTGTAAACCAGTTTATGCCTATGGAGGCTTATGAGCAGGAGGAGATCTTCCAATCTCTCTCCAGCAGCCTCCGGCTAGCAGGGGAAACTGACACTGTGTGCATGCCCAGTGTCATCTTCCCCAGGAGATGACTTTCACAAACGTGAAAGACTTCTACAAAATGCCTGTGATCAGGGCCGGTGCAAGGTTTCTTTCCACCTGAGGCATTTCTTCAGCCTTACGCCCCCCGCCACCCCCAGCCTCGAGAGCTACACAAGCCCTTATACAGTGCCCCCAGTAGTGGCCCCCCTATGTAGTGCCGGCAGTAGTGGTCCCACCTATGCAGTGCTCCCAGTAGTGGTCCCCCATTATAGTGCCCCTTATACAGTGCCCCCAGTAGTAACCCTCCTTATGCAGTGCCTCCAGTAGTGGTGCTCCCAGTAGTAGTCTCCCCTCAGCAGTGCCCCCCGTAATAATCCCCCAGTAGTCTCCCCCCCAGCAGCCTTCCCCCAGCAGTGCCCCTAGTAGTAGTAGTCACCCAGCAGTAATCCCTCCCTATGCAGTGCCCCCAGTAGTGGTCCCACCAGTGCAGTGCCCCCAGTAGTAGTTTCCCCCCCAACAGTGCCCCTAGTAGTACTCCTCCCCACAGCAGTGCCCCTAGTAGTAGTCCCCCCTATGTAGTGCCCCCAGCAGTAATCCACCCCTATATAGTGCAGTAGTAGTAGTACCAGTAGTAGTAGTAGTATCCGACAGGCACACATGGAAAACAAAAAATGTCCACTTACCTTAATCCCCGCTCCGGCATCTGTTTCTCTGTCTGGCATCCTCCGAGGCCAGCCTGCTCTGCATGATGGGAATGACATCTCTCCCATCACCCACTGTGGGAGCCAGAAAATGCAGCTCTTGTGTGAGCTCCAGCAGTGGGTGCAGCAGCCGATGAGTCTCTGTCTGACTCTCATCGGCTGCTAAAACAAACACACAGATGCTGGCGGCTGCGTGTTTGTTACTAGTAGTGTAGTGCGGGCTGCACTTATGTGCAGTCCACACTACACGTCAATCCAGTGGTGCCCTTCAGTGGCCAGTGCTCTTAGGCAGCTGCCTAAGTTTTCCTAGTGGTAGCACCGGCCCAGCCTGTGCTATGACTCACAGGGACAGTGGTTACACACTAGACGATATGTTTTCCAAACCGGTGGATTGGACGACATATCGTCCACATCAGCCAGTGTGTACCGGCTATGTCACTGACGATGCGCACTACCTCGCATCATCAGCAACATTGTTCATCGCCCCTGCATACAGGTTCAATGGGCGATATCGTCAATGGGGGTCATGCTGCCGAATGCAGCATGGCCCCGGCTCTCGCTCCGTCACTCCCGGCATCGGCAATTGTGTACACACTTGCCAATGCTCTCAGCCCGCCGGGTCCCGTTGCTAATGTTACTGTATACTGCCATTTAGACATAAATGATGCAAAATAAATTCTTTTAGCTTTAGTAAATTGCTTTTCAGTTTTCTGTTGTTTTGTACTATGTATCACAGTGAATAAATGAAGGAGAGAAAGTGTGGCAATTTATTATAATAGAGTACAGTTTAGAATGTGGAATCATACCTGCGAGGCTCAGCATAGATAACAGTAGGATGAAAGCTGTATAACAAGTCAGTTAGTATGTATGTATGTCACTGACAACTGAGTTGCCTCAAATGATGGGAAGCCTCAGTGCATCAAAGAAACTGGTTTCTTAAGTGCTGTCATAAATTTTGCCTGTACATATGATTCAATATGATGTATATAGGAAGAGTTACCTGTTTGCTATTTTATGAGTGAGACAGAGGGGAGACTTATAATGTTCACAGAATTGTGCGCAGTCTATGGGTACACACTCACCTAATAAAATGCTAACTTCTAGTACATAAATGGGTCAAGAATAAATATAACTTTTATTAATATAATTTATTAAAGAGATAAGTAACTGATGTATCTATATAAATATATTATGCAATACAAAAGGTGAAAAACAAGCACCTCTAAGTGTAATATGCTTTTTGATTTGTACACGCACCTTAAACACTTAATATGTGTACCTTGATATACTAGAATACAAGTGCGTAGTATATAATCCTTAGAATCTCTGTATCTCCCTCTTTAGGATTTATTAAGTCCAGTTGTTACTCCAAGCTCATTCATTTATATAGGAGAGATAGAACACTCTCATAGTGTATTATCAGAGACAATTAATTGGAACATACACTGAAGACACACACAAGAATGCATAATTACATTAAAAGAGTTCAAAACAAGCTTATCTGAAAAAATCACAGCATCAGCTGACAGAGGTCCCCGCTTCCTCAATGCATTTTGTCTCTTACACCACTCTGGTAGGACTTCGTCAGGAGGATAACACCCACAGGGATACACCACTGCTTTATATACCTAACCCATTGATTATACAAGCCCATATTAGGCTAGAGACGGATTTCCAACCGCGGGCACAATTTTGACTGATACCGCACATGGAATCAGTATGAAATACCGGCGGCCCTGTGGCCGACAGTTTGAATCCCGTCAATGCCTGGCCGACAAAAGCAGAGATCCCGGCAGCGGAAGCCCGACAGCGCTGGAAATCCTGATCGTGGATAGGTAAGTATCTACTAACCTAACCTAACCCCCTAACCCTAACCCTCCTTAGGGGTGCCTAACCCTAACCTCCCCCCCAAGTGCCTAACCCTAATCCCCCCTCTAAGTGCCTAACCCTAACCTCCCCCTTCCCCGCTGCCTAAACCTAAGTCCCTTGGGCGGGTACCTAACCCTAAGGCTACCCCCCCGGGGGTGCCTAACCCTAACCCTGCCTCCCCATAGCCTAACCTTAACCCTCCCGGGGGGATGCCTAACCTTAAGTCCCCCCCGGGTGCCCTAAACCTAACCCTCCTCCCCGCGGCTGTCCGCTGGCGGCGCCCGACATCTCTTCGATCGGGATGCCGGGCGCCGGCCTCCCGGAGTCGGGAAAATGACAGGCGTCTAGATATAGACGCCGGTCATTTATCCCATGCCGGGATAAAGCAATCGGGAAGCCAGCTGTCGGGATCAAGACAGTCGGTTTTCCGATTGCATCCCCCGCACATGTGCGGGAACACTCAGATCTTGTGAATGATATCTAGAAGTCCCTGACACCTCACTTAGCCGGGAGAGTATTCTCCTCATCTCTATCTGGCTACTATAATACTCATATATTTTTATATATATATATATATATATATTAGGGGTGAGCGGGTTCGGATTTCTGAAATCCGAACCCCCCCGAGCCCCCCCGATCCGAGTCCGATCCGAGTCAGGCTCGACTTTTCCCGCCTGACTCGGATCTGAAATCGAGGCAAAACGTCATCATCCCGCCTTCCGAGTCTCGCGGGTTTTGGATCCTATATAAGGTACCCGCGTCGGCGCCATTTTCTCACTCGGCTGTGGACAGTGAAGAGGGAGGGTGGGAGTTAGGGCTGTGTAGTGTAGTGTAGTGTAGTGTAGTGCTGCTGTTGTCCACTACTTCAAAGTCCATAGGGGCTGGCTGTGTTGTGCTGTGCTGCTGTTGTTAATAGGGGCTGTGTCCACTACTTCAAAGTCCATAGGGGCTGGCTGGACTGTGTTGTGCAGTCAGTTCTCCATAGGGGCTGTGTCCACTCCAAAGTCCTGTGCAGTGTCCCAGTCCTAAAGGAGTGCTGTAGTGTTGTCCAGGGGGTGCTCTGTCCATCAGGGGTGCTCCCCCCAAGTGCTAAAAAAATAATATATTTTCTGTGTTTGTGAATTGTGTGCGCAGTAGCCGCACGTGCATCAACAAAGTAGTGCCAAGTGTGCGCCTGTGTCATAAGTAAAGGGCCGGCTGGCTTGACCGTTAAAGGGTGCTGTAACCCCCGAAAGTACACTCCAGTCCAAACCAAAAAAAAATTATTTTCTGTGTTTGTGAATTGTGTGCGCAGTAGCCGCACGTGCATCAACAAAGTAGTGCCAAGCGTGCGCCTGTGTCATAAGTAAAGGGCCGGCTGGCTTGACCGTTAAGGGTGCTGTAACCCCCGAAAGTACACTCCAGTCCAAACCAAAAAAAAAATTATTTTCTGTGTTTGTGAATTGTGTGCGCAGTAGCCGCACGTGCATCAACAAAGTAGTGCCAAGCGTGCGCCTGTGTCATAAGTAAAGGGCCGACTGGCTTGACCGTTAAGGGTGCTGTAACCTCCGAAAGTACACTCCAGTCCAAACCAAAAAAAAAATTATTTTCTGTGTTTGTGAATTGTGTGCGCAGTAGCCGCACGTGCATCAACAAAGTAGTGCCAAGCGTGCACCTGTGTCATAAGTAAAGGGCCGGCTGGCTTGACCGTTAAGGGTGCTGTAACCCCCGAAAGTACACTCCAGTCCAAACCAAAAAAAAAATTATTTTCTGTGTTTGTGAATTGTGTGCGCAGTAGCCGCACGTGCATCAACAAAGTAGTGCCAAGCGTGCGCCTGTGTCATAAGTAAAGGGCCGGCTGGCTTGACCGTTAAGGGTGCTGTAACCCCCGAAAGTACACTCCAGTCCAAACCAAAAAAAAATTATTTTCTGTGTTTGTGAATTGTGTGCGCAGTAGCCGCACGTGCATCAACAAAGTAGTGCCAAGCGTGCGCCTGTGTCATAAGTAAAGGGCCGGCTGGCTTGACCGTTAAGGGTGCTGTAACCCCCGAAAGTACACTCCAGTCCAAACCAAAAAAAAAATTATTTTCTGTGTTTGTGAATTGTGTGCGCAGTAGCCGCACGTGCATCAACAAAGTAGTGCCAAGCGTGCACCTGTGTCATAAGTAAAGGGCCGGCTGGCTTGACCGTTAAGGGTGCTGTAACCCCCGAAAGTACACTCCAGTCCAAACCAAAAAAAAAATTATTTTCTGTGTTTGTGAATTGTGTGCGCAGTAGCCGCACGTGCATCAACAAAGTAGTGCCAAGCGTGCGCCTGTGTCATAAGTAAAGGGCCGGCTGGCTTGACCGTTAAAGGGTGCTGTAACCCCCAAAGTACACTCCAGTCCAAACCAAAAAAAAATTATTTTCTGTGTTTGTGAATTGTGTGCGCAGTAGCCGCACGTGCATCAACAAAGTAGTGCCAAGCGTGCGCCTGTGTCATAAGTAAAGGGCCGGCTGGCTTGACCGTTAAAGGGTGCTGTAACCCCCGAAAGTACACTCCAGTCCAAACCAAAAAAAAATTATTTTCTGTGTTTGTGAATTGTGTGCGCAGTAGCCGCACGTGCATCAACAAAGTAGTGCCAAGCGTGCGCCTGTGTCATAAGTAAAGGGCCGGCTGGCTTGACCGTTAAGGGTGCTGTAACCCCCGAAAGTACACTCCAGTCCAAACCAAAAAAAAAATTATTTTCTGTGTTTGTGAATTGTGTGCGCAGTAGCCGCACGTGCATCAACAAAGTAGTGCCAAGCGTGCGCCTGTGTCATAAGTAAAGGGCCGGCTGGCTTGACCGTTAAAGGGTGCTGTAACCCCCAAAGTACACTCCAGTCCAAACCAAAAAAAAATTATTTTCTGTGTTTGTGAATTGTGTGCGCAGTAGCCGCACGTGCATCAACAAAGTAGTGCCAAGCGTGCGCCTGTGTCATAAGTAAAGGGCCGGCTGGCTTGACCGTTAAAGGGTGCTGTAACCCCCGAAAGTACACTCCAGTCCAAACCAAAAAAAAATTATTTTCTGTGTTTGTGAATTGTGTGCGCAGTAGCCGCACGTGCATCAACAAAGTAGTGCCAAGCGTGCGCCTGTGTCATAAGTAAAGGGCCGGCTGGCTTGACCGTTAAAGGGTGCTGTAACCCCCGAAAGTACACTCCAGTCCAAACCAAAAAAAAATTATTTTCTGTGTTTGTGAATTGTGTGCGCAGTAGCCGCACGTGCATCAGCAAAGTAGTGCCAAGCGTGCGCCTGTGTCATAAGTAAAGGGCCGGCTGGCTTGACCGTTAAAGGGTGCTGTAACCCACAAAGTACACTCCAGTCCAAACCCAAAAAAAAAATATTTTCTGTGTTTAGCCGCACGTATATATCAAATCGATATAACATAAATGGAGGACCAAACTTTCTCCGATAAAAATAAAATAGAGAAAGATCAAGAACCACTTCCTCCTAGTGCTGAAGCTGCTGCCACTAGTCATGACATAGACGATAACATGCCATCAACGTCGTCTGCCAAGGCCGATGCCCAATGTCATAGTAGAGGGCACATACAATCCCAAATGGCAAAGTTCAGGAAAATGACCTTGAAAAAGACATTTAAATCAGCTGAAGAGAAACGTAAACTTGCCAATATGCCATTTACGACACGGAGTGGCAAGGAACGGCTAAGGTCGATCCCTAGTATGTTCATGACTAGTGGTTCAGCTTCACATGACGATGGAAGCCCTCCTCCCACTAAAAAAATCAAAAGAGTTAAGCTGGCAAAAGCACAGCGAAGAACTGTGCTTTCTAAGAAGATATCACAAATCCCCAAGGAGAGTCCAAGTGTGGTGGTGGTTGCGATGCCTGACCTTCCCAGCACTGGACGGGAAGAGGTGGCTCTTTCCACCATTTGCACGCCCCCTGCAAGTGCTGAAAGGAGCACCCACAGTCCACTTGCTGATATGCAAATTGAAGATGTCACTGTTGAAGTACAACAGGATGAGGATACTGGTGTAGCTGGCGCTGAGGAGGAAGTTGGCGAGGAGGATTCTGATGGTGATGTGGTTTGTTTAAATCAGGCTCCGGGGGAGACAGTTGTTGTCCGTGGGATGAAAAAGCCCATCACGGTCATGCCTGGGCAGAAGACCAAACATTCCACCTCTTTGGTCTGGCAATATTTCTATCCAAATCCGGACAACAACTGTCTTGCCATATGTACCATATGTAAAGGTGAAATAAGTAGGGGTAGGGACGTCAACCACCTAGGAACATCCTCCCTTATACGGCACCTGCAGCGCGTTCATAAAAAGTTACTGTCAAGTTCAGAAACTTTGGCTAAGACCGTAAGCAGTCCAGGGACACCTAAATCCCGTTGTCCTGTTGTATCCAAGCGCCTGCAAACCACACCGTCAACTCCCTCCTCGTCAATTTCCTCCTTAGTTAGGATTGGAAGTAGTCCTGCAGGCCATGTCACTGGCATGACTGACTCTCCTATCCGGGATTCCTCCGGAGGATCCTGCATTGCTACGCCTACTGCTGCCGCTGCTGCTGTTGCTGCTGCTGGGAGTCGTTCATCATCCCAGAGAGGAAGTAGGAACACCACTACTTTTACTAAACAATTGACCCTCCAACAGTCCTTAGCGAGGAGGATGAAGTACGACAGCAGTCATCCTGAAGCAAAACGTATAACTGAGGCCTTGACTGCTATGTTGGTGTTAGACGTGCGTCCGGTATCCGCCATTAGTGCAGTGGGATTTAGACAATTGATGGAGGTAGTGTGTCCCCGGTTCCAAATCCCGTCTAGATTCCACTTCACTAGGCAGGCGATACCGAGACTGTACAGAAACGTCAGAAAAAGTGTCCTCAGTGTCCTGAAAAATGCCGTTGTACACAATGTCCACTTAACCACGGACATGTGGACAAGTGGAACAGGGCAGACTAAGGACTATATGACTGTGACAGCCCACTGGGTAGATGTATCACCTTACGCAGCAACAGCAGCAGCGTCACCAGTAGCAGCATCTCAGAAATGCCAGCTCGTTACAAGGCAGGCTACGCTGTGTATCACCGGTTTCAGTAAGAGGCACACCGCCGACAACCTCTTAGAGAAACTGAGGGAAATCATCGCCCAGTGGCTTACCCCACTTAGACTCTCCTGGGGATTTGTGATATCTGACAACGCCACCAATATTGTGCGGGCATTACATCTGGGCAAATTCCAGCACGTCCCATGTTTTGCTCACACAATAAACTTGGTGGTGCAGAATTTTCTGAAAAGCGACAGGGGCGTGCAGGAGACGCTTTGGGTGGCCCGAAAAATTTCTGGCCACTTTCGCCATTCAGCGACTGCGTGCCGAAGACTGGAGCGCCAGCAAACACTCTTGAACCTGCCCCGCCATCACCTGAAGCAAGAGGTTGTGACGCGGTGGAACTCAACCCTCTATATGCTTCAGAGGATGGAGGAGCAGCAAAAGGCCATACAAGCCTATACATCCACCTATGACATAGGCAAAGGAGGGGGTATGCACCTGACTCAAGCGCAGTGGAGAATGATTTCCGTGTTGTGCAAGGTTCTCCAGCCCTTCGAACTTGCCACACGTGAAGTCAGTTCAGACACTGCCAGCTTGAGTCAGGTCATTCCCCTCATCAGGCTTTTGCAGAAGCAGCTGGAGAAAGTGAAGGAGGAGCTAAGACGGAGCGATTCCGCTCGGCATGTGGGACTTGTGGATGAAGCCCTTCATTCGCTTTGCCAGGATTCCAGGGTGGTCAATCTGTTGAAATCAGACCACTACGTTTTGGCCACCGTGCTCGATCCTAGGTTTAAAGCCTATGTGGTGTCTCTCTTTCCAGCCGACACAAGCCTGCAGAGGTGCAAAGACCTGCTGGTGAACACACTGTCAGCTGAAGCGGAACGTGACACGTCAACGGCTCCTTCTTCATTTTCTCCTGCAACTGGGGCTGCCAGGAAAAAACTTAGGTATCCTAAGCAACCCGCTGGCGGTGATGCAGGGCAGGCAGGACCAAGTTTGGACATCTGGTCCGGACTGAAGGACCTGGCAACAATTTCTGACATGTCTACTGTCACTGCATATGATACTGTCACCATTGACAGAATGGTGGAGGATTACATCGGTGACAGCATCCAAGTAGGCATGGCAGACAGTCCATACCTGTACTGGCAGGAAAAAGAGGCAATTTGGAGGCCCCTGTACAAACTGGCTCTATTTTACCTGAGTTGCCCCCCCTCCAGTGTGTACTCCGAAAGAGTGTTTAGTGCAGCCGGGAACCTTGTCAGCGAAAGGCGTAGGAGGTTGCTTCCACAGAATGTGGAGAAGATGATGTTCATCAAAATGAATTATCAGCTCTTCCAGGGAGACCAGCCTCCAGAAGGTACAGAGGGACCTGTGGTGGTGGATTCAAGTGGGGACGAGTTAATACTTTGTGAGGATGAGGATGTACACACTGAAGAGGGTGAGGAATCGGTGGATGAGGAGGATGAGGATGACATCTTGCCTCCATAGAGCCAGTTTGTGCAGGGACACATTAATTGCCAGCTTGTTTTGTGGGGGCCCAAACGAACCAATCATTTCAGCCACAGTTGTGTGGCAGACCCTGGCGCTGAAATGATTGGTTTGTTAAAGTGTGCATGTCCTGTTTATACAACATAAGGGTGGGTGGGAGGGCCCAAGGACAATTCCATCTTGCACCTCTTTTTTTTCTTTGCATTATGTACAGTTTGGGGCCTAGTTTTTCAAACTGCCATCCTGTCTGCCACTGCAGTTTCACGCCTAGATGGGTCACGTGTTTGTGCCGCCCACTCGTGTCGCTTAGCATAGTCATCCAGCTACCTCGGTGCAACGTTTTGGACATAAAAACACTATTGTGAGGTGTGAGGTGTTCAGAATAGACTGGAAATGAGTGGAAATTAAGGTTATTGAGGTTAATAATAGCATAGGAGCAGAAAAACCTACAAATTCTGTGATTTTAGCTGTTTTTATGCTTTTTTTAAAAAAAATACAGATCCAAAACACAAAACCCAGAACCCAAAACACGGAAGGGTTGTTTTGGCAAAACCAATCCAGATCCAAAACACGAAGAAAGATCCAGATCCAAAACCAAAACACAAAACACGAAAAGTGGCCGGTGCACACCCCTAATATATATATATATATATATATAATATGCTTTGTATGGTTCGGCACTCAGTATTCCTCTGGTGATAAAGTACCTGGGTGCTCACACAAAAAGTAGTGTAAAGATCCAAGGTGTGCTGTCACAGGGCAGGACAGAACACAGCGCGTCACTCCAGGGTTTGATGTATGGCAAAATTTATTCAACGTTTCAAGGCCCTTACGGCCCTGTTGTCAGGAAAACAAACACACATACAGACACAAAAGACACTTACCTATATACCCCACCCGATCTAAGAAGAAGTGAAGTGCTGCTCCACAGTCGCATATGCGTTTCCGGAGGGCGTGGGTCGCCCGGTGATGACGTCACCCGTCTCACCTCTGGCGGTTGTCAAGGCAACCTGAGACGCTACTGCGGCTGGGTGCTGACGCTAATTACAACAGCACCCAGAGGCCGCGATCGCATGACCAAAGGGCATGGATTATCCTGGGGATGACATGCCCCGGCTCACCTCCGGAGGTTGCCATGCCAACCTAGGATGCTCCTGCGGCTGTGGAGAGTCTATAGAATGAAATAAAAGGACACACACAAGACCCACATGTATTAACCGTGTGCACACAAAGAGGTCATAAAAATTACATAAGTCAGAGAAACTGACTGAAGCAACATTAATAGTAAAGATATAGATAAATGCATGACACTCATGTAATACATAAAGATAGAACTATAAACATAAAGATAAATAGAGAGCAAGTATAGAAAAAGGAGACAAAATAACAAATTTGAGTTCCCAAAACACTTACAATCAACACAAAATACAAATATAAACCAAACATAATATGGTAAAACAAATAAACAAAAAAAGGAAGTATAGAATATAGTAATTATAGATAAATATTTCAGTGGAAAACACACATATGGAAAGGCCATATGATAAGAGAAAAGCAAAACGCAAGGATTAGATGAAAGCGTTCCAGGCAATACGTTCATTTAAGCCGCCAGGGACGAAGACTGCACATGGATCCCCTCCTCTTTTAATACACTCCTGTATATGCTGCATACTTAGGCTTGCCATAGCATCCCTCTAATTCAGAACACATACAATATGAATTACACAGATTCTGTGGCTGACTGACTTCAAGTCTCCATCTCACCTGGTTTTAATCAGCCACAGAACCTGTGTAATTGACATGTGTCATAAATAAAAGTATGATATGGCAAGCCTACGTATATACCATATGTTTACCCCAGTTAGGGATTTCAAATGCAAATATTTCTGCTGGTGCACTAGTAGTTGCTATTGTTATTTATTATCATCACCTGTAGGAGGTCATAAGAGACATTTGAAGAATCTGTGATATGAAGTTATACCATACTTGCCGACAATCAGTTCCCTCCTTCCGGGAGGTAGCTGATTGTCGGCTAACAGCGGGGGACGTGCCCGGCCATGATGTCACATTTGGGGGAGGAGCTGGGGGTGGAGCTGCATCATCGTAGCCCCGCCCCTCTTCACAATGCCATTATTTTTGGCATTGTGAAGCAGGGGGCGGGGCCACGATGACGCAATTTAGCGAGAATCGCGTCACCGCCCCCCCCCCACTGCGGGGGTTCTTAGTTTATTCTGGGGGGTGGTCGGGAGGGTTGCCGGCTGCCTGGAGGCTTGCCTGCCTTTCTGGGGGGCCGGGAGCGGCACCTGAAAATCGGGAGGCTCCCGGCCAAATCGGGAGGGTAGGCAAGCCTGAGTTATACCATGTGTGTCACCTCCAAACCTTGATGTGCCATTATCAATAAATGTACAGTATGCCATTTGTCATGCCTTTTTTTGTTTTCCATTGAATGGCTTAAGGATAATAGGGGGTATATTTACTAAAGTGCGGGTTTTTAGAAGTGGAGATGTTGCCCATAGCAACCAATCAGATTCTAGTTATTATCATCTAGAAGGAGCTGGATGAATGTTAAGTAGAAGCTGATTGGTTGCTATGTGCAACATCTCCACTTCTAAAAACCCGCACTTTAGTAAATATACCCCATAGTTTTCTTTTTTACTTTATTCAAATAATTATTGATATGGGAACTTCAGCACATCTGTACATCTGAATAAAAGTTGTCTTCCAGTTCAAACCCGCAAGAGACATGTGAAGGATACAGTAATAGGTAACAGTGGGCCTGAATCAACATGGTTCACAAGATTGCACTCACACGCACCTGGCTGCTGTGAAATGATGCAAATGAATGCAATTGCAATGTGATCACAGCACTATACCCATACTTGCCTACTATGTGGCTGCTCCTTCCGGGAGGGAGCAGCCAGATCGGCAGAACAGGGGGCGTGCCTGGCAAAAGGGGGCATGTCCAGATGAGCTAAGGTTGGCTTGCGGGCGTGACAGGGGGCGGGGCCACGTGATCATGTAATTTTAGCCCCGCCCCCACTACACAATGCCGAAAAAACAGGCATTGCGAAGCAGGGGGCAGGGCCAAAATGACGCGAATCGCATCAACGGCCCCCCCGCTGTGGGGGTTTATCAGGTAATGGGGGTGGGGTGGTCAGGGGATCGGCGGCAAGTGGGAGGCTTGCCTGCCTTTCCGGGGGGGCGGGAGCAGCACCCGTTTATCGGGAGGCTCCCGTCCGAATCGGGAGGGTAGGCAACCCTGACTGTACCAAGACATCCACCACTGTATAAAACCGCCCACTTCCCATTACTTATATCCACAATACCTTTGCAAGTTTCGCAAACACATCGGTAACATCGAGTAACATCGGACCCATATGCACAGTTGTGGTTGAGCTGACCTCACTCACAAACTGCTAAACTTCCTGTCGGTATCTAGAGCTCAGGCTGCGTCTGCCATTGCAGGGGCTTAATTTTGCACGTCCCTGTAACGGCATTCAAATGCACTGGCACGCCTGAGTTTCGCCAACCACCCCCCTATCACCATCCTCAAACAGTACTTCATGTCAATCACTCTGCAATGGTTCTGCATAGCCACTGTCGCAGTCCCGATCACAGTGGAGCATTCGCATATGCGCACTGCAGCTTTGAAGCATGCGCAGTGTGTAACAATCAGCTGACTGCGTACGCAATCGTTTCTGCGATCCTTGCGGAATCAGGGCCAGTTTCTGCTTTGTCTAACATCCATACTGTAACTTGTTGGGATCTCAGCATCTCCATGGGAGAACTGTCTGACATGTTGAACTAGTGCCTATAATATTTTTTATAACTACAGAATCTTTGCAATAAAAACTTATAATCTTTCCTTATCGATGACGCATACAAATTTGTATGTGTTTCTTCAAGGTAGCTATGGAGCTTTCAAAGATTATGTAACAGGTTAAGGTCCATTAGCTCGGCAAGGATCCAGCATTATCTTTCTGTTATTGCTGATCCATACTCACCTACTCTCCCAGAAGTTGCGGGTGGCTCCCCGCACCCCTAGAAGAGTGACTGGATCTGCCACATTCTGCCCACTTCCTAGTAATGTGGGCAGAATGGGGGGGACAAAAAGGGGAATTGTGGATCCGTGGGGAGGGAGCAGGGCTAAATTATGCAAAGTTGAATCATTCAGCCCTGCTCCCCCCTATGGACCAATGATTTGTGGCAATTTGTCTCATTGGGGGTGGGGCCTAATGATGTCAGAGCCCAGCCCCATCCACTAAATCAGTCAGTGGCATCCTCTCTCTGGGCTTCTCCCAGAGAGGGGATGCGAAACGTCAGCAAGCACTAACGTAACTAATGCCCCTGCAGACCCTGCAGTGGCTTAGGGGTGCGGAGGCTTGTGGGGCATGGAGGCTTGGGGGCTGCAGATTCCATGCAGACTAGAATGGAATCTGCTGAAAATGGCCCTCCAAAAATGCCCGCCGCCTAGGAGGAGACAGATGCTAGAGATCCTACTGGACCTCTAGCGTCTGTTAGGCCAGCGCATAGTGTTCCTGGAAGTGCCAGGAATGCTCGTGCTGCTGGGAGAAGATGCAAAAAGCTGCATCTTCTCCCATGAAACCCCTAGCAATGAGCGTAAAACCCCTGGCAATGAGTGTGAAACCCCTGACAAACAGCATGAAACCCCTAGCAACGAGTATGGAACACCTGACAACAAGCATGAAACCCCTGGCAACGAGCGTGAAACCCCTGGCAACGAACATGGAACCCATGGCAACGAGCTTGAAACCCCTGGCAACGAGCATGAAACCTCTGTCAATGAGCATGGAACACCTGACAACAAGCATGAAACCTTTGGCAAAGAGCAAGGAACCCCTGGCAATGAGCATGAGACCCCTGGCAACTAGCATGAAACCCCTGACAACAAGCATAAAACCCCTGACAACGAGCATGAGACACCTGACAACGAGCAGGTAATTTAAAAGTAATTAGAAGCCTTACTGTGAATAATAAAATAGTGTCGGGCAAATATGTAAGTGGCACTTTGGTAATAGACATTACAGTGTGTGGCATAATGTGTAATGGGCATTACTATAAGGAGGAAAAATTACAAATACTGTAAACTGGCTATGGGGGGTGGGGGCACATTTTTTACTTTTGAACTAGGAGCCAAATTGCATATAAATGGCCCTGTATTCATGGGAGGGGGGTGTCAGAAACTTTTTTGACAGGGAGGAGCAAAATTAATAGTTACACCACTGTCGGCAAGTATGTGCTGGTCCTAATTGCTGGATATAGGTAATTCCATCTGAAGATATCTGCCTCATGTGAGAGAGCTTTATTAGTGTCTATGACCTTTCTGCACTGGAGTGCAAATTTCAATTAGTATTTATTCCATATTAGGTCTTATTAAAAAATCATAAATATCACACCATGTATAAATGTAACAATAAACTCTTTAGTCTAAATATGCAATATCTAGGGTAAAAAAGATAGGATCATTATCTCTATCAAGTTAAATAATGATCCATATATAGCATGTAAACATATCATTTTAAAATGAGATTATGTACCAATACAATAATAAACAGAATAGAGCTTGTGTGTAGGATTAGTAGCAGCTTAAACAACGTTCCTTTTACCTAGATGGTTTATTCCAGAAGCACCACTTAGTAACAATTCAATGAGAGTCTTGTTTTCCAGATTTCCTCATAAGCACATGGGAAAATAAACAATCAGTGTAAAACCCATGTGCTTATGAGGAAATCCGGAAAACCAATCAGGGCTCTCCATACAAGCTTATAGGTTATTATTCCTGGGTAGTCTTAAGCTGGATGCACACTAAACGATGTGTGTAACTATTAATAGTGCTAAAGAACAGGCTTACAGCATCAGATACTTTCTATATATTTTCCAACATAAAGGCACTATGTAATCAGTGAAGCCACCACCTGATAGCTCTTTAGTTTTGAGTCTATTTGCTGCTATATCTGTATTTGCATTAGGTATTAACAGTATCATATGTCAGGAATTCACAACACTTATTACTGTTTCAATTTTCTCTAATAGTGCAATAGTGGATTTTCTTAAGGCCCCTACACAGTAGACAAAGGCCCTGATTCAGAGCCGGACGCTCTGACCAGAGCGCTCGCTCTGAATCAGGGCACACCTCCATAATTATGGAGCATCCTCCTGGATGCTCGTATAGCTGTGGGTCACCATCAAAACCATCGCGACCATCGCCACTGCGAGCCGGAGTCTGCGGTTGAGTTTCTCAACTGCAAGGCCCGGAGTGATTTTGGCTCTATCAGAGCCAAAATCACTCCCACTGACATCACTAGTGATGTCAGTGGGGCCGGCTTCTGACGGTAGGCGTTCCCTTGGGAACGCCCCCATCTGGGAGGCACGCCCACCAAAGGGGGCGTGCTGTCAATCAACATCGACAGCACGCCCCCTTTGATCAGACACAACGAGTGAAGGAAAGTCCTTCGACTCGTCGCATCTCGCGCATGCGCACGACAGAGCTCCCTCCGTCGTGCGCATGCGCAGTGCACACCATCGACCCACTTGCGAGCGGACAGCCGCTCGCGAGTGGGTCTGAATCAGGCCCAATATCTTTAACTATTTGGTCGATTCCGACACATCAGAATGATAAATCGTTAAAATATGTGTAGTGTGTACGCAATACATTGTGTAGTGTGCACTCCCCTGGGGTCGTCAGGCCTCATCGTCTGATCTTTTGTGCAGCATGTAAGATCAGGCGGGGGGGGTGGGGGTGGCTAATCAGGCATATGGGCACCAGATCGCCCAGTGTGTATGGACCACCCGATATGTTGGCCCGTCGGCGCTGGGATCATCGGCGACAGCGCTGGCTACACACATCGTTTAGTGTGCATCTAGCTTAAGACTACCCAGGAATAATAACCTATAAGCTTGTATGGAGAGCCCTGTTTGGTTATCCAATGTGGCATTCAGAAATATTGTGCATGGAATTTGAACATTTGCATATGCAAACTACAACATTACATAATTAACTGCAAGAATTATTTGCAGTGCAGATTGTGAAGGCATTCATTAATAAATATACTCATTACTGTTGGTACAGCATATCAAGATAATAAGACAAAATAAGGGCACACATCTTTTATTGTTTCAACATTTTAATATTCACATTCCTTATTTCTTTCATTTTTTCTATATTTTAATATTTCATTGACTTGTCCACATCCTACTTGTTACACTTTTTATTTCATATACTTAAAATTGTATTTTAATATTTGTGCACCAACCACATATACACTCTTCTTCTATTTCTATTTGTTTTACTAAATACCATATGCAAGAAAGATGTTTCCAGCGTCTCAGTTTCCATGGCCATTCTGCATGATCAAAGACTTACTGAGAAACAAAGAATCTGTGACTAATGCTGCGTCTTTGTTTGCAGATGCTTGGATTTGCAAAGCTACAGGTGGGCGTCTCAATACATTCCTCAGCGTCTGCAACATTTGCATATTTTTGAACATCTGCTGCATACACAGATGCAGCAGGGGCGACATTAGCACACAACTCTGAATCAGGTCCTAGGTCTTTCCACCCTTAGGGGTAAATTTACTAAAGTGAGAGTTTTTAGAAGTGAGTTTTAAGAGTGATGTTGCCCATAGTAACCAATCAGATTCTACTTAACATTTAACTAGCACATTCTAGCAGATAATAGCTAAAATCTGATTGGTTGCTATTGGCAACATCACTTTTAAAACTCACTTTATAAAAACTCTCACTTTAGTAAATTTACCCCTTAGAGTGGGTTTAATTACTTTAGGTAGACTTGAACAGGACAGGATTTATTTCTATGTTTTATTTTTGTGCTACTAAATAAAACTAGCTGAGCATACTTGTACAATGGCAATGGACTGGTGTGCTGTTAATTGGCTACTGCATGAGAAAGTGCTACCGTTCACCCCAGGAGGGGGTGCCCCTAACCTGATCTTGTGGCAATATATATATATAATATATATATATATATATATATATATATATATATATATATATATTATATATATATATATATATATGGTTAATTACTGCCAATCAAGGGACACAGATATACCTGCAGATCAGTAATTGTTATATTGTAACATGCTGACAAATAATACATTGATCTGCATTATGTATGTTTCACTTTGAAAGTATCAATGCCGTATCAAGCATTTATTATAGAATTAGTTATAACTGCAGTAAATAAATAAGCAAATAAATAATAGAAAATATACATGAAAGTATTAATTTGAGTACAGTATAGCAGTAATGAAGTTTTGGTGTGTAAAATGTAATTACTGGTATTAATAACCATGCACAACAGCACATCAAAGGGAAGTATACATTTTATTTTACCATATACAATTTATACATCAAGTTAAAGACTCAATATCCATAAATAATAAAGGGTACCAAGGGATTGATACCCCTTTATTATCGTATGGCTCTGCCTCATACTTATGTAGTCCAAAATACCACACCAATTAAAATATCACAAAGTATTAAACCAAAACAAATATTTACATCTCACCAAAACTGAAGCCCTTTTCACAAAACTCCATTGACTATATTACATTTAATAGAGCAATGTGAGACACCAATACATTTAAATTGAACTTTATATTTACATTAAATAAACCTTTCTATAATAAATGTAATTCCTATAAAAACTAAACTTGCCACTGTTTTGCTCATATCTGTAATAGATTTATATAATTTAACCAACAGAAGATTTTGCTGTTTTCCTGAAGAACTTTGTGCTTTCACATTAAGAATCACCCAGTTAAAATATCTGTATGATTTACATATTTTAACAGGTCTTTCCCAAAACTACTTATTACAAGTCTGCAGGCTAAGACCAGGTGCAATATTAGTGCATTTCCCCATGAAGAATAGAGTTGAAATAAGGATAGAAGATTTCAAGGATCCATAGTAAAGTGCAGGAACATCTCAGGTGAATATAAGATACGTAAAACAGAGAAGTAACAATCCTACAAACTTCAAGCCAATGGAAATACACAGATTAAGCACTCACCTATTCAGCTTTTCGGTCAAGTACTATAATGAAAAGATGCCGCACTACTAATATCGTCAGGTTGAGTGCAGTGCCTAAAGTTCAATAGTCCTCTTACATTACACCTGCACTGACTTTATCCAAGAATGATAAGCACTGGGTGGTTTTTAGTGGCTGTACATGTATTATATTCATTTGTATATATTAAAGCAATGTGCACTTCCTTATGATCTCATATATGATTTATTGAATCATAAAAAGTTTATAATTTACTTTAAACAACGTATGGCTGTAATGATTTACTAATTAATTTACAAGTTTCAAATAATAGCAAATAAATAGTTAGCCACATTTTTTTGAACCTTTATTACTTATTTCCTATGCAAGTTGAGTTTCCCATATCCAAAATGCTTGGGACCAGGAGTATTTTGGATATCGGAATACAGTGGCGTCAGAAGGGGGGGAGGGGGGGAGGGCCGCACCCGGGTGTCACCTGCCGAGGGGTGCAGGCTCCCCCTCAGTGACAGGAGCTGGGTGCTGCATTGTAGCATTAAGAGCAGCACTTGGCTCCTGTCACAGTGAGGGAGCCGGGAATATTTGCACTTCTGGCACCACCCACCACTCCATTGATAACTACAGGCTGGGGAGGTTCGGGCCGTTAGGCCACGCCCCTTCCCTGAGACCATGCCCCTACCATGAGGCCACACCCCCTTTTTGTCAGTGTGCTCCTGCGCCACGTGCACGGCATCCCTCCCCACACCGGGTGTCACAGCGGGGAGGGACGACACTGTCGGAATATTCTGTATTTTGGAATATTTGCATACTATAATGAGATATCTTGGGAATGGGACCCAAATCTAAACACAAAAAGCATTTATGTATTATATACATCTTATACACACAGCCTGCAGGTAATTTTATACAATATTTTCAATAATTTTGTGGCTCAAACAAAGTTTGTGTACATACTGTGCATGAAACTCATTTGTTTCATATACACCTTATACACACAGCCTGAAGGCAATTTTATACTTTATTTTTAATAATTTTGTGCCTTAAACAAAGTTTGTGTACATTGAACCATCAAAAAGCAAAGGTTTCACTATCTCAGTCATGCTAAAAAAATTCTGTATTTCGGAATATTCCATATTTCAAAATATTTGGATAGTAGAGACTCAACCTATAGTATGATGTGCAAGCTATTGTTCTTTTGTTGAAATCCACTGTAGTCAGCTAACTAGTCAATTTAAAAAAACAGCAAATCAAATCAGGAAAAAGAATGATAGAAAGAAATCCTGGGCGCTTAAGAATATACAAGTCCAAACTGAAGGGTTTCTTGTACAATCAGAAGGGCCATTTCATCAGAGGCCTCTATTGAAATTACCCTACTGATTGGCCGAGAAACACGACAGGTGATCGGAGAAACCAGGAAGTACTGTTTGGAGCTGTGAGTCACCACGTGTGGCGTGTTCTGTGTGCGGCGATGGCTGAATGGCCAGAGATGCAGTGGGTGGAGCAGGAAAGGTCACTGGAACTGGTGCTGCAGGCAGCGGATGAGTGCCTCCGGCTGTGCGGGGGACAACTACTGGCCGACCTCCTCTCCCTCCTCAACTACCTGGAGTTGAGCGGCTGCACAGAGCTGCGGGAGGTGCCGGCCGGCCGGCCAGGGCCTCCTCTTCTACCTGTAGAGCCTTATCCTTTGCCGGAACGCACTGCTGAGCCCCCTCCCCTCCAGTTTGGGGCAGCTAATCGGCATGCGGAAGCTGTACTTGTCCGGGAACCAGCTAGAGGAGCTGCTGGCACAGGTGAGTCATCTGCTCAAGCTCTGCAGCCTGAAAGTTGGCCATGCTCAACCTGTCATTGAACCTGGTGGGGCAATGGGGTGCCTAGCTAGACCTATGGGGGCCCCGCAGAAATTTTGCTATGGGGTCCCCATACCTCTGGTTACGCCCCTGGGCAGTGGTATATTGTTTACCAACTATATTAAGAAGTTACTATTGTGTGCACACATATTATTTTAAAAAAGTAATTTCAGCCAGTACATATCAAGAAATTACATATGAACTTCTACAATGGGCATACCTGTCCCCTAAAAAAATTTTATTCAATGGGCCTTTCAGACACAACTGGATGCTGTAGATGCCTGGATGTAGAAGCATATATAATGCACTGCTCTTGGTACTGCCGTCACATCCAGCAGTTCTGGAAGGAATTACACAATATGGCAATACGGCCTTTCTGCTGCACTGGGTATTTAGTGGAACAGCCCAATGTCCCCAGGGTGGACAGGAAATTGCTTTTACTCCTGGCCGCAGTGGGCTGGAAGGCTATATTGCAAAAATTGATTCATGACTCTGCACCTACTATATAACTATTATGGCAACTTCTTCTGCTTTCCCTGTTCACCATGGACTGGCTGGAGGCTACTTTAAAAAAAGAATCGTTAACACCTGTTTATTTCAGTGTTGAGTTTAATACATTCAGACACCACCTCTATCAACCAAACTGGCGTTTTAACGCTGCTTCCAACACACATCATGGTATTAAATGCTCAAAATACTATTCCACTTTAAAAAAAAAAATCTATAGTCTCCTCTTTTTTTGTCATCTTTTCTCTATGCATATCACATTTATCTATCCTTTTCCTCGTTTCCCTCTCTTATTCTTATTCTTGCTGCTGATCTATTCCATCTGTTCCATTTAGAAGGAAATCACTCAATGTCAGCACAAGTTTGGAAGTGCAGTTCAAATGCTAAATGGGCATCATAATACAAATAGGAAAACACAATAGCTTCAATATGTTAAATGTTCAAATAACTTTTTATTATAATCATTATTTTAAATATACAAGATGTTCATCGAAGATCTCACAATACATTTTTTTTTCTCCAATGTTAATATCTACATATTTATGACTGTATAATAACAAGTTTCTTCATCATGCTTGCTGACTCCACATAAAAGCTCACTTATGGAAGGAAACTTATTATTATTTTCCTCTGCAGGCTGTGGGGAAGACTGAGCAAATATAAAAGAGGGCATACATAAAACAGGGACATATAAGGCAGACAAAGTGAGTCCTGCGCCTGTGTTAACATAATAATTGAATGCAGAGGTTCTCAACTCCAGCCCTCAAGTACCCCCAACAGGTTGTTTTGTAGATTTATTTACTCATGCACAGGTGAGTTCATCTATTTCACTGTCTCAGTATTATGCCACCAGCTTCCACAGACAGAAATCCTCACAATATAACCTGTTGTTGAAACAAAGTCCCCATGCTGTAAACGGGACCCGGGTCGGATAACCCGTGTTACCCATTTGCATTGCAGGGTTGCACGGGTCATTCCCAAGTTTAACCCTGCAAGCTACCTGGTTTGGATTGCTGGGTCACTCAACCCAGGAATCCAACCCTTGCCTCTTTTACATCTAGCATCAACCCGGGTTAAACCCTGCAATAACCTGGGTTTTAGCTGTGGTGTATTAGAATGGTGATTGGGACAGTAGTGAGGTTGTACCAATGTCAGTAAGATAGTTAGGAGTATGGTATGCTCTATTAATGAGATTATTTTTGAGAGTGCATTAGATTTGAATTGAGTCTGATCAGATGGGGTAGTTAGTTCCGTAAATGAGTTGTGGCATGGTAGAAGTCTCGTAAGTCGGAGCGAGAGGTGGATTTCCGAGAAATGTCAGAGAGCATAAGGAGTGCCTTTTGAGATTACATTTTCATATGAAGAGGTGTTGTAGGTGATTCTATGTATATGAGAGTTAATAAATTGAACTGGATTCAAGAGGATATGGGGAGCCTATGTAAGAATTAGCAGAGGAATACTGCAGCGGAAAAGCTGATTTTGCATCAGCATGGTCATAACTGCACATGATATTGTGTTGGTATAAACATGTAACTTTCCCTTGTAAATTAGTATGTAGCATCCTTTGTATATAGATAGGTGACAAAACTCTGTTTTGGTATAAACATGTAACTTTCCCTTGTAAATTGGTATGTAGCATCCTTTATATGTGGATAGGTGATAAACCTCCTCTGGATGAGTCCCTTTGAAGATGGGCAACAGAGGTTGTAAGAAGGTCTCTTTCCTGCATCAGCCATAATTATGTCCAATTGTATATGGCATATAAGAAAAATGTCCATGGAAATTACAGGACATCTGGCCAGACTCTTGATAAACAGTCATTAAGAGCCCTGTGTTCTGTGTAGGGTCAGAAATCAAAGAATGGTTGTTTATACTGAAAGACATTCAGTCTACAGATGTGTATATTTCTTCACCTAATCAGTGATCACGTTTATTGACCTAAGCCTAGGTTCCCAAACTTCATAGAGAGCTGAAGGTATAATGAAAGAACCCCTGCTCAAGTGGCCAGGAAACCCTGAGGCTTCAGCCAGCTGGACAATCCACTCTGAGCTGACAAGGGTTAAAATCACCCCAGGGATGGGGGTGAGGGGGATGCCTGGAGAAGCAGGCATAAGTAGGTGATTCAACCCTAGTTTGTTGTTAATTCTGCGTGAGGCTATCGAAGGATACAGATGCTCCAGAGTTTTCCATTGGGATGGCCTCATCCCAGAATCATTCAATCCAACTGAATGGTTTGTTTCACCAATTTATTATTTTATTTTAGTTTTGGAAATTGTAAATAAATGGTGAGATTCCTTTTAACACTTTTATATTCTTTATAATTTTTTGCAACTAAGCTTTGAAGACATTCTTGAATTAAATATTAATTCTAGTTCTGAATCTGTGTTTTTATGACCCAAGGCCTCATATGGCTCATGTTACCTATTTTTACTAAGTGTGCATAAGTGTATGGCAAATAAGAGCAAAGGCTTACCCTGTGTTTTATCACTAAAATTCCCCTTTGTTGGTGGCAGTTACCAGGTTTAGTTAACCACATGTGCTGAGGTAACCTGTAAAACTCACATGCAGCGATTCTCAGATTGGCGTATCTGGAGGGTCGGTCCGCAGGAACATCTCAAATGCTGTGCATGAGAAAAAGAAAGGAAGTTCAGTCTTGTGGCCATATATAGGACAGATGAAAGTAAGCATAGGTGGGTCAGGCAATGTCAGATGGGAGGAGGTTTAAGTTCTGTAATTGAGGCAGGAGATGATAAGAGGATGGATAAGAGTTTTGATCGAAAGCATTTTTGTTGCAATATTTTACCTGTATTTTTTTATAATTATATTTGACCTTTATTACGTTCTATTTATGATTGATGACATTTGCTTTTTCTTTTATTACCTATATAAATGTGTCTTCTCTAATTGAGGTTTCTTATTAGCAGATGTATATTACTGAATGTGTTTGGAGACCTATTTATAAACTCTGTTCAACAAGCCCTTGATATCTCTGAGGAAACCATGTAAGATTGTATTGCACCTGATTATTTCTGTCTGCTCTAAGAACTTTATGCATTTGGTAGTGTAGAAATCATTTAAGTAAAGTGGATTCTCCTACTGTCAGGTAGACCCGAGTCACATTAACCTCTCCTGTATACTTGCTAATGGTCCTTTTAAAAAGCAGTTACACTGCTCATGCACTTTTTAATGTCTACAGATCCATGCATTTTGCCAATGTACAAAATTATCAGGTGATAGGCTGCTTATTGTTGAGTGTGCAGTCAAGCATGCCCCTTTAGAAACACCAGCAGGTAGAGGAAGCTCAGAAACAAGCCCCTACAGAGACACCAGCAAGTAGAGGAAGTTCAGAGACAAGCCCCTACAGAGACACCAGCAGTTAGAGGAAGATCAGAGACAAGCCCCTACAGAGACACCAGCAGGTAGAGGAAGTTAAGAGACAAGCACCTTCAGAGACACCATCAGGTAGAGGAAGTTAAGAGACAAGCACCTTCAGAGACACCATCAGGTAGAGGAAGTTCAGAGACAAGCACCTGCAGAAACACCAGAAGGTAGTGGAGGCTCAGAGACAAGCACCTCCAGAGACACCAGCAGGTAAAGGAGGCTTAGAGACAAACCCCTACAGAGACACCAGCAGGTAGAGGAATCTTAGAGACAAGCCCCTACAGAGACATCAACAGATAGAGGAAGCTCAGAGACAGGCCCCTACAGAGACACCAGCAGGTAGAGAAAGCCCAGTGCCAAGCACCTGTAGAGACACTAGCAGGTAGATTGCTATATCTGATTAATTAAGAAGTACTGCTCTCGTGGAAGTTCATGAATGTAAAACAACATGTCAACCAGCAATCAGTAATATGATGAATATAATGAGTTTGGTCGCCATCACTTTGGTAGAATGTTAAATAATTAATTAAAGCATGCCTGGAGTATGTACTTAGGGCCTGTTTCAGAGTTATATGGTATTGCACAGCTTCTGCGGTTTTGCATGCAGCGGCTGTGCATCAATATGGTAATGACGCAGGAGGTGTCTTGTGCAAATAGATGCTGCCTGCCAGCTTATGTGACTTGCTGCTGCATATGAGGACACAGCCACCGAATCACTAGCGTGAACATTGGCCATCTGAGTAACCCTCAGGTTACTCAGGATGACCAAGAAATTCATGCAGCCAGGGTCAGTGAGGCTGCGTTGGGTGACGCAGACACTGGCCTTGGCATGCACAGAAAATGAGGCCAACATGCTCCCATTTTCTGGGATGCTGGCCATTGCTGCCCCTTTCCCGTCCCAAAATGGATGCAACATGTCAATCATGCTGGGGCTTATGGGACATTGTGACCATCATCACAGACACTAATCACTACAGTACAGACCCTGTGCATGCGCCGATCGGTAACCATCTGCATTGTATGCAAAATAATGGGTTTGCATACAACTCTGAATCAGACTCATATTAAGAGATCAGTAATTTGTGCCCTTTATGTAATTATCTATCTCAACTAAACCTTGGACGCACATCTCTTTGAGTTTCAAATAAATTGTGGAGAGGTTTATGGCTCACTTATTTCCTTTGCCAAGGCTTCTCACAATCAAAGAGCAGGTTTTTATTCAACATATTTTCAGACTATAAGGGGTTCCATCTAAGGGATGTAGTTATTATCCCAGCTGTTCAGATGCAGACACTCAGAATGCTGACACCAGAATCCCGACACCAGTCATGTTCCTGGTGCTAGAATCCTGGCCGCTGGCATCCCAACAGTAAGTATTGGGGTTAGGGGGAGGTTTGGGGTTATTGTTAGACACTAGGTGGAGGGTTAGGGTTAGACTGCAGGGGGAGGGTTAGGGTTAGGCTGTGGTGAGGAAGGGTTAGGCCTAGGCTGCGGAGATGAAGGGTTAGGGGTTCTCAGTTTTTTGCACAATATTGGAACTGGTGTTCTGGGAAACCACAGGGATAATAGTGGGTGCTGCTAAAAACTGTTGACATCACTACAGGTAGGCAGTGTTGGATTTGGGCATGAAGGCCCACAGGGGAAATGCAATGACAGGGTCCACTGAAGGAAGGTGACGTAAAGCTGAAGGTGTAGCTAGCCGACTGAGTGACTGCCATATAATACAGATACAAAGCAGTGACCACCATATAATCCAGAGAACAGTGATTTCCATATAATACAGGGAGTATTGCAGTGGCACTATATAATGCAGACACCATGTCAGGGTTCAGCTTAGGATCGGCTATCTCTCACCTCTGTGCTGGCTTCCCCTGACTTTCTTGTGGTCAGACATCTGGTGCAGTGAGGGGTGAGATGCTGAGTATTCTGCCCTAGGTGCTTTTGCGGACTTCCATGGTCGGCTGTGTGTTTCGGGATTGGAATTCCCATCATGGGCACCGCCATGACAGTTCCTCTCATGTGACAATCCTCCTAACCAATGGTAGCATAATCTCAGTCAGCTGATGCTGTGCTCTAATAATCTGCTACCCCTGGGTATAAATCCACCCCCAGAACTTCAAGTAACTGCTGTTCAACTTTGTTCCAGTGCCTGTGATACTATGTTGCTCTGTGCTATTCCTGCAGAGAGTTGCTTCAGACTGCTCACAGTTCTCTAAAGTCTCCTGCTTTAGCTTCCTTGCTATTCTCAGTCTGAGAGTTAGTTCTCTCCTAGTACCATGTTTTCTTATGTCTGTGTGTCTTTGTATATGTGCTACTGAGGTGTCAGATTACCTGCTAGTACTAATTAGCTCCCAGCTGCCTCTTTAAGCATTCCTGGCCAGTCTACAGCCCTGTATTTGTCTGTGTAAATCTGCACTAGCATTCCCAGCCAGTCTACAGCCCTGTGTTTGTCTATGTAAATCTGCACCAGCATTCCTAGCTTTCCCAGTATATGCCTGTCTTCTCTCTGTATCTCACTGTGCTAATCAGCTCCAGAATCTGTTACTCTCCCTGTATTTGCCTTTATCCACTCTGCTCTGTGTCTTGCCTGTGCAAAGCAGTACCAGCATTTCCAGCACTCCCAGTATTTGCCTTTGTCCACTCTGCTCTGTATCTTGTCTGTGCAAATCAGCACCAATGTATTTAACTATTTCCAGTCCATGCCTGTGTTCTAGCATCCAGATTCTTTCCATTTTCTAAGTATTCAGATCCAGCTCCAGAGTTCAAGCATTCAGTTCACCACCAGTATTATAGCATTCATTATAGCTTCCGGTCTTCTGCCATTCCCAGGTACCTGTCCAGAGGACCGCGACCTGCGCACTTGGTGCAGCAGAAAACCAAATCCCAATTGGAGGGGTCACTGGAGAACTCACCAAGTGAGTTAGACTCCACGCCTCTGGGCAGTTCTAGCCAAACCTGGGTTTGGCCGCAACTAGGAGACTTAGTTCAGTCACTCCCATAGTCACCCGAGCCCCCTGGCTCACCATCCTCCACAGAGGAACATTTGCACTGGATTGTGACACACCATCAGTGACACATAATGTAGCACAGATAATATGAATACAATCCCTACCACCATCACACACACACAGAGCCTGAAGCAGAGACTGTTTGCCTGCTGCCACTCGCAGGTCTTGCTCAGACTCCCACAGCATGGTAATTCCTGGGCAGCCAGCTGTATTGTGTGTGTGACTGTGGAGTGCTGTGTGCTGCTGTCTGTCTATGCCAGGCTTTCCGACAATCTGGCTGCCTTTTCTAGGAGGAGGCAGCCAGCTCGGTACAGCGGGTGGAGAGGTGTGATGCGATTTTGAGGGCAAGGCCGGGGGTGTGACCGCACCATCGCAGCCCCGCCCCCGTTACACAATGCAGAGATTACCGGCATTGTGTAACCAGGGGCGGGGCCACGATGAAGAGATTCAGCATGATTCACATCATCAGCTCCATCCAGTCTGCCACTGATGTAAAGAGGGAGCAGACGCCGGCAGGGAGTGCAGGGGGGTGGCGCTGGCCGGGAGACTTGCCCACTCTTCTGGGGAACCAGGAGCGACACCTGATTTTCGGGAGGCTCCCGGCAATTTTGGGAGAGTAGGCAAGTATGGTCTACGCACGTAGCTCTGGGAGTTGTAGTTCTTACGCCAAGACATCACTACTTCTCAAAACCGCAGGCAGAGTACAAAAATACCACAACTGCCAGCATGCCTTGCGCCTATGTAACGGCATAGTGGCATCACCAGAGACAAGATTGCACCAGACTATACAAAGTACCAGTCAGCCAACTAGAGAGAAGTTGTGTAATAGTACAGTTCATTCCAAGCATCTCCTGGCTCCCCTCCTCTGCCAGAGCACAGTGCTGTAGATACAGCATTGCAGCAGTGTGACATACAGTGTGCCCATTAGCTGTCCCCTATAGGCCTCTGTACCCATTTGCTGCCCCCTAAAAAAATGTTATCATCAAAACACCATTGAATGGCACAAATACTGCCTTTGAAAGAAAAACTTTGATATTTTGCAACCATCACATTGCAATGTCAATCCCTACTACACCCTGAAAAGCATACACTGCCTGCGCCTGACAATACACAGGTCACAAAAGACTGTGTACAACAGACAATACACAGGTCAATATATATATATATATATATATATATATATACATATATACTATATATAGTATGTTTGACCGCCAGTCGTGAGCCTTGTGGTTCAAATCCCTGACACCAGCAGCTTGATGTAGGAGATCCCAACAGCGGAGGTAAGTTTACTATTCCTAAACCTCCCCCCCTAACCCTAGCCCACCATTAGGGCTGCCTAACCCTAACCTCCTCCTTAGTGCCTAACCCTAACCTTCCCCCTTAGTGCCTAAACCTAACCCCCCCCCTTCCCCTAGACTAACATTAACTCTCCCCAGGGGGTTCTTAACCCTAAGTCCCCCTGGGGCGTCCCTAAACCTAACCCCCCCATCCCCGGCTTCGTGGATACTTATCCCCGGCATTGGGCGATCGGCCCAGTGTCCTGTCGGAGTTCAGGCATCGCGATTAACATAGGAGTCGGTATTTCAGCACCTATGTTAGATCCCTTGCCGGGATTACACTCTCAATATTGAAACCGTCGGCCATGCATCTGCTAGTCTCATAACTACATACCCTACACACAACACAATCACATACAGTATATAACAATGCAAAGGTCCTATTGCATAATACACATAAACATATATAACAATATACATAACACAAGAGACAATACAAAACACAAACACCTATAGCAATGCAAAGGTATCACTATATAGTGTACAGCACACATGCACATATATAACAGAGCATGGGTCACACTACTGTACACAGCACACAATCACATATATAACAATCCAAAGGTCCTAGTGTACAATACATGTATAATAATATAGAGGTCACACTAGACAATACACAACATATATGCCTAGGTATCACTATATAGTGTACAGCACACATACACATATATAACAAAGCATGGGTCACACTACACAGTGTATAACATACCCCCCCACCCACTCACTTCTTACAGATGGATCTTTTAGCTGCAGCTATTGACCAGGCAGCAGTAGGCAACAGGTCCCGCAGCTGGGAGGAGGAGCAGCCATAAGACAAGACAGAGGGTGATATCGTGGGTGTAATCCTTACAGTGGGAGTCAGGTCACTGAGGGCTACATCACAACATTTTGGATGTCGGCAGGACAGTCTGTGAGAGCTGCAGGAACCTCCGCTGCTGCATTCTCAGTGTGTGTCTTGAGTTTAACCTGATCACTGTACACGATTACCTATCGCCAAAAAGCTACTGGGCAATTCCATAGTGCTGGGACTCAGTTTGCACAAATAAATTTTCTTTCTAAACTGTCTCTGAGTCTGACACTAGAGGCTCCACATCCTTTGCTGAGGCCACTCCCCCTTCTGTTCTGAATGGCTGACATGCCTGCTTTTAATCACTGGCACTGCTGCTGATTGGACAAGAATGAACAAGCAGCAAACAGTAATGTACAATCTATTTTACAATCTATTTTATCTGCACAGCACTGCGCTTCGGACTCGGGGCCTGATTCATACCCGCTCGCAAGCGTATAGCGCTCGCAAGCGGGTCGATTTGTGACCCAGTGCACACACGCGGCGTGCGCGAGCCCCAGAGTGAGCACAAAAACCACTCACTCCATGGCTCACTACAAAAGGGACGGCTGTCGATGTTGATCGACATCTCACCCCCATTTTGTAGGTGTGGCGGGGGGGTGGCTTCACAAACAGAGGCATTCCCAAGTGTACGCCTGCCGTTTATGGGTGGCCCCACTGACATCACCAGTGATGTCAGTGGGAGAGCTTCCAGCTCTATTAGAGCTGGAAGCTCTCTGGGGCTTGTGGCCACGAGACACAAGGGTCTCGTCGCAAGCCTGATGGTCGCCATGGTCTTGACCATCACAACCATCATCCTGGCCGCTCGCAATAGCTGTGGGTTTTAATTAGAGATGTGCACTGACCCCCGTGTTATGGTTTTGGACCTGGATTGGTTTTGCCAAAACCTCACCTCCGTGTTTTGTTTTTGTGTTTTGGTTTTGGATCTGGATTTTTAAAAAAAACAGCTAAAATCACATAAAATTGGCCTTTTTTTGTTCCTACAGTATTTATAACCTAAATAACATTTATTTCCACACGTTTCCAGTCAATTTTGACCACCTCACAGCTCACAATATAGATTTTTTTCATCTAGGTAAAGGGCCAAAAGGTTGCATCCAGCTTGCTGGCTCAAAACTGATTGATATAATTATTAATAGAGTTGAGGACTGTGCAAATATGATGGTTGGGATACCCTTGAGGATTGAAGATTTGATAGATGATAGTTGGAGCAGCCCCTGGCTGTAAAATTGATAATAAATTAATTCAAAACAATTCATTGGTGCAGCCCCTGGCTGTAAAATTGATAACAAATTAATTTAAAAACAATTAATTGGTGCAGCTCTGGGCTGAATAATTAATAATAATAATTTCATTAAAAAAGTAAAAAACTATTCATTGGGTACAGCCCCTGGCTGAATAATTATTTAAAAGAAATTAATTGGTGCAGCCCATGGCTGTAAAATTGATAAGAAATTAATTGAAAAACAAATCATTGGTTCCTAAACTAACCATAACATTAATTTAAAATTGCCCTAACCAGCACATAATGGAAAGGAAAAAGGTACAAGATGGAATAGTCCTTGGGCCCTCTCACACACCCTTATGTTGTATATGAAACAGGACACGTATTTGCACATTATTGCACACATCCTGACAGGATGCTCTGTGCTGCTGCTCATATTTGCCCACCCCATCAACTTCGTGGTTCAGAATTTAAAAAAAAAAAAAATTAAAGGGGCATACAGGAGATGCTGTCTGCAGCCATTACAATTTCTGGACATTCATAAACCATAAAATAAAAAATGTCAGGCAGCAGTGCCCCAAACAGCACATATATATATGTGAAACAGGACATTCACAGCTTAACAAACCAATCATTTCAGTGACAAGGACTGCCAATTGTGGCTGAAATTATTGGATTGTTTGGACCCACATAAAACAAGCTGCCAATGTGCATTGGACATGGAAATGAAAATGATCCCATACACAAACTGGCTTTACATTACAAGATGTCGTTGTCCTTGTCCTCGTCATCCCCATCAGTGTGTACATCCTCTTCTTCACACAATATTAATTTGTCCCCGCTGGAATCCACCATAGGTGCCTCTGTAATTTTTTGATGTAATTGTTGGTAGAGGTCTTCCTCATGGAGTTTGTAATTCATTTTAATGAACATCATCTTTTCCACATTTTGAGGAAGTAACCTCCTACGCCGATCACTGACAAGGTTGCCAGCTGCACTGAAAACTCCTTCGGAGTACACACTGGAGGGTGGGCAACTTAAATAATGCAAAGCCAGTTTGTGTATGGGCCTACAAATTGCCTCTTTTTCCTGCCAGTACTGAAAGGGACTGTCTGACATGCCTATTAGGATGTTATCTCTGAGATAGTTCTCCACCATTCTGTGAATGAAGACCATATCACACATAGTCACATAGAAGACATGTCACCAGTAGGCAGTTCTCTCAGGCCCGACCAGATGTCATTTTTTGGTGAATGATCTGCATGACCAGCAGGCATTCTGTATGGCATATCGAGTTTTTCCTGGAAGCTACAGAAACTGAAGGAGGAGATTATGGCGTTTCACGTGTGGCTGAAGCTGACAATTTTTTTACCACAGCTCTTTGCATAGTTTTAGATTTCGGTCTGTTGGAAAAAAACTCACAAGGTAGGACTTAAACCTAGGATCCAGAAAGGTCGCCAAAATATATTTTTCAGATTTCAATAAATTGATGACTCTTCGATCCTGGTGAAGTGATTCATGGGCTTAATACATCAGTCCGACATACCTTGCGCAATCACTCTGTTTCAGCTCCTCCTTCAGTTTCTCCAGCTGTTTTTGCAAAAGTCTGATGAGGGGAATGACCTGACTCAAGCTGGCAGTGTCTGTACTACTTCACGTGTGGCAAGTTCAAAGGGTTTGAGAACCTTGCACAACACGGAAATTATTCTCCACTGCACTTGAGTAAGGTGCATTCCACCTCCACGCCCTATGTCATAGGCCATTGTATACCCCTGGATGGCCTTTTGCTGTCCCTCCATCCACTGAAGCATATAGAGGGCAGAATTCCACCGAGTAACTACCTCTTGCTTCAGCTGATGGCAGGGCAAATTTAACAGTACCTGCTGGTTATACAATCTTTGACAAGCATTTGCCGAATGTCTAATATGTCTGGATATTTTTCGGGCCACGGAGAGCATCTCCTGTACGCCCCTGTCATTTTTTAAAAAATGTTGCACTACCAAATTAATTGTGTGAGCAAAACATGGGATGTGTTGAAATTCGCCCACATGTAATGCTCTCAACAATATTGGTGGAATTGTCTGAAATCACAAATCCTGAGGAGAGTCCAAGTGGGGTAAGCCATTTGCAATAATTTCCCTGAGTTTTTCTAAGAGGTTCTCAGTGGTATGTCTCTCAGTGAAACCAGTTATACAAAGAGTAGCCTGCCTCTTTATCAGATGTCTTTTTATAGATATTACTGCTGCTGTTGCTGTTGTAGGCAATACACCTACCCAGTGGGCTGTCACAGTCATGTAATCATTAGTTTGCTCTGTCCCACTTGTCCACATATCAGTGGTCAAGTGGACAGTGGGTACAACGGCATTCCTGAGGACAATAATAAGGTTTTTTTAATGTCCTTGTAAAGACTTGGAATTGCTGTTCTAGCAAAGTGGAATCTAAAAGGGATATGGTAGCAAGGACACAGGACCTCAGTTAACTATTGAAAACCCACTGCAGTAATGGCGGATACTGGATGCACATCTAATACCAGCATAGCTGTTTTGGCGTCAGTAATTCATTGTGCAACTGGGTGATTGCTGTCATACTTGTTTGCTCTTGCAAATGATTGTTTGACAGTTAATTGTTTTTTGGAGCTTACACTGCAATGAGTCTTCCTCCTGGTCCCCTTCTTGGATGAAGATTCACTCACAGCAACAGCAGCAGCAACAGGCGTAGTCATCAAGGATCCTTATAAGGAATCACGGATAGGAGAGGAGTCAATCATGCTTTGAATAACAACATTGGATGCAGCAGGATTACTCCCAATGAAGAATGAGGATGTTGATGATGCAGGTGTTGATGTTGGAGATTGAAGGAGCTTGGATCCCACAGAGAGGGAGCAGGTAGGTGACACTGGACTTGTTAAGTTTGAGTTTTGGAACTTGGTGACATACACTTTGATATTTGATGAATGCACTCCAAGTGACATAACAAGGAGGAGGTTCCTAGGTGGTTTAGGTCCCTCCCTCTACTCACTCTTGCTTGCCAACGGTTAAATATGGCTTGACAACTGTTGTGCGGATTGGGTGGAAATAATTCCACACGTGAGAAGTGGATTTTTTTGTCTGTTGCCCCAGCATGACAAAAATGGGCTTTGGCTTTTTCAATCCATGGGCAACAGCTGTTGCCTTACTTACACAAAGGACATCCTCGGCATCAACATCCTCATCACCAATATTTTCATCATCAACATCCTCATCATCCTTAGCGCCTTCATCCACCAAAATATCCTCCTCCTCCATGTGTAATTCCACAGAAGCATCCTCAATGACTACATGTGCAAGATGTTGACTGCCCTTCCCCACATTTACAGAGGGCACACAAATGTTGGAACTTGGAGGATCCTCCAGTACACTAGTATTTATGTCTGGCTCACACATGGCAACCGCGGACACACTTGCACTCTCCTCGGGGATTTGTGATTTAGATTTCTCAGGGCACACAGTTGGTTTTTCCGAAGCTGTCTTACTCTTCTTAAAAACTTAAATTTTTTAATGGTGCCACCACTACTGCTACAAGCAGAAGGGCTATCAGAATAAGAATTTAGCAATCATCATAAATAAAGGCCATGGCCTTAACCTTTCCTTTCCACTTCGTGTAGTGAATGGCATATTGCCAATTTTTTGTTTATCTAAAGGCAACTTGCCTTTCAATTTTTTTTTCTTAACTTCAGTAAAAGTAGCTTTACGATGGCGTGACTTAAGCCCTGGGGCATGGGCCTTCATAGAGGACGAGGAAGTTGACGGCCTTGCACTGCCGGCGGCAGCTACAACATGTGGTTCTTGGCCTTGCTCTTCTGTCATGTGACAGCCCTCCATATTTTCTGTGGTCTTGAAGCATTGTCACAAGCACCAATAGTGTAGTCAAGGTGTGGTTACAAAATTCACACACGTGCAGTCGTGCGTACACAGAAAAAATTTGACAAAAAAATACTATACATATTATTTTTATTGCGGGTCCACAACTTGGGCCCAGAGCAACGATTGATGACAACTGGAGTCAGGCAGCACTAGGTTGCAACTTGCGTTGCTTGCTATATCTTGATCTTGTGCGGCTAAGCCTAACATGCACACACACACACACAGAATATAAATTGACAAAAGACTCTATTTTTTTTGTCTGGTCCAGAACTTGGGCCCAGAGCACAGATTGATGATAACTGGAGTTAGGCAGCACTAGGTTACGTTGCTGTATCTTGTGCGATTAAGCCTAATACGCACACAGAAAATAAATTGACAAAAGACACTATTTTATTTGTGGGTTTTTTTCGGGTCCAGAACTTGGGCCCAGAGCAGAGATTGATGACGACTTGTGGTGGGCAGCACTAGGTTGTGATACTGTATCTTGTGTGGCTAAGCCTAACATGCACACACACAGAAAATAAATTGACAAAAGACACTATTTTTTTTGTGTTTTTTTTCAGGGTCCAGAACTTGGGCCCAGAGCACAGATTGATGACAACTGGAGTCGGGCAGCACTAGGTTGCATTGCTGTACCTTGTGCGGCTAAGCCTAATATGCACACACAGAAAATAAATTGACATAATACACTATTTTTTTGTGGGTTTTTTTCAGGTCCAGAACTTGAGCCCAGAACACAGATAGATGACGACTGGAGTCGGGCAGCACTAAGTTGTGTTGCTGTATCTTGTGCGGCTAAGCCTAACACGCACACACACACACAGAAAATAAATTGACAAAAGACTATTTTTTTCAAGTCCAGAACTTGGGTCCAGAGCACCGATTGATGACGACTGGAGTCGGGCAGCACTAGATTGCATTGCTGTATCTTGTGCGGCTAAGCCTAACACGCACACACACACACACACACACACACAAACAAAATAAATTGACAAAAGATACTTTTTTTGGTGTATTTTTTTTGAGTCCAGAACTTGGGCCCAGAGCACAGATTGATGACAACTGGAGTCGGCAGCAAAAGGTTGTGTTTCTGTATCTTGTGCGACTTAGCCTAACACGCACACACACACACACAAAGAAAATAAATTGACAAAAGATACTTTTTTTTGTGTATTTTTTTTGAGTCCAGAACTTGGGCCCAGAGCACAGATTGATGACGTCTGGAGTCGGCAGCAAAAGGTTGTGTTTCTGTATCTTGTGCGACTAAGCCTAACACGCGCACACACACACAAACACACAGAAAATAAATTGAAAAAAAGACACTTTCTTTTGTGGTTTTTCTCGGGTCCAGAACTTGGACCCAGAGCACAGATTCATGATGACTGGAGTCGGCCAGCACTAGGTTGTGTTACTGTATCTTGTGCGGCTAAGCCTAACACACACACACAGGAATAAATTGATAAAAGACACTAATTTTTTGGAGGTTTTTTTTTGAGTCCAGAACTTGGGCCCAGAGCACAGATTGATGACAACTTAAATCGGGCAGCACTAGGTTGCGTCACTGTATCTTGTGCGGCTAAGCCTAACGCACACACACACAGAAAATAAATTGACAAAAACACTATTTTTTTGTGTTTTTTTGGGGGGGTCCAGAACTTGGGCCCAGAGCACAGATTGATGATGACTGGAAACGGGCAGCACTAGGTTGCATTGCTTTATCTTGTGCGTCTAAGCCTTATACGCACACACACAGAGAAAATAAATTGACAAAAGACACTATTTTTTGTGCGTTTTTTTAGGGGGGTCCATAACTTGGGCCCAGAGCACAGATTGATGATGACTTAAATTGGGCAGTACTAGATTGCGTTGCTGTATCTTGTGTGTCTAAGCCTAACACGCACACACACAGAAAATAAACTGACAAAAGACACTATTTTTTTTGTGGTTTTTTTCCGGGTCCAGAACTTGGGCCCAGAGCACAGATTGATGACAACTGGAGTCGGCAAGCACTAGGTTGTGTTGCTGTATCTTGTGCGACTAAGCCTAATACGCACACACACACACAGAAAATAAATTGACAAAAGACAATTTTTTTCAAGTCCAGAACTTGGGCCCAGAGCACAGATTTATGACAACTGGAGTCGGGCAGCACTAGGTTGTGTTGCTGTATCTTGTGCGGCTAAGCCTAATACGCACACACACACACACACAGAAAATAAATTGACAAAAGACAATTTTTTTCAAGTCCAGAACTTGGGCCCAGTGCACAGATTGATGACGACTGGAGTTGGGCAGCACTAGATTGCATTGCTGTATCTTGTGCAGCTAAGCCTAACACACACACTCACACAGAAAATAAATTGACAACAGACACTATTTTTTTTGTGGTTTTTTTTTTGGGTTCAGAACTTGGGCCCAGAGCACAGATTGATGACAACTTAAATCGGGCAGCACTAGGTTGCTTTACTGTATCTTGTGCGGCTATGCCTAACAAACACACACATAGAAAATAATTTGACAAAAGACACTATTTTTTTGTGTTTTTTTTCGGGTCCAGAACTTGGGCCCAGAGCACAGATTGATGACGACTGGAGTCGGGCAGCACTAGGTTGCATTGCTTTATCTTGTACGGCTATGCCTAACACGCACGCACACACACACACACACACACACACTGAAAATAAATTGACAAAAGACACTATTATTTTGTGTATTTTTTTCGGGTCCAGAACTTGGGCATAGAGCAGAGATTGATGACGACTTGTGGTGGGCAGCACTAGGTTGTGATACTGTATCTTGTGTGGCTAAGCCTAATATGCACACACACAGAAAATAAATTGACAAAAGACTCTATTATTTTGTGTATTTTTGTCAGGTCCAGAACTTAGGCCCAGAGCACAGATTGATGACGACTGGAGTCGGGCAGCACTAGGTTGCATTACTTTATCTTGTATGGCTAAGCCTAACACGCACACACACACAGAAAATAAATTGACAAAAGACAATTTTTTTCAAGTCCAGAACTTTGGCCCAGAGTAAAGATTGATGACGACTGGAGTCGGCAGCACTAGATTGCATTGCTGTATCTTGTGCGGCTAAGCCTAACACGCTCACACAAACACAAACACACACACAAAGAAAATAAATTGACAAAATATACTTTTTTTTTTTTTTTTGGGGGGTCCAGAACTTGGGCCCAGAGCACGGATTTATGACTGGAGTCGGCAGCAAAAGGTTGTGTTTCTGTATCTTGTGCGACTAAGCCTAACACGCACACACACACACACACACACACACAGAAAATAAATTGACAAAAGACACTATTTGTTTTGTGGTTTTTCTCGGGTCCAGAACTTGGGCCCAGAGCACAGATTCATGATGAATGGAGTCGGGCAGCACTAGGTTGTGTTACTGTATCTTGTGCGGTTAACCCTAACACACACACACAGGAATAAATTGATAAAAGACACTAATTTTTTTAGTGTTTTTTTTTCGGGGTCCAGAACTTGGGCCCAGAGCACAGATTGATGACGACTGGAGTCGGGCAGCACTAGGTTGAATTGCTGTATCTTGTGCGACTAAGCCTAACATGCACACACACACACACACAGAAAATAAATTGACAAAAGACACTTTTTTTGTGGGATTTTTTTTGGTCCACAACTTGGGCCCAGAGCACAAATTGATGATGACTTAAATCGGGTAGCACTAGGTTGCGTTGCTGTATCTTGTGCGGCTAAGCCTTATACGCACACACACAGAGAAAATATATTGACAAAAGACACTTTTTTTTTTGTGTTTTTTTTCCGGGTCCATAACTTGGGCCCAGATCAGAGATTGATGACGACTGGAGGTGGGCAGCACTAGGTTGTGTTGCTGTATCTTGTGTGGTTAAGCCTAACATGCACACACACAGAAAATAAATTGACATAATACACTATTTTTTTGTTTTTTTTTCAGGTCCAGAACTTGGGCCCAGAGCACAGATTGATGACAACTTAAATCGGGCAGCACTAGGTTGCATCACTGTATCTTGTGCGGTTAAGCCTAACACACACACACAGGAATAAATTGATAAAAGACACTAATTTTTTGGAGGGTTTTTTTTCGAGTCCAGAACTTGGGCCCAGAGCACAGATTGATGACAACTTAAATCGGGCAGCACTAGGTTGCGTCACTGTATCTTGTGCGGCTAAGCCTAACGCACACACACACAGAAAATAAATTTACATAAAACACTATTTTTTTGTGTTTTTTTTTCAGGTCCAGAACTTAGGCCCAGAGCACAGATTGATGACGACTGGAGTCGGGCAGCACTAGGTTGTGTTGCTGTATCTTGTGCGTATAAGCCTAACACGCACACACACACACACACACACACACACACAAACAAAGAAAATAAATTGACAAAAGATACTTTTTTGTGTGTTTTTTGTGGGGGGGTCCAGAACTTAGGCCCAGAGCACAGATTGATGATGACTGGAGACGGGCAGCACTAGGTTGCATTGCTTTATCTTGTGCGTCTAAGCCTTATACGCACACACACAGAGAAAATAAATTGACAAAAGACACTATTTTATGTGTGGGGGGTTTTCGGTTCCAGAACTTGGGCCCAGAGCACAGATTGATGAAGACTGGAGTTAGGCAGCACTAGGTTGCGTTGCTGTATCTTGTGCGATTAAGCCAAATACGCACACAGAAAATAAATTGACAAAATACACGTTTTTATTGTGGTTTTTTTTCGGGTCCAGAACTTGGGCCCAGAGCACAGATTGATGATGACCGGAGTCGGGCTGCACTACGTTGCGTTGCTGTATCTTGTGCGGCTAAGCCTAACACACACATACACACACACAGAAAATAAATTGACAAAATACACTAATGTTTTTTGTGGGGTTTTTTTCGGGCCAGAACTTGTGCCCAAAGTACAGATTCATGACGACTGGAGTCTGGCAGCACTAGGTTGTGTTGCTGTATCTTGTGCGGCTAAGCCTAACATGCACAAGCACACACACACAGAAAATAAATTGACAAAAGACACTATTTTTTTGTGTTTTTTTTCGGGTCCAGAGCACAGATTGATGACGATTGGAATCGGGCAGCACTAGGTTGCAACTTGAATTGCTGGCTGTATCTTAATCTTGTGCAGCTAAGCCTAAAACACACACACACAGAAAATAAATTGACAAAATACACAATTTTTTTGTGGTTTTTCTCAGGTCCAAAACTTGGGCCCAGAGCACAGATTGATGACGAATGGAGTTAGGCAGCACTAGGTTGCGTTGCTGTATCTTGTGCGCTAAGCCTAACACGCACACACACACAGAAAATAAATTGACAATAGATTCTATTTGATTTGTAGATTTTTCTCAGGTTCAGAACTTGGGACCAGAGCACAGATTGGCGACGACTGGAGTCGGGCAGCACTAGATTGCATTGCTGTATCTTGTTCGGCTACGCCTAACATGCACACACTCACAGAAAATAATTTGACAAAAGACACTATTTTTTGGTGGTTTTTTTCGGTCCACAACATGGACCCAGAGCACAGATTGATGATGACTTAAATCGGACATTACTAGTTTGCATTGCTGTTTCTTGTTCGGCTAAGCCTAACACGCACACACACAGAAAATATATTGAAAAAAGACACTATTTTTTTGAGGGTTTTTTTCGGGTCCAGAACTTGGGCCCAGAGCAGAGATTGATGACGACTTGTGGTGGGCAGCACTAGGTTGTGATACTGTATCTTGTGTGGCTAAGCCTAACATGCACACACACAGAAAATAAATTGACAAAATACACTATTTTTTTTGTGTTTTTTTTCAGGGTCCAGAACTTGGGCCCAGAGCACAGATTGATGACAACTGGAGTCGGCAGCAAAAGGTTGTGTTTCTGTATCTTGTGCGACTAAGCCTAACACGCACACACACACACACACTCACACACACAAAGAAAATAAATTGACAAAAGATACTTTTTTGTGTGTATTTTTTTTGAGTCCAGAACTTGGGCCCAGAGCACAGATTGATGACGTCTGGAGTCGGCAGCAAAAGGTTGTGTTTCTGTATCTTGTGCGACTAAGCCTAACACGCGCGCACACACACACCCACACAGAAAATAAATTGAAAAAAGACACTTTGTTTTGTGGTTTTTCTCAGGTCCAGAACTTGGACCCAGAGCACAGATTCATGATGACTGGAGTCGGCCAGCACTAGGTTGTGTTACTGTATCTTGTGCGGCTAAGCCTAACACACACACACAGGAATAAATTGATAAAAGACACTAATTTTTTGGAGGTTTTTTTTTCGAGTCCAGAACTTGGGCCCAGAGCACAGATTGATGACAACTTAAATCGGGCAGCACTAGGTTGCGTCACTGTATCTTGTGCGGCTAAGCCTAACGCACACACGCACAGAAAATAAATTGACAAAAACACTATTTTTTTTGTGTTTTTTGGGGGGGGTCCAGAACTTGGGCCCAGAGCACAGATTGATGATGACTGGAGACGGGCAGCACTAGGTTGCATTGCTTTATCTTGTGTGTCTAAGCCTAACACGCACACACACAGAAAATAAACTGACAAAAGACACTATTTTTTTTGTGTTTTTTTTCCGGGTCCAGAACTTGGGCCCAGAGCACAGATTGATGACAACTGGAGTCGGCTAGCACTAGGTTGTGTTGCTGTATCTTGTGCGACTAAGCCTAATACGCACACACACACACAGAAAATAAATTGACAAAAGACAATTTTTTTCAAGTCCAGAACTTGGGCCCAGAGCACAGATTGATGACAACTGGTGTCGGGCAGCACTAGGTTGTGTTGCTGTATCTTGTTCGGCTAAGCCTAATACGCACACACACACACACACAGAAAATAAATTGACAAAAGACAATTTTTTTCAAGTCCAGAACTTGGGCCCAGAGCACAGATTGATGACGACTGGAGTTGGGCAGCCCTAGATTGCATTGCTGTATCTTGTGCAGCTAAGCCTAACACGCACACTCACACAGAAAAAAAATTGACAACAGACACTATTTTTTTTGTGGTTTTTTTTTTCGGGTTCAGAACTTGGGCCCAGAGCACAGATTGATGACAACTTAAATCGGGCAGCACTAGGTTGCTTTACTGTATCTTGTGCGGCTATGCCTAACAAACACACACATAGAAAATAATTTGACAAAAGACACTTTTTTTTGTGTTTTTTTTCGGGTCCAGAACTTGGGCCCTGAGCACAGATTGATGACGACTGGAGTCGGGCAGCACTAGGTTGCATTGCTTTATCTTGTACGGCTAAGCCTAACACGCACGCACACACACACACACACTGAAAATAAATTGACAAAAGATACTATTATTTTGTGTATTTTTTTCGGGTCCAGAACTTGGGCATAGAGCACAGATTGATGACAACTTGTGGTGGGCAGCACTAGGTTGTGATACTGTATCTTGTGTGGCTAAGCCTAATATGCACACACACAGAAAATAAATTGACAAAAGACACTATTTTTTTGTGTTTTTTTGTCAGGTCCAGAACTTAGGCCCAGAGCACAGATTGATGACGATTGGAGTCGGGCAGCACTAGCTTGTGTTGCTGTATCTTGTGCGGCTAAGCCTAACACGCACACACACACAGAAAATAAATTGACAAAAGACAATTTTTTTCAAGTCCAGAACTTTGGCCCAGAGCACAGATTGATGACGACTGGAGTCAGCAGCACTAGATTGCATTGCTGGATCTTGTGCGGCTAAGCCTAACACGCACACACAAACACAAACACACACACAAAGAAAATAAATTGACAAAAGATACTTTTTTTTGTGTATTTTTTGGGGGTCCTGAACTTGGGCCCAGAGCACGGATTTATGATGACTGGAGTCGGCAGCAAAAGGTTGTGTTTCTGTATCTTGTGCGACTAAGCCTAACACGCACACACACACACACACAGAAAATAAATTGACAAAAGACACTATTTGTTTTGTGGTTTATCTCGGGTCCAGAACTTGGGCCCAGAGCACAGATTCATGATGACTGGAGTCGGGCAGCACTAGGTTGTGTTACTGTATCTTGTGCGGCTAACCCTAACACACACACACAGGAATAAATTGATAAAAGACACTAATTTTTTTAGTGTTTTTTTTTCGGGGTCCAGAACTTGGGCCCAGAGCACAGATTGATGATGACTTAAATCGGGCAGTACTAGATTGCGTTGCTGTATCTTGTGTGTCTAAGCCTAACACGCACACACACAGAAAATAATCTGACAAAAGACAAGTTTTTTTGTGTTTTTTTTCCGGGTCCAGAACTTGGGCCCAGAGCACAGATTGATCACAACTGGAGTCAGCAAGCACTAGGTTGTGTTGCTGTATCTTGTGCGACTAAGCCTAACACGCACACACACACAGAGAAAATAAATTGACAAAAGACTATTTTTTTCAAGTCCAGAACTTGGGCCCAGAGCACAGATTGATGATAACTGGAGTCGGCAGCAAAAGGTTGTGTTTCTGTATCTTGTGCGACTAAGCCTAATACGCACACACACACACACACACACACACACACAGAAAATAAATTGACAAAAGACAATTTTTTTCAAGTCCAGAACTTGGGCCCAGAGCACAGATTGATGACGACTGGAGTCGGGCAGCACTAGGTTGCATTGCTGTATCTTGTGCGGCTAAGCCTAACACGCACACACACACACACACACACACACACAAAGAAAATAAATTGACAAAAGATACTTTTTTTTGTGTATTTTTTTTGAGTCCAGAACTTGGGCCCAGAGCACAGACTGATGACAACTGGAGTCGGCAGCAAAAGGTTGTGTTTCTGTATCTTGTGCGACTAAGCCTAACACGCACACACACACACACAAAGAAAATAAATTGACAAAACATACTTTTTTTTGTGTATTTTTTTCAAGTCCAGAACTTGGGTCCAGAGCACCGATTGATGACGACTGGAGTTGGGCAGCACTAGATTGCATTGCTGTATCTTGTGCGGCTAAGCCTAACACGCACACACAAACACAAACACACACACAAAGAAAATAAATTGACAAAAGATACTTTTTTTTGTGTATTTTTGGGGGGTTCAGAACTTGGGCCCAGAGCACAGATTTATGATGACTGGAGTCGGCAGTAAAAGGTTGTGTTTCTGTATCTTGTGCGACTAAGCCTAACACGCACACACACACACACAGAGAAAATAAATTTACAAAAGACACTATTTGTTTTGTGGTTTTTCTCGGGTCCAGAACTTGGGCCCAGAGCACAGATTCATGATGAATGGAGTCGGGCAGCACTAGGTTGTGTTACTGTATCTTGTGCGGCTAACCCTAACTTTCACACACAGGAATAAATTGATAAAAGACACTAATTTTTTTAGTGGTTTTTTTTCGGGGTCCAGAACTTGGGCCCAGAGCACAGATTGATGACGACTGGAGTCGGGCAGCACTAGGTTGCATTGCTGTATTTTGTGCGACTAAGCCTAACATGCACACACACACACTGAAAATAAATTGACAAAAGACACAATTTTTTTGTGGGGTTTTTTTTGGTCCACAACTTGGGCCCAGAGCACAAATTGATGATGACTTAAATCGGTTAGCACTAGGTTGCGTTGCTGTATCTTGTGCGGCTAAGCCTTATACGCACACACACAGAGAAAATATATTGACAAAAGACACTTTTTTTTGTGTTTTTTTTCCGGGTCCATAACTTGGGCCCAGATCAAAGATTGATGACGACTGGAGGTGGGCAGCACTAGGTTGTGTTGCTGTATCTTGTGTGGTTAAGCCTAACATGCACACACACAGAAAATAAATTGACACAATACACTATTTTTTTGTTTTTTTTTCAGGTCCAGAACTTGGGCCCAGAGCACAGATTGATGACAACTTAAATCGGGCAGAACTAGATTGCGTCACTGTATCTTGTACGGCTAAGCCTAACGCACACACACAGAAAATAAATTGACAAAAACACTATTTTTTTTGTGTTTTTTGGGGGGGGGTCCAGAACTTGGGCCCAGAGCACAGATTGATGATGACTGGAGATGGGCAGCACTAGGTTGCATTGGTTTATCTGGTGCGTCTAAGCCTTATACGCACACACACACAGAGAAAATAAATTGACAAAAGACACTATTTTTTTGTGTGTTTTTTGGGGGGGGTCCAGAACTTGGGCCCAGAGCACAGATTGATGATGACTTAAATCGGGCAGTACTAGATTGCGTTGCTGTATATTGTGTGTCTAAGCCTAACACGCACGCACACAGAAAATAAACTGACAAAAGACACTATTTTTTTTGTGTTTTTTTTCCGGGTCCAGAGCTTGGGCCCAAAGCACAGATTGATGACAACTGGAGTCGGCAAGCACTAGGTTGTGTTGCTGTATCTTGTGCGACTAAGCCTAATACGCACACACACACACAGAAAATAAATTGACAAAAGACAATTTTTTTCAAGTCCAGAACTTGGGCCCAGAGCACAGATTGATGACAACTGGAGTCGGGCAGCACTAGGTTGTGTTGCTGTATCTTGTGCGGCTAAGCCTAATACGCACACACACACAGAAAATAAATTGACAAAAGACAATTTTTTTCAAGTCCAGAACTTGGCCCCAGAGCACAGATTGATGACGACTGGAGTTGGGCAGCACTAGATTGCATTGCTGTATCTTGTGCAGCTAAGCCTAACACGCACACTCACACAGAAAATAAATTGACAACAGACACTATTTTTTTTTTTGTGGTTTTTTTTTCGGGTTCAGAACTTGGGCCCAGAGCACAGATTGATGACGACTGGAGTCGGGCAGCACTAGGTTGCATTGCTTTATCTTGTACGGCTAAGCCTAACACGCACGCACACACACACACACACACACTGAAAATAAATTGACAAAAGACACTATTATTTTGTGTATTTTTTTCGGGTCCAGAACTTGGGCCCAGAGCAGATTGATGACGACTTGTGGTGGGCAGCACTAGGTTGTGATACTGTATCTTGTGTGGCTAAGCCTAATATGCACACACACAGAAAATAAATTGACAAAAGACACTATTTTTTTGTGTTTTTTTGTCAGGTCCAGAACTTAGGCCCAGAGCACAGATTGATGACGACTGGAGTCGGGCAGCACTAGGTTGCATTGCTTTATCTTGTATGGCTAAGCCTAACACGCACACACACACAGAAAATAAATTGACAAAAGACAATTTTTTTCAAGTCCAGAACTTGGGCCCAGAGCACAGATTGATGACAACTGGAGTCGGGCAGCACTAGATTGTGTTGCTGTATCTTGTGCAGCTAAGCCTAATACGCACACACACACACACACAGAAAATAAATTGACAACAGACACTATTTTTTTTTTTGTGGTTTTTTTTTCGGGTTCAGAACTTGGGCCCAGAGCACAGATTGATGACAACTTAAATCGGGCAGCACTAGTTTGCTTTACTGTATCTTGTGCGGCTATGCCTAACAAACACACACATAGAAAATAATTTGACAAAAGACACTATTTTTTTGCGGTTTTTTTCGGGTCCAGAACTTGGGCCCAGAGCACAGATTGATGACGACTAGAGTCGGGCAGCACTAGGTTGCATTGCTTTATCTTGTATGGCTAAGCCTAACACGCACACACACATACACACACACACACACACACACACACACTGAAAATAAATTGACAAAAGACACTATTATTTTGTGTATTTCTTTCGGGTCCAGAACTTGGGCATAGAGCAGAGATTGATGACGACTTGTGGTGGGCAGCACTAGGTTGTGATACTGTATCTTGTGTGGCTAAGCCTAACATGCACACACACAGAAAATAAATTGACAAAAGACACTATTTTTTTGTGTTTTTTTTTCAGGTCCAGAGCTTAGGCCCAGAGCACAGATTGATGATGACTGGAGTCGGGCAGCACTAGCTTGTGTTGCTGTATCTTGTGCGGCTAAGCATAACACGCACACACACACAGAAAATAAATTGACAAAAGACTATTTTATTCAAATCCAGAAGTTTGGCCCAGAGCACAGATTGATGACGACTGGAGTCGGCAGCACTAGATTGCATTGCTGTATCTTGTGCGGCTAAGCCTAGCACGCACACACAAACACAAACACACACACAAAGAAAATAAATTGACAAAAGATACTTTTTTTTGTGTATTTTTGGGGGGTCCAGAACTTGGGCCCAGAGCACGGATTTATGATGACTGGAGTCGGCAGCAAAAGGTTGTGTTTCTGTATCTTGTGCGACTAAGCCTAACACGCACACACACACACACACAGAAAATAAATTGACAAAAGACACTATTTGTTTTGTGGTTTTTCTCGGGTCCAGAACTTGGGCCCAGAGCACAGATTCATGATGACTGGAGTGGGGCAGCACTAGGTTGTGTTACTGTATCTTGTGCGGCTAAGCCTAACACACACACACAGGAATAAATTGATAAAAGACACAATTTTTTTGTGGGGTTTTTTTTGGTCCACAACTTGGGCCCAGAGCACAAATTGATGATGACTTAAATCGGGTAGCACTAGGTTGCGTTGCTGTATCTTGTGCGGCTAAGCCTTTTACGCACACACACAGAGAAAATATATTGACAAAATACACTATTTTTTTTGTGTTTTTTTTCCGGGTCCATAACTTGGGCCCAGATCAGAGATTGATGACGACTGGAGGTGGGCAGCACTAGATTGTGTTGCTGTATCTTGTGTGGTTAAGCCTAACATGCACACACACAGAAAATAAATTGACATAATACACTATTTTTTGGGGGTTTTTTCAGGTCCAGAACTTGGGCCCAGAGCACAGATTGATGACAACTTAAATCGGGCAGCACTAGGTTGCGTCACTGTATCTTGTGCGGCTAAGCCTAACGCACACACACACACACAGAAAATAAATTGACAAAAACACTATTTTTTTGTGTTTTTTTGGGGGGGTCCAGAACTTGGGCCCAGAGCACAGATTGATGATGACTGGAGACGGGCAGCACTAGGTTGCATTGCTTTATCTTGTGCGTCTAAGCCTTATACGCACACACAGAGAAAATAAATTGACAAAAGACACTATTTTTTGTGTGTTTTTTTGGGGGGGTCCAGAACTTGGGCCCAGAACACAGATTGATGATGACTTAGATCGGGCAGTACTAGATTGCGTTGCTGTATCTTGTGTGTCTAAGCCTAACACGCACACACACAGAAAATAAACTGACAAAAGACACTATTTTTTTGTTTTTTTTCCGGGTCCAGAACTTGGACCCAGAGCACAGATTGATGACAACTGGAGTCGGGCAGCACTAGGTTGTGTTGCTGTATCTTGTGCGGCTAAGCCTAATACGCACACACACACACACACAGAAAATAAATTGACAAAAGACAATTTTTTTCAAGTCCAGAACTTGGGCCCAGAGCACAGATTGATGACGACTGGAGTTGGGCAGCACTAGATTGCATTGCTGTATCTTGTGCAGCTAAGCCTAACATGCACACTCACACAGAAAATAAATTGACAACAGACACTATTGTTTTTGTGGGTGGTTTTTTTCGGGTTCAGAACTTGGGCCCAGAGCACAGATTGATGACAACTTAAATCGGGCAGCACTAGGTTGCTTTACTGTATCTTGTGCGGCTATGCCTAACACACACACACACACAGAAAATAATTTGACAAAAGACACTATTTTTTTGTGTTTTTTTTCGGGTCCAGAACTTGGGCCCAGAGCACAGATTGATGACGACTGGAGTCGGGCAGCACTAGGTTTCATTGCTTTATCTTGTACAGCTAAGCCTAACACGCACGCACGCACGCACGCACGCACACACACACACACAAAATAAATTGATAAAAGACACTATTATTTTGTGTATTTTTTTCGGGTCCAGAACTTGGGCATAGAGCAGTGATTGATGACGACTTGTGGTGTGCAGCACTAGGTTGTGATACTGTATCTTGTGTGGCTAAGCCTAATACGCACACACACAGAAAATAAATTGACAAAAGACACTATTTTTTTGAGGGGTTTTTTTCAGGTCCAGAGCTTAGGCCCAGAGCACAGATTGATGACGACTGGAGTCGGGCAGCACTAGCTTGTGTTGCTGTATGTTGCTAAGCCTAACACGCACACACACACAGAAAATAAATTGCCAAAAGACTATTTTTTTCAAGTCCAGAACTTTGGCCCAGAGCACAGATTGATGACGACTGGAGTCGGCAGCACTAGATTGCATTGCTGTATCTTGTGCGGCTAAGCCTAACACGCACACACAAACACAAACACACACACAAAGAAAATAAATTGACAAAAGATACTTTTTTTTGTGTATTTTTTTGGGGTCCAGAACTTGGGCCCAGAACACGGATTTATGATGACTGGAGTCGGCAGCAAAAGGTTGTGTTTCTGTATCTTGTGCGACTTAGCCTAACACGCACACACACACACACACACACAGAAAATAAATTGACAAAAGACACTATTTGTTTTGTGGTTTTTCTCGGGTCCAGAACTTGGGCCCAGAGCACAGATTGATGATGACTTAAAGCGGGCAGCACTAGATTGCGTTACTGTATCTTGTGCGGCTAAGCCTAACATGCACACACATAGAAAATAATTTAACAAAAGACACTATTTTCTTGTGTTTTTTTTCGGGTCCAGAACTTGGGCCCAGAGCTCAAATTGATGACGACTGGAGTCGGACAGCACTAGGTTGCATTGCTTTATCTTGTGCGGCTAAGCCTAACACGCACACACACACAGAAAATAAATTGACAAAAGACACTATTTTTTTGTGTATTTTTTTCGGGTCCAGAACTTGGGCCCAGAGCACAGATTGATGACGACTGCAGTCGGGCAGCAAAAGGTTGTGTTTCTGTATCTTGTGCGGCTATGTCTAACACACACACACATACAGAAAATAAATTGACAAAAGACACTTTTTTACGTGGTTTCTTTTCGGGTCCAGAACTTGCACCCAAAGCACAGAATGATGATGACCGGAGTCGGGCAGCTCTAGGTTACGTTGCTGTATCTCATGCGGCTAAGCCTAATACGCACACAGACTGTTAGGATCTGCAGTTAGCAGATCCTATTGCTATGACTTCCAGCCTTTGTTACTACTGAGGCACTGCACTAATTGCTGCCCCTGTGCTTTGTCAGGTGCACTAATTGATTCTCCTCTCTGGACTGCCCAGGTGCACTGTCATCTGTCATTAAAGGAAAGTTGCTTGGATTGGATTCTGTCTCTGTTAAATTCCACCCAGCGCAGCAATCCATGCCGGTGATAGAAGTTTGTTCGTACTTCCGGTTCCTGTCTCCTGCATGTCAGTCTTGCTGTGTTTCAAGTGAGCCGTTTATTCCATCCAGGCGGCTCCACCTGCATCTCGTCCATACGTGCTGCTTGTACCATCTGGGCAGCACGGAGCGCTTCCTACCCCAGAAGCATCTGTCATCATCGGTGAAATGTGTCAGCTCAGCAGCACCAGTCGCAGTTTAGCCTTCCAGGTGCGCAATCCAGCACACCGTCGCCAGTGTCATCCCGGCGGCACTGGTGGCAGCTCTGCGTTCCAGGTGCGCTATTAAGCACACAGTCGCCAGTGTCACTCCAACGACACTGGTAGCAGCCACTAAGCCTGCTCCAACAGCCCCAAGGCTGCTTCACATCACCAGTCCCTTGGCCACGACTATTAAGGCTACAACCAGCCCTCAAGGCTGCTTCACATCACCAGTCCCTTGGCCACAACTATAAAGGCCACAACCAGCCCTCAAGGCTGCTTCACATCACCAGTCCTTTGGCCATGACTATAAAGGCCACAACCAGCCCTCAAGGCTGCTTCGCAATCACCAGTCCCTTGGCCACGACTATAAAGGCCACAACCAGCCCTCAAGGCTGCTCCTACTGCCCACAGGTGGCATCTCATATTCTCTTACCTGATTAACCATCCAACCCATATCATTATCACCGGCCAAACTAAAATAGGTTAATCATGGAGCCCAGTCAGAATCCGGCGCAAATCCTGGCCGCCCAGATTCAGGTGTTAACCCAAAAAGTCCAGGAACTCTCCCTTAAAGTTGAGGAGTCACGGTCCGCTCCACTTCTTGCCACAGTTTGTGAACCCAAACTTCACTTGCCTGATCGCTTTTCTGAAAGCCGTAAAGACTTTGGCAATTTCAAGGATGCTTGTAAGCTGTACTTTAGACTCAGGCCTCACTCCTCCGGTTCCGAAGTCCAGTGAGTCGGGATTATTATTTGCCTTCTGCAGGGGGACCCACAGACCTGGGCATTTGGGCTACCTCCCACTTCAACTGCACTCCAGACTGTGGATGCCTTCTTCGCTGCCTTGGGACTGCTTTATGACGATCCCGACAAAACAGCTATGGCAGAAGCCTGCCTCCGCTCTCTGAAATAGGGAAGCCAGGCTGCGGAAGATTACTGTACAGAGTTCCGGAAGTGGGCCGTGGACTCTGGATGGAATGATCCTGCGCTGCGTACTCAGTTTTGGTAGGGGCTGTCTGACCAGATTAAGGACGTCCTTGTCCAACATCCCACCACCAGCACCCTGGATGACTCATGAGTTTGTCTCTCCGGATAGACCGACGTCTCCGGGAGCACAGGCTGGAAAGGAACCTGCTATCGCAAGCTCCTCGTTCCTCTCTTCGGATTCCGGCCACCGAACAGGATGAGCCAATGCAACTGGGAGCCTACCGTCTTCCAGCAGAAGAAAAACTGAGACGGCATTCGCTGGGTCTATGTATGTATTGCGGAGGCAAGGGACATTTGGCCCAACACTGTCCTGTAAAGTCGGGAAACGACAAGGTCTAGATGTTTGTGGAGAGATACATCTGGGCCTTGCATCCATCTCTCCAAAAATTCAGTCCTTTTTCCTGTGTTGCTAAAGACCTCTCATGGCCAGATTCCTGTCTCTGCATTTATTGACAGTGGAGCTGCAGAAAACTTTATGGACCAGTCATTTTTTGAGAAATTGGGTCTACTTCCCGAAACTCTAGATACTCCAGTTGCTGTCGTTGGTCTGGATGGGGAGAGTCTGTCTTCAGTCCCTGTTACTTCCCGGACGCCACCTATTCAGTTGACAATAGGTGCCTTGCATCAAGAAGAGCTTTCATTTCTTCTCCTCCAGTGTCCCATGGCTCCCATTGTGTTAGGCTTACCATGGCTGAAGAAGCACAACCCGGTTATTCAGTGGCAGACGGGGGAGATTCTTCAGTGTGGTCCTTCTTGTTTTGTCTATTGCTTGTCCCATCCGGTTCGTCTTGCCACTGTCATCTCCATGGACTCCCCTAAGATTCCTGCTCCATACCGCGATCTCGCGGAAGTTTTTTCGAAAAAAAAAGCTGACGTCTTGCCACCTCATCGCCCCTTCGACTGTATGCACTATCAATCCCTGAGGATAAGGCAATGCAGGAGTACATTCAAGATGCTCTTGAAAAGGGGTTCATTCGACCAGCTAAATCCCCAGTGGGTGCAGGGTTCTTCTTCGTTCAGAAGAAGGACGGATCCCTCCGGCCCTGCATTGACTTTCGTGGCCTGAACAAAATAACAGTGAAGAATGCATACCCTCTGCCTCTGATCTCAGTCCTTTTCGATCAATTACGGGGGGCCTCATTCTTCAGGGGCACTAATTGATTCTCCTCTCTGTACTGCCCAGGTGCACTGTCATCTGTCATTAAAGGAAAGTTGCTTGGATTGGATTCTGTCTCTGTTAAATTCCACACAGCGCAGCAATCCATGCCGGTGATAGAAGTTTGTTCGTACTTCCGGTTCCTGTCTCCTGCATGTCAGTCTTGCTGTGTTTCAAGTGAGCCGTTTATTCCATCCAGGTGGCTCCACCTGCATCTCGTCCATACGTGCTGCTTGTACCATCTGGGCAGCACGGAGCGCTTCCTACCCCAGAAGCATCTGTCATCATCGGTGAAATGTGTCAGCTCAGCAGCATCAGTCGCAGTTTAGCCTTCCAGGTGCGCAATCCAGCACACCGTCGCCAGTGTCATCCCGGCGGCACTGGTAGCAGCTCTGCGTTCCAGGTGCGCTATTAAGCACACAGTCGCCAGTGTCATTCCAACGACACTGGTAGCAGCCACTAAGCCTGCTCCAACAGCCCCAAGGCTGCTTCACATCACCAGTCCCTTGGCCACGACTATTAAGGCTACAACCAGCCCTCAAGGCTGCTTCACATCACCAGTCCCTTGGCCACAACTATAAAGGCCACAACCAGCCCTCAAGGCTGCTTCACATCACCAGTCCTTTGGCCATGACTATAAAGGCCACAACCAGCCCTCAAGGCTGCTTCGCAATCACCAGTCCCTTGGCCACGACTATAAAGGCCACAACCAGCCCTCAAGGCTGCTCCTACTGCCCACAGGTGGCATCTCATATTCTCTTACCTGATTAACCATCCAACCCATATCATTATCACCGGCCAAACTAAAATAGGTTAATCATGGAGCCCAGTCAGAATCCGGCGCAAATCCTGGCCGCCCAGATTCAGGTGTTAACCCATAAAGTCCAGGAACTCTCCCTTAAAGTTGAGGAGTCACGGTCCGCTCCACTTCTTGCCACAGTTTGTGAACCCAAACTTCACTTGCCTGATCGCTTTTCTGAAAGCCGTAAAGACTTTGGCAATTTCAAGGATGCTTGTAAGCTGTACTTTAGACTCAGGCCTCACTCCTCCGGTTCCGAAGTCCAGTGAGTCGGGATTATTATTTGCCTTCTGCAGGGGGACCCACAGACCTGGGCATTTGGGCTACCTCCCACTTCTTCTGCACTCCAGACTGTGGATGCCTTCTTCGCTGCCTTGGGACTGCTTTATGACGATCCCGACAAAACAGCTATGGCAGAAGCCTGCCTCCGCTCTCTGAAATAGGGAAGCCAGGCTGCGGAAGATTACTGTACAGAGTTCCGGAAGTGGGCCGTGGACTCTGGATGGAATGATCCTGCGCTGCGTAGTCAGTTTTGGTAGGGGCTGTCTGACCAGATTAAGGACGTCCTTGTCCAACATCCCACCACCAGCACCCTGGATGACTCATGAGTTTGTCTCTCCGGATAGACCGACGTCTCCGGGAGCACAGGCTGGAAAGGAACCTGCTATCGCAAGCTCCTCGTTCCTCTCTTCGGATTCCGGCCACCGAACAGGATGAGCCAATGCAACTGGGAGCCTACCGTCTTCCAGCAGAAGAAAAACTGAGACGGCATTCGCTGGGTCTATGTATGTATTGCGGAAGCAAGAGACATTTGGCCCAACACTGTCCTGTAAAGTCGGGAAACGACAAGGTCTAGATGTTTGTGGAGAGATACATCTGGGCCTTGCATCCATCTCTCCAAAAATTCAGTCCTTTTTCCTGTGTTGCTAAAGACCTCTCATGGCCAGATTCCTGTCTCTGCATTTATTGACAGTGGAGCTGCAGAAAACTTTATGGACCAGTCATTTTTTGAGAAATTGGGTCTACTTCCCGAAACTCTAGATACTCCAGTTGCTGTCGTTGGTCTGGATGGGGAGACTCTGTCTTCAGTCCCTGTTACTTCCCGGACGCCACCTATTCAGTTGACAATAGGTGCCTTGCATCAAGAAGAGCTTTCATTTCTTCTCCTCCAGTGTCCCATGGCTCCAATTGTGTTAGGCTTACCATGGCTGAAGAAGCACAACCCGGTTATTCAGTGGCAGACGGGGGAGATTCTTCAGTGTGGTCCTTCTTGTTTTGTCTATTGCTTGTCCCATCCGGTTCGTCTTGCCACTGTCATCTCCATGGACTCCCCTAAGATTCCTGCTCCATACCGCGATCTCGCGGAAGTTTTTTCGAAAAAAAAAGCTGACGTCTTGCCACCTCATTGCCCCTTCGACTGTATGCACTATCAATCCCTGAGGATAAGGCAATGCAGGAGTACATTCAAGATGCTCTTGAAAAGGGGTTCATTCGACCAGCTAAATCCCCAGTGGGTGCAGGGTTCTTCTTCGTTCAGAAGAAGGACGGATCCCTCCGGCCCTGCATTGACTTTCGTGGCCTGAACAAAATAACAGTGAAGAATGCATACCCTCTGCCTCTGATCTCAGTCCTTTTCGATCAATTACGGGGGGCCTCATTCTTCTCCAAAATTGATTTACGTGGAGCTTACAACCTCATTCGCATCCACAAAGGTGATGAGTGGAAGACAGCTTTCAACACCCACTCAGGGCATTTCGAGTACTTGGTGATGACATTCAGTCTGTCCAATGCCCCTGCTGTTTTTATTAATGAGGCCCTGAGAGATTTTCTGGGAGTTTTCGCTGTGGTATACTTAGATGACATTCTAATTTTTTCTAAGTCCCTGGAGAAACAATGACAACATGTCAGGCAGGTGTTACAAAGACTCCTGGAGAATAGTCTTTATGCCAAATTGGAGAAGTGTGAATTTGAGGTGGAACAGATCTCCTTCTTGGGTTATATTATTTCCTCATCAGCGTTCTCTATGGACCCAAGTAAGGTGAAGCCAGTTTTAGATTAGGAACAACCCACATCTCTCAAAGCCATTCAGCGGTTCCTAGGATTCCCGAATTATTACCGCCGCTTCATCAAATCATTCTCGACTATTGTATCTCCGATTGTGGAACTTACCAAGAAGGGGGCAGATGTCTGTAATTGGCCTCCCAAAGCCGTATTGGTTTTCAAACAACTCAAGTCAGCCTTTGTGGGTGCCCCCATCCTTCATCATCCTGATCCCGACCTCCCTTTTGTGGTGGAGGTAGACGCCTCGGAAGTCGGAGTTGGGGCCATTCTTTCTCAGATGGATCTGAGAGACAACAAACTACATCCTTGTGCCTTCTTCTCTATGAAATTTCAAGCAGCTGAGAGAAATTATGACATGGGCAATCGTGAGCTCTTGGCTATTAAGTGGGCATTTGAAGACTGGTGACACTGGTTAGAAGGGGCTAACCATGTAGTGTCCATCTTGATGGATCATAAAAATCTGGCATACATTGAGTCTACCAAGAGATTAAATGCCAGGCAGGCACGATGGGCCTTGTTTTTCACGCGGTTTGATTTCAACATCTCTTTTCGGCCTGGGTATAGAACGTTAAGGCGGATGCTCTGTCCCAAAGCTTCCCCACTGACCTGTGTTCTTCAGATAAAGAGGATACCATCATCCCTTCTACTCAGATCCATTTGGCCATAACAAGGACCTTGGCAGATTCTCTGAGACAGCATTAGGCTGAAGCTCCTCCGGAAATGCCTAGCGGGTTAATGTTCATTCCTGTAAGGTACCGTAAGGCAGTCCTTAAGGATTTCCATTCGTCCAAAGCTGGGGGTCATCCAGGTGTTGCCAAGACTCTAGATCTTATGTCTCGTTCCATTTGGTGGCAGTCCATGTCTTGAGATATCCGTGAGTTTGTGGCTGCTTGCGATGTCTGTGCCAGGAATAAGACTCTCCGTACTGTGCCTACAGGTCTGTTGTGTCCATTGGACATGCCCCGTAAACCATGGACACACATCGCGATGGACTTTGTGGTGGATCTTCCATCTTCTGCTCACTGTACAGTTATCTGGACTATTGTCGACAGATTTTCTAAAATGGTGCATTTCATCCCTCTTGGCAAATTACCCTCAGCCAAAGAATTGTCAAGACTTTTTGTGCAACATGTCTTCAGAACACATGGACTACCCTTTGGATATCATTTCTGACCGTGGTACCCAGTTTGTTGCTAGGTTCTGGAGGTGCTTCTGTGCTGATCTGGGTATCAAGGTCAGTCTCTCATCAGGATATCATCCACAGTCCAATGGGCAGACAGAGCGGGCCAATCAGTCTTTGGAGCAGTATCTCCGGTGTTTTATTGCTAAATGCCAGAACAATTGGGTGTCCCTCTTGCCATTTGCGGAATTTGCCTACAACAATTCTTGCCATTCCACATCTTCTGTGTACCCGTTCTTTTGTCATTTTGGAATTCATCCCAGATGCAATTCTTTTGAGTCTTCATCAAATTCAAGTCCTTCATCTTCATCCGTTTCCAGATTTCGATCCGTCTGGAAGAAAGTGCATCATTCCCTTCGGCAGGCAGCTGGTCGCTCCAAGGTCTGGGCAGATAAACATTGTAGGCCTTGCAAGCTGAAGGTGGGGGATTTGGTCTTGCTGTCCACCAGGAATATCAATCTGCGCCAAAGGTCACAAAAATTGGGTCCCAAGTTCATCAGGCCTTTCAGAATTATTGCACAAATTAATCCTGTGGCATTCCGTTTGAAGCTACCCCGGTCTCTCAAGATCAATAGTACCTTCCGCTGTTCTCTCCTCAAGCCAGTGTACTTCTCCACCAGATACTCTCTCAGATGCTCAATCAGACCACAACCAGTTCTTGTTCAGGGACAACGAGAGTTTGTGGTAGAAAAAATCTTGGACTCAAGAATATCCAGAGGCTGTCTTCAACTTCTGGTACACTGGAAGGGGTATGGTCCCGAGGAGCGCTCTTGGATTTCGGAAGACTCTTTGCTTGCTCCTATCCTGAGGAGGACATTTTTTGTGGACTTTCCAGACAAACCTGGGTCTAGGGGTTTCTTAACCCCTCGTCAAGGGGGGGGGGTACTGTTAGGATCTGCAGTTAGCAGACCCTATTGCTTGGACTTCCAGCCTTTGTTACTACTGAGGCACTGCACTCATTGCTGCCCCTGTGCAGTGTCAGGGGCACTAATTGATTCTCCTCTCTGGACTGCCCAGGTGCACAGTAATCTGTCATTAAGGGAAAGTTGCTTGGATTGGATTCTGTCTCTGTTAAATTCCACCCAGCCCAGCAATCCATGCCGATGATAGAAGTTTGTTTGTACTTCCGGTTCCTGTCTCCTGCATGTCAGTCGAGTACCTGTGTCAGTCTTGCTGTGTTTCATGTGAGCCATTTATTCCATCCAGGCGGCTCCACCTGTATCTCGTCCATACGTGCTGCTTGTACCATCTGGGTAGCACGGAGCGCTTCCTACCCCAGAAGCATCTGTCATCATCCAGTGAATTGTGTCAGCTCAGCAGCACCAGTTGCAGTTTAGCCTTCCAGGTGCGCAATCCAGCACACCGTCGCCAGTGTCATCCTGGCGGCACTGGTAGCTACTCTGCGTTCCAGGTGCGTAATCCAGCACACCGTCACCAGTGTCATCCCGGCAACGCTGGTAGCAACTCTGTGTTCCAGGTGCGCAATCCAGCACACCGTCGCCAGTGTCATACCGGCGATGCTGGTAGCAACTCTACGTTCCAGGTGCACAACCTAGCACACCGTCGCCAGCATCATCCCGGTGGCACTGGTAGCAGCTCTGCATTCCAGGTGCGCTATTAAACTCACCGTCGCCAGCGTCATCCCGGCGGCACTGGTAGCAGCTTTGCGTTCCAGGTGCGCTATTAAGCACACCGTTGCCAGTGTCATTCCGGTGACACTGGTAGCAGACACTAAGCCTGCTCCAACAGCCCCAAGGCTGCTTCACATCACCAGTCCCTTGGCCACGACTATAAAGGCCACAACCAGCCCTCAAGGCTGCTTCACATCACCTGTCCCTTGGCCACAACTATAAAGGCCACAACCAGCCCTCAAGGATGCTTCGCAATCACCAGTCCCTTGGCCACGACTATAAAGGCCACAACCAGTCCTCAAGGCTGCTCCTACAGCCCAAAGGCGGCATCTCATATTCTCTTACCTGATTAACCGTCCAACCCATAACACGGACACACAGAAAATAAATTGACAAAAGGCACTATTTTTTGTGTGTATTTTTCCGGGTCCAGAACTTGGGCCCAAAGCACAGATTGATGATGAATGGAGGCGGGCAGCACTAGGTTGCATTGCTGTATCTTGTGCGGCTAAGCCTAACACGCACACACAGAGAAAAAAATAAAAAGACTATATATATATACAGCAGACAGCACAGCACCAGCCCAGATGGATCAGCACCAGCCCAGATGGATGCAGCAGACCGCACAGCACCAGCCCAGATGGATCAGCAACAGCCCAGATGGACACAGCAGACAGCACAGCAGTGATAGCACCAGATGGATCAGCAGTGCACCAGCCCAGGACACAGCAGACAGTTCAGCACCAGCACCTCTCCCAGCCCTACACTAACCATCCTCCCTGTTCTGTCTCCACAGCCGGAGTGAAATGGCGTCTGCCGCGTGGTTCCTTATATACAACATAGAGGATAAGGACACAGATGATGTAATGGTAGCATTACTGCCTCAGTGCTGAGGTCGTGGGTTCAATTCCCACCACGGCCCTAACTGCGTGGAGTTTGTATATTCTCCCTGTGCTTGTGTGGGTTTCCTCCAGGTACTCTGGTTTCCTCCCACACTCCAAAAATATACTGGTAGGTTAATTGGCTCCCAACAAAAATTAACCCTAGTGTGTGTGCTTGTGATGGGGAAAATAGATTGTAAGCTCCAATGGGGCAGGGACTGATGTGAATGGCCAACTATTCTCTGTAAAGCACTGTGGAATATGTGTGCGCTATATAAATAACTGGAAATAAATAAAGACGAAAGCTCGCGAGATTTGTGACTATGGTTTTGCCTCAGCTTGAGATATGGGGCCGGCGGAGGAACTGAACGCATGTTTGGTTCTCGCCCCGGATCTCAAAATTTGCATTGGTTCGGATCTCTGAGAACCTAACACTGCCCTGGACATATATGTACATATTGGTCTTGTTATGCACTGGATAGTGTATTATTATATGGTATTAATAATTAACCCTATTGATGTTTTATAGAAGTGCACCCCTAACAGTGCATGTTTTCTAGATCTCCTAGTTGATGCACAGGTGTATTTATTACTGGCTGACACATGTTAAAAGATCCATAGGTGGTGGTAATTATTTTATTTGTGATACTTAGAAGAACATTATTATTATTACCAGTTATTTATATAGCGCACACATATTCCGCAGCGCTTTGCAGAGAATATTTGGCCATTCACATCAGTCCCTGCCCCAGTGGAGCTTACAATCTATATTCCCTATCACATGCGTACACACATACACACTATGGTTAAGAACATGCAGCATTAGTAATATTCTATTATATTCATACTTGCCAACTCTCCCTCATTGTCAGGGATACTCCCTGAAATAGCAGCAGTCTCCCTATCTCCCTGAAGAGTCTACCAATCTCCCTCATTTCACCTTACCCCCATTATGACACTGTTATATAGAAGAAAAAACAGAGATACATACATTCAAATGGGATCATTAATCTAATTTCCCTGCATTGGGTATAAGGCACAATGATCCCTGTGGTTACATGTATTTTCTAAGAAGTATCAGTGTGTTTTCATCAACAAGTAGATCTTACTAACTGCTTTGGGGCTCATTTACATGTGGATGTAAATCAATTTTATGTCACACCTCTCAGATGTAGCAGTACACGCCCACTTTACCACCGCGCACATAGGTGCTGCTTTCACAATCTCCCTGAAATGCTTTTTCAAAAGTAGGCAAGTATGATTATATTACTATTTCTATTTTGGTCATGGTATGGGATGGGGAGGGGGGTTTCCAGGCAATCGGACCCCCCTGCATTTGCCTATGTCTTCCTTACCTGATATTTTTCATTGCAAAAATAGTCTGTATCATACTTGCCTACCCTCCCGATTTGGGCGGGAGCCTCCCAAAAATTGGGTGCCGCTCCCGACCTCCCGGGAAGGCAGGCAAGTCTCCCGGCAGCTGCCGACCCCTCCTGCCCCCCACCGCAATGACAGGAAAATCCTCGGCAGCGGGGGGCCTGTGACGCGATTCACGTCGAATCGCGTCATTTTGGCTCTGCCCCCTGCTTCACGCTGCCTGTAATATTGGCAGCGTGTAGCGGGGGCGGGGCCAAAATTACGCGATCACGTGGCTCCGCCCCCGCTCCACCCACAAACTCTTCTAGTCTGGCCGGCCCCGCCCCCGTTTGCTGGCCATGCCCCCCCAGTCAAGCCGATCTGGCTGCTCCCTCCCGGAAGGGGCAGCCAGATAGTCGGCAAGCATGGTCTGTATTGAAAATTTGTTTTCCAAATGTGAGGCTGCAACTTCTCCCAACATTAATAAGCTTGTTGAACAAACTGCTCAAACATTCCTACCCCATATACCAGCTGACACAGCATCTCCTACAAAAGGGAATTACCTGAAAGCCTGTACACACAGGCTGGGCCTGTCATCATAGCCTGAATCTGAAGCATGTCTTTTGAACCATGGAGTTAGAACTGGAGTTTGAAATAGATTTGGACTTTGGCCTAGTTTCTAATCTAAATTTAAACAACTTCTCAAACACTGTAGCTCAGGAATGCTACTACTCCTCCCTCTATTCAACTCTCATGAGACTAAGGGCTCAATTTACTACAATCCGCATATTGAATGCAGATTGGAGTGTGATATTTCCGGGTATTTACAAAAATCCCTTGCAGGGACAGAGCTTGCGATAAAGCTCTGTCCCTGCGAATCCCCCTCTGAGCCTTATCACGGTATTTTCGCAAAAAAGACCATGATTAAGTGCCCGCGCATGCGCCGAACGGTCGCCGCTGCTACCCCCCCGGTGCTAAGCCACGCCCCCTCAAGTGCGGACCCCCCGCAACTTCCCCATTTGTGCCATCTCTTCTAGGTGTTGCTTATTCCACCCATTTCTAGCATTCTAATGTGGACCACGGTCTGAGCCTCTGAAGCTGTACATGCTTCTATGGGCAATACAATGCAAATTTTGCCTCCTCATTTATCTAACAATATTGTGGTTTTGTCTAGTAGGACTAATATTGGAGCCCTGGACTGATTGAACACACACCCGGGATCCCTGCTATAAGACCAAGGTGACATTATACGCTATACATTTTGTGTGGTTCCCTGTTCGTTATTGAACAATTAGTGGATTTCTACAAAGTTGTTACACCCACAAACTATCGGTGATGGTGAATAATTAGTTACTGTATTAACAGTTGTTACTAAGTCCCCAGCGACTGAAATGAACTGTTCTACTTAAACTGAGTTTGTTTGCACCAGTTGGGTGCATAATAAACTGAAATTTGGAGGTTATGTGAATATTGCCATACATCGTTTTTATTACAAGCTGGCTTCCTCATTTTCCCTACTAGTGTTTTTCTTTTATTGAGCCTGATCAGCTCTGTTTTAATGTAATTATATCTATTATGCTACTCTACATATTTAGGTAGTAATATTACCACTGTTGATATTGCTATAGGTTACATATACTTTAATATACATTTTTATGCATCTAGAGTATTTTGAATAAATAATTGTTTGCTACTGGTGTATCATTTTCTATGTCCCGACAAGGGTATTTTCAGCGCAATTAATTTATTTCCTTTTGAAGTTTTTGTGAGGTTGATATATCCTCTGTCCTATTGCTGCGATTATACCTGTTAATCTCAACCATTTAGCGCTGTGCATTTCTTTTGTTGTCTAGTTTGTATGGCTATAAATTCCAATTGACTGTGTTGGAATTCTGCAATTGCCTCTACCACATCCTGTGCAGGATCTCTTGATGGGTGATTGTGCAGCTGCAGGAGCCAGAGCAATATGTTCCAAAGGCCTGTTTCAGAGACGGACGCAATCGAGCATTTGTTTGCGAATGCCTATAAGCCACACTGTGTGTGCACAGTGATCGCACTGCGAACATGGATGCACATAGGAATCCACCGCAGAGTGAGTGACAGGTTGTCAGCGTTTGGGGGTGGTGACATGGGGTGGTCCGAGAAACACAGACATGTCTATCCATTTAAACGCCGTTACATGGGCATGCATAAATTAGCCACTGTAAGTGCATACGCAGCTCTGCATGTCTAAAGAGCCACCAAGGCTGCGGCAGATCTGGCCTGATGCAAGACCAAGATGGCCGCCGATGTGCGGCTATGTTACCAATATTTAAGCAGGTATGCGTTGTCGCAAGCAGGTTAGAAGGCAGCAGTAGGCGTCTTTATGCTCGGGTGATCTTTGCTAACATTAGCATATTTTTACAGCTGTGTTGCATATGAAATCGCAGCTGTGATCGCATTAGCGTCCATATCTGAATCAGACCGCAAGTCAAGATCTGTTGCAGTAGGACTTAATAGAAATAAAGGGGCACTGATTAGGTCTTTCTCATGTCTCTCCACAGGAATTGCCAGATGACCTACATGATGTTGGCCAGGCTATAGATGTGGACATTCTGTGTTAGAAAATAAAGGGTACATTTGCGGTTAATAGTAGTACCTTGTACTCAAAATTATTTTAAAAATAATTTTTCAAGTATTCTAAATCACTAATGTCAAATAAATGTAAAGAAAATGCAAAACAAATTCTAACATTTCCCTTAAATGATTGCAAAAATCCCCCAAAAAATAATTCAATAATTACAGTCAGGTGCATAAATATTGGGACATTGACAGAATTTTCATATTTTGGCCTCTATTCACCACCACAATGGCTTTGAAATGAAACAAACAAGATGTGCTTTAGCTGCAGACTTTCAGATTTAATTTGACGGTAATTACATCCAAATCAGGTGAACGGTGTAGGAATTACAACGGTTTCTATATGTGCCTCCCACTTTTTAAGGGGCCAAAAGTAATGGGACAAACTAATAAGCCTTATTTCCAGTAATTTCCAGTCAATTGTGGCCACCTCACAGCTCACAATATTGATTTTTTTCATCTAGTTTAGGACCAAAAGATTGCATCCAGCTAGCTGGCTGATTAAGCTAAGCAACAGCAGTGGGCGGCACTAACATGTGGCAGTTCAGCTTCCAACATGGCACAGAGTGGCATTGCAGTGGTAGACAGGATGGCAGTTTATTAACCTATATGACCCCTAGGAATTTTTAAAACCAAGTATGTTTTCCTTAACTAGGTCAGAGGCCCGATGGAGTTGGAAAATGTTTGTGGACTGAAGACAGGGAAAGGACAGAAGGATTGATTCATTTCTAATTTATTGATTTTAATGTTTTGATTCTTAGGATCAAGTTCTTCAGTTCCTAAAATACATCTTTGATCTGGAGGAGGTTTTTTAAATTTTTTATACATGTAATAGAAATGAGGTGGCCTTGCTTGTGGAGGTGCTGCTAGAACATACTGTAAACAGATGTTTACTTTGTACTCAAGGAGGTTGTTAGGGATAATGGGACCAAGACTTGCTGTTTACATCAGAGGAAAGCAGCCTGTAGTTCTCCGGCTGAACTAAAACTCCCAGCATCTGTGATGTTTGCTGGGCCTACTAGAAGTTATTTGTCAACAACAGGTGGCATGCTTCAGTTTACCTCAGCCTGCTTTATGCACTGTATGTACCATGTAAATATGTATGTATGTGACCAATATACACAACTAATTTTTGTATTACACATATTTGCACATTATTGCACACATCCTGGCAGGAAGATGGTCTGTGCTGCTGCTCATATTTGCCCACCCCATCAACTCGGTGGTTCAGAATGAAAAAAAAAATAAAATAAAGGGGAATACAGGAGAGCTATCTGTGACCATTACAATTTATGGACATACATAAACCATAAAATAAAAAATGTCAGGCAGCAGTGCCCCAAACAGCATATATATATATGTATATGTATATATATATATATATATATATATATATATACACATTTATATGTGTGTGTGTGTGAAATTCACAGTTCATTCACAGTTTAACTAACTGTGTTAACAAACAGTTTAACAACATTCACAGTTTAACAAACCAATCACTTCAGTGGCAGGGACTGCCACTTGTGGCTGAAATGATTGGTTTGTTTGGACCCCCACAAACCAAGCTGCCAATGCGCAGTGGATATTGGTGGCAATGATCCCATACACAAACTGACTTTACAACATAGGTAAAATCAGATGTCATCATCGTCATCATCATACCCATCAGTGTGTACATCCTCTTCTTCACACAATATTATTTTGTCCCAGCTGGAATCCACCATTACAGGTGCCTCTGTATTGTTTTTAATTAATTGCCGGTAAAGGTCTTCCTCGTGGAATTTGTCATTCATTTTGATGAACATCATCTTTTCCACATTTTGCGGAAGTAACCTCCTATGCCGATCACTGACAAGGTTCCCAGCTGCGCTGAAAACTCTTTCAGAGTACACAATGGAGAGTGGGCAACTTAAGTACAGCAAAGCCACTTTGTGTAAGGGACTCCAAATTGCCTCTTTTTGCTGCCAATAGTGAAACAGACTGTCTGACATGCCTATTTGGATGCTATCCCTAAAATAATCATCCACCATTCTCTGAATGGTGACCATATCATACAAAGTCATTGTAGACAAGTCACTAATTGTAGGCAGTTCTTTCAGACCCATCCAGATGTCATTAGGTTTTGATCACTGATCTTCATCACCAGCAGTGGAATCTGATGAGTGTGCTGCAACAGGGAGGAGGTTCCTAGATGGTTAAGGTCCTTCCCTCTACTAAATCTTGCTTGGTAAATGTTACAGATGGCTTGACAACAGTTGTCCGGATATGGGTGGAAATAATTCCACACATGAGAAGTGGATTTTTTTGTCTTTTGCCCCAGCATGACATCAATGTGTTTTTTCATACCATGGACAACAACTGTTGCCTGATTTACACAAACAACATTCTCGGCATCAACATTCTCATCATCCTTCTTAGCGCCAACTACAGCAATATCCTCATAATCCTGAAGGCGCAATTCCACAGAAGCATCCTTGATTTCTATGTCAGCATGTTGACTTGTGCTGCTCATCCCCACATTTGCAGAGTGCACACAAATTGTGGAAGGAGAATCCCACTCAAGTACAGCATTAGAAAGGTCAGGCTCACACATGGCAACTGCAGACACACTTGGACTCTCCTCGGGGATCTGTGACTTTTCTGAGCACACAGTTGTGAACCAACTGTGTGCTCAGAAAAGTCACAGATCCCCGAGATTGCCTTAGCGATTTACATTTTTTTGACATGTCTACAGGGAGAAGGGCTTACATCATTGTAAGATGCAGAATGATCACTCATAAATAAAAGCCAAGGCCTTATCCTTTCCTTGCCACTTTGTTTAGTAAATGGCATATTGCCATTTTATTGTTTCTCTGCAGCTAACTTAGCTTTTAATTTTTTTCTTTAACGCTGTAAAACATTGATTTTAATTTAAGCCCTTGGGCATTGGCCTTCGTAGATGATGTTTACGGCCTTGCATCGTCATCATGACTGCTGGCAGCAGCTGAAAGTCTGGTATGTGGTTCCAGCTCTCCTCTCATTTGATTGTCCTTCATATCAACAAACACACTGCAGTCTGACCGGCATTGTCACCAAACAATATTTTTTTTGACACTGGGGAAGAGCACCCCTGAATGAGGCAGCAGCCCCTTGATGAATAACACAGACAGTATACCACTTTTTGATGGACAAAGAACCCCTGCCAAGTGCAGACAGACCACCTGCAGAGTCACAAATATGTGGACGATAAACTGCAGCAGTGTCACTGTACAATAATAGTGCAGCTAAGTTGCTAACGCACACACATACACAAAAAAATTACTTTTATTTTTTTACACAGGGGATTAGCACCCCTGAATGAGGCAGCAGCTCCTTGATGAACAACACAGACAGCACCCCTTCTTTATGGATAACAAAGCACCTCTGCCAAGTGTGGAGAGTACACCTGCAGAGTCACAAATACGTGGACTATATCTGCAGTCTGGCCAGCAGTGTCACCAAACAATAATAGCGCAGCTAAGTTGCTAACTAAAAAAAGAGCACTTTTTTTTATTTTATTTACACTGGGGAAGAGCACTCCTGACTGACAGAGCACCCCCCATGGACAACACAGCACCCCTTTATGGACTGCAAATCTAGCCCCTTGATGGACAGGACAACAACAGCGGCCCTTATGTATAATATAATAACACCTCAGCAGCCCTATGATTGACAGCACAAGTGACACAGTAGCTGCAGCACCCACTGAAGCCCTTATTATATACTGCAGCCCCAGCCCATTTATGGATAACACAGCAGCAGCCTTCAGCCCCAGGCCATGGCAGGACAAGCTGGATAACACACTGACAAAAACAGTGACAGCAACATGTCTGGTCAGTTCACCTTCCACACTCAGTGTGAAAATGGCGCCAATTACCGGGACCTTTATAGAATCAAATACCCGCGAGAATCCAACAGCGGGAGGATGACATTTTGCCTCAGTTCTCGCCTTGGATCTGGAAGTTCAGGTGGGTCCAGTTCTCTGAGAACTGGCCCCGCTCAACTCTAATATTTATATATGTTTTAGCAAGCTGGATTATAATTATCAATAATTCTAGTAAGAGAGCAACTAGTACTTGTAATAATACACAATACTATAATGAACAAAGTATGGCTTTATTTCTATTTAATATATCATATATCTAACAATAAATAAATTGATGAAAAATCTATGGAATCAATAATATATTATAGAGCATTGATAAGACTAAACAAGTGCGTAAAACTGGTATACATATCACACACACAATACATATAACATAAAATCATCAGGAGTTTGGATCCTTATAAAAAAATTTGGTTCCCCCCATAAAATGGGTGGTATAACCCTTAGCAGGTTTCACATAGACAGTAGCACTGATTTTAATGTAGACAGTCAATGTTCACATTAATATAAGCAATGAAGTGTTTTACAATTGCCAGCTTAGACGCTTTCATGGACTGGGGAACTTGGAATTGTGTACCTGAACTGGGTTGTATGACAGAGACACCTGAACCAATGGGTGGTTGGAAACTGGATGGTTTAATATAATTTCTACTCATACAGAAATAGAAGAGACTGTAATATATGATGTTATAATATAGTCCTCTGTGTAGAGATAACGTAACTGGAAGATACTGAATTAAAACTGTAGAACAAAAAGTCTCTGAATAGTCACTGGAATTGAAAAGGATCTGTAGGAAGAAACTGTGGACTTGGAGCTGAATGAACTAGAAGAAAAGTAGTTAGACTTCAGACTGGAGCAATGAAGATGAATTAAACTTAGACTCCGAGCTGGAGTAACATGGAATGAACTCATAATTTGGAGTCGGCTCCAGACTGGAGCAATATGGAATGAACTTGAAACTTGGAGTTGGCTCCGGACTGGAGCAAAGTGGAATGGGTAACTTGGAACTTGGAAATTGTACCTGACTCCGGACTGGAGTAGAGTGGAACTTGGAACTTGGAACCAGAAGTTTGGAACGTGGATCTGACTCCGGACTGGAGTAGAGCGGAACTTGGAACTTGGAATATGTTGACTTCATGAATGTTGGCAGTCAGAATTTTGATGCATGATCTTAGGGAGCAAGTAGGTTTCAAGTTAGGCTAAAATATGAACGTTGACATCCTGACTGTCAACAGCCAAAGTATAGGCATATTGAACAGGTCAACATTTTGTCAGTGAAAACACTGTGAATGTCAACAAGTGAAATGTTTACAGTGTGAACATGTTGACATTCTGGATGTTGACATTCTGAACCTATCAACACAATGAATGTTGACATTACATACTACTCCCATCATTTTTGCATACAGGTGGAGAACAGCACATATTCACTTACTTTAGTTTCACATTTTTAAAAACATATTTTCTCTTTGTTCAAACTTAGGATTTTAAAAATAGTCAAAAAAATAATACACAAGTGACACTGCCATACATAGGTGACTGTTGGTGTCTTCTACAAAATGTAGCTCTTTCCTATGAACAGGAGATTATAGGTATGAGGTATATAGACTTCGAACTACAATTCTCTGCACAAGATTACTCAGGTAAAAGTCAACAGTACAATATAATGAATGCAGGTATTTTTATGACAATCAATCAAACATCTTATCCATTAACATGTAGTTCTAACATTGCAGGTGCACAAACCTGACATTTGTAAATTAGATTTTTATTTTTGTATCATTTGGATGCAAATGATGAGCCAACAGCAGAGCAAACAAATACAGTACCTACCTGAGGCTACTGAAGAGGATAATCCAGACACCTACATTCAGTCTCATGAGCAGAGAGCTTGACCTTCAGAAATTCAATAGAAAAATAGCATTTAAGAAATACTTCCATAAGACACCCATTAACAGAACAAACCTAAAAAGCATTAATACAAACAAATATTCGGAGAATACCACTCTGCGCTCACTTAAAGTATAAGATTTACTTATCTTAAATATGATGTCCTGATCTTGGGACCTCAAATCCTTTTGTAATAGACACTTTGTATAATAGGTGTGGGATATATGTTCCGATGTTGATGAATATGTGGGAACATAAAACATAAAACACAATCTAGTGTAGACGTATAAGAATTCACTTAAGTGCACGATAATTCACATATAAGGGTGTATATGATCTAACCCAAATTAAAACACATATAATCCATTCAGGTATGTACTCTCCATGTGTCCATAATGAAATGGAAAAAAGGCCCGTTTAAAACAGAAGAGACAAATTTCCAAAAAAATAAAAGATGTTTTAATTGGATATGTCCAGATGATGGAATTCCAAAATGACTTTAAAAATACAACAATGCCTCGCAGCTGATATATCCACAAAAGGTGAAGGTGGCTTCCTACCAGAATCCAGTGTTTTTTTGTGCGTATAAGAGTGATCTCACGGTGCCATTTCCATCGAAGATTTGGGTGTATTACTGCGGGCAGTGAGACCAAACATTCCACCTCTTTGGTCTGGCAATATTTCTATCCAAATCCGGACAACAACTGTCTTGCCATATGTACCATATGTAAAGGTGAAATAAGTAGGGGTAGGCACGTTAACCACCTAGGAACATCCTCCATTATACGGCACCTGCAGCACGTTCATAATAAGTTACTGTCAAGTTCAGAAACTTTGGCTAAGACCGTAAGCAGTCCAGGGACACCTAAATCCCGTTGTCCTGTTGTATCCAAGCGCCTGCAAACCACACCGTCAACTCCCTCCTCGTCAATTTCCTCCTTAGTCAGGATCGGAAGTAGTCCTGCAGGCCATGTCACTGGCATGACTGACTCTCCTATCCCGGATTCCTCCGGAGGATCCTGCATTGCTACGCCTCCTGCTGCCGCTGCTGCTGTTGCTGCTGCTGGGAGTCGTTCATCATCCCAGAGAGGAAGTAGGAACACCACTACTTTTACTAAACAATTGACCCTTCAACAGTCCTTAGCGAGGAGGATGAAGTACGACAGCAGTCATCCTGAAGCAAAACGTATAACTGAGGCCTTGACTGCTATGTTGGTGTTAGACGTGCGTCCGGTATCCGCCATTAGTGCAGTGGGATTTAGACAATTGATGGAGGTAGTGTGTCCCCGGTTCCAAATCCCGTCTAGATTCCTCTTCACTAGGCAGGCGATACCGAGACTGTACAGAAACGTCAGAAAAAGTGTCCTCAGTGTCCTGAAAAATGCCGTTGTACCCAATGTCCACTTAACCACGGACATGTGGACAAGTGGAATAGGGCAGACTAAGGACTATATGACTGTGACAGCCCACTGGGTAGATGTATCACCTTACACAGCAACAGCAGCAGCGTCACCAGTCGCAGCATCTCAGAAACGCCAGCTTGTTCCAAGGCAGGCTACGCTGTGTATCACCGGTTTCAGTAAGAGGCACACCGCCGACAACCTCTTAGAGAAACTGAGGGAAATCATCGCCCAGTGGCTTACCCCACTTAGACTCTCCTGGGGATTTGTGATATCTGACAATGCCACCAATATTGTGCGGGCATTACATCTGGGCAAATTCCAGCACGTCCCATGTTTTGCTCACACAATAAACTTGGTGGTGCAGAATTTTCTGAAAAGCGACAGGGGCATGCAGGAGATGCTTTGGGTGGCCCGAAAAATTTCAGGCCACTTTCGCCTTTCAGCGACTGCGTGCCGAAGACTGGAGCGCCAGCAAACACTCTTGAACCTGCCCCGCCATCACCTGAAGCAAGAGGTTGTGACGCGGTGGAACTCAACCCTCTATATGCTTCAGAGGATGGAGGAGCAGCAAAAGGCCATTCAAGCCTATACATCCACCTATGACATAGGCAAAGGAGGGGGTATGCACCTGACTCAAGCGCAGTGGAGAATGATTTCCGTGTTGTGCAAGGTTCTCCAGCCCTTCGAACTTGCCACACGTGAAGTCAGTTCAGACACTGCCAGCTTGAGTCAGGTCATTCCCCTCATCAGGCTTTTGCAGAAGCAGCTGGAGAAAGTGAAGGAGGAGCTAAGATGGAGCGATTTCGCTCGGCATGTGGGACTTGTGGATGAAGCCCTTCATTCGCTTTGCCAGGATTCCAGGGTGGTCAATCTGTTGAAATCAGACCACTACATTTTGGCCACCGTGCTCGATCCTAGGTTTAAAGCCTATGTGGTGTCTCTCTTTCAGGTCGACACAAGCCTGCAGAGGTGCAAAGACCAGCTGGTGAACACACTGTCAGCTGAAGCGGAACGTGACATGTCAACAGCTCCTTCTTCATTTTCTCCAGCAACTGGGGCTGCCAGGAAAAAACTTAGGTATCCTAAGCAACCCGCTGGCGGTGATGCAGGGCAGGCAGGACCAAGTTTGGACATCTGGTCCGGACTGAAGGACCTGGCAACAATTTCTGACATGTCTACTGTCACTGCATATGATACTGTCACCATTGACAGAATGGTGGAGGATTACATCGGTGACAGCATCCAAGTAGGCATGTCAGACAGTCCATACCTGTACTGGCAGGAAAAAGAGGCAATTTGGAGGCCCCTGTACAAACTGGCTCTATTTTACCTGAGTTGCCCCCCTCCAGTGTGTACTCCGAAAGAGTGTTTAGTGCAGCCGGGAACCTTGTCAGCGAAAGGCGTAGGAGGTTGCTTCCACAGAATGTGGAGAAGATGATGTTCATCAAAATGAATTATCAGCTCTTCCAGGGAGACCAGCCTCCAGAACGTACAGAGGGACCTGTGGTGGTGGATTCAAGTGGGGACGAGTTAATACTTTGTGAGGATGAGGATGTACACACTGAAGAGGGTGAGGAATCGGTGGATGAGGAGGGTGAGGATGACATCTTGCCTCCGTAGAGCCAGTTTGTGCAGGGACACATTAATTGCCAGCTTGTTTTGTGGGGGCCCAAACAAACCAATCATTTCAGCCACAGTTGTGTGGCAGACCCTGGCGCTGAAATGATTGGTTTGTTAAAGTGTGCATGTCCTGTTTATACAACATAAGGGTGGGTGGGAGGGCCCAAGGACAATTCCATCTTGCACCTCTTTTTTTTCTTTGCATTATGTACAGTTTGGGGCCTAGTTTTTCAAACTGCCATCCTGTCTGCCACTGCAGTATCACGCCTAGATGGGTCACGTGTTTGTGCCGCCCACTCGTGTAGCTTAGCACAGTGATCCAGCTACCTCGGTGCAATCTTTTGGACATAAAAACACTATTGTGAGGTGTGAGGTGTTCAGAATAGACTGGAAATGAGTGGAAATTAAGGTTATTGAGGTTAATAATAGCATAGGAGCAGAAAAACCTACAAATTCTGTGATTTTAGCTCTTTTTATGCTTTTTTTCAAAAAAATACAGATCCAAAACACAAAACCCAGAACCCAAAACACGGAAGGGTGGTTTTGGCAAAACCAATCCAGATCCAAAACACGAAGAAAGATCCAGATCCAAAACCAAAACACAAAACACGAAAAGTGGCCGGTGCACACCCCTAGTTCCAATTATAAACATTGCAAGTAACATCGGATTAATGATTGTACTGTTGTGGCTTACGGACGCTTCTTGCCTACCTTACCCTGGATGATCATCCTTTTCGTAGAGTGATGTTGTCATGCATCCGCAATTCATGGTCGTACGAAGCAGATAATTTATGCACTCCCCTAAAATGCCTGGAAACGCTGAAGAACACCTCCGTTTGCAGACCACCACCCCCGTATACACCCACAAACGGTCTTTCCTGTCAATCAACTTTCGCAAGCCACTTCCGTTTCGGAAGCCCTACAACCGACAGTATTTTGCATCGGTAGAGCTCGTATGCACATGCACACAGCAGGCGCAGAAAGAAAAACATCGGATGCGTACGACCGTGCGGCCGCTACGACCGACTCTGAATGAGGTCCTGTATCCCATACTGTATCCAACCCATGCTGTATTCAACACTATATCCAACCTGCACTGTATCCAACCCACAATGTATCCCGCACTGTATCCAACCAACACTGTGGGGCCGATTCAGACCTGGACGCTAAGCCGCGATCGCTCGCTATGGGTGATTGTTGTCCATCTGCACATATGCTTCACAGTGCTCATGTGCAAGCCAGTCACTGCAATCAGGAATTGTGCACTTGCTGTACACAAACTGAGTGCTATTTTGAGAGACAGATAGTGCCATTTGTGGGTGGTATCAGGAGTAGGTGCTTGTGAACGGGGGAGTGGTGTTGTGAATGCAGGAGTGTCAGGACATCTAAATGGCATTTAATGGGCATCCATAATTAGCATGGGAGCATCATTGTACATGTCACTTGGTTGTATTTCAGCCTGCAGCAATCGCAGTGCTTGCGGCGGGGTAGGGTCTACCTCAAGCGCTGCGTGCAGCTCCGATGGCTCTCGATGTTACTGATTAATCAGACACTTCCTGGAGATGATGTGTGCTATGAAAGAAAAGTGGGCGTCTTTACACCGGCGTGCGGTCACTCTGCCATCACTCTCTAAGACATAGAGGGCGTCTTACGCCAGACACTGCGATCACTGAATTTGCATACCCGGCCCATTTTGGATCTGAGCGACCGCGGCTTAGCATCCAGGTCTGAATCAACCCCTGTATCTGACCTGCACTATAAACTGCACTGTATCAGATATGCACTGCAACTGAATCACACTGTACCCCGCACTGTATCCGACCTGCACTGTATCCAACCCACACTGTTTCCCGCACTATATCAGACCTGCACTGTATCCCACACTGTATCCAACCTGTACTGTATCCAGCCCACACTGTATACTGCACTGTATCAGGCCTGCACTGTATCCAACCAATTCTGTATCCCGCACTATATCAGACCAGCACTATATCATGCACTGTATATGACCTGCATTGTATCTGACCCGCACTATATCCAACCTGTACTGTATCCAACCCACACTGTATCTGACCTGCACTGTATCCAACCCGCACTGTACCCTGCACTGTGTCTGATCTGCACTGTTTCTGACCCACAGGTATGGAATGCTGTTTTATGGTTGGGGAGATTTTGGGGAACTGCTCAACAAAAAGGCTGATTGATCGGGGCATCACATGAGCACAGTACCTCCAGGAGGGAAATACAGATTGGGCACTGAAACTCCAGGTCTAAACTGCAAAGGAGATACAGATCCAAAACCAAAACCAAAACACAGGGGTCGACGCACATCCCATATATATATATCTATATATATATCTATAGATATATATATATTTATAATATGTCATGTGGGAAGGGACATAGGCCCTGATTCAGAGCCGGACACTCTGACAGAGTGCTCGCTCTGAATCAGGGCCGTCCTTCCTAATTTTAGAGCGGCCTCCTGGCTGCTCGCATAGCTGTGGGTGACCACCTATAGCTATGGCGAGCGGCCAAAAAAATGGTCACGATGGTCAAGACCATCGCGACCATCGGGCTTGCGACGAGACCCTTGTGGTAGGGTCTCTTTGCCGCAAGCCCTGTAGTGCTTTCGGCTCTATCAGAGCCGAGAGCACTCCCACTGACATTACTTGTGATGTCAGTGGGGCCGCCCCCAGACGATAGGCGTTCCCATGGGAACGCCTCCATCTGGGCAGCAACGCCCCCAGCATGCCCACCAAAGGGGGCATGCTGTCACTCACCATCGACAGCACACCCCCTTTGGTGCGAGACCCTTAACAACAGCTTGGCCGTCGTTATTCGGGTCTCGCGCATGCGCACGACGGAGCCGCCTCCGTCGTGCGCATGCGCACTTGGCCACCATCGACCCACTTGCGAGTGCTCAGCGCTCGCGAGCGGGTCTGAATTAGGCCCTGAGTGCACCCCATGATTAATCTGCAGCAGGCCCATCTTTTGTCACTATAAAAAACATTCTGTTTCACCGAAAACTTTTCATAAAATCACTAGTAAAATATATTGACAGTATTAAATCCAAGATCACAGCTGTTCACAAGTTTTGGAAAAGTAATTTACTCATTTGGCACATCATTTGTTTTAAATTAATAAGTTATGTATTTAAATATTTTAAACATTTAATCATTGCTTAATGACGACTATTTTTTTCTTGTTCATTGAAGATAGGATTACAGCTACAAAGGCAGGCACTAGAAAATGTAATTAGAAAATTATTCGTAATGAAATAGAGGCAGGGGCATATTTATAATAAGTGCAGGGTGTGCGGTGCACACGGGCCCCTGGGTCCAGGGAGGCACGCACCGCACACCTTGCAACCATATTATACTTACCTCTCCGGAGTCCCATGTTGGCGCCAGTGTCAGCGCTATAAAAACACCTGGAAAATGGCAGCCACGGCCATTTTCCTGTTGTTTTGCACATGTGCAGTACAGTTAAAATGGCCACTGCTGCCATTTTCCTAGTGACCTGCTCTGCGCTCAGTGCACTGCTGGCCACCGGACTGAAAGGAGGGGCCCATGACAGAGACTGCACATGGGCCCCCTCCTCTCGTGAAAAGCACCTGAATAGAGGCTATAAATAAATTTGGATTTTCTTTTTCAGTTTGTTTTTAGTTATATAAAAATCATTACAGTAAAGCTTTGAGTGGCATGATTACAATCCACATCTTGTAATAAATTCACCCAGATTTGCATGGATGGACCCCCTCCTCACAATCCCCCCTCTCCCCCGCTAAGCTAACACTTACCTGCACGCTGCTGCACCCAGGGATCGGTGTCCGACTACTTCTCTCCGTGACCCCAGTCAGCTGATCAGTGCTGTAAACTGAGATGCTGACTGGGAGTTTCACATCATCAGCTGACTGGGGTCACAGGAGCCAGACACTGATCCCTGACTACAGCAGCTTGCAGATAAGTTTTATTTTATTATTTTCTTTTTTAACTTTTTATTTTATTTAGTGATCAGCCTGTGGTCTATTTAGATACACATGGCTGATCACAGGTGCCAGCTCTGAGCTCTGTTCTGGCTGTTAAAGCAGAGGTGGAGTAGGGGAAACAGAAGGGAAGCCATAATAATGCCATCTGAAGATAGTGTTATTATCACAGGACTCCCTCCACTATTTTTTTACAATTTAAGTTTGGTCAATTTTGGCAGATCACATTATCAATTACAAGTATGGGACATACGATTAGCTTACTAAACAAATTGCAAATTTATGGGCTTGGAAGACAATTTTGTAAATTCTCCTCCGAATGCCCTTTCCCACATTTAATTGATACTAAAATAATGTGAAACGGGTGTGTAAACACTTGTTTTCGCATTATTTTAGTAAAAATAATATAGATAAATATGCCCTTAACTCATTTGTACCAGTCTCCAAGTTGTGCAATAGTCTTATGTTTAGGGGCTTCTTTTATTGCTCTGCATACTCTACAGTAAGAATTCGGCCAACCAGTACCTAAAACAGGATGAAGTCTGGACCTCCAGTGGAAATATTGCTGGTAGGCTTTGTCATCACTGTCTAACTTTAAAATATAGGTAGCCAGCTCCTGGGCTGTGGAAAAGTCATCTACATGAATAAACGAGTCTTTGGGAATGAAACGTTCATAGTTTTCACGAGAGGGGCCCATAACAATTGGTACATTACCAAATGTGAAGGCATTTTTCCATAGTTTCTCAGTAATGTAGTCTTCATGAATTGAGTTCTCAAACGCCAGATAAAATTTGTACTTGGAAAGTGTTTGTTGATGTTCAGTTCTGGGTAGAGGTTTATGCTGTCTTCCATATATGTCCACAGATAAAAAATTCTTAAGCTGCTCATAATAGCGCACCCTCCTAGAGTTTGGTTTCCAGTTACTGATAGCCCAGGCCACCAGCTTAGTCTTTGGAGGGATAGTGAAGTTTGCATCTTCTTTATTTTCCTCCAACCAGCCATATGGTGAGAAAATATCAGAGTCAGCCCTGTAGGACATGGTCAGATTGATGAGATTGTCCATAAAGTGTAAGTTTGGACTGTTAGATGGAGACTCCTTGTTAAACCATACCCAGTACTGATTTGGTGGTCTTGGCATCTGGGGAAGTTGTTCTTGAGATTGGCAAACGTTCCTGTGATGGATAACAACCGCATCGGCGGAAGAAAACTATGTTATGTTAACTGTATAGAGGCATCCACTGATACTAAGGAATGATGGACATTTATTAAGGGGAAATTTATAATTAAATGGCCAAGTCCATAACAGGATGATTCGAGTAGGTTCAGCTGGTTCCGGCATAGTTTCCACATATTCAATTCCATCAATTATTGCGGAGCGACCTACATTGTTATAGAGTGTAAACAAAATGGCTGATAGGCACAACTGTGCAATACATATCATAAAACACTTCTTCATAGACACTTTATTCCATGAAACCTCCATTTATTTAAGTAGAAACACTGGAGCAGTATTTCAATTACTGGATGCCCGTCACAATTTTCATCACTGTTGGAAAAACAAATATAGAGAATATGTATATAATAACAACACACTTAGTACCTAAATAAAAAATGCTGTATGTGCTTTTATTTTGAAGACATTTTAATTAATATTATAAGATGGTTTATATGATCCCATATGAAGTAGACACTTTGGTTAAAAAAAATGTGTCGTTAAAACCAAAACTATTATTAGAAAGAGAAAGAGGCCATTCTGAGATGGACACAGCCACGTCCATGTCTGTGACTATTGGCGATCTCCTGTCCGCAACTTTATACAAATGCCAGTACAATTCCCTTCCCTGGTGTACTTCTGTGCATATAAATGTGCAAGGATTGAGATGCCCACTATAAGCGTCTGAAGAGGCTGAAATACTGATTGGCACCATTGGTCACACCATCAAAACTTGCACCAACCCTATAGTAGGTATAGTTTTTTTGTCCGATTATGGCCTCCTGTGTGAGCAGTTGAGCATTTGCACACACCAACAACTTTCACTGACACCGCCGCGACACTACTATAAGAGGGACCGTCTCTGTGCGTGCGCTAAGCAACCTCCCTGTCACCGGCTAGGAACGCCCACTTCATTTTCAGTACAGTTCTCTATGTGTGCATCTGAAATTGCAACTGCAACTCTGTATGGATGCAATTGGGATGCAAGCGTGGGGCGACGGACACATGCGCAATAGCAAAATCTCACTCCACTGCATCTGACATCGGCAGTGTATGCGACTCAGAATGTTTCCATTACATAATTCATAAAGCATTGACAAATCACATTCACTTCATTAAATGCAACAATTTAAAGAAAGCAATTTACCTGAACTATGTTATGTGACAATGTCTGATTTATTGAATTTTGACAAGATGTATGACATTCCATAGATACTCATTAATACTGCTAAATGACTTATGCAATACAAACCATCCAGACAGGAATATTTAAGCATAACATTCCACTCTTTGCAAATTACTTTTCAATTTAGAAGTATCCTTGGTACATGGAGAGGCAGGAAAATCCTTATTTGCACACTTTGTGCAAAATTGTAAACCTGACTATAAAGTCCAACCTATTACCCATTTAGTGCCAACCCTTTGAATTAATTACACTTTTCATTTCTTTCCCCAAATTTAACTCATTTATGGATTATATTAGTCATAGCATTGTGTGGACATGGGTAATGTTATCTCCAGGCCTTTTTCACGGGTGCCCCACCTGGCATTTTTCCCAAACCACCCAACTGTCAATATGTTCCAATGTCCAAGATTGACAGCCAAGGATTACGGCAGCAGTCACCAATTCTTACTCCTCATTAGATCCCTCCGACTCACTGTCCATCCCACTCCTCATTAAAGCCCTACAACTCACTATCATTCCACTCCTCATTCAATCCCTCCAACCCACTACCCATTCCACTCCTCATCTAATCCCTCCCCACTTAGTGTGACATAGCATTAGAGTGGCAGCAGGGGCATAACCAGAACTTTGTGGGCCCACAGCAACATTTTGAAGGGGCCCCTCCCCAATGCTTCTAGAGAGACACCTATCTCCACAGGGGTTGTTTATTTTATACCTCATAATATTACTCTAGTGCATTTTCTGCACCATACAGTAATAGTGCCCTAGTTTATTTTATGCCCCTTAGTAGTGTCCTATTTCACATTATACCACATAGTGCCACCAGTTCATATTATTACTCCAGTTCACAATATGCCACATTGTAGTGCTGCCAATACATATTATGGCACACAGTGCCTCCAGGTCACATTATGCCACACAGTGGACAGGGACCAACTAGCTCCTACTATACTGGGTACTTCCTAATGCAGGAAATTCCAGTTTGAGTAGAGACCTTCCTAATTAAGGCACACAGGACCTCATTCAGAGTCGGTCGCGAGTGCTAATGCACTCGTAACCGACTTGATGGTTTGGCCTGCGCACGCGCAGCGGACGCACTGCGCACGCGCAAGCCCCAGAGCGACAGAGAAACTATGTTGCTCCAGAGCTCATTACCAAAGGGGAGGCTGTCGATGTTGATCGACAGCTGCCCCTGTTTGGTAGGTGGGCCGGGGGAGTGTTTTCCAAAATGGAGGTGTTCCTTTACGAACGCCTACCATTTTGTGGGCGGCCGCACTGACTTCATCAGTGATGTCAGTGGGGAGCTTCCTGCTCCATCAGAGCAGGAAGCTCCCTGGGGCTTCCGAGTGCCCAGACCCAACCTTAGGGTCTGGTCATAAGCCCCGATGGTCGCGATGGTGATCACCGTCATGACCATCAACCTGGTCGGTCGTTAAGCTGTGGGTGGCAACCCACAGCTTAACGATCGACAAGGAGGCGGCCGTTCAGGATGCAAGCAGCCGCCCTGATTCAGGGCGACCGCTTGCATCTAACGACAACCTCTGAATGAGGTCCACTGTCCCTCTCTGGGATCGTCCTAATCTCGGAGTTCAATTCCCACCCCCTAGCTTCATAAAGGCTGTAAACAAGGAAAAGTCTTCCCTGCTACAGTGCAGGGTTTTCTGATTAGCTCAACTGTGTCTGTCTTCATGAAACAGGAATGTGGGAGATGGATCAAATCAATGTAAACCTTTATTGAGAAACACTGACTTTTCCCCCTTTTCAGTCATGGTAATGTCAAAAACTTGGTAGACAACTATATGAGTTGGATACGGGACCCCCTAAGCCTCTGGACCCAATAGCAATGGCATTCCTTGCACCCACTATAGTGGCAGGTAGAGTGGTAGAAACACTTTTCAGTGTTTCAAGTGCGAATGCAGATTAGGGAGTCTATTTATCAAGCAGTGACAAGTGTGGAGAAGTGAACCAGTGGAGAAGATGCCCATAGCAACCAATCAGCTTTCAAGTAACATTTATCAAGTTCAGTCTATAAAATAATAGGTAGGCGCTGATTGGTTGCTATGGGCAACTTCTCCACTTCCACTTCTCCACACTTTTCACTGCTTGATAAATAGACCCCTAGATCAGTGGTGTCATGCTATTACTCAGTTCTCTCACAGATTTTCTGTACATTGTTCCACTATATACTTGGTGACTCACTATTTATATTATTTAGAGTTTGGCGGGAAAATGTATAAAGCTTTCTAAAGAGTGTAGAAGTTGCTAAAAGCAACCAATCAGCTTCTACCTATCATTTTACATATTGTACTTGATAAATGCTAGCTAGAAACTGATTGGTTGCTATGGAAAACTTCTCCACTTGTCCACTGCTTAGAAAGTTTGATACATTCCCATCTACGCTATGCTTTTCCACATTGCTAATAATACTAGTCTTTGTTATCAGTTCCGGATTAAAGCTTGTGGGTGCCCCAGGGCAGCTAAGTTGTGAGGGCCCCATCCAAACCACACGGAGGATATCCACCCCCACTCCTTCCATATCCTAGATTAGTTCTCTCCCGTGATTTGGAGAATGGCTCCCAAGCCATAACATCCACCACCTCCCCCTCATTATTCACCTCCCATGATTCACAGAGCAGCTCCCGAGGCCCCACATCAGTGATCAGCATCACGGACGTGATATGTCATGTGATGCAAATGAGGGGGCTTGGGAGCCAATTTGCCCTGTATGCAGCATCACTGACTGTATGCAGAATACAGAGCCATGGCAGCGGAGCCCCCATTAGGAAAACAGGTGCCGGAAGACACTTGTTCCCAGCAGGGTCACACCAACCCTGTGTGTGAGAGCCCTGGGTCGACCCCCCTCCCTGTCATCCCCCCTAAATCTGGCCCTGTTTCTAATTAATATCAGCGTGTTCAGTCTATTCCTAAACAGCTACTTCATAATGCCCTCTGGCTGAAACATTTTTCTAGGGAGAACATTGATGGGGCTTATCTTACATGTAGCAATTTTGTCTTCATTTCATGGTACAGTATTTATAGCACTGGATCTGGAAAGGAGCTCCTCCACCAAGGTGCAGCATGGAGGTAGAATGGGTCCTGTGCATGCACAGATTCCTGATAATCGGGAATATGCATTCTGCAATGCACTTACAAGCACTGCTGAATCTCAGGGCCTTACTGTTATTGATGTATGTATCATCTGTAGCTGCAGCTGAGATTTGCTAATATAGACCAGCCCCACAGAGACCACATTGCTAAAGCATCAAGTCAATCCCAGGTTTCTGTATCTTCTATTTTCCAGTGTTTTCCATGTGCAGCACTTCATTGATTCATGGACATTACTAGTGTGAGTTACCTGCTATTTCCCAGTAATTCCCATGTGCAGCACTTCATTGATTCATGGACATTATTAGTGTGTTACCTGCTATTTCCCAGTGATTTCCATGTGAAGCACTTCATTGATTCATGGACATTACTAGTCTTGTTTAACTGCTATTTCCTAGTGTTTCCCATGTGCAGCATTTCATTGATTCTTGGACATTACTAGTCTTAGTTACCTGCTATTTCCCAGTGTTTTCCATGTGCAGCACTTCATTGATTCATGGACATTACTAGTGTGAGTCACCTGCTATTTCCCAGTGTTTCCCATGTGCATCACTTCATTGATTCATGGACATTACTAGTGTGAGATACTTGGTATTTCCCAGTGTTTTCCATGTGCAGCACTTCATTGATTCATGGACATTACTAGTGTGAGTCACCTGCTATTTCCCAGTGTTTCCCATGTGCAGCACTGCATTGATTCATGGACATTACTAGTCTTAGTTACCTTCTATTTCCCAGTGTTTTCCATGTGCAGCACTTCATTGATTTATGGACAATACTAGTCTTATGGCAGTAAAAGCCATTATAACATAATTTTTGCTTATTTTAATTATCCCTGTATTCAATATCAAAGACTTTTCGACAGTGCAGAAAGTCTTTGTAAAAAAATGGGGATAACTTTTCACCATCTTTTACATAACGAAAAATAGTGCAGAATTGGGGTTTAGGGTAATGTTCCCTGAAAAAGATTTATGTCAAAAAAAGTAAAAAAATTAAAAATCGGGACACCCCAAAAATTATAAAAAAAATAAAAGTTTAATTTTGGGGTGAAAAAAAAAATAGTAGAGAAATTTCTAAACTACTGAAATTAATTCCAGAGGTGTTCCCAAGTGTGCGGCAGGTGTTTTGCAGAATGCGGGTAGTAGCTGCAGGTGCATTTTTGAAGAATTTTGAAAAACAACTTTAGGGACTTAAAAATATGCTTGCACCCATTTTCATGTACCCCAAATTTGATGGAAATAGTTTCTAAAAAAAACAAAAAACTAAGTGCTATTCTTCACCCCTTATTCAATGCCGCATTTATGCACCTGCTGCGGCTATTACAAACCCTGACTACCTTCAGCAGGCAAAAATGGGGGTACCCATAGTGATCCTTCATGTCTAGACATCTTTAGGGGGTCCCAGGAACAATTCCCAAAAATTCCAGTTTTTTTGCGATAGTTACCTTTCCGCCGGCTTCTGTTTCGCTAATTCCTAATTGAATACGGGGATAATGTGGGCACACGCTCACTACTTTATCCCCATCAAACCACCGATGTGGAGCTAAAAGTCCAACACAGACCTTTTGCTCCAAATTGAATACCCCCCTTAGTTACCTGCTATTTCACAGTGTTTCCCATGTGCAGCACTTCATTGATTCATGTACATTACTAGTGTGAGTACCTGCTATTTCCCAGTATTTCCCATGTGCATAACTTCATTTATTCATGGACATTACTAGTCTTAGTTACATGCTATTTCCCAGTGTTTTCCATGTGCATCACTTCATTGATTCATGGAAATTACTAGTCTTAGTTACCTGCTATTTCCCAGTATTTTCCATGTGCAGCACTTCATTGATTCATGGACATTACTAGTGTGAGTTACCTGCTATTTCCCAGTGTTTCCCATGTGCAGCACTCCTTCGTGTTTTTTGGGGGGGTTTTGGTTCTGGTTTTTTTCTTTAAAAAATCATAAAAACAGCTAAAATCACATAAAATATGCCTTTTTTTGTTCCTACATATTAATAACCTCAATAACATTTATTTCCACTCATTTCCAGTAAATTTTGACCACATCACAGCTCACAATATTGATTATTTTCATCTAGTTTAAGGGCCAAAAGGTTGCATCCAGCCAGCTTGCTCAAAACTGATTGATGAATAGAATTGAGGACTGTGCAAAGATGATGGTTGAGGTAACCCTTGAGGATTGAAGAATTGATAGTTAATAGTTGGCGCAGCCACTGGCTGAAGAATTGGTACTTGGCACAGTCACTGGCTGAAGTAAGAAGAGTAGATACTTGATAACTGGTGCAGCCCCTGGCTGAAGAATTGGTAATTGGTGCAGCCACTGGCTGAAGAATTGATAATTGTTGCAGCCACTGGCTGAGTTGATAATTGGTGCAGACCCTGGCTGAAGAATTGATAATTGGTGCAGCCCCTTGCTGAAGAATTGATAATTGGTGCAGCCCCTGGCTGAAGAATAGATAATTAGTGCAGCCCTTGGCTGTAGAATTGATAATTGGTGTAGCTCCTGGCTGAAGAATTGATAATTGGTGCAGCCCCTGGCTGAAGAATTGATAATTGGTGCAGTCACTGGCTGAATTGATAATTGGTGCAGCCCCTGGCTGAAGAATTGATAATTGGTGCACTCACTGGCTGAATAATTGATAATTTGTGCAGCCTCTGGCTGAAGAATTGATAATTGGTGCAACCCCTGGTTGAATAATTGATAATTGGTGAAGCCCCTGGCTGAATAATTGATAATTGGTGCAGACCCTGGCTGAAGAATTGATAATTGGTGCAGACCCTGGCTGAAGAATTGATAATTGATGCAGCCCCTGGCTGAAGAATTTATAGTTGATATTAAATTGTTGATGCAGCCTCCAGGCTGAGTAGTATTGGAATACAGAGCTATGATTAGTCCTGCAACAGCCTTGAGACCTAGAACTCTTGGCAAGTTGCGACCATTACAGCCTTGAGGGCTGGTGAGGAGTGATGACAGCTGGCCTTTGGGCTGTGAAGCAGGATGTGGCCTTTGGGCAATGTAACAGCCTTAGGGGCTGAGAACCCTTGGCTGAATGTCACTGTTTTGTGACTTGTGCCGTTTGGTTGACACAACAAGCAGCAATTGGTTCAGAATTTTCTTTAAAAAAAATGAAAGGGGCATGCAGGAGATGCTGTCTGTGGCCATTACAATTTCTGGACATTTATAAACCATATCATGAAAATGTCAGGCAGCAATACCCCAACCAGCACATAATTGAAAGGAAAAAGGTGCAAGATGGAATTGTCCTTGGGCCCTCCAACCCACCCTTATGTTGTATATATGAAACAGGACATTCATTGTTTAACAAAGCAATCACTTGAACGACAAGGACTGCCACTTGTGGCTGAAATTATTGGTTTGTTTGGACCCCCACAAAACAAGCTGCAGTGGACATTGGTGGCAATGATCCCATACACAAACTGGCTTTATAATACATTAGATGTCATCATCAGCATCATCGTCATTCCCATCAGTGTGTGCATCCTCCTCTTCTTCACACAATATGAATTTGCCCCCGCTGGAATTTACCATTACAGAGGCAGAGGCTGTCTTTTTTTACTTAATTGCTGGTAAAGGTCTTCCTCCTGGAATTTGTAATTAATTTTTATGAACATCATCTTTTCCACATTTTGGGGAAGTAACCTCCTACGACGATAACTGACAACGTTCCCGGCTGCACTGAAAACACTTTCAGAGTACACACTGGAGGGTGGGTGACTTAAGTACAGCAAAGCCAGTTTGTGTAAGCGACTCCAAATTGCCTCTTTTTCCTGCCAATAGTGAAATGGACTATCTGACATGTCTATTTGGAAGCTATCCCTAAAATAGTAATCCACCATTCTCTGAATGGTGACCATATCAGACAAAGTCACGGTAGACATGTAACTCATTGTTGGCAGTTCTTTCAGACTCAACCAGATGCCAATAGATTTTGCTGACAGATCTGCATCACCACCAGCAGTGGGTCTCTTAGGAAAATTTAGATTTTTCCTGACATCTGTAGAAACTGAAGGAGGAGATGCTGCCGTGTCACATTCCACTTGAGCTGACAATTTTTTCTCCACCAGCTCTTTGCATCTTTTCAGATTTATGTCCTTCAGAAAGAAAGACACAAGGTATTGCTTAAACCTAGGATCAAGTATGGTTGCCAAAATATAGTGATCTGATTTCAAGAGATTGACGACCCTTGAATCCTGTCAAAGCAAATGAAGGGCTTGATCTACAAGTCCCTCATACTTAGCAGAATCACTCAGTTTCAGCTCCTCCATCAGTTTCTCCAGCTGCTTTTGCAAAAATCTGATTAGGGGAATGACCTGCCTCAAGCTGACAGTGTCTGAACTAACTTCACATGTGGGAAGTTCAAAGAGTTTGAGAACCTTGCACAAAACAGAAATGATTCTCCACTGTGCTTGAATAAGGTGCATTCCTGCTCCTCTCCCTATGTCATAGGACATAGTGTAGCCTTGGATGGCCTTTTTCTGCTCCTTCATCCACTAAAGCATATAGAGGGTAGAATTCCACCTAGTTCTTGCTTCAGCTGATGGCATGGCAAATTCAACAGTTCTTGCTGGTGCTGCAATCTTTGACACGCAGTTGCTGAATGTAGAAAATGCCCAGAAATATTTTGGGCCACCGAGAGCATCTCCTGCACGCCCCTGTCATTTTTAAAAAAATGTTGCACCACCAGATTAATTGTGTGAGCAAAACATGGGATGTGATTGAATTTGCCCACATGTAAATCTCGCACAATATTGCTGGCATTGTCAGAAATCACAAATCCCGAGAAGAGTCCAAGTAGGGTAAGCCATTTTGTAATGATTTCCCTGAGTTTCTCTAAGAGGCTCTCAGTGGTAAGCCTCTTACTGAAACCAGTGATACACAGAGTAGCCAGCCTCTGAATAAGTTGGCATTTGTTAGCTGCTGCCATTTGCTCTGTTGGAGGCAATACACCTACCCAGTGGGCTGTCACAATCATGTAATCTTTAGTTTGCCCTGTCCCACTTGTCCACATATCTGTAGTTAAGTGGACAGTGGGCACAACGGCAATTCGGAGGACATTAATACATTTTTTTAATGCCCTTGTACAGATTGGGAATTGCTATTCTAGAGTAGTCAAATCTAGACGGCACATTGTAGCAGGGACACAGGACCTCCATTAACTGGGTAAAACCCATTGCATTAATGGTGAACACTGGATGCACATCTAGTACTAGCATAGCTGTTATGGCAACAGTAATCTGCTGTGCAGCTGGGTGTTTGCTGTTATACTTGTTCCCCAATGCAAAGGACTGTGTGACTGTCAACTGTTTGGTTGAACTTCCTGAGCTACTAAACATAGTCTTCTTCCTGTCCCCTTCTGGGATGCAGATCCACTTATAGCAACAGCAGCAGCACAGGTGTAACACTCAAGGATCCTTCTGAGGAACAACGGATAGGAGAGGAGTCAGTCCTTATGATATTTAATGCAGGACTACTTCTGATCAAGAATGAGGATGTTGATGATGATGCAGGTGTTGGTGGTGGATATTGCAGGTGTTTTGATCCAGATTGAAAGGAGCAGCTTGGTGACACTGGACTGATTGTTGTTTGTTTTTTATCCCCAAAGTTTTAATACCCTTTCCAATTTGATGAATGCGCTGCAAGTGACATAACAGGGAGGAGGTTCCAATATGGTTAAGGTCCTTACCTCTACTCACTGTTACTTGGCAACGGTCACAAATGGCTTGGGAAAAGTTGTCTGAACTTGGTTGGAAATAATTCCTCACATGAGAAGTGGATTTTTGGTCCTTTGCCCAGGAATGGCAACAATGGGATTTTTCCCAACCATGGGCAACAACTGTTACCCAATTTACAGTTTTTACACAAACATCCTCGCCATCAACATCCTCATCATCATCAACATCCTCATCATCCTTTTTGTTATCATCAACTACATAAATATCCTCCTCATCCTCCTCGTGCAATTCCACAGAAGCATCCTCGATTTCTAAGTCACAAGACTCACAAATGGTGGAAGGAGGATCCTATTCAAGTACAGTATTAATAGAAAGGTCAGGCTCATGGCTCACACATGGCAACAGAGGACACACTTGGACTCTCCTCGGGGATTTGTGATTTTTCAGAGCACAAATTTTTTTTAGTACCTCTCCTACAAGCAGAGGGGCTTGAATTATCATTGGAACCATCAGTCTTCATAAATACAAGCCAATTCCTTATCCTTTTCTTGCCACTTAATGTGGTGAATGGCATATTGCCAATTTTTGGTATCTCTAAAGCTGACTTAGCTTTAAATCTTTCCTGCTTTAACAGTGTAAAAGTCGATTTTTTAGCCTAACTTTTTGGCCTGACGTAAGCCTTGGTACATCAGCCTTCATAGATGACATTGATGGCCTTGCATCATCATGACTGCTGTCAGCAGCTACAAGACTGGTATGTGGATTCTGCTCTCTGGTCATGTGACTGTCCTCCATACTCACTATGCACACAACCACACACACATTTTTATTTTATGGAACACTGTGGTGAACCCCTGAAAGAGACAGCAGCCCCTTGACTGACAGCAGCACAGCACCCCTGCACACCTACGCTTATGACAGGTGAGGCTAACATGCACACAAATGTTATTTTTATTTTTTTTGGCCAGCAGCCACTTGACAGACAGCAGCACAGCACCCTTGCACAACTACGCCAATGATAGGTGTGGGTAACATGCACACAATTTTTTTTTTTAATTTTAACACTGGGGGTGAACCCCTGAAAGAGACAGCAGCCCCTTGATAGACAGCAGCACAGCACCCCTGTGCACCTATACCGATGACAGGTGAGGCTAACGCACACAACAAACTGTGTTTTCGTTTAATATGTACACTGGGGGTGAACCCCTGAAAGAGACAGCAGCCTCTTGACAGACAGCAGCACAGCACTCCTGCACACCTACGCCAATGACAGGTGAGGCTAACATGCACACAAAAAAATAAATGAGTTTATTTATTTTTTGGCCAGCAGCCCCTTGACAGACAGCAGCACAGCACCCCTGTGCACCTATGCTGATGACAGGTGTGGATAACACACACACACACAAAAAAATGTTTATTTATTTATTATAAGACCCTGGGGTGAACCCCTGAAAGAGGCAGTAGCCCCTTAACAAACAGCAGCACAGCACCGTTGCACTGATGAAAAGTGCTAACACACAAAGAAACAAATTATATAATTTTTTCCCACTGGGTGTGTGTGAAGAGCACCCCTGAAGGACAGAGCACCCCATGGACAAAACAGCACTACAGCCAGCCAGCCCCTATGGACAGGACAACAGCCAGCCCCTATGGATAGGACAACAGCCAGCCCCTATGGATAGGACAACAGCCAGCCCCTATGTACAGGACAACAGCCAGCCCCCATGGACAGGACAACAGCCAGCCAGCCCCTATGGACAGGACAACAGCCTGTTTGTGAACCGAACTCATATAGTGTGTCTGTGGTGGGATGGATGGGGGTGATTTTGGAATAAGGAGGTCATGGGATGCCAGGGTTGTGGGGAAAGAGCTTGGAAAGGTCAGGGGAGGGGGAGTGTTTGGTGATGTGGAGTATGATGGGCGTCGGGTGTATGGTCGAGGGGGGTTAAGTGGGTGGGTGGGTTGGGGCTGGAGAGGCGGGGGGTGGATGGTGAGGGGGTGGATAGGAGTATGTTTTTCTGTTTGTGTGGTGGTATAGGAGTGGGGAAGGGGTTTGTGCTGCACCTGTGGTAGGGATACCTGTTCCTACCGGATATATGAACTGAAAAAAGGGTGGGTCAGGTGCACTCTCTCAATATGTAGGATAGGGATGTGTGTGCATTGTGTGGTACTTGTATGGAAAAAATGGACAATCTGGTATGGGGCCAAACCATTTATTGAGAAGGCACAGTGCTGCTCATGGAATGGTCCCAGGGGGGGGTGTGGAGTGGTGTGACTGGCTCAAGGGAAGGTGGGTGGACCATTTCAGGGGGCTCCTTACCGTGCAGTACCAGACTGGCACATCTTCCCTGCTGGACCTTTGGTGTATTCTTGGTAGCTGTCAGTAGGATGGTGTGATGGATAGGGTGTGTGTGCTGTTTTGTCAGCATCCTGCACGGTGTAGAATGTAAGCAACTTACCTACCGGTAGGTTGCCTTCGATATGGCATTGCATATGGGGTATGGCAGCATATGGGTGATGGAAGTCTTGTCCTGGTTAGAACCGTGCCAGCGCCAGATGGTTGGTGCTGAGGTGAGTGACACGCTTGGGGTGTTTGAATCCCCCTTGTTGTGGGTGATGTTGAGTTGCAGTCTGAGGGTGGCCACTGGCAGTGCCTAGGTGGACGGCGGTTCCTGGTGCTGAGCTGCGGTCTGGAGGGCCAGTCTCTGTGCACTGCCATATGCTGGACAGGAGGCTGATGGTGTGTGCAGAGTGGTGCCAGGGGATGGGAGTGTGTCACGGTCCAGTGGGTTGATGGATCAGACCGGGTCCTTGTGGTGAGGCGGTGGGGGTAGCAAGGTGTGCTAAGAATTGTCTCCACCTCGAAGAAGGCCATGACCCAAAATTCATTGGAGAAAATTCTTACCACACCTTGCTACCCCCCACCGCCTCACCAAAAGGACCCAGTCCGATCCAACAACCCACTCTCGACCTATGACCAGAGTCACCCCATCGCACCCAGATGCACACCTAAACAGCTGCAACACGCAGCACGACTAACCTCAAATGTTGCCCCCACACCTGCTGCACAGGAGTTCCAATCCAACCCAAGTAACTTGCAGGGTTTAATACGGGAATGACCCATGAAACCCTGCAGTGTAAATGGAGCAATCCGGGTCACGATAACCTGGAGCGCACCGCATGCCGGCCGATTGACTGGCTTCAGTGGCGCTTGGAGAAGATGTAATCTGCAAGCGTCCACTTCCATGCTGGTAGAGCCAGGTCACTGTAGACCAAGCTCTGGCGTGAACGGCGCAGACTTGGGAATATCCGGGGTCGGTGATGCCTAAATTCCGGGTCTGATCCGGTTTGGTACCCTGTTCAGACCCGAAATTTAGGTATAAAAGCAGTATAATTGTATCATGAGATACTCTTTCAGAACTCAACTTGTGAGCTCTCTCTATGATTATAGGAGATTCTTTTATTTGAATCCCTAATGCTTGATTGAGATATGTCTGGAGATAATAAATAAATTCTGGGCCTTTAACCTCTGGTTTCCCTGTAAATCTCAAATTACTCCTACGGTTTCTGTTCTCTAGGTCATCAATTTTCTCTAAAAGTTTTTTAATCACACTTTCATGTGCATCTACTACAGATTGTATTGTCACTACTAATCCTCCATATCGCTTACCCTTTGTTCTAATATTCCGATTCTCTTGGTATTAGATTTGAGCTGAGATACCACTGTTTTCAAAGTGTTTCTAAATTCCTGAAATTGTTATTCCATTAGAGGTCTGATTACAATCACCATTTCTTGGGCTGCTTCTGTCACAGAAGGGGCATTTAGAGAGGCCTGAAGTGTCCTCTTGGGGGGGATGGACCATGTTGAGAGGGGGAGGCAGGTATTGAGCCTATGCTACTACGTGGATTTGGGGGAGAGTTAGATTAACTTGTGGGTTTTTAGACCCTACCGGCTTAGTTTTCCCCATATTCTTGACCGTTCGCTGTTCAAGATATTTCTGCATGCCCTATAACATGAGGGAGATTTAAAAAAAGGACTCACCCCTACCTATTCCAACACTCTTGTTTTTTTATCACATCCACATATACCAAATTAATTGCCAAAGGAAGCCTCCAGAATACATTTAGCACATGTTAGCACATATTTGCTAGTGGTTTATATATTCCAGTCACAATATTTGACCGATTACCACGCTTTAGTGCTTCAAATCGCAAGTTCTTTTCTATTTGAAATATTGCCCAACATAGTCAGATTTCTGTCCCTTTTTTTCTTCTGGTCTTGCAACTTTATCGCCTTGTATATTTATCCCTAAGTTCTAATATTGTGGTTCTATGATATTGCACTTTTTCCGTTTACTGCAGATGTTACCCTTAACTTAATTTTGGTATTGATTTAAGATATTTCCTTTATATTCCAATTAAGAAAATCTTCTTGGTCTATATTCTTGCTGTGATTTATCCGCTCATTGAATGGTATAGATATCTTGCCCGCAGAAATATTTCCCACACTAGGTTGAAGTGTCCCAGCTCTCTGCATCAAATATGTAGATCTTCATAGTCCTGTATCCTGTTCCTTTACTATTTTGTTTGCTATTGTAGCTTTTCCTACTTGGCTGTAACTGAGAAATCAATCATTTTAATTCAGACATTGAATTACAGCCCCTCTGTTTCAGCCTTTGAAATAGGGTGCCAATGGTTTTTAAACAAGCTATACTCAATTTTTTTCTTTTCATATTGTATCCTGGACAACTGGTCTGAATGGAATTATCTTCAATGTTACTGTATTATACATTTCCAACACCAGAGAGCGTAATCTTCACTTTTTTTTTAAACTAAATAACTAATTACACAGGTCTGCTATGAAAAAGCTTTTTTAACTAATTTATGTGATTTTTTGCTTCTGAACACAAAAATGATTCCCGATTTTGCACATCACATCACGTTTTTCTGCAAAACATGTATTTATGAATGTAATTTTTTTCATATTCTTTAAAGTATTAAATGTATTCTGCCTACATTTATTATAAAACATTGTCTGAAATGAATTCAGTCGGTAGTATAGAACGTTGCAATTCAGTTCTCGTCATAAAACTTCCCCCCGCCCAGTGCCAGATTAAGTTCCACATGGTCCTGGAGCTGAAATTTACAAAGGGCCTAAACCCCATACTGTCTAAAGAAACATTGCACACACACACACACAACAACTACAACTACATGGTGAGCTGGCGAAGGTGGAATAGCAGAGCTAAAAATTTACACTGGCAAAAAAACAAATGGCCAGCTCGAAAAAGTTTATAAATTGGAAAAAATAGTCATCAAATCCAGTTTAGTAGATCCAAATAAAGTGATACTTCCACCTCTATATATAAAATTAGGACTGATGAAACAATTTGTAAAAGCATTGCCTAAAGATGGAGAAACCTTGAAATATATTTGCACCAAATTCCCTAACCTATCCGATGCTAAACTGAAGGAAGGCATTTAAACAGGCCCTGACATTAGAAAGTTAATAAAAGATGAACATTTCAAGTGTAATGAATATTGTGGAACTTTAAGCATGGACTTCATTCAAGCAAGTGATTTCAAAATTTGTAAGCAATGTCAAGGATTAAAACTAAAAATAAATTTTCAGGGAAATGCTTATTAGTTACAGAAACCTTGGCTGCAAAATGAGTTTAAAAGGTAAATTTTTTGAATTCCCATATTGAGCATTTCTCAAATAATCTCGGAGACTACAGTGAAGAACAGGGTGTAAGGTTCCACCAAGACTTTAAAGATGTAGAAAGAAGGTACCAGGGTCGTTGGGATGTTAGCATGCTGGATGATACATAGAGAAAACACAGAAAAAGCTTATAAGCGAAAAGCAACAAAACGAAGTTTGAAGACAAAAAACATGATATTAACGATTCAATAATTATGGTTTTGTTTCTATTATTGTTTGATTTATTGTTATTTTATTATGTAATTAAGACAAAAACACAGAGATATCATCTACACTAATTCGTATTTCACAATAAATATGTCAAAAACAATTAAACTTTTCTTAAAAATGTATGTAACCCTCTTATAGGTAAATGTGATGTGGTAATTTTTTTTTATATACTATTTCTTGATGTACACAGGAGTATAATTCAGAATATAAAAGTATTATTAAAAAAGCTTTCAATACCTTAAATTTCACAGACCTGTGTTATTTTTGTGTTTCATATTTACAGTATATTACCTATCCCCATACATTCTAAAGATACAACGCCTTTGATTCTCACTTTTCTTTAAGTCTGTATGTCATTTATATTCCTGTTTTTTTTGGGCAGGATCTAGTGTGAATTAGGCTGCTAAATGTTATACCTATCATTGCACCCAGATACAATTTACTTCTTTTTATATAGGAGAGAAGTAGGTTAGTGTGCAGCCTGCATGCTCCCCTCACTTGTGCAAATGCAAAGTAAACTCTGGCAATGTGTCTCCTGCGCATTCACAGATCTTCTGGAAACTGGTGACAGCAACATTTTCCTGGTGATTTCTGCGGAGCCGGCAGACTACAGAGAAGTATAAAGTATGGTTGTAGGCAAGGCAGCTGCCTAGGGCACTGGGATTTGGGTGGGGGAGCAAATTGAGTCTTCCCATAACATAAATAAGGATGTCTCGGAGAGGAATGCTGCACTTTCACCTTACTGTCTGGGAAGTGGGTAATTGGTATGGGCAGTAGGCTGAAGTTTTGCCTAGGGTGCCAAGACACCTTGCACTGGCCCTGCATGCAGGGTGTGTGGTTTGGGTCCCCCTGTATCCATAGACCCCAGTAGACTAGAAGACGTTTGGCTTCCTGTGGCTCTACTACTAATACAGCACCATGTTCGGAGCTTGGAGTGCAATATGTTAAGATGATATGGATATTATCAGTGGGCTAATATGAAGAAATCTTTGACCAGTCCATTTCTGGTCCATTATAAATATTCTCTGAGTGGCTGATTCAGTTTGACTTATCCCAGTTTGCATAACGTAAAATGTGCAAAATGTTTCTGTGCATGCCCAGAATCCAGCAGCAGGTAAGTGCACGTATCCATAAATGTGCAAGTTTAACACTTGCACGCAGAGCCCTGGAATGCCCCTAGCATTCTGAGTTGCCCCTAGGCATTTGCTTATTATGCCTATGCCTAGGGCCGGCTCTGCAATTACTTGTGACTGGAACAGTAAATACAATAAAAGTGTAATTGCGAACAGAGCCAGACTCGCACACAGGCGCATATACATCCATGTGTACGTATTATAGGAATTTTTATATTTTAGGAATTTTTTTACACAAGAAGAGTTTCTAACTGCTGTATTTCAAAGTTTACTTTATTTATTCACCCCTAAAAGTGAAGGTTTTAAAACAAGTGTGTGTATATGCACTAACCTGGGGCTTATGCTAGTGGTGCAGGCCAGCATACATCTTATGATACGTATGCGGCATAAGTATCATTAGATGTATACAGGTCTGCACCACTAGCCATACTATGCCTCATCATATGGGTTTGCATTTATAAATGTGCCTTTTATTAGCATACATTTTGTATACGTTGCCCCCAGCTTAGCATGAGGCCTACAGTGTGGTCCCACTATTCCCGGGAGGATCCTAAAATCTATCTCCTGGATTCAGACCTGGGAACATTCAGCAAGAGTGTTCTCCCTTCCCTCCTTAAACATAAGGACCTGGTAGTATTTCTTTCTATAGATAGGCAAGGGACAATACAAGTCAAATTAGTTCTACCAGCCCCAGCGTGCATTTTGTACTTGAAGAACCACAAGTAATTACAACATATTTTAAATCTTATAGGGGCAGATATACTAGGCTCTGGAAAGTGATGAATTGGAAACTGATAAAACTACCAACCAATCTGCTCCTAACTGTCATTATTCAAACACAGCCTGTAACATGACAGTTAGTACAGATTTACTAAGCATCGGAATGTATCTTCGTCCCATTGGGTCACACCACCTTCAGGTGGCGTTATCCAATAGAAGCCTATAGGCTTCATATCGGGATGCTCCAGGCTGGGAGGGATCCGATCAGATCCCTTCCTTCACAACCCGCGTGTGATGCCAGAGGGACTTCTGGGTGTTAATCCCGGAAGTCACTCTGTCCTGGGCCATCACAAAGGACAGCTCTTATCAGGAGAGCTGTCCTTTGCGATATTCTTGGTACATACTGCGGTAATGAACCGGGGTATGTACCCGAAGTCAGGGGGATGTACCACATTGCGGATGAGATGCTTAGTACATCCCGCCCAGAGACTGATATCCATCATCCAGCGGTACCAGGAGGCAGGGCCTAATTAGGGTAGCGCGGCCAGTGCCACCATACAGAGTGCAACAGCCCTGAGGACAGAACACCGGCTGCCCACCACAATCCTAGACTACCCTCCTTAGACAGGTGCTACTAGTGTTAAGGGGGCCCATGAGAGAGTGGAAAGAAGGGAAGGTGCCATGGCAGAGAGAAGGGGTCCATGACTGAAAGGGAGAGAACGCCAAAGAAGAAAAAAAGTGTTGTCCTGTTTGGCGCACTAATTAATAAAATGTAGCCTTTATTGAGTAAAATTAAATATGTAAGCTAAATCAGTAAAATATTAAAAACAATGGTAAGTGTATAAAAAAGTGAATCAAGTGATTAAAAAACAGATTGACCCACTGTGTTGTACATTAGCAGCATCTGTATTATATTGGGTTTTGATTGATTCAATGCTGGTAATCCAGTTCAATAATAATATGTTAATATATTACACCCAATAATATATAGGTTTCTAATGTGGACTGTGATAAGGCCAAATGTATCAAGCTCTGAAATGCTTATCGAACGCCATCTTTCTAGCCTATTGGGTATAATATTGCATAATGGGCTTGCAGTAGCTCTGAAACCAGAAGTAAAGTTTGAACCCGGAAGTTAGTAATCACTTTACTTTTTAGGCTTTGCAGGGACAGGCTTCTATCAGAGCCTGTGTCCCTGCATTAAAATGTTGATACATAGCCCCAATAATAATATATTGCTGCATTATGCAGCAATAAGAAATTATAATTTTCATGGCTAAAATGCAATCCCTCACAAATATGACACTTAATATCTATAAAACTTCACAAAGATTTCCATTCGTCTTTCTGTCAATGTTATATTTGGTGCTCCTGTTTCATGGGTGTGATTCATTTAAATGCAATGGCTATAATCTGCTGCTGCAGTATTGAGGGTATCATATATGGCGGGTATGGGCCCATCATGATGATGTTTGGTGGCACATCCCGCTGAATTGATAAGCATCCAAAATTTCTAATTTCTTCAAAGTATGTGCCAGCCTTTATTGGTGAGATCTTGGCACTTTCTATCCAATGGTCAATGTTATGCTTCCCTAGTTGTAAATATAGGGTAGAAATAATAATAAAAATAATAATAGAAATTATTATTATTATCATTATTATTATTATTATTATTATTATTAATATTATTATTATTTGATATTTAATTTGAGATCCCCTTTTTGCACTTCCTTTAGCAGACCAACCACCTTTTTGGAAGATCATGTTTAGTAGATTTGTTTAATGCATATAGTAACTAGGCTTTGATAGCTATGTCTATATCATTGTTAGTTTATGATCCAGATTCTGCTGTTTATCATCCCAAGGTTACTTTTTGCAGTTTACTATCTTTTTATGGGTACTTCTTTTGAGGAAACGGTGAACTGCTGAGAAATGCGTCAAGCCACACACACCTTCTTTGTGACATCAGCACACCATTTACCACGCACGGCAGCATTGATCCACCCATCGCTATGCACTGGTATCCAGTTATCACGTGTCCCACTTGGAGGAGACACACCAACCCCGCGTCCGACACAGGTCCAGAAGACATCCTTTTCACTCAGGTCCACGTTCATTGGACGATCCCCACCTGGCAGCTGGGACCATTCCAGAGGGGATGCATGTCCGGCGGACACCCAATTCACGCAGGTCCTTGTGCAACGGATGCTCCCCATCTTCCAGCCGGGTCAGGAATCTCCCTCACAACCAGGTTCAGGTCATTTCCTGGTTACAAGGTACCTTACTCAGACACCACGGACAGACCAAGTGAGCCCTATCCCTCGTTACCATTATTATTTAACTTTACTAAGAGGCTCTCTGTGTCAGTTAGAGGTTTGGGAGTTACAATTACCGGTATATCAGTGCCAAACTGATACATCATTTCACTTAATACTTTGAATGCTTTGGATCATACCGAGGTATAACAAATAGTGGTCACACTCTCCAAAGTTCCATTTTTCTGAGACTTCATGATGCATTGTATCCACCGTTACTCATTGGTTCTTTTCAGACTTTTTATTGTGGTTGCAATTTTATATTGTTACTTTTTATTACCTAGGCATCTGATCCTTGGCTCATGTGGCTGATTGGTATTGGTTCATTTCTGACCTCACTTATTCATGTACTGTATTTAGCTTACAAATTGTGTATTGTTTTTTCTGAACTTGACTCCCATGTTATATGACTTATTTATTGTCATTAAATAGTTTTATACCACTATATTTATCTTGATAGTAGTATTGCGCTTCTTCCTCTTTTTTTCCCCTCTCCAATAAGGTTGTTCTGTGAGGTTCAGTACCTCTTTAGAAGCAGTGGTCCTGCAGGATTGTTTTTTATAATTTTTTATGATTTTATATGACATCTTACGATTTATTTAATACTGTTTATTTATATTCTGATAAACAAGATAAAAATAGACTTTGCACTTATTGCCTAGTACTAATCTGAAATGGCAGAATAAATTCAACACAACTCGATCTTATATGTATAAATGTACAATTTTATTTGTAAAACATTTTGAGAATCTGTTGCATAAAAATAACCAAATTACTAATTATCCTTCATATATGATTAAATCCAATTGACATATCTCAAAAATAAAAAACCTAAATAGTACATACAGGTTGAGTCTCCCATATCCAAATATTCCAAAATACGGAATATTCCGAATTACGGAATAATTTTGGCATGACTGAGATAATAAAACCTTTGATTTTTGATGGTTCAATGTACACAAAGTTTGTCTAAGGCACAAATTATTAAAAATATGGTATAAAATTACCTTCAGGCTGTGTGTATAGGGTGTAAATGAAACAAAAAATTATTTCATGTATGTACACAAACTTTGCTTGAGCCACAAAATTATTGAAAATATTGTATAAAATGAGCTGCAGGCTGTGTGTATAAGGTGTATATAACACAAATATGCATTCTGTGTGTGTATATTGGGGTCCCATTCCCAAGATATTTCATTATGATATGCAATTATTCCAAAATACAGAATATTCCGTTATCCAAAATACCCCTGGTCCCAACCATTTTGGATATGGGAGACTCAACCTGTATATGACTAAAATAGCATATTAAGCACCACACACATATATATATATATATATATATATTAGGGGTGAGCGGGTTCGGATTTCTGAAATCCGAACCCCCCCGAGCCCCCCCGATCCGAGTCCGATCCGAGTCAGGCTCGACTTTTCCCGCCTGACTCGGATCTGAAATCGAGGCAAAACGTCATCATCCCGCCTTCCGAGTCTCGCGGGTTTTGGATCCTATATAAGGTACCCGCATCGGCGCCATTTTCTCACTCGGCTGTGGACAGTGAAGAGGGAGGGTGGGAGTTAGGGCTGGCTGGGCTGTGTAGTGTAGTGTAGTGTAGTGTAGTGAAGAGTAGTGTTGTGCTGTGCTGTGCTGCCCTGTGCTGTGCTGTGCTGCTGTTGTCCATAGGGGCTGTGTCCACTACTTCAAAGTCCATAGGGGCTGGCTGTGTTGTGCTGTGCTGCTGTTGTCCATAGGGGCTGTGTCCACTACTTCAAAGTCCATAGGGGCTGGCTGGACTGTGTTGTGCAGTCAGTTGTCCATAGGGGCTGTGTCCACTCCAAAGTCCTGTGCAGTGTCCCAGTCCTAAAGGGGTGCTGTAGTGTTGTCCAGGGGGTGCTCTGTCCATCAGGGGTGCGCCCCCCAAGTGCTAAAAAAATATTATATTTTCTGTGTTTGTGAATTGTGTGCGCAGTAGCCGTACGTGCATCAACAAAGTAGTGCCAAGCGTGCGCCTGTGTCATAAGTAAAGGGCCGGCTAGCTTGACCGTTAAAGGGTGCTGTAACCCCCAAAGTACACTCCAGTCCAAACAAAAAAAAAAATTATTTTCTGTGTTTGTGAATTGTGTGCGCAGTAGCCGCACGTGCATCAACAAAGTAGTGCCAAGCGTGCGCCTGTTTCATAAGTAAAGGGCCGACTGGCTTGACCGTTAAAGGGTGCTGTAACCCCCAAAGTACACTCCAGTCCAAACCAAAAAAAAAATTATTTTCTGTGTTTGTGAATTGTGTGCGCAGTAGCCGCACGTGCATCAACAAAGTAGTGCCAAGCGTGCGCCTGTGTCATAAGTAAAGGGCCGGCTGGCTTGACCGTTAAAGGGTGCTGTAACCCCCAAAGTACACTCCAGTCCAAACCCAAAAAAATTATTTTCTGTGTTTGTGAATTGTGTGCGCAGTAGCCGCACGTGCATCAACAAAGTAGTGCCAAGCGTGCGCCTGTGTCATAAGTAAAGGGCCAGCTGGCTTGACCGTTAAAGGGTGCTGTAACCCCCAAAGTACACTCCAGTCCAAACCAAAAAAATATATATTTTTTTGTTTGTGAATTGTGTGCGCAGTAGCCGCACGTGCATCAACAAAGTAGTGCCAAGCGTGCGCCTCTGTCATAAGTAAAGGGCCGGCTGGCTTGACCATTAAAGGGTGCTGTAACCCCCAAAGTACACTCCAGTCCAATCCAAAAAAAAATTATTTTCTGTGTTTGTGAATTGTGTGCGCAGTAGCCGCACGTGCATCAACAAAGTAGTGCCAAGCGTGCGCCTGTGTCATAAGTAAAGGGCCGGCTGGCTTGACCATTAAAGGGTGCTGTAACCCCCAAAGTACACTCCAGTCCAAACCAAAAAAAAATATATTTTTTTGTTTGTGAATTGTGTGCGCAGTAGCCGCGCGTGCATCAACAAAGTAGTGCCAAGCGTGCGCCTGTGTCATAAGTAAAGGGCCAGCTGGCTTGACCGTTAAAGGGTGCTGTAACCCCCAAAGTACACTCCAGTCCAAACCAAAAAAAAATTATTTTCTGTGTTTGTGAATTGTGTGCGCAGTAGCCGCACGTGCATCAACAAAGTAGTGCCAAGCGTGCGCCTGTGTCATAAGTAAAGGGCCGGCTGGCTTGACCGTTAAAGGGTGCTGTAACCCCCAAAGTACACTCCAGTCCAAACCAAAAAAATATATATTTTCTGTGTTTGTGAATTGTGTGCGCAGTAGCCACACGTGCATCAACAAAGTAGTGCCAAGCGTGCGCCTGTGTCATAAGTAAAGGGCCGGCTGGCTTGACCGTTAAAGGGTGCTGTAACCCCCAAAGTACACTCCAGTCCAAACCAAAAAAATATATATTTTCTGTGTTTGTGAATTGTGTGCGCAGTAGCCGCACGTGCATCAACAAAGTAGTGCCAAGCGTGCGCCTGTGTCATAAGTAGAGGGCCGGCTGGCTTGACCATTAAAGGGTGCTGTAACCCCCAAAGTACACTCCAGTCCAAACCAAAAAAAAAATTATTTTCTGTGTTTGTGAATTGTGTGCGCAGTAGCCGCACGTGCATCAACAAAGGAGCAGCGCCAAGCGTGCGCCTGTGTCCCATAAGTAAAGAGCCGGCTGGCTCATTTCTTAAAGGGTGGTGTAACCCACAAAGTGCACTACTCTCCAGCAAAAATAAAAAAATATTTTCTGTGTTTGTGTGCGCTTTAGCCGCACGTATATATCAATATAACATAAATGGAGGACCAAACTTTCTCCGATAAAAATAAAATAGGGAAAGATCAAGAACCACTTCCTCCTAGTGCTGTTGCTGCTGCTGGGAGTTGTTCATCATCCCAGAGAGGAAGTAGGAACATCACTACTTTTACTAAACAATTGACCCTCCAACAGTCCCTAGCGATGAGGATAAAGTACAACAGCAGTCATCCTGAAGCAAAACGTATAACTGAGGGCTTGACTGCTATGTTGGTGTTAGACGTGCGTCCGGTATCCGCCATTAGAGCAGTGGGATTTAGACAATTGATGGAGGTAGTGTGTCCCCGGTTCCAAATCCCGTCTAGATTCCACCTGCATCCTCAAAGCAGCAGCGACAAGCGTGCGTCTGTCTGTTAAAGGGTGGTGTAACCCTCAAAGTGCGCTCCACAAACAATAAAAATATTGTTCTTTTTTTTCTGTCTTTGTGAAATGTGTGGGCTGTAGCCGCACCTGCATCCTTAAAGCAGCAGCGACAAGCATGTGTCTGTCTGTTAAAGGGTGGTGACACCCTCAAAGTGTGCTACACAAACAATAAAAATATTCTTCTTTTTTCTGTCTTTGTGAATTGTGTGGGCTGTAGCCGCACTTGCATCCTCAAAGCAGCAGCGACAAGTGTGCGTCTGTCTGTTAAAGGGTGGTGACACCCTCAAAGTGTGCTACACAAACAATAAAAATATTCTTCTTTTTTCTGTCTTTGTGAATTGTGTGGGCTGTAGCCGCACTTGCATCCTCAAAGCAGCAGCGACAAGCGTGCATCTGTCTGTTAAAGGGTGGTGACACCCTCAAAGTGTGCTACACAAACAATAAAAATATTGTTCTTTTTTCTGTCTTTGTGAATTGTGTGGGCTGTAGCCGCACTTGCATCCTCAAAGCAGCAGTGACAAGCGTGCGTCTGTCTGTTAAAGGGTGGTGACACCCTCAAAGTGTGCTACACAAACAATAAAAATATTGTTCTTTTTTCTGTCTTTGTGAATTGTGTGGGCTGTAGCCGCACTTGCATCCTCAAAGCAGCAGCGACAAGCGTGCGTCTGTCTGTTAAAGGGTGGTGTAACTCTCAAAGTGCTCCAAAATATAAAAAACAATTTTTTTAATGTGTTTGTGACTTGTGTGCGATGTAGCCGCACTTGCATCCTCAAAGCAGCAGTGACAAGCGTGCGTCTGTCTGTTAAAGGGTGGTGACACCCTCAAAGTGTGCTACACAAACAATAAAAATATTCTTCTTTTTTCTGTCTTTGTGAATTGTGTGGGCTGTAGCCGCACTTGCATCCTCAAAGCAGCAGCGACAAGCGTGTGTCTGTCTGTTAAAGGGTGGTGACACCCTCAAAGTGTGCTACCCAAACAATAAAAATATTGTTCTTTTTTCTTCTGTCTTTGTGAATTGTGTGGGCTGTAGCCGCACTTGCATCCTCAAAGCAGCAGCGACAAGCGTGCGTCTGTCTGTTAAAGGGTGGTGTAACCCTCAAAGTGCTCCAAAAAAATAAAAAACTATTTTTTAATGTGTTTGTGACTTGTGTGCGATGTAGCCGCACGTGCATCAACATAGTAGCAGCGCCAAGCGTGCGCCTGTGTCATAAGTCAAGGGCTGGTTTGGACATCTGGTCCAGACTGAAGGACATGCCAACAATTTCTGACAAGTCTACTGTCACTGCATATGATACTGTCCTCAATGCAGCAGCGACAAGCGTGCATCTGTCTGTTAAAGGGTGGTGACACCCTCAAAGTGTGCTACACAAACAATAAAAATATTGTTCTTTTTTCTGTCTTTGTGAATTGTGTGGGCTGTAGCCGCACTTGCATCCTCAAAGCAGCAGCGACAAGCATGCGTCTGTCTGTTAAAGGGTGGTGACACCCTCAAAGTGTGCTACACAAACAATAAAAATATTCTTCTTCTTTTTTCTGTCTTTGTGAATTGTGTGGGCTGTAGCCGCACTTGCATCCTCAAAGCAGCAGCGACAAGCGCGCGTCTGTCTGTTAAAGGGTGGTGACACCCTCAAAGTGTGCTACACAAACAATAAAAATATTGTTCTTTTTTCTTCTGTCTTTGTGAAATGTGTGGGCTGTAGCCGCACCTGCATCCTTAAAGCAGCAGCGACAAGCGTGCGTCTGTCTGTTAAAGGGTGGTGACACCCTCAAAGTGTGCTACACAAACAATAAAAATATTGTTCTTTTTTTTTCTGTCTTTGTGAATTGTGTGGGCTGTAGCCGCACTTGCATCCTCAAAGAAGCAGCAACAAGCGTGAGTCTGTCTGTTAAAGGGTGGTGTAACTCTCAAAGTGCTCCAAAAAATAAAAAACTATTTTTTTAATGTGTTTTGACTTGTGTGCGATGTAGCCGCACTTGCATCCTCAAAACATCAGCGACAAGCGTGCGTCTGTCTGTTAAAGGATTACATCGGTGACAGCATCGAAGTAGGCATGTCAGACAGTCCGTACCTGTACTGGCAGGAAAAAGAAGCAATTTGGAGGTCCCTGTACAAACTGGCTCTATTTTACCTGAGTTGCCCCCCCTCCAGTGTGTACTCCGAAAGAGTGTTTAGTGCAGCCGGGAACCTTGTCAGCGAAAGGCGTAGGAGGTTGCTTCCACAAAATGTGGAGAAGATGATGTTCATAAAATGAATTATCAACTCTTCCAGGGAGACCAGCCTCCAGAACGTACAGAGGGACCTGTGGTTGTGGATTCCAGCGGGGACGAATTAATACTCTGTGAGGATGAGGATGTACACAACACTGAAGAGGGTGAGGAATCGGTGGATGAGGAGGATGAGGACGACATCTTGCCTCCGTAGAGCCAGTTTGTGCAGGGACAGATTAATTGCCAGCTTGTTTTGTGGGGGCCCAAACGAACCAATCATTTCAGCCACAGTCGTGTGGCAGACCCTGGTGCTGAAATGTTTGGTTTGTTAAAGTGTGCATGTCCTGTTTATACAACATAAGGGTGGGTGGGAGGGCCCAAGGACAATTCCATCTTGCACCTCTTTTTTTTCTTTGCATTATGTATAGTTTGGCGCCTAGTTTTTCAAACTGCCATCCTGTCTACCACTGCAGTGCCACTCCTAGATGGACCACGTGTTTGTGCCGCCCACTCGTATCTCTTAGCATAGTCATCCAGCTACCTCGGTGCAACCTTTTGGACATAAAAACACTATTGTGAGGTGTGAGGTGTTCAGAATAGACTGGAAATGAGTGGAAATTAAGGTTATTGAGGTTAATAATATATATATATATATATATATATATATATATATATATATATATATATATTAGGGGTGTGCACCGGCCACTTTTCGTGTTTTGTGTTTTGGTTTTGGATCTGGATCTTTCTTCGTGTTTTGGATCTGGATTGGTTTTGCCAAAACCACCCTTCCGTGTTTTGGGTTCTGGGTTTTGTGTTTTGGATCTCTATTTTTTTTGAAAAAAAGCATAAAAACAGCTAAAATCACAGAATTTGTGGGTTTTTATGCTCCTATTCAATTATTACCCTCAATAACCTTCATTTCCACTCATTTCCAGTCTACTCTGAACACCTAACACCTCACAATATTGTTTTTATGGCCAAAAGGTTGCACCGAGGTAGCTGGATGACTATGTTAAGCGACACGAGTGGGCGGCACAAACACGTGACCCATCTAGGAGTGACACTGCAGTGGCAGACAGGATGGCAGTTTGAAAAACTAGGCCCCAAACAGTACATAATGCAAAGAAAAAAAAGAGGTGCAAGATCGAATTGTCCTTGGGCCCTCCCACCCACCCTTATGTTGTATAAATAGGACATGCACACTTTAACAAACCAATCATTTCAGCGCCAGGGTCTGCCACATGACTGTGGCTGAAATGATTGGTTCGTTTGGGCCCCCACAAAACAAGCTGGCAATTAATGTGTCCCTGCACAAACTGGCTCTACGGAGGCAAGATGTCGTCCTCATCCTCCTTATCCACCGATTCCTTGGATAAAACAGGAAAAAGGGATTTAGGTGTCCCTGGACTGCTTACGGTCTTAGCCAAAGTTTCAGAACTTGACAGTAACTTTTTATGAATGCGCTGCAGGTGCCGTATAAGGGAGGATGTTCCTAGGTGGTTAAAGTCCCTACCCCTACTTATTTCACCTTTACATATGGTACATATGACAAGACAGTTGTTGTCCGGATTTGGATAGAAATATTGTCAGACCAAAGAGGTGGAATGTTTGCCCAGGCATGACCGTGATGGGCTTTTTCATCCCACGGACAACAGCTGTCTCCCCTGGAGCCTGATTTAAACAAACCACATCACCATCAGAATCCTCCTCCCCAACTTCCTCCTCAGCGCCAGCTACACCAGTATCCTCATCCTGTTGTACTTCAACAGTGACATCTTCAATTTGCATATCAGCAAGTGGACTGTGGGTGCTCCTTTCAGCACTTGCAGGGGTTGTGCAAATGGTGGAAAGAGCCACCTCTTCCCGTCCAGTGCTGGGAAGGTCAGGCATCGCAACCGCCACCACACTTGGACTCTCCTTGGGGATTTGTGATATCTTCTTAGAACACACAGTTCTTCGCTGTGCTTTTGCCAGCTTAACTCATTTGATTTTTTTAGCGGGAGGAGCGCTTCCATCGTCATGTGAAGCTGAACCACTAGTCATGAACATAGGGAAAGACCTTAGCCGTTCCTTGCCACTCCGTGTCATAAATGGCATATTGGCAAGTTTACGTTTCTCTTCAGATGATTTAAATGTTTTTTTTAAGGTCATTTTCCTGAACTTTGTCATTTGGGATTGTATGTGCCCTCTACTATGACATTGGGCATCGGCCTTGGCAGACGACGTTGATGGCATGTTATCGTCAATGTCATGACTAGTGGCAGCAGCTTCAGCACTAGGAGGAAGTGGTTCTTGATCTTTCCCTATTTTATTTTTTGGTTCTTGATCTTTCCCTATTTTATTTTTATCGGAGAAAATTTGGTCCTCCATTTATGTTATATTGATTTGATATATACGTGCGGCTAAGGCGCACACAAACACAGAAAATATTTTTTTATTTTTGCTGGAGAGTTGTGCACTTTGTGGGTTATACCACCCTTTAAGAAATGAGCCAGCCGGCGCTTGGCGCTGCTCCTTTGTTGATGCACGTGCAGCCACAGTGCACACAATTCACAAACACAGAAAATATTTTTTTATTTTGTTTGGAGTGCCCTTTGGGGGTAACAGCACCCTTTAACGGTCGAGCCAGCCTGCCCTTTACTTATGACACAGGCGCACGCTTGGCACTACTTTGTTGATGCACGTGCAGCTACTGCGCACACAATTCACAAACACAGAAAATATTTTTTTATTTGGTTTGGAGTGTACTTTGGGGGTTACAGCACCCTTTAATGGTCAAGCCAGCCGGCCCTTTACTTATGACACAGGCGCACGCTTGGCACTACTTTGTTGATGCACGTGCGGCTACTGCGCACACAATTCACAAACACAGAAAATATTTTTTTATTTGGTTTGGAGTGTACTTTGGGGGTTACAGCACCCTTTAACGGACAAGCCAGCTGGCCCGTTACTTATGGGACAGAGGTGCACGCTTGGCACTACTTTGTTGATGCACGTGCGGCTACTGCGCACACAATTCACAAACACAGAAAAAAAAAAATTTTTAGCACTTGGGGGGCGCACCCCTGATGGACAGAGCACCCCCTGGACAACACTACAGCACCCCTTTAGGACTTGGACACTGCACAGGACTTTGGAGTGGACACAGCCCCTATGGACAACTGACTGCACAACACAGTCCAGCCAGCCCCTATGGACTTTGAAGTAGTGTACACAGCCCCTATGGACAACAGCAGCACAGTGCAGCACAGCACAACACTACTCTGCACTACACAGCACTACACTACACAGCCCAGCCAGCCCTAACTCCCACCCTCCCTCTTCACTGTCCACAGCCGAGTGAGAAAATGGCACCGACGCGGGTACCTTATATAGGATCCAAAATCCGCGAGACCCGGAAGGCGGGATGATGACGTTTTGCCTCGATTTCAGATCCGAGTCAGGCGGGAAATGTCGAGCCTGACTCGGATCGGCCTTGGATCGGGGGGGATCGGGGGGGTTCGGATTTCAGAAATACGAACCCGCTCATCCCTAATATATATATATATATATATATATATATATATACAGTTCCTCTGGCAGCGGCACTCCACATGAAAGATAACAGTAGGCAGGAATTTATGCATCAATGTTTCGATGCCCTTTAATGCATCATTCTCAAGATACAGACAATACAAAAACACGGTACTTACATATCCTTCACCACACCACGTGAAACCGCCGCATCATCCGGGTCCAGCATGGAGATGCCCACTGATGACCTCACAGGCGTGACCCATTGCCATAGCAACAGCAGTGAAACTAAAACAGATTAAAAGAACCTCATTCATAGAGGCATGGTGCTGTAAACGCACAAACAATAATCCTGTACAGTAATATACTGGCATCAAGCCTCTAATATCACCATAACATAAACCCCATCTCTTTACCAACGAACCAGCTAATCCATATCGAGCACCTAAATGGCAATTAAATTGTACCAATCATTAATCCCCAAAAGCATTAGTCAAACATAGAGTCATAGACCCATCATACATAATACATCTGTCAGTTTTATTACAAATCTGTTCATACCATGAAATTAATGATATGTATAACCCATATCAATAAGCTATCACACATTATTGCAAAAATTAATCCAAGGCAAGCTACCTATCACGGTGAGGCCAGTAAACGCTGACCAACGTCCATAGTTATGATATCCCACCCATGATAAGAATAACACACTGTAGTATGTGTGTCAACACATCAGACCCATGATCGTGCACAAAAAAGAAAAAGCATCTCATATACAAGTATGGTCACTACAGCCCTACAGGAAGCAATGCAATCCTAAATATTTATTAAGTCCTTTCGGGTAAATAGTCCCCAGTCTGTGAATCCAACAGGATTCACACTGGAGTAGCTTCAATGATCTTTTGCCACCACGTGTCCAAACTGGTACATGATCTACGATGATATATCTTAATGTGGCTAAATTATGCTGTGCTTCATAGAAATGCCTCGCCACTGGTTGGTCACTTGCACCAGATTTAATAGCGGCCCTGATGGCTGATCGGTGCAAAGCCATCCTTTCACGTAAAGTGCAATCTGTCTTACCGATATAACTCAGACCACAGGGGCATGTGATCATGTATATTATAAATTTGGTCGTACACGTCACCCTGTGTCTAATGCTGTATTTCTTCCCACTATGGGGGTGATAGAAAGAATCCCCAGTGTTCATATACCTACAAGTGAGGCAATTAAAGCATTTGAAGCATCCCGTTTTCAATTTCAAAAAGCCCTCATCTTCCTTCATGTCAAAACCAGTGATATCTATTTTCACTACCCAATTCCGGATATTTTTCCCACGTGTGTAACACGGCATTAGTGTAGTGTCCCTCAGATTAAAATCAACATCCTTTTGTAAAAGGGACCAGTGTTGCTTGGAAACAGAGTTAATACTATCACTTAAGGTATTAAAGTGTTTAACCCAAGGAAAACGATTTTTAGTCTGTTTGTGTTCATATGTACATAGTAACTCATCCCGGGATTTAGATAAACCACGTTCTTTAGCCACAAGCAACATGTGTCTATCATATCCTCTAGAGACAAAACCCTGTACCATCTCATCAGTCTTGAGAACTGCAGTCATCCGATCACTGCAGATCCTCAAAACACGTATAAAATGAGAGAAAGGTAACCCAAACTTGGAAGATTTAAGATGAAAACTTCTTGCATGTAATAGGGAATTACGATCTGTATGTTTTTTGTACAATGAGGTACTAATTATACCATTCTGATTGCAAATTTCTACGTCCAAAAATGTTACACAGGCCTTATCAATAGTGTAAGTCAATTTGATGGGACTAGCTGAGGAATTATGGCCCTCAATCAACTCCACAAATCTCTCTCGTGTACCAGACCAAATGATAAAAATATTGTCAATGTATCAGGTGTAAAATAAAATACAATCCGATACCTCTGGTGCACAAAAGAAAATATCTCTCTCAACTATAAACATAAATGCATTGGCGTACGATGGGGCCACATTCAACCCCATCGCACACCCGCTGCATTGAAGATATATTTTCCCATCAAAAAAGAAAAAGTTATGGGTCAAAATCATCTCTAGTAGCTTGATAACCAATCTGTGGTCTGGTCCTTTATACAGGGGATTCCCATTTATGAGATGCATAACAGCCTCTAATCCAGCAGTATTAGGGATCACAGTGTATAAATTCAATACATCGATACTGCATAATAGACTATCATTCGGTATATCACCCAACTGTATAACCTTGTTCAAAAAAGATGTTGTATCCAACAAATAATCAGGATGACCCATTACACATGGTTGCAAGAGGGAGTCAAGATACACAGAGAGAGGCTGAAACAATGACCCCCGTGCTGAAATAATTGGGCATCCAGGGGGGTTGTTCAGCCCCTTGTGGATCTTGGGGAGCGTATATAGTACAGGGATAATCGGATGCTCGGGTAGTAATGCTTTACATAAATCATCAGAAATCATACCCTCCATAACAGCTCCCTCCAAACAATCCTGCAACTCAGCCCTAAACCATGTAGTTGGGTCATGTTGCAATGGAATGTATACATTGAAGTCACCAAGTTGTCTCATTATTTCAGCTTTATAGCTGTTAAGATCTTGGACCACAATCGACCCGCCCTTATCCGCGGGTTGTATTACAACGTCAGTGTATGATGATAGTGACTTCAATGCTTTAAATTCCACCAATGACACATTCTTTCTAACCATCATCCTAGATTTTAAAATATCATGAACATCGCTATCAACCACATTAATGAAGGTCTTAATGGAATGGTTGTTGGAAACAGGATCATAGACAGATTTAGCAGTTCATTTAGCTACTGCAGAAGGAACATCAGACATTTGTTTAGGTAAATTGGATTTAACCTTAATACCATTGAATTTTTCATGTAATTTGAGTTTCCTATTAAGTTTATACTTCTCGATTTCCCAGTTCATCTCATCAAAAGCAACTGTAGGGACAAAAGACAATCCCTTCGAAAGTACCTGTACTTCAGGCTCAGTCAGTGTTCTTTTGGACAAATTAAATATTAGCGTCTCCTCTGCAACGGTGGTCTCCCTGGTCATCTTTTTCCATGTCCATTGGCCTCCACGCCTCATATATCATCTCCTAGTCCTGTGACTCGACTTCGGGTGCGTGTTCCAAAAGGGACCTGAGATGAAACGGCCCGAGGATTATCAACATTATCTGAGTCACTCGTAGTGACAATATCAGAGTCGCCATAGGGTCTACGATAATCCCTATGTTGCACTTTCTGATGATCAGAATGGCCACCACTTATCCATCTGTATACATTATTATGATCATAATCATTAATAACTTTAGTAAGTTTTGCTTTCTTGAATTGAATCAGATCTCATTTCTAATTTGCCAATTGTAGGCCCAGTTTCTCAAACCAATCGGCCTGAGTATCCCCAATGAGAGTCTCCTTGTGTGCCACTTCAAATGCACTAATTTTGTCCTTCATGATTTTTAACTCTCGGGATGCTTCCTCTATGACGAGGAGCATTAGATCATAACTGCATTTATTTGAAATTCAGATCCATCTTTTGCAGAATGCAACATTATGGCGACCAATAGTAGGACAATTATGCACACGAAAACCACGCGGTATGCGATTCTCCTTATAATAATCACTCAAAGTCACACAATGGTATTAAAAGCCAATTCCCTCTGTCGTAGTTTCAATAGATCACAATATATTTGTTCAGTGGGTTTAATGTTGGTGTCACTAAATGGCTCCTTAAATAATATATCATCAGCCTCTGATTCTGAAAAGGATAAGGTCATGCCTTTAGTCTGTAAAGCAATATTGATGGCATCAAACATGTCAGCGCCAGCTTCCATACCTCCTTCAGCATAATACCAAAAGAACAAAGAATGTGGCAAAAAGATATCACACAATCAGCTGGGTGCCTATTTCAAGCAAACACTGGGTCCTGCAACTAGTGTTCCTAATACATATACATCCAAGATAGATGGCACTCCCAGTCAGCAATAAAAGATGGTGCCCTCCGCATGTAACCAACAACGGTCCCAAATACAGTTCCTCTGGCAGCGCACTCCACATGAAAGATAACAGTAGGCAGGAATTTATGCATCAACGTTTCGATGCCCTTTAATGCATCGTTCTCAAGATACAGACAATACAAAAACATGGTACTTACATACCCTTCACCACACCATGGGAAACTGCCGTGGCATCCGGGTCCAGCATGGAGACGCCCACTGATGACCTCACAGGCGCGACCCGTTGCCATAGCAACAGCAGTGAAACTAAAAACAGATTAAACAAACTTCATTCATAGAGGCACGGTGCTGTAAACGCACATACAATAATCCTATACAGTAATATACTGGCATCAAGCCTCTAATAGCACCAAAACATAAACCCCATCTCTTTACCAATGAACCGACAGCGCCGGTCGTAGTGGGTCTCAATCCAAAGGGGGCGAGCTGTCGATGTTGATTGACAGCTCGCCCCATTTGGAAGGCGGGCCAGGTTGGTGGCAGCCCAAACGGAGGCGTTCCTATGGGAACACCTGCGTTTGGGGGAGGCCCCACTGACATCACTAGTGATGTCAGTGGAGAGCTTCCGGCTCAGACAGAGCCAGAAGCTCTCCGGGGCTTACGACAAGTGAGACCCTACCCTAGGGTCTCGTCGTAAGCCCCGATGGTCGCGATGGTCTCTGACCATCGCGACCATCACCTGAGCGGTCGTTAGAGCTGTGGGTGTTAACCCACAGCCTAACAACTGCAACAGAGGTGGGCGGTCAGGATGCAAGTGGCCGCCCAGTTTCTGAGCGACCACTTGCATCCTCCGTCCGCCTCTGAATGAGGTCCTCAGACCAATTGGTTTGAGAAACTGGGCCTACAATTGGCAAATTACAAATGAGATCCAATTCAATTCAAGAAAGCAAAACTTACTAAAGTTATTAATGATTATGATCATAATAATGTATACAGATGGATAAGTGGTTGCAATTCTGATCATTAGAAAGTGCAACATAGGGGTTATCGTAGACCCTATGGCAACTCTGATATTGTCACTACGAGTGACTCAGATAATGTTGATAATCCTCGGGCCGTTTCATCTCAGGTCCCTTTTGGAACACGCACCCGAAGTCGAGTCACAGGACTAGGAGACAATATACGAAGCGTGGAGGCCAATGGACACGGAAAAAGATGACCAGGGAGACCACCGTTGCAGAGGAGACGCTAATATTTAATTTGTCCAAAAGAACACTGACTGAGCCTGAAGTACAGGTACTTTCGAAGGGATTGTCTTTTGTCCTTACAGTTGCTTTTGATGAGATGAACTGGGAAATCGAGAAGTATAAACTTAATAGGAAACTCAAATTACATGAAAAATTCAATGGTATTAAGGCTAAATCCAATTTACCTAAACAAATGTCTGATGTTCCTTCTGCAGTAGCTAAATTAACTGCTAAATCTGTCTATGATCCTGTTTCCAACAACCATTCCATTAAGACCTTCATTAATGTGGTTGATAGCGATGTTCATGATATTTTAAAGTCTAGGATGATGGTTAGAAATAATCCTGTCATTGGTGGAATTTAAAGTATTGAAATCACTATCATCATACACTGACATTGCAATACGACCCGCGGATAAGGGCGGGTCGATTGTGGTCCAAGATCTTAACAGCTATAAAGCTGAAATAATGAGACAACTTGGTGACTTCAATGTATACATTCCATTGCAACATGACCCAACTACACGGTTTAGGGCTGAGTTGCATTATTGTTTGGAGGGAGCTGTTATGGAGGGTTTAATTTCAGATGATTTATGTAAAGCATTACTACCCGAGCATCCGATTATCCCTGTACTATATACGCTCCCCAAGATCCACAAGGGGCTGAACAACCCCCCTGGATGCCCAATTATTTCAGCACGGGGATCGTTGTTTCAGCCCCTCTCTGTGTATCTTGACTCCCTCTTGCAACCATGTGTAATGGATCATCCTGATTATTTGTTGGATACAACATCTTTTTTGAACAAGGTTATACAGTTGGGTGATATACCGAATGATAGTCTATTATGCAGTATCGATGTATTGAATTTATACACTGTGATCCCTAATACTGCTGGATTAGAGGCTGTTATGCGTCTCATAAATGGGAATCCCCTGTATAAAGGACCAGACCACAGATTGGTTATCAAGCTATTAGAGATGATTTTGACCCATAACTTTTTCTTTTTTGATGGGAAAATATATCTTCAATGCAGCGGGTGTGTGATGGGGTCGAATCTGGCCCCATTGTATGCCAATGCATTTATGTTTACGGTTGAGAGAGATATTTTCTTTTGTGCACCAGAGGTATTGGAGTGCATTTTATTTTACACCCGATAGATTGACAATATTTTTAACATTTAGTCTGGTACACAAGAGAAGTTTGTGGAGTTGATTGAGGGCCATAATTCCTCAGCTAGTCCCATCAAATTGACTTACACTATTGATAAGGCCTGTGTAACATTTTTGGACGTAGAAATTTGCAATCAGAATGGTATAATTAGTATCTCATTGTACAAAAACCTACAGATCGTAATTCCCTATTACATGCAAGAAGTTTTCATCTTAAATCTTCCAAGTTTGGGTTACCTTTCTCTCAATTTATACGGGATTTGAGGATCTGCAGTGATCGGATGACTGCAGTTCTGAAGATTGATAAGATGATACAGGGTTTTGTCTCTAGAGGTTATGATAGACACATGTTGCTTGTGGCTAAAGAACGTGCTTTATCTAAATCCCGGGATGAGTTATTATGTACACAAACAGACTAAAAATCATTTTCCTTGGGTTAAACACTATAATACCTTAAGTGATAGTATTAACTCTGTGTCCAAGCAATACTGGTTACTTTTACAAAAGGATGTTGATTTGAATCTGAGGGACTCTACACTAATGCCGTGTTACACACGTGGGAAAAATATCCGGAATTGGGTAGTGAAAACAGATATCACTGGTTTTGACAAGAAGGAAGGTGAGGGCTTTTTGAAATTGAAAACGGGATGCTTCAAATGCCTTAATTGCCTCACTTGTAAGTATATGACCACTGGGGATTCTTTCTATAACCTGCATAGTGGGAAGAAATACAGCATTAGACACAGGGTGACGTGTATGACTAAATTTATAATATACATGATTACATGCCCCTGTGGTCTGAGTTATATCGGTAAGACAGATCGCACTTTACGTGAAAGGATGGCTTTGCACCGATCGGCCATCAGGTCCGCTATTAAATCTGGTGCAAGTGACCAACCAGTGGTGAGGCATTTCTATGAAGCACAGCATAATTTAGCCACATTAAGATATATCATCATAGATCATGTACCAGTTTGGACACGGGGTGGCAATAGATCATTGAAACTACTCCAGTGTGAATCCTGTTGGATTCACAGACTGGGGACTATTTACCCGAAAGGACTTAATGAAAATTTAGGATTGCATTGCTTCCTGTAGGGCTGTAGTGACCATACTTGTATATGAGATGCTTTTTCTTTTTTGTGCACGATCATGGGTCTGATGTGTTGACACACATACTGCAGTGTGTTATTCTTATCATGGGTGGGATATCATAACTATGGACGTCGGTCAGGGTTTACTTGCCTCACCGTGATAGGTAGCTTGCTTTGGATTAATTTTTGCAATAATGTGTGATAGCTTATTGATATGGGTTATACATATAATTAATTTCATGGTATGAACAGATTTGTAATAAAACTGACAGATGTAATTATGTATGATGGGTCTATGACTATGTTTGACTAATGCTTTTGGGGATTAATGATTGGTACAATTTAATTGCCATTTAGGTGCTCGATATGGATTAGCTGGTTCGTTGGTAAAGAGATGGGGTTTATGTTTTGGTGCTATTAGAGGCTTGATGCTAGTATATTACTGTATAGGATTATTGTATGTGCATTTACAGCACCGTGCCTCCATGAATGAGGTTCATTTAATCTGTTTTTAGTTTCACTCCTGTTGCTATGGCAACGGGTCGTGCCTGTGAGGTCATCAGTGGGCGTCTCCATGCTGGACCCAGATGCCGCGGCGGTTTCACGTGGTGTGGTGAAGGGTATGTAAGTACCATGTTTTTGTATTGTCTGTATCTTGAGAACGATGCATTAAAGGGCATCGAAACATTGATGCATAAATTCCTGCCTACTGTTATCTTTCATGTGGAGTGCCGCTGCCAGAGGAACTGTATTTGGGACTGCTGTTGGTTACATGCGGAGGGCACCCTCTTTTATTGCTGACAGGGAGTGCAATCTATCTTGGATGTATATATATATATATATATATATTTTATATATACACATACAAACAATTCCTTTGGTCCAGCACTCCTGCTTTGGAAGACTGTTGACTCTGGTGCCCTCAGCAGGTAGATGGATGTTGAGCAAAGAAATGAAGCTGCGGCACTTGGAGATTTGTGGTAATAATAAATATATTGATTGTATGGTCCAACATCTGAATACACTTGATAGCCCAGTCCGCTTTACGATGAAAGCTGACGGGAACTCTTTGGATTTTTTGGACTTAACAATTTTCAAAAATGGATCTACACTCGGGACAACCCTTTTTCGTAAGGATACGGATCGCAATTCCCTTTTATTTGCTACCAGTTACCATCCACCTGAATTGAAAAATAGTTTACCTACATCACAGTTTCTCTGTGTTTTACGGAATAACACTGAGGCAGAGATGGCAGAACATCAAATCACAGAGATGAAGCAGAGATTTTTTCAAAGGGGTTACTCAAAAAGCATAATCGAGAATTGCTTAACCAGAGCACGTTAAGACTAACAAGGGCGAGAGAGTCCTCAGGGACCACTAGGATGACTTTTGTTAGCCAATATGATTGTAAGTCTAAAGATGTACGGAGAACGGTGAGACAAAACTGGCACGTTGTTGCCACGGATCCGGTGTTCAAGGGGAAGATCAATGAACCCCCACTTATGGCCTTTCGGCGTGGGCAAAATTTGAAAGAAATATTAATGCGCCCGACAAAACGCCCAACCAGATCAGTCAAGACTTGGCTCCAGGATGCCAAACCTGGATGTTTTAGATGTGCAAACTGCACCACTTGTAGATCATTACAAACTGGTCCTACATTTCCACATCCTCACAGTGGACGACCAATCAAATTGTGATTTAAACTTCACTGTTTACTGGACCATGTGATCTATTTACTTACATGCCCATGTGGTTTGGCCTATGTTGGCTTGACAACCAGGGTTTTTCGTGAACGTATGGCCAACCACCGTTGTTCTATTAGGCAAGCCATCTCTACAGGTACCTCTGATAAACCGGTTGCAATACATTTTCTTCAAGCAGGTCATCAAGTGTCGTCACTCAAATGCCGTATTATAGAATGGGTCCCCAAATCTCCACAAGGCAGAAATCGGGAATTAACCCTCCGTGAATTGGAGGCCAAGTGGATTTTTCGTTTGGACACTGTGGCCCCTAGGGGTTTAAATGAATCCAATCCTTTGAACATTTTTTTGAAATAAGCTACCCGCCTTGGTTTTCTAGTTGACCTTTGATATTTCTTTTTTTGGGGGTTATTTATGTGATTGTGTGTCTGTTTTTTACCAATTTTCTGTATATATTATTTCTGTATTTATTTTTGATTCGTAAAGTATTGGGTTAGGTAAGCCTTGATTGATTAGGTGTTTTTTGACTATAAACCTAAGGGTGTCCATGTTTGGGACATTCTGCTTTTTCTATAAAAATTAAAAAAAATTAAAAAAATATATGTAGCTTTTTATTGAAGCTTTTTTATATAAAATTGGTTTTCCGATTGAATATGGTATTGACACATTATCGATAGGTGGATTATTTATGATGTTATGCTATTCTATACAAATGTGTATTTCTATGTATGGAGATTATTTTTTCATGTGTCCCGGAGAATGCTTTGCTTTTCCCAATTGCCTCTCTTATATAATTATTATACCTAACCTGTATGGTGTTGATATATCTTATTGAGCAACCTGAGACTTATATGATGCTTTACTGTTTGTGCAATACAGGTTTGTTGTTTTGACAACTTAGGTTTTAATGCTTACTGACATTGACACGCCCTATAGTCTGTTGTTACTATGACAACTCATCTGATCACTATGTGACCGGACGTTTTGGTCACTTCCGGATTTTTTGCCTGCGTCCCACTTGGTGGAACGCATGGCACTTCCGGGTAGGTGTTGAGGTGATCCTGTGATTTGTCTTGTAAAATGCGTAATATTCCGGTGCCCTGTTGTGCTGACTGGTGGTGTCAGTGTGTGATGCGAGTTATGTGCAGGCTGCTGATCACCCCGTCTATAGTCTTAGCCGTTTGCGATTTGATAACCGGATGTTTGGCCATTTCCGGGGGACGGGCTTTGCGTTCCACAGGGTGGAACGCACGGCACTTCCGGTCCAGCGGTGTCCAGCATGGCGATTTGCGGGAAAAGCGGGCTATTTAAGGGGACACAGGTAAGAGGATCTGTGATGCTGTTTGGTGACATATGCTGCTAGCTGTACCGTTGCTATTATGCTGTTGGTCTTGATAAAGGTAAGGAATGACCGAAACGTCGACCGGACTGATATATGTAAGAAATAAATAAATGTTTTTTCTATTGGAAATGCTCTGGTGAGTGCCCCTTTTACCTTTTCTATTGTATTATTCTGGACCAAAGAATTAATTTTTTTGATTCAGGGGGAGCACCCCATAAAGTGGACAATCATGTAGATGTGAGTGTAGACTCTCTTTGGACTATATATATATATATATATGTATATATATATACACATACAAACAATTCCTTTGGTCCAGCACTCCTGCTTTGGAAGACTGTTGACTCTGGTGCCCTCAGCAGGTAGATGGATGTTGAGCAAAGAAATGAAGCTGCGGCACTTGGAGATTTGTGGTAATAATAAATATATTAAAAGTGTCACATAAACGAAACCAACATTTCGGAGTTCTAAGCTCCTTTGTCAAGGTGTGAACAAAGGAGCTTAGTGCTCCGAAACACTGGTTTCGTTTATGTGACACTTTTAATATATTTATTATTACCACAAATCTCTGAGTGCCGCAGCTTCATTTCTTTGCTATATATAAGATTTTGAGATAATATAAGTACATGTTTTACAATATGGAAGGAAAAGAAATAAGATTCTAAGTTTGGGGGTCAAATATTCTAAAGAGACGTGTGGAGTAGTGGTTAGAGAACCGGCCTGATGATCTGAGGTCATAGGTTCAATCCCAGCAGGGGAACTAAATGAATGAAAATATATATTTTTTATATATGTGTAATTATGAAGGGGAAGAAGAAGTCTTATTTTACCAAGACAAAACGCGTTGGGGGCCTGCTATCCTGGACCCTCTTATGATGGACAGATAAGCCTTTATAATATTTTGAGTTTGTACGTTGTTTACCTGCATTTAATCGTGGATCTTATTTTATAACTTAAACTGTTTTATGCAGAAATATTTGGAGTATTATTACATGTGAGGACTGACTATAGTTCCAATAACTCCTAAATTACACAGCGATGGATGTTTGATTGATGCAGTATTAAGACGGTACACACAATGTTTTGCTTTCTTTTTTTCCTTTATGTTTGAATCGTGGTTGATCAGGTGACCGAAGATTTTCTATTGAATATAAGTTGCTTTTCCATTCATAATCACGTATTTTTCACTATATCTTTTTGATCAGTTCACCTTCTGGCGCTTGGGATTTTTCACTATTTAATTGATTTGTATATAGTTTATCACTATATATGACTAATATATCCTAGCAGCCACTCATATACGAGCTAGGTGTACTTTATAAAAACACACATACAGTATATTGTCTGTTTGTAGGATTACTGTTTGTCACTTGTGCGCTCACTAATTTATTTGTAATATATATATATATATATATATATATATATATATGGAGATTTTTTGATTTTATAAGTGCTTCATACTCGATCTACATGTGTAAATGTTTTTAATATTGTTAATATAGATATATATAGATGGAGAACGTCTTATTCTATCTTACTCATTTTTAAAGTGTCAGAAACATTCACTCCTATAGAATGAATTACCTGCTGTGAGCTGGAGATTAAATCAGGTGTCCAATCTACTCACCTAGATTTATTAATCTAATTTAAGAGATCAACCAATTACAAATCAATTTGTGCTATAAAAGGACAACTGGTCGAGTAAAGGATTATTCTTTGAAAAAGCCCCCACAGTGGAAAGAGGGGCGAAACGTGTCCGAGGATCCCCAGTTATTGCACTCTTTATTATCCAGCCAAAAACCACTACTAAAGCATTTACTGACCCATCTTGTTATGGAGCATCGGCACCTTTGTATACTATTTTCCGGATGACCATGTATGCCTATGCTTGTTGAAAGAAGAGATCTCCGGATATAATTTACCCAGGATAAGCGACGTGGCTCTAATATAAGTCAGCCATTTGACTGTTCAGTTACACTCCTTGAAAGAAACATTAATATACGTCAACTGGGCTGCTCCTGCCCCAAGCAGCATATGGAACATTTGTATTTGTGGTCTCCCAGGAAAGATAACACGCTATTTGCATCCTGAGCAAGATTACTACTGCTCCAGATGAGTTTGCTGCATCTGCAGAAACTGGGTTTAGAAATTGATAGACATGTACAGCAGGTTGAGGTTAAAAGGTTAAAATGACCAGTGGCATAACTACCATAGGTGCAGGGGTTGCAGCTGCTCTGGGGCCCGGCCCTCCCCCTGCACATACAGTGCCACTCCTTGGTCCACGACGCCCCCTCTGCACTCTCCCCCTGAACCATCCTCAGTCCCCTCTCCTAGACTTACCTGCTCTGTGGTCGCAGACCCCCCCCCCATTGTTGCATTCTCCTGGTTGGTTCGGCTCTCCTCATTGACTGATACTGGGAGGAGGCATGTCCGCCTCCTCCCAGCATCAGTCAGTGAGGAGGAGAGATGGAGCTGACCTGTAGAGGAGATGTGCATGCCCAGCGCAGTGCGACCACGGAGCAGGTAAGGTGAGGAGAGGGGAGTGAGAAGGGTGCGGACCGGGGACCCATGAACATTTTGCTATGGGGTCCCCTAGGTCTAGTTACGCCCTTGAAAACGACCTTTAATAAATTTAGTGGTTTTGACCACCAACTTGACGATGATCCGTAGCGATGTCCATCTTTTTTAAAACACTTTTTTGATCATACAAAGCTACTCAACGTGATACTGGAGCAGGGTGTTCAGCCAATGACCTCACATGTGCGTACTGTACTTACTGGCTGACTCAGAAATGGATCCTAAAAATATTCTAGAGAGTATTCTCTGATTAACAGAAAAAATAGAGTTGGAACATACAGAACATAAAAATAAATAATATAGGTTTAAAAAAAAAAAAACAACAACTCAGTGGACAAGAAATATTTCTTTCTTCTCACAACTTCTATTTTATGGCCACACCTAGGGGTATATTTACTAAAGTGTGGGTTATAGAAGTGGAGGTGTTGCCTATAGCAACCAATCAGATTCTACTCATTTACATACCACCTTCTAGAAGATAATAGCCAGAATCTGATTGGTTGCTATAGGCAACATCTCCACTTCTATCAACTATACTTTAGTAAATATACCACTAATGATCACTTTTGTGATCAGTAAAATCCTAATAATTACATTGTCTAAACAAAACATCTCATTTATTGACTGATTACGCATTTTATTTTACAGACAGACTGACAGCCAGACTGACAGTCAGTGCGAAACTATGCTAATGTTGAAGCTGGATGGAAATATATTTAGACCAACAACGGGGCCAGCGCAAATCAGCTGCCATCGCAGGTCATGCCATAATCGGCCATTTGTTGAGTCCCGTGGTCGCACACAGGGGCATTTTAAGAGAGGAGGGGGCCATGTGCACTCCTCGTGCGGGGCCCCCTCCTCTCTCCCTGGTGGCTGGCAGTCGACTGACCTGGCTGGCCAGCCACCGGAGCATTAGTAGACTCCGGGCACTAGAGTGTGCCCGGAGTCTACTGCGCATGCGCAGAACACCGGAAAATGGCCCCCACGGCCATTTTTCCACTTTTTGAGCAGCAGTGACACAGGTAAGTTCAAAAATAATATGGCTGCAGTGTGTGCAGTGCGGGGCCCCCCTGGACTCGGGGGCCGTGTGCCCCGCACACACTGCACCCATTATAGATATGCCACTGGTCACACAGAATGGTCGTCTGTAGCGAGATGTTGGAACCACTTTATCTGCATGCAGGATTGCAGTTGTAGGCATAAATATGCCTCAAAAACGGTCGTTTGCCTACACTCCCTGTAACTGCCCCCAAAACGGTTCCTGAATGTCAATCACTTTGAGCAGCATTGCTTTGGTTCCCTGGCACATGCACAGGGCGACAGTGACGCATGCACAGTCAAACGATAATTGCTCAACTGCGTAAATATAGGCATTGCACACATATTTGAATCAGGCCCTTAAATTGCTATAAAACAAAAGAAAATAAAACATGCAACTTTGACAGAACAGCAAGGCCAGATCAATCAATAAGCTGATCAGGCTGCAGCCTAAAGGGACCCCCAGCCCCACACTGCAATCCTATTCCTGTCCAGGGAATTTAGCCCAGTCCTGCTCTCTGTTCCTTTAAATAACCGAAGTTCGGATAGATCTGAGGGCATATAAACACCTACTCAGGGATACGTGTAGTTAATAAATTAGGTAGGAAGGTTAGCTTAATGATTGACAGGTTGTCGCTGTGTACGGATTGGTGTGTGCTGATTTAGGGGTGTGGTTAGTAGGAGTGTGGGTAGGTCTGTAGAGTTAATCTGCCTCTTTTGAACTTGATCTGCGTGCTGTTCGGTCGCAGGTCACACAGGTTCTGTGTTGGAGAACTTTTTGTGTTACTGATTCTTCTAATTCTTTCCCTCTCTATTCTCACATCTTAACTTCTCCCTTCTTCTTCCTATCTAACCTCCTATTCCTTTTCTTTTCCTAACTAATCTAATATGTCTCGCCCCCAGCGTGCCGAATCTGTCCCCGCCCGGCTGGCTGATGCTGCCGGGCTGGGGCTCATGCCGCTCATCCATTCTCCTGCCCCAGTCATTAGTTACCCCCGCCGGTCCTCCCGCAGATCTGGAGGTGCCGACGGGGAAGGTGCGGGTGGCGCCGCTCAGACCCGCGCGCGCCGCATACTTAGCACACAAAGTGATGGTCACTCCGGCGGCGTCCCACTCCGGGACGCCGGCCAGCCGGGGGACCAAACGCAGACATAAGGGGGTGAGTCGGGAGCCTGCCTGGGCTCCGGCTCACTCCATAATGGTGGGGGGGCGGAGCCAGCGGCCATCTCATCAGGGCCGGGGTCAGCAGCCATCTTATAGTGGGGGTGTGCATCAGGGGCAGCATGGTCTGCTTGCTGCCATGGGATCCCCCATGGCAGCCCCTGTACCCCCGTTGGTCACTGATGACATAAGACCAGCCAGCTAGGCTGGTCAGGCAGGCGCAGCAATGTATAACACTGCCAGTGCTGGGCTGCTGGTGGCAGTGGTGGGCGCTCTCACGCCCCTGCTGTCTCAGCAGCATGGGGCTGCAGGAACATCTGCGGCCCCTTCAGGGTCTGCGTCGGACAATGTGCGGGCGCAGCTAGGTCCAATCATACAGCAGTTAGGTAATTTGTGCGGCCTCCCCCTCGCTGCATCACCTGTTTCCGCGGTTTCCTTTGCCCCAGTAGCCGATGCGGGTGATGTTTCACATGATTCCGCATCTGTATCTTCTGTTACAGCTGACAGCGGGGCGGACGCTCCCTTGGCTGCACCTACGGTGCGCACAGTCAACCCAGCCACATCGGGTTCCCCCGGGGTTGGTGTCATCGCGGATCCTGGTTCCCGGAATGTGGTCGATGTACATGCTGGTGAGTGCGATAGTTCATCCGATATTATCTCCTCTTCCAGTTCTACATCTTCTTCAGACGATAGTTCCCGCAGGGCTAGGCGCAGGCGATCCAAGCGATCACGACGCCATCGTTCACGGAGACGTTGTCATTCCAGTGACAGATCATCAGGTAGTAGCACTAGCGTAGAGGGTGGGGCCGGTCCAGCCGACGTAGTACACTGCGCAAATACAGAAGTCACAAGGGGTTTACGGACGCGTGTTAGGAAGTGCATTCGTCTGGGACGCTATGTGGACATGTTCACCCTCACGGCTAAAGCTAAAAAAGAGTCCGCCGCAGCAAAAAAGAAAGGAGGCATAGGGGTGGAGGCTTATAAGTCCTATACTAACTGGTTGTCGGGCTTTTGTGTCTTTTCTGCCTGCTATTTAAAAACTAGACCGTCAGAATACCTTAATGTTATTCCTTACCTTCACTTGATTCACGGTCTGTTCCGGTCGTCTCGGGGTGCGGCCTGGCGTCACTATGACGAGGAATTTCGCAGAAAACAGGATAGGGCAGTTAATCTCGAAATGGGTTGTAAAGATGTAGAAGTATGGATGGAGATTTCTCAGTCTGCGGGGGGTGCGCCTGAACCGTCCCAAGGTCGTCAGGTGCAATCCGCTACCACGTTGCCCGCTAGGACCACTGGTAATAATCAGGCGAAAGGAAAGTGTTTCGCCTTTAACCACGGCAACTGCACGATGGGGGGTCGGTGTCGTTTTCGACACCTCTGCATCCGTTGCAACGCAGGCCACCCCAGCAAAGATTGCCCCAGAAATGGCGGGGGTCCCTCAGCAGCTGGCTCTGGGCCTGCACCTAAGCGGGTTACCTCGGGATCCTCTAAGTAAAGCTATGTCCCCGATTCGGTTGGATGACATGACCAGGTGGCTTAATTGGTATCCATTACGTGATGATGCAGATTTTTTACGTTCAGGGTTTACAGAGGGGTTCCGCCTTCCAGTTTCGGGAGCAGTAAGTTCAAGATGTCCCAGGAATCTCCGTTCTGCCTACGATTTGCCACAAATAGTCAGAGCCAAGGTGATGAAGGAGGTCAGTCTAGGCCGCATGATTGGGCCCTTTGATTTACCTCTGGTCATGGGCCTGATTCTTTCCCCTGTGGGAATGGTTCCCAAGAAAGCCCCAGGTAGTTACCGGCTTATACAACACCTGTCCCACCCCCCAGGTACGTCGGTCAATGATGCCATTGCCAAGGTCGAATGTTCCGTGCATTATCAATCGTTTGACGCGGCTCTCGGGCTGGTTTGCGCCTCAGGCACGGGCTCGCTTTTAGCCAAAGTGGATATTGAATCCGCATTCAGGCTGTTACCCTTGCATCCGGATTCTTTCCGTTTCATGGGTTTTAGGTTGGCGGATGGGTATTATTTGGACAAATGTCTCCAGATGGGTTGCTCAGCGTCATGTGCTTTCTTTGAGCGGTTTAGTTCCTTCCTCCATTGGTGCGTAACCACGGGCTCTGGTGAGGTGGGTCTGGCTCACAACTTAGATGATTTTTTATGTGTGGGGCCTTCCAATTCTGATCGTTGCGATCGCCTCCTTTTTTCGCTGCAAGCTCTCTTCATGGAATTTGGAGTCCCAATCGCACATGAGAAGACGGAAGGTCCTTCCACTTGTTTAATCTTCTTAGGTATTGAGATCGATACTATTGCTGGGTGTTGTCGCCTGCCTCAGGACAAAATTTGTCGTTTGCAGGACGCCATACTTCTTGCGCTAGCATCAGGGAAGGTCACCCTCAGGCAGGGTCAATCTTTGCTTGGTTTGCTGAACTTTGCTTGCAAGGTAATCCCGAGATTTGGGTGTGTTGCTCAGTCTGTGGCCTGATTGTGTGATTGTGTGGTCCGACATTATTGCCAGGCTTTCCTGGAGGTGTATGTACAGTATGGTGGGACTGGAAAAAGCCAGAAAGAGAGTGAATAGATGGGTGTCCGAGAGAGTTTTGCAAATGGGAGGTTTGGTGGTGCGTCACCCTCTAATTAGGGTACGAGATGCCCATCTTTCACGTAGGGATGGGGTTCACCTCACGGAGGAGGGGCTATTTTTATTTCTTGAAGGTATAGATTTAGTGTTAGGAGGTTCAGTTTGTTAGGTGGTATGGTGGCGTACATGTTTCATTGGAACATGTGTGGCGGGAAAGAACGGCAGTCTATATAAAGCGTCCACCTTGCTGCAGTAATTGGTGGTGCGCCCCCCTTCAATGCACTAGTTAGGCTGATTTTACCCTACTGGGGTCAGTGGCAACTCTCGTCGGAGTGGGCTAATAATAGTGCATTGGGATGGGGGCTGGATACCGTCCAACTTGACAGAGAGGGATATCGGCCCTTGAAAGTTGTTATATCACTCTGACACTTGAATTGGGATAGTGGCCCTTTTCAGTGAGTGCATCACATCCTTGCTTAAGTCAAGTGGGGCGTCAGATGACTTGCCGTTCTTTCTTATTCCACCATACTATGTTGTAAAAATAAATAAAGCTGACCATATGTTTTTATCGCACATACTTTGTCTCTTTATTTATAGTTAAGTTGTTATAACATGTTTATGGTTGCACACATTATCTGCCGATAGGTAGTTTAAAATAACCGAAGTTCGGATAGATCTGAGGGCATATAAACACCTAGGCAGGGATACGTGTAGTTAATAAATTAGGTAGGAAGGTTAGCTTAATGATTGACAGGTTGTCGCTGTGTACGGATTGGTGTGTGCTGATTTAGGGGTGTGGTTAGTAGGAGTGTGGGTAGGTCTGTAGAGTTAATCTGCCTCTTTTGAACTTGATCTCCCACCCTCCCTCCCCGATTTTTCCTTTTGTGTCTTGTGTCGGCTTTATTTGCAATGGTGGGAAAGAACGGCAGTCTATATAAAGCGTCCACCTTGCTGCAGTAATTGGCGGTGCGCCCCCCTTCAATGCACTGGTTAGGCTGATTTTACCCTACTGGGGTCAGCGGCACCTCTCGCGGGAGTGGGCTAATAATAGTGCATTGGGATGGGGGCTGGATACCGTCCAACTTGCCAGAGAGGGATATCGGCCCTTGCAAGTTGTTATATCACTCTGACACTTGAATTGGGATAGTGGCCCTTTTCAGTGAGTGCATCACATCCTTGCTTAAGTCAAGTGGGGCGTCAGATGACTTGCCGTTCTTTCTTATTCCACCATACTATGTTGTAAAAATAAATAAAGCTGGCCATATGTTTTTATCGCATATACTTTGTCTGTCTCTTTATTTGTAGTTAAGTTGTTATAATATGTTTATGGTTGCACACATTATCTGCCGATAGGTAGTTTAAAGTGTTGTGGAAGTCAACTAATGACGTCCTGATGCTGCCAGTATAGGGGTGCATAGTAATTGTTATCTGAGTAGCACGCCCAATCTCGTGTGACAAAGTTATCACGTGTTTTCTGCTGTGGTTCCGGCAACATAATAAAACAATAATACAAAGCACTTTTCAATTTTTATTTTCCGGCTTTTAATAAATGAGGGGGTCAGACAGGCTACTCTGAGAGGGGGGTGGTTTGTAAAGGACAGGCTTCCATGAGAGAACATAGGGGACACAGTGTCTTCTGTTGTGAGCCAGCAATGCTAATTCCCTTGCCACTGTGCTGCCCAAATACAATTCTTTGTGCGCATGCAGTGGCCTGTAGAAGTCATATACTTTGCCCTTTAATGTATTAGGCTTTCCCAGGTATAACATTCTGCAACTCTTCTACAATTTCTGATGACCAGTTACCCCAAGATATTATAAAGATAGACAAATAAATAAAGGCTGGTTAATGGACATTAAAAAGATATCAGAAAGGGGGACATTAGATGTATAGACAGAGAAACTAGTTAATAGACACCAGGGGTGGATCCAGGAGGGGGGTCACTGGCTGATCACTGTAAAAAAAAAAATTAAAGAAAACAAAACAATTGGTGATCCAGTGAGCTCCTTCTTGATCTGGTCAGCTGATCCCAGAACTCATGCTCTGTGACCCCGGTCACCTGCTTTGTGCTGTAAACTGAGATACCAGCATCTCGGTTTACAGCACAGAGCAGCTGACCAGGTTCACAGAGCAGGAGCCCAATGCTCAGCTGACCGGCAGTGGAAAAAGCAGAATTTCTAGAAAAGGTTTCCTTATGCTTGATTTTAGAGTGAGTGTGACCAAACAATGAAGAGGGCATAATTAGCACTTAACCAGCTTTAATATGCATCATACAAATTGTGTTTGTCATAATTCCAGCATGTACAGGACCCAATAGAAAGATCGCTAACCATATATAGTCACAGTTTAATAATCTTAATAATGGGCATAAAATAAAATGATAAACATTAATAGATATTCAATAGATCACAATATCCAATATAGGTATAAAATGATAGGCACAATCAAGTAAACACAGTAAAAAAAACAATCAAAACATCCTAATTATGTGTGCAGTAACTACACATGTATTAATAATCCGCTGGTTCTCCCATCCATATGGAAAGTGATTAAAAACAAAACATATCTGGACTCTGTCGTATCTTAGTAATCCTCATTAGATATGCACAGCGTCAAGCACGTGTATGGATTCCTGCAGTTTTTTCTCTACCTTGCGGCAGTATGTGAGTAGCAAGAAAAAAATCTTAAGGTGAATGGTAACAAATCATCTGAAATGTCTCAATTCAATGGCAACAGAAGAACTTCAATTAGTCAGTCCTGAGGCTGATTTAACAAATAGCCATCTGTAAGTAAATATATTTTGAACAGGTTTAATCACCTCATAGGTCATTCCAAGCAGTCAGGCATAACTGTCAGAATGTAGTTCACAGGATAGTTTTCACTGACAGTAATTATCTCTGCCCTCCATGTACGGCTCAATCTCACAATGTACTGTATGTGGGAGAGTCCGTCAGACACAGTTAGGACCGAGTATACAGGTGTTGCTTACCGCTACCTCGTACGGGACCTCAGGTGGTTAGTTTTTTTCTCCTCCATCGGATACTTAATCCGGACTTAAAGCTGCGGTATTGCGGTGTACACCATTTTAGTTGGCGCACTTGTAAGGTCCCGGCGGCTGCTGCCCGATCTGTGAGAGAACCTCTTGTTCAGGTAACGTCCTTGACAAAGGAATTAGGGGTGGAGCTTGACACGTTTATCACGAACAAGGGGTTGTTTCCTCAGAAGTGCTTCCCCTCAGAAACTCTTGTAATTTTATTTGATCCTTGTGTCAATCAAGGAGATAATTATATCCTGCTGTTCAATTAACTCATTCAGACTGGTTTGTCATTATTTGATATAGTTACTAACTTTTTTAACATTTGCCTTATAATATCAGAATATGAATGTAAGCTTGGAGTAAATATTCATGTCATTGCAGATTTGCGGCTAAAATGTAACAACATAAAAGTATCAGGTTTAAAGCCTAGAATTCTAAACTGGAAATAACAATATAGATCATTATGTGGGCTGCATCACTATATTTGGATTTGATAATCCATATTTCGTTAGACTGTTAAATAAAACTAAAGGAAAATAAATTTACACAGAAAGAAATACAAAGAGAACAACCTTTTAAGGTCACATCATATGCCTTTCAATAAAAAACTTTTCTTGGATATAGATAATCAATTAAACATATAATTAAGACTAGACCCAATCAGTAAGTTTGATATGCAGAAATTCCTGTAACTTAATTTATGCATTCACAAACTAGAAGATATGAAGAAATATATATAAAAACAAATGGAAAAGGATATATCAGATTTGAGGATAAAAGACAAAATACATGTAGAAATAAACTTATATAAACAATATGGTATTTCTTAGTATTGAAAATTCATTACTTCATTTTTTGTTTTATATTATCTGTATTATTTCTGTATATTTTTATTATTATTTTGTTTATTGTTTTTTTAATAATTGTATTTCTTGTTTCTTATTTGACAATTATTTAATCCTATACCTATAGTTATCTTAATTTGCTAACATTCTCCTTAATAGTATATGAAGAAAGAGACATAAGATGGAGGACAATAAATTGAGAGAGAAGGAAAAAAGAGATATGGCATGGAGAAGTTATAATAGCAAAAGTGGGCCACTGAGTAAACCTATATGCTTTTTATAGGTTTAATAAAAAGCAGTGTAAATGGGGAGTACTGTATATATGCAGAATTTTAGAATTTTTAAAACATCCTCCTTTAGAGATGATCTAAAATGTTTGGATTTGTGGAATAACACGTTAGATGATTGTTCTAAAAATCTTATGGAACTTTTGATTAACTATAGAATGGAGAAAGTAACAGAATTACAGGGAGAAATCAAAATGATACAAGGAGAACATAAAAAATGCAAAAAACACCCAGGTTTCAAAGATAGAGACCTTAGAAACAATAGAATGAAGGATTTTGCTATCTAGGATTAAGATTATAAGATATCTAGGGATAGAGATGATTATGCTAATGATCAGGTCCATTCTTACAACCAAAAATTCAGAATGTCGTCTGCAAATAGAAGACCTAGAATCCCTAGTCTATAAGGTATACGCATAATCGTAGACCATACTTAAAGTATAGTTTTAAATCTAGTCCTTACAGAAATTATAATTATAAACATTCAGAGAGAACAAATAAGAACTATAGGGAAGGGAGGTTAAGAGACAGAATGATCCCATGACACCCACCTTTTTGATAGGGCCAATAAAGACACAGGTGGTAAAACATTTTCCCCAGACAAAAAGAGACATTTAGCAGCCACATAACAGAGTTTTTAAGGGAGAGAGAGACATACAAACCATCCCAGATCTCCCTCACTGTTGAGTAGAGCAGGGACAGACCAAAAACTAAAAGGAAAAAGAGAAATAAGAAGAAAGAGAACAGTACAAGGATGAAAACTTATTAAAAAATCCCAACAAAAGATGGAGGTAGAAACAAAAGAGATCTTTAATTTATCAGATAAAGTCCTCTTTAGGGATGAATTTTCCCTTCTAAATAAAGGTCTGAAATTTGCACCAACTACACAACCAAATGTATGCAAACTTTTTGTTGACTTAAACAAATATGTAAGAACGTTAAGTAGAAAAAGTTTTTTTGCCCTTAAAAATATGCGTAAAAATGGAAACTGTGGGTCCCCTATAGTATTAGACTCCAATGACCAAATACCACTGGAGATATTAGAATCCCTATTATTGGAGAGTAATGGAAGATCAGAGGATCTTGAAACTAAGATCTTTGACACCCAAAAGAGAGGTAAAATCTGTAAGAATCCTTCTGATTTTTACCCTCTCCAATACCAGGGACCCTTTGTGGAAAGCTTCTATTCTAACACAATGGAAGATTTCCGCAAGTTGTGCAAAAATTAGAGCTACAACAAAGATAGAGAGGTGGTAGAAAAAGAGATAACCTATCAAAGGGAGAAAGACAGGCCTTAAAGAAGTTAATATCTGAAAATGATCTGATTATCAAGCAGGCAGACAAGGGGGGGTGGGGATAGTCCTGCAAAACAAGCAGGACTATCTCTTAGAGGCAGCTAGACAATTGAACAATTATTTGTTCTATAAAAAATTAGCACATTACCCCACAGTGAAATTCCAAAGATAACTTAAAGGACTTTTGGATCAAGCTTTAAATAATGACGTGATATCCAAAGAAACTTGGCAATTTTTATTTTCAGCACACCTGGTGATCCAATATATTACCATTTCCCAAAAACTCATAAAATGTTTAAAAACTCCACCAGGTCGCCCGATTATTTTGGGAATTGGACCACTGACAACAAATCTGTCCTATTATGTGGATTCGTATCTACAGGATCACGTTATAAATGTACAATTGTACACAAGAGATACAATGCATTTTTTGCAAAAAATATATATCAGAATGGAAAAAATAATTTAATCCTTCTATACAAATATTCCCCACCAACAGGGTATCAAGGCAGTTGAATATTATTTACAACAAGACCCACAGATGACAGATTTGTCGCAGGAATTAATTTTAGCTGCAATTGAAATTATATTACATCACAATTATGTTAGTTTTGAATAACAGTTTTATTTACAGACGCACGGTACAGCTATGTGAACCAGGTTCGATCCGAGCTTCGCCAACCTCTATATGGGGTGCTTCGAGGAATGCCACATTTGGGGTGGCGGGTTCGGAGCGAACCTGGTTCTTTATGGGAGATATATAAATGATTTGTTTTTTGTTTGGGATGGGGATGCACTTTCAAGTTAAGCACTTCACTTATTCTTTATATGACAATGATTTTGGTCTAAAGTTCACAAGTTGTTGTGATAACACTACAATAAATTATTTGGATATCACAGTCAATATTATTGATAATAAAATCTGTACCTCAACATATACCAAAAACGTAGATTGCAATAAATATCTTAACTGTAGGAGCTGTCACAATAAGAGCTGGAAGAGTAATATTCCCAAAGGCCAATTCCTGCATTTACGCAGGAGTTGCTCTAATAATAACATCTTCTTTGAGCAATCTAAAACACTTTATGGAGCGCTTGAAATACAAGGATATCCAAAAGGACTACTAGATAGAGCACTAGAGGAAGTGAGTCAAATAGAAAGACAGGATTTAATAACAAAAGGAGGATGAGTAACAAATAAGGCTAAGAAAGAACTAGAAATTAGTAAGATGTCATTGGCCTTTATAATGAAATATAATTCCTCAGCTAATGAGTTCAAGAGCATTATAAATAAGAACTCAGCACTGCTAAAAAGAGAGAGACTTTTGGGTAAAGATCTTGAGGGCCGGTGTAAAGTAATTTTTAGGGAAGTTGTCAGCCTAAAAAATAAATTAGCACCTAGTTCTATTAGGAATAAAATAAAGATCTCTAGAGAGGAATCCAGTCTTACTTGCTTGAGACCAAAACCAAAAGGCTTCTTCAAATGTGGAAAAACAAAATGCCACATGTGTAATCGTGCCGATCACAAAAGCAATACTATTACCCTTTTTTTATGAGTTCTTTTAGTATAGACTCCTTTCCAAATTGTCAATCAAAATTCGGAATTTATGTTATCACATGCGGTTGTGGCATCCAATATGTGGGATGAACCACCCGTACCCTAAACACTAGATTTTTAGAGCACAGATGCTGGATGGTGAAAAATCTAAAAACCCATAGTTTACCCAACCATGTATCTGGGTGCCCCTCTGGAGATCTTACAAACATCAAAATTAAAGTGACTGAATGAATAAAACAAAAAGCAAGAGGGTGTGATAGATTCAGATCAATATGTAGAAAGGAAGCATTCTGGATATTCAAATTAGGCACTTTAGCTCCTAATGGTCTTAATGATACAATAGAACTTAATGGAGTACGAAATAATGCCATCCCTCTGGTAGACAATCAGGTGTTTTGGGAAGATAATCACCCCAGGTCCCTGGGGGTTCACCCTCTTTTTAATACCCCTTAGTCATAACCTATCTCTTGCCTTCTGTTTGAATGTTAAACCTGCATATTAATACCCCTGTATTTAGGATGTTGGTTTCTTGTCCCTCTTATATATGTATTATATAGAGCTGTTCATTGGCTGAGAGGCGGGGGCTGATCTCTCTCAGCCAATGAACGCTCAGACACAGACCTTCAAAGGATGAAGCTGCGTCTGAGCGCTTCATTCATGAGATAACAACCATCCTGATTGTTATCTAGTGCATGGGTTGCGTATTTAACTTTTTATTTTAAGAAGACTTTGGATGCTTACTGAACAAGGTGACCACTCCAGGTAATGTAGGTATGTGTGAGTGTGTATATATGTATGGATTAAAACTTTACTGTCACGGTGTGTGTGTGTTTATTTCAACAATTCTTTACCTGTGAACTATAGGTACTAGTGGTCCCTTAATGCCCCGCATGCTGGTACTTGTGGTTCTCCAAGTACCAGCATGCGGGGAGGCTTGCTGGGACCTGCAGTTCTACTGTAAAGACAATGTTTTTATTCTTCTATTTTTACACTACATATACACTATCAACCCACCACCCACTGCCCAGGGGTGGTGAGGTAGCCCCGGGCTATCAGCCTAGGCTAGGGGTGCCCTGGAGAGTGGGACCCCTTTATTGGGGGGCCCCAACTCCCCAGGGATCCCTAGCCTGGGCTGACTAGAGGTCAGGACTGATGCTTTGGCTGGGGGGCAGGTGAAATGGCTTCCCTGGCTGTGGCATCAACCCCCCGATAGAAAGAGTCTGGTGCTGGTTCTGGTAAATACAGTGGAACCGTATCATTTTGTCCCCCTGTATTTCCAAAACCAGGCCCAGCTCAGAGCCCAGTGCTGGTTGCGCTGAATACTGGGGACCCCTATGTCTTTGTCCCCATATTTTGGCAACCAGGACTGGTTCTGAAAAGCCTGGTGCTGGTTGAGCTTCATATGGGGGACCCCTACATCATTTTTCCCCTTTATTTAGCACAACCAGTACTGGCTTTCCAAAGCCCAGTGCTGGTTGTTGTTTTTGGGGAGAGGGCCACACCAATTTTTTTTTTTTGACCCATCCCTGCTTCTGTGTTTGTTTGTTTTTAAACACAGACGCAGGTATTATGGATATTCCAGATCTGAGCCTGCATCTGTGTGCTGCTACCTCCCCCGGGTCCTAATGCCCGCTACACCGCCACCTGCACTGCCGCCGCTAAAGCCCGCTACCATCCCCAGTTCCCGGCCGCAGCTAATGCCCGCTAACACCTACCCCCTCTCCCCTGCATCCCGGCTGCAGCAAATGACTGATTACTTCCTCCCGGACCCGGACTCCACTACCGCCTGCAAAAGGCAGCTAACTTGCTGCATCCAAGTGAAGCCACAGTGAATACACCTGCTGAAGGCTCCTACTGTGGCTGCGCAAGGAATTGAAATTCCTATCTGTATAATGGTGGATTTGTGAGGTAATAGTTTAAAAACTGTAACGTTCTCAATTACCTGAACCCCAAAAGGCCCTATTCTGGAACAATAGCTACCTAATAAAACAAATCCCAAGTCTAAATTCGCCCCCTACCCTGAGTTATGCCTTCCAAAAAATTCCCCATAGAGAACAGCAGAAAAGTTGTCCTAATTGAGAAAAATGTCAGAAAAAAGTGACGGTTGGAGCTTTAGATAACTCCCAAATCCTAATTTTTTATGTTTTTGCCCTGAAATTTTGCAAAGAGTACCAAGCCACAGTTCTACCCGTTCGTGCCAAATTTTAGCTCGGTACCTCCAATAGCTTTTGAGGTGTAACCCATTAAACACGATGCCCCCACCTTTAGAATTCTCTATGGAGATTTCTGTTTTTATCTATTCATCCTTAATATCAGAGCACAGCTGCCCTTATAATACACACATGAAGGCTGAGACTCCTTCAATCTGGACTAGTACCCCACCCACCTACCTCTGATGTATTTAATTAGGGACCCATCATTTACTGACTGCACAGTCCGTATAACAAAGGCACAGGTGTAAAGGCCCCCATACATCAGCAATTGATTGCAGCAATCGTGCAATTTGCAATCGATTGTGTATAAAAATCATTCCCTTTTTCAATCGATTGCAGAATTGCCACAATCGATTGAAAATGGGAAAGATTTTTATACAAATTGCACAATTGCTGCAATCAATTGCTGATGTATGGAGGCCTTTAGAGTCTGTATTTGCTGTTGACCTGGGGTGGTAACAGAAGTATACACCAGAACAGGTTTAAACTGAAAGGAGGGTTGTTTAATATGAATGTTTGTAGACCTGAACTATAAGATAAACTAAAGTCCAGTAATAAACTAATATATGTGGCAGGAGAGAACTGTAGTGAGTGGGAATAAACAAATGTCCAGATCAGTGGCAGAGATGTATGAGGTGAATCCAGATAGCCTGTAAGAGTAAATTAGATATCCTGGTATGCTGAATAGTGACTGAGAGGGATATCCGGAAATGCTGTGATGATGGCTGAAAGGGAAATCCGGTAATGCTGTGATGATGGCTGAAAGGAGTATCCGGTAATGCTGTGATGATGGCTGAAAGGGAAATCTGGTAATACTGTGATGATGGCTACACAGGAATGGGTTAACTGAGGAGACAGGTTCAGGCAGGAGTGGTTCTGGTGGAAGGTGCAGGCTGATCTCCAGCGGAGTGCAAGGCAAGGCAGAGCAGTGTAGGCTATGAAGGGAGCCGGAGGCTGACAAGGAGCTAGGGAAAGTACCAGAGCACAAGACTAAGGGCCTGATTCAGAGTTGGGAATAGAGAGATATCTCTCTCTCAACTGATAATCTTGGTGAAACCATGGTGCACTGCAGGTAAGGGCAGATTTAAATTGTGCAGAGAGATTTAGATTTGGGAGGAGTGTGTCCAAACTGACATCTAAATTGTAGAGTAATAATAAAGCTGTACAGTATTTGTGGGCTACATGTAAAAGCAGCCAGTATTTACCCTACATGCAAAAAAAAAATTATGTAATTACACCCCTTGCATTGCAACATGGTTTGTCCAGGTTCACAGTTAAGTGCTATTTCTCATTCTATTCCCAACTCTGAATCAGGCCCTAGGTTTAGGAGTGCAGAGCACACTCTCTCACAGCTAACACTGTGAACACATTGCACTGGCACTACAGGGCGCTCCGAACACACTTAAGTACCCAGTAATGGGACGTGATAAGCCAGAGAGAGCAGGGCTGGATTTACCATTACGCTTACCTAGGCGTCCGCCTACGGCCTGAAGAGTCCCAAGGGGCCCACAACAACCGCGATGGGGCCCCCTGAAATCCAGCACTGGAGAGGACCTGCTGCACTGGTTGAACTGCTGCTACAGTAGACACACAGGCAATATAGCAGCATGGCTCCATTTCCTGCTCCTCACCTCAATCAGCTCTGCCCCCATGATGTGTGAACCACTGCAGTCACAGCGAATGCAGCCAGGCTCCTCCATTCCCCTTCCCCTGCAATGTAGCCTGCCCCCTACCAACACCATGTGCTGCTTATCTAACAAGCACTGCGGTAGCCAGCAGCCATCCTCCCCCTTTCCAGTCACAGCGATAGTAGCAGCCACCCCCACCCCCACCCCCACCCCCCCTGCAGTGCAGCCCACCACAGTGTAGCAAGCTCCGTCCCCAGCAGCATGCGCATCTAGCAGCCCCGTCCAACCAAACTTCCCCGCAGCTATGGCCATTGCCCTCCCCCAGTAGTCACAGTGCCAGCAACTACAAAACCACCCTGACAAGACCACCCCCTGCAGTGTAGCCAGCAGCATGTGCAGATCTAGACAGCTCTCCCCCCAAAGTCACAGTGCAGCCCTCCCCGTCTCCGCAGTGTGCATTGCAGCCAGTCTCTACTGGGAACCACAGGAAACTTCTACTCCCCTGACGAATATCACCCCCCAAGTGAGCCCCATGGGGTGATTGTGCTGGACGCTGTTCATCTGCCTATGAAGACAACATGGCACTCTAGATTGGGTAAGTTCAACTTAAAAAAATGATCATACAGTTAAATAACACACCTGATCTTTACTGTATGTGTGTAAAACTATGTGTGTGTATATGTGTGTATATATATATATATATATATATATATATATATATATAAAGACTATTATTTTTATATATATATATATATATATATAGTCACTAGCTATTGTGTATGTGTTTATTTTCTTGTCTGTTCCTCCACCTTCTCTTGGCTCCCTCTTTCCTTCTGTCTCACAATATTCTTCCCCTTTTCCTACCGTCCCCTCAGTTCCTTCCCATTTCCTCCCGTCCCCTCTGTTCCTCACAATTTTTTCCAATTCCATCTGTCCGTCCCCATTTCCTCACATCTCACTCTGTCCTTTAAACCCATCTTGCCCATTTTTTTTCCCATTCCTCCTGTCTCCCTGTTTGTTCCCCTGTCCCATATATATATATATATACATATATATACATATATATATATATATATATATATAACACATACAGTATATATGTATAAATATATACAATCTATAATGTGATCTAGTAACAACTACTGGAATAACTGTGCATATATTACAGTAATTGTCTCTGGAGCAAGATACACAAACCATATTGCTGTGTGTGTATATATATATATATATATATATATAAGATGTGTGTATATATAATATAATGTGTGTGCCTTGCTCCGGCGAGACATATTGCAATATATGCACAAGATTGTTTAAAGTAGGGGGGCCCCAAACCGATATCTTGCCTAGGGCCCTGTGAGGTCTAAATCTGGCTCTGAGAGAGAGCATATGACCCACAGGTGATTGATTTACTATGTCACTTGGCCAAAGACAAATGGTGGCGCCCAGAGAGCCATGACGCGTAGACGCCGTTAGACTTACCCTTGCAAGGATGGCCCAAAACTGGCAGACCTCTGCGTACACGCAATGCCAGTCTCCACATGCCAGCTCCCCCACCAGAAGGACTGCGCCACAGCATCCTCAGAGGTGAGGACCGCAAACCTCCATGCCGCGAAACCCGGGTCATGACAACAGGTAAGGCCTACATGCATTTAATACTATGTAGCTTGTCAGTTTTGGGGTGAATTTTGGGACGTGAGGTGCCTTGAGCTGCTCTGGCTGGACCTATTTGGGGCATCACCACTTAACACTTATTTTTAACATGCTATATCACTCTGTTTTTTGTTTGTTACATTTTCACACGTTTATTTTTTCTGTTTTATAACAATTTCAACACTAAGCAGACACTCTCACTTACCTAACACTTCACTGCTATTTTATTTTGTGTGGTGCCCTGGGTTTATTTGGCTGGGGTAGTTTGGGGGTGCCCCACGCCCCAGACATGAACCCCCATAGTGTTAGGGACTTACCCGATGAGGTTACTTTGACGGTGGTGGGTAAGCTCATAACTTTTGCCAAATTTATGCCAAAAACCTTGCATATTATGTATAATTATTAATGGTTGTATGGTGCATTTGGTTTCTCTTTTTTCCATCAGCAGTATACTGTATGTTTCTAAATTTCATTTGGTTTCTAATACGATTATAAACAACTTCTCATTACTTTTATTGGATTCTCTGTTGAAGGAAAGTGTGCATCGATCATTTTCCATAAATTCAGAAACTTGCACAATATTTTAGGACCATGGGGCCTATTTACCAAGCTTTTTTTTCCATAAACTTATGTAGAAACTGCAGTTTCTGCATAATTGTATGAATTGTTGCTATGTACAAATGGCATAATGTAGGAAATTTTAAAGAAATCTCTGGTAGAGTGCTATTTAGCACTGCAGGTCGCAGTCCTCATTATTATTAATAGGGACTATGAGCTGAGCATAGTTTGGCCCTATAAGTTTACACCATCTATAGTGTAAACCAGTTTATGCCTATGGAGGCTTATGAGCAGGAGGAGATCTTCCAATCTCTCTCCAGCAGCCTCCGGCTAGCAGGGGAAACTGACACTGTGTGCATGCCCAGTGTCATCTTCCCCAGGAGATGACTTTCACAAACGTGAAAGACTTCTACAAAATGCCTGTGATCAGGGCCGGTGCAAGGTTTCTTTCCACCTGAGGCATTTCTTCAGCCTTACGCCCCCCGCCACCCCCAGCCTCGAGAGCTACACAAGCCCTTATACAGTGCCCCCAGTAGTGGCCCCCCTATGTAGTGCCGGCAGTAGTGGTCCCACCTATGCAGTGCTCCCAGTAGTGGTCCCCCATTATAGTGCCCCTTATACAGTGCCCCCAGTAGTAACCCTCCTTATGCAGTGCCTCCAGTAGTGGTGCTCCCAGTAGTAGTCTCCCCTCAGCAGTGCCCCCCGTAATAATCCCCCAGTAGTCTCCCCCCCAGCAGCCTTCCCCCAGCAGTGCCCCTAGTAGTAGTAGTCACCCAGCAGTAATCCCTCCCTATGCAGTGCCCCCAGTAGTGGTCCCACCAGTGCAGTGCCCCCAGTAGTAGTTTCCCCCCCAACAGTGCCCCTAGTAGTACTCCTCCCCACAGCTGTGCCCCTAGTAGTAGTCCCCCCTATGTAGTGCCCCCAGCAGTAATCCACCCCTATATAGTGCAGTAGTAGTAGTACCAGTAGTAGTAGTAGTATCCGACAGGCACACATGGAAAACAAAAAATGTCCACTTACCTTAATCCCCGCTCCGGCATCTGTTTCTCTGTCTGGCATCCTCCGAGGCCAGCCTGCTCTGCATGATGGGAATGACATCTCTCCCATCACCCACTGTGGGAGCCATAAAATGCAGCTCTTGTGTGAGCTCCAGCAGTGGGTGCAGCAGCCGATGAGTCTCTGTCTGACTCTCATCGGCTGCTAAAACAAACACACAGATGCTGGCGGCTGCGTGTTTGTTACTAGTAGTGTAGTGCGGGCTGCACTTATGTGCAGTCCACACTACACGTCAATCCAGTGGTGCCCTTCAGTGGCCAGTGCTCTTAGGCAGCTGCCTAAGTTTTCCTAGTGGTAGCACCGGCCCAGTCTGTGCTATGACTCACAGGGACAGTGGTTACACACTAGACGATATGTTTTCCAAACCGGTGGATTGGACGACATATCGTCCACATCAGCCAGTGTGTACCGGCTATGTCACTGACGATGCGCACTACCTCGCATCATCAGCAACATTGTTCATCGCCCCTGCATACAGGTTCAATGGGCGATATCGTCAATGGGGGTCATGCTGCCGAATGCAGCATGGCCCCGGCTCTCGCTCCGTCACTCCCGGCATCGGCAATTGTGTACACACTTGCCAATGCTCTCAGCCCGCCGGGTCCCGTTGCTAATGTTACTGTATACTGCCATTTAGACATAAATGATGCAAAATAAATTCTTTTAGCTTTAGTAAATTGCTTTTCAGTTTTCTGTTGTTTTGTACTATGTATCACAGTGAATAAATGAAGGAGAGAAAGTGTGGCAATTTATTATAATAGAGTACAGTTTAGAATGTGGAATCATACCTGCGAGGCTCAGCATAGATAACAGTAGGATGAAAGCTGTATAACAAGTCAGTTAGTATGTATGTATGTCACTGACAACTGAGTTGCCTCAAATGATGGGAAGCCTCAGTGCATCAAAGAAACTGGTTTCTTAAGTGCTGTCATAAATTTTGCCTGTACATATGATTCAATATGATGTATATAGGAAGAGTTACCTGTTTGCTATTTTATGAGTGAGACAGAGGGGAGACTTATAATGTTCACAGAATTGTGCGCAGTCTATGGGTACACACTCACCTAATAAAATGCTAACTTCTAGTACATAAATGGGTCAAGAATAAATATAACTTTTATTAATATAATTTATTAAAGAGATAAGTAACTGATGTATCTATATAAATATATTATGCAATACAAAAGGTGAAAAACAAGCACCTCTAAGTGTAATATGCTTTTTGATTTGTACACGCACCTTAAACACTTAATATGTGTACCTTGATATACTAGAATACAAGTGCGTAGTATATAATCCTTAGAATCTCTGTATCTCCCTCTTTAGGATTTATTAAGTCCAGTTGTTACTCCAAGCTCATTCATTTATATAGGAGAGATAGAACACTCTCATAGTGTATTATCAGAGACAATTAATTGGAACATACACTGAAGACACACACAAGAATGCATAATTACATTAAAAGAGTTCAAAACAAGCTTATCTGAAAAAATCACAGCATCAGCTGACAGAGGTCCCCGCTTCCTCAATGCATTTTGTCTCTTACACCACTCTGGTAGGACTTCGTCAGGAGGATAACACCCACAGGGATACACCACTGCTTTATATACCTAACCCATTGATTATACAAGCCCATATTAGGCTAGAGCCGGATTTCCAACCGCGGGCACAATTTTGACTGATACCGCACATGGAATCAGTATGAAATACCGGCGGCCCTGTGGCCGACAGTTTGAATCCCGTCAATGCCTGGCCGACAAAAGCAGAGATCCCGGCAGCGGAAGCCCGACAGCGCTGGAAATCCCGATCGTGGATAGGTAAGTATCTACTAACCTAACCTAACCCCCTAACCCTAACCCTCCTTAGGGGTGCCTAACCCTAACCTCCCCCCCAAGTGCCTAACCCTAATCCCCCCTCTAAGTGCCTAACCCTAACCTCCCCCTTCCCCGCTGCCTAAACCTAAGTCCCTTGGGCGGGTACCTAACCCTAAGGCTACCCCCCCGGGGGTGCCTAACCCTAACCCTGCCTCCCCATAGCCTAACCTTAACCCTCCCGGGGGGATGCCTAACCTTAAGTCCCCCCCGGGTGCCCTAAACCTAACCCTCCTCCCCGCGGCTGTCCGCTGGCGGCGCCCGACATCTCTTCGATCGGGATGCCGGGCGCCGGCCTCCCGGAGTCGGGAAAATGACAGGCGTCTAGATATAGACGCCGGTCATTTATCCCATGCTGGGATAAAGCAATCGGGAAGCCAGCTGTCGGGATCAAGACAGTCGGTTTTCCGATTGCATCCCCCGCACATGTGCGGGAACACTCAGATCTTGTGAATGATATCTAGAAGTCCCTGACACCTCGCTTAGCCGGGAGAGTATTCTCCTCATCTCTATCTGGCTACTATAATACTCATATATTTTTATATATATATATATATATATATATATATAATATGCTTTGTATGGTTCGGCACTCAGTATTCCTCTGGTGATAAAGTACCTGGGTGCTCACACAAAAAGTAGTGTAAAGATCCAAGGTGTGCTGTCACAGGGCAGGACAGAACACAGCGCGTCACTCCAGGGTTTGATGTATGGCAAAATTTATTCAACGTTTCAAGGCCCTTACGGCCCTGTTGTCAGGAAAACAAACACACATACAGACACAAAAGACACTTACCTATATACCCCACCCGATCTAAGAAGAAGTGAAGTGCTGCTCCACAGTCGCATATGCGTTTCCGGAGGGCGTGGGTCGCCCGGTGATGACGTCACCCGTCTCACCTCTGGCGGTTGTCAAGGCAACCTGAGACGCTACTGCGGCTGGGTGCTGACGCTAATTACAACAGCACCCAGAGGCCGCGATCGCATGACCAAAGGGCATGGATTATCCTGGGGATGACATGCCCCGGCTCACCTCCGGAGGTTGCCATGCCAACCTAGGATGCTCCTGCGGCTGTGGAGAGTCTATAGAATGAAATAAAAGGACACACACAAGACCCACATGTATTAACCGTGTGCACACAAAGAGGTCATAAAAATTACATAAGTCAGAGAAACTGACTGAAGCAACATTAATAGTAAAGATATAGATAAATGCATGACACTCATGTAATACATAAAGATAGAACTATAAACATAAAGATAAATAGAGAGCAAGTATAGAAAAAGGAGACAAAATAACAAATTTGAGTTCCAAAAACACTTACAATCAACACAAAATACAAATATAAACCAAACATAATATGGTAAAACAAATAAACAAAAAAAGGAAGTATAGAATATAGTAATTATAGATAAATATTTCAGTGGAAAACACACATATGGAAAGGCCATATGATAAGAGAAAAGCAAAACGCAAGGATTAGATGAAAGCGTTCCAGGCAATACGTTCATTTAAGCCGCCAGGGACGAAGACTGCACATGGATCCCCTCCTCTTTTAATACACTCCTGTATATGCTGCATACTTAGGCTTGCCATAGCATCCCTCTAATTCAGAACACATACAATATGAATTACACAGATTCTGTGGCTGACTGACTTCAAGTCTCCATCTCACCTGGTTTTAATCAGCCACAGAACCTGTGTAATTGACATGTGTCATAAATAAAAGTATGATATGGCAAGCCTACGTATATACCATATGTTTACCCCAGTTAGGGATTTCAAATGCAAATATTTCTGCTGGTGCACTAGTAGTTGCTATTGTTATTTATTATCATCACCTGTAGGAGGTCATAAGAGACATTTGAAGAATCTGTGATATGAAGTTATACCATACTTGCCGACAATCAGTTCCCTCCTTCCGGGAGGTAGCTGATTGTCGGCTAACAGCGGGGGACGTGCCCGGCCATGATGTCACATTTGGGGGAGGAGCTGGGGGTGGAGCTGCATCATCGCATCATCGTAGCCCCGCCCCTCTTCACAATGCCATTATTTTTGGCATTGTGAAGCAGGGGGCGGGGCCACGATGACGCAATTTAGCGAGAATCGCGTCACCGCCCCCCCCCACTGCGGGGGTTCTTAGTTTATTCTGGGGGGTGGTCGGGAGGGTTGCCGGCTGCCTGGAGGCTTGCCTGCCTTTCTGGGGGGCCGGGAGCGGCACCTGAAAATCGGGAGGCTCCCGGCCAAATTGGGAGGGTAGGCAAGCCTGAGTTATACCATGTGTGTCACCTCCAAACCTTGATGTGCCATTATCAATAAATGTACAGTATGCCATTTGTCATGCCTTTTTTTGTTTTCCATTGAATGGCTTAAGGATAATAGGGGGTATATTTACTAAAGTGCGGGTTTTTAGAAGTGGAGATGTTGCCCATAGCAACCAATCAGATTCTAGTTATTATCATCTAGAAGGAGCTGGATGAATGTTAAGTAGAAGCTGATTGGTTGCTATGTGCAACATCTCCACTTCTAAAAACCCGCACTTTAGTAAATATACCCCATAGTTTTCTTTTTTACTTTATTCAAATAATTATTGATATGGGAACTTCAGCACATCTGTACATCTGAATAAAAGTTGTCTTCCAGTTCAAACCCGCAAGAGACATGTGAAGGATACAGTAATAGGTAACAGTGGGCCTGAATCAACATGGTTCACAAGATTGCACTCACACGCACCTGGCTGCTGTGAAATGATGCAAATGAATGCAATTGCAATGTGATCACAGCACTATACCCATACTTGCCTACTATGTGGCTGCTCCTTCCGGGAGGGAGCAGCCAGATCGGCAGAACAGGGGGCGTGCCTGGCAAAAGGGGGCATGTCCAGATGAGCTAAGGTTGGCTTGCGGGCGTGACAGGGGGCGGGGCCACGTGATCATGTAATTTTAGCCCCGCCCCCACTACACAATGCCGAAAAAACAGGCATTGCGAAGCAGGGGGCAGGGCCAAAATGACGCGAATCGCATCAACGGCCCCCCCGCTGTGGGGGTTTATCAGGTAATGGGGGTGGGGTGGTCAGGGGATCGGCGGCAAGTGGGAGGCTTGCCTGCCTTTCCGGGGGGGCGGGAGCAGCACCCGTTTATCGGGAGGCTCCCGTCCGAATCGGGAGGGTAGGCAACCCTGACTGTACCAAGACATCCACCACTGTATAAAACCGCCCACTTCCCATTACTTATATCCACAATACCTTTGCAAGTTTCGCAAACACATCGGTAACATCGAGTAACATCGGACCCATATGCACAGTTGTGGTTGAGCTGACCTCACTCACAAACTGCTAAACTTCCTGTCGGTATCTAGAGCTCAGGCTGCGTCTGCCATTGCAGGGGCTTAATTTTGCACGTCCCTGTAACGGCATTCAAATGCACTGGCACGCCTGAGTTTCGCCAACCACCCCCCTATCACCATCCTCAAACAGTACTTCATGTCAATCACTCTGCAATGGTTCTGCATAGCCACTGTCGCAGTCCCGATCACAGTGGAGCATTCGCATATGCGCACTGCAGCTTTGAAGCATGCGCAGTGTGTAACAATCAGCTGACTGCGTACGCAATCGTTTCTGCGATCCTTGCGGAATCAGGGCCAGTTTCTGCTTTGTCTAACATCCATACTGTAACTTGTTGGGATCTCAGCATCTCCATGGGAGAACTGTCTGACATGTTGAACTAGTGCCTATAATATTTTTTATAACTACAGAATCTTTGCAATAAAAACTTATAATCTTTCCTTATCGATGACGCATACAAATTTGTATGTGTTTCTTCAAGGTAGCTATGGAGCTTTCAAAGATTATGTAACAGGTTAAGGTCCATTAGCTCGGCAAGGATCCAGCATTATCTTTCTGTTATTGCTGATCCATACTCACCTACTCTCCCAGAAGTTGCGGGTGGCTCCCCGCACCCCTAGAAGAGTGACTGGATCTGCCACATTCTGCCCACTTCCTAGTAATGTGGGCAGAATGGGGGGGACAAAAAGGGGAATTGTGGATCCGTGGGGAGGGAGCAGGGCTAAATTATGCAAAGTTGAATCATTCAGCCCTGCTCCCCCCTATGGACCAATGATTTGTGGCAATTTGTCTCATTGGGGGTGGGGCCTAATGATGTCAGAGCCCAGCCCCATCCACTAAATCAGTCAGTGGCATCCTCTCTCTGGGCTTCTCCCAGAGAGGGGATGCGAAACGTCAGCAAGCACTAACGTAACTAATGCCCCTGCAGACCCTGCAGTGGCTTAGGGGTGCGGAGGCTTGTGGGGCATGGAGGCTTGGGGGCTGCAGATTCCATGCAGACTAGAATGGAATCTGCTGAAAATGGCCCTCCAAAAATGCCCGCCGCCTAGGAGGAGACAGATGCTAGAGATCCTACTGGACCTCTAGCGTCTGTTAGGCCAGCGCATAGTGTTCCTGGAAGTGCCAGGAATGCTCGTGCTGCTGGGAGAAGATGCAAAAAGCTGCATCTTCTCCCATGAAACCCCTAGCAATGAGCGTAAAACCCCTGGCAATGAGTGTGAAACCCCTGACAAACAGCATGAAACCCCTAGCAACGAGTATGGAACACCTGACAACAAGCATGAAACCCCTGGCAACGAGCGTGAAACCCCTGGCAACGAACATGGAACCCATGGCAACGAGCTTGAACCCCTGGCAACGAGCATGAAACCTCTGTCAATGAGCATGGAACACCTGACAACAAGCATGAAACCTTTGGCAAAGAGCAAGGAACCCCTGGCAATGAGCATGAGACCCCTGGCAACTAGCATGAAACCCCTGACAACAAGCATAAAACCCCTGACAACGAGCATGAGACACCTGACAACGAGCAGGTAATTTAAAAGTAATTAGAAGCCTTACTGTGAATAATAAAATAGTGTCGGGCAAATATGTAAGTGGCACTTTGGTAATAGACATTACAGTGTGTGGCATAATGTGTAATGGGCATTACTATAAGGAGGAAAAATTACAAATACTGTAAACTGGCTATGGGGGGTGGGGGCACATTTTTTACTTTTGAACTAGGAGCCAAATTGCATATAAATGGCCCTGTATTCATGGGAGGGGGGTGTCAGAAACTTTTTTGACAGGGAGGAGCAAAATTAATAGTTACACCACTGTCGGCAAGTATGTGCTAGTCCTAATTGCTGGATATAGGTAATTCCATCTGAAGATATCTGCCTCATGTGAGAGAGCTTTATTAGTGTCTATGACCTTTCTGCACTGGAGTGCAAATTTCAATTAGTATTTATTCCATATTAGGTCTTATTAAAAAATCATAAATATCACACCATGTATAAATGTAACAATAAACTCTTTAGTCTAAATATGCAATATCTAGGGTAAAAAAGATAGGATCATTATCTCTATCAAGTTAAATAATGATCCATATATAGCATGTAAACATATAATTTTAAAATGAGATTATGTACCAATACAATAATAAACAGAATAGAGCTTGTGTGTAGGATTAGTAGCAGCTTAAACAACGTTCCTTTTACCTAGATGGTTTATTCCAGAAGCACCACTTAGTAACAATTCAATGAGAGTCTTGTTTTCCAGATTTCCTCATAAGCACATGGGAAAATAAACAATCAGTGTAAAACCCATGTGCTTATGAGGAAATCCGGAAAACCAATCAGGGCTCTCCATACAAGCTTATAGGTTATTATTCCTGGGTAGTCTTAAGCTGGATGCACACTAAACGATGTGTGTAACTATTAATAGTGCTAAAGAACAGGCTTACAGCATCAGATACTTTCTATATATTTTCCAACATAAAGGCACTATGTAATCAGTGAAGCCACCACCTGATAGCTCTTTAGTTTTGAGTCTATTTGCTGCTATATCTGTATTTGCATTAGGTATTAACAGTATCATATGTCAGGAATTCACAACACTTATTACTGTTTCAATTTTCTCTAATAGTGCAATAGTGGATTTTCTTAAGGCCCCTACACAGTAGACAAAGGCCCTGATTCAGAGCCGGACGCTCTGACCAGAGCGCTCGCTCTGAATCAGGGCACACCTCCATAATTATGGAGCATCCTCCTGGACGCTCGTATAGCTGTGGGTCACCATCAAAACCATCGCGACCATCGCCACTGCGAGCCGGAGCCTGCGGTTGAGTTTCTCAACTGCAAGGCCCGGAGTGATTTTGGCTCTATCAGAGCCAAAATCACTCCCACTGACATCACTAGTGATGTCAGTGGGGCCGGCTTCTGACGGCAGGCGTTCCCTTGGGAACGCCCCCATCTGGGAGGCACGCCCACCAAAGGGGGCGTGCTGTCAATCAACATCGACAGCACGCCCCCTTTGATCAGACACAACGAGTGAAGGAAAGTCCTTCGACTCGTCGCATCTCGCGCATGCGCACGACAGAGCTCCCTCCGTCGTGCGCATGCGCAGTGCACACCATCGACCCACTTGCGAGCGGACAGCCGCTCGCGAGTGGGTCTGAATCAGGCCCAATATCTTTAACTATTTGGTCGATTCCGACACATCAGAATGACAAATCGTTAAAATATGTGTAGTGTGTACGCAATACATTGTGTAGTGTGCACTCCCCTGGGGTCGTCAGGCCTCATCGTCTGATCTTTTGTGCAGCATGTAAGATCAGGCGGGGGGGTGGGGGTGGCTAATCAGGCATATGGGCACCAGATCGCCCAGTGTGTATGGACCACCCGATATGTTGGCCCGTCGGCGCTGGGATCATCGGCGACAGCGCTGGCTACACACATCGTTTAGTGTGCATCTAGCTTAAGACTACCCAGGAATAATAACCTATAAGCTTGTATGGAGAGCCCTGTTTGGTTATCCAATGTGGCATTCAGAAATATTGTGCATGGAATTTGAACATTTGCATATGCAAACTACAACATTACATAATTAACTGCAAGAATTATTTGCAGTGCAGATTGTGAAGGCATTCATTAATAAATATACTCATTACTGTTGGTACAGCATATCAAGATAATAAGACAAAATAAGGGCACACATCTTTTATTGTTTCAACATTTTAATATTCACATTCCTTATTTCTTTCATTTTTTCTATATTTTAATATTTCATTGACTTGTCCACATCCTACTTGTTACACTTTTTATTTCATATACTTAAAATTGTATTTTAATATTTGTGCACCAACCACATATACACTCTTCTTCTATTTCTATTTGTTTTACTAAATACCATATGCAAGAAAGATGTTTCCAGCGTCTCAGTTTCCATGGCCATTCTGCATGATCAAAGACTTACTGAGAAACAAAGAATCTGTGACTAATGCTGCATCTTTGTTTGCAGATGCTTGGATTTGCAAAGCTACAGGTGGGCGTCTCAATACATTCCTCAGCGTCTGCAACATTTGCATATTTTTGAACATCTGCTGCATACACAGATGCAGCAGGGGCGACATTAGCACACAACTCTGAATCAGGTCCTAGGTCTTTCCACCCTTAGGGGTAAATTTACTAAAGTGAGAGTTTTTAGAAGTGAGTTTTAAGAGTGATGTTGCCCATAGTAACCAATCAGATTCTACTTAACATTTAACTAGCACATTCTAGCAGATAATAGCTAAAATCTGATTGGTTGCTATTGGCAACATCACTTTTAAAACTCACTTTATAAAAACTCTCACTTTAGTAAATTTACCCCTTAGAGTGGGTTTAATTACTTTAGGTAGACTTGAACAGGACAGGATTTATTTCTATGTTTTATTTTTGTGCTACTAAATAAAACTAGCTGAGCATACTTGTACAATGGCAATGGACTGGTGTGCTGTTAATTGGCTACTGCATGAGAAAGTGCTACCGTTCACCCCAGGAGGGGGTGCCCCTAACCTGATCTTGTGGCTATATATATATAATATATATATATATATATATATAATATATATATATATATATATATATATATATATATATATATATATGGTTAATTACTGCCAATCAAGGGACACAGATATACCTGCAGATCAGTAATTGTTATATTGTAACATGCTGACAAATAATACATTGATCTGCATTATGTATGTTTCACTTTGAAAGTATCAATGCCGTATCAAGCATTTATTATAGAATTAGTTATAACTGCAGTAAATAAATAAGCAAATAAATAATAGAAAATATACATGAAAGTATTAATTTGAGTACAGTATAGCAGTAATGAAGTTTTGGTGTGTAAAATGTAATTACTGGTATTAATAACCATGCACAACAGCACATCAAAGGGAAGTATACATTTTATTTTACCATATACAATTAATACATCAAGTTAAAGACTCAATATCCATAAATAATAAAGGGTACCAAGGGATTGATACCCCTTTATTATCGTATGGCTCTGCCTCATACTTATGTAGTCCAAAATACCACACCAATTAAAATATCACAAAGTATTAAACCAAAATAAATATTTACATCTCACCAAAACTGAAGCCCTTTTCACAAAACTCCATTGACTATATTACATTTAATAGAGCAATGTGAGACACCAATAAATTTAAATTGAACTTTATATTTACATTAAATAAACCTTTCTATAATAAATGTAATTCCTATAAAAACTAAACTTGCCACTGTTTTGCTCATATCTGTAATAGATTTCTATAATTTAACCAACAGAAGATTTTGCTGTTTTCCTGAAGAACTTTGTGCTTTCACATTAAGAATCACCCAGTTAAAATATCTGTATGATTTACATATTTTAACAGGTCTTTCCCAAAACTACTTATTACAAGTCTGCAGGCTAAGACCAGGTGCAATATTAGTGCATTTCCCCATGAAGAATAGAGTTGAAATAAGGATAGAAGATTTCAAGGATCCATAGTAAAGTGCAGGAACATCTCAGGTGAATATAAGATACGTAAAACAGAGAAGTAACAATCCTACAAACTTCAAGCCAATGGAAATACACAGATTAAGCACTCACCTATTCAGCTTTTCGGTCAAGTACTATAATGAAAAGATGCCGCACTACTAATATCGTCAGGTTGAGTGCAGTGCCTAAAGTTCAATAGTCCTCTTACATTACACCTGCACTGACTTTATCCAAGAATGATAAGCACTGGGTGGTTTTTAGTGGCTGTACATGTATTATATTCATTTGTATATATTAAAGCAATGTGCACTTCCTTATGATCTCATATATGATTTATTGAATCATAAAAAGTTTATAATTTACTTTAAACAACGTATGGCTGTAATGATTTACTAATTAATTTACAAGTTTCAAATAATAGCAAATAAATAGTTAGCCACATTTTTTTGAACCTTTATTACTTATTTCCTATGCAAGTTGAGTTTCCCATATCCAAAATGCTTGGGACCAGGAGTATTTTGGATATCGGAATACAGTGGCGTCAGAAGGGGGGGAGGGGGGGAGGGCCGCACCCGGGTGTCACCTGCCGAGGGGTGCAGGCTCCCCCTCAGTGACAGGAGCTGGGTGCTGCATTGTAGCATTAAGAGCAGCACTTGGCTCCTGTCACAGTGAGGGAGCCGGCACTACTTGCACTTCTGGCACCACCCACCACTCCATTGATAACTACAGGCTGGGGAGGTTCGGGCCGTTAGGCCACGCCCCTTCCCTGAGACCATGCCCCTACCATGAGGCCACACCCCCTTTTTGTCAGTGTGCTCCTGCGCCGCGTGCACGGCATCCCTCCCCACACCGGGTGTCACAGCGGGGAGGGACAACACTGTCGGAATATTCTGTATTTTGGAATATTTGCATACTATAATGAGATATCTTGGGAATGGGACCCAAATCTAAACACAAAAAGCATTTATGTATTATATACATCTTATACACACAGCCTGCAGGTAATTTTATACAATATTTTCAATAATTTTGTGGCTCAAACAAAGTTTGTGTACATACTGTGCATGAAACTCATTTGTTTCATATACACCTTATACACACAGCCTGAAGGCAATTTTATACTTTATTTTTAATAATTTTGTGCCTTAAACAAAGTTTGTGTACATTGAACCATCAAAAAGCAAAGGTTTCACTATCTCAGTCATGCTAAAAAAATTCTGTATTTCGGAATATTCCATATTTCAAAATATTTGGATAGTAGAGACTCAACCTATAGTATGATGTGCAAGCTATTGTTCTTTTGTTGAAATCCACTGTAGTCAGCTAACTAGTCAATTTAAAAAAACAGCAAATCAAATCAGGAAAAAGAATGATAGAAAGAAATCCTGGGCGCTTAAGAATATACAAGTCCAAACTGAAGGGTTTCTTGTACAATCAGAAGGGCCATTTCATCAGAGGCCTCTACTGAAATTACCCTACTGATTGGCCGAGAAACACGACAGGTGATCGGAGAAACCAGGAAGTACTGTTTGGAGCTGTGAGTCACCACGTGTGGCGTGTTCTGTGTGCGGCGATGGCTGAATGGCCAGAGATGCAGTGGGTGGAGCAGGAAAGGTCACTGGAACTGGTGCTGCAGGCAGCGGATGAGTGCCTCCGGCTGTGCGGGGGACAACTACTGGCCGACCTCCTCTCCCTCCTCAACTACCTGGAGTTGAGCGGCTGCACAGAGCTGCAGGAGGTGCCGGCCGGCCGGCCAGGGCCTCCTCTTCTACCTGTAGAGCCTTATCCTTTGCCGGAACGCACTGCTGAGCCCCCTCCCCTCCAGTTTGGGGCAGCTAATCGGCATGCGGAAGCTGTACTTGTCCGGGAACCAGCTAGAGGAGCTGCTGGCACAGGTGAGTCATCTGCTCAAGCTCTGCAGCCTGAAAGTTGGCCATGCTCAACCTGTCATTGAACCTGGTGGGGCAATGGGGTGCCTAGCTAGACCTATGGGGGCCCCGCAGAAATTTTGCTATGGGGTCCCCATACCTCTGGTTACGCCCCTGGGCAGTGGTATATTGTTTACCAACTATATTAAGAAGTTACTATTGTGTGCACACATATTATTTTAAAAAAGTAATTTCAGCCAGTACATATCAAGAAATTACATATGAACTTCTACAATGGGCATACCTGTCCCCTAAAAAAATTTTATTCAATGGGCCTTTCAGACACAACTGGATGCTGTAGATGCCTGGATGTAGAAGCATATATAATGCACTGCTCTTGGTACTGCCGTCACATCCAGCAGTTCTGGAAGGAATTACACAATATGGCAATACGGCCTTTCTGCTGCACTGGGTATTTAGTGGAACAGCCCAATGTCCCCAGGGTGGACAGGAAATTGCTTTTACTCCTGGCCGCAGTGGGCTGGAAGGCTATATTGCAAAAATTGATTCATGGCTCTGCACCTACTATATAACTATTATGGCAACTTCTGCTGCTTTCCCTGTTCACCATGGACTGGCTGGAGGCTACTTTAAAAAAAGAATCGTTAACACCTGCTTATTTCAGTGTTGAGTTTAATACATTCAGACACCACCTCTATCAACCAAACTGGCGTTTTAACGCTGCTTCCAACACACATCATGGTATTAAATGCTCAAAATACTATTCCACTTTAAAAAAAAAAATCTATAGTCTCCTCTTTTTTTGTCATCTTTTCTCTATGCATATCACATTTATCTATCCTTTTCCTCGTTTCCCTCTCTTATTCTTATTCTTGCTGCTGATCTATTCCATCTGTTCCATTTTGAAGGAAATCACTCAATGTCAGCACAAGTTTGGAAGTGCAGTTCAAATGCTAAATGGGCATCATAATACAAATAGGAAAACACAATAGCTTCAATATGTTAAATGTTCAAATAACTTTTTATTATAATCATTATTTTAAATATACAAGATGTTCATCGAAGATCTCACAATACATTTTTTTTTCTCCAATGTTAATATCTACATATTTATGACTGTATAATAACAAGTTTCTTCATCATGCTTGCTGACTCCACATAAAAGCTCACTTATGGAAGGAAACTTATTATTATTTTCCTCTGCAGGCTGTGGGGAAGACTGAGCAAATATAAAAGAGGGCATACATAAAACAGGGACATATAAGGCAGACAAAGTGAGTCCTGCGCCTGTGTTAACATAATAATTGAATGCAGAGGTTCTCAACTCCAGCCCTCAAGTACCCCCAACAGGTTGTTTTGTAGATTTATTTACTCATGCACAGGTGAGTTCATCTATTTCACTGTCTCAGTATTATGCCACCAGCTTCCACAGACAGAAATCCTCACAATATAACCTGTTGTTGAAACAAAGTCCCCATGCTGTAAACGGGACCCGGGTCGGACAACCCGTGTTACCCATTTGCATTGCAGGGTTGCACGGGTCATTCCCAAGTTTAACCCTGCAAGCTACCTGGTTTGGATTGCTGGGTCACTCAACCCAGGAATCCAACCCTTGCCTCTTTTACATCTAGCATCAACCCGGGTTAAACCCTGCAATAACCTGGGTTTTAGCTGTGGTGTATTAGAATGGTGATTGGGACAGTAGTGAGGTTGTACCAATGTCAGTAAGATAGTTAGGAGTATGGTATGCTCTATTAATGAGATTATTTTTGAGAGTGCATTAGATTTGAATTGAGTCTGATCAGATGGGGTAGTTAGTTCCGTAAATGAGTTGTGGCATGGTAGAAGTCTCGTAAGTCGGAGCGAGAGGTGGATTTCCGAGAAATGTCAGAGAGCATAAGGAGTGCCTTTTGAGATTACATTTTCATATGAAGAGGTGTTGTAGGTGATTCTATGTATATGAGAGTTAATAAATTGAACTGGATTCAAGAGGATATGGGGAGCCTATGTAAGAATTAGCAGAGGAATACTGCAGCGGAAAAGCTGATTTTGCATCAGCATGGTCATAACTGCACATGATATTGTGTTGGTATAAACATGTAACTTTCCCTTGTAAATTAGTATGTAGCATCCTTTGTATATAGATAGGTGACAAAACTCTGTTTTGGTATAAACATGTAACTTTCCCTTGTAAATTGGTATGTAGCATCCTTTATATGTGGATAGGTGATAAACCTCCTCTGGATGAGTCCCTTTGAAGATGGGCAACAGAGGTTGTAAGAAGGTCTCTTTCCTGCATCAGCCATAATTATGTCCAATTGTATATGGCATATAAGAAAAATGTCCATGGAAATTACAGGACATCTGGCCAGACTCTTGATAAACAGTCATTAAGAGCCCTGTGTTCTGTGTAGGGTCAGAAATCAAAGAATGGTTGTTTATACTGAAAGACATTCAGTCTACAGATGTGTATATTTCTTCACCTAATCAGTGATCACGTTTATTGACCTAAGCCTAGGTTCCCAAACTTCACAGAGAGCTGAAGGTATAATGAAAGAACCCCTGCTCAAGTGGCCAGGAAACCCTGAGGCTTCAGCCAGCTGGACAATCCACTCTGAGCTGACAAGGGTTAAAATCACCCCAGGGATGGGGGTGAGGGGGATGCCTGGAGAAGCAGGCATAAGTAGGTGATTCAACCCTAGTTTGTTGTTAATTCTGCGTGAGGCTATCGAAGGATACAGATGCTCCAGAGTTTTCCATTGGGATGGCCTCATCCCAGAATCATTCAATCCAACTGAATGGTTTGTTTCACCAATTTATTATTTTATTTTAGTTTTGGAAATTGTAAATAAATGGTGAGATTCCTTTTAACACTTTTATATTCTTTATAATTTTTTGCAACTAAGCTTTGAAGACATTCTTGAATTAAATATTAATTCTAGTTCTGAATCTGTGTTTTTATGACCCAAGGCCTCATATGGCTCATGTTACCTATTTTTACTAAGTGTGCATAAGTGTATGGCAAATAAGAGCAAAGGCTTACCCTGTGTTTTATCACTAAAATTCCCCTTTGTTGGTGGCAGTTACCAGGTTTAGTTAACCACATGTGCTGAGGTAACCTGTAAAACTCACATGCAGCGATTCTCAGATTGGCGTATCTGGAGGGTCGGTCCGCAGGAACATCTCAAATGCTGTGGATGAGAAAAAGAAAGGAAGTTCAGTCTTGTGGCCATATATAGGACAGATGAAAGTAAGCATAGGTGGGTCAGGCAATGTCAGATGGGAGGAGGTTTAAGTTCTGTAATTGAGGCAGGAGATGATAAGAGGATGGATAACAGTTTTGATCGAAAGCATTTTTGTTGCAATATTTTACCTGTATTTTTTTATAATTATATTTGACCTTTATTACGTTCTATTTATGATTGATGAGATTTGCTTTTTCTTTTATTACCTATATAAATGTGTCTTCTCTAATTGAGGTTTCTTATTAGCAGATGTATATTACTGAATGTGTTTGGAGACCTATTTATAAACTCTGTTCAACAAGCCCTTGATATCTCTGAGGAAACCATGTAAGATTGTATTGCACCTGATTATTTCTGTCTGCTCTAAGAACTTTATGCATTTGGTAGTGTAGAAATCATTTAAGTAAAGTGGATTCTCCTACTGTCAGGTAGACCCGAGTCACATTAACCTCTCCTGTATACTTGCTAATGGTCCTTTTAAAAAGCAGTTACACTGCTCATGCACTTTTTAATGTCTACAGATCCATGCATTTTGCCAATGTACAAAATTATCAGGTGATAGGCTGCTTATTGTTGAGTGTGCAGTCAAGCATGCCCCTTTAGAAACACCAGCAGGTAGAGGAAGCTCAGAAACAAGCCCCTACAGAGACACCAGCAAGTAGAGGAAGTTCAGAGACAAGCCCCTACAGAGACACCAGCAGTTAGAGGAAGATCAGAGACAAGCCCCTACAGAGACACCAGCAGGTAGAGGAAGTTAAGAGACAAGCACCTTCAGAGACACCATCAGGTAGAGGAAGTTAAGAGACAAGCACCTTCAGAGACACCATCAGGTAGAGGAAGTTCAGAGACAAGCACCTGCAGAAACACCAGAAGGTAGTGGAGGCTCAGAGACAAGCACCTCCAGAGACACCAGCAGGTAAAGGAGGCTTAGAGACAAACCCCTACAGAGACACCAGCAGGTAGAGGAATCTTAGAGACAAGCCCCTACAGAGACATCAACAGATAGAGGAAGCTCAGAGACAGGCCCCTACAGAGACACCAGCAGGTAGAGAAAGCCCAGTGCCAAGCACCTGTAGAGACACTAGCAGGTAGATTGCTATATCTGATTAATTAAGAAGTACTGCTCTCGTGGAAGTTCATGAATGTAAAACAACAAGTCAACCAGCAATCAGTAATATGATGAATATAATGAGTTTGGTCGCCATCACTTTGGTAGAATGTTAAATAATTAATTAAAGCATGCCTGGAGTATGTACTTAGGGCCTGTTTCAGAGTTATATGGTATTGCACAGCTTCTGCGGTTTTGCATGCAGCGGCTGTGCATCAATATGGTAATGACGCAGGAGGTGTCTTGTGCAAATAGATGCTGCCTGCCAGCTTATGTGACTTGCTGCTGCATATGAGGACACAGCCACCGAATCACTAGCGTGAACATTGGCCATCTGAGTAACCCTCAGGTTACTCAGGATGACCAAGAAATTCATGCAGCCAGGGTCAGTGAGGCTGCGTTGGGTGACGCAGACACTGGCCTTGGCATGCACAGAAAATGAGGCCAACATGCTCCCATTTTCTGGGATGCTGGCCATTGCTGCCCCTTTCCCGTCCCAAAATGGATGCAACATGTCAATCATGCTGTGGCTTATGGGACATTGTGACCATCATCACAGACACTAATCACTACAGTACAGACCCTGTGCATGCGCCGATCGGTAACCATCTGCATTGTATGCAAAATAATGGGTTTGCATACAACTCTGAATCAGACTCATATTAAGAGATCAGTCATTTGGGCCCTTTATGTAATTATCTATCTCAACTAAACCTTGGACGCACATCTCTTTGAGTTTCAAATAAATTGTGGAGAGGTTTATGGCTCACTTATTTCCTTTGCCAAGGCTTCTCACAATCAAAGAGCAGGTTTTTATTCAACATATTTTCAGACTATAAGGGGTTCCATCTAAGGGATGTAGTTATTATCCCAGCTGTTCAGATGCAGACACTCAGAATGCTGACACCAGAATCCCGACACCAGTCATGTTCCTGGTGCTAGAATCCTGGCCGCTGGCATCCCAACAGTAAGTATTGGGGTTAGGGGGAGGTTTGGGGTTATTGTTAGACACTAGGTGGAGGGTTAGGGTTAGACTGCAGGGGGAGGGTTAGGGTTAGGCTGTGGTGAGGAAGGGTTAGGCCTAGGCTGCGGAGATGAAGGGTTAGGGGTTCTCAGTTTTTTGCACAATATTGGAACTGGTGTTCTGGGAAACCACAGGGATAATAGTGGGTGCTGCTAAAAACTGTTGACATCACTACAGGTAGGCAGTGTTGGATTTGGGCATGAAGGCCCACAGGGGAAATGCAATGACAGGGTCCACTGAAGGAAGGTGACGTAAAGCTGAAGGTGTGGCTAGCCGACTGAGTGACTGCCATATAATACAGATACAAAGCAGTGACCACCATATAATCCAGAGAACAGTGATTTCCATATAATACAGGGAGTATTGCAGTGGCACTATATAATGCAGACACCATGTCAGGGTTCAGCTTAGGATCGGCTATCTCTCACCTCTGTGCTGGCTTCCCCTGACTTTCTTGTGGTCAGACATCTGGTGCAGTGAGGGGTGAGATGCTGAGTATTCTGCCCTAGGTGCTTTTGCGGACTTCCATGGTCGGCTGTGTGTTTCGGGATTGGAATTCCCATCATGGGCACCGCCATGACAGTTCCTCTCATGTGACAATCCTCCTAACCAATGGTAGCATAATCTCAGTCAGCTGATGCTGTGCTCTAATAATCTGCTACCCCTGGGTATAAATCCACCCCCAGAACTTCAAGTAACTGCTGTTCAACTTTGTTCCAGTGCCTGTGATACTATGTTGCTCTGTGCTATTCCTGCAGAGAGTTGCTTCAGACTGCTCACAGTTCTCTAAAGTCTCCTGCTTTAGCTTCCTTGCTATTCTCAGTCTGAGAGTTAGTTCTCTCCTAGTACCATGTTTTCTTATGTCTGTGTGTCTTTGTATATGTGCTACTGAGGTGTCAGATTACCTGCTAGTACTAATTAGCTCCCAGCTGCCTCTTTAAGCATTCCCGGCCAGTCTACAGCCCTGTATTTGTCTGTGTAAATCTGCACTAGCATTCCCAGCCAGTCTACAGCCCTGTGTTTGTCTATGTAAATCTGCACCAGCATTCCTAGCTTTCCCAGTATATGCCTGTCTTCTCTCTGTATCTCACTGTGCTAATCAGCTCCAGAATCTGTTACTCTCCCTGTATTTGCCTTTATCCACTCTGCTCTGTGTCTTGCCTGTGCAAAGCAGTACCAGCATTTCCAGCACTCCCAGTATTTGCCTTTGTCCACTCTGCTCTGTATCTTGTCTGTGCAAATCAGCACCAATGTATTTAACTATTTCCAGTCCATGCCTGTGTTCTAGCATCCAGATTCTTTCCATTTTCTAAGTATTCAGATCCAGCTCCAGAGTTCAAGCATTCAGTTCACCACCAGTATTATAGCATTCATTATAGCTTCCGGTCTTCTGCCATTCCCAGGTACCTGTCCAGAGGACCGCGACCTGCGCACTTGGTGCAGCAGAAAACCAAATCCCAATTGGAGGGGTCACTGGAGAACTCACCAAGTGAGTTAGACTCCACGCCTCTGGGCAGGTCTAGCCAAACCTGGGTTTGGCCGCAACTAGGAGACTTAGTTCAGTCACTCCCATAGTCACCCGAGCCCCCTGGCTCACCATCCTCCACAGAGGAACATTTGCACTGGATTGTGACACACCATCAGTGACACATAATGTAGCACAGATAATATGAATACAATCCCTACCACCATCACACACACACAGAGCCTGAAGCAGAGACTGTTTGCCTGCTGCCACTCGCAGGTCTTGCTCAGACTCCCACAGCATGGTAATTCCTGGGCAGCCAGCTGTATTGTGTGTGTGACTGTGGAGTGCTGTGTGCTGCTGTCTGTCTATGCCAGGCTTTCCGACAATCTGGCTGCCTTTTCTAGGAGGAGGCAGCCAGCTCGGTACAGCGGGTGGAGAGGTGTGATGCGATTTTGAGGGCAAGGCCGGGGGTGTGACCGCACCATCGCAGCCCCGCCCCCGTTACACAATGCAGAGATTACCGGCATTGTGTAACCAGGGGCGGGGCCACGATGAAGAGATTCAGCATGATTCACATCATCAGCTCCATCCAGTCTGCCACTGATGTAAAGAGGGAGCAGACGCCGGCAGGGAGTGCAGGGGGGTGGCGCTGGCCGGGAGACTTGCCCACTCTTCTGGGGAACCAGGAGCGACACCTGATTTTCGGGAGGCTCCCGGCAATTTTGGGAGAGTAGGCAAGTATGGTCTACGCACGTAGCTCTGGGAGTTGTAGTTCTTACGCCAAGACATCACTACTTCTCAAAACCGCAGGCAGAGTACAAAAATACCACAACTGCCAGCATGCCTTGCGCCTATGTAACGGCATAGTGGCATCACCAGAGACAAGATTGCACCAGACTATACAAAGTACCAGTCAGCCAACTAGAGAGAAGTTGTGTAATAGTACAGTTCATTCCAAGCATCTCCTGGCTCCCCTCCTCTGCCAGAGCACAGTGCTGTAGATACAGCATTGCAGCAGTGTGACATACAGTGTGCCCATTAGCTGTCCCCTATAGGCCTCTGTACCCATTTGCTGCCCCCTAAAAAAATGTTATCATCAAAACACCATTGAATGGCACAAATACTGCCTTTGAAAGAAAAACTTTGATATTTTGCAACCATCACATTGCAATGTCAATCCCTACTACACCCTGAAAAGCATACACTGCCTGCGCCTGACAATACACAGGTCACAAAAGACTGTGTACAACAGACAATACACAGGTCAATATATATATATATATTTATATATATATATATATATATACATATATACTATATATAGTATGTTTGACCGCCAGTCGTGAGCCTTGTGGTTCAAATCCCTGACACCAGCAGCTTGATGTAGGAGATCCCAACAGCGGAGGTAAGTTTACTATTCCTAAACCTCCCCCCCTAACCCTAGCCCACCATTAGGGCTGCCTAACCCTAACCTCCTCCTTAGTGCCTAACCCTAACCTTCCCCCTTAGTGCCTAAACCTAACCCCCCCCCTTCCCCTAGACTAACATTAACTCTCCCCAGGGGGTTCTTAACCCTAAGTCCCCCTGGGGCGTCCCTAAACCTAACCCCCCCATCCCCGGCTTCGTGGATACTTATCCCCGGCATTGGGCGATCGGCCCAGTGTCCTGTCGGAGTTCAGGCATCGCGATTAACATAGGAGTCGGTATTTCAGCACCTATGTTAGATCCCTTGCCGGGATTACACTCTCAATATTGAAACCGTCGGCCATGCATCTGCTAGTCTCATAACTACATACCCTACACACAACACAATCACATACAGTATATAACAATGCAAAGGTCTTATTGCATAATACACATAAACATATATAACAATATACATAACACAAGAGACAATACAAAACACAAACACCTATAGCAATGCAAAGGTATCACTATATAGTGTACAGCACACATGCACATATATAACAGAGCATGGGTCACACTACTGTACACAGCACACAATCACATATATAACAATCCAAAGGTCCTAGTGTACAATACATGTATAATAATATAGAGGTCACACTAGACAATACACAACATATATGTCTAGGTATCACTATATAGTGTACAGCACACATACACATATATAACAAAGCATGGGTCACACTACACAGTGTATAACATACCCCCCCACCCACTCACTTCTTACAGATGGATCTTTTAGCTGCAGCTATTGACCAGGCAGCAGTAGGCAACAGTTCCCGCAGCTGGGAGGAGGAGCAGCCATAAGACAAGACAGAGGGTGATATCGTGGGTGTAATCCTTACAGTGGGAGTCAGGTCACTGAGGGCTACATCACAACATTTTGGATGTAGGCAGGACAGTCTGTGAGAGCTGCAGGAACCTCCGCTGCTGCATTCTCAGTGTGTGTCTTGAGGTTAACCTGATCACTGTACACGATTACCTATCGCCAAAAAGCTACTGGGCAATTCCATGGTGCTGGGACTCAGTTTGCACAAATAAATTTTCTTTCTAAACTGTCTCTGAGTCTGACACTAGAGGCTCCACATCCTTTGCTGAGGCCACTCCCCCTTCTGTTCTGAATGGCTGACATGCCTGCTTTTAATCACTGGCACTGCTGCTGATTGGACAAGAATGAACAAGCAGCAAACAGTAATGTACAATCTATTTTACAATCTATTTTATCTGCACAGCACTGCGCTTCGGACTCGGGGCCTGATTCATACCCGCTCGCAAGCGTATAGCGCTCGCAAGCGGGTCGATTTGTGACCCAGTGCACACACGCGGCGTGCGCGAGCCCCAGAGTGAGCACAAAAACCACTCACTCCATGGCTCACTACAAAAGGGACGGCTGTCGATGTTGATCGACATCTCACCCCCATTTTGTAGGTGTGGCGGGGGGGTGGCTTCACAAACAGAGGCATTCCCAAGTGTACGCCTGCCGTTTATGGGTGGCCCCACTGACATCACCAGTGATGTCAGTGGGAGAGCTTCCGGCTCTATTAGAGCTGGAAGCTCTCTGGGGCTTGTGGCCACGAGACACAAGGGTCTCGTCGCAAGCCTGATGGTCGCCATGGTCTTGACCATCACAACCATCATCCTGGCCGCTCGCAATAGCTGTGGGTTTTAATTAGAGATGTGCACTGACCCCCGTGTTATGGTTTTGGACCTGGATTGGTTTTGCCAAAACCTCACCTCCGTGTTTTGTTTTTGTGTTTTGGTTTTGGATCTGGATTTTTAAAAAAAACAGCTAAAATCACATAAAATTGGCCTTTTTTTGTTCCTACAGTATTTATAACCTAAATAACATTTATTTCCACACGTTTCCAGTCAATTTTGACCACCTCACAGCTCACAATATAGATTTTTTTCATCTAGGTAAAGGGCCAAAAGGTTGCATCCAGCTTGCTGGCTCAAAACTGATTGATATAATTATTAATAGAGTTGAGGACTGTGCAAATATGATGGTTGGGATACCCTTGAGGATTGAAGATTTGATAGATGATAGTTGGAGCAGCCCCTGGCTGTAAAATTGATAATAAATTAATTCAAAACAATTCATTGGTGCAGCCCCTGGCTGTAAAATTGATAACAAATTAATTTAAAAACAATTAATTGGTGCAGCTCTGGGCTGAATAATTAATAATAATAATTTCATTAAAAAAGTAAAAAACTATTCATTGGGTACAGCCCCTGGCTGAATAATTATTTAAAAGAAATTAATTGGTGCAGCCCATGGCTGTAAAATTGATAAGAAATTAATTGAAAAACAAATCATTGGTTCCTAAACTAACCATAACATTAATTTAAAATTGCCCTAACCAGCACATAATGGAAAGGAAAAAGGTACAAGATGGAATAGTCCTTGGGCCCTCTCACACACCCTTATGTTGTATATGAAACAGGACACGTATTTGCACATTATTGCACACATCCTGACAGGATGCTCTGTGCTGCTGCTCATATTTGCCCACCCCATCAACTTCGTGGTTCAGAATTTAAAAAAAAAAAAAATTAAAGGGGCATACAGGAGATGCTGTCTGCAGCCATTACAATTTCTGGACATTCATAAACCATAAAATAAAAAATGTCAGGCAGCAGTGCCCCAAACAGCACATATATATATGTGAAACAGGACATTCACAGCTTAACAAACCAATCATTTCAGTGACAAGGACTGCCAATTGTGGCTGAAATTATTGGATTGTTTGGACCCACATAAAACAAGCTGCCAATGTGCATTGGACATGGAAATGAAAATGATCCCATACACAAACTGGCTTTACATTACAAGATGTCGTTGTCCTTGTCCTCGTCATCCCCATCAGTGTGTACATCCTCTTCTTCACACAATATTAATTTGTCCCCGCTGGAATCCACCATAGGTGCCTCTGTAATTTTTTGATGTAATTGTTGGTAGAGGTCTTCCTCATGGAGTTTGTAATTCATTTTAATGAACATCATCTTTTCCACATTTTGAGGAAGTAACCTCCTACGCCGATCACTGACAAGGTTGCCAGCTGCACTGAAAACTCCTTCGGAGTACACACTGGAGGGTGGGCAACTTAAATAATGCAAAGCCAGTTTGTGTATGGGCCTAGAAATTGCCTCTTTTTCCTGCCAGTACTGAAAGGGACTGTCTGACATGCCTATTAGGATGTTATCTCTGAGATAGTTCTCCACCATTCTGTGAATGAAGACCATATCACACATAGTCACATAGAAGACATGTCACCAGTAGGCAGTTCTCTCAGGCCCGACCAGATGTCATTTTTTGGTGAATGATCTGCATGACCAGCAGGCATTCTGTATGGCATATCGAGTTTTTTCCTGGAAGCTGCAGAAACTGAAGGAGGAGATTATGGCGTTTCACGTGTGGCTGAAGCTGACAATTTTTTTACCACAGCTCTTTGCATAGTTTTAGATTTCGGTCTGTTGGAAAAAAACTCACAAGGTAGGACTTAAACCTAGGATCCAGAAAGGTCGCCAAAATATATTTTTCAGATTTCAATAAATTGATGACTCTTCGATCCTGGTGAAGTGATTCATGGGCTTAATACATCAGTCCGACATACCTTGCGCAATCACTCTGTTTCAGCTCCTCCTTCAGTTTCTCCAGCTGTTTTTGCAAAAGTCTGATGAGGGGAATGACCTGACTCAAGCTGGCAGTGTCTGCACTAACTTCACGTGTGGCAAGTTCAAAGGGATTTGAGATCCTTGCACAACACGGAAATTATTCTCCACTGCACTTGAGTAAGGTGCATTCCACCTCCACGCCCTATGTCATAGGCCATTGTATACCCCTGGATGGCCTTTTGCTGTCCCTCCATCCACTGAAGCATATAGAGGGCAGAATTCCACCGAGTAACTACCTCTTGCTTCAGCTGATGGCAGGGCAAATTTAACAGTACCTGCTGGTTATACAATCTTTGACAAGCATTTGCCGAATGTCTAATATGTCTGGATATTTTTCGGGCCACGGAGAGCATCTCCTGTACGCCCCTGTCATTTTTTAAAAAATGTTGCACTACCAAATTAATTGTGTGAGCAAAACATGGGATGTGTTGAAATTCGCCCACATGTAATGCTCTCAACAATATTGGTGGAATTGTCTGAAATCACAAATCCTGAGGAGAGTCCAAGTGGGGTAAGCCATTTGCAATAATTTCCCTGAGTTTTTCTAAGAGGTTCTCAGTGGTATGTCTCTCAGTGAAACCAGTTATACAAAGAGTAGCCTGCCTCTTTATCAGATGTCTTTTTATAGATATTACTGCTGCTGTTGCTGTTGTAGGCAATACACCTACCCAGTGGGCTGTCACAGTCATGTAATCATTAGTTTGCTCTGTCCCACTTGTCCACATATCAGTGGTCAAGTGGACAGTGGGTACAACGGCATTCCTGAGGACAATAATAAGGTTTTTTTAATGTCCTTGTAAAGACTTGGAATTGCTGTTCTAGCAAAGTGGAATCTAAAAGGGATATGGTAGCAAGGACACAGGACCTCAGTTAACTATTGAAAACCCACTGCAGTAATGGCGGATACTGGATGCACATCTAATACCAGCATAGCTGTTTTGGCGTCAGTAATTCATTGTGCAACTGGGTGATTGCTGTCATAATTGTTTGCTCTTGCAAATGATTGTTTGACAGTTAATTGTTTTTTGGAGCTTACACTGCAATGAGTCTTCCTCCTGGTCCCCTTCTTGGATGAAGATTCACTCACAGCAACAGCAGCAGCAACAGGCGTAGTCATCAAGGATCCTTATAAGGAATCACGGATAGGAGAGGAGTCAATCATGCTTTGAATAACAACATTGGATGCAGCAGGATTACTCCCAATGAAGAATGAGGATGTTGATGATGCAGGTGTTGATGTTGGAGATTGAAGGAGCTTGGATCCCACAGAGAGGGAGCAGGTAGGTGACACTGGACTTGTTAAGTTTGAGTTTTGGAACTTGGTGACATACACTTTGATATTTGATGAATGCACTCCAAGTGACATAACAAGGAGGAGGTTCCTAGGTGGTTTAGGTCCCTCCCTCTACTCACTCTTGCTTGCCAACGGTTAAATATGGCTTGACAACTGTTGTGCGGATTGGGTGGAAATAATTCCACACGTGAGAAGTGGATTTTTTTGTCTGTTGCCCCAGCATGACAAAAATGGGCTTTGGCTTTTTCAATCCATGGGCAACAGCTGTTGCCTTACTTACACAAAGGACATCCTCGGCATCAACATCCTCATCACCAATATTTTCATCATCAACATCCTCATCATCCTTAGCGCCTTCATCCACCAAAATATCCTCCTCCTCCATGTGTAATTCCACAGAAGCATCCTCAATGACTACATGTGCAAGATGTTGACTGCCCTTCCCCACATTTACAGAGGGCACACAAATGTTGGAACTTGGAGGATCCTCCAGTACACTAGTATTTATGTCTGGCTCACACATGGCAACCGCGGACACACTTGCACTCTCCTCGGGGATTTGTGATTTAGATTTCTCAGGGCACACAGTTGGTTTTTCCGGAGCTGTCTTACTCTTCTTAAAAACTTAAATTTTTTAATGGTGCCACCACTACTGCTACAAGCAGAAGGGCTATCAGAATAAGAATTTAGCAATCATCATAAATAAAGGCCATGGCCTTAAACTTTCCTTTCCACTTCGTGTAGTGAATGGCATATTGCCAATTTTTTGTTTATCTAAAGGCAACTTGCCTTTCAATTTTTTTTTCTTAACTTCAGTAAAAGTAGCTTTACGATGGCGTGACTTAAGCCCTGGGGCATGGGCCTTCATAGAGGACGAGGAAGTTGACGGCCTTGCACTGCCGGCGGCAGCTACAACATGTGGTTCTTGGCCTTGCTCTTCTGTCATGTGACAGCCCTCCATATTTTCTGTGGTCTTGAAGCATTGTCACAAGCACCAATAGTGTAGTCAAGGTGTGGTTACAAAATTCACACACGTGCAGTCGTGCGCACACAGAAAAAATTTGACAAAAAAATACTATACATGTTATTTTTATTGCGGGTCCACAACTTGGGCCCAGAGCAACGATTGATGACAACTGGAGTCAGGCAGCACTAGGTTGCAACTTGCGTTGCTTGCTATATCTTGATCTTGTGCGGCTAAGCCTAACATGCACACACACACACACAGAATATAAATTGACAAAAGACTCTATTTTTTTTGTCTCGTCCAGAACTTGGGCCCAGAGCACAGATTGATGATAACTGGAGTTAGGCAGCACTAGGTTACGTTGCTGTATCTTGTGCGATTAAGCCTAATACGCACACAGAAAATAAATTGACAAAAGACACTATTTTATTTGTGGTTTTTTTTCGGGTCCAGAACTTGGGCCCAGAGCAGAGATTGATGACGACTTGTGGTGGGCAGCACTAGGTTGTGATACTGTATCTTGTGTGGCTAAGCCTAACATGCACACACACAGAAAATAAATTGACAAAAGACACTATTTTTTTTGTGTTTTTTTTCCGGGTCCAGAACTTGGGCCCAGAGCACAGATTGATGACAACTGGAGTCGGGCAGCACTAGGTTGCATTGCTGTACCTTGTGCGGCTAAGCCTAATATGCACACACAGAAAATAAATTGACATAATACACTATTTTTTTGTGGGTTTTTTTCAGGTCCAGAACTTGAGCCCAGAACACAGATAGATGACGACTGGAGTCGGGCAGCACTAAGTTGTGTTGCTGTATCTTGTGCGGCTAAGCCTAACACGCACACACACACACAGAAAATAAATTGACAAAAGACTATTTTTTTCAAGTCCAGAACTTGGGTCCAGAGCACCGATTGATGACGACTGGAGTCGGGCAGCACTAGATTGCATTGCTGTATCTTGTGCGGCTAAGCCTAACACGCACACACACACACACACACACACACACACAAACAAAATAAATTGACAAAAGATACTTTTTTTGGTGTATTTTTTTTGAGTCCAGAACTTGGGCCCAGAGCACAGATTGATGACAACTGGAGTCGGCAGCAAAAGGTTGTGTTTCTGTATCTTGTGCGACTTAGCCTAACACGCACACACACACACACAAAGAAAATAAATTGACAAAAGATACTTTTTTTTGTGTATTTTTTTTGAGTCCAGAACTTGGGCCCAGAGCACAGATTGATGACGTCTGGAGTCGGCAGCAAAAGGTTGTGTTTCTGTATCTTGTGCGACTAAGCCTAACACGCGCACACACACACAAACACACAGAAAATAAATTGAAAAAAGACACTTTCTTTTGTGGTTTTTCTCGGGTCCAGAACTTGGACCCAGAGCACAGATTCATGATGACTGGAGTCGGCCAGCACTAGGTTGTGTTACTGTATCTTGTGCGGCTAAGCCTAACACACACACACAGGAATAAATTGATAAAAGACACTAATTTTTTGGAGGTTTTTTTTTGAGTCCAGAACTTGGGCCCAGAGCACAGATTGATGACAACTTAAATCGGGCAGCACTAGGTTGCGTCACTGTATCTTGTGCGGCTAAGCCTAACGCACACACACACAGAAAATAAATTGACAAAAACACTATTTTTTTGTGTTTTTTTGGGGGGGTCCAGAACTTGGGCCCAGAGCACAGATTGATGATGACTGGAAACGGGCAGCACTAGGTTGCATTGCTTTATCTTGTGCGTCTAAGCCTTATACGCACACACACAGAGAAAATAAATTGACAAAAGACACTATTTTTTGTGCGTTTTTTTAGGGGGGTCCATAACTTGGGCCCAGAGCACAGATTGATGATGACTTAAATTGGGCAGTACTAGATTGCGTTGCTGTATCTTGTGTGTCTAAGCCTAACACGCACACACACAGAAAATAAACTGACAAAAGACACTATTTTTTTTGTGGTTTTTTTCCGGGTCCAGAACTTGGGCCCAGAGCACAGATTGATGACAACTGGAGTCGGCAAGCACTAGGTTGTGTTGCTGTATCTTGTGCGACTAAGCCTAATACGCACACACACACACAGAAAATAAATTGACAAAAGACAATTTTTTTCAAGTCCAGAACTTGGGCCCAGAGCACAGATTGATGACAACTGGAGTCGGGCAGCACTAGGTTGTGTTGCTGTATCTTGTGCGGCTAAGCCTATTACGCACACACACACACACACAGAAAATAAATTGACAAAAGACAATTTTTTTCAAGTCCAGAACTTGGGCCCAGTGCACAGATTGATGACGACTGGAGTTGGGCAGCACTAGATTGCATTGCTGTATCTTGTGCAGCTAAGCCTAACACACACACTCACACAGAAAATAAATTGACAACAGACACTATTTTTTTTGTGGTTTTTTTTTCGGGTTCAGAACTTGGGCCCAGAGCACAGATTGATGACAACTTAAATCGGGCAGCACTAGGTTGCTTTACTGTATCTTGTGCGGCTATGCCTAACAAACACACACATAGAAAATAATTTGACAAAAGACACTATTTTTTTGTGTTTTTTTTCGGGTCCAGAACTTGGGCCCAGAGCACAGATTGATGACGACTGGAGTCGGGCAGCACTAGGTTGCATTGCTTTATCTTGTACGGCTAAGCCTAACACGCACGCACACACACACACACACACACACACACACTGAAAATAAATTGACAAAAGACACTATTATTTTGTGTATTTTTTTCGGGTCCAGAACTTGGGCATAGAGCAGAGATTGATGACGACTTGTGGTGGGCAGCACTAGGTTGTGATACTGTATCTTGTGTGGCTAAGCCTAATATGCACACACACAGAAAATAAATTGACAAAAGACTCTATTATTTTGTGTATTTTTGTCAGGTCCAGAACTTAGGCCCAGAGCACAGATTGATGACGACTGGAGTCGGGCAGCACTAGGTTGCATTGCTTTATCTTGTATGGCTAAGCCTAACACGCACACACACACAGAAAATAAATTGACAAAAGACTATTTTTTTCAAGTCCAGAACTTTGGCCCAGAGCAAAGATTGATGACGACTGGAGTCGGCAGCACTAGATTGCATTGCTGTATCTTGTGCGGCTAAGCCTAACACGCTCACACAAACACAAACACACACACAAAGAAAATAAATTGACAAAATATACTTTTTTTTTTTTTTTTTTGGGGGGTCCAGAACTTGGGCCCAGAGCACGGATTTATGACTGGAGTCGGCAGCAAAAGGTTGTGTTTCTGTATCTTGTGCGACTAAGCCTAACACGCACACACACACACACACACACACACAGAAAATAAATTGACAAAAGACACTATTTGATTTGTGGTTTTTCTCGGGTCCAGAACTTGGGCCCAGAGCACAGATTCATGATGAATGGAGTCGGGCAGCACTAGGTTGTGTTACTGTATCTTGTGCGGTTAACCCTAACACACACACACAGGAATAAATTGATAAAAGACACTAATTTTTTTTGTGTTTTTTTTTCGGGGTCCAGAACTTGGGCCCAGAGCACAGATTGATGACGACTGGAGTCGGGCAGCACTAGGTTGAATTGCTGTATCTTGTGCGACTAAGCCTAACATGCACACACACACACAGAAAATAAATTGACAAAAGACACTTTTTTTGTGGGATTTTTTTTGGTCCACAACTTGGGCCCAGAGCACAAATTGATGATGACTTAAATCGGGTAGCACTAGGTTGCGTTGCTGTATCTTGTGCGGCTAAGCCTTATACGCACACACACAGAGAAAATATATTGACAAAAGACACTTTTTTTTTTGTGTTTTTTTTCCGGGTCCATAACTTGGGCCCAGATCAGAGATTGATGACGACTGGAGGTGGGCAGCACTACGTTGTGTTGCTGTATCTTGTGTGGTTAAGCCTAACATGCACACACACAGAAAATAAATTGACATAATACACTATTTTTTTGTTTTTTTTTCAGGTCCAGAACTTGGGCCCAGAGCACAGATTGATGACAACTTAAATCGGGCAGCACTAGGTTGCATCACTGTATCTTGTGCGGTTAAGCCTAACACACACACACAGGAATAAATTGATAAAAGACACTAATTTTTTGGAGGGTTTTTTTTCGAGTCCAGAACTTGGGCCCAGAGCACAGATTGATGACAACTTAAATCGGGCAGCACTAGGTTGCGTCACTGTATCTTGTGCGGCTAAGCCTAACGCACACACACACACACACAGAAAATAAATTGACAAAACACTATTTTTTTTGTGTTTTTTGGGGGGGGGGTCCAGAACTTGGGCCCAGAGCACAGATTGATGATGACTGGAGACGGGCAGCACTAGGTTGCTTTGCTTTATCTTGTGCGTCTAAGCCTTATACGCACACACACAGAGAAAATAAATTGACAAAAGACACTATTTTTTGTGTGTATTTTTGGGGGGGTCCAGAACTTGGGCCCAGAGCACAGATTGATGAAGACTTAAATCGGGCAGTACTAGATTGCGTTGCTGTATCTTGTGTGTCTAAGCCTAACACGCACACACACACAGAAAATAAACTGACAAAAGGCACTATTTTTTTTGTGTTTTTTTTCCGGGTCCAGAACTTGGGCCCAGAGCACAGATTGATGACAACTGGAGTCGGCAAGCACTAGGTTGTGTTGCTGTATCTTGTGCGACTAAGCCTAATACGCACACACACACACAGAAAATAAATTGACAAAAGACAATTTTTTTCAAGTCCAGAATTTGGGCCCAGAGCACAGATTGATGACAACTGGAGTCGGGCAGCGCTAGGTTGTGTTGCTGTATCTTGTGCGGCTAAGCCTAATACGCACACACACACACAGAAAATAAATTGACAAAAGACAATTATTTTCAAGTCCAGAACCTGGGCCCAGAGCACAGATTGATGACGACTGGAGTCGGGCAGCACTAGGTTGCATTGCTGTATCTTGTGCGGCTAAGCCTAATACGCACACACAGAAAATAAATTGACATAAAACACTATTTTTTTGTGTTTTTTTTTCAGGTCCAGAACTTAGGCCCAGAGCACAGATTGATGACGACTGGAGTCGGGCAGCACTAGGTTGTGTTGCTGTATCTTGTGCGGCTAAGCCTAACACGCACACACACACACAGAAAATAAATTGACAAAAGACTATTTTTTTCAAGTCCAGAACTTGGGTCCAGAGCACCGATTGATGACGACTGGAGTTGGGCAGCACTAGATTGCATTGCTGTATCTTGTGCGTATAAGCCTAACACGCACACACACACACACACACACACACAAACAAAGAAAATAAATTGACAAAAGATACTTTTTTTTGTGTATTTTTTTTGAGTCCAGAACTTGGGCCCAGAGCACAGATTGATGACAACTGGAGTGGGCAGCAAAAGGTTGTGTTTCTGTATCTTGTGCGACTAAGCCTAACACGCGCACACACACACACACACACAGAAAATAAATTGAAAAAATACACTATTTGTTTTGTGGTTTTTCTCGGGTCCAGAACTTGGACCCAGAGCACAGATTCATGATGACTGGAGTGGGGCAGCACTAGGTTGTGTTACTGTATCTTGTGCGGCTAAGCCTAAAACACACACACAGGAATAAATTGATAAAAGACACAAATTTTTTGGAGGTTTTTTTTTCGAATCCAGAACTTGGGCCCAGAGCACAGATTGATGACAACTTAAATCGGGCAGCACTAGGTTGCGTCACTGTATCTTGTGCGGCTAAGCCTAATGCACACACACACAAAAAATAAATTGACAAAAACACTATTTTTTTGTGTTTTTTGGGGGGAGTCCAGAACTTGGGCCCAGAGCACAGATTGATGATGACTGGAGACGGGCAGCACTAGGTTGCATTGCTTTATCTTGTGCGTCTAAGCCTTATACGCACACACACAGAGAAAATAAATTGACAAAAGACACTATTTTTTGTGCGTTTTTTTAGGGGGGTCCATAACTTGGGCCCAGAGCACAGATTGATGATGACTTAAATTGGGCAGTACTAGATTGCGTTGCTGTATCTTGTGTGTCTAAGCCTAACACGCACACACACAGAAAATAAACTGACAAAAGACACTATTTTTTTTGTGGTTTTTTTCCGGGTCCAGAACTTGGGCCCAGAGCACAGATTGATGACAACTGGAGTCGGCAAGCACTAGGTTGTGTTGCTGTATCTTGTGCGACTAAGCCTAATACGCACACACACACACAGAAAATAAATTGACAAAAGACAATTTTTTTCAAGTCCAGAACTTGGGCCCAGAGCACAGATTGATGACAACTGGAGTCGGGCAGCACTAGGTTGTGTTGCTGTATCTTGTGCGGCTAAGCCTATTACGCACACACACACACACACAGAAAATAAATTGACAAAAGACAATTTTTTTCAAGTCCAGAACTTGGGCCCAGTGCACAGATTGATGACGACTGGAGTTGGGCAGCACTAGATTGCATTGCTGTATCTTGTGCAGCTAAGCCTAACACACACACTCACACAGAAAATAAATTGACAACAGACACTATTTTTTTTGTGGTTTTTTTTTCGGGTTCAGAACTTGGGCCCAGAGCACAGATTGATGACAACTTAAATCGGGCAGCACTAGGTTGCTTTACTGTATCTTGTGCGGCTATGCCTAACAAACACACACATAGAAAATAATTTGACAAAAGACACTATTTTTTTGTGTTTTTTTTCGGGTCCAGAACTTGGGCCCAGAGCACAGATTGATGACGACTGGAGTCGGGCAGCACTAGGTTGCATTGCTTTATCTTGTACGGCTAAGCCTAACACGCACGCACACACACACACACACACACACACACACTGAAAATAAATTGACAAAAGACACTATTATTTTGTGTATTTTTTTCGGGTCCAGAACTTGGGCATAGAGCAGAGATTGATGACGACTTGTGGTGGGCAGCACTAGGTTGTGATACTGTATCTTGTGTGGCTAAGCCTAATATGCACACACACAGAAAATAAATTGACAAAAGACTCTATTATTTTGTGTATTTTTGTCAGGTCCAGAACTTAGGCCCAGAGCACAGATTGATGACGACTGGAGTCGGGCAGCACTAGGTTGCATTGCTTTATCTTGTATGGCTAAGCCTAACACGCACACACACACAGAAAATAAATTGACAAAAGACTATTTTTTTCAAGTCCAGAACTTTGGCCCAGAGCAAAGATTGATGACGACTGGAGTCGGCAGCACTAGATTGCATTGCTGTATCTTGTGCGGCTAAGCCTAACACGCTCACACAAACACAAACACACACACAAAGAAAATAAATTGACAAAATATACTTTTTTTTTTTTTTTTTTGGGGGGTCCAGAACTTGGGCCCAGAGCACGGATTTATGACTGGAGTCGGCAGCAAAAGGTTGTGTTTCTGTATCTTGTGCGACTAAGCCTAACACGCACACACACACACACACACACACACAGAAAATAAATTGACAAAAGACACTATTTGATTTGTGGTTTTTCTCGGGTCCAGAACTTGGGCCCAGAGCACAGATTCATGATGAATGGAGTCGGGCAGCACTAGGTTGTGTTACTGTATCTTGTGCGGTTAACCCTAACACACACACACAGGAATAAATTGATAAAAGACACTAATTTTTTTTGTGTTTTTTTTTCGGGGTCCAGAACTTGGGCCCAGAGCACAGATTGATGACGACTGGAGTCGGGCAGCACTAGGTTGAATTGCTGTATCTTGTGCGACTAAGCCTAACATGCACACACACACACAGAAAATAAATTGACAAAAGACACTTTTTTTGTGGGATTTTTTTTGGTCCACAACTTGGGCCCAGAGCACAAATTGATGATGACTTAAATCGGGTAGCACTAGGTTGCGTTGCTGTATCTTGTGCGGCTAAGCCTTATACGCACACACACAGAGAAAATATATTGACAAAAGACACTTTTTTTTTTGTGTTTTTTTTCCGGGTCCATAACTTGGGCCCAGATCAGAGATTGATGACGACTGGAGGTGGGCAGCACTACGTTGTGTTGCTGTATCTTGTGTGGTTAAGCCTAACATGCACACACACAGAAAATAAATTGACATAATACACTATTTTTTTGTTTTTTTTTCAGGTCCAGAACTTGGGCCCAGAGCACAGATTGATGACAACTTAAATCGGGCAGCACTAGGTTGCATCACTGTATCTTGTGCGGTTAAGCCTAACACACACACACAGGAATAAATTGATAAAAGACACTAATTTTTTGGAGGGTTTTTTTTCGAGTCCAGAACTTGGGCCCAGAGCACAGATTGATGACAACTTAAATCGGGCAGCACTAGGTTGCGTCACTGTATCTTGTGCGGCTAAGCCTAACGCACACACACACACACACAGAAAATAAATTGACAAAACACTATTTTTTTTGTGTTTTTTGGGGGGGGGGTCCAGAACTTGGGCCCAGAGCACAGATTGATGATGACTGGAGACGGGCAGCACTAGGTTGCTTTGCTTTATCTTGTGCGTCTAAGCCTTATACGCACACACACAGAGAAAATAAATTGACAAAAGACACTATTTTTTGTGTGTATTTTTGGGGGGGTCCAGAACTTGGGCCCAGAGCACAGATTGATGAAGACTTAAATCGGGCAGTACTAGATTGCGTTGCTGTATCTTGTGTGTCTAAGCCTAACACGCACACACACACAGAAAATAAACTGACAAAAGGCACTATTTTTTTTGTGTTTTTTTTCCGGGTCCAGAACTTGGGCCCAGAGCACAGATTGATGACAACTGGAGTCGGCAAGCACTAGGTTGTGTTGCTGTATCTTGTGCGACTAAGCCTAATACGCACACACACACACAGAAAATAAATTGACAAAAGACAATTTTTTTCAAGTCCAGAATTTGGGCCCAGAGCACAGATTGATGACAACTGGAGTCGGGCAGCGCTAGGTTGTGTTGCTGTATCTTGTGCGGCTAAGCCTAATACGCACACACACACACAGAAAATAAATTGACAAAAGACAATTATTTTCAAGTCCAGAACCTGGGCCCAGAGCACAGATTGATGACGACTGGAGTCGGGCAGCACTAGGTTGCATTGCTGTATCTTGTGCGGCTAAGCCTAATACGCACACACAGAAAATAAATTGACATAAAACACTATTTTTTTGTGTTTTTTTTTCAGGTCCAGAACTTGGGCCCAGAGCACAGATTGATGACAACTGGAGTCGGGCAGCGCTAGGTTGTGTTGCTGTATCTTGTGCGGCTAAGCCTAATACGCACACACACACACAGAAAATAAATTGACAAAAGACTATTTTTTTCAAGTCCAGAACTTGGGTCCAGAGCACCGATTGATGACGACTGGAGTTGGGCAGCACTAGATTGCATTGCTGTATCTTGTGCGTATAAGCCTAACACGCACACACACACACACACACACACACAAACAAAGAAAATAAATTGACAAAAGATACTTTTTTTTGTGTATTTTTTTTGAGTCCAGAACTTGGGCCCAGAGCACAGATTGATGACAACTGGAGTGGGCAGCAAAAGGTTGTGTTTCTGTATCTTGTGCGACTAAGCCTAACACGCGCACACACACACACACACACACACAGAAAATAAATTGAAAAAATACACTATTTGTTTTGTGGTTTTTCTCGGGTCCAGAACTTGGACCCAGAGCACAGATTCATGATGACTGGAGTGGGGCAGCACTAGGTTGTGTTACTGTATCTTGTGCGGCTAAGCCTAAAACACACACACAGGAATAAATTGATAAAAGACACAAATTTTTTGGAGGTTTTTTTTTCGAATCCAGAACTTGGGCCCAGAGCACAGATTGATGACAACTTAAATCGGGCAGCACTAGGTTGCGTCACTGTATCTTGTGCGGCTAAGCCTAATGCACACACACACAAAAAATAAATTGACAAAAACACTATTTTTTTGTGTTTTTTGGGGGGAGTCCAGAACTTGGGCCCAGAGCACAGATTGATGATGACTGGAGACGGGCAGCACTAGGTTGCATTGCTTTATCTTGTGCGTCTAAGCCTTATACGCACACACACAGAGAAAATAAATTGACAAAAGACACTATTTTATGTGTGGGGGGTTTTCGGGTCCAGAACTTGGGCCCAGAGCACAGATTGATGAAGACTGGAGTTAGGCAGCACTAGGTTGCGTTGCTGTATCTTGTGCGATTAAGCCAAATACACACACAGAAAATAAATTGACAAAATACACGTTTTTATTGTGGTTTTTTTTCGGGTCCAGAACTTGGGCCCAGAGCACAGATTGATGATGACCGGAGTCGGGCTGCACTACGTTGCGTTGCTGTATCTTGTGCGGCTAAGCCTAACACACACATACACACACACAGAAAATAAATTGACAAAATACACTAATGTTTTTTGTGGGGTTTTTTTCGGGCCAGAACTTGTGCCCAAAGTACAGATTCATTACGACTGGAGTCTGGCAGCACTAGGTTGTGTTGCTGTATCTTGTGCGGCTAAGCCTAACATGCACAAGCACACACACAAAGAAAATAAATTGACAAAACACTCTATTTATATTGTGTGGTCCAGAACTTGGGCCCAGAGCACAGATTGATGATGACTGGAGTCGTGCAGCACTAGGTTGCGTTGCTGTATCTTGTGTGGCTAAGCCTAACACGCACACACACACAGAAAATAAATTGACAAAAGACACTATTTTTTTGTGTTTTTTTTCGGGTCCAGAGCACAGATTGATGACGATTGGAATCGGGCAGCACTAGGTTGCAACTTGAATTGCTGGCTGTATCTTAATCTTGTGCAGCTAAGCCTAAAACACACACACACAGAAAATAAATTGACAAAATACACAATTTTTTTGTGGTTTTTCTCAGGTCCAAAACTTGGGCCCAGAGCACAGATTGATGACGAATGGAGTTAGGCAGCACTAGGTTGCGTTGCTGTATCTTGTGCGCTAAGCCTAACACGCACACACACACAGAAAATAAATTGACAATAGATTCTATTTGATTTGTAGATTTTTCTCAGGTTCAGAACTTGGGACCAGAGCACAGATTGGCGACGACTGGAGTCGGGCAGCACTAGATTGAATTGCTGTATCTTGTTCGGCTACGCCTAACATGCACACACTCACAGAAAATAATTTGACAAAAGACACTATTTTTTGGTGGTTTTTTTCGGTCCACAACATGGACCCAGAGCACAGATTGATGATGACTTAAATCGGACATTACTAGTTTGCATTGCTGTTTCTTGTTCGGCTAAGCCTAACACGCACACACACAGAAAATATATTGAAAAAAGACACTATTTTTTTGAGGGTTTTTTTCGGGTCCAGAACTTGGGCCCAGAGCAGAGATTGATGACGACTTGTGGTGGGCAGCACTAGGTTGTGATACTGTATCTTGTGTGGCTAAGCCTAACATGCACACACACAGAAAATAAATTGACAAAATACACTATTTTTTTTGTGTTTTTTTTCCGGGTCCAGAACTTGGGCCCAGAGCACAGATTGATGACAACTGGAGTCGGCAGCAAAAGGTTGTGTTTCTGTATCTTGTGCGACTAAGCCTAACACGCACACACACACACACACTCACACACACAAAGAAAATAAATTGACAAAAGATACTTTGTTTTGTGGTTTTTCTCGGGTCCAGAACTTGGACCCAGAGCACAGATTCATGATGACTGGAGTCGGCCAGCACTAGGTTGTGTTACTGTATCTTGTGCGTCTAAGCCTAACACACAGACACACAGGAATAAATTGATAAAAGACACTAATTTTTTGGAGGTTTTTTTTTCGAGTCCAGAACTTGGGCCCAGAGCACAGATTGATGACAACTTAAATCGGGCAGCACTAGGTTGCGTCACTGTATCTTGTGCGGCTAAGCCTAACGCACACACGCACAGAAAATAAATTGACAAAAACACTATTTTTTTTGTGTTTTTTGGGGGGGGTCCAGAACTTGGGCCCAGAGCACAGATTGATGATGACTGGAGACGGGCAGCACTAGGTTGCATTGCTTTATCTTGTGCGTCTATGCCTTATACGCACACACACAGAGAAAATAAATTGACAAAAGACACTATTTTTTGTGTGTTTTTTTGGGGGGGTCCATAACTTGGGCCCAGAGCACAGATTGATGATGACTTAAATCGGGCAGTACTAGATTGCGTTGCTGTATCTTGTGTGTCTAAGCCTAACACGCACACACACAGAAAATAAACTGACAAAAGACACTATTTTTTTTGTGTTTTTTTTCCGGGTCCAGATCTTGGGCCCAGAGCACAGATTGATGACAACTGGAGTCGGCTAGCACTAGGTTGTGTTGCTGTATCTTGTGCGACTAAGCCTAATACGCACACACACACACAGAAAATAAATTGACAAAAGACAATTTTTTTCAAGTCCAGAACTTGGGCCCAGAGCACAGATTGATGACAACTGGTGTCGGGCAGCACTAGGTTGTGTTGCTGTATCTTGTTCGGCTAAGCCTAATACGCACACACACACACACACAGAAAATAAATTGACAAAAGACAATTTTTTTCAAGTCCAGAACTTGGGCCCAGAGCACAGATTGATGACGACTGGAGTTGGGCAGCCCTAGATTGCATTGCTGTATCTTGTGCAGCTAAGCCTAACACGCACACTCACACAGAAAAAAAATTGACAACAGACACTATTTTTTTTGTGGTTTTTTTTTTCGGGTTCAGAACTTGGGCCCAGAGCACAGATTGATGACAACTTAAATCGGGCAGCACTAGGTTGCTTTACTGTATCTTGTGCGGCTATGCCTAACAAACACACACATAGAAAATAATTTGACAAAAGACACTTTTTTTTGTGTTTTTTTTCGGGTCCAGAACTTGGGCCCTGAGCACAGATTGATGACGACTGGAGTCGGGCAGCACTAGGTTGCATTGCTTTATCTTGTACGGCTAAGCCTAACACGCACGCACACACACACACACACTGAAAATAAATTGACAAAAGATACTATTATTTTGTGTATTTTTTTCGGGTCCAGAACTTGGGCATAGAGCAGAGATTGATGACGACTTGTGGTGGGCAGCACTAGGTTGTGATACTGTATCTTGTGTGGCTAAGCCTAATATGCACACACACAGAAAATAAATTGACAAAAGACACTATTTTTTTGTGTTTTTTTGTCAGGTCCAGAACTTAGGCCCAGAGCACAGATTGATGACGATTGGAGTCGGGCAGCACTAGCTTGTGTTGCTGTATCTTGTGCGGCTAAGCCTAACACGCACACACACACAGAAAATAAATTGACAAAAGACAATTTTTTTCAAGTCCAGAACTTTGGCCCAGAGCACAGATTGATGACGACTGGAGTCAGCAGCACTAGATTGCATTGCTGGATCTTGTGCGGCTAAGCCTAACACGCACACACAAACACAAACACACACACAAAGAAAATAAATTGACAAAAGATACTTTTTTTTGTGTATTTTTTGGGGGTCCTGATCTTGGGCCCAGAGCACGGATTTATGATGACTGGAGTCGGCAGCAAAAGGTTGTGTTTCTGTATCTTGTGCGACTAAGCCTAACACGCACACACACACACACACACACACAGAAAATAAATTGACAAAAGACACTATTTGTTTTGTGGTTTATCTCGGGTCCAGAACTTGGGCCCAGAGCACAGATTCATGATGACTGGAGTCGGGCAGCACTAGGTTGTGTTACTGTATCTTGTGCGGCTAACCCTAACACACACACACAGGAATAAATTGATAAAAGACACTAATTTTTTTAGTGTTTTTTTTTTGGGGTCCAGAACTTGGGCCCAGAGCACAGATTGATGATGACTTAAATCGGGCAGTACTAGATTGCGTTGCTGTATCTTGTGTGTCTAAGCCTAACACGCACACACACAGAAAATAATCTGACAAAAGACAATTTTTTTTGTGTTTTTTTTCCGGGTCCAGAACTTGGGCCCAGAGCACAGATTGATCACAACTGGAGTCGGCAAGCACTAGGTTGTGTTGCTGTATCTTGTGCGACTAAGCCTAACACGCACACACACACAGAGAAAATAAATTGACAAAAGACTATTTTTTTCAAGTCCAGAACTTGGGCCCAGAGCACAGATTGATGATAACTGGAGTCGGCAGCAAAAGGTTGTGTTTCTGTATCTTGTGCGACTAAGCCTAATACGCACACACACACACACACACACAGAAAATAAATTGACAAAAGACAATTTTTTTCAAGTCCAGAACTTGGGCCCAGAGCACAGATTGATGACGACTGGAGTCGGGCAGCACTAGGTTGCATTGCTGTATCTTGTGCGGCTAAGCCTAACACGCACACACACACACACACACACACACAAAGAAAATAAATTGACAAAAGATACTTTTTTTTGTGTATTTTTTTTGAGTCCAGAACTTGGGCCCAGAGCACAGACTGATGACAACTGGAGTCGGCAGCAAAAGGTTGTGTTTCTGTATCTTGTGCGACTAAGCCTAACACGCACACACACACACACAAAGAAAATAAATTGACAAAACATACTTTTTTTTGTGTATTTTTTTCAAGTCCAGAACTTGGGTCCAGAGCACCGATTGATGACGACTGGAGTTGGGCAGCACTAGATTGCATTGCTGTATCTTGTGCGGCTAAGCCTAACACGCACACACAAACACAAACACACACACAAAGAAAATAAATTGACAAAAGATACTTTTTTTTGTGTATTTTTTGGGGGTCCAGAACTTGGGCCCAGAGCACGGATTTATGATGACTGGAGTCGGCAGCAAAAGGTTGTGTTTCTGTATCTTGTGCGACTAAGCCTAACACGCACACACACACACACACACACACAGAGAAAATAAATTTACAAAAGACACTATTTGTTTTGTGGTTTTTCTCGGGTCCAGAACTTGGGCCCAGAGCACAGATTCATGATGAATGGAGTCGGGCAGCACTAGGTTGTGTTGCTGTATCTTGTGCGGCTAAGCCTAATACGCACACACACACAGAAAATAAATTGACAAAAGACAATTTTTTTCAAGTCCAGAACTTGGGCCCAGAGCACAGATTGATGACGACTGGAGTTGGGCAGCACTAGATTGCATTGCTGTATCTTGTGCAGCTAAGCCTAACACGCACACTCACACAGAAAATAAATTGACAACAGACACTATTTTTTTTTTTGTGGTTTTTTTTTCGGGTTCAGAACTTGGGCCCAGAGCACAGATTGATGACGACTGGAGTCGGGCAGCACTAGGTTGCATTGCTTTATCTTGTACGGCTAAGCCTAACACGCACGCACACACACACACACAGACACTGAAAATAAATTGACAAAAGACACTATTATTTTGTGTATTTTTTTCGGGTCCAGAACTTGGGCCCAGAGCAGATTGATGACGACTTGTGGTGTGCAGCACTAGGTTGTGATACTGTATCTTGTGTGGCTAAGCCTAATATGCACACACACAGAAAATAAATTGACAAAAGACACTATTTTTTTGTGTTTTTTTGTCAGGTCCAGAACTTAGGCCCAGAGCACAGATTGATGACGACTGGAGTCGGGCAGCACTAGGTTGCATTGCTTTATCTTGTATGGCTAAGCCTAACACGCACACACACACAGAAAATAAATTGACAAAAGACAATTTTTTTCAAGTCCAGAACTTGGGCCCAGAGCACAGATTGATGACAACTGGAGTCGGGCAGCACTAGATTGTGTTGCTGTATCTTGTGCAGCTAAGCCTAATACGCACACACACACACACACAGAAAATAAATTGACAACAGACACTATTTTTTTTTTTGTGGTTTTTTTTTCGGGTTCAGAACTTGGGCCCAGAGCACAGATTGATGACAACTTAAATCGGGCAGCACTAGGTTGCTTTACTGTATCTTGTGCGGCTATGCCTAACAAACACACACATAGAAAATAATTTGACAAAAGACACTATTTTTTTGCGGTTTTTTTCGGGTCCAGAACTTGGGCCCAGAGCACAGATTGATGACGACTAGAGTCGGGCAGCACTAGGTTGCATTGCTTTATCTTGTATGGCTAAGCCTAACACGCACACACACATACACACACACACACACACACACACACACACTGAAAATAAATTGACAAAAGACACTATTATTTTGTGTATTTCTTTCGGGTCCAGAACTTGGGCATAGAGCAGAGATTGATGACGACTTGTGGTGGGCAGCACTAGGTTGTGATACTGTATCTTGTGTGGCTAAGCCTAACATGCACACACACCGAAAATAAATTGACAAAAGACACTATTTTTTTGTGTTTTTTTTTCAGGTCCAGAGCTTAGGCCCAGAGCACAGATTGATGATGACTGGAGTCGGGCAGCACTAGCTTGTGTTGCTGTATCTTGTGCGGCTAAGCATAACACGCACACACACACAGAAAATAAATTGACAAAAGACTATTTTATTCAAATCCAGAAGTTTGGCCCAGAGCACAGATTGATGACGACTGGAGTCGGCAGCACTAGATTGCATTGCTGTATCTTGTGCGGCTAAGCCTAACACGCACACACAAACACAAACACACACACACAAAGAAAATAAATTGACAAAAGATACTTTTTTGTGTGTATTTTTTGGGGGTCCAGAACTTGGGCCCAGAGCACGGATTTATGATGACTGGAGTCGGCAGCAAAAGGTTGTGTTTCTGTATCTTGTGCGACTAAGCCTAACACGCACACACACACACACACAGAAAATAAATTGACAAAAGACACCATTTGTTTTGTGGTTTTTCTCGGGTCCAGAACTTGGGCCCAGAGCACAGATTCATGATGACTGGAGTGGGGCAGCACTAGGTTGTGTTACTGTATCTTGTGCGGCTAAGCCTAACACACACACACAGGAATAAATTGATAAAAGACACAATTTTTTTGTGGGGTTTTTTTTGGTCAACAACTTGGGCCCAGAGCACAAATTGATGATGACTTAAATCGGGTAGCACTAGGTTGCGTTGCTGTATCTTGTGCGGCTAAGCCTTTTACGCACACACACAGAGAAAATATATTGACAAAATACACTATTTTTTTTGTGTTTTTTTTCCGGGTCCATAACTTGGGCCCAGATCAGAGATTGATGACGACTGGAGGTGGGCAGCACTAGATTGTGTTGCTGTATCTTGTGTGGTTAAGCCTAACATGCACACACACAGAAAATAAATTGACATAATACACTATTTTTTTGGTTTTTTTTCAGGTCCAGAACTTGGGCCCAGAGCACAGATTGATGACAACTTAAATCGGGCAGCACTAGGTTGCGTCACTGTATCTTGTGCGGCTAAGCCTAACGCACACACACACACACAGAAAATAAATTGACAAAAACACTATTTTTTTGTGTTTTTTGGGGGGGGTCCAGAACTTGGGCCCAGAGCACAGATTGATGATGACTGGAGACGGGCAGCACTAGGTTGCATTGCTTTATCTTGTGCGTCTAAGCCTTATACGCACACACAGAGAAAATAAATTGACAAAAGACACTATTTTTTGTGTGTTTTTTTGGGGGGGTCCAGAACTTGGGCCCAGAACACAGATTGATGATGACTTAGATCGGGCAGTACTAGATTGCGTTGCTGTATCTTGTGTGTCTAAGCCTAACACGCACACACACAGAAAATAAACTGACAAAAGACACTATTTTTTTGTTTTTTTTCCGGGTCCAGAACTTGGACCCAGAGCACAGATTGATGACAACTGGAGTCGGGCAGCACTAGGTTGTGTTGCTGTATCTTGTGCGGCTAAGCCTAATACGCACACACACACACACACAGAAAATAAATTGACAAAAGACAATTTTTTTCAAGTCCAGAACTTGGGCCCAGAGCACAGATTGATGACGACTGGAGTTGGGCAGCACTAGATTGCATTGCTGTATCTTGTGCAGCTAAGCCTAACATGCACACTCACACAGAAAATAAATTGACAACAGACACTATTGTTTTTGTGGGGTTTTTTTCGGGTTCAGAACTTGGGCCCAGAGCACAGATTGATGACAACTTAAATCGGGCAGCACTAGGTTGCTTTACTGTATCTTGTGCGGCTATGCCTAACACACACACACACACAGAAAATAATTTGACAAAAGACACTATTTTTTTGTGTTTTTTTTCGGGTCCAGAACTTGGGCCCAGAGCACAGATTGATGACGACTGGAGTCGGGCAGCACTAGGTTTCATTGCTTTATCTTGTACAGCTAAGCCTAACACGCACGCACGCACGCACGCACGCACGCACGCACACACACACACACAAAATAAATTGATAAAAGACACTATTATTTTGTGTATTTTTTTCGGGTCCAGAACTTGGGCATAGAGCAGTGATTGATGACGACTTGTGGTGTGCAGCACTAGGTTGTGATACTGTATCTTGTGTGGCTAAGCCTAATACGCACACACACAGAAAATAAATTGACAAAAGACACTATTTTTTTGAGGGTTTTTTTTCAGGTCCAAAGCTTAGGCCCAGAGCACAGATTGATGACGACTGGAGTCGGGCAGCACTAGCTTGTGTTGCTGTATCTTGTGTTGCTAAGCCTAACACGCACACACACACAGAAAATAAATTGCCAAAAGACTATTTTTTTCAAGTCCAGAACTTTGGCCCAGAGCACAGATTGATGACGACTGGAGTCGGCAGCACTAGATTGCATTGCTGTATCTTGTGCGGCTAAGCCTAACACGCACACACAAACACAAACACACACACAAAGAAAATAAATTGACAAAAGATACTTTTTTTTGTGTATTTTTTGGGGGTCCAGAACTTGGGCCCAGAACACGGATTTATGATGACTGGAGTCGGCAGCAAAAGGTTGTGTTTCTGTATCTTGTGCGACTTAGCCTAACACGCACACACACACACACACACACACAGAAAATAAATTGACAAAAGACACTATTTGTTTTGTGGTTTTTCTCGGGTCCAGAACTTGGGCCCAGAGCACAGATTGATGATGACTTAAAGCGGGCAGCACTAGATTGCGTTACTGTATCTTGTGCGGCTAAGCCTAACATGCACACACATCGAAAATAATTTAACAAAAGACACTATTTTCTTGTGTTTTTTTTCGGGTCCAGAACTTGGGCCCAGAGCTCAAATTGATGACGACTGGAGTCGGACAGCACTAGGTTGCATTGCTTTATCTTGTGCGGCTAAGCCTAACACGCACACACACACAGAAAATAAATTAACAAAAGACACTATTTTTTTGTGTATTTTTTTCGGGTCCAGAACTTGGGCCCAGAGCACAGATTGATGACGACTGCAGTCGGGCAGCAAAAGGTTGTGTTTCTGTATCTTGTGCGGCTATGTCTAACACACACACACATACAGAAAATAAATTGACAAAAGACACTTTTTTACGTGGTTTCTTTTCGGGTCCAGAACTTGCACCCAAAGCACAGAATGATGATGACCGGAGTCGGGCAGCTCTAGGTTACGTTGCTGTATCTCATGCGGCTAAGCCTAATACGCACACAGACTGTTAGGATCTGCAGTTAGCAGATCCTATTGCTATGACTTCCAGCCTTTGTTACTACTGAGGCACTGCACTAATTGCTGCCCCTGTGCTTTGTCAGGTGCACTAATTGATTCTCCTCTCTGGACTGCCCAGGTGCACTGTCATCTGTCATTAAAGGAAAGTTGCTTGGATTGGATTCTGTCTCTGTTAAATTCCACACAGCGCAGCAATCCATGCCGGTGATAGAAGTTTGTTCGTACTTCCGGTTCCTGTCTCCTGCATGTCAGTCTTGCTGTGTTTCAAGTGAGCCGTTTATTCCATCCAGGCGGCTCCACCTGCATCTCGTCCATACGTGCTGCTTGTACCATCTGGGCAGCACGGAGCGCTTCCTACCCCAGAAGCATCTGTCATCATCGGTGAAATGTGTCAGCTCAGCAGCACCAGTCGCAGTTTAGCCTTCCAGGTGCGCAATCCAGCACACCGTCGCCAGTGTCATCCCAGCGGCACTGGTAGCAGCTCTGCGTTCCAGGTGCGCTATTAAGCACACAGTCGCCAGTGTCATTCCAACGACACTGGTAGCAGCCACTAAGCCTGCTCCAACAGCCCCAAGGCTGCTTCACATCACCAGTCCCTTGGCCACGACTATTAAGGCTACAACCAGCCCTCAAGGCTGCTTCACATCACCAGTCCCTTGGCCACAACTATATAGGCCACAACCAGCCCTCAAGGCTGCTTCACATCACCAGTCCTTTGGCCATGACTATAAAGGCCACAACCAGCCCTCAAGGCTGCTTCGCAATCACCAGTCCCTTGGCCACGACTATAAAGGCCACAACCAGCCCTCAAGGCTGCTCCTACTGCCCACAGGTGGCATCTCATATTCTCTTACCTGATTAACCATCCAACCCATATCATTATCACCGGCCAAACTAAAATAGGTTAATCATGGAGCCCAGTCAGAATCCGGCGCAAATCCTGGCCGCCCAGATTCAGGTGTTAACCCAAAAAGTCCAGGAACTCTCCCTTAAAGTTGAGGAGTCACGGTCCGCTCCACTTCTTGCCACAGTTTGTGAACCCAAACTTCACTTGCCTGATCGCTTTTCTGAAAGCCGTAAAGACTTTGGCAATTTCAAGGATGCTTGTAAGCTGTACTTTAGACTCAGGCCTCACTCCTCCGGTTCCGAAGTCCAGTGAGTCGGGATTATTATTTGCCTTCTGCAGGGGGACCCACAGACCTGGGCATTTGGGCTACCTCCCACTTCAACTGCACTCCAGACTGTGGATGCCTTCTTCGCTGCCTTGGGACTGCTTTATGACGATCTCGACAAAACAGCTATGACAGAAGCCTGCCTCCGCTCTCTGAAATAGGGAAGCCAGGCTGCGGAAGATTACTGTACAGAGTTCCGGAAGTGGGCCGTGGACTCTGGATGGAATGATCCTGCGCTGCGTACTCAGTTTTGGTAGGGGCTGTCTGACCAGATTAAGGACGTCCTTGTCCAACATCCCACCACCAGCACCCTGGATGACTCATGAGTTTGTCTCTCCGGATAGACCGACGTCTCCGGGAGCACAGGCTGGAAAGGAACCTGCTATCGCAAGCTCCTCGTTCCTCTCTTGGGATTCCGGCCACCGAACAGGATGAGCCAATGCAACTGGGAGCCTACCGTCTTCCAGCAGAAGAAAAACTGAGACGGCATTCGCTGGGTCTATGTATGTATTGCGGAGGCAAGGGACATTTGGCCCAACACTGTCCTGTAAAGTCGGGAAACGACAAGGTCTAGATGTTTGTGGAGAGATACATCTGGGCCTTGCATCCATCTCTCCAAAAATTCAGTCCTTTTTCCTGTGTTGCTAAAGACCTCTCATGGCCAGATTCCTGTCTCTGCATTTATTGACAGTGGAGCTGCAGAAAACTTTATGGACCAGTCATTTTTTGAGAAATTGGGTCTACTTCCCGAAACTCTAGATACTCCAGTTGCTGTCGTTGGTCTGGATGGGGAGAGTCTGTCTTCAGTCCCTGTTACTTCCCGGACGCCACCTATTCAGTTGACAATAGGTGCCTTGCATCAAGAAGAGCTTTCATTTCTTCTCCTCCAGTGTCCCATGGCTCCCATTGTGTTAGGCTTACCATGGCTGAAGAAGCACAACCCGGTTATTCAGTGGCAGATGGGGGAGATTCTTCAGTGTGGTCCTTCTTGTTTTGTCTATTGCTTGTCCCATCCGGTTCGTCTTGCCACTGTCATCTCCATGGACTCCCCTAAGATTCCTGCTCCATACCGCGATCTCGCGGAAGTTTTTTCGAAAAAAAAAGCTGACGTCTTGCCACCTCATCGCCCCTTCGACTGTATGCACTATCAATCCCTGAGGATAAGGCAATGCAGGAGTACATTCAAGATGCTCTTGAAAAGGGGTTCATTCGACCAGCTAAATCCCCAGTGGGTGCAGGGTTCTTCTTCGTTCAGAAGAAGGACGGATCCCTCCGGCCCTGCATTGACTTTCGTGGCCTGAACAAAATAACAGTGAAGAATGCATACCCTCTGCCTCTGATCTCAGTCCTTTTCGATCAATTACGGGGGGCCTCATTCTTCTCCAAAATTGATTTACGTGGAGCTTACAACCTCATTCGCATCCACAAAGGTGATGAGTGGAAGACAGCTTTCAACACCCACTAAGGTCATTTCGAGTACTTGGTGATGCCATTCAGTCTGTCCAATGCCCCTGCTGATTTTATTAATGAGGCCCTGAGAGATTTTCTGGGAGTTTTCGCTGTGGTATACTTAGATGACATTCTCATTTTTTCTAAGTCCCTGGAGAAACAATGACAACATGTCAGGCAGGTGTTACAAAGACTCCTGGAGAATAGTCTTTATGCCAAATTGGAGAAGTGTGAATTTGAGGTGGAACAGATCTCCTTCTTGGGTTATATTATTTCCTCATCAGCGTTCTCTATGGACCCAAGTAAGGTGAAGCCAGTTTTAGATTAGGAACAACCCACATCTCTCAAAGCCATTCAGCGGTTCCTAGGATTCCCGAATTATTACCGCCGCTTCATCAAATCATTCTCGACTATTGTATCTCCGATTGTGGAACTTACCAAGAAGGGGGCAGATGTCTGTAATTGGCCTCCCAAAGCCGTATTGGTTTTCAAACAACTCAAGTCAGCCTTTGTGGGTGCCCCCATCCTTCATCATCCTGATCCCGACCTCCCTTTTGTGGTGGAGGTAGACGCCTCGGAAGTCGGAGTTGGGGCCATTCTTTCTCAGATGGATCTGAGAGACAACAAACTACATCCTTGTGCCTTCTTCTCTATGAAATTTCAAGCAGCTGAGAGAAATTATGACATGGGCAATCGTGAGCTCTTGGCTATTAAGTGGGCATTTGAAGACTGGTGACACTGGTTAGAAGGGGCTAACCATGTAGTGTCCGTCTTGATGGATCATAAAAATCTGGCATACATTGAGTCCACCAAAGGTTTAAATGCCAGGCAGGCACGATGGGCCTTGTTTTTCACGCGGTTTGATTTCAACATCTCTTTTCGGCCTGGGTATAGAACGTTAAGGCGGATGCTCTGTCCCAAAGCTTCCCCACTGACCTGTGTTCTTCAGATAAAGAGGATACCATCATCCCTTCTACTCAGATCCATTTGGCCATAACAAGGACCTTGGCAGATTCTCTGAGACAGCATTAGGCTGAAGCTCCTCCGGAAATGCCTAGCGGGTTAATGTTCATTCCTGTAAGGTACCGTAAGGCAGTCCTTAAGGATTTCCATTCGTCCAAAGCTGGGGGTCATCCAGGTGTTGCCAAGACTCTAGATCTTATGTCTCGTTCCATTTGGTGGCAGTCCATGTCTTGAGATATCCGTGAGTTTGTGGCTGCTTGCGATGTCTGTGCCAGGAATAAGACTCTCCGTACTGTGCCTACAGGTCTGTTGTGTCCATTGGACACGCCCCGTAAACCATGGACACACATCGCGATGGACTTTGTGGTGGATCTTCCATCTTCTGCTCACTGTACAGTTATCTGGACTATTGTCGACAGATTTTCTAAAATGGTGCATTTCATCCCTCTTGGCAAATTACCCTCAGCCAAAGAATTGTCAAGTCTTTTTGTGCAACATGTCTTCAGAACAGATGGACTACCCTTTGGATATCATTTCTGACCGTGGTACCCAGTTTGTTGCTAGGTTCTGGAGGTGCTTCTGTGCTGATCTGGGTATCAAGGTCAGTCTCTCATCAGGATATCATCCACAGTCCAATGGGCAGACAGAGCAGGCCAATCAGTCTTTGGAGCAGTATCTCCGGTGTTTTATTGCTAAATGCCAGAACAATTGGGTGTCCCTCTTGCCATTTGCGGAATTTGCCTACAACAATTCTTGCCATTCCACATCTTCTGTGTACCCGTTCTTTTGTCATTTTGGAATTCATCCCAGAAGCAATTCTTTTGAGTCTTCATCAAATTCAAGTCCTTCATCTTCATCCGTTTCCAGATTTCGATCCGTCTGGAAGAAAGTGCATCATTCCCTTCGGCAGGCAGCTGGTCGCTCCAAGGTCTGGGCAGATAAACATTGTAGGCCTTGCAAGCTGAAGGTGGGGGATTTGGTCTTGCTGTCCACCAGGAATATCAATCTGCGCCAAAGGTCACAAAAATTGGGTCCCAAGTTCATCAGGCCTTTCAGAATTATTGCACAAATTAATCCTGTGGCATTCCGTTTGAAGCTACCCCGGTCTCTCAAGATCAATAGTACCTTCCGCTGTTCTCTCCTCAAGCCAGTGTACTTCTCCACCAGATACTCTCTCAGATGCTCAATCAGACCACAACCAGTTCTTGTTCAGGGACAACGAGAGTTTGTGGTAGAAAAAATCTTGGACTCAAGAATATCCAGAGGCTGTCTTCAATTTCTGGTACACTGGAAGGGGTATGGTCCCGAGGAGCGCTCTTGGATTTCGGAAGACTCTTTGCTTGCTCCTATCCTGAGGAGGACATTTTTTGTGGACTTTCCAGACAAACCTGGGTCTAGGGGTTTCTTAACCCCTCGTCAAGGGGGGGGGTACTGTTAGGATCTGCAGTTAGCAGATCCTATTGCTTGGACTTCCTGCCTTTGTTACTACTGAGGCACTGCACTCATTGCTGCCCCTGTGCAGTGTCAGGGGCACTAATTGATTCTCCTCTCTGGACTGCCCAGGTGCACTGTCATCTGTCATTAAAGGAAAGTTGCTTGGATTGGATTCTGTCTCTGTTAAATTCCACACAGCGCAGCAATCCATGCCGGTGATAGAAGTTTGTTCGTACTTCCGGTTCCTGTCTCCTGCATGTCAGTCTTGCTGTGTTTCAAGTGAGCCGTTTATTCCATCCAGGTGGCTCCACCTGCATCTCGTCCATACGTGCTGCTTGTACCATCTGGGCAGCACGGAGCGCTTCCTACCCCAGAAGCATCTGTCATCATCGGTGAAATGTGTCAGCTCAGCAGCACCAGTCGCAGTTTAGCCTTCCAGGTGCGCAATCCAGCACACCGTCGCCAGTGTCATCCCGGCGGCACTGGTAGCAGCTCTGCGTTCCAGGTGCGCTATTAAGCACACAGTCGCCAGTGTCATTCCAACGACACTGGTAGCAGCCACTAAGCCTGCTCCAACAGCCCCAAGGCTGCTTCACATCACCAGTCCCTTGGCCACGACTATTAAGGCTACAACCAGCCCTCAAGGCTGCTTCACATCACCAGTCCCTTGGCCACAACTATAAAGGCCACAACCAGCCCTCAAGGCTGCTTCACATCACCAGTCCTTTGGCCATGACTATAAAGGCCACAACCAGCCCTCAAGGCTGCTTCGCAATCACCAGTCCCTTGGCCACGACTATAAAGGCCACAACCAGCCCTCAAGGCTGCTCCTACTGCCCACAGGTGGCATCTCATATTCTCTTACCTGATTAACCATCCAACCCATATCATTATCACCGGCCAAACTAAAATAGGTTAATCATGGAGCCCAGTCAGAATCCGGCGCAAATCCTGGCCGCCCAGATTCAGGTGTTAACCCATAAAGTCCAGGAACTCTCCCTTAAAGTTGAGGAGTCACGGTCCGCTCCACTTCTTGCCACAGTTTGTGAACCCAAACTTCACTTGCCTGATCGCTTTTCTGAAAGCCGTAAAGACTTTGGCAATTTCAAGGATGCTTGTAAGCTGTACTTTAGACTCAGGCCTCACTCCTCCGGTTCCGAAGTCCAGTGAGTCGGGATTATTATTTGCCTTCTGCAGGGGGACCCACAGACCTGGGCATTTGGGCTACCTCCCACTTCTTCTGCACTCCAGACTGTGGATGCCTTCTTCGCTGCCTTGGGACTGCTTTATGACGATCCCGACAAAACAGCTATGGCAGAAGCCTGCCTCCGCTCTCTGAAATAGGGAAGCCAGGCTGCGGAAGATTACTGTACAGAGTTCCGGAAGTGGGCCGTGGACTCTGGATGGAATGATCCTGCGCTGCGTAGTCAGTTTTGGTAGGGGCTGTCTGACCAGATTAAGGACGTCCTTGTCCAACATCCCACCACCAGCACCCTGGATGACTCATGAGTTTGTCTCTCCGGATAGACCGACGTCTCCGGGAGCACAGGCTGGAAAGGAACCTGCTATCGCAAGCTCCTCGTTCCTCTCTTCGGATTCCGGCCACCGAACAGGATGAGCCAATGCAACTGGGAGCCTACCGTCTTCCAGCAGAAGAAAAACTGAGATGGCATTCGCTGGGTCTATGTATGTATTGCGGAGGCAAGAGACATTTGGCCCAACACTGTCCTGTAAAGTCGGGAAACGACAAGGTCTAGATGTTTGTGGAGAGATACATCTGGGCCTTGCATCCATCTCTCCAAAAATTCAGTCCTTTTTCCTGTGTTGCTAAAGACCTCTCATGGCCAGATTCCTGTCTCTGCATTTATTGACAGTGGAGCTGCAGAAAACTTTATGGACCAGTCATTTTTTGAGAAATTGGGTCTACTTCCCGAAACTCTAGATACTCCAGTTGCTGTCGTTGGTCTGGATGGGGAGACTCTGTCTTCAGTCCCTGTTACTTCCCGGACGCCACCTATTCAGTTGACAATAGGTGCCTTGCATCAAGAAGAGCTTTCATTTCTTCTCCTCCAGTGTCCCATGGCTCCAATTGTGTTAGGCTTACCATGGCTGAAGAAGCACAACCCGGTTATTCAGTGGCAGACGGGGGAGATTCTTCAGTGTGGTCCTTCTTGTTTTGTCTATTGCTTGTCCCATCCGGTTCGTCTTGCCACTGTCATCTCCATGGACTCCCCTAAGATTCCTGCTCCATGCTCTCGCGGAAGTTTTTTCGAAAAAAAAAGCTGACGTCTTGCCACCTCATCGCCCCTTCGACTGTATGCACTATCAATCCCTGAGGATAAGGCAATGCAGGAGTACATTCAAGATGCTCTTGAAAAGGGGTTCATTCGACCAGCTAAATCCCCAGTGGGTGCAGGGTTCTTCTTCGTTCAGAAGAAGGACGGATCCCTCCGGCCCTGCATTGACTTTCGTGGCCTGAACAAAATAACAGTGAAGAATGCATACCCTCTGCCTCTGATCTCAGTCCTTTTCGATCAATTACGGGGGGCCTCATTCTTCTCCAAAATTGATTTACGTGGAGCTTACAACCTCATTCGCATCCACAAAGGTGATGAGTGGAAGACAGCTTTCAACACCCACTCAGGGCATTTCGAGTACTTGGTGATGACATTCAGTCTGTCCAATGCCCCTGCTGTTTTTATTAATGAGGCCCTGAGAGATTTTCTGGGAGTTTTCGCTGTGGTATACTTAGATGACATTCTCATTTTTTCTAAGTCCCTGGAGAAACAATGACAACATGTCAGGCAGGTGTTACAAAGACTCCTGGAGAATAGTCTTTATGCCAAATTGGAGAAGTGTGAATTTGAGGTGGAACAGATCTCCTTCTTGGGTTATATTATTTCCTCATCAGCGTTCTCTATGGACCCAAGTAAGGTGAAGCCAGTTTTAGATTAGGAACAACCCACATCTCTCAAAGCCATTCAGCGGTTCCTAGGATTCCCGAATTATTACCGCCGCTTCATCAAATCATTCTCGACTATTGTATCTCCGATTGTGGAACTTACCAAGAAGGGGGCAGATGTCTGTAATTGGCCTCCCAAAGCCGTATTGGTTTTCAAACAACTCAAGTCAGCCTTTGTGGGTGCCCCCATCCTTCATCATCCTGATCCCGACCTCCCTTTTGTGGTGGAGGTAGACGCCTCGGAAGTCGGAGTTGGGGCCATTCTTTCTCAGATGGATCTGAGAGACAACAAACTACATCCTTGTGCCTTCTTCTCTATGAAATTTCAAGCAGCTGAGAGAAATTATGACATGGGCAATCGTGAGCTCTTGGCTATTAAGTGGGCATTTGAAGACTGGTGACACTGGTTAGAAGGGGCTAACCATGTAGTGTCCATCTTGATGGATCATAAAAATCTGGCATACATTGAGTCCACCAAGAGATTAAATGCCAGGCAGGCACGATGGGCCTTGTTTTTCACGCGGTTTGATTTCAACATCTCTTTTCGGCCTGGGTATAGAACGTTAAGGCGGATGCTCTGTCCCAAAGCTTCCCCACTGACCTGTGTTCTTCAGATAAAGAGGATACCATCATCCCTTCTACTCAGATTCATTTGGCCATAACAAGGACCTTGGCAGATTCTCTGAGACAGCATTAGGCTGAAGCTCCTCCGGAAATGCCTAGCGGGTTAATGTTCATTCCTGTAAGGTACCGTAAGGCAGTCCTTAAGGATTTCCATTCGTCCAAAGCTGGGGGTCATCCAGGTGTTGCCAAGACTCTAGATCTTATGTCTCGTTCCATTTGGTGGCAGTCCATGTCTTGAGATATCCGTGAGTTTGTGGCTGCTTGCGATGTCTGTGCCAGGAATAAGACTCTCCGTACTGTGCCTACAGGTCTGTTGTGTCCATTGGACACGCCCCGTAAACCATGGACACACATCGCGATGGACTTTGTGGTGGATCTTCCATCTTCTGCTCACTGTACAGTTATCTGGACTATTGTCGACAGATTTTCTAAAATGGTGCATTTCATCCCTCTTGGCAAATTACCCTCAGCCAAAGAATTGTCAAGTCTTTTTGTGCAACATGTCTTCAGAACACATGGACTACCCTTTGGATATCATTTCTGACCGTGGTACCCAGTTTGTTGCTAGGTTCTGGAGGTGCTTCTGTGCTGATCTGGGTATCAAGGTCAGTCTCTCATCAGGATATCATCCACAGTCCAATGGGCAGACAGAGCGGGCCAATCAGTCTTTGGAGCAGTATCTCCGGTGTTTTATTGCTAAATGCCAGAACAATTGGGTGTCCCTCTTGCCATTTGCGGAATTTGCCTACAACAATTCTTGCCATTCCACATCTTCTGTGTACCCGTTCTTTTGTCATTTTGGAATTCATCCCAGAAGCAATTCTTTTGAGTCTTCATCAAATTCAAGTCCTTCATCTTCATCCGTTTCCAGATTTCGATCCGTCTGGAAGAAAGTGCATCATTCCCTTCGGCAGGCAGCTGGTCGCTCCAAGGTCTGGGCAGATAAACATTGTAGGCCTTGCAAGCTGAAGGTGGGGGATTTGGTCTTGCTGTCCACCAGGAATATCAATCTGCGCCAAAGGTCACAAAAATTAGGTCCCAAGTTCATCAGGCCTTTCAGAATTATTGCACAAATTAATCCTGTGGCATTCCGTTTGAAGCTACCCCGGTCTCTCAAGATCAATAGTACCTTCCGCTGTTCTCTCCTCAAGCCAGTGTACTTCTCCACCAGATACTCTCTCAGATGCTCAATCAGACCACAACCAGTTCTTGTTCAGGGACAACGAGAGTTTGTGGTAGAAAAAATCTTGGACTCAAGAATATCCAGAGGCTGTCTTCAACTTCTGGTACACTGGAAGGGGTATGGTCCCGAGGAGCGCTCTTGGATTTCGGAAGACTCTTTGCTTGCTCCTATCCTGAGGAGGACATTTTTTGTGGACTTTCCAGACAAACCTGGGTCTAGGGGTTTCTTAACCCCTCGTCAAGGGGGGGGGGTACTGTTAGGATCTGCAGTTAGCAGACCCTATTGCTTGGACTTCCAGCCTTTGTTACTACTGAGGCACTGCACTCATTGCTGCCCCTGTGCAGTGTCAGGGGCACTAATTGATTCTCCTCTCTGGACTGCCCAGGTGCACAGTAATCTGTCATTAAGGGAAAGTTGCTTGGATTGGATTCTGTCTCTGTTAAATTCCACCCAGCCCAGCAATCCATGCCGATGATAGAAGTTTGTTTGTACTTCCGGTTCCTGTCTCCTGCATGTCAGTCGAGTACCTGTGTCAGTCTTGCTGTGTTTCATGTGAGCCATTTATTCCATCCAGGCGGCTCCACCTGTATCTCGTCCATACGTGCTGCTTGTACCATCTGGGTAGCACGGAGCGCTTCCTACCCCAGAAGCATCTGTCATCATCCAGTGAATTGTGTCAGCTCAGCAGCACCAGTCGCAGTTTAGCCTTCCAGGTGCGCAATCCAGCACACCGTCGCCAGTGTCATCCTGGCGGCACTGGTAGCTACTCTGCGTTCCAGGTGCGTAATCCAGCACACCGTCACCAGTGTCATCCCGGCAACGCTGGTAGCAACTCTGTGTTCCAGGTGCGCAATCCAGCACACCGTCGCCAGTGTCATACCGGCGATGCTGGTAGCAACTCTACGTTCCAGGTGCACAACCTAGCACACCGTCGCCAGCATCATCCCGGTGGCACTGGTAGCAGCTTTGCGTTCCAGGTGCGCTATTAAGCACACCGTTGCCAGTGTCATTCCGGTGACACTGGTAGCAGACACTAAGCCTGCTCCAACAGCCCCAAGGCTGCTTCACATCACCAGTCCCTTGGCCACGACTATAAAGGCCACAACCAGCCCTCAAGGCTGCTTCACATCACCTGTCCCTTGGCCACAATTATAAAGGCCACAACCAGCCCTCAAGGATGCTTCTCAATCACCAGTCCCTTGGCCACGACTATAAAGGCCACAACCAGTCCTCAAGGCTGCTCCTACAGCCCACAGGCGGCATCTCATATTCTCTTACCTGATTAACCGTCCAACCCATAACACGGACACACAGAAAATAAATTGACAAAAGGCACTATTTTTTGTGTGTATTTTCCCGGGTCCAGAACTTGGGCCCAAAGCACAGATTGATGATGAATGGAGGCGGGCAGCACTAGGTTGCATTGCTGTATCTTGTGCGGCTAAGCCTAACACGCACACACAGAGAAAAAAATAAAAAGACTATATATATACAGCAGACAGCACAGCACCAGCCCAGATGGATCAGCACCAGCCCAGATGGATGCAGCAGACCGCACAGCACCAGCCCAGATGGATCAACAACAGCCCAGATGGACACAGCAGACAGCACAGCAGTGATAGCACCAGATGGATCAGCAGTGCACCAGCCCAGGACACAGCAGACAGTTCAGCACCAGCACCTCTCCCAGCCCTACACTAACCATCCTCCCTGTTCTGTCTCCACAGCCGGAGTGAAATGGCGTCTGCCGCGTGGTTCCTTATATACAACATAGAGGATAAGGACACAGATGATGTAATGGTAGCATTACTGCCTCAGTGCTGAGGTCGTGGGTTCAATTCCCACCACGGCCCTAACTGCGTGGAGTTTGTATATTCTCCCTGTGCTTGTGTGGGTTTCCTCCAGGTACTCTGGTTTCCTCCCACACTCCAAAAATATACTGGTAGGTTAATTGGCTCCCAACAAAAATTAACCCTAGTGTGTGCTTGTGATAGGGAAAATAGATTGTAAGCTCCAATGGGGCAGGGACTGATGTGAATGGCCAACTATTCTCTGTAAAGCACTGTGGAACATGCAGCATTAGTAATATTCTATTATATTCATACTTGCCAACTCTCCCTCATTGTCAGGGATACTCCCTGAAATAGCAGCAGTCTCCCTATCTCCCTGAAGAGTCTACCAATCTCCCTCATTTCACCTTACCCCCATTATGACACTGTTATATAGAAGAAAAAACAGAGATACATACATTCAAATGGGATCATTAATCTAATTTCCCTGCATTGGGTATAAGGCACAATGATCCCTGTGGTTACATGTATTTTCTAAGAAGTATCAGTGTGTTTTCATCAACAAGTAGATCTTACTAACTGCTTTGGGGCTCATTTACATGTGGATGTAAATCAATTTTATGTCACACCTCTCAGATGTAGCAGTACACGCCCACTTTACCACCGCGCACATAGGTGCTGCTTTCACAATCTCCCTGAAATGCTTTTTCAAAAGTAGGCAAGTATGATTATATTACTATTTCTATTTTGGTCATGGTATGGGATGGGGAGGGGGGTTTCCAGGCAATCGGACCCCCCTGCATTTGCCTATGTCTTCCTTACCTGATATTTTTCATTGCAAAAATAGTCTGTATCATACTTGCCTACCCTCCCGATTTGGGCGGGAGCCTCCCAAAAATTGGGTGCCGCTCCCGACCTCCCGGGAAGGCAGGCAAGTCTCCCGGCAGCTGCCGACCCCTCCTGCCCCCCACCGCAATGACAGGAAAATCCTCGGCAGCGGGGGGCCTGTGACGCGATTCACGTCGAATCGCGTCATTTTGGCTCCGCCCCCTGCTTCACGCTGCCTGTAATATTGGCAGCGTGTAGCGGGGGCGGGGCCAAAATTACGCGATCACGTGGCTCCGCCCCCGCTCCACCCACAAACTCTTCTAGTCTGGCCGGCCCCGCCCCCGTTTGCTGGCCATGCCCCCCCAGTCAAGCCGATCTGGCTGCTCCCTCCCGGAAGGGGCAGCCAGATAGTCGGCAAGCATGGTCTGTATTGAAAATTTGTTTTCCAAATGTGAGGCTGCAACTTCTCCCAACATTAATAAGCTTGTTGAACAAACTGCTCAAACATTCCTACCCCATATACCAGCTGACACAGCATCTCCTACAAAAGGGAATTACCTGAAAGCCTGTACACACAGGCTGGGCCTGTCATCATAGCCTGAATCTGAAGCATGTCTTTTGAACCATGGAGTTAGAACTGGAGTTTGAAATAGATTTGGACTTTGGCCTAGTTTCTAATCTAAATTTAAACAACTTCTCAAACACTGTAGCTCAGGAATGCTACTACTCCTCCCTCTATTCAACTCTCATGAGACTAAGGGCTCAATTTACTACAATCCGCATATTGAATGCAGATTGGAGTGTGATATTTCCGGGTATTTACAAAAATCCCTTGCAGGGACAGAGCTTGCGATAAAGCTCTGTCCCTGCGAATCCCCCTCTGAGCCTTATCACGGTATTTTCGCAAAAAATACCATGATTAAGTGCCCGCGCATGCGCCGAACGGTCGCCGCTGCTACCCCCCCGGTGCTAAGCCACGCCCCCTCAAGTGCGGACCCCCCGCAACTTCCCCATTTGTGCCATCTCTTCTAGGTGTTGCTTATTCCACCCATTTCTAGCATTCTAATGTGGACCACGGTCTGAGCCTCTGAAGCTGTACATGCTTCTATGGGCAATACAATGCAAATTTTGCCTCCTCATTTATCTAACAATATTGTGGTTTTGTCTAGTAGGACTAATATTGGAGCCCTGGACTGATTGAACACACACCCGGGATCCCTGCTATAAGACCAAGGTGACATTATACGCTATACATTTTGTGTGGTTCCCTGTTCGTTATTGAACAATTAGTGGATTTCTACAAAGTTGTTACACCCACAAACTATCGGTGATGGTGAATAATTAGTTACTGTATTAACAGTTGTTACTAAGTCCCCAGCGACTGAAATGAACTGTTCTACTTAAACTGAGTTTGTTTGCACCAGTTGGGTGCATAATAAACTGAAATTTGGAGGTTATGTGAATATTGCCATACATCGTTTTTATTACAAGCTGGCTTCCTCATTTTCCCTACTAGTGTTTTTCTTTTATTGAGCCTGATCAGCTCTGTTTTAATGTAATTATATCTATTATGCTACTCTACATATTTAGGTAGTAATATTACCACTGTTGATATTGCTATTAGGGGTGTGCACCGGCCACTTTTCGTGTTTTGTGTTTTGGTTTTGGATCTGGATCTTTCTTCGTGTTTTGGATCTGGATTGGTTTTGCCAAAACCACCCTTCCGTGTTTTGGGTTCTGGGTTTTGTGTTTTGGATCTGTATTTTTTTGAAAAAAAGCATAAAAACAGCTAAAATCACAGAATTTGTAGGTTTTTCTGCTCCTATGCTATTATTAACCTCAATAACCTTAATTTCCACTCATTTCCAGTCTATTCTGAATACCTCACACCTCACAATAGTGTTTTTATGTCCAAAAGGTTGCACCGAGGTAGCTGGATGACTATGCTAAGCGACACGAGTGGGCGGCACAAACACGTGACCCATCTAGGCGTGAAACTGCAGTGGCAGACAGGATGGCATTGAAAAACTAGGCCCCAAACTGTACATAATGCAAAGAAAAAAAAGAGGTGCAAGATGGAATTGTCCTTGGGCCCTCCCACCCACCCTTATGTTGTATAAACAGGACATGCACACTTTAACAAACCAATCATTTCAGCGCCAGGGTCTGCCACACAACTGTGGCTGAAATTATTGGTTCGTTTGGGCCCCCACAAAACAAGCTGGCAATTAATCTGTCCCTGCACAAACTGGCTCTACGGAGGCAAGAAGTCGTCCTCATCCTCCTCATCCACAGATTCCTCACCCTCTTCAGTGTTATGTACATCCTCATCCTCACAGAGTATTAATTCGTCCCTGCTGGAACCACAGGTCCCTCTGTACGTTCTGGAGGCTGGTCTCCCTGGAAGAGTTGATCATTCATTTTATGAACATCATCTTCTCCACATTTTGTGGAAGCAACCTCCTACGCCTTTCGCTAACAAGGTTCCCGGCTGCACTAAACACTCTTTCGGAGTACACACTGGAGGGGGGGCAACTCAGGTAAAATAGAGCCAGTTTGTACAGGGACCTCCAAATTGCTTCTTTTTCCTGCCAGTACAGGTACGGACTGTCTGACATGCCTACTTGGATGCTGTCACCGATGTAATCCTTTAACAGACAGACGCACGCTTGTCGCTGCTGCTTTGAGGATTCAAGTGCGGCTACAGCCCACACAATTCACAAAGACAGAAAAAAAAAAAAGAATATTTTTATTGTTTGTGGAGCACACTTTGAGGGTTACACCACCCTCTAACAGACAGACGCACGCTTGTCGCTGCTGCTTTGAGGATGCAAGTGCGGCTACAGCCCACACAATTCACAAAGACAGAAAAAAGAAGAATATTTTTATTCTTTGTGTAGCACACTTTGAGGGTGTCACCACCCTTTAACAGACAGACGCACGCTTGTCGCTGCTGCTTTAAGGATGCAGGTGCGGCTACAGCCCACACATTTCACAAAGACCGAAAAAAAAAGAACAATATTTTAATTGTTTGTGTAGCACACTTTGAGGGTGTCACCACCCTTTAACAGACAGACGCACGCTTGTCGCTGCTGCTTTAAGGATGCAGGTGCGGCTACAGCCCACACAATTCACAAAGACAGAAAAAAGAAGAAGAATATTTTTATTGTTTGTGTAGCACACTTTGAGGGTGTCACCACCCTTTAACAGACAGACGCACGCTTGTCGCTGCTGCTTTGAGGATGCAAGTGTGGCTACATCGCACACAAGTCACAAACACATTAAAAAAAAATTTTTGATTTTTTTGGAGCACTTTGAGAGTTACACCACCCTTTAACAGACAGACGCACGCTTGTCGCTGCTGCTTTGAGGATGCAAGTGCGGCTACAGCCCACACAATTCACAAAGACAGAAAAAAAAGAACAATATTTTAATTGTTTGTGTAGCACACTTTGAGGGTGTCACCACCCTTTAACAGACAGACGCACGCTTGTCGCTGCTGCTTTAAGGATGCAGGTGCGGCTACAGCCCACACATTTCACAAAGACAGAAAAAAAAAGAACAATATTTTAATTGTTTGTGTAGCACACTTTGAGGGTGTCACCACCCTTTAACAGACAGACGCACGCTTGTCGCTGCTGCTTTGAGGATGCAGGTGGAATCTAGACGGGATTTGGAACCGAGGACACACTACCTCCATCAATTGTCTAAATCCCACTGCACTAATGTCGGATACCGGACGCACGTCTAACACCAACATAGCAGTCAAGGCCTCAGTTATACGTTTTGCTTCAGGATGACTGCTGTCGTACTTCATCCTCATCGCTAGGGACTGTTGGAGGGTCAATTGTTTAGTAAAAGTAGTGATGTTCCTACTTCCTCTCTGGGATGATGAACAACTCCCAGCAGCAGCAACAGCACTAGTAGGAAGTGGTTCTTGATCTTTCCCTATTTTATTTTTATCAGAGAAAGTTTGGTCCTCCATTTATGTTATATTGATATATATACGTGCGGCTAAAGCGCACACAAACACAGAAAATATTTTTTTATTTTTGCTGGAGAGTAGTGCACTTTGTGGGTTACACCACCCTTTAAGAAATGAGCCAGCCGGCTCTTTACTTATGGGACACAGGCGCACGCTTGGCGCTGCTCCTTTGTTGATGCACGTGCAGCCACAGTGCACACAAGTCACAAACACAGAAAATATATATTTTTTTGGTTTGGAGTGTACTTTGGGGGTTACAGAACCCTTTAACGGTCAAGCCAGCCGGCCCTTTACTTATGACACAGGCGCACGCTTGGCACTACTTTGTTGATGCACGTGCGGCTACTGCGCACACAATTCACAAACACAGAAAATAATTTTTTTTTTGGTTTGGACTGGAGTGTACTTTCGGGGGTTACAGCACCCTTTAACGGTCAAGCCAGCCGGCCCTTTACTTATGACACAGGCGCACACTTGGCACTACTTTGTTGATGCACGTGCGGCTACTGCGCACACAATTCACAAACACAGAAAATAATTTTTTTTTTGGTTTGGACTGGAGTGTACTTTCGGGGGTTACAGCACCCTTAACGGTCAAGCCAGCCGGCCCTTTACTTATGACACAGGCGCACGCTTGGCACTACTTTGTTGATGCACGTGCGGCTACTGCGCACACAATTCACAAACACAGAAAATAATTTTTTTTTTGGTTTGGACTGGAGTGTACTTTCGGGGGTTACAGCACCCTTAACGGTCAAGCCAGCCGGCCCTTTACTTATGACACAGGCGCACGCTTGGCACTACTTTGTTGATGCACGTGCGGCTACTGCGCACACAATTCACAAACACAGAAAATAATTTTTTTTTTGGTTTGGACTGGAGTGTACTTTCGGGGGTTACAGCACCCTTAACGGTCAAGCCAGCCGGCCCTTTACTTATGACACAGGCGCACGCTTGGCACTACTTTGTTGATGCACGTGCGGCTACTGCGCACACAATTCACAAACACAGAAAATAATTTTTTTTTTGGTTTGGACTGGAGTGTACTTTCGGGGGTTACAGCACCCTTAACGGTCAAGCCAGCCGGCCCTTTACTTATGACACAGGCGCACGCTTGGCACTACTTTGTTGATGCACGTGCGGCTACTGCGCACACAATTCACAAACACAGAAAATAATTTTTTTTTTGGTTTGGACTGGAGTGTACTTTCGGGGGTTACAGCACCCTTAACGGTCAAGCCAGCCGGCCCTTTACTTATGACACAGGCGCACGCTTGGCACTACTTTGTTGATGCACGTGCGGCTACTGCGCACACAATTCACAAACACAGAAAATAATTTTTTTTTGGTTTGGACTGGAGTGTACTTTTGGGGGTTACAGCACCCTTTAACGGTCAAGCCAGCCGGCCCTTTACTTATGACACAGGCGCACGCTTGGCACTACTTTGTTGATGCACGTGCGGCTACTGCGCACACAATTCACAAACACAGAAAATATATTATATTTTTAGCACTTGGGGGGAGCACCCCTGATGGACAGAGCACCCCCTGGACAACACTACAGCACCTCTTTAGGACTGGGACACTGCACAGGACTTTGGAGTGGACACAGCCCCTATGGAGAACTGACTGCACAACACAGTCCAGCCAGCCCCTATGGACTTTGAAGTAGTGGACACAGCCCCTATTAACAACAGCAGCACAGCACAACACAGCCAGCCCCTATGGACTTTGAAGTAGTGGACAACAGCAGCACTACACTACACTACACTACACAGCCCTAACTCCCACCCTCCCTCTTCACTGTCCACAGCCGAGTGAGAAAATGGCGCCGACGTGGGTACCTTATATAGGATCCAAAACCCGCGAGACTCGGAAGGCGGGAAGATGACGTTTTGCCTCGATTTCAGAATCCGAGTCAGGCGGGAAAAGTCGAGCCTGACTCGTATCGGACTCGAATCGGGAGGGCTCGGGGGGGTTCGGATTTCAGAAATCCGAACCCGCTCACCCCTAATTGCTATAGGTTACATATACTTTAATATACATTTTTATGCATCTAGAGTATTTTGAATAAATAATTGTTTGCTACTGGTGTATCATTTTCTATGTCCCGACAAGGGTATTTTCAGCGCAATTCATTTATTTCCTTTTGAAGTTTTTGTGAGGTTGATATATCCTCTGTCCTATTGCTGCGATTATACCTGTTAATCTCAACCATTTAGCGCTGTGCATTTCTTTTGTTGTCTAGTTTGTATGGCTATAAATCCAATTGACTGTGTTGGAATTCTGCAATTGCCTCTACCACATCCTGTGCAGGATCTCTTGATGGGTGATTGTGCAGCTGCAGGAGCCAGAGCAATATGTTCCAAAGGCCTGTTTCAGAGACGGATGCAATCGAGCATTTGTTTGCGAATGCCTATAAGCCACACTGTGTGTGCACAGTGATCGCACTGCGAACATGGATGCACATAGGAATCCACCGCAGAGTGAGTGACAGGTTGTCAGCGTTTGGGGGTGGTGACATGGGGTGGTCCGAGAAACACAGACATGTCTATCCATTTAAACGCCGTTACATGGGTATGCATAAATTAGCCACTGTAAGTGCATACGCAGCTCTGCATGTCTAAAGAGCCACCAAGGCTGCGGCAGATCTGGCCTGATGCAAGACCAAGATGGCCGCCGATGTGCGGCTATGTTACCAATATTTAAGCAGGTATGCGTTGTCGCAAGCAGGTTACAAGGCAGCAGTAGGCGTCTTTATGCTCGGGTGATCTTTGCTAACATTAGCATATTTTTACAGCTGTGTTGCATATGAAATCGCAGCTGTGATCGCATTAGCGTCAATATCTGAATCAGACCGCAAGTCAAGATCTGTTGCAGTAGGACTTAATAGAAATAAAGGGGCACTGATTAGGTCTTTCTCATGTCTCTCCACAGGAATTGCCAGATGACCTACATGATGTTGGCCAGGCTATAGATGTGGACATTCTGTGTTAGAAAATAAAGGGTACATTTGCGGTTAATAGTAGTACCTTGTACTCAAAATTATTTTAAAAATAATTTTTCAAGTATTCTAAATCACTAATGTCAAATAAATGTAAAGAAAATGCAAAACAAATTCTAACATTTCCCTTAAATGATTGCAAAAATCCCCCAAAAAATAATTCAATAATTACAGTCAGGTGCATAAATATTGGGACATTGACAGAATTTTCATATTTTGGCCTCTATTCACCACCACAATGGCTTTGAAATGAAACAAACAAGATGTGCTTTAGCTGCAGACTTTCAGATTTAATTTGACGGTAATTACATCCAAATCAGGTGAACGGTGTAGGAATTACAACGGTTTCTATATGTGCCTCCCACTTTTTAAGGGGCCAAAAGTAATGGGACAAACTAATAAGCCTTATTTCCAGTAATTTCCAGTCAATTGTGGCCACCTCACAGCTCACAATATTGATTTTTTTCATCTAGTTTAGGACCAAAAGATTGCATCCAGCTAGCTGGCTGATTAAGCTAAGCAACAGCAGTGGGCGGCACTAACATGTGGCAGTTCAGCTTCCAACATGGCACAGAGTGGCATTGCAGTGGTAGACAGGATGGCAGTTTATTAACCTATATGACCCCTAGGAATTTTTAAAACCAAGTATGTTTTCCTTAACTAGGTCAGAGGCCCGATGGAGTTGGAAAATGTTTGTGGACTGAAGACAGGGAAAGGACAGAAGGATTGATTCATTTCTAATTTATTGATTTTAATGTTTTGATTCTTAGGATCAAGTTCTTCAGTTCCTAAAATACATCTTTGATCTGGAGGAGGTCTTTTAAATTTTTTATACATGTAATAGAAATGAGGTGGCCTTGCTTGTGGAGGTGCTGCTAGAACATACTGTAAACAGATGTTTACTTTGTACTCAAGGAGGTTGTTAGGGATAATGGGACCAAGACTTGCTGTTTACATCAGAGGAAAGCAGCCTGTAGTTCTCCGGCTGAACTAAAACTCCCAGCATCTGTGATGTTTGCTGGGCCTACTAGAAGTTATTTGTCAACAACAGGTGGCGTGCTTCAGTTTACCTCAGCCTGCTTTATGCACTGTATGTACCATGTAAATATGTATGTATGTGACCAATATACACAACTAATTTTTGTATTACACATATTTGCACATTATTGCACACATCCTGGCAGGAAGATGGTCTGTGCTGCTGCTCATATTTGCCCACCCCATCAACTCGGTGGTTCAGAATGAAAAAAAAAATAAAATAAAGGGGAATACAGGAGAGCTATCTGTGACCATTACAATTTATGGACATACATAAACCATAAAATAAAAAATGTCAGGCAGCAGTGCCCCAAACAGCATATATATATATGTATATATATATATATATATATATATATATATATACACATTTATATGTGTGTGTGTGTGTGAAATTCACAGTTCATTCACAGTTTAACTAACTGTGTTAACAAACAGTTTAACAACATTCACAGTTTAACAAACCAATCACTTCAGTGGCAGGGACTGCCACTTGTGGCTGAAATGATTGGTTTGTTTGGACCCCCACAAACCAAGCTGCCAATGCGCAGTGGATATTGGTGGCAATGATCCCATACACAAACTGACTTTACAACATAGGTAAAATCAGATGTCATCATCGTCATCATCATACCCATCAGTGTGTACATCCTCTTCTTCACACAATATTATTTTGTCCCAGCTGGAATCCACCATTACAGGTGCCTCTGTATTGTTTTTAATTAATTGCCGGTAAAGGTCTTCCTCGTGGAATTTGTCATTAATTTTGATGAACATCATCTTTTCCACATTTTGCGGAAGTAACCTCCTATGCCGATCACTGACAAGGTTCCCAGCTGCGCTGAAAACTCTTTCAGAGTACACAATGGAGAGTGGGCAACTTAAGTACAGCAAAGCCACTTTGTGTAAGGGACTCCAAATTGCCTCTTTTTGCTGCCAATAGTGAAACAGACTGTCTGACATGCCTATTTGGATGCTATCCCTAAAATAATCATCCACCATTCTCTGAATGGTGACCATATCATACAAAGTCATTGTAGACAAGTCACTAATTGTAGGCAGTTCTTTCAGACCCATCCAGATGTCATTAGGTTTTGATCACTGATCTTCATCACCAGCAGTGGAATCTGATGAGTGTGCTGCAACAGGGAGGAGGTTCCTAGATGGTTAAGGTCCTTCCCTCTACTAAATCTTGCTTGGTAAATGTTACAGATGGCTTGACAACAGTTGTCCGGATATGGGTGGAAATAATTCCACACATGAGAAGTGGATTTTTTTGTCTTTTGCCCCAGCATGACATCAATGTGTTTTTTCATACCATGGACAACAACTGTTGCCTGATTTACACAAACAACATTCTCGGCATCAACATTCTCATCATCCTTGTTAGCGCCAACTACAGCAATATCCTCATAATCCTGAAGGCGCAATTCCACAGAAGCATCCTTGATTTCTATGTCAGCATGTTGACTTGTGCTGCTCATCCCCACATTTGCAGAGTGCACACAAATTGTGGAAGGAGAATCCCACTCAAGTACAGCATTAGAAAGGTCAGGCTCACACATGGCAACTGCAGACACACTTGGACTCTCCTCGGGGATCTGTGACTTTTCTGAGCACACAGTTGTGAACCAACTGTGTGCTCAGAAAAGTCACAGATCCCCGAGATTGCCTTAGCGATTTACATTTTTTTGACATGTCTACAGGGAGAAGGGCTTACATCATTGTAAGATGCAGAATGATCACTCATAAATAAAAGCCAAGGCCTTATCCTTTCCTTGCCACTTTGTTTAGTAAATGGCATATTGCCATTTTATTGTTTCTCTGCAGCTAACTTAGCTTTTAATTTTTTTCTTTAACGCTGTAAAACATTGATTTTAATTTAAGCCCTTGGGCATTGGCCTTCGTAGATGATGTTTACGGCCTTGCATCGTCATCATGACTGCTGGCAGCAGCTGAAAGTCTGGTATGTGGTTCCAGCTCTCCTCTCATTTGATTGTCCTTCATATCAACAAACACACTGCAGTCTGACCGGCATTGTCACCAAACAATATTTTTTTTGACACTGGGGAAGAGCACCCCTGAATGAGGCAGCAGCCCCTTGATGAATAACACAGACAGTACCACTTTTTGATGGACAAAGAACCCCTGCCAAGTGCAGACAGACCACCTGCAGAGTCACAAATATGTGGACGATAAACTGCAGCAGTGTCACTGTACAATAATAGTGCAGCTAAGTTGCTAACGCACACACATACACAAAAAAATTACTTTTATTTTTTTACACAGGGGATTAGCACCCCTGAATGAGGCAGCAGCTCCTTGATGAACAACACAGACAGCACCCCTTCTTTATGGATAACAAAGCACCTCTGCCAAGTGTGGAGAGTACACCTGCAGAGTCACAAATATGTGGACTATATCTGCAGTCTGGCCAGCAGTGTCACCAAACAATAATAGCGCAGCTAAGTTGCTAACTAAAAAAAGAGCACTTTTTTTTATTTTATTTACACTGGGGAAGAGCACTCCTGACTGACAGAGCACCCCCCATGGACAACACAGCACCCCTTTATGGACTGCAAATCTAGCCCCTTGATGGACAGGACAACAACAGCGGCCCTTATGTATAATATAATAACACCTCAGCAGCCCTATGATTGACAGCACAAGTGACACAGTAGCTGCAGCACCCACTGAAGCCCTTATAATATACTGCAGCCCCAGCCCATTTATGGATAACACAGCAGCAGCCTTCAGCCCCAGGCCATGGCAGGACAAGCTGGATAACACACTGACAAAAACAGTGACAGCAACATGTCTGGTCAGTTCACCTTCCACACTCAGTGTGAAAATGGCGCCAATTACCGGGACCTTTATAGAATCAAATACCCGCGAGAATCCAACAGCGGGAGGATGACATTTTGCCTCAGTTCTCGCCTTGGATCTGGAAGTTCAGGTGGGTCCAGTTCTCTGAGAACTGGCCCCGCTCAACTCTAATATTTATATATGTTTTAGCAAGCTGGATTATAATTATCAATAATTCTAGTAAGAGAGCAACTAGTACTTGTAATAATACACAATACTATAATGAACAAAGTATGGCTTTATTTCTATTTAATATATCATATATCTAACAATAAATAAATTGATGAAAAATCTATGGAATCAATAATATATTATAGAGCATTGATAAGACTAAACAAGTGCGTAAAACTGGTATACATATCACACACACAATACATATAACATAAAATCATCAGGAGTTTGGATCCTTATAAAAAAAATTTGGTTCCCCCCATAAAATGGGTGGTATAACCCTTAGCAGGTTTCACATAGACAGTAGCACTGATTTTAATGTAGACAGTCAATGTTCACATTAATATAAGCAATGAAGTGTTTTACAATTGCCAGCTTAGACGCTTTCATGGACTGGGGAACTTGGAATTGTGTACCTGAACTGGGTTGTATGACAGAGACACCTGAACCAATGGGTGGTTGGAAACTGGATGGTTTAATATAATTTCTACTCATACAGAAATAGAAGAGACTGTAATATATGATGTTATAATATAGTCCTCTGTGTAGAGATAACGTAACTGGAAGATACTGAATTAAAACTGTAGAACAAAAAGTCTCTGAATAGTCACTGGAATTGAAAAGGATCTGTAGGAAGAAACTGTGGACTTGGAGCTGAATGAACTAGAAGAAAAGTAGTTAGACTTCAGACTGGAGCAATGAAGATGAATTAAACTTAGACTCCGAGCTGGAGTAACATGGAATGAACTCATAATTTGGAGTCGGCTCCAGACTGGAGCAATATGGAATGAACTTGAAACTTGGAGTTGGCTCCGGACTGGAGCAAAGTGGAATGGGTAACTTGGAACTTGGAAATTGTACCTGACTCCGGACTGGAGTAGAGTGGAACTTGGAACTTGGAACCAGAAGTTTGGAACGTGGATCTGACTCCGGACTGGAGTAGAGCGGAACTTGGAACTTGGAATATGTTGACTTCATGAATGTTGGCAGTCAGAATTTTGATGCATGATCTTAGGGAGCAAGTAGGTTTCAAGTTAGGCTAAAATATGAACGTTGACATCCTGACTGTCAACAGCCAAAGTATAGGCATATTGAACAGGTCAACATTTTGTCAGTGAAAACACTGTGAATGTCAACAAGTGAAATGTTTACAGTGTGAACATGTTGACATTCTGGATGTTGACATTCTGAACCTATCAACACAATGAATGTTGACATTACATACTACTCCCATCATTTTTGCATACAGGTGGAGAACAGCACATATTCACTTACTTTAGTTTCACATTTTTAAAAACATATTTTCTCTTTGTTCAAACTTAGGATTTTAAAAATAGTCAAAAAAATAATACACAAGTGACACTGCCATACATAGGTGACTGTTGGTGTCTTCTACAAAATGTAGCTCTTTCCTGTGAACAGGAGATTATAGGTATGAGGTATATAGACTTCGAACTACAATTCTCTGCACAAGATTACACAGGTAAAAGTCAACAGTACAATATAATGAATGCAGGTATTTTTATGACAATCAATCAAACATCTTATCCATTAACATGTAGTTCTAACATTGCAGGTGCACAAACCTGACATTTGTAAATTAGATTTTTATTTTTGTATCATTTGGATGCAAATGATGAGCCAACAGCAGAGCAAACAAATACAGTACCTACCTGAGGCTACTGAAGAGGATAATCCAGACACCTACATTCAGTCTCATGAGCAGAGAGCTTGACCTTCAGAAATTCACTAGAAAAATAGCATTTAAGAAATACTTCCATAAGACACCCATTAACAGAACAAACCTAAAAAGCATTAATACAAACAAATATTCGGAGAATACCACTCTGCGCTCACTTAAAGTATAAGATTTACTTATCTTAAATATGATGTCCTGATCTTGGGACCTCAAATCCTTTTGTAATAGACACTTTGTATAATAGGTGTGGGATATATGTTCCGATGTTGATGAATATGTGGGAACATAAAACATAAAACACAATCTAGTGTAGACGTATAAGAATTCACTTAAGTGCACGATAATTCACATATAAGGGTGTATATGATCTAACCCAAATTAAAACACATATAATCCATTCAGGTATGTACTCTCCATGTGTCCATAATGAAATGGAAAAAAGGCCCATTTAAAACAGAAGAGACAAATTTCCAAAAAAATAAAAGATGTTTTAATTGGATATGTCCAGATGATGGAATTCCAAAATGACTTTAAAAATACAACAATGCCTCGCAGCTGATATATCCACAAAAGGTGAAGGTGGCTTCCTACCAGAATCCAGTGTTTTTTTGTGCGTATAAGAGTGATCTCACGGTGCCATTTCCATCGAAGATTTGGGTGTATTACTGCGGGCAGTGAGACCAAACATTCCACCTCTTTGGTCTGGCAATATTTCTATCCAAATCCGGACAACAACTGTCTTGCCATATGTACCATATGTAAAGGTGAAATAAGTAGGGGTAGGCACGTTAACCACCTAGGAACATCCTCCATTATACGGCACCTGCAGCGCGTTCATAATAAGTTACTGTCAAGTTCAGAAACTTTGGCTAAGACCGTAAGCAGTTCAGGGACACCTAAATCCCGTTGTCCTGTTGTATCCAAGCGCCTGCAAACCACACCGTCAACTCCCTCCTCGTCAATTTCCTCCTTAGTCAGGATCGGAAGTAGTCCTGCAGGCCATGTCACTGGCATGACTGACTCTCCTATCCCGGATTCCTCCGGAGGATCCTGCATTGCTACGCCTCCTGCTGCCGCTGCTGCTGTTGCTGCTGCTGGGAGTCGTTCATCATCCCAGAGAGGAAGTAGGAACACCACTACTTTTACTAAACAATTGACCCTTCAACAGTCCTTAGCGAGGAGGATGAAGTACGACAGCAGTCATCCTGAAGCAAAACGTATAACTGAGGCCTTGACTGCTATGTTGGTGTTAGACGTGCGTCCGGTATCCGCCATTAGTGCAGTGGGATTTAGACAATTGATGGAGGTAGTGTGTCCATCCCGTCTAGATTCCTCTTCACTAGGCAGGCGATACCGAGACTGTACAGAAACGTCAGAAAAAGTGTCCTCAGTGTCCTGAAAAATGCCGTTGTACCCAATGTCCACTTAACCACGGACATGTGGACAAGTGGAATAGGGCAGACTAAGGACTATATGACTGTGACAGCCCACTGGGTAGATGTATCACCTTACACAGCAACAGCAGCAGCGTCACCAGTCGCAGCATCTCAGAAACGCCAGCTTGTTCCAAGGCAGGCTACGCTGTGTATCACCGGTTTCAGTAAGAGGCACACCGCCGACAACCTCTTAGAGAAACTGAGGGAAATCATCGCCCAGTGGCTTACCCCACTTAGACTCTCCTGGGGATTTGTGATATCTGACAACGCCACCAATATTGTGCGGGCATTACATCTGGGCAAATTCCAGCACGTCCCATGTTTTGCTCACACAATAAACTTGGTGGTGCAGAATTTTCTGAAAAGCGACAGGGGCATGCAGGAGATGCTTTGGGTGGCCCGAAAAATTTCAGGCCACTTTCGCCTTTCAGCGACTGCGTGCCGAAGACTGGAGCGCCAGCAAACACTCTTGAACCTGCCCCGCCATCACCTGAAGCAAGAGGTTGTGACGTGGTGGAACTCAACCCTCTATATGCTTCAGAGGATGGAGGAGCAGCAAAAGGCCATTCAAGCCTATACATCCACCTATGACATAGGCAAAGGAGGGGGTATGCACCTGACTCAAGCGCAGTGGAGAATGATTTCCGTGTTGTGCAAGGTTCTCCAGCCCTTCGAACTTGCCACACGTGAAGTCAGTTCAGACACTGCCAGCTTGAGTCAGGTCATTCCCCTCATCAGGCTTTTGCAGAAGCAGCTGGAGAAAGTGAAGGAGGAGCTAAGACGGAGCGATTTCGCTCGGCATGTGGGACTTGTGGATGAAGCCCTTCATTCGCTTTGCCAGGATTCCAGGGTGGTCAATCTGTTGAAATCAGACCACTACATTTTGACCACCGTGCTCGATCCTAGGTTTAAAGCCTATGTGGTGTCTCTCTTTCAGGTCGACACAAGCCTGCAGAGGTGCAAAGACCAGCTGGTGAACACACTGTCAGCTGAAGCGGAACGTGACATGTCAACAGCTCCTTCTTCATTTTCTCCAGCAACTGGGGCTGCCAGGAAAAAACTTAGGTATCCTAAGCAACCCGCTGGCGGTGATGCAGGGCAGGCAGGACCAAGTTTGGACATCTGGTCCGGACTGAAGGACCTGGCAACAATTTCTGACATGTCTACTGTCACTGCATATGATACTGTCACCATTGACAGAATGGTGGAGGATTACATCGGTGACAGCATCCAAGTAGGCATGTCAGACAGTCCATACTGTACTGGCAGGAAAAAGAGGCAATTTGGAGGCCCCTGTACAAACTGGCTCTATTTTACCTGAGTTGCCCCCCTCCAGTGTGTACTCCGAAAGAGTGTTTAGTGCAGCCGGGAACCTTGTCAGCGAAAGGCGTAGGAGGTTGCTTCCACAGAATGTGGAGAAGATGATGTTCATCAAAATGAATTATCAGCTCTTCCAGGGAGACCAGCCTCCAGAACGTACAGAGGGACCTGTGGTGGTGGATTCAAGTGGGGACGAGTTAATACTTTGTGAGGATGAGGATGTACACACTGAAGAGGGTGAGGAATCGGTGGATGAGGAGGATGAGGATGACATCTTGCCTCCGTAGAGCCAGTTTGTGCAGGGACACATTAATTGCCAGCTTGTTTTGTGGGGGCCCAAACAAACCAATCATTTCAGCCACAGTTGTGTGGCAGACCCTGGCGCTGAAATGATTGGTTTGTTAAAGTGTGCATGTCCTGTTTATACAACATAAGGGTGGGTGGGAGGGCCCAAGGACAATTCCATCTTGCACCTCTTTTTTTTCTTTGCATTATGTACAGTTTGGGGCCTAGTTTTTCAAACTGCCATCCTGTCTGCCACTGCAGTATCACGCCTAGATGGGTCACGTGTTTGTGCCGCCCACTCGTGTAGCTTAGCATAGTGATCCAGCTACCTCGGTGCAATCTTTTGGACATAAAAACACTATTGTGAGGTGTGAGGTGTTCAGAATAGACTGGAAATGAGTGGAAATTAAGGTTATTGAGGTTAATAATAGCATAGGAGCAGAAAAACCTACAAATTCTGTGATTTTAGCTCTTTTTATGCTTTTTTTCAAAAAAATACAGATCCAAAACACAAAACCCAGAACCCAAAACACGGAAGGGTGGTTTTTGCAAAACCAATCCAGATCCAAAACACGAAGAAAGATCCAGATCCAAAACCAAAACACAAAACACGAAAAGTGGCCGGTGCACACCCCTAGTTCCAATTATAAACATTGCAAGTAACATCGGATTAATGATTGTACTGTTGTGGCTTACGGACGCTTCTTGCCTACCTTACCCTGGATGATCATCCTTTTCGTAGAGTGATGTTGTCATGCATCCGCAATTCATGGTCGTACGAAGCAGATAATTTATGCACTCCCCTAAAATGCCTGGAAACGCTGAAGAACACCTCCGTTTGCAGACCACCACCCCCGTATACACCCACAAACGGTCTTTCCTGTCAATCAACTTTCGCAAGCCACTTCCGTTTCGGAAGCCCTACAACTGACAGTATTTTGCATCGGTAGAGCTCGTATGCACATGCACACAGCTAGCCGTGCGCAGGCGCAGAAAGAAAAACATTGGATGCGTACGACCGTGCGGCCGCTACGACCGACTCTGAATGAGGTCCTGTATCCCATACTGTATCCAACCCATGCTGTATTCAACACTATATCCAACCTGCACTGTATCCAACCCACAATGTATCCCGCACTGTATCCAACCAACACTGTGGGGCCGATTCAGACCTGGACGCTAAGCCGCGATCGCTCGCTATGGGTGATTGTTGTCCATCTGCACATATGCTTCACAGTGCTCATGTGCAAGCCAGTCACTGCAATCAGGAATTGTGCACTTGCTGTACACAAACTGAGTGCTATTTTGAGAGACAGATAGTGCCATTTGTGGGTGGTATCAGGAGTAGGTGCTTGTGAGCGGGGGAGTGGTGTTGTGAATGCAGGAGTGTCAGGACATCTAAATGGCATTTAATGGGCATCCATAATTAGCATGGGAGCATCATTGTACATGTCACTTGGTTGTATTTCAGCCTGCAGCAATCGCAGTGCTTGCGGCGGGGTAGGGTCTACCTCAAGCGCTGCGTGCAGCTCCGATGGCTCTCGATGTTACTGATTAATCAGACACTTCCTGGAGATGATGTGTGCTATGAAAGAAAAGTGGGCGTCTTTACACCGGCGTGCGGTCACTCTGCCATCACTCTCTAAGACATAGAGGGCGTCTTACGCCAGACACTGCGATCACTGAATTTGCATACCCGGCCCATTTTGGATCTGAGCGACCGCGGCTTAGCATCCAGGTCTGAATCAACCCCTGTATCTGACCTGCACTATAAACTGCACTGTATCAGATATGCACTGCAACTGAATCACACTGTACCCCGCACTGTATCCGACCTGCACTGTATCCAACCCACACTGTTTCCCGCACTATATCAGACCTGCACTGTATCCCACACTGTATCCAACCTGTACTGTATCCAGCCCACACTGTATACTGCACTGTATCAGGCCTGCACTGTATCCAACCAATTCTGTATCCCGCACTATATCAGACCAGCACTATATCATGCACTGTATATGACCTGCATTGTATCTGACCCGCACTATATCCAACCTGTACTGTATCCAACCCACACTGTATCTGACCTGCACTGTATCCAACCCGCACTGTACCCTGCACTGTGTCTGATCTGCACTGTTTCTGACCCACAGGTATGGAATGCTGTTTTATGGTTGGGGAGATTTTGGGGAACTGCTCAACAAAAAGGCTGATTGATCGGGGCATCACATGAGCACAGTACCTCCAGGAGGGAAATACAGATTGGGCACTGAAACTCCAGGTCTAAACTGCAAAGGAGATACAGATCCAAAACCAAAACCAAAACACAGGGGTCGACGCACATCCCATATATATATATCTATATATATATATATCTATAGATATATATATATTTATAATATGTCATGTGGGAAGGGACATAGGCCCTGATTCAGAGCCGGACACTCTGACAGAGTGCTCGCTCTGAATCAGGGCCGTCCTTCCTAATTTTAGAGCGGCCTCCTGGCTGCTCGCATAGCTGTGGGTGACCACCCATAGCTATGGCGAGCGGCCAAAAAAATGGTCACGATGGTCAAGACCATCGCGACCATCGGGCTTGCGACGAGACCCTTGTGGTAGGGTCTCTTTGCCGCAAGCCCTGTAGTGCTTTCGGCTCTATCAGAGCCGAGAGCACTCCCACTGACATTACTTGTGATGTCAGTGGGGCCGCCCCCAGACGATAGGCGTTCCCATGGGAACGCCTCCATCTGGGCAGCAATGCCCCCAGCATGCCCACCAAAGGGGGCATGCTGTCACTCACCATCGACAGCACACCCCCTTTGGTGCGAGACCCTTAACAACAGCTTGGCCGTCGTTATTCGGGTCTCGCGCATGCGCACGACGGAGCCGCCTCCGTCGTGCGCATGCGCACTTGGCCACCATCGACCCACTTGCGAGTGCTCAGCGCTCGCGAGCGGGTCTGAATTAGGCCCTGAGTGCACCCCATGATTAATCTGCAGCAGGCCCATCTTTTGTCACTATAAAAAACATTCTGTTTCACCGAAAACTTTTCATAAAATCACTAGTAAAATATATTGACAGTATTAAATCCAAGATCACAGCTGTTCACAAGTTTTGGAAAAGTAATTTACTCATTTGGCACATCATTTGTTTTAAATTAATAAGTTATGTATTTAAATATTTTAAACATTTAATCATTGCTTAATGACGACTATTTTTTTCTTGTTCATTGAAGATAGGATTACAGCTACAAAGGCAGGCACTAGAAAATGTAATTAGAAAATTATTCGTAATGAAATAGAGGCAGGGGCATATTTATAATAAGTGCAGGGTGTGCGGTGCACACGGGCCCCTGGGTCCAGGGAGGCACGCACCGCACACCTTGCAACCATATTATACTTACCTCTCCGGAGTCCCATGTTGGCGCCAGTGTCAGCGCTATAAAAACACCTGGAAAATGGCAGCCACGGCCATTTTCCTGTTGTTTTGCACATGTGCAGTACAGGTAAAATGGCCACTGCTGCCATTTTCCTAGTGACCTGCTCTGCGCTCAGTGCACTGCTGGCCACCGGACTGAAAGGAGGGGCCCATGACAGAGACTGCACATGGGCCCCCTCCTCTCGTGAAAAGCACCTGAATAGAGGCTATAAATAAATTTGGATTTTCTTTTTCAGTTTGTTTTTAGTTATATAAAAATCATTACAGTAAAGCTTTGAGTGGCATGATTACAATCCACATCTTGTAATAAATTCACCCAGATTTGCATGGATGGACCCCCTCCTCACAATCCCCCCTCTCCCCCGCTAAGCTAACACTTACCTGCACGCTGCTGCACCCAGGGATCGGTGTCCGACTACTTCTCTCCGTGACCCCAGTCAGCTGATCAGTGCTGTAAACTGAGATGCTGACTGGGAGTTTCACATCATCAGCTGACTGGGGTCACAGGAGCCAGACACTGATCCCTGACTACAGCAGCTTGCAGATAAGTTTTATTTTATTATTTTCTTTTTTAACTTTTTATTTTATTTAGTGATCAGCCTGTGGTCTATTTAGATACACATGGCTGATCACAGGTGCCAGCTCTGAGCTCTGTTCTGGCTGTTAAAGCAGAGGTGGAGTAGGGGAAACAGAAGGGAAGCCATAATAATGCCATCTGAAGATAGTGTTATTATCACAGGACTCCCTCCACTATTTTTTTACAATTTAAGTTTGGTCAATTTTGGCAGATCACATTATCAATTACAAGTATGGGACATACGATTAGCTTACTAAACAAATTGCAAATTTATGGGCTTGGAAGAGAATTTTGTAAATTCTCCTCCGAATGCCCTTTCCCACATTTAATTGATACTAAAATAATGTGAAACGGGTGTGTAAACACTTGTTTTCGCATTATTTTAGTAAAAATAATATAGATAAATATGCCCTTAACTCATTTGTACCAGTCTCCAAGTTGTGCAATAGTCTTATGTTTAGGGGCTTCTTTTATTGCTCTGCATACTCTACAGTAAGAATTCGGCCAACCAGTACCTAAAACAGGATGAAGTCTGGACCTCCAGTGGAAATATTGCTGGTAGGCTTTGTCATCACTGTCTAACTTTAAAATATAGGTAGCCAGCTCCTGGGCTGTGGAAAAGTCATCTACATGAATAAACGAGTCTTTGGGAATGAAACGTTCATAGTTTTCACGAGAGGGGCCCATAACAATTGGTACATTACCAAATGTGAAGGCATTTTTCCATAGTTTCTCAGTAATGTAGTCTTCATGAATTGAGTTCTCAAACGCCAGATAAAATTTGTACTTGGAAAGTGTTTGTTGATGTTCAGTTCTGGGTAGAGGTTTATGCTGTCTTCCATATATGTCCACAGATAAAAAATTCTTAAGCTGCTCATAATAGCGCACCCTCCTAGAGTTTGGTTTCCAGTTACTGATAGCCCAGGCCACCAGCTTAGTCTTTGGAGGGATAGTGAAGTTTGCTTCTTCTTTATTTTCCTCCAACCAGCCATATGGTGAGAAAATATCAGAGTCAGCCCTGTAGGACATGGTCAGATTGATGAGATTGTCCATAAAGTGTAAGTTTGGACTGTTAGATGGAGACTCCTTGTTAAACCATACCCAGTACTGATTTGGTGGTCTTGGCATCTGGGGAAGTTGTTCTTGAGATTGGCAAACGTTCCTGTGATGGATAACAACCGCATCGGCGGAAGAAAACAATGTTATGTTAACTGTATAGAGGCATCCACTGATACTAAGGAATGATGGACATTTATTAAGGGGAAATTTATAATTAAATGGCCAAGTCCATAACAGGATGATTCGAGTAGGTTCAGCTGGTTCCGGCATAGTTTCCACATATTCAATTCCATCAATTATTGCGGAGCGACCTACATTGTTATAGAGTGTAAACAAAATGGCTGATAGGCACAACTGTGCAATACATATCATAAAACACTTCTTCATAGACACTTTATTCCATGAAACCTCCATTTATTTAAGTAGAAACACTGGAGCAGTATTTCAATTACTGGATGCCCGTCACAATTTTCATCACTGTTGGAAAAACAAATATAGAGAATATGTATATAATAACAACACACTTAGTACCTAAATAAAAAATGCTGTATGTGCTTTTATTTTGAAGACATTTTAATTAATATTATAAGATGGTTTATATGATCCCATATGAAGTAGACACTTTGGTTAAAAAAAATGTGTCGTTAAAACCAAAACTATTATTAGAAAGAGAAAGAGGCCATTCTGAGATGGACACAGCCACGTCCATGTCTGTGACTATTGGCGATCTCCTGTCCGCAACTTTATACAAATGCCAGTACAATTCCCTTCCCTGGTGTACTTCTGTGCATATAAATGTGCAAGGATTGAGATGCCCACTATAAGCGTCTGAAGAGGCTGAAATACTGATTGGCACCATTGGTCACACCATCAAAACTTGCACCAACCCTATAGTAGGTATAGTTTTTTTGTCCGATTATGGCCTCCTGTGTGAGCAGTTGAGCATTTGCACACACCAACAACTTTCACTGACACCGCCGCGACACTACTATAAGAGGGACCGTCTCTGTGCGTGCGCTAAGCAACCTCCCTGTCACCGGCTAGGAACGCCCACTTCATTTTCAGTACAGTTCTCTATGTGTGCATCTGAAATTGCAACTGCAACTCTGTATGGATGCAATTGGGATGCAAGCGTGGGGCGACGGACACATGCGCAATAGCAAAATCTCACTCCACTGCATCTGACATCGGCAGTGCATGCGACTCAGAATGTTTCCATTACATAATTCATAAAGCATTGACAAATCACATTCACTTCATTAAATGCAACAATTTAAAGAAAGCAATTTACCTGAACTATGTTATGTGACAATGTCTGATTTATTGAATTTTGACAAGATGTATGACATTCCATAGATACTCATTAATACTGCTAAATGACTTATGCAATACAAACCATCCAGACAGGAATATTTAAGCATAACATTCCACTCTTTGCAAATTACTTTTCAATTTAGAAGTATCCTTGGTACATGGAGAGGCAGGAAAATCCTTATTTGCACACTTTGTGCAAAATTGTAAACCTGACTATAAAGTCCAACCTATTACCCATTTAGTGCCAACCCTTTGAATTAATTACACTTTTCATTTCTTTCCCCAAATTTAACTCATTTATGGATTATATTAGTCATAGCATTGTGTGGACATGGGTAATGTTATCTCCAGGCCTTTTTCACGGGTGCCCCACCTGGCATTTTCCCAAACCACCCAACTGTCAATATGTTCCAATGTCCAAGATTGACAGCCAAGGATTACGGCAGCAGTCACCAATTCTTACTCCTCATTAGATCCCTCCGACTCACTGTCCATCCCACTCCTCATTAAAGCCCTACAACTCACTATCATTCCACTCCTCATTCAATCCCTCCAACCCACTACCCATTCCACTCCTCATCTAATCCCTCCCCACTTAGTGTGACATAACATTAGAGTGGCAGCAGGGGCATAACCAGAACTTTGTGGGCCCACAGCAACATTTTGAAGGGGCCCCTCCCCAATGCTTCTAGAGAGACACCTATCTCCACAGGGGTTGTTTATTTTATACCTCATAATATTACTCTAGTGCATTTTCTGCACCATACAGTAATAGTGCCCTAGTTTATTTTATGCCCCTTAGTAGTGTCCTATTTCACATTATACCACATAGTGCCACCAGTTCATATTATTACTCCAGTTCACAATATGCCACATTGTAGTGCTGCCAATACATATTATGGCACACAGTGCCTCCAGGTCACATTATGCCACACAGTGGACAGGGACCAACTAGCTCCTACTATACTGGGTACTTCCTAATGCAGGAAATTCCAGTTTGAGTAGAGACCTTCCTAATTAAGGCACACAGGACCTCATTCAGAGTCGGTCGCGAGTGCTAATGCACTCGTAACCGACTTGATGGTTTGGCCTGCGCACGCGCAGCGGACGCACTGCGCACGCGCAAGCCCCAGAGCGACAGAGAAACTATGTTGCTCCAGAGCTCATTACCAAAGGGGAGGCTGTCGATGTTGATCGACAGCTGCCCCTGTTTGGTAGGTGGGCCGGGGGAGTGTTTTCCAAAACGGAGGTGTTCCTTTACGAACGCCTACCATTTTGTGGGCGGCCGCACTGACTTCATCAGTGATGTCAGTGGGGAGCTTCCTGCTCCATCAGAGCAGGAAGCTCCCTGGGGCTTCCGAGTGCCCAGACCCAACCTTAGGGTCTGGTCATAAGCCCCGATGGTCGCGATGGTGATCACCGTCATGACCATCAACCTGGTCGGTCGTTAAGCTGTGGGTGGCAACCCACAGCTTAACGATCGACAAGGAGGCGGCCGTTCAGGATGCAAGCAGCCGCCCTGATTCAGTGCGACCGCTTGCATCTAACGGCAACCTCTGAATGAGGTCCACTGTCCCTCTCTGGGATCGTCCTAATCTCGGAGTTCAATTCCCACCCCCTAGCTTCATAAAGGCTGTAAACAAGGAAAAGTCTTCCCTGCTACAGTGCAGGGTTTTCTGATTAGCTCAACTGTGTCTGTCTTCATGAAACAGGAATGTGGGAGATGGATCAAATCAATGTAAACCTTTATTGAGAAACACTGACTTTTCCCCCTTTTCAGTCATGGTAATGTCAAAAACTTGGTAGACAACTATATGAGTTGGATACGGGACCCCCTAAGCCTCTGGACCCAATAGCAATGGCATTCCTTGCACCCACTATAGTGGCAGGTAGAGTGGTAGAAACACTTTTCAGTGTTTCAAGTGCGAATGCAGATTAGGGAGTCTATTTATCAAGCAGTGACAAGTGTGGAGAAGTGAACCAGTGGAGAAGATGCCCATAACAACCAATCAGCTTTCAAGTAACATTTATCAAGTTCAGTCTATAAAATAATAGGTAGGCGCTGATTGGTTGCTATGGGCAACTTCTCCACTTCCACTTCTCCACACTTTTCACTGCTTGATAAATAGACCCCTAGATCAGTGGTGTCATGCTATTACTCAGTTCTCTCACAGATTTTCTGTACATTGTTCCACTATATACTTGGTGACTCACTATTTATATTATTTAGAGTTTGGCTGGAAAATGTATAAAGCTTTCTAAAGAGTGTAGAAGTTGCTAAAAGCAACCAATCAGCTTCTACCTATCATTTTACATATTGTACTTGATAAATGCTAGCTAGAAACTGATTGGTTGCTATGGAAAACTTCTCCACTTGTCCACTGCTTAGAAAGTTTGATACATTCCCATCTACGCTATGCTTTTCCACATTGCAAATAATACTAGTCTTTGTTATCAGTTCCGGATTAAAGCTTGTGGGTGCCCCAGGGCAGCTAAATTGTGAGGGCCCCATCCAAACCACACGGAGGATATCCACCCCCACTCCTTCCATATCCTAGATTAGTTCTCTCCCGTGATTTGGAGAATGGCTCCCAAGCCATAACATCCACCACCTCCCCCTCATTATTCACCTCCCATGATTCACAGAGCAGCTCCCGAGGCCCCACATCAGTGATCAGCATCACGGACGTGATATGTCATGTGATGCAAATGAGGGGGCTTGGGAGCCAATTTGCCCTGTATGCAGCATCACTGACTGTATGCAGAATACAGAGCCATGGCAGCGGAGCCCCCATTAGGAAAACAGGTGCCGGAAGACACTTGTTCCCAGCAGGGTCACACCAACCCTGTGTGTGAGAGCCCTGGGTCGACCCCCCTCCCTGTCATCCCCCCTAAATCTGGCCCTGTTTCTAATTAATATCAGCGTGTTCAGTCTATTCCTAAACAGCTACTTCATAATGCCCTCTGGCTGAAACATTTTTCTAGGGAGAACATTGATGGGGCTTATCTTACATGTAGCAATTTTGTCTTCATTTCATGGTACAGTATTTATAGCACTGGGTCTGGAAAGGAGCTCCTCCACCAAGGTGCAGCATGGAGGTAGAATGGGTCCTGTGCATGCACAGATTCCTGATAATCGGGAATATGCATTCTGCAATGCACTTACAAGCACTGCTGAATCTCAGGGCCTTACTGTTATTGATGTATGTATCATCTGTAGCTGCAGCTGAGATTTGCTAATATAGACCAGCCCCACAGAGACCACATTGCTAAAGCATCAAGTCAATCCCAGGTTTCTGTATCTTCTATTTTCCAGTGTTTTCCATGTGCAGCACTTCATTGATTCATGGACATTACTAGTGTGAGTTACCTGCTATTTCCCAGTGCTTCCCATGTGCAGCACTTCATTGATTCATGGACATTATTAGTGTGTTACCTGCTATTTCCCAGTGATTTCCATGTGCAGCACTTCATTGATTCATGGACATTACTAGTCTTGTTTAACTGCTATTTCCTAGTGTTTCCCATGTGCAGCATTTCATTGATTCTTGGACATTACTAGTCTTAGTTACCTGCTATTTCCCAGTGTTTTCCATGTGCAGCACTTCATTGATTCATGGACATTACTAGTGTGAGTCACCTGCTATTTCCCAGTGTTTCCCATGTGCATCACTTCATTGATTCATGGACATTACTAGTGTGAGATACTTGGTATTTCCCAGTGTTTTCCATGTGCAGCACTTCATTGATTCATGGACATTACTAGTGTGAGTCACCTGCTATTTCCCAGTGTTTCCCATGTGCAGCACTGCATTGATTCATGGACATTACTAGTCTAGTTACCTTCTATTTCCCAGTATTTTCCATGTGCAGCACTTCATTGATTTATGGACAATACTAGTCTTATGGCAGTAAAAGCCATTATAACATAATTTTTGCTTATTTTAATTATCCCTGTATTCAATATCAAAGACTTTTCGACAGTGCAGAAAGTCTTTGTAAAAAAATGGGGATAACTTTTCACCATCTTTTACATAACGAAAAATAGTGCAGAATTGGGGTTTAGGGTAATGTTCCCTGAAAAAGATTTATGTCAAAAAAAGTAAAAAAATTAAAAATCGGGACACCCCAAAAATTATAAAAAAAATAAAAGTTTAATTTTGGGGTGAAAAAAAAAATAGTAGAGAAATTTCTAAACTACTGAAATTAATTCCAGAGGTGTTCCCAAGTGTGCGGCAGGTGTTTTGCAGAATGCGGGTAGTAGCTGCAGGTGCGTTTTTGAAGAATTTTGAAAAACAACTTTAGGGACTTAAAAATATGCTTGCACCCATTTTCATGTACCCCAAATTTGATGGAAATAGTTTCTAAAAAAAACAAAAAACTAAGTGCTATTCTTCACCCCTTATTCAATGCCGCATTTATGCACCTGCTGCGGCTATTACAAACCCTGACTACCTTCAGCAGGCAAAAATGGGGGTACCCATAGTGATCCTTCATGTCTAGACATCTTTGGGGGGTCCCAGGAACAATTCCCAAAAATTCCAGTTTTTTTGCGATAGTTACCTTTCCGCCGGCTTCTGTTTCGCTAATTCCTAATTGAATACGGGGATAATGTGGGCACACGCTCACTACTTTATCCCCATCAAACCACCGATGTGGAGCTAAAAGTCCAACACAGACCTTTTGCTCCAAATTGAATACCCCCCTTAGTTACCTGCTATTTCACAGTGTTTCCCATGTGCAGCACTTCATTGATTCATGTACATTACTAGTGTGAGTACCTGCTATTTCCCAGTATTTCCCATGTGCATAACTTCATTTATTCATGGACATTACTAGTCTTAGTTACATGCTATTTCCCAGTGTTTTCCATGTGCATCACTTCATTGATTCATGGAAATTACTAGTCTTAGTTACCTGCTATTTCCCAGTATTTTCCATGTGCAGCACTTCATTGATTCATGGACATTACTAGTGTGAGTTACCTGCTATTTCCCAGTGTTTCCCATGTGCAGCACTCCTTCGTGTTTTTTGGGGGGGTTTTGGTTCTGGGTTTTTTCTTTAAAAAATCATAAAAACAGCTAAAATCACATAAAATATGCCTTTTTTTGTTCCTACATATTAATAACCTCAATAACATTTATTTCCACTCATTTCCAGTAAATTTTGACCACCTCACAGCTCACAATATTGATTATTTTCATCTAGTTTAAGGGCCAAAAGGTTGCATCCAGCCAGCTTGCTCAAAACTGATTGATGAATAGAATTGAGGACTGTGCAAAGATGATGGTTGAGGTAACCCTTGAGGATTGAAGAATTGATAGTTAATAGTTGGCGCAGCCACTGGCTGAAGAATTGGTACTTGGCACAGTCACTGGCTGAAGTAAGAAGAGTAGATACTTGATAACTGGTGCAGCCCCTGGCTGAAGAATTGGTAATTGGTGCAGCCACTGGCTGAAGAATTGATAATTGTTGCAGCCACTGGCTGAGTTGATAATTGGTGCAGACCCTGGCTGAAGAATTGATAATTGGTGCAGCCCCTTGCTGAAGAATTGATAATTGGTGCAGCCCCTGGCTGAAGAATAGATAATTAGTGCAGCCCTTGGCTGTAGAATTGATAATTGGTGTAGCTCCTGGCTGAAGAATTGATAATTGGTGCAGCCCCTGGCTGAAGAATTGATAATTGGTGCAGTCACTGGCTGAATTGATAATTGGTGCAGCCCCTGGCTGAAGAATTGATAATTGGTGCACTCACTGGCTGAATAATTGATAATTTGTGCAGCCTCTGGCTGAAGAATTGATAATTGGTGCAACCCCTGGTTGAATAATTGATAATTGGTGAAGCCCCTGGCTGAATAATTGATAATTGGTGCAGACCCTGGCTGAAGAATTGATAATTGGTGCAGACCCTGGCTGAAGAATTGATAATTGATGCAGCCCCTGGCTGAAGAATTTATAGTTGATATTAAATTGTTGATGCAGCCTCCGGGCTGAGTAGTATTGGAATACAGAGCTATGATTAGTCCTGCAACAGCCTTGAGACCTAGAACTCTTGGCAAGTTGCGACCATTACAGCCTTGAGGGCTGGTGAGGAGTGATGACAGCTGGCCTTTGGGCTGTGAAGCAGGATGTCGCCTTTGGGCCATGTAGCAGCCTTAGGGGCTGAGAACCCTTGGCTGAATGTCACTGTTTTGTGACTTGTGCCGTTTGGTTGACACAACAAGCAGCAATTGGTTCAGAATTTTCTTTAAAAAAAATGAAAGGGGCATGCAGGAGATGCTGTCTGTGGCCATTACAATTTCTGGACATTTATAAACCATATCATGAAAATGTCAGGCAGCAATACCCCAACCAGCACATAATTGAAAGGAAAAAGGTGCAAGATGGAATTGTCCTTGGGCCCTCCAACCCACCCTTATGTTGTATATATGAAACAGGACATTCATTGTTTAACAAAGCAATCACTTGAACGACAAGGACTGCCACTTGTGGCTGAAATTATTGGTTTGTTTGGACCCCCACAAAACAAGCTGCCAATGCGCAGTGGACATTGGTGGCAATGATCCCATACACAAACTGGCTTTATAATACATTAGATGTCATCATCAGCATCATCGTCATTCCCATCAGTGTGTGCATCCTCCTCTTCTTCACACAATATGAATTTGCCCCCGCTGGAATTTACCATTACAGAGGCAGAGGCTGTCTTTTTTTACTTAATTGCTGGTAAAGGTCTTCCTCCTGGAATTTGTAATTAATTTTTATGAACATCATCTTTTCCACATTTTGGGGAAGTAACCTCCTACGACGATAACTGACAACGTTCCCGGCTGCACTGAAAACACTTTCAGAGTACACACTGGAGGGTGGGTGACTTAAGTACAGCAAAGCCAGTTTGTGTAAGCGACTCCAAATTGCCTCTTTTTCCTGCCAATAGTGAAATGGACTATCTGACATGTCTATTTGGAAGCTATCCCTAAAATAGTAATCCACCATTCTCTGAATGGTGACCATATCAGACAAAGTCACGGTAGACATGTAACTCATTGTTGGCAGTTCTTTCAGACTCAACCAGATGCCAATAGATTTTGCTGACAGATCTGCATCACCACCAGCAGTGGGTCTCTTAGGAAAATTTAGATTTTTCCTGACATCTGTAGAAACTGAAGGAGGAGATGCTGCCGTGTCACATTCCACTTGAGCTGACAATTTTTTCTCCACCAGCTCTTTGCATCTTTTCAGATTTATGTCCTTCAGAAAGAAAGACACAAGGTATTGCTTAAACCTAGGATCAAGTATGGTTGCCAAAATATAGTGATCTGATTTCAAGAGATTGACGACCCTTGAATCCTGTCAAAGCAAATGAAGGGCTTGATCTACAAGTCCCTCATACTTAGCAGAATCACTCAGTTTCAGCTCCTCCATCAGTTTCTCCAGCTGCTTTTGCAAAAATCTGATTAGGGGAATGACCTGCCTCAAGCTGACAGTGTCTGAACTAACTTCACATGTGAGAAGTTCAAAGAGTTTGAGAACCTTGCACAAAACAGAAATGATTCTCCACTGTGCTTGAATAAGGTGCATTCCTGCTCCTCTCCCTATGTCATAGGACATAGTGTAGCCTTGGATGGCCTTTTTCTGCTCCTTCATCCACTAAAGCATATAGAGGGTAGAATTCCACCTAGTTCTTGCTTCAGCTGATGCCATGGCAAATTCAACAGTTCTTGCTGGTGCTGCAATCTTTGACACGCAGTTGCTGAATGTAGAAAATGCCCAGAAATATTTTGGGCCACCGAGAGCATCTCCTGCACGCCCCTGTCATTTTTAAAAAAATGTTGCACCACCAGATTAATTGTGTGAGCAAAACATGGGATGTGATTGAATTTGCCCACATGTAAATCTCGCACAATATTGCTGGCATTGTCAGAAATCACAAATCCCGAGAAGAGTCCAAGTAGGGTAAGCCATTTTGTAATGATTTCCCTGAGTTTCTCTAAGAGGCTCTCAGTGGTAAGCCTCTTACTGAAACCAGTGATACACAGAGTAGCCAGCCTCTGAATAAGTTGGCATTTGTTAGCTGCTGCTATTTGCTCTGTTGGAGGCAATACACCTACCCAGTGGGCTGTCACAATCATGTAATCTTTAGTTTGCCCTGTCCCACTTGTCCACATATCTGTAGTTAAGTGGACAGTGGGCACAACGGCAATTCGGAGGACATTAATACATTTTTTTAATGCCCTTGTACAGATTGGGAATTGCTATTCTAGAGTAGTCAAATCTAGACGGCACATTGTAGCAGGGACACAGGACCTCCATTAACTGGGTAAAACCCATTGCATTAATGGTGAACACTGGATGCACATCTAGTACTAGCATAGCTGTTATGGCATCAGTAATCTGCTGTGCAGCTGGGTGTTTGCTGTTATACTTGTTCCCCAATGCAAAGGACTGTGTGACTGTCAACTGTTTGGTTGAACTTCCTGAGCTACTAAACATAGTCTTCTTCCTGTCCCCTTCTGGGATGCAGATCCACTTATAGCAACAGCAGCAGCACAGGTGTAACACTCAAGGATCCTTCTGAGGAACAACGGATAGGAGAGGAGTCAGTCCTTATGATATTTAATGCAGGACTACTTCTGATCAAGAATGAGGATGTTGATGATGATGCAGGTGTTGGTGGTGGATATTGCAGGTGTTTTGATCCAGATTGAAAGGAGCAGCTTGGTGACACTGGACTGATTGTTGTTTGTTTTTTATCCCCAAAGTTTTAATACCCTTTCCAATTTGATGAATGCGCTGCAAGTGACATAACAGGGAGGAGGTTCCAATATGGTTAAGGTCCTTACCTCTACTCACTGTTACTTGGCAACGGTCACAAATGGCTTGGGAAAAGTTGTCTGAACTTGGTTGGAAATAATTCCTCACATGAGAAGTGGATTTTTGGTCCTTTGCCCAGGAATGGCAACAATGGGATTTTTCCCAACCATGGGCAACAACTGTTACCCAATTTACAGTTTTTACACAAACATCCTCGCCATCAACATCCTCATCATCATCAACATCCTCATCATCCTTTTTGTTATCATCAACTACATAAATATCCTCCTCATCCTCCTTGTGCAATTCCACAGAAGCATCCTCGATTTCTAAGTCACAAGACTCACAAATGGTGGAAGGAGGATCCTATTCAAGTACAGTATTAATAGAAAGGTCAGGCTCATGGCTCACACATGGCAACAGAGGACACACTTGGACTCTCCTCGGGGATTTGTGATTTTTCAGAGCACAAATTTTTTTTAGTACCTCTCCTACAAGCAGAGGGGCTTGAATTATCATTGGAACCATCAGTCTTCATAAATACAAGCCAATTCCTTATCCTTTTCTTGCCACTTAATGTGGTGAATGGCATATTGCCAATTTTTGGTATCTCTAAAGCTGACTTAGCTTTAAATCTTTCCTGCTTTAACAGTGTAAAAGTCGATTTTTTAGCCTAACTTTTTGGCCTGACGTAAGCCTTGGTACATCAGCCTTCATAGATGACATTGATGGCCTTGCATCATCATGACTGCTGTCAGCAGCTACAAGACTGGTATGTGGATTCTGCTCTCTGGTCATGTGACTGTCCTCCATACTCACTATGCACACAACCACACACACATTTTTATTTTATGGAACACTGTGGTGAACCCCTGAAAGAGACAGCAGCCCCTTGACTGACAGCAGCACAGCACCCCTGCACACCTACGCTTATGACAGGTGAGGCTAACATGCACACAAATGTTATTTTTATTTTTTTTGGCCAGCAGCCACTTGACAGACAGCAGCACAGCACCCTTGCACAACTACGCCAATGATAGGTGTGGGTAACATGCACACAATTTTTTTTTTTACTTTTAACACTGGGGGTGAACCCCTGAAAGAGACAGCAGCCCCTTGATAGACAGCAGCACAGCACCCCTGTGCACCTATACCGATGACAGGTGAGGCTAACGCACACAAAAAACTGTGTTTTCGTTTAATATGTACACTGGGGGTGAACCCCTGAAAGAGACAGCAGCCTCTTGACAGACAGCAGCACAGCACTCCTGCACACCTACGCCAATGACAGGTGAGGCTAACATGCACACAAAAAAATAAATGAGTTTATTTATTTTTTGGCCAGCAGCCCCTTGACAGACAGCAGCACAGCACCCCTGTGCACCTATGCTGATGACAGGTGTGGATAACACACACACACACAAAAAAATGTTTATTTATTTATTATAAGACCCTGGGGTGAACCCCTGAAAGAGGCAGTAGCCCCTTAACAAACAGCAGCACAGCACCGCTGCACTGATGAAAAGTGCTAACACACAAAGAAACAAATTATATAATTTTTTCCCACTGGGTGTGTGTGAAGAGCACCCCTGAAGGACAGAGCACCCCATGGACAAAACAGCACTACAGCCAGCCAGCCCCTATGGACAGGACAACAGCCAGCCCCTATGGATAGGACAACAGCCAGCCCCTATGGATAGGACAACAGCCAGCCCCTATGTACAGGACAACAGCCAGCCCCCATGGACAGGACAACAGCCAGCCAGCCCCTATGGACAGGACAACAGCCTGTTTGTGAACCGAACTCATATAGTGTGTCTGTGGTGGGATGGATGGGGGTGATTTTGGAATAAGGAGGTCATGGGATGCCAGGGTTGTGGGGAAAGAGCTTGGAAAGGTCAGGGGAGGGGGAGTGTTTGGTGATGTGGAGTATGATGGGCGTCGGGTGTATGGTCGAGGGGGGTTAAGTGGGTGGGTGGGTTGGGGCTGGAGAGGCGGGGGGTGGATGGTGAGGGGGTGGATAGGAGTATGTTTTTCTGTTTGTGTGGTGGTATAGGAGTGGGGAAGGGGTTTGTGCTGCACCTGTGGTAGGGATACCTGTTCCTACCGGATATATGAACTGAAAAAAGGGTGGGTCAGGTGCACTCTCTCAATATGTAGGATAGGGATGTGTGTGCATTGTGTGGTACTTGTATGGAAAAAATGGACAATCTGGTATGGGGCCAAACCATTTATAGAGAAGGCACAGTGCTGCTCATGGAATGGTCCCAGGGGGGGGTGTGGAGTGGTGTGACTGGCTCAAGGGAAGGTGGGTGGACCATTTCAGGGGGCTCCTTACCGTGCAGTACCAGACTGGCACATCTTCCCTGCTGGACCTTTGGTGTATTCTTGGTAGCTGTCAGTAGGATGGTGTGATGGATAGGGTGTGTGTGCTGTTTTGTCAGCATCCTGCACGGTGTAGAATGTAAGCAACTTACCTACCGGTAGGTTGCCTTCGATATGGCATTGCATATGGGGTATGGCAGCATATGGGTGATGGAAGTCTTGTCCTGGTTAGAACCGTGCCAGCGCCAGATGGTTGGTGCTGAGGTGAGTGACATGCTTGGGGTGTTTGAATCCCCCTTGTTGTGGGTGATGTTGAGTTGCAGTCTGAGGGTGGCCACTGGCAGTGCCTAGGTGGACGGCGGTTCCTGGTGCTGAGCTGCGGTCTGGAGGGCCAGTCTCTGTGCACTGCCATATGCTGGACAGGAGGCTGATGGTGTGTGCAGAGTGGTGCCAGGGGATGGGAGTGTGTCACGGTCCAGTGGGTTGATGGATCAGACCGGGTCCTTGTGGTGAGGCGGTGGGGGTAGCAAGGTGTGCTAAGAATTGTCTCCACCTCGAAGAAGGCCATGACCCAAAATTCATTGGAGAAAATTCTTACCACACCTTGCTACCCCCCACCGCCTCACCAAAAGGACCCAGTCCGATCCAACAACCCACTCTCGACCTATGACCAGAGTCACCCCATCGCACCCAGATGCACACCTAAACAGCTGCAACACGCAGCACGACTAACCTCAAATGTTGCCCCCACACCTGCTGCACAGGAGTTCCAATCCAACCCAAGTAACTTGCAGGGTTTAATACGGGAATGACCCATGAAACCCTGCAGTGTAAATGGAGCAATCCGGGTCACGATAACCTGGAGCGCACCGCATGCCGGCCGATTGACTGGCTTCAGTGGCGCTTGGAGAAGATGTAATCTGCAAGCGTCCACTTCCATGCTGGTAGAGCCAGGTCACTGTAGACCAAGCTCTGGCGTGAACGGCGCCGACTTGGGAATATCCGGGGTCGGTGATGCCTAAATTCCGGGTCTGATCCGGTTTGGTACCCTGTTCAGACCCGAAATTTAGGTATAAAAGCAGTATAATTGTATCATGAGATACTCTTTCAGAACTCAACTTGTGAGCTCTCTCTATGATTATAGGAGATTCTTTTATTTGAATCCCTAATGCTTGATTGAGATATGTCTGGAGATAATAAATAAATTCTGGGCCTTTAACCTCTGGTTTCCCTGTAAATCTCAAATTACTCCTACGGTTTCTGTTCTCTAGGTCATCAATTTTCTCTAAAAGTTTTTTAATCACACTTTCATGTGCATCTACTACAGATTGTATTGTCACTACTAATCCTCCATATCGCTTACCCTTTGTTCTAATATTCCGATTCTCTTGGTATTAGATTTGAGCTGAGATACCACTGTTTTCAAAGTGTTTCTAAATTCCTGAAATTGTTATTCCATTAGAGGTCTGATTACAATCACCATTTCTTGGGCTGCTTCTGTCACAGAAGGGGCATTTAGAGAGGCCTGAAGTGTCCTCTTGGGGGGGATGGACCATGTTGAGAGGGGGAGGCAGGTATTGAGCCTATGCTACTACGTGGATTTGGGGGAGAGTTAGATTAACTTGTGGGTTTTTAGACCCTACCGGCTTAGTTTTCCCCATATTCTTGACCGTTCGCTGTTCAAGATATTTCTGCATGCCCTATAACATGAGGGAGATTTAAAAAAAGGACTCACCCCTACCTATTCCAACACTCTTGTTTTTTTATCACATCCACATATACCAAATTAATTGCCAAAGGAAGCCTCCAGAATACATTTAGCACATGTTAGCACATATTTGCTAGTGGTTTATATATTCCAGTCACAATATTTGACCGATTACCACGCTTTAGTGCTTCAAATCGCAAGTTCTTTTCTATTTGAAATATTGCCCAACATAGTCAGATTTCTGTCCCTTTTTTTCTTCTGGTCTTGCAACTTTATCGCCTTGTATATTTATCCCTAAGTTCTAATATTGTGGTTCTATGATATTGCACTTTTTCCGTTTACTGCAGATGTTACCCTTAACTTAATTTTGGTATTGATTTAAGATATTTCCTTTATATTCCAATTAAGAAAATCTTCTTGGTCTATATTCTTGCTGTGATTTATCCGCTCATTGAATGGTATAGATATCTTGCCCGCAGAAATATTTCCCACACTAGGTTGAAGTGTCCCAGCTCTCTGCATCAAATATGTAGATCTTCATAGTCCTGTATCCTGTTCCTTTACTATTTTGTTTGCTATTGTAGCTTTTCCTACTTGGCTGTAACTGAGAAATCAATCATTTTAATTCAGACATTGAATTACAGCCCCTCTGTTTCAGCCTTTGAAATAGGGTGCCAATGGTTTTTAAACAAGCTATACTCAATTTTTTTCTTTTCATATTGTATCCTGGACAACTGGTCTGAATGGAATTATCTTCAATGTTACTGTATTATACATTTCCAACACCAGAGAGCGTAATCTTCACTTTTTTTTTAAACTAAATAACTAATTACACAGGTCTGCTATGAAAAAGCTTTTTTAACTAATTTATGTGATTTTTTGCTTCTGAACACAAAAATGATTCCCGATTTTGCACATCACATCACGTTTTTCTGCAAAACATGTATTTATGAATGTAATTTTTTTCATATTCTTTAAAGTATTAAATGTATTCTGCCTACATTTATTATAAAACATTGTCTGAAATGAATTCAGTCGGTAGTATAGAACGTTGCAATTCAGTTCTCGTCATAAAACTTCCCCCCGCCCAGTGCCAGATTAAGTTCCACATGGTCCTGGAGCTGAAATTTACAAAGGGCCTAAACCCCATACTGTCTAAAGAAACATTGCACACACACACACACAACAACTACAACTACATGGTGAGCTGGCGAAGGTGGAATAGCAGAGCTAAAAATTTACACTGGCAAAAAAACAAATGGCCATCTCGAAAAAGTTTATAAATTGGAAAAAATAGTCATCAAATCCAGTTTAGTAGATCCAAATAAAGTGATACTTCCACCTCTATATATAAAATTAGGACTGATGAAACAATTTGTAAAAGCATTGCCTAAAGATGGAGAAACCTTGAAATATATTTGCACCAAATTCCCTAACCTATCCGATGCTAAACTGAAGGAAGGCATTTAAACAGGCCCTGACATTAGAAAGTTAATAAAAGATGAACATTTCAAGTGTAATGAATATTGTGGAACTTTAAGCATGGACTTCATTCAAGCAAGTGATTTCAAAATTTGTAAGCAATGTCAAGGATTAAAACTAAAAATAAATTTTCAGGGAAATGCTTATTAGTTACAGAAACCTTGGCTGCAAAATGAGTTTAAAAGGTAAATTTTTTGAATTCCCATATTGAGCATTTCTCAAATAATCTCGGAGACTACAGTGAAGAACAGGGTGTAAGGTTCCACCAAGACTTTAAAGATGTAGAAAGAAGGTACCAGGGTCGTTGGGATGTTAGCATGCTGGATGATACATAGAGAAAACACAGAAAAAGCTTATAAGCGAAAAGCAACAAAACGAAGTTTGAAGACAAAAAACATGATATTAACGATTCAATAATTATGGTTTTGTTTCTATTATTGTTTGATTTATTGTTATTTTATTATGTAATTAAGACAAAAACACAGAGATATCATCTACACTAATTCGTATTTCACAATAAATATGTCAAAAACAATTAAACTTTTCTTAAAAATGTATGTAACCCTCTTATAGGTAAATGTGATGTGGTAATTTTTTTTTATATACTATTTCTTGATGTACACAGGAGTATAATTCAGAATATAAAAGTATTATTAAAAAAGCTTTCAATACCTTAAATTTCACAGACCTGTGTTATTTTTGTGTTTCATATTTACAGTATATTACCTATCCCCATACATTCTAAAGATACAACGCCTTTGATTCTCACTTTTCTTTAAGTCTGTATGTCATTTATATTCCTGTTTTTTTTGGGCAGGATCTAGTGTGAATTAGGCTGCTAAATGTTATACCTATCATTGCACCCAGATACAATTTACTTCTTTTTATATAGGAGAGAAGTAGGTTAGTGTGCAGCCTGCATGCTCCCCTCACTTGTGCAAATGCAAAGTAAACTCTGGCAATGTGTCTCCTGCGCATTCACAGATCTTCTGGAAACTGGTGACAGCAACATTTTCCTGGTGATTTCTGCGGAGCCGGCAGACTACAGAGAAGTATAAAGTATGGTTGTAGGCAAGGCAGCTGCCTAGGGCACTGGGATTTGGGTGGGGGAGCAAATTGAGTCTTCCCATAACATAAATAAGGATGTCTCGGAGAGGAATGCTGCACTTTCACCTTACTGTCTGGGAAGTGGGTAATTGGTATGGGCAGTAGGCTGAAGTTTTGCCTAGGGTGCCAAGACACCTTGCACTGGCCCTGCATGCAGGGTGTGTGGTTTGGGTCCCCCTGTATCCATAGACCCCAGTAGACTAGAAGACGTTTGGCTTCCTGTGGCTCTACTACTAATACAGCACCATGTTCGGAGCTTGGAGTGCAGTATGTTAAGATGATATGGATATTATCAGTGGGCTAATATGAAGAAATCTTTGACCAGTCCATTTCTGGTCCATTATAAATATTCTCTGAGTGGCTGATTCAGTTTGACTTATCCCAGTTTGCATAACGTAAAATGTGCAAAATGTTTCTGTGCATGCCCAGAATCCAGCAGCAGGTAAGTGCACGTATCCATAAATGTGCAAGTATAACACTTGCACGCAGAGCCCTGGAATGCCCCTAGCATTCTGAGTTGCCCCTAGGCATTTGCTTATTATGCCTATGCCTAGGGCCGGCTCTGCAATTACTTGTGACTGGAACAGTAAATACAATAAAAGTGTAATTGCGAACAGAGCCAGACTCGCACACAGGCGCATATACATCCATGTGTACGTATTATAGGAATTTTTATATTTTAGGAATTTTTTTACACAAGAAGAGTTTCTAACTGCTGTATTTCAAAGTTTACTTTATTTATTCACCCCTAAAAGTGAAGGTTTTAAAACAAGTGTGTGTATATGCACTAACCTGGGGCTTATGCTAGTGGTGCAGGCCAGCATACATCTTATGATACGTATGCGGCATAAGTATCATTAGATGTATACAGGTCTGCACCACTAGCCATACTATGCCTCATCATATGGGTTTGCATTTATAAATGTGCCTTTTATTAGCATACATTTTGTATACGTTGCCCCCAGCTTAGCATGAGGCCTACAGTGTGGTCCCACTATTCCCGGGAGGATCCTAAAATCTATCTCCTGGATTCAGACCTGGGAACATTCAGCAAGAGTGTTCTCCCTTCCCTCCTTAAACATAAGGACCTGGTAGTATTTCTTTCTATAGATAGGCAAGGGACAATACAAGTCAAATTAGTTCTACCAGCCCCAGCGTGCATTTTGTACTTGAAGAACCACAAGTAATTACAACATATTTTAAATCTTATAGGGGCAGATATACTAGGCTCTGGAAAGTGATGAATTGGAAACTGATAAAACTACCAACCAATCTGCTCCTAACTGTCATTATTCAAACACAGCCTGTAACATGACAGTTAGTACAGATTTACTAAGCATCGGAATGTATCTTCGTCCCATTGGGTCACACCACCTTCAGGTGGCGTTATCCAATAGAAGCCTATAGGCTTCATATCGGGATGCTCCAGGCTGGGAGGGATCCGATCAGATCCCTTCCTTCACAACCCGCGTGTGATGCCAGAGGGACTTCTGGGTGTTAATCCCGGAAGTCACTCTGTCCTGGGCCATCACAAAGGACAGCTCTTATCAGGAGAGCTGTCCTTTGCGATATTCTTGGTACATACTGCGGTAATGAACCGGGGTATGTACCCGAAGTCAGGGGGATGTACCACATTGCGGATGCGATGCTTAGTACATCCCGCCCAGAGACTGATATCCATCATCCAGCGGTACCAGGAGGCAGGGCCTAATTAGGGTAGCGCGGCCAGTGCCACCATACAGAGTGCAACAGCCCTGAGGACAGAACACCGGCTGCCCACCACAATCCTAGACTACCCTCCTTAGACAGGTGCTACTAGTGTTAAGGGGGCCCATGAGAGAGTGGAAAGAAGGGAAGGTGCCATGGCAGAGAGAAGGGGTCCATGACTGAAAGGGAGAGAACGCCAAAGAAGAAAAAAAGTGTTGTCCTGTTTGGCGCACTAATTAATAAAATGTAGCCTTTATTGAGTAAAATTAAATATGTAAGCTAAATCAGTAAAATATTAAAAACAATGGTAAGTGTATAAAAAAGTGAATCAAGTGATTAAAAAACAGATTGACCCACTGTGTTGTACATTAGCAGCATCTGTATTATATTGGGTTTTGATTGATTCAATGCTGGTAATCCAGTTCAATAATAATATGTTAATATATTACACCCAATAATATATAGGTTTCTAATGTGGACTGTGATAAGGCCAAATGTATCAAGCTCTGAAATGCTTATCGAACGCCATCTTTCTAGCCTATTGGGTATAATATTGCATAATGGGCTTGCAGTAGCTCTGAAACCAGAAGTAAAGTTTGAACCCGGAAGTTAGTAATCACTTTACTTTTTAGGCTTTGCAGGGACAGGCTTCTATCAGAGCCTGTGTCCCTGCATTAAAATGTTGATACATAGCCCCAATAATAATATATTGCTGCATTATGCAGCAATAAGAAATTATAATTTTCATGGCTAAAATGCAATCCCTCACAAATATGACACTTAATATCTATAAAACTTCACAAAGATTTCCATTCGTCTTTCTGTCAATGTTATATTTGGTGCTCCTGTTTCATGGGTGTGATTCATTTAAATGCAATGGCTATAATCTGCTGCTGCAGTATTGAGGGTATCATATATGGCGGGTATGGGCCCATCATGATGATGTTTGGTGGCACATCCCGCTGAATTGATAAGCATCCAAAATTTCTAATTTCTTCAAAGTATGTGCCAGCCTTTATTGGTGAGATCTTGGCACTTTCTATCCAATGGTCAATGTTATGCTTCCCTAGTTGTAAATATAGGGTAGAAATAATAATAAAAATAATAATAGAAATTATTATTATTATCATTATTATTATTATTATTATTATTATTATTATTATTAATATTATTATTATTTGATATTTAATTTGAGATCCCCTTTTTGCACTTCCTTTAGCAGACCAACCACCTTTTTGGAAGATCATGTTTAGTAGATTTGTTTAATGCATATAGTAACTAGGCTTTGATAGCTATGTCTATATCATTGTTAGTTTATGATCCAGATTCTGCTGTTTATCATCCCAAGGTTACTTTTTGCAGTTTACTATCTTTTTATGGGTACTTCTTTTGAGGAAACGGTGAACTGCTGAGAAATGCGTCAAGCCACACACACCTTCTTTGTGACATCAGCACACCATTTACCACGCACGGCAGCATTGATCCACCCATCGTTATGCACTGGTATCCAGTTATCACGTGTCCCACTTGGAGGAGACACACCAACCCCGCGTCCGACACAGGTCCAGAAGACATCCTTTTCACTCAGGTCCACGTTCATTGGACGATCCCCACCTGGCAGCTGGGACCATTCCAGAGGGGATGCATGTCCGGCGGACACCCAATTCACGCAGGTCCTTGTGCAACGGATGCTCCCCATCTTCCAGCCGGGTCAGGAATCTCCCTCACAACCAGGTTCAGGTCATTTCCTGGTTACAAGGTACCTTACTCAGACACCACGGACAGACCAAGTGAGCCCTATCCCTCGTTACCATTATTATTTAACTTTACTAAGAGGCTCTCTGTGTCAGTTAGAGGTTTGGGAGTTACAATTACCGGTATATCAGTGCCAAACTGATACATCATTTCACTTAATACTTTGAATGCTTTGGATCATACCGAGGTATAACAAATAGTGGTCACACTCTCCAAAGTTCCATTTTTCTGAGACTTCATGATGCATTGTATCCACCGTTACTCATTGGTTCTTTTCAGACTTTTTATTGTGGTTGCAATTTTATATTGTTACTTTTTATTACCTAGGCATCTGATCCTTGGCTCATGTGGCTGATTGGTATTGGTTCATTTCTGACCTCACTTATTCATGTACTGTATTTAGCTTACAAATTGTGTATTGTTTTTTCTGAACTTGACTCCCATGTTATATGACTTATTTATTGTCATTAAATAGTTTTATACCACTATATTTATCTTGATAGTAGTATTGCGCTTCTTCCTCTTTTTTTCCCCTCTCCAATAAGGTTGTTCTGTGAGGTTCAGTACCTCTTTAGAAGCAGTGGTCCTGCAGGATTGTTTTTTATAATTTTTTATGATTTTATATGACATCTTACGATTTATTTAATACTGTTTATTTATATTCTGATAAACAAGATAAAAATAGACTTTGCACTTATTGCCTAGTACTAATCTGAAATGGCAGAATAAATTCAACACAACTCGATCTTATATGTATAAATGTACAATTTTATTTGTAAAACATTTTGAGAATCTGTTGCATAAAAATAACCAAATTACTAATTATCCTTCATATATGATTAAATCCAATTGACATATCTCAAAAATAAAAAACCTAAATAGTACATACAGGTTGAGTCTCCCATATCCAAATATTCCAAAATACGGAATATTCCGAATTACGGAATAATTTTGGCATGACTGAGATAATAAAACCTTTGATTTTTGATGGTTCAATGTACACAAAGTTTGTCTAAGGCACAAATTATTAAAAATATGGTATAAAATTACCTTCAGGCTGTGTGTATAGGGTGTAAATGAAACAAAAAATTATTTCATGTATGTACACAAACTTTGCTTGAGCCACAAAATTATTGAAAATATTGTATAAAATGAGCTGCAGGCTATGTGTATAAGGTGTATATAACACAAATATGCATTCTGTGTGTGTATATTGGGGTCCCATTCCCAAGATATTTCATTATGATATGCAATTATTCCAAAATACAGAATATTCCGTTATCCAAAATACCCCTGGTCCCAACCATTTTGGATATGGGAGACTCAACCTGTATATGACTAAAATAGCATATTAAGCACCACACACATATATATATATATATATATTAGGGGTGAGCGGGTTCGGATTTCTGAAATCCGAACCCCCCCGAGCCCCCCCGATCCGAGTCCGATCCGAGTCAGGCTCGACTTTTCCCGCCTGACTCGGATCTGAAATCGAGGCAAAACGTCATCATCCCGCCTTCCGAGTATCGCGGGTTTTGGATCCTATATAAGGTACCCGCATCGGCGCCATTTTCTCACTCGGCTGTGGACAGTGAAGAGGGAGGGTGGGAGTTAGGGCTGGCTGGGCTGTGTAGTGTAGTGTAGTGTAGTGTAGTGAAGAGTAGTGTTGTGCTGTGCTGTGCTGCCCTGTGCTGTGCTGTGCTGTGCTGCTGTTGTCCATAGGGGCTGTGTCCACTACTTCAAAGTCCATAGGGGCTGGCTGTGTTGTGCTGTGCTGCTGTTGTCCATAGGGGCTGTGTCCACTACTTCAAAGTCCATAGGGGCTGGCTGGACTGTGTTGTGCAGTCAGTTGTCCATAGGGGCTGTGTCCACTCCAAAGTCCTGTGCAGTGTCCCAGTCCTAAAGGGGTGCTGTAGTGTTGTCCAGGGGGTGCTCTGTCCATCAGGGGTGCTCCCCCCAAGTGCTAAAAAAATATTATATTTTCTGTGTTTGTGAATTGTGTGCGCAGTAGCCGTACGTGCATCAACAAAGTAGTGCCAAGCGTGCGCCTGTGTCATAAGTAAAGGGCCAGCTAGCTTGACCGTTAAAGGTTGCTGTAACCCCCAAAGTACACTCCTGTCCAAACCAAAAAAAAAATTATTTTCTGTGTTTGTGAATTGTGTGCGCAGTAGCCGCACGTGCATCAACAAAGTAGTGCCAAGCGTGCGCCTGTTTCATAAGTAAAGGGCCGACTGGCTTGACCATTAAAGGGTGCTGTAACCCCCAAAGTACACTCCAGTCCAAACCAAAAAAAAAATTATTTTCTGTGTTGTGAATTGTGTGCGCAGTAGCCGCACGTGCATCAACAAAGTAGTGCCAAGCGTGCGCCTGTGTCATAAGTAAAGGGCCGGCTGGCTTGACCGTTAAAGGGTGCTGTAACCCCCAAAGTACACTCCAGTCCAAACCAAAAAAAATTATTTTCTGTGTTTGTGAATTGTGTGCGCAGTAGCCGCACGTGCATCAACAAAGTAGTGCCAAGCGTGCGCCTGTGTCATAAGTAAAGGGCCGGCTGGCTTGACCGTTAAAGGGTGCTGTAACCCCCAAAGTACACTCCAGTCCAAACCAAAAAAAGATATATTTTTTTGTTTGTGAATTGTGTGCGCAGTAGCCGCACGTGCATCAACAAAGTAGTGCCAAGCGTGCGCCTCTGTCATAAGTAAAGGGCCGGCTGGCTTGACCATTAAAGGGTGCTGTAACCCCCAAAGTACACTCCAGTCCAATCCAAAAAAAAATTATTTTCTGTGTTTGTGAATTGTGTGCGCAGTAGCCGCACGTGCATCAACAAAGTAGTGCCAAGCGTGCGCCTGTGTCATAAGTAAAGGGCCGGCTGGCTTGACCATTAAAGGGTGCTGTAACCCCCAAAGTACACTCCAGTCCAAACCAAAAAAATATTTATTTTTTTGTTTGTGAATTGTGTGCGCAGTAGCCGCGCGTGCATCAACAAAGTAGTGCCAAGCGTGCGCCTGTGTCATAAGTAAAGGGCCGGCTGGCTTGACCGTTAAAGGGTGCTGTAAGAAATACGGGAAGTGCGGGAAGAAATACAGCATTAGACACAGGGTGACGTGTATGACTAAATTTATAATATACATGATTACATGCCCCTGTGGTCTGAGTTATATCGGTAAGACAGATCGCACTTTACGTGAAAGGATGGCTTTGCACCGATCGGCCATCAGGTCCGCTATTAAATCTGGTGCAAGTGACCAACCAGTGGTGAGGCATTTCTATGAAGCACAGCATAATTTAGCCACATTAAGATATATCATCATAGATCATGTACCAGTTTGGACACGGGGTGGCAATAGATCATTGAAACTACTCCAGTGTGAATCCTGTTGGATTCACAGACTGGGGACTATTTACCCGAAAGGACTTAATGAAAATTTAGGATTGCATTGCTTCCTGTAGGGCTGTAGTGACCATACTTGTATATGAGATGCTTTTTCTTTTTTGTGCACGATCATGGGTCTGATGTGTTGACACACATACTGCAGTGTGTTATTCTTATCATGGGTGGGATATCATAACTATGGACGTCGGTCAGGGTTTACTTGCCTCACCGTGATAGGTAGCTTGCCTTGGATTAATTTTTGCAATAATGTGTGATAGCTTATTGATATGGGTTATACATATAATTAATTTCATGGTATGAACAGATTTGTAATAAAACTGACAGATGTAATTATGTATGATGGGTCTATGACTATGTTTGACTAATGCTTATGGGGATTAATGATTGGTACAATTTAATTGCCATTTAGGTGCTCGATATGGATTAGCTGGTTCGTTGGTAAAGAGATGGGGTTTATGTTGTGGTGCTATTAGAGGCTTGATGCTAGTATATTACTGTATAGGATTATTGTATGTGCATTTACAGCACCGTGCCTCCATGAATGAGGTTCATTTAATCTGTTTTTAGTTTCACTCCTGTTGCTATGGCAACGGGTCGTGCCTGTGAGGTCATCAGTGGGCGTCTCCATGCTGGACCCAGATGCCGCGGCGGTTTCACGTGGTGTGGTGAAGGGTATGTAAGTACCATGTTTTTGTATTGTCTGTATCTTGAGAACGATGCATTAAAGGGCATCGAAACGTTGATGCATAAATTCCTGCCTACTGTTATCTTTCATGTGGAGTGCCGCTGCCAGAGGAACTGTATTTGGGACTGCTGTTGGTTACATGCGGAGGGCACCCTCTTTTATTGCTGACAGGGAGTGCAATCTATCTTGGATGTATATATATATATATATATTTATATATACACATACAAACAATTCCTTTGGTCCAGCACTCCTGCTTTGGAAGACTGTTGACTCTGGTGCCCTCAGCAGGTAGATGGATGTTGAGCAAAGAAATGAAGCTGCGGCACTTGGAGATTTGTGGTAATAATAAATATATTGATTGTATGGTCCAACATCTGAATACGCTTGATAGCCCAGTCCGCTTTACGATGAAAGCTGACGGGAACTCTTTGGATTTTTTGGACTTAACAATTTTCAAAAAGGGATCTACACTCGGGACGACCCTTTTTCGTAAGGATACGGATCGCAATTCCCTTTTATTTGCTACCAGTTACCATCCACCTGAATTGAAAAATAGTTTACCTACATCACAGTTTCTCTGTGTTTTACGGAATAACACTGAGGCAGAGATGGCAGAACATCAAATCACAGAGATGAAGCAGAGATTTTTTCAAAGGGGTTACTCAAAAAGCATAATTGAGAATTGCTTAACCAGAGCACGTTAAGACTAACAAGGGCGAGAGAGTCCTCAGGGACCACTAGGATGACTTTTGTTAGCCAATATGATTGTAAGTCTAAAGATGTACGGAGAACGGTGAGACAAAACTGGCACGTTGTTGCCACGGATCCGGTGTTCAAGGGGAAGATCAATGAACCCCCACTTATGGCCTTTCGGCGTGGGCAAAATTTGAAAGAAATATTAATGCGCCCGACAAAACGCCCAACCAGATCAGTCAAGACTTGGCTCCAGGATGCCAAACCTGGATGTTTTAGATGTGCAAACTGCACCACTTGTAGATCATTACAAACTGGTCCTACATTTCCACATCCTCACAGTGGACGACCAATCAAATTGTGATTTAAACTTCACTGTTTACTGGACCATGTGATCTATTTACTTACATGCCCATGTGGTTTGGCCTATGTTGGCTTGACAACCAGGGTTTTTCGTGAACGTATGGCCAACCACCGTTGTTCTATTAGGCAAGCCATCTCTACAGGTACCTCTGATAAACCGGTTGCAATACATTTTCTTCAAGCAGGTCATCAAGTGTCGTCACTCAAATGCCGTATTATAGAATGGGTCCCCAAATCTCCACAAGGCAGAAATCGGGAATTAACCCTCCGTGAATTGGAGGCCAAGTGGATTTTTCGTTTGGACACTGTGGCCCCTAGGGGTTTAAATGAATCCAATCCTTTGAACATTTTTTTGAAATAAGCTACCCGCCTTGGTTTTCTAGTTGACCTTTGATATTTCTTTTTTTTGGGGTTATTTATGTGATTGTGTGTCTGTTTTTTGCCAATTTTCTGTATATATTATTTTTGTATTTATTTTTGATTCGTAAAGTATTGGGTTAGGTAAGCCTTGATTGATTAGGTGTTTTTTGACTATAAACCTAAGGGTGTCCATGTTTGGGACATTCTGCTTTTTCTATAAAAATTAAAAAAAATTAAAAAAATATATGTAGCTTTTTATTGAAGCTTTTTTATATAAAATTGGTTTTCCGATTGAATATGGTATTGACACATTATCGATAGGTGGATTATTTATGATGTTATGCTATTCTATACAAATGTGTATTTCTATGTATGGAGATTGTTTTTTCATGTGTCCCGGAGAATGCTTTGCTTTTCCCAATTGCCTCTCTTATATAATTATTATACCTAACCTGTATGGTGTTGATATATCTTATTGAGCAACCTGAGACTTATATGATGCTTTACTGTTTATGCAATACAGGTTTGTTGTTTTGACAACTTAGGTTTTAATGCTTACTGACATTGACACGCCCTATAGTCTGTTGTTACTATGACAACTCATCTGATCACTATGTGACCGGACGTTTTGGTCACTTCCGGATTTTTTGCCTGCGTCCCACTTGGTGGAACGCATGGCACTTCCGGGTAGGTGTTGAGGTGATCCTGTGATTTGTCTTGTAAAATGCGTAATATTCCGGTGCCCTGTTGTGCTGACTGGTGGTGTCAGTGTGTGATGCGAGTTATGTGCAGGCTGCTGATCACCCCGTCTATAGTCTTAGCCGTTTGCGATTTGATGACCGGATGTTTGGCCATTTCCGGGGGACGGGCTTTGCGTTCCACAGGGTGGAACGCACGGCACTTCCGGTCCAGCGGTGTCCAGCATGGCGATTTGCGGGAAAAGCGGGCTATTTAAGGGGACACAGGTAAGAGGATCTGTGATGCTGTTTGGTGACATATGCTGCTAGCTGTACCGTTGCTATTATGCTGTTGGTCTTGATAAAGGTAAGGAATGACCGAAACGTCGACCGGACTGATATATGTAAGAAATAAATAAATGTTTTTTCTGTTGGAAATGCTCTGGTGAGTGCCCCTTTTACCTTTTCTATTGTATTATTCTGGACCAAAGAATTAATTTTTTTGATTCAGGGGGAGCACCCCATAAAGTGGACAATCATGTAGATGTGAGTGTAGACTCTCTTTGGACTATATATATATATATATATATATATGTATATATATATACACATACAAACAATTCCTTTGGTCCAGCACTCCTGCTTTGGAAGACTGTTGACTCTGGCGCCCTCAGCAGGTAGATGGATGTTGAGCAAAGAAATGAAGCTGCGGCACTTGGAGATTTGTGGTAATAATAAATATATTAAAAGTGTCACATAAACGAAACCAACATTTCGGAGTTCTAAGCTCCTTTGTCAAGGTGTGAACAAAGGAGCTTAGTGCTCCGAAACACTGGTTTCGTTTATGTGACACTTTTAATATATTTATTATTACCACAAATCTCTGAGTGCCGCAGCTTCATTTCTTTGCTATATATAAGATTTTGAGATAATATAAGTACATGTTTTACAATATGGAAGGAAAAGAAATAAGATTCTAAGTTTGGGGGTCAAATATTCTAAAGAGACGTGTGGAGTAGTGGTTAAAGAACCGGCCTGATGATCTGAGGTCATAGGTTCAATCCCAGCAGGGGAACTAAATGAATGAAAATATATATTTTTTATATATGTGTAATTATGAAGGGGAAGAAGAAGTCTTATTTTACCAAGACAAAACGCGTTGGGGGCCTGCTATCCTGGACCCTCTTATGATGGACAGATAAGCCTTTATAATATTTTGAGTTTGTACGTTGTTTACCTGCATTTAATCGTGGATCTTATTTTATAACTTAAACTGTTTTATGCAGAAATATTTGGAGTATTATTACATGTGAGGACTGACTATAGTTCCAATAACTCCTAAATTACACAGCGATGGATGTTTGATTGATGCAGTATTAAGACGGTACACACAATGTTTTGCTTTCTTTTTTTCCTTTATGTTTGAATCGTGGTTGATCAGGTGACCGAAGATTTTCTATTGAATATAAGTTGCTTTTCCATTCATAATCACGTATTTTTCACTATATCTTTTTGATCAGTTCACCTTCTGGCGCTTGGGATTTTTCACTATTTAATTGATTTGTATATAGTTTATCACTATATATGACTAATATATCCTAGCAGCCACTCATATACGAGCTAGGTGTACTTTATAAAAACACACATACAGTATATTGTCTGTTTGTAGGATTACTGTTTGTCACTTGTGCGCTCACTAATTTATTTGTAATATATATATATATATATATATATATATATATATATATATGGAGATTTTTTGATTTTATAAGTGCTTCATACTCGATCTACATGTGTAAATGTTTTTAATATTGTTAATATAGATATATATAGATGGAGAACGTCTTATTCTATCTTACTCATTTTTAAAGTGTCAGAAACAATCACTCCTATAGAATGAATTACCTGCTGTGAGCTGGAGATTAAATCAGGTGTCCAATCTACTCACCTAGATTTATTAATCTAATTTAAGAGATCAACCAATTACAAATCAATTTGTGCTATAAAAGGACAACTGGTCGAGTAAAGGATTATTCTTTGAAAAAGCCCCCACAGTGGAAAGAGGGGCGAAACGTGTCCGAGGATCCCCAGTTATTGCACTCTTTATTATCCAGCCAAACACCACTACTAAAGCATTTACTGACCCATCTTGTTATGGAGCATCGGCACCTTTGTATACTATTTTCCGGATGACCATGTATGCCTATGCTTGTTGAAAGAAGAGATCTCCGGATATAATTTACCCAGGATAAGCGACGTGGCTCTAATATAAGTCAGCCATTTGACTGTTCAGTTACACTCCTTGAAAGAAACATTAATATACGTCAACTGGGCTGCTCCTGCCCCAAGCAGCATATGGAACATTTGTATTTGTGGTCTCCCAGGAAAGATAACACGCTATTTGCATCCTGAGCAAGATTACTACTGCTCCAGATGAGTTTGCTGCATCTGCAGAAACTGGGTTTAGAAATTGATAGACATGTACAGCAGGTTGAGGTTAAAAGGTTAAAATGACCAGTGGCATAACTACCATAGGTGCAGGGGTTGCAGCTGCTCTGGGGCCCGGCCCTCCCCCTGCACATACAGTGCCACTCCTTGGTCCACGACGCCCCCTCTGCACTCTCCCCCTGAACCATCCTCAGTCCCCTCTCCTAGACTTACCTGCTCTGTGGTCGCAGACCCCCCCCCATTGTTGCGTTCTCCTGGTTGGTTCGGCTCTCCTCATTGACTGATACTGGGAGGAGGCATGTCCGCCTCCTCCCAGCATCTGTCAGTGAGGAGGAGAGATGGAGCTGACCTGTAGAGGAGATGTGCATGCCCAGCGCAGTGCGACCACGGAGTAGGTAAGGTGAGGAGAGGGGAGTGAGAAGGGTGCGGACCGGGGACCCATGAAAATTTTGCTATGGGGTCCCCTAGGTCTAGTTACGCCCTTGAAAACGACCTTTAATAAATTTAGTGGTTTTGACCACCAACTTGACGATGATCCGTAGCGATGTCCATCTTTTTTAAAACACTTTTTTGATCATACAAAGCTACTCAACGTGATACTGGAGCAGGGTGTTCAGCCAATGACCTCACATGTGCGTACTGTACTTACTGGCTGACTCAGAAATGGATCCTAAAAATATTCTAGAGAGTATTCTCTGATTAACAGAAAAAATAGAGTTGGAACATACAGAACATAAAAATAAATAATATAGGTTTAAAAAAAAAAAAACAACAACTCAGTGGACAAGAAATATTTCTTTCTTCTCACAACTTCTATTTTATGGCCACACCTAGGGGTATATTTACTAAAGTGTGGGTTATAGAAGTGGAGGTGTTGCCTATAGCAACCAATCAGATTCTACTCATTTACATACCACCTTCTAGAAGATAATAGCCAGAATCTGATTGGTTGCTATAGGCAACATCTCCACTTCTATCAACTATACTTTAGTAAATATACCACTAATGATCACTTTTGTGATCAGTAAAATCCTAATAATTACATTGTCTAAACAAAACATCTCATTTATTGACTGATTACGCATTTTATTTTACAGACAGACTGACAGCCAGACTGACAGCCAGTGCGAAACTATGCTAATGTTGAAGCTGGATGGAAATATATTTAGACCAACAACGGGGCCAGCGCAAATCAGCTGCCATCGCAGGTCATGCCATAATCGGCCATTTGTTGAGTCCCGTGGTCGCACACAGGGGCATTTTAAGAGGAGGGGGCCATGTGCACTCCTCGTGCGGGGCCCCCTCCTCTCTCCCTGGTGGCTGGCAGTCGACTGACCTGGCTGGCCAGCCACCGGAGCATTAGTAGACTCCGGGCACTAGAGTGTGCCCGGAGTCTACTGCGCATGCGCAGAACACCGGAAAATGGCCCCCACGGCCATTTTTCCACTTTTTGAGCAGCAGTGACACAGGTAAGTTCAAAAATAATATGGGTGCAGTGTGTGCAGTGCGGGGCCCCCCTGGACTCGGGGGCCGTGTGCCCCGCACACACTGCACCCATTATAGATATGCCACTGGTCACACAGAATGGTCGTCTGTAGCGAGATGTTGGAACCACTTTATCTGCATGCAGGATTGCAGTTGTAGGCATAAATATGCCTCAAAAACGGTCGTTTGCCTACACTCCCTGTAACTGCCCCCAAAACGGTTCCTGAATGTCAATCACTTTGAGCAGCATTGCTTTGGTTCCCTGGCACATGCACAGGGCGACAGTGACGCATGCACAGTCAAACGATAATTGCTCAACTGCGTAAATATAGGCATTGCACACATATTTGAATCAGGCCCTTAAATTGCTATAAAACAAAAGAAAATAAAACATGCAACTTTGACAGAACAGCAAGGCCAGATCAATCAATAAGCTGATCAGGCTGCAGCCTAAAGGGACCCCCAGCCCCACACTGCAATCCTATTCCTGTCCAGGGAATTTAGCCCAGTCCTGCTCTCTGTTCCTTTAAATAACCGAAGTTCGGATAGATCTGAGGGCATATAAACACCTACTCAGGGATACGTGTAGTTAATAAATTAGGTAGGAAGGTTAGCTTAATGATTGACAGGTTGTCGCTGTGTACGGATTGGTGTGTGCTGATTTAGGGGTGTGGTTAGTAGGAGTGTGGGTAGGTCTGTAGAGTTAATCTGCCTCTTTTGAACTTGATCTGCGTGCTGTTCGGTCGCAGGTCGTATGGTTCTGTGTTGGAGAACTTTTTGTGTTACTGATTCTTCTAATTCTTTCCCTCTCTATTCTCACATCTTAACTTCTCCCTTCTTCTTCCTATCTAACCTCCTATTCCTTTTCTTTTCCTAACTAATCTAATATGTCTCGCCCCCAGCGTGCCCGATCTGTCCCCGCCCGGCTGGCTGATGCTGCCGGGCTGGGGCTCATGCCGCTCATCCATTCTCCTGCCCCAGTCATTAGTTACCCCCGCCGGTCCTCCCGCAGATCTGGAGGTGCCGACAGGGAAGGTGCGGGTGGCGCCGCTCAGACCCGCGCGCGCCGCTCTCACGGGCGCGCGCGGCGTCCGCTCCACAATACCTCCGGCCACCTCGGCTGAGTCCCGCTCTGGGGATTTAATCAGCCGGGGGACGGAGAACGCCGGGCCTCGCTCGCGCGGGTGCGTGCGACCCGCGTACTTAGCACACAAAGTGATGGTCACCCCGGCGGCGTCCCACTCCGGGACGCCGGCCAGCCGGGGGACCAAACGCAGACATATGGGGGTGAGTCGGGAGCCTGCCTGGGCTCCGGCTCACTCCATAATGGCGGGGGGGCGGAGCCAGCGGCCATCTCATCAGGGCCGGGGTCAGCAGCCATCTTATAGTGGGGGTGTGCATCAGGGGCAGCATGGTCTGCTTGCTGCCATGGGATCCCCCATGGCAGCCCCTGTACCCCCGTTGGTCACTGATGACATAAGACCAGCCAGCTAGGCTGGTCAGGCAGGCGCAGCAATGGATAACACTGCCAGTGCTGGGCTGCTGGTGGCAGTGGTGGGCGCTCTCACGCCCCTGCTATCTCAGCAGCATGGGGCTGCAGGAACATCTGCGGCCCCTTCAGGGTCTGCGTCGGACAATGTGCGGGCGCAGCTTGGTCCAATCATACAGCAGTTAGGTAATTTGTGCGGCCTCCCCCTCGCTGCATCACCTGTTTCCGCGGTTTCCTTTGCCCCAGTAGCCGATGCGGGTGATGTTTCACATGATTCCGCATCTGTATCTTCTGTTACAGCTGACAGCGGGGCGGACGCTCCCTTGGCTGCACCTACGGTGCGCAGAGTCAACCCAGCCACATCGGGTTCCCCCGGGGTTGGTGTCATCGCGGATCCTGGGCCTGATTCTTTCCCCTGTGGGAATGGTTCCCAAGAAAGCCCCAGGTAGTTACCGGCTTATACAACACCTGTCCCACCCCCCAGGTACGTCGGTCAATGATGCCATTGCCAAGGTCGAATGTTCCGTGCATTATCAATCGTTTGACGCGGCTCTCGGGCTGGTTTGCGCCTCAGGCACGGGCTCGCTTTTAGCCAAAGTGGATATTGAATCCGCATTCAGGCTGTTACCCTTGCATCCGGATTCTTTCCGTTTCATGGGTTTTAGGTTGGCGGATGGGTATTATTTGGACAAATGTCTCCCGATGGGTTGCTCAGCGTCATGTGCTTTCTTTGAGCGGTTTAGTTCCTTCCTCCATTGGTGCGTAACCACGGGCTCTGGTGAGGTGGGTCTGGCTCACAACTTAGATGATTTTTTATGTGTGGGGCCTTCCAATTCTGATCGTTGCGATCGCCTCCTTTTTTCGCTGCAAGCTCTCTTCATGGAATTTGGAGTCCCAATCGCACATGAGAAGACGGAAGGTCCTTCCACTTGTTTAATCTTCTTAGGTATTGAGATCGATACTATTGCTGGGTGTTGTCGCCTGCCTCAGGACAAAATTTGTCGTTTGCAGGACGCCATACTTCTTGCGCTAGCATCAGGGAAGGTCACCCTCAGGCAGGGTCAATCTTTGCTTGGTTTGCTGAACTTTGCTTGCAAGGTTATCCCTATGGGGAGGGTCTTCTGTCGCAAGCTACAGCGTGCTTTAGGAACTTTGCGTTTACCTCATCATTTCCTGCATTTGTCCGCAGAGCACAAACTTGATCTCGCAGTTTGGGACGTTTTTCTGTCAGGGTTCAATGGGGTGCCTATTTGGCCGTTGGTTCTGCAAACGAACTGTAGCCTGCAGCTCTTCACAGACGCTGCGGGTTCCTCGGGTTTTGGGGCCTTCTTGGATGGATCTTGGTGCTTCGCCACATGGCCAGAGGAGTGGGTAAGGTTGGATCTGACCTCAAACCTACTGCTCCTGGAACTCTTTCCCATCACTGTATCACTTGAACTCTGGGGTTGGCGCTTGCGCGACCAGTCAGTGGTGTTCTGGTGCGATAATTTGGGGGTTGTACAGGCCATCAACAACCAAAGATCCTCGTGCCTCCCGGTGCTGTGACTTCTAGCTTACATGGTGCTGCGCGCGTTGCAAATGAATATTAGCTTTACCGCTAGGCACGTCCCTGGGGTTGACAATGCTATTGCTGACGCGCTGCCTAGGCAAGATTGGGTGAGGTTCAGGGCTTTGGCTCCCACAGCAGCTTTAAGAGGTGAATCATGTCCATCTCATTGTTGGCAGATTATCAAGCCGGCATGGAGGATCTCGCACGTCGGTCCGTGGCCCCTCGGACCTTGACTGCGTATCAGGCCTCGTGGCACCAATGGGAATGCTTCTTGCAGAGTCGGAGATCAGCAGGTATTTCCAAGCGTGCACTCATGATAGAATTTGTGTGGAGTCTGTTTGGTGAAGGCAGGTCGCGGGCTTATGTAGCCAAGAGGCTGGCCGGCATTTCCTTCTTCTTGCAACTAGCAGGAAGGAGGGATGCCACTAAGGGTTTTTTGATACAAAAGGCTCTTAGAGGCTGGTCTCGCGCACGCCCGGCGTCAGATGATCGTCGGCGCCCCATTGGTCCGGACCTATTATTACGATTAATTGAGTGTTTGCCAGTTATATGTTCATCCCCTTTTGAAGCGTCGCTTTTCCAGCTCGCTTTTGCGATGGCCTTTCATGGGGCTTTTCGCATCAGCGAGTTGGTTGCACAGTCTCGTTCCGCCCCTCCCCCGCTGCTGCGATCTCACGTTGTCCTTCGTGGCTCCATGCTTTGCCGTATTCAACGGTCTAAGACTGATCAGCTGGGCAGGGGTCGATGGGTGTCCCTGCAATCCTCTCCGATGGAGGGTATTTGTCCGATACACCTGGTGTCCCAATATATCATTCACCGCCCCGCGCTTGAAGGGGCTTGGCTCATGCATTTAGATGGTTCCCCTCTAACTAAATTTCAGTTTCGGTCGTTTTTTTATCGTTGCATACGGCACATCGGGCTTTCCACATCGGAGTTCGGTACTCATTCCTTTCGGATTGGCGCAGCGACTTTTGCAGCTTCTTCAGGTTCTTCTCCACAGGAGATCCAGGCCCTCGGACGGTGGAAGTCCGACGCATTCAGAAGATATGTCCCTTTGGAGTCTTGATGTACTTTGTTTCAGGCTTGAGTGCTTCGGCCAACTCGTCACCTTTTAGGTGGGGGTCTCGGGGGATTTTGCCCTGTTTTTTGCCCTGCATTGGACAATGATTGGTTATCTACATAATAAAATGATGAAGAAATGATAGTCAAAAAATAAAAAGATCCAGCAGGTTTTTTGTAGGTTTTTACCTCGGGTCAAGCCTTCCTTCCCCCTCTTCCCACCCCACCCACCATCTCCCTCTGCAATATTGTTAGTCACAGTATCTCATGTATTTTTCTGTGTATTGCAGGTGGCATCCAGGATTGAAAGCCCATTTGGTTTGTCGGTCATTCCTATATGTTTTGGGCGGAGCAGTCCCGCTTTGCAACAGATGCTTCTGTTTTCCCTCTTTGGGATAGAGTGAGGTGGTTAGGCCGCAGAGGTATGCGTTGGGGATCGTTATTGCCCTGTCTGCAGATGGCAGCGGAGAATTTCGGTTCTCCTTTAGTCTTGGTGATTCACCTGGGCGGGAATGATTTGTGCCTGCAGATGTCTCTCGAGTTGCGGCACGCTATTATCCGAGATTTGGGTGTGTTGCTCAGTCTGTGGCCTGATTGTGTGACTGTGTGGTCCGACATTATTGCCAGGCTTTCCTGGAGGTGTATGTACAGTATGGTGGGACTGGAAAAAGCCAGAAAGAGAGTGAATAGATGGGTGTCCGAGAGAGTTTTGCAAATGGGAGGTTTGGTGGTGCGTCACCCTCTAATTAGGGTACGAGATGCCCATCTTTCTCATAGGGATGGGGTTCACCTCACGGAGGAGGGGCTATTTTTATTTCTTGAAGGTATAGATTTAGTGTTAGGAGGTTCAGTTTGTTAGGTGGTATGGTGGCGTACATGTTTCATTGGAACATGTGTGGCGGGAAAGAACGGCAGTCTATATAAAGCGTCCACCTTGCTGCAGTAATTGGTGGTGCGCCCCCCTTCAATGCACTAGTTAGGCTGATTTTACCCTACTGGGGTCAGTGGCAACTCTCGTCGGAGTGGGCTAATAATAGTGCATTGGGATGGGGGCTGGATACCGTCCAACTTGCCAGAGAGGGATATCGGCCCTTGAAAGTTGTTATATCACTCTGACACTTGAATTGGGATAGTGGCCCTTTTCAGTGAGTGCATCACATCCTTGCTTAAGTCAAGTGGGGCGTCAGATGACTTGCCGTTCTTTCTTATTCCACCATACTATGTTGTAAAAATAAATAAAGCTGACCATATGTTTTTATCGCACATACTTTGTCTCTTTATTTATAGTTAAGTTGTTATAACATGTTTATGGTTGCACACATTATCTGCCGATAGGTAGTTTAAAATAACCGAAGTTCGGATAGATCTGAGGGCATATAAACACCTAGGCAGGGATACGTGTAGTTAATAAATTAGGTAGGAAGGTTAGCTTAATGATTGACAGGTTGTCGCTGTGTACGGATTGGTGTGTGCTGATTTAGGGGTGTGGTTAGTAGGAGTGTGGGTAGGCCTGTAGAGTTAATCTGCCTCTTTTGAACTTGATCTCCCACCCTCCCTCCCCGATTTTTCCTTTTGTGTCTTGTGTCGGCTTTATTTGCAATGGTGGGAAAGAACGGCAGTCTATATAAAGCGTCCACCTTGCTGCAGTAATTGGCGGTGCGCCCCCCTTCAATGCACTGGTTAGGCTGATTTTACCCTACTGGGGTCAGCGGCACCTCTCGTCGGAGTGGGCTAATAATAGTGCATTGGGATGGGGGCTGGATACCGTCCAACTTGCCAGAGAGGGATATCGGCCCTTGCAAGTTGTTATATCACTCTGACACTTGAATTGGGATAGTGGCCCTTTTCAGTGAGTGCATCACATCCTTGCTTAAGTCAAGTGGGGCGTCAGATGACTTGCCGTTCTTTCTTATTCCACCATACTATGTTGTAAAAATAAATAAAGCTGGCCATATGTTTTTATCGCATATACTTTGTCTGTCTCTTTATTTGTAGTTAAGTTGTTATAATATGTTTATGGTTGCACACATTATCTGCCGATAGGTAGTTTAAAGTGTTGTGGAAGTCAACTAATGACGTCCTGATGCTGCCAGTATAGGGGTGCATAGTAATTGTTATCTGAGTAGCACGCCCAATCTCGTGTGACAAAGTTATCACATGTTTTCTGCTGTGGTTCCGGCAACATAATAAAACAATAATACAAAGCACTTTTCAATTTTTATTTTCCGGCTTTTAATAAATGAGGGGGTCAGACAGGCTACTCTGAGAGGGGGGTGGTTTGTAAAGGACAGGCTTCCATGAGAGAACATAGGGGACACAGTGTCTTCTGTTGTGAGCCAGCAATGCTAATTCCCTTGCCACTGTGCTGCCCAAATACAATTCTTTGTGCGCATGCAGTGGCCTGTAGAAGTCATATACTTTGCCCTTTAATGTATTAGGCTTTCCCAGGTATAACATTCTGCAACTCTTCTACAATTTCTGATGACCAGTTACCCCAAGATATTATAAAGATAGACAAATAAATAAAGGCTGGTTAATGGACATTAAAAAGATATCAGAAAGGGGGACATTAGATGTATAGACAGAGAAACTAGTTAATAGACACCAGGGGTGGATCCAGGAGGGGGGTCACTGGCTGATCACTGTAAAAAAAAAAATTAAAGAAAACAAAACAATTGGTGATCCAGTGAGCTCCTTCTTGATCTGGTCAGCTGATCCCAGAACTCATGCTCTGTGACCCCGGTCACCTGCTTTGTGCTGTAAACTGAGATACCAGCATCTCGGTTTACAGCACAGAGCAGCTGACCAGGGTCACAGAGCAGGAGCCCAATGCTCAGCTGACCGGCAGTGGAAAAAGCAGAATTTCTAGAAAAGGTTTCCTTATGCTTGATTTTAGAGTGAGTGTGACCAAACAATGAAGAGGGCATAATTAGCACTTAACCAGCTTTAATATGCATCATACAAATTGTGTTGTCTGTCATAATTCCAGCATGTACAGGACCCAATAGAAAGATCGCTAACCATATATAGTCACAGTTTAATAATCTTAATAATGGGCATAAAATAAAATGATAAACATTAATAGATATTCAATAGATCACAATATCCAATATAGGTATAAAATGATAGGCACAATCAAGTAAACACAGTAAAAAAAACAATCAAAACATCCTAATTATGTGTGCAGTAACTACACATGTATTAATAATCCGCTGGTTCTCCCATCCATATGGAAAGTGATTAAAAACAAAACATATCTGGACTCTGTCGTATCTTAGTAATCCTCATTAGATATGCACAGCGTCAAGCACGTGTATGGATTCCTGCAGTTTTTTCTCTACCTTGCGGCAGTATGTGAGTAGCAAGAAAAAAATCTTAAGGTGAATGGTAACAAATCATCTGAAATGTCTCAATTCAATGGCAACAGAAGAACTTCAATTAGTCAGTCCTGAGGTTGATTTAACAAATAGCCATCTGTAAGTAAATATATTTTGAACAGGTTTAATCACCTCATAGGTCATTCCAAGCAGTCAGGCATAACTGTCAGAATGTAGTTCACAGGATAGTTTTCACTGACAGTAATTATCTCTGCCCTCCATGTACGGCTCAATCTCACAATGTACTGTATGTGGGAGAGTCCGTCAGACACAGTTAGGACCGAGTATACAGGTGTTGGTTACCGCTACCTCGTACGGGACCTCAGGTGGTTAGTTTTTTTCTCCTCCATCGGATACTTAGTCCGGACTTAAAGCTGCGGTATTGCGGTGTACACCATTTTAGTTGGCGCACTTGTAAGGTCCCGGCGGCTGCTGCCCGATCTGTGAGAGAACCTCTTGTTCAGGTAACGTCCTTGACAAAGGAATTAGGGGTGGAGCTTGACACGTTTATCACGAACAAGGGGTTGTTTCCTCAGAAGTGCTTCCCCTCAGAAACTCTTGTAATTTTATTTGATCCTTGTGTCAATCAAGGAGATAATTATATCCTGCTGTTCAATTAACTCATTCAGACTGGTTTGTCATTATTTGATATAGTTACTAACTTTTTTAACATTTGCCTTATAATATTAGAATATGAATGTAAGCTTGGAGTAAATATTCATGTCATTGCAGATTTGCGGCTAAAATGTAACAACATAAAAGTATCAGGTTTAAAGCCTAGAATTCTAAACTGGAAATAACAATATAGATCACTATGTGGGCTGCATCACTATATTTGGATTTGATAATCCATATTTCGTTAGACTGTTAAATAAAACTAAAGGAAAATAAATTTACACAGAAAGAAATACAAAGAGAACAACCTTTTAAGGTCACATCATATGCCTTTCAATAAAAAACTTTTCTTGGATATAGATAATCAATTAAACATATAATTAAGACTAGACCCAATCAGTAAGTTTGATATGCAGAAATTCCTGTAACTTAATTTATGCATTCACAAACTAGAAGATATGAAGAAATATATATAAAAACAAATGGAAAAGGATATATCAGATTTGAGGATAAAAGACAAAATACATGTAGAAATAAACTTATATAAACAATATGGTATTTCTTAGTATTGAAAATTCATTACTTCATTTTTTGTTTTATATTATCTGTATTATTTCTGTATATTTTTATTATTATTTTGTTTATTGTTTTTTTAATAATTGTATTTCTTGTTTCTTATTTGACAATTATTTAATCCTATACCTATAGTTATCTTAATTTGCTAACATTCTCCTTAATAGTATATGAAGAAAGAGACATAAGATGGAGGACAATAAATTGAGAGAGAAGGAAAAAAGAGATATGGCATGGAGAAGTTATAATAGCAAAAGTGGGCCACTGAGTAAACCTATATGCTTTTTATAGGTTTAATAAAAAGCAGTGTAAATGGGGAGTACTGTATATATGCAGAATTTTAGAATTTTTAAAACATCCTCCTTTAGAGATGATCTAAAATGTTTGGATTTGTGGAATAACACGTTAGATGATTGTTCTAAAAATCTTATGGAACTTTTGATTAACTATAGAATGGAGAAAGTAACAGAATTACAGGGAGAAATCAAAATGATACAAGGAGAACATAAAAAATGCAAAAAACACCCAGGTTTCAAAGATAGAGACCTTAGAAACAATAGAATGAAGGATTTTGCTATCTAGGATTAAGATTATAAGATATCTAGGGATAGAGATGATTATGCTAATGATCAGGTCCATTCTTACAACCAAAAATTCAGAATGTCGTCTGCAAATAGAAGACCTAGAATCCCTAGTCTATAAGGTATACGCATAATCGTAGACCATACTTAAAGTATAGTTTTAAATCTAGTCCTTACAGAAATTATAATTATAAACATTCAGAGAGAACAAATAAGAACTATAGGGAAGGGAGGTTAAGAGACAGAATGATCCCATGACACCCACCTTTTTGATAGGGCCAATAAAGACACAGGTGGTAAAACATTTTCCCCAGACAAAAAGAGACATTTAGCAGCCACATAACAGAGTTTTTAAGGGAGAGAGAGACATACAAACCATCCCAGATCTCCCTCACTGTTGAGTAGAGCAGGGACAGACCAAAAACTAAAAGGAAAAAGAGAAATAAGAAGAAAGAGAACAGTACAAGGATGAAAACTTATTAAAAAATCCCAACAAAAGATGGAGGTAGAAACAAAAGAGATCTTTAATTTATCAGATAAAGTCCTCTTTAGGGATGAATTTTCCCTTCTAAATAAAGGTCTGAAATTTGCACCAACTACACAACCAAATGTATGCAAACTTTTTGTTGACTTAAACAAATATGTAAGAACGTTAAGTAGAAAAAGTTTTTTTGCCCTTAAAAATATGCGTAAAAATGGAAACTGTGGGTCCCCTATAGTATTAGACTCCAATGACCAAATACCACTGGAGATATTAGAATCCCTATTATTGGAGAGTAATGGAAGATCAGAGGATCTTGAAACTAAGATCTTTGACACCCAAAAGAGAGGTAAAATCTGTAAGAATCCTTCTGATTTTTACCCTCTCCAATACCAGGGACCCTTTGTGGAAAGCTTCTATTCTAACACAATGGAAGATTTCCGCAAGTTGTGCAAAAATTAGAGCTACAACAAAGATAGAGAGGTGGTAGAAAAAGAGATAACCTATCAAAGGGAGAAAGACAGGCCTTAAAGAAGTTAATATCTGAAAATGATCTGATTATCAAGCAGGCAGACAAGGGGGGGTGGGGATAGTCCTGCAAAACAAGCAGGACTATCTCTTAGAGGCAGCTAGACAATTGAACAATTATTTGTTCTATAAAAAATTAGCACATTACCCCACAGTGAAATTCCAAAGATAACTTAAAGGACTTTTGGATCAAGCTTTAAATAATGACGTGATATCCAAAGAAACTTGGCAATTTTTATTTTCAGCACACCTGGTGATCCAATATATTACCATTTCCCAAAAACTCATAAAATGTTTAAAAACTCCACCAGGTCGCCCGATTATTTTGGGAATTGGACCACTGACAACAAATCTGTCCTATTATGTGGATTCGTATCTACAGGATCACGTTATAAATGTACAATTGTACACAAGAGATACAATGCATTTTTTGCAAAAAATATATATCAGAATGGAAAAAATAATTTAATCCTTCTATACAAATATTCCCCACCAACAGGGTATCAAGGCAGTTGAATATTATTTACAACAAGACCCACAGATGACAGATTTGTCGCAGGAATTAATTTTAGCTGCAATTGAAATTATATTACATCACAATTATGTTAGTTTTGAATAACAGTTTTATTTACAGACGCACGGTACAGCTATGTGAACCAGGTTCGATCCGAGCTTCGCCAACCTCTATATGGGGTGCTTCGAGGAATGCCACATTTGGGGTGGCGGGTTCGGAGCGAACCTGGTTCTTTATGGGAGATATATAAATGATTTGTTTTTTGTTTGGGATGGGGATGCACTTTCAAGTTAAGCACTTCACTTATTCTTTATATGACAATGATTTTGGTCTAAAGTTCACAAGTTGTTGTGATAACACTACAATAAATTATTTGGATATCACAGTCAATATTATTCATAATAAAATCTGTACCTCAACATATACCAAAAACGTAGATTGCAATAAATATCTTAACTGTAGGAGCTGTCACAATAAGAGCTGGAAGAGTAATATTCCCAAAGGCCAATTCCTGCATTTACGCAGGAGTTGCTCTAATAATAACATCTTCTTTGAGCAATCTAAAACACTTTATGGAGCGCTTGAAAAACAAGGATATCCAAAAGGACTACTAGATAGAGCACTCGAGGAAGTGAGTCAAATAGAAAGACAGGATTTAATAACAAAAGGAGGACGAGTAACAAATAAGGCTAAGAAAGAACTAGAAATTAGTAAAATGTCATTGGCCTTTATAATGAAATATAATTCCTCAGCTAATGAGTTCAAGAGCATTATAAATAAGAACTCAGCACTGCTAAAAAGAGAGAGACTTTTGGGTAAAGATCTTGAGGGCCGGTGTAAAGTAATTTTTAGGGAAGTTGTCAGCCTAAAAAATAAATTAGCACCTAGTTCTATTAGGAATAAAATAAAGATCTCTAGAGAGGAATCCAGTCTTACTTGCTTGAGACCAAAACCAAAAGGCTTCTTCAAATGTGGAAAAACAAAATGCCACATGTGTAATTGTGCCGATCACAAAAGCAATACCATTACCCTTTTTTTATGAGTTCTTTTAGTATAGACTCCTTTCCAAATTGTCAATCAAAATTCGGAATTTATGTTATCACATGCGGTTGTGGCATCCAATATGTGGGATGAACCACCCGTACCCTAAACACTAGATTTTTAGAGCACAGATGCTGGATGGTGAAAAATCTAAAAACCCATAGTTTACCCAACCATGTATCTGGGTGCCCCTCTGGAGATCTTACAAACATCAAAATTAAAGTGACTGAATGAATAAAACAAAAAGCAAGAGGGTGTGATAGATTCAGATCAATATGTAGAAAGGAAGCATTCTGGATATTCAAATTAGGCACTTTAGCTCCTAATGGTCTTAATGATACAATAGAACTTAATGGAGTACGAAATAATGCCATCCCTCTGGTAGACAATCAGGTGTTTTGGGAAGATAATCACCCCAGGTCCCTGGGGGTTCACCCTCTTTTTAATACCCCTTAGTCATAACCTATCTCTTGCCTTCTGTTTGAATGTTAAACCTGCATATTAATACCCCTGTATTTAGGATGTTGGTTTCTTGTCCCTCTTATATATGTATTATATAGAGCTGTTCATTGGCTGAGAGGCGGGGGCTGATCTCTCTCAGCCAATGAACGCTCAGGCACAGACCTTCAAAGGATGAAGCTGCGTCTGAGCGCTTCATTCAGGAGATAACAACCATCCTGATTGTTATCTAGTGCATGGGTTGCGTATTTAACTTTTTATTTTAAGAAGACTTTGGATGCTTACTGAACAAGGTGACCACTCCAGGTAATGTAGGTATGTGTGAGTGTGTATATATGTATGGATTAAAACTTTACTGTCACGGTGTGTGTGTGTTTATTTCAACAATTCTTTACCTGTGAACTATAGGTACTAGTGGTCCCTTAATGCCCCGCATGCTGGTACTTGTGGTTCTCCAAGTACCAGCATGCGGGGAGGCTTGCTGGGACCTGCAGTTCTACTGTAAAGACAATGTTTTTATTCTTCTATTTTTACACTACATATACACTATCAACCCACCACCCACTGCCCAGGGGTGGTGAGGTAGCCCCGGGCTATCAGCCTAGGCTAGGGGTGCCCTGGAGAGTGGACCCCTTTATTGGGGGGCCCCAACTCCCCAGGGATCCCTAGCCTGGGCTGACTAGAGGTCAGGACTGATGCTTTGGCTGGGGGGCAGGTGAAATGGCTTCCCTGGCTGTGGCATCAACCCCCCGATAGAAAGAGTCTGGTGCTGGTTCTGGTAAATACAGTGGAACCGTATCATTTTGTCCCCCTGTATTTCCAAAACCAGGCCCAGCTCAGAGCCCAGTGCTGGTTGCGCTGAATACTGGGGACCCCTATGTCTTTGTCCCCATATTTTGGCAACCAGGACTGGTTCTGAAAAGCCTGGTGCTGGTTGAGCTTCATATGGGGGACCCCTACATCATTTTTCCCCTTTATTTAGCACAACCAGTACTGGCTTTCCAAAGCCCAGTGCTGGTTGTTGTTTTTGGGGAGAGGGCCACACCAATTTTTTTTTTTTGACCCATCCCTGCTTCTGTGTTTGTTTGTTTTAAACACAGACGCAGGTATTATGGATATTCCAGATCTGAGCCTGCATCTGTGTGCTGCTACCTCCCCCGGGTCCTAATGCCCGCTACACCGCCACCTGCACTGCCGCCGCTAATGCCCGCTACCATCCCCAGTTCCCGGCCGCAGCTAATGCCCGCTAACACCTACCCCCTCTCCCCTGCATCCCGGCTGCAGCAAATGACTGATTACTTCCTCCCGGACCCGGACTCCACTACCGCCTGCAAAAGGCAGCTAATTTGCTGCATCCAAGTGAAGCCACAGTGAATACACCTGCTGAAGGCTCCTACTGTGGCTGCGCAAGGAATTGAAATTCCTATCTGTATAATGGTGGATTTGTGAGGTAATAGTTTAAAAACTGTAACGTTCTCAATTACCTGAACCCCAAAAGGCCCTATTCTGGAACAATAGCTACCTAATAAAACAAATCCCAAGTCTAAATTCGCCCCCTACCCTGAGTTATGCCTTCCAAAAAATTCCCCATAGAGAACAGCAGAAAAGTTGTCCTAATTGAGAAAAATGTCAGAAAAAAGTGACAGTTGGAGCTTTAGATAACTCCCAAATCCTAATTTTTTATGTTTTTGCCCTGAAATTTTGCAAAGAGTACCAAGCCACAGTTCTACCCGTTCGTGCCAAATTTTAGCTCGGTACCTCCAATAGCTTTTGAGGTGTAACCCATTAAACACGATGCCCCCACCTTTAGAATTCTCTATGGAGATTTCTGTTTTTATCTATTCATCCTTAATATCAGAGCACAGCTGCCCTTATAATACACACATGAAGGCTGAGACTCCTTCAATCTGGACTAGTACCCCACCCACCTACCTCTGATGTATTTAATTAGGGACCCATCATTTACTGACTGCACAGTCCGTATAACAAAGGCACAGGTGTAAAGGCCCCCATACATCAGCAATTGATTGCAGCAATCGTGCAATTTGCAATCGATTGTGTATAAAAATCATTCGCTTTTTCAATCGATTGCAGAATTGCCACAATCGATTGAAAATGGGAAAGATTTTTATACAAATTGCACAATTGCTGCAATCAATTGCTGATGTATGGAGGCCTTTAGAGTCTGTATTTGCTGTTGACCTGGGGTGGTAACAGAAGTATACACCAGAACAGGTTTAAACTGAAAGGAGGGTTGTTTAATATGAATGTTTGTAGACCTGAACTATAAGATAAACTAAAGTCCAGTAATAAACTAATATATGTGGCAGGAGAGAACTGTAGTGAATGGGAATAAACAAATGTCCAGATCAGTGGCAGAGATGTATGAGGTGAATCCAGATAGCCTGTAAGAGTAAATTAGATATCCTGGTATGCTGAATAGTGACTGAGAGGGATATCCGGAAATGCTGTGATGATGGCTGAAAGGGAAATCCGGTAATGCTGTGATGATGGCTGAAAGGAGTATCCGGTAATGCTGTGATGATGGCTGAAAGGGAAATCTGGTAATACTGTGATGATGGCTACACAGGAATGGGTTAACTGAGGAGACAGGTTCAGGCAGGAGTGGTTCTGGTGGAAGGTGCAGGCTGATCTCCAGCGGAGTGCAAGGCAAGGCAGAGCAGTGTAGGCTATGAAGGGAGCCGGAGGCTGACAAGGAGCTAGGGAAAGTACCAGAGCACAAGACTAAGGGCCTGATTCAGAGTTGGGAATAGAGAGATATCTCTCTCTCAACTGATAATCTTGGTGAAACCATGGTGCACTGCAGGTGGGGCAGATTTAAATTGTGCAGAGAGATTTAGATTTGGGAGGAGTGTGTCCAAACTGACATCTAAATTGTAGAGTAATAATAAAGATGTACAGTATTTGTGGGCTACATGTAAAAGCAGCCAGTATTTACCCTACATGCAAAAAAAAAATTATGTAATTACACCCCTTGCATTGCAACATGGTTTGTCCAGGTTCACAGTTAAGTGCTATTTCTCATTCTATTCCCAACTCTGAATCAGGCCCTAGGTTTAGGAGTGCAGAGCACACTCTCTCACAGCTAACACTGTGAACACATTGCACTGGCACTACAGGGCGCTCCGAACACACTTAAGTACCCAGTAATGGGACGTGATAAGCCAGAGAGAGCAGGGCTGGATTTACCATTACGCTTACCTAGGCGTCCGCCTATGGCCTGAAGAGTCCCAAGGGGCCCACAACAACCGCGATGGGGCCCCCTGAAATCCAGCACTGGAGAGGACCTGCTGCACTGGTTGAACTGCTGCTACAGTAGACACACAGGCAATATAGCAGCATGGCTCCATTTCCTGCTCCTCACCTCAATCAGCTCTGCCCCCATGATGTGTGAACCACTGCAGTCACAGCGAATGCAGCCAGGCTCCTCCATTCCCCTTCCCCTGCAATGTAGCCTGCCCCCTACCAACACCATGTGCTGCTTATCTAACAAGCACTGCGGTAGCCAGCAGCCATCCTCCCCCTTTCCAGTCACAGCGATAGTAGCAGCCACCCCCACCCCCACCCCCACCCCCCCTGCAGTGCAGCCCACCACAGTGTAGCAAGCTCCGTCCCCAGCAGCATGCGCATCTAGCAGCCCCGTCCAACCAAACTTCCCCGCAGCTATGGCCATTGCCCTCCCCCAGTAGTCACAGTGCCAGCAACTACAAAACCACCCTGACAAGACCACCCCCTGCAGTGTAGCCAGCAGCATGTGCAGATCTAGACAGCTCTCCCCCCAAAGTCACAGTGCAGCCCTCCCCGTCTCCGCAGTGTGCATTGCAGCCAGTCTCTACTGGGAACCACAGGAAACTTCTACTCCCCTGACGAATATCACCCCCCAAGTGAGCCCCATGGGGTGATTGTGCTGGACGCTGTTCATCTGCCTATGAAGACAACATGGCACTCTAGATTGGGTAAGTTCAACTTAAAAAAATTATCATACAGTTAAATAACACACCTGATCTTTACTGTATGTGTGTAAAACTATGTGTGTGTATATGTGTATATATATATATATATATATATATATATATATATAAAGACTATTTTTATATATATATATATATATATATATATATATATATATAGTCACTAGCTATTGTGTATGTGTTTATTTTCTTGTCTGTTCCTCCACCTTCTCTTGGCTCCCTCTTTCCTTCTGTCTCACAATATTCTTCCCCTTTTCCTACCGTCCCCTCAGTTCCTCCCCATTTCCTCCCGTCCCCTCTGTTCCTCACAATTTTTTCCAATTCCATCTGTCCGTCCCCATTTCCTCACATCTCACTCTGTCCTTTAAACCCATCTTGCCCATTTTTTTCCCCATTCCTCCTGTCTCCCTGTTTGTTCCCCTGTCCCATATATATATATATACATATATATACATATATATATATATATATATATATCACACATACAGTATATATTTATAAATATATACAATCTATAATGTGATCTAGTAACAACTACTGGAATAACTGTGCATATATTACAGTAATTGTCTCTGGAGCAAGATACACAAACCATATTGCTGTGTGTGTATATATATATATATATATATATATATATAAGATGTGTGTATATATAATATAATGTGTGTGCCTTGCTCCGGCGAGACATATTGCAATATATGCACAAGATTGTTTAAAGTAGGGGGGCCCCAAACCGATATCTTGCCTAGGGCCCTGTGAGGTCTAAATCCGGCTCTGAGAGAGAGCATATGACCCACAGGTGATTGATTTACTATGTCACTTGGCCAAAGACAAACGGTGGCGCCCAGAGAGCCGTGACGCGTAGACGCCGTTAGACTTACCCTTGCAAGGATGGCCCAAAACTGGCAGACCTCTGCGTACACGCAATGCCAGTCTCCACATGCCAGCTCCCCCACCAGAAGGACTGCGCCACAGCATCCTCAGAGGTGAGGACCGCAAACCTCCATGCCGCGAAACCCGGGTCATGACAACAGGTAAGGCCTACATGCATTTAATACTATGTAGCTTGTCAGTTTTGGGGTGAATTTTGGGACGTGAGGTGCCTTGAGCTGCTCTGGCTGGACCTATTTGGGGCATCACCACTTAACACTTATTTTTAACATGCTATATCACTCTGTTTTTTGTTTGTTACATTTTCACACATTTATTTTTTCTGTTTTATAACAATTTCAACACTAAGCAGACACTCTCACTTACCTAACACTTCACTGCTATTTTATTTTGTGTGGTGCCCTGGGTTTATTTGGCTGGGGTAGTTTGGGGGTGCCCCACGCCCCAGACATGAACCCCCATAGTGTTAGGGACTTACCCGATGAGGTTACTTTGACGGTGGTGGGTAAGCTCATAACTTTTGCCAAATTTATGCCAAAAACCTTGCATATTATGTATAATTATTAATGGTTGTATGGTGCATTTGGTTTCTCTTTTTTCCATCAGCAGTATACTGTATGTTTCTAAATTTCATTTGGTTTCTAATACGATTATAAACAACTTCTCATTACTTTTATTGGATTCTCTGTTGAAGGAAAGTGTGCATCGATCATTTTCCATAAATTCAGAAACTTGCACAATATTTTAGGACCATGGGGCCTATTTACCAAGCTTTTTTTTCCATAAACTTATGTAGAAACTGCAGTTTCTGCATAATTGTATGAATTGTTGCTATGTACAAATGGCATAATGTAGGAAATTTTAAAGAAATCTCTGGTAGAGTGCTATTTAGCACTGCAGGTCGCAGTCCTCATTATTATTAATAGGGACTATGAGCTGAGCATAGTTTGGCCCTATAAGTTTACACCATCTATAGTGTAAACCAGTTTATGCCTATGGAGGCTTATGAGCAGGAGGAGATCTTCCAATCTCTCTCCAGCAGCCTCCGGCTAGCAGGGGAAACTGACACTGTGTGCATGCCCAGTGTCATCTTCCCCAGGAGATGACTTTCACAAACGTGAAAGACTTCTACAAAATGCCTGTGATCAGGGCCGGTGCAAGGTTTCTTTCCACCTGAGGCATTTCTTCAGCCTTACGCCCCCCGCCACCCCCAGCCTCGAGAGCTACACAAGCCCTTATACAGTGCCCCCAGTAGTGGCCCCCCTATGTAGTGCCGGCAGTAGTGGTCCCACCTATGCAGTGCTCCCAGTAGTGGTCCCCCATTATAGTGCCCCTTATACAGTGCCCCCAGTAGTAACCCTCCTTATGCAGTGCCTCCAGTAGTGGTGCTCCCAGTAGTAGTCTCCCCTCAGCAGTGCCCCCCGTAATAATCCCCCAGTAGTCTCCCCCCCAGCAGCCTTCCCCCAGCAGTGCCCCTAGTAGTAGTAGTCACCCAGCAGTAATCCCTCCCTATGCAGTGCCCCCAGTAGTGGTCCCACCAGTGCAGTGCCCCCAGTAGTAGTTTCCCCCCCAACAGTGCCCCTAGTAGTACTCCTCCCCACAGCAGTGCCCCTAGTAGTAGTCCCCCCTATGTAGTGCCCCCAGCAGTAATCCACCCCTATATAGTGCAGTAGTAGTAGTACCAGTAGTAGTAGTAGTATCCGACAGGCACACATGGAAAACAAAAAATGTCCACTTACCTTAATCCCCGCTCCGGCATCTGTTTCTCTGTCTGGCATCCTCCGAGGCCAGCCTGCTCTGCATGATGGGAATGACATCTCTCCCATCATCCACTGTGGGAGCCAGAAAATGCAGCTCTTGTGTGAGCTCCAGCAGTGGGTGCAGCAGCCGATGAGTCTCTGTCTGACTCTCATCGGCTGCTAAAACAAACACACAGATGCTGGCGGCTGCGTGTTTGTTACTAGTAGTGTAGTGCGGGCTGCACTTATGTGCAGTCCACACTACACGTCAATCCAGTGGTGCCCTTCAGTGGCCAGTGCTCTTAGGCAGCTGCCTAAGTTTTCCTAGTGGTAGCACCGGCCCAGCCTGTGCTATGACTCACAGGGACAGTGGTTACACACTAGACGATATGTTTTCCAAACCGGTGGATTGGACGACATATCGTCCACATCAGCCAGTGTGTACCGGCTATGTCACTGACGATGCGCACTACCTCGCATCATCAGCAACATTGTTCATTGCCCCTGCATACAGGTTCAATGGGCGATATCGTCAATGGGGGTCATGCTGCCGAATGCAGCATGGCCCCGGCTCTCGCTCCGTCACTCCCGGCATCGGCAATTGTGTACACACTTGCCAATGCTCTCAGCCCGCCGGGTCCCGTTGCTAATGTTACTGTATACTGCCATTTAGACATAAATGATGCAAAATAAATTCTTTTAGCTTTAGTAAATTGCTTTTCAGTTTTCTGTTGTTTTGTACTATGTATCACAGTGAATAAATGAAGGAGAGAAAGTGTGGCAATTTATTATAATAGAGTACAGTTTAGAATGTGGAATCATACCTGCGAGGCTCAGCATAGATAACAGTAGGATGAAAGCTGTATAACAAGTCAGTTAGTATGTATGTATGTCACTGACAACTGAGTTGCCTCAAATGATGGGAAGCCTCAGTGCATCAAAGAAACTGGTTTCTTAAGTGCTGTCATAAATTTTGCCTGTACATATGATTCAATATGATGTATATAGGAAGAGTTACCTGTTTGCTATTTTATGAGTGAGACAGAGGGGAGACTTATAATGTTCACAGAATTGTGCGCAGTCTATGGGTACACACTCACCTAATAAAATGCTAACTTCTAGTACATAAATGGGTCAAGAATAAATATAACTTTTATTAATATAATTTATTAAAGAGATAAGTAACTGATGTATCTATATAAATATATTATGCAATACAAAAGGTGAAAAACAAGCACCTCTAAGTGTAATATGCTTTTTGATTTGTACACGCACCTTAAACACTTAATATGTGTACCTTGATATACTAGAATACAAGTGCGTAGTATATAATCCTTAGAATCTCTGTATCTCCCTCTTTAGGATTTATTAAGTCCAGTTGTTACTCCAAGCTCATTCATTTATATAGGAGAGATAGAACACTCTCATAGTGTATTATCAGAGACAATTAATTGGAACATACACTGAAGACACACACAAGAATGCATAATTACATTAAAAGAGTTCAAAACAAGCTTATCTGAAAAAATCACAGCATCAGCTGACAGAGGTCCCCGCTTCCTCAATGCATTTTGTCTCTTACACCACTCTGGTAGGACTTCATCAGGAGGATAACACCCACAGGGATACACCACTGCTTTATATACCTAACCCATTGATTATACAAGCCCATATTAGGCTAGAGCCGGATTTCCAACCGCGGGCACAATTTTGACTGATACCGCACATGGAATCAGTATGAAATACCGGCGGCCCTGTGGCCGACAGTTTGAATCCCGTCAATGCCTGGCCGACAAAAGCAGAGATCCCGGCAGCGGAAGCCCGACAGCGCTGGAAATCCCGATCGTGGATAGGTAAGTATCTACTAACCTAACCCCCTAACCCTAACCCTCCTTAGGGGTGCCTAACCCTAACCTCCCCCCCAAGTGCCTAACCCTAATCCCCCCTCTAAATGCCTAACCCTAACCTCCCCCTTCCCCGCTGCCTAAACCTAAGTCCCTTGGGCGGGTACCTAACCCTAAGGCTACCCCCCCGGGGGTGCCTAACCCTAACCCTGCCTCCCCATAGCCTAACCTTAACCCTCCCGGGGGGATGCCTAACCTTAAGTCCCCCCCGGGTGCCCTAAACCTAACCCTCCCCCCCGCGGCTGTCCGCTGGCGGCGCCCGACATCTCTTCGATCGGGATGCCGGGCGCCGGCCTCCCGGAGTCGGGAAAATGACAGGCGTCTAGATATAGACGCCGGTCATTTATCCCATGCCGGGATAAAGCAATCGGGAAGCCAGCTGTCGGGATCAAGACAGTCGGTTTTCCGATTGCATCCCCCGCACATGTGCGGGAACACTCAGATCTTGTGAATGATATCTAGAAGTCCCTGACACCTCGCTTAGCCGGGAGAGTATTCTCCTCATCTCTATCTGGCTACTATAATACTCATATATTTTTATATATATATATATATATATATATATATATATATATAATATGCTTTGTATGGTTCGGCACTCAGTATTCCTCTGGTGATAAAGTACCTGGGTGCTCACACAAAAAGTAGTGTAAAGATCCAAGGTGTGCTGTCACAGGGCAGGACAGAACACAGCGCGTCACTCCAGGGTTTGATGTATGGCAAAATTTATTCAACGTTTCAAGGCCCTTACGGCCCTGTTGTCAGGAAAACAAACACACATACAGACACAAAAGACACTTACCTATATACCCCACCCGATCTAAGAAGAAGTGAAGTGCTGCTCCACAGTCGCATATGCGTTTCCGGAGGACGTGGGTCGCCCGGTGATGACGTCACCCGTCTCACCTCTGGCGGTTGTCAAGGCAACCTGAGACGCTACTGCGGCTGGGTGCTGACGCTAATTACAACAGCACCCAGAGGCCGCGATCGCATGACCAAAGGGCATGGATTATCCTGGGGATGACATGCCCCGGCTCACCTCCGGAGGTTGCCATGCCAACCTAGGATGCTCCTGCGGCTGTGGAGAGTCTATAGAATGAAATAAAAGGACACACACAAGACCCACATGTATTAACCGTGTGCACACAAAGAGGTCATAAAAATTACATAAGTCAGAGAAACTGACTGAAGCAACATTAATAGTAAAGATATAGATAAATGCATGACACTCATGTAATACATAAAGATAGAACTATAAACATAAAGAGAGAGCAAGTATAGAAAAAGGAGACAAAATAACAAATTTGAGTTCCAAAAACACTTACAATCAACACAAAATACAAATATAAACCAAACATAATATGGTAAAACAAATAAACAAAAAAAGGAAGTATAGAATATAGTAATTATAGATAAATATTTCAGTGGAAAACACACATATGGAAAGGCCATATGATAAGAGAAAAGCAAAACGCAAGGATTAGATGAAAGCGTTCCAGGCAATACGTTCATTTAAGCCGCCAGGGATGAAGACTGCACATGGATCCCCTCCTCTTTTAATACACTCCTGTATATGCTGCATACTTAGGCTTGCCATAGCATCCCTCTAATTCAGAACACATACAATATGAATTACACAGATTCTGTGGCTGACTGACTTCAAGTCTCCATCTCACCTGGTTTTAATCAGCCACAGAACCTGTGTAATTGACATGTGTCATAAATAAAAGTATGATATGGCAAGCCTACGTATATACCATATGTTTACCCCAGTTAGGGATTTCAAATGCAAATATTTCTGCTGGTGCACTAGTAGTTGCTATTGTTATTTCTTATCATCACCTGTAGGAGGTCATAAGAGACATTTGAAGAATCTGTGATATGAAGTTATACCATACTTGCCGACAATCAGTTCCCTCCTTCCGGGAGGTAGCTGATTGTCGGCTAACAGCGGGGGACGTGCCCGGCCATGATGTCACATTTGGGGGAGGAGCTGGGGGTGGAGCTGCATCATCGCATCATCGTAGCCCCGCCCCTCTTCACAATGCCATTATTTTTGGCATTGTGAAGCAGGGGGCGGGGCCACGATGACGCAATTTAGCGAGAATCGCGTCACCGCCCCCCCCACTGCGGGGGTTCTTAGTTTATTCTGGGGGGTGGTCGGGAGGGTTGCCGGCTGCCTGGAGGCTTGCCTGCCTTTCTGGGGGGCCGGGAGCGGCACCTGGAAATCGGGAGGCTCCCGGCCAAATACATGAGTTATACCATGTGTGTCACCTCCAAACCTTGATGTGCCATTATCAATAAATGTACAGTATGCCATTTGTCATGCCTTTTTTTGTTTTCCATTGAATGGCTTAAGGATAATAGGGGGTATATTTACTAAAGTGCGGGTTTTTAGAAGTGGAGATGTTGCCCATAGCAACCAATCAGATTCTAGTTATTATCATCTAGAAGGAGCTGGATGAATGTTAAGTAGAAGCTGATTGGTTGCTATGTGCAACATCTCCACTTCTAAAAACCCGCACTTTAGTAAATATACCCCATAGTTTTCTTTTTTACTTTATTCAAATAATTATTGATATGGGAACTTCAGCACATCTGTACATCTGAATAAAAGTTGTCTTCCAGTTCAAACCCGCAAGAGACATGTGAAGGATACAGTAATAGGTAACAGTGGGCCTGAATCAACATGGTTCACAAGATTGCACTCACACGCACCTGGCTGCTGTGAAATGATGCAAATGAATGCAATTGCAATGTGATCACAGCACTATACCCATACTTGCCTACTATGTGGCTGCTCCTTCCGGGAGGGAGCAGCCAGATCGGCAGAACAGGGGGCGTGCCTGGCAAAAGGGGGCATGTCCAGATGAGCTAAGGTTGGCTTGCGGGCGTGACAGGGGGCGGGGCCACGTGATCATGTAATTTTAGCCCCGCCCCCGCTACACAATGCCGAAAAAACAGGCATTGCGAAGCAGGGGGCAGGGCCAAAATGACGCGAATCGCATCAACGGCCCCCCCGCTGTGGGGGTTTATCAGGTAATGGGGGTGGGGTGGTCAGGGGATCGGCGGCAAGCGGGAGGCTTGCCTGCCTTTCCGGGGGGGCGGGAGCAGCACCCGTTTATCGGGAGGCTCCCGTCCGAATCGGGAGGGTAGGCAACCCTGACTGTACCAAGACATCCACCACTGTATAAAACCGCCCACTTCCCATTACTTATATCCACAATACCTTTGCAAGTTTCGCAAACACATCGGTAACATCGAGTAACATCGGACCCATATGCACAGTTGTGGTTGAGCTGACCTCACTCACAAACTGCTAAACTTCCTGTCGGTATCTAGAGCTCAGGCTGCGTCTGCCATTGCAGGGGCTTAATTTTGCACGTCCCTGTAACGGCATTCAAATGCACTGGCACGCCTGAGTTTCGCCAACCACCCCCCTATCACCATCCTCAAACAGTACTTCATGTCAATCACTCTGCAATGGTTCTGCATAGCCACTGTCGCAGTCCCGATCACAGTGGAGCATTCGCATATGCAGCTTTGAAGCATGCGCAGTGTGTAACAATCAGCTGACTGCGTACGCAATCGTTTCTGCGATCCTTGCGGAATCAGGGCCAGTTTCTGCTTTGTCTAACATCCATACTGTAACTTGTTGGGATCTCAGCATCTCCATGGGAGAACTGTCTGACATGTTGAACTAGTGCCTATAATATTTTTTATAACTACAGAATCTTTGCAATAAAAACTTATAATCTTTCCTTATCGATGACGCATACAAATTTGTATGTGTTTCTTCAAGGTAGCTATGGAGCTTTCAAAGATTATGTAACAGGTTAAGGTCCATTAGCTCGGCAAGGATCCAGCATTATCTTTCTGTTATTGCTGATCCATACTCACCTACTCTCCCAGAAGTTGCGGGTGGCTCCCCGCACCCCTAGAAGAGTGACTGGATCTGCCAAATTCTGCCCACTTCCTAGTAATGTGGGCAGAATGGGGGGGACAAAAAGGGGAATTGTGGATCCGTGGGGAGGGAGCAGGGCTAAATTATGCAAAGTTGAATCATTCAGCCCTGCTCCCCCCTATGGACCAATGATTTGTGGCAATTTGTCTCATTGGGGGTGGGGCCTAATGATGTCAGAGCCCAGCCCCATCCACTAAATCAGTCAGTGGCATCCTCTCTCTGGGCTTCTCCCAGAGAGGGGATGCGAAACGTCAGCAAGCACTAACGTAACTAATGCCCCTGCAGACCCTGCAGTGGCTTAGGGGTGCGGAGGCTTGTGGGGCATGGAGGCTTGGGGGCTGCAGATTCCATGCAGACTAGAATGGAATCTGCTGAAAATGGCCCTCCAAAAATGCCCGCCGCCTAGGAGGAGACAGATGCTAGAGATCCTACTGGACCTCTAGCGTCTGTTAGGCCAGCGCATAGTGTTCCTGGAAGTGCCAGGAATGCTCGTGCTGCTGGGAGAAGATGCAAAAAGCTGCATCTTCTCCCATGAAACCCCTAGCAATGAGCATAAAACCCCTGGCAATGAGTGTGAAACCCCTGACAAACAGCATGAAACCCCTAGCAACGAGTATGGAACACCTGACAACAAGCATGAAACCCCTGGCAACGAGCGTGAAACCCCTGGCAACGAACATGGAACCCATGGCAACGAGCTTGAAACCCCTGGCAACGAGCATGAAACCTCTGACAATGAGCATGGAACACCTGACAACAAGCATGAAACCTTTGGCAAAGAGCAAGGAACCCCTGGCAATGAGCATGAGACCCCTGGCAACTAGCATGAAACCCCTGACAACAAGCATAAAACCCCTGACAACGAGCATGAGACACCTGACAACGAGCAGGTAATTTAAAAGTAATTAGAAGCCTTACTGTGAATAATAAAATAGTGTCGGGCAAATATGTAAGTGGCACTTTGGTAATAGACATTACAGTGTGTGGCATAATGTGTAATGGGCATTACTATAAGGAGGAAAAATTACAAATACTGTAAACTGGCTATGGGGGGTGGGGGCACATTTTTTACTTTTGAACTAGGAGCCAAATTGCATATAAATGGCCCTGTATTCATGGGAGGGGGGTGTCAGAAACTTTTTTGGCAGGGAGGAGCAAAATTAATAGTTACACCACTGTCGGCAAGTATGTGCTGGTCCTAATTGCTGGATATAGGTAATTCCATCTGAAGATATCTGCCTCATGTGAGAGAGCTTTATTAGTGTCTATGACCTTTCTGCGCTGGAGTGCAAATTTCAATTAGTATTTATTCCATATTAGGTCTTATTAAAAAATCATAAATATCACACCATGTATAAATGTAACAATAAACTCTTTAGTCTAAATATGCAATATCTAGGGTAAAAAAGATAGGATCATTATCTCTATCAAGTTAAATAATGATCCATATATAGCATGTAAACATATCATTTTAAAATGAGATTATGTACCAATACAATAATAAACAGAATAGAGCTTGTGTGTAGGATTAGTAGCAGCTTAAACAACGTTCCTTTTACCTAGATGGTTTATTCCAGAAGCACCACTTAGTAACAATTCAATGAGAGTCTTGTTTTCCAGATTTCCTCATAAGCACATGGGAAAATAAACAATCAGTGTAAAACCCATGTGCTTATGAGGAAATCTGGAAAACCAATCAGGGCTCTCCATACAAGCTTATAGGTTATTATTCCTGGGTAGTCTTAAACTGGATGCACACTAAACGATGTGTGTAACTATTAATAGTGCTAAAGAACAGGCTTACAGCATCAGATACTTTCTATATATTTTCCAACATAAAGGCACTATGTAATCAGTGAAGCCACCACCTGATAGCTCTTTAGTTTTGAGTCTATTTGCTGCTATATCTGTATTTGCATTAGGTATTAACAGTATCATATGTCAGGAATTCACAACACTTATTACTGTTTCAATTTTCTCTAATAGTGCAATAGTGGATTTTCTTAAGGCCCCTACACAGTAGACAAAGGCCCTGATTCAGAGCCGGACGCTCTGACCAGAGCGCTCGCTCTGAATCAGGGCACACCTCCATAATTATGGAGCATCCTCCTGGACGCTCGTATAGCTGTGGGTCACCATCAAAACCATCGCGACCATCGCCACTGCGAGCCGGAGCCTGCGGTTGAGTTTCTCAACTGCAAGGCCCGGAGTGATTTTGGCTCTATCAGAGCCAAAATCACTCCCACTGACATCACTAGTGATGTCAGTGGGGCCGGCTTCTGACGGTAGGCGTTCCCTTGGGAACGCCCCCGTCTGGGAGGCACGCCCACCAAAGGGGGCGTGCTGTCAATCAACATCGACAGCACGCCCCCTTTGATCAGACACAACGAGTGAAGGAAAGTCCTTCGACTCGTCGCATCTCGCGCATGCGCACGACAGAGCTCCCTCCGTCGTGCGCATGCGCAGTGCACACCATCGACCCACTTGCGAGCGGACAGCCGCTCGCGAGTGGGTCTGAATCAGGCCCAATATCTTTAACTATTTGGTCGATTCCGACACATCAGAATGACAAATCGTTAAAATATGTGTAGTGTGTACGCAATACATTGTGTAGTGTGCACTCCCCTGGGGTCGTCAGGCCTCATCGTCTGATCTTTTGTGCAGCATGTAAGATCAGGCGGGGGGGTGGGGGTGGCTAATCAGGCATATGGGCACCAGATCGCCCAGTGTGTATGGACCACCCGATATGTTGGCCCGTCGGCGCTGGGATCATCGGCGACAGCACTGGCTACACACATCGTTTAGTGTGCATCTAGCTTAAGACTACCCAGGAATAATAACCTATAAGCTTGTATGGAGAGCCCTGTTTGGTTATCCAATGTGGCATTCAGAAATATTGTGCATGGAATTTGAACATTTGCATATGCAAACTACAACATTACATAATTAACTGCAAGAATTATTTGCAGTGCAGATTGTGAAGGCATTCATTCATAAATATACTCATTACTGTTGGTACAGCATATCAAGATAATAAGACAAAATAAGGGCACACATCTTTTATTGTTTCAACATTTTAATATTCACATTCCTTATTTCTTTCATTTTTTCTATATTTTAATATTTCATTGACTTGTCCACATCCTACTTGTTACACTTTTTATTTCATATACTTAAAATTGTATTTTAATATTTGTGCACCAACCACATATACACTCTTCTTCTATTTCTATTTGTTTTACTAAATACCATATGCAAGAAAGATGTTTCCAGCGTCTCAGTTTCCATGGCCATTCTGCATGATCAAAGACTTACTGAGAAACAAAGAATCTGTGACTAATGCTGCGTCTTTGTTTGCAGATGCTTGGATTTGCAAAGCTACAGGTGGGCGTCTCAATACATTCCTCAGCGTCTGCAACATTTGCATATTTTTGAACATCTGCTGCATACACAGATGCAGCAGGGGCGACATTAGCACACAACTCTGAATCAGGTCCTAGGTCTTTCCACCCTTAGGGGTAAATTTACTAAAGTGAGAGTTTTTAGAAGTGAGTTTTAAGAGTGATGTTGCCCATAGTAACCAATCAGATTCTACTTAACATTTAACTAGCACATTCTAGCAGATAATAGCTAAAATCTGATTGGTTGCTATTGGCAACATCACTTTTAAAACTCACTTTATAAAAACTCTCACTTTAGTAAATTTACCCCTTAGAGTGGGTTTAATTACTTTAGGTAGACTTGAACAGGACAGGATTTATTTCTATGTTTTATTTTTGTGCTACTAAATAAAACTAGCTGAGCATACTTGTACAATGGCAATGGACTGGTGTGCTGTTAATTGGCTACTGCATGAGAAAGTGCTACCGTTCACCCCAGGAGGGGGTGCCCCTAACCTGATCTTGTGGCTATATATATATATAATATATATATATATATATATATATATATTATATATATATATATATATATGGTTAATTACTGCCAATCAAGGGACACAGATATACCTGCAGATCAGTAATTGTTATATTGTAACATGCTGACAAATAATACATTGATCTGCATTATGTATGTTTCACTTTGAAAGTATCAATGCCGTATCAAGCATTTATTATAGAATTAGTTATAACTGCAGTAAATAAATAAGCAAATAAATAATAGAAAATATACATGAAAGTATTAATTTGAGTACAGTATAGCAGTAATGAAGTTTTGGTGTGTAAAATGTAATTACTGGTATTAATAACCATGCACAACAGCACATCAAAGGGAAGTATACATTTTATTTTACCATATACAATTTATACATCAAGTTAAAGACTCAATATCCATAAATAATAAAGGGTACCAAGGGATTGATACCCCTTTATTATCGTATGGCTCTGCCTCATACTTATGTAGTCCAAAATACCACACCAATTAAAATATCACAAAGTATTAAACCAAAATAAATATTTACATCTCACCAAAACTGAAGCCCTTTTCACAAAACTCCATTGACTATATTACATTTAATAGAGCAATGTGAGACACCAATAAATTTAAATTGAACTTTATATTTACATTAAATAAACCTTTCTATAATAAATGTAATTCCTATAAAAACTAAACTTGCCACTGTTTTGCTCATATCTGTAATAGATTTCTATAATTTAACCAACAGAAGATTTTGCTGTTTTCCTGAAGAACTTTGTGCTTTCACATTAAGAATCACCCAGTTAAAATATCTGTATGATTTACATATTTTAACAGGTCTTTCCCAAAACTACTTATTACAAGTCTGCAGGCTAAGACCAGGTGCAATATTAGTGCATTTCCCCATGAAGAATAGAGTTGAAATAAGGATAGAAGATTTCAAGGATCCATAGTAAAGTGCAGGAACATCTCAGGTGAATATAAGATACGTAAAACAGAGAAGTAACAATCCTACAAACTTCAAGCCAATGGAAATACACAGATTAAGCACTCACCTATTCAGCTTTTCGGTCAAGTACTATAATGAAAAGATGCCGCACTACTAATATCGTCAGGTTGAGTGCAGTGCCTAAAGTTCAATAGTCCTCTTACATTACACCTGCACTGACTTTATCCAAGAATGATAAGCACTGGGTGGTTTTTAGTGGCTGTACATGTATTATATTCATTTGTATATATTAAAGCAATGTGCACTTCCTTATGATCTCATATATGATTTATTGAATCATAAAAAGTTTATAATTTACTTTAAACAACGTATGGCTGTAATGATTTACTAATTAATTTACAAGTTTCAAATAATAGCAAATAAATAGTTAGCCACATTTTTTTGAACCTTTATTACTTATTTCCTATGCAAGTTGAGTTTCCCATATCCAAAATGCTTGGGACCAGGAGTATTTTGGATATCGGAATACAGTGGCGTCAGAAGGGGGGGAGGGGGGGAGGGCCGCACCCGGGTGTCACCTGCCGAGGGGTGCAGGCTCCCCCTCAGTGACAGGAGCTGGGTGCTGCATTGTAGCATTAAGAGCAGCACTTGGCTCCTGTCACAGTGAGGGAGCCGGCACTACTTGCACTTCTGGCACCACCCACCACTCCATTGATAACTACAGGCTGGGGAGGTTCGGGCCGTTAGGCCATGCCCCTTCCCTGAGACCATGCCCCTACCATGAGGCCACACCCCCTTTTTGTCAGTGTGCTCCTGCGCCGCGTGCACGGCATCCCTCCCCACACCGGGTGTCACAGCGGGGAGGGACGACACTGTCGGAATATTATGTATTTTGGAATATTTGCATACTATAATGAGATATCTTGGGAATGGGACCCAAATCTAAACACAAAAAGCATTTATGTATTATATACATCTTATACACACAGCCTGCAGGTAATTTTATACAATATTTTCAATAATTTTGTGGCTCAAACAAAGTTTGTGTACATACTGTGCATGAAACTCATTTGTTTCATATACACCTTATACACACAGCCTGAAGGCAATTTTATACTTTATTTTTAATAATTTTGTGCCTTAAACAAAGTTTGTGTACATTGAACCATCAAAAAGCAAAGGTTTCACTATCTCAGTCATGCTAAAAAAATTCTGTATTTCGGAATATTCCATATTTCAAAATATTTGGATAGTAGAGACTCAACCTATAGTATGATGTGCAAGCTATTGTTCTTTTGTTGAAATCCACTGTAGTCAGCTAACTAGTCAATTTAAAAAAACAGCAAATCAAATCAGGAAAAAGAATGATAGAAAGAAATCCTGGGCGCTTAAGAATATACAAGTCCAAACTGAAGGGTTTCTTGTACAATCAGAAGGGCCATTTCATCAGAGGCCTCTATTGAAATTACCCTACTGATTGGCCGAGAAACACGTCAGGTGATCGGAGAAACCAGGAAGTACTGTTTGGAGCTGTGAGTCACCACGTGTGGCGTGTTCTGTGTGCGGCGATGGCTGAATGGCCAGAGATGCAGTGGGTGGAGCAGGAAAGGTCACTGGAACTGGTGCTGCAGGCAGCGGATGAGTGCCTCCGGCTGTGCGGGGGACAACTACTGGCCGACCTCCTCTCCCTCCTCAACTACCTGGAGTTGAGCGGCTGCACAGAGCTGCGGGAGGTGCCGGACGGCCGGCCAGGGCCTCCTCTTCTACCTGTAGAGCCTTATCCTTTGCCGGAACGCACTGCTGAGCCCCCTCCCCTCCAGTTTGGGGCAGCTAATCGGCATGCGGAAGCTGTACTTGTCCGGGAACCAGCTAGAGGAGCTGCTGGCACAGGTGAGTCATCTGCTCAAGCTCTGCAGCCTGAAAGTTGGCCATGCTCAACCTGTCATTGAACCTGGTGGGGCAATGGGGTGCCTAGCTAGACCTATGGGGGCCCCGCAGAAATTTTGCTATGGGGTCCCCATACCTCTGGTTACGCCCCTGGGCAGTGGTATATTGTTTACCAACTATATTAAGAAGTTACTATTGTGTGCACACATATTATTTTAAAAAAGTAATTTCAGCCAGTACATATCAAGAAATTACATATGAACTTCTACAATGGGCATACCTGTCCCCTAAAAAAAATTTATTCAATGGGCCTTTCAGACACAACTGGATGCTGTAGATGCCTGGATGTAGAAGCATATATAATGCACTGCTCTTGGTACTGCCGTCACATCCAGCAGTTCTGGAAGGAATTACACAATATGGCAATACGGCCTTTCTGCTGCACTGGGTATTTAGTGGAACAGCCCAATGTCCTCAGGGTGGACAGGAAATTGCTTTTACTCCTGGCCGCAGTGGGCTGGAAGGCTATATTGCAAAAATTGATTCATGACTCTGCACCTACTATATAACTATTATGGCAACTTCTGCTGCTTTCCCTGTTCACCATGGACTGGCTGGAGGCTACTTTAAAAAAAGAATCGTTAACACCTGCTTATTTCAGTGTTGAGTTTAATACATTCAGACACCACCTCTATCAACCAAACTGGCGTTTTAACGCTGCTTCCAACACACATCATGGTATTAAATGCTCAAAATACTATTCCACTTTAAAAAAAAAAATCTATAGTCTCCTCTTTTTTTGTCATCTTTTCTCTATGCATATCACATTTATCTATCCTTTTCCTCGTTTCCCTCTCTTATTCTTATTCTTGCTGCTGATCTATTCCATCTGTTCCATTTAGAAGGAAATCACTCAATGTCAGCACAAGTTTGGAAGTGCAGTTCAAATGCTAAATGGGCATCATAATACAAATAGGAAAACACAATAGCTTCAATATGTTAAATGTTCAAATAACTTTTTATTATAATCATTATTTTAAATATACAAGATGTTCATCGAAGATCTCACAATACATTTTTTTTTCTCCAATGTTAATATCTACATATTTATGACTGTATAATAACAAGTTTCTTCATCATGCTTGCTGACTCCACATAAAAGCTCACTTATGGAAGGAAACTTATTATTATTTTCCTCTGCAGGCTGTGGGGAAGACTGAGCAAATATAAAAGAGGGCATACATAAAACAGGGACATATAAGGCAGACAAAGTGAGTCCTGCGCCTGTGTTAACATAATAATTGAATGCAGAGGTTCTCAACTCCAGCCCTCAAGTACCCCCAACAGGTTGTTTTGTAGATTTATTTACTCATGCACAGGTGAGTTCATCTATTTCACTGTCTCAGTATTATGCCACCAGCTTCCACAGACAGAAATCCTCACAATATAACCTGTTGTTGAAACAAAGTCCCCATGCTGTAAACGGGACCCGGGTCGGACAACCCGTGTTACCCATTTGCATTGCAGGGTTGCACGGGTCATTCCCAAGTTTAACCCTGCAAGCTACCTGGTTTGGATTGCTGGGTCACTCAACCCAGGAATCCAACCCTTGCCTCTTTTACATCTAGCATCAACCCGGGTTAAACCCTGCAATAACCTGGGTTTTAGCTGTGGTGTATTAGAATGGTGATTGAGACAGTAGTGAGGTTGTACCAATGTCAGTAAGATAGTTAGGAGTATGGTATGCTCTATTAATGAGATTATTTTTGAGAGTGCATTAGATTTGAATTGAGTCTGATCAGATGGGGTAGTTAGTTCCGTAAATGAGTTGTGGCATGGTAGAAGTCTCGTAAGTCGGAGCGAGAGGTGGATTTCCGAGAAATGTCAGAGAGCATAAGGAGTGCCTTTTGAGATTACATTTTCATATGAAGAGGTGTTGTAGGTGATTCTATGTATATGAGAGTTAATAAATTGAACTGGATTCAAGAGGATATGGGGAGCCTATGTAAGAATTAGCAGAGGAATACTGCAGCGGAAAAGCTGATTTTGCATCAGCATGGTCATAACTGCACATGATATTGTGTTGGTATAAACATGTAACTTTCCCTTGTAAATTAGTATGTAGCATCCTTTGTATATAGATAGGTGACAAAACTCTGTTTTGGTATAAACATGTAACTTTCCCTTGTAAATTGGTATGTAGCATCCTTTATATGTGGATAGGTGATAAACCTCCTCTGGATGAGTCCCTTTGAAGATGGGCAACAGAGGTTGTAAGAAGGTCTCTTTCCTGCATCAGCCATAATTATGTCCAATTGTATATGGCATATAAGAAAAATGTCCATGGAAATTACAGGACATCTGGCCAGACTCTTGATAAACAGTCATTAAGAGCCCTGTGTTCTGTGTAGGGTCAGAAATCAAAGAATGGTTGTTTATACTGAAAGACATTCAGTCTACAGATGTGTATATTTCTTCACCTAATCAGTGATCACGTTTATTGACCTAAGCCTAGGTTCCCAAACTTCACAGAGAGCTGAAGGTATAATGAAAGAACCCCTGCTCAAGTGGCCAGGAAACCCTGAGGCTTCAGCCAGCTGGACAATCCACTCTGAGCTGACAAGGGTTAAAATCACCCCAGGGATGGGGGTGAGGGGGATGCCTGGAGAAGCAGGCATAAGTAGGTGATTCAACCCTAGTTTGTTGTTAATTCTGCGTGAGGCTATCGAAGGATACAGATGCTCCAGAGTTTTCCATTGGGATGGCCTCATCCCAGAATCATTCAATCCAACTGAATGGTTTGTTTCACCAATTTATTATTTTATTTTAGTTTTGGAAATTGTAAATAAATGGTGAGATTCCTTTTAACACTTTTATATTCTTTATAATTTTTTGCAACTAAGCTTTGAAGACATTCTTGAATTAAATATTAATTCTAGTTCTGAATCTGTGTTTTTATGACCCAAGGCCTCATATGGCTCATGTTACCTATTTTTACTAAGTGTGCATAAGTGTATGGCAAATAAGAGCAAAGGCTTACCCTGTGTTTTATCACTAAAATTCCCCTTTGTTGGTGGCAGTTACCAGGTTTAGTTAACCACATGTGCTGAGGTAACCTGTAAAACTCACATGCAGCGATTCTCAGATTGGCGTATCTGGAGGGTCGGTCCGCAGGAACATCTCAAATGCTGTGGATGAGAAAATGAAAGGAAGTTCAGTCTTGTGGCCATATATAGGACAGATGAAAGTAAGCATAGGTGGGTCAGGCAATGTCAGATGGGAGGAGGTTTAAGTTCTGTAATTGAGGCAGGAGATGATAAGAGGATGGATAAGAGTTTTGATCGAAAGCATTTTTGTTGCAATATTTTACCTGTATTTTTTTATAATTATATTTGACCTTTATTACGTTCTATTTATGATTGATGAGATTTGCTTTTTCTTTTATTACCTATATAAATTTGTCTTCTCTAATTGAGGTTTCTTATTAGCAGATGTATATTACTGAATGTGTTTGGAGACCTATTTATAAACTCTGTTCAACAAGCCCTTGATATCTCTGAGGAAACCATGTAAGATTGTATTGCACCTGATTATTTCTGTCTGCTCTAAGAACTTTATGCATTTGGTAGTGTAGAAATCATTTAAGTAAAGTGGATTCTCCTACTGTCAGGTAGACCCGAGTCACATTAACCTCTCCTGTATACTTGCTAATGGTCCTTTTAAAAAGCAGTTACACTGCTCATGCACTTTTTAATGTCTACAGATCCATGCATTTTGCCAATGTACAAAATTATCAGGTGATAGGCAGCTTATTGTTGAGTGTGCAGTCAAGCATGCCCCTTTAGAAACACCAGCAGGTAGAGGGTGCTCAGAAACAAGCCCCTACAGAGACACCAGCAAGTAGAGGAAGTTCAGAGACAAGCCCCTACAGAGACACCAGCAGTTAGAGGAAGATCAGAGACAAGCCCCTACAGAGACACCAGCAGGTAGAGGAAGTTAAGAGACAAGCACCTTCAGAGACACCATCAGGTAGAGGAAGTTAAGAGACAAGCACCTTCAGAGACACCATCAGGAAGAGGAAGTTCAGAGACAAGCACCTGCAGAAACACCAGAAGGTAGTGGAGGCTCAGAGACAAGCACCTCCAGAGACACCAGCAGGTAAAGGAGGCTTAGAGACAAACCCCTACAGAGACACCAGCAGGTAGAGGAATCTTAGAGACAAGCCCCTACAGAGACATCAACAGATAGAGGAAGCTCAGAGACAGGCCCCTACAGAGACACCAGCAGGTAGAGAAAGCCCAGTGCCAAGCACCTGTAGAGACACTAGCAGGTAGATTGCTATATCTGATTAATTAAGAAGTACTGCTCTCGTGGAAGTTCATGAATGTAAAACAACATGTCAACCAGCAATCAGTAATATGATGAATATAATGAGTTTGGTCGCCATCACTTTGGTAGAATGTTAAATAATTAATTAAAGCATGCCTGGAGTATGTACTTAGGGCCTGTTTCAGAGTTATATGGTATTGCACAGCTTCTGCGGTTTTGCATGCAGCGGCTGTGCATCAATATGGTAGTGACGCAGGAGGTGTCTTGTGCAAATAGATGCTGCCTGCCAGCTTATGTGACTTGCTGCTGCATATGAGGACACAGCCACCGAATCACTAGCGTGAACATTGGCCATCTGAGTAACCCTCAGGTTACTCAGGATGACCAAGAAATTCATGCAGCCAGGGTCAGTGAGGCTGCGTTGGGTGACGCAGACACTGGCCTTGGCATGCACAGAAAATGAGGCCAACATGCTCCCATTTTCTGGGATGCTGGCCATTGCTGCCCCTTTCCCGTCCCAAAATGGATGCAACATGTCAATCATGCTGGGGCTTATGGGACATTGGCCCTCATTCAGAGCCGTTCGCTATTTGCGGTCGTTCGTTTAAAAACAAGGGGTGGCTATTCAAATGATCCGTACGCACATTGCAGTCTGTTCACACCTCTAAGTCTGAACGAACGAGCAAAACATACGCTCGTTTATTTGTTAAAAACGCCCCCTGGCCGCTCGCACCATACGTCATGTCCGCTATTTATTAGATTAATCGAGTACATCGACCAGCGTATGAACTGCTCGCTATTCTTGTGGTTGGTGTTTGCTACCACAAATTTGCGAGCAGTTCTGGCTATAAAATAACCCAGTGACGTGGACAATGACGCTGCTGTTTTAAATATACACACCCATAAAACGCCCGTTTTGACCTTTAAGCACGCCTGCGTTCGGATCTCCACTCCCCATTTTCAAGCACCTTCCCCTGTTACCACCCACATACGCCTCATTCTGTCACTCAATATAGCAGACACTCGCAATATAGCGTACAAACGATTTTCGGCCGCACTGACTGGTTCGCGCATGCGTACTAAAAACCGTACGCATGCGCAGATGTGCAAACATCGCTCGGAACGAGCGTACTGCCGCTAACGAGCGGCTCTGAATGAGGGCCATTGTGACCATCATCACAGACACTAATCACTACAGTACAGACCCTGTGCATGCGCCGATCGGTAACCATCTGCATTGTATGCAAAACAATGGGTTTGCATACAACTCTGAATCAGACTCATATTAAGAGATCAGTCATTTGGGCCCTTTATGTCATTATCTATCTCAACTAAACCTTGGACGCACATCTCTTTGAGTTTCAAATAAATTGTGGAGAGGTTTATGGCTCACTTATTTCCTTTGCCAAGGCTTCTCACAATCAAAGAGCAGGTTTTTATTCAACATATTTTCAGACTATAAGGGGTTCCATCTAAGGGATGTAGTTATTATCCCAGCTGTTCAGATGCAGACACTCAGAATGCTGACACCAGAATCCCGACACCAGTCATGTTCCTGGTGCTAGAATCCTGGCCGCTGGCATCCCAACAGTAAGTATTGGGGTTAGGGGGAGGTTTGGGGTTATTGTTAGACACTAGGTGGAGGGTTAGGGTTAGACTGCAGGGGGAGGGTTAGGGTTAGGCTGTGGTGAGGAAGGGTTAGGCCTAGGCTGCGGAGATGAAGGGTTAGGGGTTCTCAGTTTTTTGCACAATATTGGAACTGGTGTTCTGGGAAACCACAGGGATAATAGTGGGTGCTGCTAAAAACTGTTGACATCACTACAGGTAGGCAGTGTTGGATTTGGGCATGAAGGCCCACAGGGGAAATGCAATGACAGGGTCCACTGAAGGAAGGTGACGTAAAGCTGAAGGTGTGGCTAGCCGACTGAGTGACTGCCATATAATACAGATACAAAGCAGTGACCACCATATAATCCAGAGAACAGTGATTTCCATATAATACAGGGAGTATTGCAGTGGCACTATATAATGCAGACACCATGTCAGGGTTCAGCTTAGGATCGGCTATCTCTCACCTCTGTGCTGGCTTCCCCTGACTTTCTTGTGGTCAGACATCTGGTGCAGTGAGGGGTGAGATGCTGAGTATTCTGCCCTAGGTGCTTTTGCGGACTTCCATGGTCGGCTGTGTGTTTCGGGATTGGAATTCCCATCATGGGCACCGCCATGACAGTTCCTCTCATGTGACAATCCTCCTAACCAATGGTAGCATAATCTCAGTCAGCTGATGCTGTGCTCTAATAATCTGCTACCCCTGGGTATAAATCCACCCCCAGAACTTCAAGTAACTGCTGTTCAACTTTGTTCCAGTGCCTGTGATACTATGTTGTTCTGTGCTATTCCTGCAGAGAGTTGCTTCAGACTGCTCACAGTTCTCTAAAGTCTCCTGCTTTAGCTTCCTTGCTATTCTCAGTCTGAGAGTTAGTTCTCTCCTAGTACCATGTTTTCTTATGTCTGTGTGTCTTTGTATATGTGCTACTGAGGTGTCAGATTACCTGCTAGTACTAATTAGCTCCCAGCTGCCTCTTTAAGCATTCCCGGCCAGTCTACAGCCCTGTATTTGTCTGTGTAAATCTGCACTAGCATTCCCAGCCAGTCTACAGCCCTGTGTTTGTCTATGTAAATCTGCACCAGCATTCCTAGCTTTCCCAGTATATGCCTGTCTTCTCTCTGTATCTCACTGTGCTAATCAGCTCCAGAATCTGTTACTCTCCCTGTATTTGCCTTTATCCACTCTGCTCTGTGTCTTGCCTGTGCAAAGCAGTACCAGCATTTCCAGCACTCCCAGTATTTGCCTTTGTCCACTCTGCTCTGTATCTTGTCTGTGCAAATCAGCACCAATGTATTTAACTATTTCCAGTCCATGCCTGTGTTCTAGCATCCAGATTCTTTCCATTTTCTAAGTATTCAGATCCAGCTCCAGAGTTCAAGCATTCAGTTCACCACCAGTATTATAGCATTCATTATAGCTTCCGGTCTTCTGCCATTCCCAGGTACCTGTCCAGAGGACCGCGACCTGCGCACTTGGTGCAGCAGAAAACCAAATCCCAATTGGAGGGGTCACTGGAGAACTCACCAAGTGAGTTAGACTCCACGCCTCTGGGCAGGTCTAGCCAAACCTGGGTTTGGCCGCAACTAGGAGACTTAGTTCAGTCACTCCCATAGTCACCCGAGCCCCCTGGCTCACCATCCTCCACAGAGGAACATTTGCACTGGATTGTGACACACCATCAGTGACACATAATGTAGCACAGATAATATGAATACAATCCCTACCACCATCACACACACACAGAGCCTGAAGCAGAGACTGTTTGCCTGCTGCCACTCGCAGGTCTTGCTCAGACTCCCACAGCATGGTAATTCCTGGGCAGCCAGCTGTATTGTGTGTGTGACTGTGGAGTGCTGTGTGCTGCTGTCTGTCTATGCCAGGCTTTCCGACAATCTGGCTGCCTTTTCTAGGAGGAGGCAGCCAGCTCGGTACAGCGGGTGGAGAGGTGTGATGCGATTTTGAGGGCAAGGCCGGGGGTGTGACCGCACCATCGCAGCCCCGCCCCCGTTACACAATGCAGAGATTACCGGCATTGTGTAACCAGGGGCGGGGCCACGATGAAGAGATTCAGCATGATTCACATCATCAGCTCCATCCAGTCTGCCACTGATGTAAAGAGGGAGCAGACGCCGGCAGGGAGTGCAGGGGGGTGGCGCTGGCCGGGAGACTTGCCCACTCTTCTGGGGAACCAGGAGCGACACCTGATTTTCGGGAGGCTCCCGGCAATTTTGGGAGAGTAGGCAAGTATGGTCTACGCACGTAGCTCTGGGAGTTGTAGTTCTTACGCCAAGACATCACTACTTCTCAAAACCGCAGGCAGAGTACAAAAATACCACAACTGCCAGCATGCCTTGCGCCTATGTAACGGCATAGTGGCATCACCAGAGACAAGATTGCACCAGACTATACAAAGTACCAGTCAGCCAACTAGAGAGAAGTTGTGTAATAGTACAGTTCATTCCAAGCATCTCCTGGCTCCCCTCCTCTGCCAGAGCACAGTGCTGTAGATACAGCATTGCAGCAGTGTGACATACAATGTGCCCATTAGCTGTCCCCTATAGGCCTCTGTACCCATTTGCTGCCCCCTAAAAAAATGTTATCATCAAAACACCATTGAATGGCACAAATACTGCCTTTGAAAGAAAAACTTTGATATTTTGCAACCATCACATTGCAATGTCAATCCCTACTACACCCTGAAAAGCATACACTGCCTGCGCCTGACAATACACAGGTCACAAAAGACTGTGTACAACAGACAATACACAGGTCAATATATATATATTAGGGGTGAGCGGGTTCGGATTTCTGAAATCCGAACCCCCCCGAGCCCCCCCGATCCGAGGCCGATCCGAGTCAGGCTCGACTTTTCCCGCCTGACTCGGATCTGAAATCGAGGCAAAACGTCATCATCCCGCCTTCCGAGTCTCGCGGGTTTTGGATCCTATATAAGGTACCCGCGTCGGCGCCATTTTCTCACTCGGCTGTGGACAGTGAAGAGGGAGGGTGGGAGTTAGGGCTGTGTAGTGTAGTGTAGTGTAGTGCTGCTGTTGTCCACTACTTCAAAGTCCATAGGGGCTGGCTGTGTTGTGCTGTGCTGCTGTTGTTAATAGGGGCTGTGTCCACTACTTCAAAGTCCATAGGGGCTGGCTGGACTGTGTTGTGCAGTCAGTTCTCCATAGGGGCTGTGTCCACTCCAAAGTCCTGTGCAGTGTCCCAGTCCTAAAGGAGAGCTGTAGTGTTGTCCAGGGGGTGCTCTGTCCACCAGGGGCGCTCCCCCCAAGTGCTAAAAAAATAATATATTTTCTGTGTTTGTGAATTGTGTGCGCAGTAGCCGCACGTGCATCAACAAAGTAGTGCCAAGCGTGCGCCTGTGTCATAAGTAAAGGGCCGGCTGGCTTGACCGTTAAAGGGTGCTGTAACCCCCAAAGTACACTCCAGTCCAAACCAAAAAAAATATTATTTTCTGTGTGAATTGTGTGCGCAGTAGCCGCACGTGCATCAACAAAGTAGTGCCAAGCGTGCGCCTGTGTCATAAGTAAAGGGCCGGCTGGCTTGACCGTTAAAGGGTGCTGTAACCCCCAAAGTACACTCCAGTCCAAACCAAAAAAAATATTATTTTCTGTGTGAATTGTGTGCGCAGTAGCCGCACGTGCATCAACAAAGTAGTGCCAAGCGTGCGCCTGTGTCATAAGTAAAGGGCCGGCTGGCTTGACCGTTAAAGGGTGCTGTAACCCCCGAAAGTACACTCCAGTCCAAACCAAAAAAAAAATTATTTTCTGTGTTTGTGAATTGTGTGCGCAGTAGCCGCACGTGCATCAACAAAGTAGTGCCAAGCGTGCGCCTGTGTCATAAGTAAAGGGCCGGCTGGCTTGACCATTAAAGGGTGCTGTAACCCCCGAAAGTACACTCCAGTCCAAACCAAAAAAAAATTATTTTCTGTGTTTGTGAATTGTGTGCGCAGTAGCCGCACGTGCATCAACAAAGTAGTGCCAAGCGTGCGCCTGTGTCATAAGTAAAGGGCCGGCTGGCTTGACCGTTAAAGGGTGCTGTAACCCCCAAAGTACACTCCAGTCCAAACCAAAAAAAATATTATTTTCTGTGTTTGTGAATTGTGTGCGCAGTAGCCGCACGTGCATCAACAAAGTAGTGCCAAGCGTGCGCCTGTGTCATAAGTAAAGGGCCGGCTGGCTTGACCGTTAAAGGGTGCTGTAACCCCCGAAAGTACACTCCAGTCCAAACCAAAAAAAAATTATTTTCTGTGTTTGTGAATTGTGTGCGCAGTAGCCGCACGTGCATCAACAAAGTAGTGCCAAGCGTGCGCCTGTGTCATAAGTAAAGGGCCGGCTGGCTTGACCGTTAAAGGGTGCTGTAACCCCCGAAAGTACACTCCAGTCCAAACCAAAAAAAAATTATTTTCTGTGTTTGTGAATTGTGTGCGCAGTAGCCGCACGTGCATCAACAAAGTAGTGCCAAGCGTGCGCCTGTGTCATAAGTAAAGGGCCGGCTGGCTTGACCGTTAAGGGTGCTGTAACCCCCGAAAGTACACTCCAGTCCAAACCAAAAAAAAATTATTTTCTGTGTTTGTGAATTGTGTGCGCAGTAGCCGCACGTGCATCAACAAAGTAGTGCCAAGAGTGCGCCTGTGTCATAAGTAAAGGGCCGGCTGGCTTGACCGTTAAAGGGTGCTGTAACCCACAAAGTACACTCCAGTCCAAACCAAAAAAAAAATTATTTTCTGTGTTTAGCCGCACGTATATATCAAATCGATATAACATAAATGGAGGACCAAACTTTCTCCGATAAAAATAAAATAGAGAAAGATCAAGAACCACTTCCTCCTAGTGCTGAAGCTGCTGCCACTAGTCATGACATAGACGATAACATGCCATCAACGTCGTCTGCCAAGGCCGATGCCCAATGTCATAGTAGAGGGCACATACAATCCCAAATGGCAAAGTTCAGGAAAATGACCTTGAAAAAGACATTTAAATCAGCTGAAGAGAAACGTAAACTTGCCAATATGCCATTTACGACACGGAGTGGCAAGGAACGGCTAAGGTCGATCCCTAGTATGTTCATGACTAGTGGTTCAGCTTCACATGACGATGGAAGCCCTCCTCCCACTAAAAAAATCAAAAGAGTTAAGCTGGCAAAAGCACAGCGAAGAACTGTGCTTTCTAAGAAGATATCACAAATCCCCAAGGAGAGTCCAAGTGTGGTGGTGGTTGCGATGCCTGACCTTCCCAGCACTGGACGTGAAGAGGTGGCTCTTTCCACCATTTGCACGCCCCCTGCAAGTGCTGAAAGGAGCACCCACAGTCCACTTGCTGATATGCAAATTGAAGATGTCACTGTTGAAGTACAACAGGATGAGGATACTGGTGTAGCTGGCGCTGAGGAGGAAGTTGGCGAGGAGGATTCTGATGGTGATGTGGTTTGTTTAAATCAGGCTCCGGGGGAGACAGTTGTTGTCCGTGGGATGAAAAAGCCCATCACGGTCATGCCTGGGCAGAAGACCAAACATTCCACCTCTTTGGTCTGGCAATATTTCTATCCAAATCCGGACAACAACTGTCTTGCCATATGTACCATATGTAAAGGTGAAATAAGTAGGGGTAGGGACGTCAACCACCTAGGAACATCCTCCCTTATACGGCACCTGCAGCGCGTTCATAAAAAGTTACTGTCAAGTTCAGAAACTTTGGCTAAGACCGTAAGCAGTCCAGGGACACCTAAATCCCGTTGTCCTGTTGTATCCAAGCGCCTGCAAACCACACCGTCAACTCCCTCCTCGTCAATTTCCTCCTTAGTCAGGATCGGAAGTAGTCCTGCAGGCCATCTCACTGGCATGACTGACTCTCCTATCCGGGATTCCTCTGGAGGATCCTGCATTGCTACGCCTACTGCTGCCGCTGCTGCTATTGCTGCTGCTGGGAGTCGTTCATCATCCCAGAGAGGAAGTAGGAACACCACTACTTTTACTAAACAATTGACCCTCCAACAGTCCTTAGCGAGGAGGATGAAGTACGACAGCAGTCATCCTGAAGCAAAACGTATAACTGAGGCCTTGACTGCTATGTTGGTGTTAGACGTGCGTCCGGTATCCGCCATTAGTGCAGTGGGATTTAGACAATTGATGGAGGTAGTGTGTCCCCGGTTCCAAATACCGTCTAGATTCCACTTCACTAGGCAGGCGATACCGAGACTGTACAGAAACGTCAGAAAAAGTGTCCTCAGTGTCCTGAAAAATGCCGTTGTACACAATGTCCACTTAACCACGGACATGTGGACAAGTGGAACAGGGCAGACTAAGGACTATATGACTGTGACAGCCCACTGGGTAGATGTATCACCTTACGCAGCAACAGCAGCAGCGTCACCAGTAGCAGCATCTCAGAAACGCCAGCTCGTTACAAGGCAGGCTACGCTGTGTATCACCGGTTTCAGTAAGAGGCACACCGCCGACAACCTCTTAGAGAAACTGAGGGAAATCATCGCCCAGTGGCTTACCCCACTTAGACTCTCCTGGGGATTTGTGATATCTGACAACGCCACCAATATTGTGCGGGCATTACATCTGGGCAAATTCCAGCACGTCCCATGTTTTGCTCACACAATAAACTTGGTGGTGCAGAATTTTCTGAAAAGCGACAGGGGCGTGCAGGAGACGCTTTGGGTGGCCCGAAAAATTTCTGGCCACTTTCGCCATTCAGCGACTGCGTGCCGAAGACTGGAGCGCCAGCAAACACTCTTGAACCTGCCCCGCCATCACCTGAAGCAAGAGGTTGTGACGCGGTGGAACTCAACCCTCTATATGCTTCAGAGGATGGAGGAGCAGCAAAAGGCCATACAAGCCTATACATCCACCTATGACATAGGCAAAGGAGGGGGTATGCACCTGACTCAAGCGCAGTGGAGAATGATTTCCGTGTTGTGCAAGGTTCTCCAGCCCTTCGAACTTGCCACACGTGAAGTCAGTTCAGACACAGCCAGCTTGAGTCAGGTCATTCCCCTCATCAGGCTTTTGCAGAAGCAGCTGGAGAAAGTGAAGGAGGAGCTAAGACGGAGCGATTCCGCTCGGCATGTGGGACTTGTGGATGAAGCCCTTCATTCGCTTTGCCAGGATTCCAGGGTGGTCAATCTGTTGAAATCAGACCACTACATTTTGGCCACCGTGCTTGATCCTAGGTTTAAAGCCTATGTGGTGTCTCTCTTTCCGGCCGACACAAGCCTGCAGAGGTGCAAAGACCTGCTGGTGAACACACTGTCAGCTGAAGCGGAACGTGACACGTCAACGGCTCCTTCTTCATTTTCTCCCGCAACTGGGGCTGCCAGGAAAAAACTTAGGTATCCTAAGCAACCCGCTGGCGGTGATGCAGGGCAGGCAGGACCAAGTTTGGACATCTGGTCCGGACTGAAGGACCTGGCAACAATTTCTGACATGTCTACTGTCACTGCATTTGATACTGTCACCATTGACAGAATGGTGGAGGATTACATCGGTGACAGCATCCAAGTAGGCATGTCAGACAGTCCATACCTGTACTGGCAGGAAAAAGAGGCAATTTGGAGGCCCCTGTACAAGCTGGCTCTATTTTACCTGAGTTGCCCCCCCTCCAGTGTGTACTCCGAAAGAGTGTTTAGTGCAGCCGGGAACCTTGTCAGCGAAAGGCGTAGGAGGTTGCTTCCACAGAATGTGGAGAAGATGATGTTCATCAAAATGAATTATCAGCTCTTCCAGGCAGACCAGCCTCCAGAAGGTACAGAGGGACCTGTGGTGGTGGATTCAAGTGGGGACGAGTTAATACTTTGTGAGGATGAGGATGTACACACTGAAGAGGGTGAGGAATCGGTGGATGAGGAGGATGAGGATGACATCTTGCCTCCGTAGAGCCAGTTTGTGCAGGGACACATTAATTGCCAGCTTGTTTTGTGGGGGCCCAAACGAACCAATCATTTCAGCCACAGTTGTGTGGCAGACCCTGGCGCTGAAATGATTGATTTGTTAAAGTGTGCATGTCCTGTTTATACAACATAAGGGTGGGTGGGAGGGCCCAAGGACAATTCCATCTTGCACTTCTTTTTTTTCTTTGCATTATGTACAGTTTGGGGCCTAGTTTTTCTAACTGCCATCCTGTCTGCCACTGCAGTGTCACTCCTAGATGGGTCACGTGTTTGTGCCGCCCACTCGTGTCGCTTAGCATAGTCATCCAGCTACCTCGGTGCAACCTTTTGGACATGAAAACACTATTGTGAGGTGTGAGGTGTTCAGAATAGACTGGAAATGAGTGGAAATTAAGGTTATTGAGGTTAATAATAGCATAGGAGCAGAGAAACCAACAAATTCTGTGATTTTAGCTGTTTTTATGCTTTTTAAAAAAAAAATACAGATCCAAAACACAAAACCCAGAACCCAAAACACGGAAGGGTGGTTTTGGCAAAACCAATCCAGATCCAAAACACGAAGAAAGATCCAGATCCAAAACCAAAACACAAAACACGAAAAGTGGCCGGTGCACACCCCTAATATATATATATTTATATATATATATATATATACTATATATAGTATGTTTGACCGCCAGTCGTGAGCCTTGTGGTTCAAATCCCTGACACCAGCAGCTTGATGTAGGAGATCCCAACAGCGGAGGTAAGTTTACTATTCCTAAACCTCCCCCCCTAACCCTAGCCCACCATTAGGGCTGCCTAACCCTAACCTCCTCCTTAGTGCCTAACCCTAACCTTCCCCCTTAGTGCCTAAACCTAACCCCCCCCCTTCCCCTAGACTAACATTAACTCTCCCCAGGGGGTTCTTAACCCTAAGTCCCCCTGGGGCGTCCCTAAACCTAACCCCCCCATCCCCGGCTACGTGGATACTTATCCCCGGCATTGGGCGATCGGCCCAGTGTCCTGTCGGAGTTCAGGCATCGCGATTAACATAGGAGTCGGTATTTCAGCACCTATGTTAGATCCCTTGCCGGGATTACACTCTCAATATTGAAACCGTCGGCCATGCATCTGCTAGTCTCATAACTACATACCCTACACACAACACAATCACATACAGTATATAACAATGCAAAGGTCCTATTGCATAATACACATAAACATATATAACAATATACATAACACAAGAGACAATACAAAACACAAACACCTATAGCAATGCAAAGGTATCACTATATAGTGTACAGCACACATGCACATATATAACAGAGCATGGGTCACACTACTGTACACAGCACACAATCACATATATAACAATCCAAAGGTCCTAGTGTACAATACATGTATAATAATATAGAGGTCACACTAGACAATACACAACATATATGCCTAGGTATCACTATATAGTGTACAGCACACATACACATATATAACAAAGCATGGGTCACACTACACAGTGTATAACATACCCCCCCACCCACTCACTTCTTACAGATGGATCTTTTAGCTGCAGCTATTGACCAGGCAGCAGTAGGCAACAGGTCCCGCAGCTGGGAGGAGGAGCAGCCATAAGACAAGACAGAGGGTGATATCGTGGGTGTAATCCTTACAGTGGGAGTCAGGTCACTGAGGGCTACATCACAACATTTTGGATGTAGGCAGGACAGTCTGTGAGAGCTGCAGGAACCTCCGCTGCTGCATTCTCAGTGTGTGTCTTGAGTTTAACCTGATCACTGTACACGATTACCTATCGCCAAAAAGCTACTGGGCAATTCCATGGTGCTGGGACTCAGTCTGCACAAATAAATTTTCTTTCTAAACTGTCTCTGAGTCTGACACTAGAGGCTCCACATCCTTTGCTGAGGCCACTCCCCCTTCTGTTCTGAATGGCTGACATGCCTGCTTTTAATCACTGGCACTGCTGCTGATTGGACAAGAATGAACAAGCAGCAAACAGTAATGTACAATCTATTTTACAATCTATTTTATCTGCACAGCACTGCGCTTCGGACTCGGGGCCTGATTCATACCCGCTCGCAAGCGTATAGCGCTCGCAAGCGGGTCGATTTGTGACCCAGTGCACACACGCGGCGTGCGCGAGCCCCAGAGTGAGCACAAAAACCACTCACTCCATGGCTCACTACAAAAGGGATGGCTGTCGATGTTGATCGACATCTCACGCCCATTTTGTAGGTGTGGCGGGGGGGTGGCTTCACAAACAGAGGCATTCCCAAGTGTACGCCTGCCGTTTATGGGTGGCCCCACTGACATCACCAGTGATGTCAGTGGGAGAGCTTCTGGCTCTATTAGAGCTGGAAGCTCTCTGGGGCTTGTGGCCACGAGACACAAGGGTCTCGTCGCAAGCCTGATGGTCGCCATGGTCTTGACCATCACAACCATCATCCTGGCCGCTCGCAATAGCTGTGGGTTTTAATTAGAGATGTGCACTGACCCCCGTGTTATGGTTTTGGACCTGGATTGGTTTTGCCAAAACCTCACCTCCGTGTTTTGTTTTTGTGTTTTGGTTTTGGATCTGGATTTTTAAAAAAAACAGCTAAAATCACATAAAATTGGCCTTTTTTTGTTCCTACAGTATTTATAACCTAAATAACATTTATTTCCACACGTTTCCAGTCAATTTTGACCACCTCACAGCTCACAATATAGATTTTTTTCATCTAGGTAAAGGGCCAAAAGGTTGCATCCAGCTTGCTGGCTCAAAACTGATTGATATAATTATTAATAGAGTTGAGGACTGTGCAAATATGATGGTTGGGATACCCTTGAGGATTGAAGATTTGATAGATGATAGTTGGAGCAGCCCCTGGCTGTAAAATTGATAATAAATTAATTCAAAACAATTCATTGGTGCAGCCCCTGGCTGTAAAATTGATAACAAATTAATTTAAAAACAATTAATTGGTGCAGCTCTGGGCTGAATAATTAATAATAATAATTTCATTAAAAAAGTAAAAAACTATTCATTGGGTACAGCCCCTGGCTGAATAATTATTTAAAAGAAATTAATTGGTGCAGCCCATGGCTGTAAAATTGATAAGAAATTAATTGAAAAACAAATCATTGGTTCCTAAACTAACCATAACATTAATTTAAAATTGCCCTAACCAGCACATAATGGAAAGGAAAAAGGTACAAGATGGAATAGTCCTTGGGCCCTCTCACACACCCTTATGTTGTATATGAAACAGGACACGTATTTGCACATTATTGCACACATCCTGACAGGATGCTCTGTGCTGCTGCTCATATTTGCCCACCCCATCAACTTCGTGGTTCAGAATTTAAAAAAAAAAAAAATTAAAGGGGCATACAGGAGATGCTGTCTGCAGCCATTACAATTTCTGGACATTCATAAACCATAAAATAAAAAATGTCAGGCAGCAGTGCCCCAAACAGCACATATATATATGTGAAACAGGAGATTCACAGCTTAACAAACCAATCATTTCAGTGACAAGGACTGCCAATTGTGGCTGAAATTATTGGATTGTTTGGACCCACATAAAACAAGCTGCCAATGTGCATTGGACATGGAAATGAAAATGATCTCATACACAAACTGGCTTTACATTACAAGATGTCGTTGTCCTTGTCCTCGTCATCCCCATCAGTGTGTACATCCTCTTCTTCACACAATATTAATTTGTCCCCGCTGGAATCCACCATAGGTGCCTCTGTAATTTTTTGATGTAATTGTTGGTAGAGGTCTTCCTCATGGAGTTTGTAATTCATTTTAATGAACATCATCTTTTCCACATTTTGAGGAAGTAACCTCCTACGCCGATCACTGACAAGGTTGCCAGCTGCACTGAAAACTCCTTCGGAGTACACACTGGAGGGTGGGCAACTTAAATAATGCAAAGCCAGTTTGTGTATGGGCCTACAAATTGCCTCTTTTTCCTGCCAGTACTGAAAGGGACTGTCTGACATGCCTATTAGGATGTTATCTCTGAGATAGTTCTCCACCATTCTGTGAATGAAGACCATATCACACATAGTCACATAGAAGACATGTCACCAGTAGGCAGTTCTCTCAGGCCCGACCAGATGTCATTTTTTGGTGAATGATCTGCATGACCAGCAGGCATTCTGTATGGCATATCGAGTTTTTTCCTGGAAGCTGCAGAAACTGAAGGAGGAGATTATGGCGTTTCATGTGTGGCTGAAGCTGACAATTTTTTTACCACAGCTCTTTGCATAGTTTTAGATTTCGGTCTGTTGGAAAAAAACTCACAAGGTAGGACTTAAACCTAGGATCCAGAAAGGTCGCCAAAATATATTTTTCAGATTTCAATAAATTGATGACTCTTCGATCCTGGTGAAGTGATTCATGGGCTTAATACATCAGTCCGACATACCTTGCGCAATCACTCTGTTTCAGCTCCTCCTTCAGTTTCTCCAGCTGTTTTTGCAAAAGTCTGATGAGGGGAATGACCCGACTCAAGCTGGCAGTGTCTGTACTAACTTCACGTGTGGCAAGTTCAAAGGGTTTGAGAACCTTGCACAACACGGAAATTATTCTCCACTGCACTTGAGTAAGGTGCATTCCACCTCCACGCCCTATGTCATAGGCCATTGTATACCCCTGGATGGCCTTTTGCTGTCCCTCCATCCACTGAAGCATATAGAGGGCAGAATTCCACCGAGTAACTACCTCTTGCTTCAGCTGATGGCAGGGCAAATTTAACAGTACCTGCTGGTTATACAATCTTTGACAAGCATTTGCCGAATGTCTAATATGTCTGGATATTTTTCGGGCCACGGAGAGCATCTCCTGTACGCCCCTGTCATTTTTTAAAAAATGTTGCACTACCAAATTAATTGTGTGAGCAAAACATGGTATGTGTTGAAATTCGCCCACATGTAATGCTCTCAACAATATTGGTGGAATTGTCTGAAATCACAAATCCTGAGGAGAGTCCAAGTGGGGTAAGCCATTTGCAATAATTTCCCTGAGTTTTTCTAAGAGGTTCTCAGTGGTATGTCTCTCAGTGAAACCAGTTATACAAAGAGTAGCCTGCCTCTTTATCAGATGTCTTTTTATAGATATTACTGCTGCTGTTGCTGTTGTAGGCAATACACCTACCCAGTGGGCTGTCACAGTCATGTAATCATTAGTTTGCTCTGTCCCACTTGTCCACATATCAGTGGTCAAGTGGACAGTGGGTACAACGGCATTCCTGAGGACAATAATAAGGTTTTTTTAATGTCCTTGTAAAGACTTGGAATTGCTGTTCTAGCAAAGTGGAATCTAGAAGGGATATGGTAGCAAGGACACAGGACCTCAGTTAACTATTGAAAACCCACTGCAGTAATGGCGGATACTGGATGCACATCTAATACCAGCATAGCTGTTTTGGCGTCAGTAATTCATTGTGCAACTGGGTGATTACTGTCATACTTGTTTGCTCTTGCAAATGATTGTTTGACAGTTAATTGTTTTTTGGAGCTTACACTGCAATGAGTCTTCCTCCTGGTCCCCTTCTTGGATGAAGATTCACTCACAGCAACAGCAGCAGCAACAGGCGTAGTCATCAAGGATCCTTATAAGGAATCACGGATAGGAGAGGAGTCAATCATGCTTTGAATAACAACATTGGATGCAGCAGGATTACTCCCACTGAAGAATGAGGATGTTGATGATGCAGGTGTTGATGTTGGAGATTGAAGGAGCTTGGATCCCACAGAGAGGGAGCAGGTAGGTGACACTGGACTTGTTAAGTTTGAGTTTTGGAACTTGGTGACATACACTTTGATATTTGATGAATGCACTCCAAGTGACATAACAAGGAGGAGGTTCCTAGGTGGTTTAGGTCCCTCCCTCTACTCACTCTTGCTTGCCAACGGTTAAATATGGCTTGACAACTGTTGTGTGGATTGGGTGGAAATAATTCCACACGTGAGAAGTGGATTTTTTTGTCTGTTGCCCCAGCATGACAAAAATGGGCTTTGGCTTTTTCAATCCATGGGCAACAGCTGTTGCCTTACTTACACAAAGGACATCCTCGGCATCAACATCCTCATCACCAATATTTTCATCATCAACATCCTCATCATCCTTAGCGCCTTCATCCACCAAAATATCCTCCTCCTCCATGTGTAATTCCACAGAAGCATCCTCAATGACTACATGTGCAAGATGTTGACTGCCCTTCCCCACATTTACAGAGGGCACACAAATGTTGGAACTTGGAGGATCCTCCAGTACACTAGTATTTATGTCTGGCTCACACATGGCAACCGCGGACACACTTGCACTCTCCTCGGGGATTTGTGATTTAGATTTCTCAGGGCACACAGTTGGTTTTTCCGGAGCTGTCTTACTCTTCTTAAAAACTTAATTTTTTTAATGGTGCCACCACTACTGCTACAAGCAGAAGGGCTATCAGAATAAGAATTTAGCAATCATCATAAATAAAGGCCATGGCCTTAACCTTTCCTTTCCACTTCATGTAGTGAATGGCATATTGCCAATTTTTTGTTTATCTAAAGGCAACTTGCCTTTCAATTTTTTTTTCTTAACTTCAGTAAAAGTAGCTTTACGATGGCGTGACTTAAGCCCTGGGGCATGGGCCTTCATAGAGGACGAGGAAGTTGACGGCCTTGCACTGCTGGCGGCAGCTACAACATGTGGTTCTTGGCCTTGCTCTTCTGTCATGTGACAGCCCTCCATATTTTCTGTGGTCTTGAAGCATTGTCACAAGCACCAATAGTGTAGTCAAGGTGTGGTTACAAAATTCACACACGTGCAGTCGTGCGCACACAGAAAAAATTTGACAAAAAAATACTATACATATTATTTTTATTGCGGGTCCACAACTTGGGCCCAGAGCAACGATTGATGACAACTGGAGTCAGGCAGCACTAGGTTGCAACTTGCGTTGCTTGCTATATCTTGATCTTGTGCGGCTAAGCCTAACATGCACACACACACAGAATATAAATTGACAAAAGACTCTATTTTTTTTGTCTGGTCCAGAACTTGGGCCCAGAGCACAGATTGATGATAACTGGAGTTAGGCAGCACTAGGTTACGTTGCTGTATCTTGTGCGATTAAGCCTAATACGCACACAGAAAATAAATTGACAAAAGACACTATTTTATTTGTGGGTTTTTTTCGGGTCCAGAACTTGGGCCAAGAGCAGAGATTGATGACGACTTGTGGTGGGCAGCACTAGGTTGTGATACTGTATCTTGTGTGGCTAAGCCTAACATGCACACACACAGAAAATAAATTGACAAAAGACACTATTTTTTTCTGGTTTTTTTCCGGGTCCAGAACTTGGGCCCAGAGCACAGATTGATGACAACTGGAGTCGGGCAGCACGAGGTTGCATTGCTGTACCTTGTGCGGCTAAGCCTAATACGCACACACAGAAAATAAATTGACATAATACACTATTTTTTTGTGGGTTTTTTTCAGGTCCAGAACTTGAGCCCAGAACACAGATAGATGACGACTGGAGTCGGGCAGCACTAAGTTGTGTTGCTGTATCTTGTGCGGCTAAGCCTAACACGCACACACACACACAGAAAATAAATTGACAAAAGACTATTTTTTTCAAGTCCAGAACTTGGGTCCAGAGCACCGATTGATGACGACTGGAGTCTGGCAGCACTAGATTGCATTGCTGTATCTTGTGCGGCTAAGCCTAACACGCACACACACACACACACACACAAACAAAATAAATTGACAAAAGATACTTTTTTTGGTGTATTTTTTTTGAGTCCAGAACTTGGGCCCAGAGCACAGATTGATGACAACTGGAGTCGGCAGCAAAAGGTTGTGTTTCTGTATCTTGTGCGACTTAGCCTAACACGCACACACACACACACAAAGAAAATAAATTGACAAAAGATACTTTTTTTTGTGTATTTTTTTTGAGTCCAGAACTTGGGCCCAGAGCACAGATTGATGACGTCTGGAGTCGGCAGCAAAAGGTTGTGTTTCTGTATCTTGTGCGACTAAGCCTAACACGCGCACACACACACAAACACACAGAAAATAAATTGAAAAAAGACACTTTGTTTTGTGGTTTTTCTCGGGTCCAGAACTTGGACCCAGAGCACAGATTCATGATGACTGGAGTCGGCCAGCACTAGGTTGTGTTACTGTATCTTGTGCGGCTAAGCCTAACACACACACACAGGAATAAATTGATAAAAGACACTAATTTTTTGGAGGTTTTTTTTTGAGTTCAGAACTTGGGCCCAGAGCACAGATTGATGACAACTTAAATCGGGCAGCACTAGGTTGCGTCACTGTATCTTGTGCGGCTAAGCCTAACGCACACACACACAGAAAATAAATTGACAAAAACACTATTTTTTTGTGTTTTTTGGGGGGGGTCCAGAACTTGGGCCCAGAGCACAGATTGATGATGACTGGAGACGGGCAGCACTAGGTTGCATTGCTTTATCTTGTGCGTCTAAGCCTTATACGCACACACACAGAGAAAATAAATTGACAAAAGACACTATTTTTTGTGCGTTTTTTTAGGGGGGTCCATAACTTGGGCCCAGAGCACAGATTGATGATGACTTAAATTGGGCAGTACTAGATTGCGTTGCTGTATCTTGTGTGTCTAAGCCTAACACGCACACACACAGAAAATAAACTGACAAAAGACACTATTTTTTTTGTGGTTTTTTTCCGGGTCCAGAACTTGGGCCCAGAGCACAGATTGATGACAACTGGAGTCGGCAAGCACTAGGTTGTGTTGCTGTATCTTGTGCGACTAAGCCTAATACGCACACACACACACAGAAAATAAATTGACAAAAGACAATTTTTTTCAAGTCCAGAACTTGGGCCCAGAGCACAGATTGATGACAACTGGAGTCGGGCAGCACTAGGTTGTGTTGCTGTATCTTGTGCGGCTAAGCCTAATACGCACACACACACACACACAGAAAATAAATTGACAAAAGACAATTTTTTTCAAGTCCAGAACTTGGGCCCAGTGCACAGATTGATGACGACTGGAGTTGGGCAGCACTAGATTGCATTGCTGTATCTTGTGCAGCTAAGCCTAACACACACACTCACACAGAAAATAAATTGACAACAGACACTATTTTTTTTGTGGTTTTTTTTTCGGGTTCAGAACTTTGGCCCAGAGCACAGATTGATGACAACTTAAATCGGGCAGCACTAGGTTGCTTTACTGTATCTTGTGCGGCTATGCCTAACAAACACACACATAGAAAATAATTTGACAAAAGACACTATTTTTTTGTGTTTTTTTTCGGGTCCAGAACTTGGGCCCAGAGCACAGATTGATGACGACTGGAGTCGGGCAGCACTAGGTTGCATTGCTTTATCTTGTACGGCTAAGCCTAACACGCACGCACACACACACACACACACACACACACACACACACTGAAAATAAATTGACAAAAGACACTATTATTTTGTGTATTTTTTTCGGGTCCAGAACTTGGGCATAGAGCAGAGATTGATGACGACTTGTGGTGGGCAGCACTAGGTTGTGATACTGTATCTTGTGTGGCTAAGCCTAATATGCACACACACAGAAAATAAATTGACAAAAGACTCTATTATTTTGTGTATTTTTGTCAGGTCCAGAACTTAGGCCCAGAGCACAGATTGATGACGACTGGAGTCGGGCAGCACTAGGTTGCATTGCTTTATCTTGTATGGCTAAGCCTAACACGCACACACACACAGAAAATAAATTGACAAAAGACTATTTTTTTCAAGTCCAGAACTTTGGCCCAGAGCAAAGATTGATGACGACTGGAGTCGGCAGCACTAGATTGCATTGCTGTATCTTGTGCGGCTAAGCCTAACACGCTCACACAAACACAAACACACACACAAAGAAAATAAATTAACAAAATATACTTTTTTTTTTTTTTTTTTGGGGGGGTCCAGAACTTGGGCCCAGAGCACGGATTTATGACTGGAGTCGGCAGCAAAAGGTTGTGTTTCTGTATCTTGTGCGACTAAGCCTAACACGCACACACACACACACACACACACACAGAAAATAAATTGACAAAAGACACTATTTGTTTTGTGGTTTTTCTCGGGTCCAGAACTTGGGCCCAGAGCACAGATTCATGATGAATGGAGTCGGGCAGCACTAGGTTGTGTTACTGTATCTTGTGCGGCTAACCCTAACACACACACACAGGAATAAATTGATAAAAGACACTAATTTTTTTAGTGTTCTTTTTTCGGGGTCCAGAACTTGGGCCCAGAGCACAGATTGATGACGACTGGAGTCGGGCAGCACTAGGTTGAATTGCTGTATCTTGTGCGACTAAGCCTAATATGCACACACACACACAGAAAATAAATTGACAAAAGACACTTTTTTTGTGGGATTTTTTTTGGTCCACAACTTGGGCCCAGAGCACAAATTGATGATGACTTAAATCGGGTAGCACTAGGTTGCGTTGCTGTATCTTGTGCGGCTAAGCCTTATACGCACACACACAGAGAAAATATATTGACAAAAGACACTTTTTTTTGTGTGTTTTTTTTCCGGGTCCATAACTTGGGCCCAGATCAGAGATTGATGACGACTGGAGGTGGGCAGCACTAGGTTGTGTTGCTGTATCTTGTGTGGTTAAGCCTAACATGCACACACACAGAAAATAAATTGACATAATACACTATTTTTTTGTTTTTTTTTCAGGTCCAGAACTTGGGCCCAGAGCACAGATTGATGACAACTTAAATATGGCAGCACTAGGTTGCATCACTGTATCTTGTGCGGTTAAGCCTAACACACACACACAGGAATAAATTGATAAAAGACACTAATTTTTTGGAGGTTTTTATTTCGAGTCCAGAACTTGGGCCCAGAGCACAGATTGATGACAACTTAAATCGGGCAGCACTAGGTTGCGTCACTGTATCTTGTGCGGCTAAGCCTAACGCACACACACAGAAAATAAATTGACAAAACACTATTTTTTTTGTGTTTTTTGGGGGGGGTCCAGAACTTGGGCCCAGAGCACAGATTGATGATGACTGGAGACGGGCAGCACTAGGTTGCTTTGCTTTATCTTGTGCGTCTAAGCCTTATACGCACACACACAGAGAAAATAAATTGACAAAAGACACTATTTTTTGTGTGTATTTTTGGGGGGGTCCAGAACTTGGGCCCAGAGCACAGATTGATGATGACTTAAATCGGGCAGTACTAGATTGCGTTGCTGTATCTTGTGTGTCTAAGCCTAACACACACACACACAGAAAATAAACTGACAAAAGGCACTATTTTTTTTGTGTTTTTTTTCCGGGTCCAGAACTTGGGCCCAGAGCACAGATTGATGACAACTGGAGTCGGCAAGCACTAGGTTGTGTTGCTGTATCTTGTGCGACTAAGCCTAATACGCACACACACACACAGAAAATAAATTGACAAAAGACAATTTTTTTCAAGTCCAGAATTTGGGCCCAGAGCACAGATTGATGACAACTGGAGTCGGGCAGCGCTAGGTTGTGTTGCTGTATCTTGTGCGGCTAAGCCTAATACGCACACACACACACACAGAAAATAAATTGACAAAAGACAATTATTTTCAAGTCCAGAACCTGGGCCCAGAGCACAGATTGATGACGACTGGAGTCGGGCAGCACTAGGTTGCATTGCTGTATCTTGTGCGGCTAAGCCTAATACGCACACACAGAAAATAAATTGACATAAAACACTATTTTTTTGTGTTTTTTTTTCAGGTCCAGAACTTAGGCCCAGAGCACAGATTGATGACGACTGGAGTCGGGCAGCACTAGGTTGTGTTGCTGTATCTTGTGCGGCTAAGCCTAACACGCACACACACACACAGAAAATAAATTGCCAAAAGACTATTTTTTTCAAGTCCAGAACTTGGGTCCAGAGCACCGATTGATGACGACTGGATTTGGGCAGCACTAGATTGCATTGCTGTATCTTGTGCGTATAAGCCTAACACGCACACACACACACACACACAAAGAAAATAAATTGACAAAAGATACTGTTTTTTGTGTATTTTTTTTGAGTCCAGAACTTGGGCCCAGAGCACAGATTGATGACAACTGGAGTGGGCAGCAAAAGGTTGTGTTTCTGTATCTTGTGCGACTAAGCCTAACACGCGCACACACACACACACAGAAAATAAATTGAAAAAAGACACTATTTGTTTTTGTGGTTTTTCTCGGGTCCAGAACTTGGACCCAGAGCACAGATTCATGATGACTGGAGTGAGGCAGCACTAGGTTGTGTTACTGTATCTTGTGCGGCTAAGCCTAAAACACACACACAGGAATAAATTGATAAAAGACACTCATTTTTTGGAGGTTTTTTTTTCGAATCCAGAACTTGGGCCCAGAGCACAGATTGATGACAACTTAAATCGGGCAGCACTAGGTTGCGTCACTGTATCTTGTGCGGCTAAGCCTAATGCACACACACAAAAAAAATAAATTGACAAAAACACTATTTTTTTGTGTTTTTTGGGGGGAGTCCAGAACTTGGGCCCAGAGCACAGATTGATGATGACTGGAGACGGGCAGCACTAGGTTGCATTGCTTTATCTTGTGCGTCTAAGCCTTATACGCACACACACAGAGAAAATAAATTGACAAAAGACACTATTTTATGTGTGGGGGGTTTTCGGGTCCAGAACTTGGGCCCAGAGCACAGATTGATGAAGACTGGAGTTAGGCAGCACTAGGTTGCGTTGCTGTATCTTGTGCGATTAAGCCAAATACGCACACAGAAAATAAATTGACAAAATACACGTTTTTATTGTGGTTTTTTTTCGGGTCCAGAACTTGGGCCCAGAGCACAGATTGATGATGACCGGAGTCGGGCTGCACTACGTTGCGTTGCTGTATCTTGTGCGGCTAAGCCTAACACACACATACACACACACAGAAAATAAATTGACAAAATACACTAATGTTTTTTGTGGGGTTTTTTTCGGGCCAGAACTTGTGCCCAAAGTACAGATTCATGACGACTGGAGTCTGGCAGCACTAGGTTGTGTTGCTGTATCTTGTGCGGCTAAGCCTAACATGCACAAGCACACACACAAAGAAAATAAATTGACAAAACACTCTATTTATATTGTGTGGTCCAGAACTTGGGCCCAGAGCACAGATTGATGATGACTGGAGTCGTGCAGCACTAGGTTGCGTTGCTGTATCTTGTGTGGCTAAGCCTAACACGCACACACACACAGAAAATAAATTGACAAAAGACACTATTTTTTTGTGTTTTTTTTCGGGTCCAGAGCACAGATTGATGACGATTGGAATCGGGCAGCACTAGGTTGCAACTTGAATTGCTGGCTGTATCTTAATCTTGTGCAGCTAAGCCTAAAACACACACACACAGAAAATAAATTGACAAAATACACAATTTTTTTGTGGTTTTTCTCAGGTCCAAAACTTGGGCCTAGAGCACAGATTGATGACGAATGGAGTTAGGCAGCACTAGGTTGCGTTGCTGTATCTTGTGCGCTAAGCCTAACACTCACACACACACAGAAAATAAATTGACAATAGATTCTATTTGATTTGTAGATTTTTCTCAGGTCCAGAACTTGGGACCAGAGCACAGATTGGCGACGACTGGAGTCGGGCAGCACTAGATTGCATTGCTGTATCTTGTTCGGCTACGCCTAACATGCACACACTCACAGAAAATAATTTGACAAAAGACACTATTTTTTGGTGGTTTTTTTCGGTCCACAACATGGACCCAGAGCACAGATTGATGATGACTTAAATCGGACATTTTCTAGTTTGCATTGCTGTTTCTTGTTCGGCTAAGCCTAACACGCACACACACAGAAAATATATTGAAAAAAGACACTATTTTTTTGAGGGTTTTTTTCGGGTCCAGAACTTGGGCCCAGAGCAGAGATTGATGACGACTTGTGGTGGGCAGCACTAGGTTGTGATACTGTATCTTGTGTGGCTAAGCCTAACATGCACACACACAGAAAATAAATTGACAAAATACACTATTTTTTTTGTGTTTTTTTTCCGGGTCCAGAACTTGGGCCCAGAGCACAGATTGATGACAACTGGAGTCGGGCAGCACTAGGTTGCATTGCTGTATCTTGTGCGGCTAAGCCAAATACGCACACACAGAAAATAAATTGACATAATACACTATTTTTTTGTGGTTTTTTTTCAGGTCCAGAACTTGGGCCCAGAACACAGATTGATGACGACTGGAGTCGGGCAGCACTAGGTTGTGTTGCTGTATCTTGTGCGGCTAAGCCTAACACGCACACACACACAGAAAATAAATTGACAAAAGATACTTTTTTTCAAGTCCAGAACTTGGGTCCAGAGCACCAATTGATGACGACTGGAGTCGGCAGCACTAGATTGCATTGCTCTATCTTGTGTGGCTAAGCCTAACACGCACACACACACACACACACACACACAAAGAAAATAAATTGCCAAAAGATACTTTTTTTTGTGTATTTATTTTGAGTCCAGAACTTGGGCCCAGAGCACAGATTGATGACAACTGGAGTCGGCAGCAAAAGGTTGTGTTTCTGTATCTTGTGCGACTAAGCCTAACACGCACACACACACACACACTCACACACACAAAGAAAATAAATTGACAAAAGATACTTTTTTGTGTGTATTTTTTTTGAGTCCAGAACTTGGGCCCAGAGCACAGATTGATGACGTCTGGAGTCGGCAGCAAAAGGTTGTGTTTCTGTATCTTGTGCGACTAAGCCTAACACGCGCGCACACACACACACACCCACACAGAAAATAAATTGAAAAAAGACACTTTGTTTTGTGGTTTTTCTCGGGTCCAGAACTTGGACCCAGAGCACAGATTCATGATGACTGGAGTCGGCCAGCACTAGGTTGTGTTACTGTATCTTGTGCGGCTAAGCCTAACACACACACACAGGAATAAATTGATAAAAGACACTAATTTTTTGGAGGTTTTTTTTTCGAGTCCAGAACTTGGGCCCAGAGCACAGATTGATGACAACTTAAATCGGGCAGCACTAGGTTGCGTCACTGTATCTTGTGCGGCTAAGCCTAACGCACACACACACAGAAAATAAATTGACAAAAACACTATTTTTTTTGTGTTTTTTTGGGGGGGTCCAGAACTTGGGCCCAGAGCACAGATTGATGATGACTGGAGACGGGCAGCACTAGGTTGCATTGCTTTATCTTGTGCGTCTATGCCTTATACGCACACACACAGAGAAAATAAATTGACAAAAGACACTATTTTTTGTGTGTTTTTTTGGGGGGGTCCATAACTTGGGCCCAGAGCACAGATTGATGATGACTTAAATCGGGCAGTACTAGATTGCGTTGCTGTATCTTGTGTGTCTAAGCCTAACACGCACACACACAGAAAATAAACTGACAAAAGACACTATTTTTTTTGTGTTTTTTTTCCGGGTCCAGAACTTGGGCCCAGAGCACAGATTGATGACAACTGGAGTCGGCTAGCACTAGGTTGTGTTGCTGTATCTTGTGCGACTAAGCCTAATACGCACACACACACACAGAAAATAAATTGACAAAAGACAATTTTTTTCAAGTCCAGAACTTGGGCCCAGAGCACAGATTGATGACAACTGGAGTCGGGCAGCACTAGGTTGTGTTGCTGTATCTTGTTCGGCTAAGCCTAATACGCACACACACACACACACAGAAAATAAATTGACAAAAGACAATTTTTTTCAAGTCCAGAACTTGGGCCCAGAGCACAGATTGATGACGACTGGAGTTGGGCAGCCCTAGATTGCATTGCTGTATCTTGTGCAGCTAAGCCTAACACGCACACTCACACAGAAAAAAAATTGACAACAGACACTATTTTTTTTGTGTTTTTTTTTTTCGGGTTCAGAACTTGGGCCCAGAGCACAGATTGATGACAACTTAAAACGGGCAGCACTAGGTTGCTTTACTGTATCTTGTGCGGCTATGCCTAACAAACACACACATAGAAAATAATTTGACAAAAGACACTTTTTTTTGTGTTTTTTTTCGGGTCCAGAACTTGGGCCCTGAGCACAGATTGATGACGACTGGAGTCGGGCAGCACTAGGTTGCATTGCTTTATCTTGTACGGCTAAGCCTAACACGCACGCACACACACACACACACTGAAAATAAATTGACAAAAGATACTATTATTTTGTGTATTTTTTTCGGGTCCAGAACTTGGGCATAGAGCAGAGATTGATGACGACTTGTGGTGGGCAGCACTAGGTTGTGATACTGTATCTTGTGTGGCTAAGCCTAATATGCACACACACAGAAAATAAATTGACAAAAGACACTATTTTTTTGTGTTTTTTTGTCAGGTCCAGAACTTAGGCCCAGAGCACAGATTGATGACGATTGGAGTCGGGCAGCACTAGCTTGTGTTGCTGTATCTTGTGCGGCTAAGCCTAACACGCACACACACACAGAAAATAAATTGACAAAAGATACTTTTTTTTGTGTATTTTTGGGGGGTCCTGAACTTGGGCCCAGAGCACGGATTTATGATGACTGGAGTCGGCAGCAAAAGGTTGTGTTTCTGTATCTTGTGCGACTAAGCCTAACACGCACACACATACACACACACACACAGAAAATAAATTGACAAAAGACACTATTTGTTTTGTGGTTTATCTCGGGTCCAGAACTTGGGCCCAGAGCACAGATTCATGATGACTGGAGTCGGGCAGCACTAGGTTGTGTTACTGTATCTTGTGCGGCTAACCCTAACACACACACACACACAGGAATAAATTGATAAAAGACACTAATTTTTTTAGTGTTTTTTTTTCGGGGTCCAGAACTTGGGCCCAGAGCACAGATTGATGATGACTTAAATCGGGCAGTACTAGATTGCGTTGCTGTATCTTGTGTGTCTAAGCCTAACACGCAAACACACAGAAAATAATCTGACAAAAGACAATTTTTTTTGTGTTTTTTTTCCGGGTCCAGAACTTGGGCCCAGAGCACAGATTGATCACAACTGGAGTCGGCAAACACTAGGTTGTGTTGCTGTATCTTGTGCGACTAAGCCTAACACGCACACACACACAGAGAAAATAAATTGACAAAAGACTATTTTTTTCAAGTCCAGAACTTGGGCCCAGAGCACAGATTGATGATAACTGGAGTCGGCAGCAAAAGGTTGTGTTTCTGTATCTTGTGCGACTAAGCCTAATACGCACACACACACACACAGAAAATAAATTGACAAAAGACAATTTTTTTCAAGTCCAGAACTTGGGCCCAGAGCACAGATTGATGACGACTGGAGTCGGGCAGCACTAGGTTGCATTGCTGTATCTTGTGCGGCTAAGCCTAACACGCACACACACACACACACACACACACACAAAGAAAATAAATTGACAAAAGATACTTTTTTTTGTGTATTTTTTTTGAGTCCAGAACTTGGGCCCAGAGCACAGACTGATGACAACTGGAGTCGGCAGCAAAAGGTTGTGTTTCTGTATCTTGTGCGACTAAGCCTAACACGCACACACACACACACAAAGAAAATACATTGACAAAACATACTTTTTTTTGTGTATTTTTTCAAGTCCAGAACTTGGGCCCAGAGCACAGATTGATGATAACTGGAGTCGGCAGCAAAAGGTTGTGTTTCTGTATCTTGTGCGACTAAGCCTAATACGCACACACACACACACAGAAAATAAATTGACAAAAGACAATTTTTTTCAAGTCCAGAACTTGGGCCCAGAGCACAGATTGATGACGACTGGAGTCGGGCAGCACTAGGTTGCATTGCTGTATCTTGTGCGGCTAAGCCTAACACGCACACACACACACACACACACACACACACACACACACACACAAAGAAAATAAATTGACAAAAGATACTTTTTTTTGTGTATTTTTTTTGAGTCCAGAACTTGGGCCCAGAGCACAGACTGATGACAACTGGAGTCGGCAGCAAAAGGTTGTGTTTCTGTATCTTGTGCGACTAAGCCTAACACGCACACACACACACACAAAGAAAATAAATTGACAAAACATACTTTTTTTTGTGTATTTTTTCAAGTCCAGAACTTGGGTCCAGAGCACCGATTGATGACGACTGGAGTTGGGCAGCACTAGATTGCATTGCTGTATCTTGTGCAGCTAAGCCTAACACGCACACACAAACACAAACACACACACAAAGAAAATAAATTGACAAAAGATACTTTTTTTTGTGTATTTTTTGGGGGTCCAGAACTTGGGCCCAGAGCACGGATTTATGATGACTGGAGTCGGCAGCAAAAGGTTGTGTTTCTGTATCTTGTGCGACTAAGCCTAACACGCACACACACACACACAGAAAATAAATTGACAAAAGACACTATTTGTTTTGTGGTTTTTCTCGGGTCCAGAACTTGGGCCCAGAGCACAGATTCATGATGAATGGAGTCGGGCAGCACTAGGTTGTGTTACTGTATCTTGTGCGGCTAACCCTAACTTTCACACACAGGAATAAATTGATAAAAGACACTAATTTTTTTAGTGTTTTTTTTTCGGGGTCCAGAACTTGGGCCCAGAGCACAGATTGATGACGACTGGAGTCGGGCAGCACTAGGTTGCATTGCTGTATTTTGTGCGACTAAGCCTAACATGCACACACACACACACTGAAAATAAATTGACAAAAGACACTATTTTTTTGTGGGGTTTTTTTTGGTCCACAACTTGGGCCCAGAGCACAAATTGATGATGACTTAAATCGGTTAGCACTAGGTTGCGTTGCTGTATCTTGTGCGGCTAAGCCTTATACGCACACACACAGAGAAAATATATTGACAAAAGACACTTTTTTTTGTGTTTTTTTTCCGGGTCCATAACTTGGGCCCAGATCAAAGATTGATGACGACTGGAGGTGGGCAGCACTAGGTTGTGTTGCTGTATCTTGTGTGGTTAAGCCTAACATGCACACACACAGAAAATAAATTGACATAATACACTATTTTTTTGTTTTTTTTTCAGGTCCAGAACTTGGGCCCAGAGCACAGATTGATGACAACTTAAATCGGGCAGCACTAGATTGCGTCACTGTATCTTGTACGGCTAAGCCTAACGCACACACACAGAAAATAAATTGACAAAAACACTATTTTTTTTGTGTTTTTTGGGGGGGGGTCCAGAACTTGGGCCCAGAGCACAGATTGATGATGACTGGAGATGGGCAGCACTAGGTTGCATTGGTTTATCTGGTGCGTCTAAGCCTTATACGCACACACACACAGAGAAAATAAATTGACAAAAGACACTATTTTTTTGTGTGTTTTTTGGGGGGGGTCCAGAACTTGGGCCCAGAGCACAGATTGATGATGACTTAAATCGGGCAGTACTAGATTGCGTTGCTGTATCTTGTGTGTCTAAGCCTAACACGCACACACACAGAAAATAAACTGACAAAAGACACTATTTTTTTTGTGTTTTTTTTCCGGGTCCAGAGCTTGGGCCCAAAGCACAGATTGATGACAACTGGAGTCGGCAAGCACTAGGTTGTGTTGCTGTATCTTGTGCGACTAAGCCTAATACGCACACACACACACAGAAAATAAATTGACAAAAGACAATTTTTTTCAAGTCCAGAACTTGGGCCCAGAGCACAGATTGATGACGACTGGAGTTGGGCAGCACTAGATTGCATTGCTGTATCTTGTGCAGCTAAGCCTAACACGCACACTCACACAGAAAATAAATTGACAACAGACACTATTTTTTTTTTTGTGGTTTTTTTTTCGGGTTCAGAACTTGGGCCCAGAGCGCAGATTGATGACAACTTAAATCGGGCAGCACTAGGTTGCTTTACTGTATCTTGTGCAGCTATGCCTAACAAACACACACATAGAAAATAATTTGACAAAAGACACTATTTTTTTGTGGTTTTTTTCGGGTCCAGAACTTGGGCCCAGAGCACAGATTGATGACGACTGGAGTCGGGCAGCACTAGGTTGCATTGCTTTATCTTGTACGGCTAAGCCTAACACGCACGCGCACACACACACACACACACACACACACACACACACACTGAAAATAAATTGACAAAAGACACTATTATTTTGTGTATTTTTTTCGGGTCCAGAACTTGGGCCCAGAGCACAGATTGATGACGACTTGTGGTGGGCAGCACTAGGTTGTGATACTGTATCTTGTGTGGCTAAGCCTAATATGCACACACACAGAAAATAAATTGACAAAAGACACTATTTTTTTGTGTTTTTTTGTCAGGTCCAGAACTTAGGCCCAGAGCACAGATTGATGACGACTGGAGTCGGGCAGCACTAGGTTGCATTGCTTTATCTTGTATGGCTAAGCCTAACACGCACACACACACAGAAAATAAATTGACAAAAGACAATTTTTTTCAAGTCCAGAACTTGGGCCCAGAGCACAGATTGATGACAACTGGAGTCGGGCAGCACTAGATTGTGTTGCTGTATCTTGTGCGGCTAAGCCTAATACGCACACACACACACACACAGAAAATAAATTGACAACAGACACTATTTTTTTTTTTGTGGTTTTTTTTTCGGGTTCAGAACTTGGGCCCAGAGCACAGATTGATGACAACTTAAATCGGGCAGCACTAGGTTGCTTTACTGTATCTTGTGCGGCTATGCCTAACAAACACACACATAGAAAATAATTTGACAAAAGACACTATTTTTTTTGCGGTTTTTTTCGGGTCCAGATCTTGGGCCCAGAGCACAGATTGATGACGACTAGAGTCGGGCAGCACTAGGTTGCATTGCTTTATCTTGTATGGCTAAGCCTAACACGCACACACACATACACACACACACACACACACACTGAAAATAAATTGACAAAAGACACTATTATTTTGTGTATTTCTTTCGGGTCCAGAACTTGGGCATAGAGCAGAGATTTATGACGACTTGTGGTGGGCAGCACTAGGTTGTGATACTGTATCTTGTGTGGCTAAGCCTAACATGCACACACACAGAAAATAAATTGACAAAAGACACTATTTTTTTGTGTTTTTTTTTCAGGTCCAGAGCTTAGGCCCAGAGCACAGATTGATGATGACTGGAGTCGGGCAGCACTAGCTTGTGTTGCTGTATCTTGTGCGGCTAAGCCTAACACGCACACACACACAGAAAATAAATTGACAAAAGACTATTTTATTCAAATCCAGAAGTTTGGCCCAGAGCACAGATTGATGACGACTGGAGTCAGCAGCACTAGATTGCATTGCTGTATCTTGTGCGGCTAAGCCTAACACGCACACACAAACACAAACACACACACAAAGAAAATAAATTGACAAAAGATACTTTTTTTTGTGTATTTTTTGGGGGTCCAGAACTTGGGCCCAGAGCACGGATTTATGATGACTGGGGTCGGCAGCAAAAGGTTGTGTTTCTGTATCTTGTGCGACTAAGCCTAACACGCACACACACACACACACAGAAAATAAATTGACAAAAGACACTATTTGTTTTGTGGTTTTTCTCGGGTCCAGAACTTGGGCCCAGAGCACAGATTCATGATGACTGGAGTGGGGCAGCACTAGGTTGTGTTACTGTATCTTGTGCGGCTAAGCCTAACACACACACACAGGAATAAATTGATAAAAGACACAATTTTTTTGTGGGGTTTTTTTTGGTCCACAACTTGGGCCCAGAGCACAAATTGATGATGACTTAAATCGGGTAGCACTAGGTTGCGTTGCTGTATCTTGTGCGGCTAAGCCTTTTACGCACACACACAGAGAAAATATATTGACAAAATACACTATTTTTTTTGTGTTTTTTTTCCGGGTCCATAACTTGGGCCCAGATCAGAGATTGATAACGACTGGAGGTGGGCAGCACTAGATTGTGTTGCTGTATCTTGTGTGGTTAAGCCTAACATGCACACACACAGAAAATAAATTGACATAATACACTATTTTTTTGGTTTTTTTTCAGGTCCAGAACTTGGGCCCAGAGCACAGATTGATGACAACTTAAATCGGGCAGCACTAGGTTGCGTCACTGTATCTTGTGCGGCTAAGCCTAACGCACACACACACACACAGAAAATAAATTGACAAAAACACTATTTTTTTGTGTTTTTTGGGGGGGGTCCAGAACTTTGGCCCAGAGCACAGATTGATGATGACTGGAGACGGGCAGCACTAGGTTGCATTGCTTTATCTTGTGCGTCTAAGACTTATACGCACACACAGAGAAAATAAATTGACAAAAGACACTATTTTTTGTGTCTTTTTTGGGGGGGGTCCAGAACTTGGGCCCAGAACACAGATTGATGATGACTTAGATCGGGCAGTACTAGATTGCGTTGCTGTATCTTGTGTGTCTAAGCCTAACACGCACACACACAGAAAATAAACTGACAAAAGACACTATTTTTTTGTTTTTTTTCCGGGTCCAGAACTTGGACCCAGAGCACAGATTGATGACAACTGGAGTCGGGCAGCACTAGGTTGTGTTGCTGTATCTTGTGCGGCTAAGCCTAATACGCACACACACACACACACAGAAAATAAATTGACAAAAGACAATTTTTTTCAAGTCCAGAACTTGGGCCCAGAGCACAGATTGATGACGACTGGAGTTGGGCAGCACTAGATTGCATTGCTGTATCTTGTGCAGCTAAGCCTAACATGCACACTCACACAGAAAATAAATTGACAACAGACACTATTGTTTTTGTGGGGTTTTTTTCGGGTTCAGAACTTGGGCCCAGAGCACAGATTGATGACAACTTAAATCGGGCAGCACTAGGTTGCTTTACTGTATCTTGTGCGGCTATGCCTAACACACACACACACACAGAAAATAATTTGACAAAAGACACTATTTTTTTGTGGTTTTTTTCGGGTCCAGAACTTGGGCCCAGAGCACAGATTGATGACGACTGGAGTCGGGCAGCACTAGGTTTCATTGCTTTATCTTGTACAGCTAAGCCTAACACGCACGCACGCACGCACACACACACACACAAAATAAATTGATAAAAGACACTATTATTTTGTGTATTTTTTTCGGGTCCAGAACCTGGGCATAGAGCAGTGATTGATGACGACTTGTGGTGTGCAGCACTAGGTTGTGATACTGTATCTTGTGTGGCTAAGCCTAATACGCACACACACAGAAAATAAATTGACAAAAGACACTATTTTTTTGAGGGTTTTTTTTCAGGTCCAGAGCTTAGGCCCAGAGCACAGATTGATGACGACTGGAGTCGGGCAGCACTAGCTTGTGTTGCTGTATCTTGTGTTGCTAAGCCTAACACGCACACACACACAGAAAATAAATTGACAAAAGACTATTTTTTTCAAGTCCAGAACTTTGGCCCAGAGCACAGATTGATGACGACTGGAGTCGGCAGCACTAGATTGCATTGCTGTATCTTGTGCGGCTAAGCCTAACCCGCACACACAAACACAAACACACACACAAAGAAAATAAATTGACAAAAGATACTTTTTTTTGTGTATTTTTTGGGGGTCCAAAACTTGGGCCCAGAACACGGATTTATGATGACTGGAGTCGGCAGCAAAAGGTTGTGTTTCTGTATCTTGTGCGACTTAGCCTAACACGCACACACACACACACACACACACACAGAAAATAAATTGACAAAAGACACTATTTGTTTTGTGTTTTTTCTCGGGTCCAGAACTTGGGCCCAGAGCACAGATTGATGATGACTTAAAGCGGGCAGCACTAGATTGCGTTACTGTATCTTGTGCGGCTAAGCCTAACATGCACACACATAGAAAATAATTTAACAAAAGACACTATTTTCTTGTGTTTTTTTTCGGGTCCAGAACTTGGGCCCAGAGCTCAAATTGATGACGACTGGAGTCGGACAGCACTAGGTTGCATTGCTTTATCTTGTGCGGCTAAGCCTAACACGCACACACACACAGAAAATAAATTGACAAAAGACACTATTTTTTTGTGTATTTTTTTCGGGTCCAGAACTTGGGCCCAGAGCACAGATTGATGACGACTGCAGTCGGGCAGCAAAAGGTTGTGTTTCTGTATCTTGTGCGGCTATGTCTAACACACACACACATACAGAAAATAAATTGACAAAAGACACTTTTTTACGTGGTTTCTTTTCGGGTCCAGAACTTGCACCCAAAGCACAGAATGATGATGACCGGAGTCGGGCAGCTCTAGGTTACGTTGCTGTATCTCATGCGGCTAAGCCTAATACGCACACAGACTGTTAGGATCTGCAGTTAGCAGATCCTATTGCTATGACTTCCAGCCTTTGTTACTACTGAGGCACTGCACTAATTGCTGCCCCTGTGCTTTGTCAGGTGCACTAATTGATTCTCCTCTCTGGACTGCCCAGGTGCACTGTCATCTGTCATTAAAGGAAAGTTGCTTGGATTGGATTCTGTCTCTGTTAAATTTCACCCAGCGCAGCAATCCATGCCGGTGATAGAAGTTTGTTCGTACTTCCGGTTCCTGTCTCCTGCATGTCAGTCTTGCTGTGTTTCAAGTGAGCCGTTTATTCCATCCAGGCGGCTCCACCTGCATCTCGTCCATACGTGCTGCTTGTACCATCTGGGCAGCACGGAGCGCTTCCTACCCCAGAAGCATCTGTCATCATCGGTGAAATGTGTCAGCTCAGCAGCACCAGTCGCAGTTTAGCCTTCCAGGTGCGCAATCCAGCACACCGTCGCCAGTGTCATCCCAGCGGCACTGGTAGCAGCTCTGCGTTCCAGGTGCGCTATTAAGCACACAGTCGCCAGTGTCATTCCAACGACACTGGTAGCAGCCACTAAGCCTGCTCCAACAGCCCCAAGGCTGCTTCACATCACCAGTCCCTTGGCCACGACTATTAAGGCTACAACCAGCCCTCAAGGCTGCTTCACATCACCAGTCCCTTGGCCACAACTATAAAGGCCACAACCAGCCCTCAAGGCTGCTTCACATCACCAGTCCTTTGGCCATGACTATAAAGGCCACAACCAGCCCTCAAGGCTGCTTCGCAATCACCAGTCCCTTGGCCACGACTATAAAGGCCACAACCAGCCCTCAAGGCTGCTCCTACTGCCCACAGGTGGCATCTCATATTCTCTTACCTGATTAACCATCCAACCCATATCATTATCACCGGCCAAACTAAAATAGGTTAATCATGGAGCCCAGTCAGAATCCGGCGCAAATCCTGGCCGCCCAGATTCAGGTGTTAACCCAAAAAGTCCAGGAACTCTCCCTTAAAGTTGAGGAGTCACGGTCCGCTCCACTTCTTGCCACAGTTTGTGAACCCAAACTTCACTTGCCTGATCGCTTTTCTGAAAGCCGTAAAGACTTTGGCAATTTCAAGGATGCTTGTAAGCTGTACTTTAGACTCAGGCCTCACTCCTCCGGTTCCGAAGTCCAGTGAGTCGGGATTATTATTTGCCTTCTGCAGGGGGACCCACAGACCTGGGCATTTGGGCTACCTCCCACTTCAACTGCACTCCAGACTGTGGATGCCTTCTTCGCTGCCTTGGGACTGCTTTATGACGATCCCGACAAAACAGCTATGGCAGAAGCCTGCCTCCGCTCTCTGAAATAGGGAAGCCAGGCTGCGGAAGATTACTGTACAGAGTTCCGGAAGTGGGCCGTGGACTCTGGATGGAATGATCCTGCGCTGCGTACTCAGTTTTGGTAGGGGCTGTCTGACCAGATTAAGGACGTCCTTGTCCAACATCCCACCACCAGCACCCTGGATGACTCATGAGTTTGTCTCTCCGGATAGACCGACGTCTCCGGGAGCACAGGCTGGAAAGGAACCTGCTATCGCAAGCTCCTCGTTCCTCTCTTCGGATTCCGGCCACCGAACAGGATGAGCCAATGCAACTGGGAGCCTACCGTCTTCCAGCAGAAGAAAAACTGAGACGGCATTCGCTGGGTCTATGTATGTATTGCGGAGGCAAGGGACATTTGGCCCAACACTGTCCTGTAAAGTCGGGAAACGACAAGGTCTAGATGTTTGTGGAGAGATACATCTGGGCCTTGCATCCATCTCTCCAAAAATTCAGTCCTTTTTCCTGTGTTGCTAAAGACCTCTCATGGCCAGATTCCTGTCTCTGCATTTATTGACAGTGGAGCTGCAGAAAACTTTATGGACCAGTCATTTTTTGAGAAATTGGGTCTACTTCCTGAAACTCTAGATACTCCAGTTGCTGTCGTTGGTCTGGATGGGGAGAGTCTGTCTTCAGTCCCTGTTACTTCCCGGACGCCACCTATTCAGTTGACAATAGGTGCCTTGCATCAAGAAGAGCTTTCATTTCTTCTCCTCCAGTGTCCCATGGCTCCCATTGTGTTAGGCTTACCATGGCTGAAGAAGCACAACCCGGTTATTCAGTGGCAGACGGGGGAGATTCTTCAGTGTGGTCCTTCTTGTTTTGTCTATTGCTTGTCCCATCCGGTTCGTCTTGCCACTGTCATCTCCATGGACTCCCCTAAGATTCCTGCTCCATACCGCGATCTCGCGGAAGTTTTTTCGAAAAAAAAAGCTGACGTCTTGCCACCTCATCGCCCCTTCGACTGTATGCACTATCAATCCCTGAGGATAAGGCAATGCAGGAGTACATTCAAGATGCTCTTGAAAAGGGGTTCATTCGACCAGCTAAATCCCCAGTGGGTGCAGGGTTCTTCTTCGTTCAGAAGAAGGACGGATCCCTCCGGCCCTGCATTGACTTTCGTGGCCTGAACAAAATAACAGTGAAGAATGCATACCCTCTGCCTCTGATCTCAGTCCTTTTCGATCAATTACGGGGGGCCTCATTCTTCTCCAAAATTGATTTACGTGGAGCTTACAACCTCATTCGCATCCACAAAGGTGATGAGTGGAAGACAGCTTTCAACACCCACTCAGGGCATTTCGAGTACTTGGTGATGCCATTCAGTCTGTCCAATGCCCCTGCTGATTTTATTAATGAGGCCCTGAGAGATTTTCTGGGAGTTTTCGCTGTGGTATACTTAGATGACATTCTCATTTTTTCTAAGTCCCTGGAGAAACAATGACAACATGTCAGGCAGGTGTTACAAAGACTCCTGGAGAATAGTCTTTATGCCAAATTGGAGAAGTGTGAATTTGAGGTGGAACAGATCTCCTTCTTGGGTTATATTATTTCCTCATCAGCGTTCTCTATGGACCCAAGTAAGGTGAAGCCAGTTTTAGATTAGGAACAACCCACATCTCTCAAAGCCATTCAGCGGTTCCTAGGATTCCCGAATTATTACCGCCGCTTCATCAAATCATTCTCGACTATTGTATCTCCGATTGTGGAACTTACCAAGAAGGGGGCAGATGTCTGTAATTGGCCTCCCAAAGCCGTATTGGTTTTCAAACAACTCAAGTCAGCCTTTGTGGGTGCCCCCATCCTTCATCATCCTGATCCCGACCTCCCTTTTGTGGTGGAGGTAGACGCCTCGGAAGTCGTAGTTGGGGCCATTCTTTCTCAGATGGATCTGAGAGACAACAAACTACATCCTTGTGCCTTCTTCTCTATGAAATTTCAAGCAGCTGAGAGAAATTATGACATGGGCAATCGTGAGCTCTTGGCTATTAAGTGGGCATTTGAAGACTGGTGACACTGGTTAGAAGGGGCTAACCATGTAGTGTCCGTCTTGATGGATCATAAAAATCTGGCATACATTGAGTCCACCAAGAGATTAAATGCCAGGCAGGCACGATGGGCCTTGTTTTTCACGCGGTTTGATTTCAACATCTCTTTTCGGCCTGGGTATAGAACGTTAAGGCGGATGCTCTGTCCCAAAGCTTCCCCACTGACCTGTGTTCTTCAGATAAAGAGGATACCATCATCCCTTCTACTCAGATCCATTTGGCCATAACAAGGACCTTGGCAGATTCTCTGAGACAGCATTAGGCTGAAGCTCCTCCGGAAATGCCTAGCGGGTTAATGTTCATTCCTGTAAGGTACCGTAAGGCAGTCCTTAAGGATTTCCATTCGTCCAAAGCTGGGGGTCATCCAGGTGTTGCCAAGACTCTAGATCTTATGTCTCGTTCCATTTGGTGGCAGTCCATGTCTTGAGATATCCGTGAGTTTGTGGCTGCTTGCGATGTCTGTGCCAGGAATAAGACTCTCCGTACTGTGCCTACAGGTCTGTTGTGTCCATTGGACACGCCCCGTAAACCATGGACACACATCGCGATGGACTTTGTGGTGGATCTTCCATCTTCTGCTCACTGTACAGTTATCTGGACTATTGTCGACAGATTTTCTAAAATGGTGCATTTCATCCCTCTTGGCAAATTACCCTCAGCCAAAGAATTGTCAAGTCTTTTTGTGCAACATGTCTTCAGAACAGATGGACTACCCTTTGGATATCATTTCTGACCGTGGTACCCAGTTTGTTGCTAGGTTCTGGAGGTGCTTCTGTGCTGATCTGGGTATCAAGGTCAGTCTCTCATCAGGATATCATCCACAGTCCAATGGGCAGACAGAGCGGGCCAATCAGTCTTTGGAGCAGTATCTCCGGTGTTTTATTGCTAAATGCCAGAACAATTGGGTGTCCCTCTTGCCATTTGCGGAATTTGCCTACAACAATTCTTGCCATTCCACATCTTCTGTGTACCCGTTCTTTTGTCATTTTGGAATTCATCCCAGAAGCAATTCTTTTGAGTCTTCATCAAATTCAAGTCCTTCATCTTCATCCGTTTCCAGATTTCGATCCGTCTGGAAGAAAGTGCATCATTCCCTTCGGCAGGCAGCTGGTCGCTCCAAGGTCTGGGCAGATAAACATTGTAGGCCTTGCAAGCTGAAGGTGGGGGATTTGGTCTTGCTGTCCACCAGGAATATCAATCTGCGCCAAAGGTCACAAAAATTGGGTCCCAAGTTCATCAGGCCTTTCAGAATTATTGCACAAATTAATCCTGTGGCATTCCGTTTGAAGCTACCCCGGTCTCTCAAGATCAATAGTACCTTCCGCTGTTCTCTCCTCAAGCCAGTGTACTTCTCCACCAGATACTCTCTCAGATGCTCAATCAGACCACAACCAGTTCTTGTTCAGGGACAACGAGAGTTTGTGGTAGAAAAAATCTTGGACTCAAGAATATCCAGAGGCTGTCTTCAATTTCTGGTACACTGGAAGGGGTATGGTCCCGAGGAGCGCTCTTGGATTTCGGAAGACTCTTTGCTTGCTCCTATCCTGAGGAGGACATTTTTTGTGGACTTTCCAGACAAACCTGGGTCTAGGGGTTTCTTAACCCCTCGTCAAGGGGGGGGTACTGTTAGGATCTGCAGTTAGCAGATCCTATTGCTTGGACTTCCAGCCTTTGTTACTACTGAGGCACTGCACTCATTGCTGCCCCTGTGCAGTGTCAGGGGCACTAATTGATTCTCCTCTCTGGACTGCCCAGGTGCACTGTCATCTGTCATTAAAGGAAAGTTGCTTGGATTGGATTCTGTCTCTGTTAAATTCCACACAGCGCAGCAATCCATGCCGGTGATAGAAGTTTGTTAGTACTTCCGGTTCCTGTCTCCTGCATGTCAGTCTTGCTGTGTTTCAAGTGAGCCGTTTATTCCATCCAGGTGGCTCCACCTGCATCTCGTCCATACGTGCTGCTTGTACCATCTGGGCAGCACGGAGCGCTTCCTACCCCAGAAGCATCTGTCATCATCGGTGAAATGTGTCAGCTCAGCAGCACCAGTCGCAGTTTAGCCTTCCAGGTGCGCAATCCAGCACACCGTCGCCAGTGTCATCCCGGCGGCACTGGTAGCAGCTCTGCGTTCCAGGTGCGCTATTAAGCACACAGTCGCCAGTGTCATTCCAACGACACTGGTAGCAGCCACTAAGCCTGCTCCAACAGCCCCAAGGCTGCTTCACATCACCAGTCCCTTGGCCACGACTATTAAGGCTACAACCAGCCCTCAAGGCTGCTTCACATCACCAGTCCCTTGGCCACAACTATAAAGGCCACAACCAGCCCTCAAGGCTGCTTCACATCACCAGTCCTTTGGCCATGACTATAAAGGCCACAACCAGCCCTCAAGGCTGCTTCGCAATCACCAGTCCCTTGGCCACGACTATAAAGGCCACAACCAGCCCTCAAGGCTGCTCCTACTGCCCACAGGTGGCATCTCATATTCTCTTACCTGATTAACCATCCAACCCATATCATTATCACCGGCCAAACTAAAATAGGTTAATCATGGAGCCCAGTCAGAATCCGGCGCAAATCCTGGCCGCCCAGATTCAGGTGTTAACCCATAAAGTCCAGGAACTCTCCCTTAAAGTTGAGGAGTCACGGTCCGCTCCACTTCTTGCCACAGTTTGTGAACCCAAACTTCACTTGCCTGATCGCTTTTCTGAAAGCCGTAAAGACTTTGGCAATTTCAAGGATGCTTGTAAGCTGTACTTTAGACTCAGGCCTCACTCCTCCGGTTCCGAAGTCCAGTGAGTCGGGATTATTATTTGCCTTCTGCAGGGGGACCCACAGACCTGGGCATTTGGGCTACCTCCCACTTCTTCTGCACTCCAGACTGTGGATGCCTTCTTCGCTGCCTTGGGACTGCTTTATGACGATCCCGACAAAACAGCTATGGCAGAAGCCTGCCTCCGCTCTCTGAAATAGGGAAGCCAGGCTGCGGAAGATTACTGTACAGAGTTCCGGAAGTGGGCCGTGGACTCTGGATGGAATGATCCTGCGCTGCGTAGTCAGTTTTGGTAGGGGCTGTCTGACCAGATTAAGGACGTCCTTGTCCAACATCCCACCACCAGCACCCTGGATGACTCATGAGTTTGTCTCTCCGGATAGACCGACGTCTCCGGGAGCACAGGCTGGAAAGGAACCTGCTATCGCAAGCTCCTCGTTCCTCTCTTCGGATTCCGGCCACCGAACAGGATGAGCCAATGCAACTGGGAGCCTACCGTCTTCCAGCAGAAGAAAAACTGAGACGGAATTCGCTGGGTCTATGTATGTATTGCGGAAGCAAGAGACATTTGGCCCAACACTGTCCTGTAAAGTCTGGAAACGACAAGGTCTAGATGTTTGTGGAGAGATACATCTGGGCCTTGCATCCATCTCTCCAAAAATTCAGTCCTTTTTCCTGTGTTGCTAAAGACCTCTCATGGCCAGATTCCTGTCTCTGCATTTATTGACAGTGGAGCTGCAGAAAACTTTATGGACCAGTCATTTTTTGAGAAATTGGGTCTACTTCCCGAAACTCTAGATACTCCAGTTGCTGTCGTTGGTCTGGATGGGGAGACTCTGTCTTCAGTCCCTGTTACTTCCCGGATGCCACCGATTCAGTTGACAATAGGTGCCTTGCATCAAGAAGAGCTTTCATTTCTTCTCCTCCAGTGTCCCATGGCTCCAATTGTGTTAGGCTTACCATGGCTGAAGAAGCACAACCCGGTTATTCAGTGGCAGACGGGGGAGATTCTTCAGTGTGGTCCTTCTTGTTTTGTCTATTGCTTGTCCCATCCGGTTCGTCTTGCCACTGTCATCTCCATGGACTCCCCTAAGATTCCTGCTCCATACCGCGATCTCGCGGAAGTTTTTTCGAAAAAAAAAGCTGACGTCTTGCCACCTCATCGCCCCTTCGACTGTATGCACTATCAATCCCTGAGGATAAGGCAATGCAGGAGTACATTCAAGATGCTCTTGAAAAGGGGTTCATTCGACCAGCTAAATCCCCAGTGGGTGCAGGGTTCTTCTTCGTTCAGAAGAAGGACGGATCCCTCCGGCCCTGCATTGACTTTCGTGGCCTGAACAAAATAACAGTGAAGAATGCATACCCTCTGCCTCTGATCTCAGTCCTTTTCGATCAATTACGGGGGGCCTCATTCTTCTCCAAAATTGATTTACGTGGAGCTTACAACCTCATTCGCATCCACAAAGGTGATGAGTGGAAGACAGCTTTCAACACCCACTCAGGGCATTTCGAGTACTTGGTGATGACATTCAGTCTGTCCAATGCCCCTGCTGTTTTTATTAATGAGGCCCTGAGAGATTTTCTGGGAGTTTTCGCTGTGGTATACTTAGATGACATTCTCATTTTTTCTAAGTCCCTGGAGAAACAATGACAACATGTCAGGCAGGTGTTACAAAGACTCCTGGAGAATAGTCTTTATGCCAAATTGGAGAAGTGTGAATTTGAGGTGGAACAGATCTCCTTCTTGGGTTATATTATTTCCTCATCAGCGTTCTCTATGGACCCAAGTAAGGTGAAGCCAGTTTTAGATTAGGAACAACCCACATCTCTCAAAGCCATTCAGCGGTTCCTAGGATTCCCGAATTATTACCGCCGCTTCATCAAATCATTCTCGACTATTGTATCTCCGATTGTGGAACTTACCAAGAAGGGGGCAGATGTCTGTAATTGGCCTCCCAAAGCCGTATTGGTTTTCAAACAACTCAAGTCAGCCTTTGTGGGTGCCCCCATCCTTCATCATCCTGATCCCGACCTCCCTTTTGTGGTGGAGGTAGACGCCTCGGAAGTCGGAGTTGGGGCCATTCTTTCTCAGATGGATCTGAGAGACAACAAACTACATCCTTGTGCCTTCTTCTCTATGAAATTTCAAGCAGCTGAGAGAAATTATGACATGGGCAATCGTGAGCTCTTGGCTATTAAGTGGGCATTTGAAGACTGGTGACACTGGTTAGAAGGGGCTAACCATGTAGTGTCCATCTTGATGGATCATAAAAATCTGGCATACATTGAGTCCACCAAGAGATTAAATGCCAGGCAGGCACGATGGGCCTTGTTTTTCACGCGGTTTGATTTCAACATCTCTTTTCGGCCTGGGTATAGAACGTTAAGGCGGATGCTCTGTCCCAAAGCTTCCCCACTGACCTGTGTTCTTCAGATAAAGAGGATACCATCATCCCTTCTACTCAGATCCATTTGGCCATAACAAGGACCTTGGCAGATTCTCTGAGACAGCATTAGGCTGAAGCTCCTCCGGAAATGCCTAGCGGGTTAATGTTCATTCCTGTAAGGTACCGTAAGGCAGTCCTTAAGGATTTCCATTCGTCCAAAGCTGGGGGTCATCCAGGTGTTGCCAAGACTCTAGATCTGATGTCTCGTTCCATTTGGTGGCAGTCCATGTCTTGAGATATCCGTGAGTTTGTGGCTGCTTGCGATGTCTGTGCCAGGAATAAGACTCTCCGTACTGTGCCTACAGGTCTGTTGTGTCCATTGGACATGCCCCGTAAACCATGGACACACATCGCGATGGACTTTGTGGTGGATCTTCCATCTTCTGCTCACTGTACAGTTATCTGGACTATTGTCGACAGATTTTCTAAAATGGTGCATTTCATCCCTCTTGGCAAATTACCCTCAGCCAAAGAATTGTCAAGTCTTTTTGTGCAACATGTCTTCAGAACACATGGACTACCCTTTGGATATCATTTCTGACCGTGGTACCCAGTTTGTTGCTAGGTTCTGGAGGTGCTTCTGTGCTGATCTGGGTATCAAGGTCAGTCTCTCATCAGGATATCATCCACAGTCCAATGGGCAGACAGAGCGGGCCAATCAGTCTTTGGAGCAGTATCTCCGGTGTTTTATTGCTAAATGCCAGAACAATTGGGTGTCCCTCTTGCCATTTGCGGAATTTGCCTACAACAATTCTTGCCATTCCACATCTTCTGTGTACCCGTTCTTTTGTCATTTTGGAATTCATCCCAGAAGCAATTCTTTTGAGTCTTCATCAAATTCAAGTCCTTCATCTTCATCCGTTTCCAGATTTCGATCCGTCTGGAAGAAAGTGCATCATTCCCTTCGGCAGGCAGCTGGTCGCTCCAAGGTCTGGGCAGATAAACATTGTAGGCCTTGCAAGCTGAAGGTGGGGGATTTGGTCTTGCTGTCCACCAGGAATATCAATCTGCGCCAAAGGTCACAAAAATTGGGTCCCAAGTTCATCAGGCCTTTCAGAATTATTGCACAAATTAATCCTGTGGCATTCCGTTTGAAGCTACCCCGGTCTCTCAAGATCAATAGTACCTTCCGCTGTTCTCTCCTCAAGCCAGTGTACTTCTCCACCAGATACTCTCTCAGATGCTCAATCAGACCACAACCAGTTCTTGTTCAGGGACAACGAGAGTTTGTGGTAGAAAAAATCTTGGACTCAAGAATATCCAGAGGCTGTCTTCAACTTCTGGTACACTGGAAGGGGTATGGTCCCGAGGAGCGCTCTTGGATTTCGGAAGACTCTTTGCTTGCTCCTATCCTGAGGAGGACATTTTTTGTGGACTTTCCAGACAAACCTGGGTCTAGGGGTTTCTTAACCCCTCGTCAAGGGGGGGGGTACTGTTAGGATCTGCAGTTAGCAGACCCTATTGCTTGGACTTCCAGCCTTTGTTACTACTGAGGCACTGCACTCATTGCTGCCCCTGTGCAGTGTCAGGGGCACTAATTGATTCTCCTCTCTGGACTGCCCAGGTGCACAGTAATCTGTCATTAAGGGAAAGTTGCTTGGATTGGATTCTGTCTCTGTTAAATTCCACCCAGCCCAGCAATCCATGCCGATGATAGAAGTTTGTTTGTACTTCCGGTTCCTGTCTCCTGCATGTCAGTCGAGTACCTGTGTCAGTCTTGCTGTGTTTCATGTGAGCCATTTATTCCATCCAGGCGGCTCCACCTGTATCTCGTCCATACGTGCTGCTTGTACCATCTGGGTAGCACGGAGCGCTTCCTACCCCAGAAGCATCTGTCATCATCCAGTGAATTGTGTCAGCTCAGCAGCACCAGTCGCAGTTTAGCCTTCCAGGTGCGCAATCCAGCACACCGTCGCCAGTGTCATCCTGGCGGCACTGGTAGCTACTCTGCGTTCCAGGTGCGTAATCCAGCACACCGTCACCAGTGTCATCCCGGCAACGCTGGTAGCAACTCTGTGTTCCAGGTGCGCAATCCAGCACACCGTCGCCAGTGTCATACCGGCGATGCTGGTAGCAACTCTACGTTCCAGGTGCACAACCTAGCACACCGTCGCCAGCATCATCCCGGTGGCACTGGTAGCAGCTCTGCATTCCAGGTGCGCTATTAAACTCACCGTCGCCAGCGTCATCCCGGCGGCACTGGTAGCAGCTTTGCGTTCCAGGTGCGCTATTAAGCACACCGTTGCCAGTGTCATTCCGGTGACACTGGTAGCAGACACTAAGCCTGCTCCAACAGCCCCAAGGCTGCTTCACATCACCAGTCCCTTGGCCACGACTATAAAGGCCACAACCAGCCCTCAAGGCTGCTTCACATCACCTGTCCCTTGGCCACAACTATAAAGGCCACAACCAGCCCTCAAGGATGCTTCTCAATCACCAGTCCCTTGGCCACGACTATAAAGGCCACAACCAGTCCTCAAGGCTGCTCCTACAGCCCACAGGCGGCATCTCATATTCTCTTACCTGATTAACCGTCCAACCCATAACACGGACACACAGAAAATAAATTGACAAAAGGCACTATTTTTTGTGTGTATTTTTCCGGGTCCAGAACTTGGGCCCAAAGCACAGATTGATGATGAATGGAGGCGGGCAGCACTAGGTTGCATTGCTGTATCTTGTGCGGCTAAGCCTAACACGCACACACAGAGAAAAAAATAAAAAGACTATATATATACAGCAGACAGCACAGCACCAGCCCAGATGGATCAGCACCAGCCCAGATGGATGCAGCAGACCGCACAGCACCAGCCCAGATGGATCAGCAACAGCCCAGATGGACACAGCAGACAGCACAGCAGTGATAGCACCAGATGGATCAGCAGTGCACCAGCCCAGGACACAGCAGACAGTTCAGCACCAGCACCTCTCCCAGCCCTACACTAACCATCCTCCCTGTTCTGTCTCCACAGCCGGAGTGAAATGGCGTCTGCCGCGTGGTTCCTTATATACAACATAGAGGATAAGGACACAGATGATGTAATGGTAGCATTACTGCCTCAGTGCTGAGGTCGTGGGTTCAATTCCCACCACGGCCCTAACTGCGTGGAGTTTGTATATTCTCCCTGTGCTTGTGTGGGTTTCCTCCAGGTACTCTGGTTTCCTCCCACACTCCAAAAATATACTGGTAGGTTAATTGGCTCCCAACAAAAATTAACCCTAGTGTGTGTGCTTGTGATAGGGAAAATAGATTGTAATCTCCAATGGGGCAGGGACTGATGTGAATGGCCAACTATTCTCTGTAAAGCACTGTGGAATATGTGTGCGCTATATAAATAACTGGTAATAAATAAAGACGAAAGCTCGCGAGATTTGTGACTATGGTTTTGCCTCAGCTTGAGATATGGGGCCGGCGGAGGAACTGAACGCATGTTTGGTTCTCGCCCCGGATCTCAAAATTTGCATTGGTTCGGATCTCTGAGAACCTAACACTGCCCTGGACATATATGTACATATTGGTCATGTTATGCACTGGATAGTGTATTATTATATGGTATTAATAATTAACCCTATTGATGTTTTATAGAAGTGCACCCCTAACAGTGCATGTTTTCTAGATCTCCTAGTTGATGCACAGGTGTATTTATTACTGGCTGACACATGTTAAAAGATCCATAGGTGGTGGTAATTATTTTATTTGTGATACTTAGAAGAACATTATTATTATTACCAGTTATTTATATAGCGCACACATATTCCGCAGCGCTTTGCAGAGAATATTTGGCCATTCACATCAGTCCCTGCCCCAGTGGAGCTTACAATCTATATTCCCTATCACATGCGTACACACATACACACTATGGTTAAGAACATGCAGCATTAGTAATATTCTATTATATTCATACTTGCCAACTCTCCCTCATTGTCAGGGATACTCCCTGAAATAGCAGCAGTCTCCCTATCTCCCTGAAGAGTCTACCAATCTCCCTCATTTCACCTTACCCCCATTATGACACTGTTATATAGAAGAAAAAACAGAGATACATACATTCAAATGGGATCATTAATCTAATTTCCCTGCATTGGGTATAAGGCACAATGATCCCTGTGGTTACATGTATTTTCTAAGAAGTATCAGTGTGTTTTCATCAACAAGTAGATCTTACTAACTGCTTTGGGGCTCATTTACATGTGGATGTAAATCAATTTTATGTCACACCTCTCAGATGTAGCAGTACACGCCCACTTTACCACCGCGCACATAGGTGCTGCTTTCACAATCTCCCTGAAATGCTTTTTCAAAAGTAGGCAAGTATGATTATATTACTATTTCTATTTTGGTCATGGTATGGGATGGGGAGGGGGGTTTCCAGGCAATCGGACCCCCCTGCATTTGCCTATGTCTTCCTTACCTGATATTTTTCATTGCAAAAATAGTCTGTATCATACTTGCCTACCCTCCCGATTTGGGCGGGAGCCTCCCAAAAATTGGGTGCCGCTCCCGACCTCCCGGGAAGGCAGGCAAGTCTCCCGGCAGCTGCCGACCCCTCCTGCCCCCCACCGCAATGACAGGAAAATCCTCGGCAGCGGGGGGCCTGTGACGCGATTCACGTCGCATCGCGTCATTTTGGCTCCGCCCCCTGCTTCACGCTGCCTGTAATATTGGCAGCGTGTAGCGGGGGCGGGGCCAAAATTACGCGATCACGTGGCTCCGCCCCCGCTCCACCCACAAACTCTTCTAGTCTGGCCGGCCCCGCCCCCGTTTGCTGGCCATGCCCCCCCAGTCAAGCCGATCTGGCTGCTCCCTCCCGGAAGGGGCAGCCAGATAGTCGGCAAGCATGGTCTGTATTGAAAATTTGTTTTCCAAATGTGAGGCTGCAACTTCTCCCAACATTAATAAGCTTGTTGAACAAACTGCTCAAACATTCCTACCCCATATACCAGCTGACACAGCATCTCCTACAAAAGGGAATTACCTGAAAGCCTGTACACACAGGCTGGGCCTGTCATCATAGCCTGAATCTGAAGCATGTCTTTTGAACCATGGAGTTAGAACTGGAGTTTGAAATAGATTTGGACTTTGGCCTAGTTTCTAATCTAAATTTAAACAACTTCTCAAACACTGTAGCTCAGGAATGCTACTACTCCTCCCTCTATTCAACTCTCATGAGACTAAGGGCTCAATTTACTACAATCCGCATATTGAATGCAGATTGGAGTGTGATATTTCCGGGTATTTACAAAAATCCCTTGCAGGGACAGAGCTTGCGATAAAGCTCTGTCCCTGCGAATCCCCCTCTGAGCCTTATCACGGTATTTTCGCAAAAAATACCATGATTAAGTGCCCGCGCATGCGCCGAACGGTCGCCGCTGCTACCCCCCCGGTGCTAAGCCACGCCCCCTCAAGTGCGGACCCCCCGCAACTTCCCCATTTGTGCCATCTCTTCTAGGTGTTGCTTATTCCACCCATTTCTAGCATTCTAATGTGGACCACGGTCTGAGCCTCTGAAGCTGTACATGCTTCTATGGGCAATACAATGCAAATTTTGCCTCCTCATTTATCTAACAATATTGTGGTTTTGTCTAGTAGGACTAATATTGGAGCCCTGGACTGATTGAACACACACCCGGGATCCCTGCTATAAGACCAAGGTGACATTATACGCTATACATTTTGTGTGGTTCCCTGTTCGTTATTGAACAATTAGTGGATTTCTACAAAGTTGTTACACCCACAAACTATCGGTGATGGTGAATAATTAGTTACTGTATTAACAGTTGTTACTAAGTCCCCAGCGACTGAAATGAACTGTTCTACTTAAACTGAGTTTGTTTGCACCAGTTGGGTGCATAATAAACTGAAATTTGGAGGTTATGTGAATATTGCCATACATCGTTTTTATTACAAGCTGGCTTCCTCATTTTCCCTACTAGTGTTTTTCTTTTATTGAGCCTGATCAGCTCTGTTTTAATGTAATTATATCTATTATGCTACTCTACATATTTAGGTAGTAATATTACCACTGTTGATATTGCTATAGGTTACATATACTTTAATATACATTTTTATGCATCTAGAGTATTTTGAATAAATAATTGTTTGCTACTGGTGTATCATTTTCTATGTCCCGACAAGGGTATTTTCAGCGCAATTAATTTATTTCCTTTTGAAGTTTTTGTGAGGTTGATATATCCTCTGTCCTATTGCTGCGATTATACCTGTTAATCTCAACCATTTAGCGCTGTGCATTTCTTTTGTTGTCTAGTTTGTATGGCTATAAATTCCAATTGACTGTGTTGGAATTCTGCAATTGCCTCTACCACATCCTGTGCAGGATCTCTTGATGGGTGATTGTGCAGCTGCAGGAGCCAGAGCAATATGTTCCAAAGGCCTGTTTCAGAGACGGACGCAATCGAGCATTTGTTTGCGAATGCCTATAAGCCACACTGTGTGTGCACAGTGATCGCACTGCGAATATGGATGCACATAGGAATCCACCGCAGAGTGAGTGACAGGTTGTCAGCGTTTGGGGGTGGTGACATGGGGTGGTCCGAGAAACACAGACATGTCTATCCATTTAAACGCCGTTACATGGGCATGCATAAATTAGCCACTGTAAGTGCATACGCAGCTCTGCATGTCTAAAGAGCCACCAAGGCTGCGGCAGATCTGGCCTGATGCAAGACCAAGATGGCCGCCGATGTGCGGCTATGTTACCAATATTTAAGCAGGTATGCGTTGTCGCAAGCAGGTTAGAAGGCAGCAGTAGGCGTCTTTATGCTCGGGTGATCTTTGCTAACATTAGCATATTTTTACAGCTGTGTTGCATATGAAATCGCAGCTGTGATCGCATTAGCGTCCATATCTGAATCAGACCGCAAGTCAAGATCTGTTGCAGTAGGACTTAATAGAAATAAAGGGGCACTGATTAGGTCTTTCTCATGTCTCTCCACAGGAATTGCCAGATGACCTACATGATGTTGGCCAGGCTATAGATGTGGACATTCTGTGTTAGAAAATAAAGGGTACATTTGCGGTTAATAGTAGTACCTTGTACTCAAAATTATTTTAAAAATAATTTTTCAAGTATTCTAAATCACTAATGTCAAATAAATGTAAAGAAAATGCAAAACAAATTCTAACATTTCCCTTAAATGATTGCAAAAATCCCCCAAAAAAGAATTCAATAATTACAGTCAGGTGCATAAATATTGGGACATTGACAGAATTTTCATATTTTGGCCTCTATTCACCACCACAATGGCTTTGAAATGAAACAAACAAGATGTGCTTTAGCTGCAGACTTTCAGATTTAATTTGACGGTAATTACATCCAAATCAGGTGAACGGTGTAGGAATTACAACGGTTTCTATATGTGCCTCCCACTTTTTAAGGGGCCAAAAGTAATGGGACAAACTAATAAGCCTTATTTCCAGTAATTTCCAGTCAATTGTGGCCACCTCACAGCTCACAATATTGATTTTTTTCATCTAGTTTAGGACCAAAAGATTGCATCCAGCTAGCTGGCTGATTAAGCTAAGCAACAGCAGTGGGCGGCACTAACATGTGGCAGTTCAGCTTCCAACATGGCACAGAGTGGCATTGCAGTGGTAGACAGGATGGCAGTTTATTAACCTATATGACCCCTAGGAATTTTTAAAACCAAGTATGTTTTCCTTAACTAGGTCAGAGGCCCGATGGAGTTGGAAAATGTTTGTGGACTGAAGACAGGGAAAGGACAGAAGGATTGATTCATTTCTAATTTATTGATTTTAATGTTTTGATTCTTAGGATCAAGTTCTTCAGTTCCTAAAATACATCTTTGATCTGGAGGAGGTTTTTTAAATTTTTTATACATGTAATAGAAATGAGGTGGCCTTGCTTGTGGAGGTGCTGCTAGAACATACTGTAAACAGATGTTTACTTTGTACTCAAGGAGGTTGTTAGGGATAATGGGACCAAGACTTGCTGTTTACATCAGAGGAAAGCAGCCTGTAGTTCTCCGGCTGAACTAAAACTCCCAGCATCTGTGATGTTTGCTGGGCCTACTAGAAGTTATTTGTCAACAACAGGTGGCGTGCTTCAGTTTACCTCAGCCTGCTTTATGCACTGTATGTACCATGTAAATATGTATGTATGTGACCAATATACACAACTAATTTTTGTATTACACATATTTGCACATTATTGCACACATCCTGGCAGGAAGATGGTCTGTGCTGCTGCTCATATTTGCCCACCCCATCAACTCGGTGGTTCAGAATGAAAAAAAAAATAAAATAAAGGGGAATACAGGAGAGCTATCTGTGACCATTACAATTTATGGACATACATAAACCATAAAATATAAAATGTCAGGCAGCAGTGCCCCAAACAGCATATATATATATGTATATATATATATATATATATACACATTTATATGTGTGTGTGTGTGAAATTCACAGTTCATTCACAGTTTAACTAACTGTGTTAACAAACAGTTTAACAACATTCACAGTTTAACAAACCAATCACTTCAGTGGCAGGGACTGCCACTTGTGGCTGAAATGATTGGTTTGTTTGGACCCCCACAAACCAAGCTGCCAATGCGCAGTGGATATTGGTGGCAATGATCCCATACACAAACTGACTTTACAACATAGGTAAAATCAGATGTCATCATCGTCATCATCATACCCATCAGTGTGTACATCCTCTTCTTCACACAATATTATTTTGTCCCAGCTGGAATCCACCATTACAGGTGCCTCTGTATTGTTTTTAATTAATTGCCGGTAAAGGTCTTCCTCGTGGAATTTGTCATTAATTTTGATGAACATCATCTTTTCCACATTTTGCGGAAGTAACCTCCTATGCCGATCACTGACAAGGTTCCCAGCTGCGCTGAAAACTCTTTCAGAGTACACAATGGAGAGTGGGCAACTTAAGTACAGCAAAGCCACTTTGTGTAAGGGACTCCAAATTGCCTCTTTTTGCTGCCAATAGTGAAACAGACTGTCTGACATGCCTATTTGGATGCTATCCCTAAAATAATCATCCACCATTCTCTGAATGGTGACCATATCATACAAAGTCATTGTAGACAAGTCACTAATTGTAGGCAGTTCTTTCAGACCCATCCAGATGTCATTAGGTTTTGATCACTGATCTTCATCACCAGCAGTGGAATCTGATGAGTGTGCTGCAACAGGGAGGAGGTTCCTAGATGGTTAAGGTCCTTCCCTCTACTAAATCTTGCTTGGTAAATGTTACAGATGGCTTGACAACAGTTGTCCGGATATGAGTGGAAATAATTCCACACATGAGAAGTGGATTTTTTTGTCTTTTGCCCCAGCATGACATCAATGTGTTTTTTCATACCATGGACAACAACTGTTGCCTGATTTACACAAACAACATTCTCGGCATCAACATTCTCATCATCCTTGTTAGCGCCAACTACAGCAATATCCTCATAATCCTGAAGGCGCAATTCCACAGAAGCATCCTTGATTTCTATGTCAGCATGTTGACTTGTGCTGCTCATCCCCACATTTGCAGAGTGCACACAAATTGTGGAAGGAGAATCCCACTCAAGTACAGCATTAGAAAGGTCAGGCTCACACATGGCAACTGCAGACACACTTGGACTCTCCTCGGGGATCTGTGACTTTTCTGAGCACACAGTTGTGAACCAACTGTGTGCTCAGAAAAGTCACAGATCCCCGAGATTGCCTTAGCGATTTACATTTTTTTGACATGTCTACAGGGAGAAGGGCTTACATCATTGTAAGATGCAGAATGATCACTCATAAATAAAAGCCAAGGCCTTATCCTTTCCTTGCCACTTTGTTTAGTAAATGGCATATTGCCATTTTATTGTTTCTCTGCAGCTAACTTAGCTTTTAATTTTTTTCTTTAACGCTGTAAAACATTGATTTTAATTTAAGCCCTTGGGCATTGGCCTTCGTAGATGATGTTTACGGCCTTGCATCGTCATCATGACTGCTGGCAGCAGCTGAAAGTCTGGTATGTGGTTCCAGCTCTCCTCTCATTTGATTGTCCTTCATATCAACAAACACACTGCAGTCTGACCGGCATTGTCACCAAACAATATTTTTTTTGACACTGGGGAAGAGCACCCCTGAATGAGGCAGCAGCCCCTTGATGAATAACACAGACAGTACCACTTTTTGATGGACAAAGAACCCCTGCCAAGTGCAGACAGACCACCTGCAGAGTCACAAATATGTGGACGATAAACTGCAGCAGTGTCACTGTACAATAATAGTGCAGCTAAGTTGCTAACGCACACACATACACAAAAAAATTACTTTTATTTTTTTACACAGGGGATTAGCACCCCTGAATGAGGCAGCAGCTCCTTGATGAACAACACAGACAGCACCCCTTCTTTATGGATAACAAAGCACCTCTGCCAAGTGTGGAGAGTACACCTGCAGAGTCACAAATACGTGGACTATATCTGCAGTCTGGCCAGCAGTGTCACCAAACAATAATAGCGCAGCTAAGTTGCTAACTAAAAAAAGAGCACTTTTTTTTATTTTATTTACACTGGGGAAGAGCACCCCTGACTGACAGAGCACCCCCCATGGACAACACAGCACCCCTTTATGGACTGCAAATCTAGCCCCTTGATGGACAGGACAACAACAGCGGCCCTTATGTATAATATAATAACACCTCAGCAGCCCTATGATTGACAGCACAAGTGACACAGTAGCTGCAGCACCCACTGAAGCCCTTATAATATACTGCAGCCCCAGCCCATTTATGGATAACACAGCAGCAGCCTTCAGCCCCAGGCCATGGCAGGACAAGCTGGATAACACACTGACAAAAACAGTGACAGCAACATGTCTGGTCAGTTCACCTTCCACACTCAGTGTGAAAATGGCGCCAATTACCGGGACCTTTATAGAATCAAATACCCGCGAGAATCCAACAGCGGGAGGATGACATTTTGCCTCAGTTCTCGCCTTGGATCTGGAAGTTCAGGTGGGTCCAGTTCTCTGAGAACTGGCCCCACTCAACTCTAATATTTATATATGTTTTAGCAAGCTGGATTATAATTATCAATAATTCTAGTAAGAGAGCAACTAGTACTTGTAATAATACACAATACTATAATGAACAAAGTATGGCTTTATTTCTATTTAATATATCATATATCTAACAATAAATAAATTGATGAAAAATCTATGGAATCAATAATATATTATAGAGCATTGATAAGACTAAACAAGTGCGTAAAACTGGTATACATATCACACACACAATACATATAACATAAAATCATCAGGAGTTTGGATCCTTATAAAAAAATTTGGTTCCCCCCATAAAATGGGTGGTATAACCCTTAGCAGGTTTCACATAGACAGTAGCACTGATTTTAATGTAGACAGTCAATGTTCACATTAATATAAGCAATGAAGTGTTTTACAATTGCCAGCTTAGACGCTTTCATGGACTGGGGAACTTGGAATTGTGTACCTGAACTGGGTTGTATGACAGAGACACCTGAACCAATGGGTGGTTGGAAACTGGATGGTTTAATATAATTTCTACTCATACAGAAATAGAAGAGACTGTAATATATGATGTTATAATATAGTCCTCTGTGTAGAGATAACGTAACTGGAAGATACTGAATTAAAACTGTAGAACAAAAAGTCTCTGAATAGTCACTGGAATTGAAAAGGATCTGTAGGAAGAAACTGTGGACTTGGAGCTGAATGAACTAGAAGAAAAGTAGTTAGACTTCAGACTGGAGCAATGAAGATGAATTAAACTTAGACTCCGAGCTGGAGTAACATGGAATGAACTCATAATTTGGAGTCGGCTCCAGACTGGAGCAATATGGAATGAACTTGAAACTTGGAGTTGGCTCCGGACTGGAGCAAAGTGGAATGGGTAACTTGGAACTTGGAAATTGTACCTGACTCCGGACTGGAGTAGAGTGGAACTTGGAACTTGGAACCAGAAGTTTGGAACGTGGATCTGACTCCGGACTGGAGTAGAGCGGAACTTGGAACTTGGAATATGTTGACTTCATGAATGTTGGCAGTCAGAATTTTGATGCATGATCTTAGGGAGCAAGTAGGTTTCAAGTTAGGCTAAAATATGAACGTTGACATCCTGACTGTCAACAGCCAAAGTATAGGCATATTGAACAGGTCAACATTTTGTCAGTGAAAACACTGTGAATGTCAACAAGTGAAATGTTTACAGTGTGAACATGTTGACATTCTGGATGTTGACATTCTGAACCTATCAACACAATGAATGTTGACATTACATACTACTCCCATCATTTTTGCATACAGGTGGAGAACAGCACATATTCACTTACTTTAGTTTCACATTTTTAAAAACATATTTTCTCTTTGTTCAAACTTAGGATTTTAAAAATAGTCAAAAAAATAATACACAAGTGACACTGCCATACATAGGTGACTGTTGGTGTCTTCTACAAAATGTAGCTCTTTCCTGTGAACAGGAGATTATAGGTATGAGGTATATAGACTTCGAACTACAATTCTCTGCACAAGATTACTCAGGTAAAAGTCAACAGTACAATATAATGAATGCAGGTATTTTTATGACAATCAATCAAACATCTTATCCATTAACATGTAGTTCTAACATTGCAGGTGCACAAACCTGACATTTGTAAATTAGATTTTTATTTTTGTATCATTTGGATGCAAATGATGAGCCAACAGCAGAGCAAACAAATACAGTACCTACCTGAGGCTACTGAAGAGGATAATCCAGACACCTACATTCAGTCTCATGAGCAGAGAGCTTGACCTTCAGAAATTCACTAGAAAAATAGCATTTAAGAAATACTTCCATAAGACACCCATTAACAGAACAAACCTGAAAAGCATTAATACAAACAAATATTCGGAGAATACCACTCTGCGCTCACTTAAAGTATAAGATTTACTTATCTTAAATATGATGTCCTGATCTTGGGACCTCAAATCCTTTTGTAATAGACACTTTGTATAATAGGTGTGGGATATATGTTCCGATGTTGATGAATATGTGGGAACATAAAACATAAAACACAATCTAGTGTAGACGTATAAGAATTCACTTAAGTGCACGATAATTCACATATAAGGGTGTATATGATCTAACCCAAATTAAAACACATATAATCCATTCAGGTATGTACTCTCCATGTGTCCATAATGAAATGGAAAAAAGGCCAGTTTAAAACAGAAGAGACAAATTTCCAAAAAAATAAAAGATGTTTTAATTGGATATGTCCAGATGATGGAATTCCAAAATGACTTTAAAAATACAACAATGCCTCGCAGCTGATATATCCACAAAAGGTGAAGGTGGCTTCCTACCAGAATCCAGTGTTTTTTTGTGCGTATAAGAGTGATCTCACGGTGCCATTTCCATAGAAGATTTGGGTGTATTACTGCGGGCAGTGAGACCAAACATTCCACCTCTTTGGTCTGGCAATATTTCTATCCAAATCCGGACAACAACTGTCTTGCCATATGTACCATATGTAAAGGTGAAATAAGTAGGGGTAGGCACGTTAACCACCTAGGAACATCCTCCATTATACGGCACCTGCAGCGCGTTCATAATAAGTTACTGTCAAGTTCAGAAACTTTGGCTAAGACCGTAAGCAGTCCAGGGACACCTAAATCCCGTTGTCCTGTTGTATCCAAGCGCCTGCAAACCACACCGTCAACTCCCTCCTCGTCAATTTCCTCCTTAGTCAGGATCGGAAGTAGTCCTGCAGGCCATGTCACTGGCATGACTGACTCTCCTATCCCGGATTCCTCCGGAGGATCCTGCATTGCTACGCCTCCTGCTGCCGCTGCTGCTGTTGCTGCTGCTGGGAGTCGTTCATCATCCCAGAGAGGAAGTAGGAACACCACTACTTTTACTAAACAATTGACCCTTCAACAGTCCTTAGCGAGGAGGATGAAGTACGACAGCAGTCATCCTGAAGCAAAACGTATAACTGAGGCCTTGACTGCTATGTTGGTGTTAGACGTGCGTCCGGTATCCGCCATTAGTGCAGTGGGATTTAGACAATTGATGGAGGTAGTGTGTCCCCGGTTCCAAATCCCGTCTAGATTCCTCTTCACTAGGCAGGCGATACCGAGACTGTACAGAAACGTCAGAAAAAGTGTCCTCAGTGTCCTGAAAAATGCCGTTGTACCCAATGTCCACTTAACCACGGACATGTGGACAAGTGGAATAGTGCAGACTAAGGACTATATGACTGTGACAGCCCACTGGGTAGATGTATCACCTTACACAGCAACAGCAGCAGCGTCACCAGTCGCAGCATCTCAGAAACGCCAGCTTGTTCCAAGGCAGGCTACGCTGTGTATCACCGGTTTCAGTAAGAGGCACACCGCCGACAACCTCTTAGAGAAACTGAGGGAAATCATCGCCCAGTGGCTTACCCCACTTAGACTCTCCTGGGGATTTGTGATATCTGACAACGCCACCAATATTGTGCGGGCATTACATCTGGGCAAATTCCAGCACGTCCCATGTTTTGCTCACACAATAAACTTGGTGGTGCAGAATTTTCTGAAAAGCGACAGGGGCATGCAGGAGATGCTTTGGGTGGCCCGAAAAATTTCAGGCCACTTTCGCCTTTCAGCGACTGCGTGCCGAAGACTGGAGTGCCAGCAAACACTCTTGAACCTGCCCCGCCATCACCTGAAGCAAGAGGTTGTGACGCGGTGGAACTCAACCCTCTATATGCTTCAGAGGATGGAGGAGCAGCAAAAGGCCATTCAAGCCTATACATCCACCTATGACATAGGCAAAGGAGGGGGTATGCACCTGACTCAAGCGCAGTGGAGAATGATTTCCGTGTTGTGCAAGGTTCTCCAGCCCTTCGAACTTGCCACACGTGAAGTCAGTTCAGACACTGCCAGCTTGAGTCAGGTCATTCCCCTCATCAGGCTTTTGCAGAAGCAGCTGGAGAAAGTGAAGGAGGAGCTAAGACGGAGCGATTTCGCTCCGCATGTGGGACTTGTGGATGAAGCCCTTCATTCGCTTTGCCAGGATTCCAGGGTGGTCAATCTGTTGAAATCAGACCACTACATTTTGGCCACCGTGCTCGATCCTAGGTTTAAAGCCTATGTGGTGTCTCTCTTTCAGGTTGACACAAGCCTGCAGAGGTGCAAAGACCAGCTGGTGAACACACTGTCAGCTGAAGCGGAACGTGACATGTCAACAGCTCCTTCTTCATTTTCTCCAGCAACTGGGGCTGCCAGGAAAAAACTTAGGTATCCTAAGCAACCCGCTGGCGGTGATGCAGGGCAGGCAGGACCAAGTTTGGACATCTGGTCCGGACTGAAGGACCTGGCAACAATTTCTGACATGTCTACTGTCACTGCATATGATACTGTCACCATTGACAGAATGGTGGAGGATTACATCGGTGACAGCATCCAAGTAGGCATGTCAGACAGTCCATACCTGTACTGGCAGGAAAAAGAGGCAATTTGGAGGCCCCTGTACAAACTGGCTCTATTTTACCTGAGTTGCCCCCCTCCAGTGTGTACTCCGAAAGAGTGTTTAGTGCAGCCGGGAACCTTGTCAGCGAAAGGCGTAGGAGGTTGCTTCCACAGAATGTGGAGAAGATGATGTTCATCAAAATGAATTATCAGCTCTTCCAGGGAGACCAGCCTCCAGAACGTACAGAGGGACCTGTGGTGGTGGATTCAAGTGGGGACGAGTTAATACTTTGTGAGGATGAGGATGTACACACTGAAGAGGGTGAGGAATCGGTGGATGAGGAGGATGAGGATGACATCTTGCCTCCGTAGAGCCAGTTTGTGCAGGGACACATTAATTGCCAGCTTGTTTTGTGGGGGCCCAAACAAACCAATCATTTCAGCCACAGTTGTGTGGCAGACCCTGGCGCTGAAATGATTGGTTTGTTAAAGTGTGCATGTCCTGTTTATACAACATAAGGGTGGGTGGGAGGGCCCAAGGACAATTCCATCTTGCACCTCTTTTTTTTCTTTGCATTATGTACAGTTTGGGGCCTAGTTTTTCAAACTGCCATCCTGTCTGCCACTGCAGTATCACGCCTAGATGGGTCACGTGTTTGTGCCGCCCACTCGTGTAGCTTAGCATAGTGATCCAGCTACCTCGGTGCAATCTTTTGGACATAAAAACACTATTGTGAGGTGTGAGGTGTTCAGAATAGACTGGAAATGAGTGGAAATTAAGGTTATTGAGGTTAATAATAGCATAGGAGCAGAAAAACCTACAAATTCTGTGATTTTAGCTCTTTTTATGCTTTTTTTCAAAAAAATACAGATCCAAAACACAAAACCCAGAACCCAAAACACGGAAGGGTGGTTTTGGCAAAACCAATCCAGATCCAAAACACGAAGAAAGATCCAGATCCAAAACCAAAACACAAAACACGAAAAGTGGCCGGTGCACACCCCTAGTTCCAATTATAAACATTGCAAGTAACATCGGATTAATGATTGTACTGTTGTGGCTTACGGACGCTTCTTGCCTACCTTACCCTGGATGATCATCCTTTTCGTAGAGTGATGTTGTCATGCATCCGCAATTCATGGTCGTACGAAGCAGATAATTTATGCACTCCCCTAAAATGCCTGGAAACGCTGAAGAACACCTCCGTTTGCAGACCACCACCCCCGTATACACCCACAAACGGTCTTTCCTGTCAATCAACTTTCGCAAGCCACTTCCGTTTCGGAAGCCCTACAACCGACAGTATTTTGCATCGGTAGAGCTCGTATGCACATGCACACAGCTAGCCGTGCGCAGGCGCAGAAAGAAAAACATCGGATGCGTACGTCCGTGCGGCCGCTACGACCGACTCTGAATGAGGTCCTGTATCCCATACTGTATCCAACCCATGCTGTATTCAACACTATATCCAACCTGCACTGTATCCAACCCACAATGTATCCCGCACTGTATCCAACCAACACTGTGGGGCCGATTCAGACCTGGACGCTAAGCCGCGATCGCTCGCTATGGGTGATTGTTGTCCATCTGCACATATGCTTCACAGTGCTCATGTGCAAGCCAGTCACTGCAATCAGGAATTGTGCACTTGCTGTACACAAACTGAGTGCTATTTTGAGAGACAGATAGTGCCATTTGTGGGTGGTATCAGGAGTAGGTGCTTGTGAACGGGGGAGTGGTGTTGTGAATGCAGGAGTGTCAGGACATCTAAATGGCATTTAATGGGCATCCATAATTAGCATGGGAGCATCATTGTACATGTCACTTGGTTGTATTTCAGCCTGCAGCAATCGCAGTGCTTGCGGCGGGGTAGGGTCTACCTCAAGCGCTGCGTGCAGCTCCGATGGCTCTCGATGTTACTGATTAATCAGACACTTCCTGGAGATGATGTGTGCTATGAAAGAAAAGTGGGCGTCTTTACACCAGCGTGCGGTCACTCTGCCATCACTCTCTAAGACATAGAGGGCGTCTTACGCCAGACACTGCGATCACTGAATTTGCATACCCGGCCCATTTTGGATCTGAGCGACCGCGGCTTAGCATCCAGGTCTGAATCAACCCCTGTATCTGACCTGCACTATAAACTGCACTGTATCAGATATGCACTGCAACTGAATCACACTGTACCCCGCACTGTATCCGACCTGCACTGTATCCAACCCACACTGTTTCCCGCACTATATCAGACCTGCACTGTATCCCACACTGTATCCAACCTGTACTGTATCCAGCCCACACTGTATACTGCACTGTATCAGGCCTGCACTGTATCCAACCAATTCTGTATCCCGCACTATATCAGACCAGCACTATATCATGCACTGTATATGACCTGCATTGTATCTGACCCGCACTATATCCAACCTGTACTGTATCCAACCCACACTGTATCTGACCTGCACTGTATCCAACCCGCACTGTACCCTGCACTGTGTCTGATCTGCACTGTTTCTGACCCACAGGTATGGAATGCTGTTTTATGGTTGGGGAGATTTTGGGGAACTGCTCAACAAAAAGGCTGATTGATCGGGGCATCACATGAGCACAGTACCTCCAGGAGACAAATACAGATTGGGCACTGAAACTCCAGGTCTAAACTGCAAAGGAGATACAGATCCAAAACCAAAACCAAAACACAGGGGTCGACGCACATCCCATATATATATATCTATATATATATATCTATAGATATATATATATTTATAATATGTCATGTGGGAAGGGACATAGGCCCTGATTCAGAGCCGGACACTCTGACAGAGTGCTCGCTCTGAATCAGGGCCGTCCTTCCTAATTTTAGAGCGGCCTCCTGGCTGCTCGCATAGCTGTGGGTGACCACCCATAGCTATGGCGAGCGGCCAAAAAAATGGTCACGATGGTCAAGACCATCGCGACCATCGGGCTTGCGACGAGACCCTTGTGGTAGGGTCTCTTTGCCGCAAGCCCTGTAGTGCTTTCGGCTCTATCAGAGCCGAGAGCACTCCCACTGACATTACTTGTGATGTCAGTGGGGCCGCCCCCAGACGATAGGCGTTCCCATGGGAACGCCTCCATCTGGGCAGCAATGCCCCCAGCATGCCCACCAAAGGGGGCATGCTGTCACTCACCATCGACAGCACACCCCCTTTGGTGCGAGACCCTTAACAACAGCTTGGCCGTCGTTATTCGGGTCTCGCGCATGCGCACAACGGAGCCGCCTCCGTCGTGCGCATGCGCACTTGGCCACCATCGACCCACTTGCGAGTGCTCAGCGCTCGCGAGCGGGTCTGAATTAGGCCCTGAGTGCACCCCATGATTAATCTGCAGCAGGCCCATCTTTTGTCACTATAAAAAACATTCTGTTTCACCGAAAACTTTTCATAAAATCACTAGTAAAATATATTGACAGTATTAAATCCAAGATCACAGCTGTTCACAAGTTTTGGAAAAGTAATTTACTCATTTGGCACATCATTTGTTTTAAATTAATAAGTTATGTATTTAAATATTTTAAACATTTAATCATTGCTTAATGACGACTATTTTTTTCTTGTTCATTGAAGATAGGATTACAGCTACAAAGGCAGGCACTAGAAAATGTAATTAGAAAATTATTCGTAATGAAATAGAGGCAGGGGCATATTTATAATAAGTGCAGGGTGTGCGGTGCACACGGGCCCCTGGGTCCAGGGAGGCACGCACCGCACACCTTGCAACCATATTATACTTACCTCTCCGGAGTCCCATGTTGGCGCCAGTGTCAGCGCTATAAAAACACCTGGAAAATGGCAGCCACGGCCATTTTCCTGTTGTTTTGCACATGTGCAGTACAGGTAAAATGGCCACTGCTGCCATTTTCCTAGTGACCTGCTCTGCGCTCAGTGCACTGCTGGCCACCGGACTGAAAGGAGGGGCCCATGACAGAGACTGCACATGGGCCCCCTCCTCTCGTGAAAAGCACCTGAATAGAGGCTATAAATAAATTTGGATTTTCTTTTTCAGTTTGTTTTTAGTTATATAAAAATCATTACAGTAAAGCTTTGAGTGGCATGATTACAATCCACATCTTGTAATAAATTCACCCAGATTTGCATGGATGGACCCCCTCCTCACAATCCCCCCTCTCCCCCACTAAGCTAACACTTACCTGCACGCTGCTGCACCCAGGGATCGGTGTCCGACTACTTCTCTCCGTGACCCCAGTCAGCTGATCAGTGCTGTAAACTGAGATGCTGACTGGGAGTTTCACATCATCAGCTGACTGGGGTCACAGGAGCCAGACACTGATCCCTGACTACAGCAGCTTGCAGATAAGTTTTATTTTATTATTTTCTTTTTTAACTTTTTATTTTATTTAGTGATCAGCCTGTGGTCTATTTAGATACACATGGCTGATCACAGGTGCCAGCTCTGAGCTCTGTTCTGGCTGTTAAAGCAGAGGTGGAGTAGGGGAAACAGAAGGGAAGCCATAATAATGCCATCTGAAGATAGTGTTATTATCACAGGACTCCCTCCACTATTTTTTTACAATTTAAGTTTGGTCAATTTTGGCAGATCACATTATCAATTACAAGTATGGGACATACGATTAGCTTACTAAACAAATTGCAAATTTATGGGCTTGGAAGAGAATTTTGTAAATTCTCCTCCGAATGCCCTTTCCCACATTTAATTGATACTAAAATAATGTGAAACGGGTGTGTAAACACTTGTTTTCGCATTATTTTAGTAAAAATAATATAGATAAATATGCCCTTAACTCATTTGTACCAGTCTCCAAGTTGTGCAATAGTCTTATGTTTAGGGGCTTCTTTTATTGCTCTGCATACTCTACAGTAAGAATTCGGCCAACCAGTACCTAAAACAGGATGAAGTCTGGACCTCCAGTGGAAATATTGCTGGTAGGCTTTGTCATCACTGTCTAACTTTAAAATATAGGTAGCCAGCTCCTGGGCTGTGGAAAAGTCATCTACATGAATAAACGAGTCTTTGGGAATGAAACGTTCATAGTTTTCACGAGAGGGGCCCATAACAATTGGTACATTACCAAATGTGAAGGCATTTTTCCATAGTTTCTCAGTAATGTAGTCTTCATGAATTGAGTTCTCAAACGCCAGATAAAATTTGTACTTGGAAAGTGTTTGTTGATGTTCAGTTCTGGGTAGAGGTTTATGCTGTCTTCCATATATGTCCACAGATAAAAAATTCTTAAGCTGCTCATAATAGCGCACCCTCCTAGAGTTTGGTTTCCAGTTACTGATAGCCCAGGCCACCAGCTTAGTCTTTGGAGGGATAGTGAAGTTTGCATCTTCTTTATTTTCCTCCAACCAGCCATATGGTGAGAAAATATCAGAGTCAGCCCTGTAGGACATGGTCAGATTGATGAGATTGTCCATAAAGTGTAAGTTTGGACTGTTAGATGGAGACTCCTTGTTAAACCATACCCAGTACTGATTTGGTGGTCTTGGCATCTGGGGAAGTTGTTCTTGAGATTGGCAAATGTTCCTGTGATGGATAACAACCGCATCGGCGGAAGAAAACAATGTTATGTTAACTGTATAGAGGCATCCACTGATACTAAGGAATGATGGACATTTATTAAGGGGAAATTTATAATTAAATGGCCAAGTCCATAACAGGATGATTCGAGTAGGTTCAGCTGGTTCCGGCATAGTTTCCACATATTCAATTCCATCAATTATTGCGGAGCGACCTACATTGTTATAGAGTGTAAACAAAATGGCTGATAGGCACAACTGTGCAATACATATCATAAAACACTTCTTCATAGACACTTTATTCCATGAAACCTCCATTTATTTAAGTAGAAACACTGGAGCAGTATTTCAATTACTGGATGCCCGTCACAATTTTCATCACTGTTGGAAAAACAAATATAGAGAATATGTATATAATAACAACACACTTAGTACCTAAATAAAAAATGCTGTATGTGCTTTTATTTTGAAGACATTTTAATTAATATTATAAGATGGTTTATATGATCCCATATGAAGTAGACACTTTGGTTAAAAAAAATGTGTCGTTAAAACCAAAACTATTATTAGAAAGAGAAAGAGGCCATTCTGAGATGGACACAGCCACGTCCATGTCTGTGACTATTGGCGATCTCCTGTCCGCAACTTTATACAAATGCCAGTACAATTCCCTTCCCTGGTGTACTTCTGTGCATATAAATGTGCAAGGATTGAGATGCCCACTATAAGCGTCTGAAGAGGCTGAAATACTGATTGGCACCATTGGTCACACCATCAAAACTTGCACCAACCCTATAGTAGGTATAGTTTTTTTGTCCGATTATGGCCTCCTGTGTGAGCAGTTGAGCATTTGCACACACCAACAACTTTCACTGACACCACCGCGACACTACTATAAGAGGGACCGTCTCTGTGCGTGCGCTAAGCAACCTCCCTGTCACCGGCTAGGAACGCCCACTTCATTTTCAGTACAGTTCTCTATGTGTGCATCTGAAATTGCAACTGCAACTCTGTATGGATGCAATTGGGATGCAAGCGTGGGGCGACGGACACATGCGCAATAGCAAAATCTCACTCCACTGCATCTGACATCGGCAGTGCATGCGACTCAGAATGTTTCCATTACATAATTCATAAAGCATTGACAAATCACATTCACTTCATTAAATGCAACAATTTAAAGAAAGCAATTTACCTGAACTATGTTATGTGACAATGTCTGATTTATTGAATTTTGACAAGATGTATGACATTCCATAGATACTCATTAATACTGCTAAATGACTTATGCAATACAAACCATCCAGACAGGAATATTTAAGCATAACATTCCACTCTTTGCAAATTACTTTTCAATTTAGAAGTATCCTTGGTACATGGAGAGGCAGGAAAATCCTTATTTGCACACTTTGTGCAAAATTGTAAACCTGACTATAAAGTCCAACCTATTACCCATTTAGTGCCAACCCTTTGAATTAATTACACTTTTCATTTCTTTCCCCAAATTTAACTCATTTATGGATTATATTAGTCATAGCATTGTGTGGACATGGGTAATGTTATCTCCAGGCCTTTTTCACGGGTGCCCCACCTGGCATTTTTCCCAAACCACCCAACTGTCAATATGTTCCAATGTCCAAGATTGACAGCCAAGGATTACGGCAGCAGTCACCAATTCTTACTCCTCATTAGATCCCTCTGACTCACTGTCCATCCCACTCCTCATTAAAGCCCTACAACTCACTATCATTCCACTCCTCATTCAATCCCTCCAACCCACTACCCATTCCACTCCTCATCTAATCCCTCCCCACTTAGTGTGACATAGCATTAGAGTGGCAGCAGGGGCATAACCAGAACTTTGTGGGCCCACAGCAACATTTTGAAGGGGCCCCTCCCCAATGCTTCTAGAGAGACACCTATCTCCACAGGGGTTGTTTAGTTTATACCTCATAATATTACTCTAGTGCATTTTCTGCACCATACAGTAATAGTGCCCTAGTTTATTTTATGCCCCTTAGTAGTGTCCTATTTCACATTATACCACATAGTGCCACCAGTTCATATTATTACTCCAGTTCACAATATGCCACATTGTAGTGCTGCCAATACATATTATGGCACACAGTGCCTCCAGGTCACATTATGCCACACAGTGGACAGGGACCAACTAGCTCCTACTATACTGGGTACTTCCTAATGCAGGAAATTCCAGTTTGAGTAGAGACCTTCCTAATTAAGGCACACAGGACCTCATTCAGAGTCGGTCGCGAGTGCTAATGCACTCGTAACCGACTTGATGGTTTGGCCTGCGCACGCGCAGCGGACGCACTGCGCACGCGCAAGCCCCAGAGCGACAGAGAAACTATGTTGCTCCAGAGCTCATTACCAAAGGGGAGGCTGTCGATGTTGATCGACAGCTGCCCCTGTTTGGTAGGTGGGCCGGGGGAGTGCTTTCCAAAACGGAGGTGTTCCTTTACGAACGCCTACCATTTTGTGGGCGGCCGCACTGACTTCATCAGTGATGTCAGTGGGGAGCTTCCTGCTCCATCAGAGCAGGAAGCTCCCTGGGGCTTCCGAGTGCCCAGACCCAACCTTAGGGTCTGGTCATAAGCCCCGATGGTCGCGATGGTGATCACCGTCATGACCATCAACCTGGTCGGTCGTTAAGCTGTGGGTGGCAACCCACAGCTTAACGATCGACAAGGAGGCGGCCGTTCAGGATGCAAGCAGCCGCCCTGATTCAGTGCGACCGCTTGCATCTAACGACAACCTCTGAATGAGGTCCACTGTCCCTCTCTGGGATCGTCCTAATCTCGGAGTTCAATTCCCACCCCCTAGCTTCATAAAGGCTGTAAACAAGGAAAAGTCTTCCCTGCTACAGTGCAGGGTTTTCTGATTAGCTCAACTGTGTCTGTCTTCATGAAACAGGAATGTGGGAGATGGATCAAATCAATGTAAACCTTTATTGAGAAACACTGACTTTTCCCCCTTTTCAGTCATGGTAATGTCAAAAACTTGGTAGACAACTATATGAGTTGGATACGGGACCCCCTAAGCCTCTGGACCCAATAGCAATGGCATTCCTTGCACCCACTATAGTGGCAGGTAGAGTGGTAGAAACACTTTTCAGTGTTTCAAGTGCGAATGCAGATTAGGGAGTCTATTTATCAAGCAGTGACAAGTGTGGAGAAGTGAACCAGTGGAGAAGATGCCCATAGCAACCAATCAGCTTTCAAGTAACATTTATCAAGTTCAGTCTATAAAATAATAGGTAGGCGCTGATTGGTTGCTATGGGCAACTTCTCCACTTCCACTTCTCCACACTTTTCACTGCTTGATAAATAGACCCCTAGATCAGTGGTGTCATGCTATTACTCAGTTCTCTCACAGATTTTCTGTACATTGTTCCACTATATACTTGGTGACTCACTATTTATATTATTTAGAGTTTGGCGGGAAAATGTATAAAGCTTTCTAAAGAGTGTAGAAGTTGCTAAAAGCAACCAATCAGCTTCTACCTATCATTTTACATATTGTACTTGATAAATGCTAGCTAGAAACTGATTGGTTGCTATGGAAAACTTCTCCACTTGTCCACTGCTTAGAAAGTTTGATACATTCCCATCTACGCTATGCTTTTCCACATTGCTAATAATACTAGTCTTTGTTATCAGTTCCGGATTAAAGCTTGTGGGTGCCCCAGGGCAGCTAAGTTGTGAGGGCCCCATCCAAACCACACGGAGGATATCCACCCCCACTCCTTCCATATCCTAGATTAGTTCTCTCCCGTGATTTGGAGAATGGCTCCCAAGCCATAACATCCACCACCTCCCCCACATTATTCACCTCCCATGATTCACAGAGCAGCTCCCGAGGCCCCACATCAGTGATCAGCATCACGGACGTGATATGTCATGTGATGCAAATGAGGGGGCTTGGGAGCCAATTTGCCCTGTATGCAGCATCACTGACTGTATGCAGAATACAGAGCCATGGCAGCGGAGCCCCCATTAGGAAAACAGGTGCCGGAAGACACTTGTTCCCAGCAGGGTCACACCAACCCTGTGTGTGAGAGCCCTGGGTCGACCCCCCTCCCTGTCATCCCCCCTAAATCTGGCCCTGTTTCTAATTAATATCAGCGTGTTCAGTCTATTCCTAAACAGCTACTTCATAATGCCCTCTGGCTGAAACATTTTTCTAGGGAGAACATTGATGGGGCTTATCTTACATGTAGCAATTTTGTCTTCATTTCATGGTACAGTATTTATAGCACTGGGTCTGGAAAGGAGCTCCTCCACCAAGGTGCAGCATGGAGGTAGAATGGGTCCTGTGCATGCACAGATTCCTGATAATCGGGAATATGCATTCTGCAATGCACTTACAAGCACTGCTGAATCTCAGGGCCTTACTGTTATTGATGTATGTATCATCTGTAGCTGCAGCTGAGATTTGCTAATATAGACCAGCCCCACAGAGACCACATTGCTAAAGCATCAAGTCAATCCCAGGTTTCTGTATCTTCTATTTTCCAGTGTTTTCCATGTGCAGCACTTCATTGATTCATGGACATTACTAGTGTGAGTTACCTGCTATTTCCCAGTGCTTCCCATGTGCAGCACTTCATTGATTCATGGACATTATTAGTGTGTTACCTGCTATTTCCCAGTGATTTCCATGTGCAGCACTTCATTGATTCATGGACATTACTAGTCTTGTTTAACTGCTATTTCCTAGTGTTTCCCATGTGCAGCATTTCATTGATTCTTGGACATTACTAGTCTTAGTTACCTGCTATTTCCCAGTGTTTTCCATGTGCAGCACTTCATTGATTCATGGACATTACTAGTGTGAGTCACCTGCTATTTCCCAGTGTTTCCCATGTGCATCACTTCATTGATTCATGGACATTACTAGTGTGAGATACTTGGTATTTCCCAATGTTTTCCATGTGCAGCACTTCATTGATTCATGGACATTACTAGTGTGAGTCACCTGCTATTTCCCAGTGTTTCCCATGTGCAGCATTGCATTGATTCATGGACATTACTAGTCTTAGTTACCTTCTATTTCCCAGTGTTTTCCATGTGCAGCACTTCATTGATTTATGGACAATACTAGTCTTATGGCAGTAAAAGCCATTATAACATATTTTTTGCTTATTTTAATTATCCCTGTATTCAATATCAAAGACTTTTCGACAGTGCAGAAAGTCTTTGTAAAAAAATGGGGATAACTTTTCACCATCTTTTACATAACGAAAAATAGTGCAGAATTGGGGTTTAGGGTAATGTTCCCTGAAAAAGATTTATGTCAAAAAAAGTAAAAAAATTAAAAATCGGGACACCCCAAAAATTATAAAAAAAATAAAAGTTTAATTTTGGGGTGAAAAAAAAAATAGTAGAGAAATTTCTAAACTACTGAAATTAATTCCAGAGGTGTTCCCAAGTGTGCGGCAGGTGTTTTGCAGAATGCGGGTAGTAGCTGCAGGTGCATTTTTGAAGAATTTTGAAAAACAACTTTAGGGACTTAAAAATATGCTTGCACCCATTTTCATGTACCCCAAATTTGATGGAAATAGTTTCTAAAAAAAACAAAAAACTAAGTGCTATTCTTCACCCCTTATTCAATGCCGCATTTATGCACCTGCTGCGGCTATTACAAACCCTGACTACCTTCAGCAGGCAAAAATGGGGGTACCCATAGTGATCCTTCATGTCTAGACATCTTTAGGGGGTCCCAGGAACAATTCCCAAAAATTCCAGTTTTTTTGCGATAGTTACCTTTCCGCCGGCTTCTGTTTCGCTAATTCCTAATTGAATACGGGGATAATGTGGGCACACGCTCACTACTTTATCCCCATCAAACCACCGATGTGGAGCTAAAAGTCCAACACAGACCTTTTGCTCCAAATTGAATACCCCCCTTAGTTACCTGCTATTTCACAGTGTTTCCCATGTGCAGCACTTCATTGATTCATGTACATTACTAGTGTGAGTACCTGCTATTTCCCAGTATTTCAAATGTGCATAACTTCATTTATTCATGGACATTACTAGTCTTAGTTACATGCTATTTCCCAGTGTTTTCCATGTGCATCACTTCATTGATTCATGGAAATTACTAGTCTTAGTTACCTGCTATTTCCCAGTATTTTCCATGTGCAGCACTTCATTGATTCATGGACATTACTAGTGTGAGTTACCTGCTATTTCCCAGTGTTTCCCATGTGCAGCACTCCTTCGTGTTTTTTGGGGGGGTTTTGGTTCTGGGTTTTTTCTTTAAAAAATCATAAAAACAGCTAAAATCACATAAAATATGCCTTTTTTTGTTCCTACATATTAATAACCTCAATAACATTTATTTCCACTCATTTCCAGTAAATTTTGACCACCTCACAGCTCACAATATTGATTATTTTCATCTAGTTTAAGGGCCAAAAGGTTGCATCCAGCCAGCTTGCTCAAAACTGATTGATGAATAGAATTGAGGACTGTGCAAAGATGATGGTTGAGGTAACCCTTGAGGATTGAAGAATTGATAGTTAATAGTTGGCGCAGCCACTGGCTGAAGAATTGGTACTTGGCACAGTCACTGGCTGAAGTAAGAAGAGTAGATACTTGATAACTGGTGCAGCCCCTGGCTGAAGAATTGGTAATTGGTGCAGCCACTGGCTGAAGAATTGATAATTGGTGCAGCCACTGGCTGAGTTGATAATTGGTGCAGACCCTGGCTGAAGAATTGATAATTGGTGCAGCCCCTTGCTGAAGAATTGATAATTGGTGCAGCCCCTGGCTGAAGAATAGATAATTAGTGCAGCCCTTGGCTGTAGAATTGATAATTGGTGTAGCTCCTGGCTGAAGAATTGATAATTGGTGCAGCCCCTGGCTGAAGAATTGATAATTGGTGCAGTCACTGGCTGAATTGATAATTGGTGCAGCCCCTGGCTGAAGAATTGATAATTGGTGCACTCACTGGCTGAATAATTGATAATTTGTGCAGCCTCTGGCTGAAGAATTGATAATTGGTGCAACCCCTGGTTGAATAATTGATAATTGGTGAAGCCCCTGGCTGAATAATTGATAATTGGTGCAGACCCTGGCTGAAGAATTGATAATTGGTGCAGACCCTGGCTGAAGAATTGATAATTGATGCAGCCCCTGGCTGAAGAATTTATAGTTGATATTAAATTGTTGATGCAGCCTCCAGGCTGAGTAGTATTGGAATACAGAGCTATGATTAGTCCTGCAACAGCCTTGAGACCTAGAACTCTTGGCAAGTTGCGACCATTACAGCCTTGAGGGCTGGTGAGGAGTGATGACAGCTGGCCTTTGGGCTGTGAAGCAGGATGTGGCCTTTGGGCAATGTAACAGCCTTAGGGGCTGAGAACCCTTGGCTGAATGTCACTGTTTTGTGACTTGTGCCGTTTGGTTGACACAACAAGCAGCAATTGGTTCAGAATTTTCTTTAAAAAAAATGAAAGGGGCATGCAGGAGATGCTGTCTGTGGCCATTACAATTTCTGGACATTTATAAACCATATCATGAAAATGTCAGGCAGCAATACCCCAACCAGCACATAATTGAAAGGAAAAAGGTGCAAGATGGAATTGTCCTTGGGCCCTCCAACCCACCCTTATGTTGTATATATGAAACAGGACATTCATTGTTTAACAAAGCAATCACTTGAACGACAAGGACTGCCACTTGTGGCTGAAATTATTGGTTTGTTTGGACCCCCACAAAACAAGCTGCAGTGGACATTGGTGGCAATGATCCCATACACAAACTGGCTTTATAATACATTAGATGTCATCATCAGCATCATCATCATTCCCATCAGTGTGTGCATCCTCCTCTTCTTCACACAATATGAATTTGCCCCCGCTGGAATTTACCATTACAGAGGCAGAGGCTGTCTTTTTTTACTTAATTGCTGGTAAAGGTCTTCCTCCTGGAATTTGTAATTAATTTTTATGAACATCATCTTTTCCACATTTTGGGGAAGTAACCTCCTACGACGATAACTGACAACGTTCCCGGCTGCACTGAAAACACTTTCAGAGTACACACTGGAGGGTGGGTGACTTAAGTACAGCAAAGCCAGTTTGTGTAAGCGACTCCAAATTGCCTCTTTTTCCTGCCAATAGTGAAATGGACTATCTGACATGTCTATTTGGAAGCTATCCCTAAAATAGTAATCCACCATTCTCTGAATGGTGACCATATCAGACAAAGTCACGGTAGACATGTAACTCATTGTTGGCAGTTCTTTCAGACTCAACCAGATGCCAATAGATTTTGCTGACAGATCTGCATCACCACCAGCAGTGGGTCTCTTAGGAAAATTTAGATTTTTCCTGACATCTGTAGAAACTGAAGGAGGAGATGCTGCCGTGTCACATTCCACTTGAGCTGACAATTTTTTCTCCACCAGCTCTTTGCATCTTTTCAGATTTATGTCCTTCAGAAAGAAAGACACAAGGTATTGCTTAAACCTAGGATCAAGTATGGTTGCCAAAATATAGTGATCTGATTTCAAGAGATTGACGACCCTTGAATCCTGTCAAAGCAAATGAAGGGCTTGATCTACAAGTCCCTCATACTTAGCAGAATCACTCAGTTTCAGCTCCTCCATCAGTTTCTCCAGCTGCTTTTGCAAAAATCTGATTAGGGGAATGACCTGCCTCAAGCTGACAGTGTCTGAACTAACTTCACATGTGGGAAGTTCAAAGAGTTTGAGAACCTTGCACAAAACAGAAATGATTCTCCACTGTGCTTGAATAAGGTGCATTCCTGCTCCTCTCCCTATGTCATAGGACATAGTGTAGCCTTGGATGGCCTTTTTCTGCTCCTTCATCCACTAAAGCATATAGAGGGTAGAATTCCACCTAGTTCTTGCTTCAGCTGATGGCATGGCAAATTCAACAGTTCTTGCTGGTGCTGCAATCTTTGACACGCAGTTGCTGAATGTAGAAAATGCCCAGAAATATTTTGGGCCACCGAGAGCATCTCCTGCACGCCCCTGTCATTTTTAAAAAAATGTTGCACCACCAGATTAATTGTGTGAGCAAAACATGGGATGTGATTGAATTTGCCCACATGTAAATCTCGCACAATATTGCTGGCATTGTCAGAAATCACAAATCCCGAGAAGAGTCCAAGTAGGGTAAGCCATTTTGTAATGATTTCCCTGAGTTTCTCTAAGAGGCTCTCAGTGGTAAGCCTCTTACTGAAACCAGTGATACACAGAGTAGCCAGCCTCTGAATAAGTTGGCATTTGTTAGCTGCTGCCATTTGCTCTGTTGGAGGCAATACACCTACCCAGTGGGCTGTCACAATCATGTAATCTTTAGTTTGCCCTGTCCCACTTGTCCACATATCTGTAGTTAAGTGGACAGTGGGCACAACGGCAATTCGGAGGACATTAATACATTTTTTTAATGCCCTTGTACAGATTGGGAATTGCTATTCTAGAGTAGTCAAATCTAGACGGCACATTGTAGCAGGGACACAGGACCTCCATTAACTGGGTAAAACCCATTGCATTAATGGTGAACACTGGATGCACATCTAGTACTAGCATAGCTGTTATGGCATCAGTAATCTGCTGTGCAGCTGGGTGTTTGCTGTTATACTTGTTCCCCAATGCAAAGGACTGTGTGACTGTCAACTGTTTGGTTGAACTTCCTGAGCTACTAAACATAGTCTTCTTCCTGTCCCCTTCTGGGATGCAGATCCACTTATAGCAACAGCAGCAGCACAGGTGTAACACTCAAGGATCCTTCTGAGGAACAACGGATAGGAGAGGAGTCAGTCCTTATGATATTTAATGCAGGACTACTTCTGATCAAGAATGAGGATGTTGATGATGATGCAGGTGTTGGTGGTGGATATTGCAGGTGTTTTGATCCAGATTGAAAGGAGCAGCTTGGTGACACTGGACTGATTGTTGTTTGTTTTTTATCCCCAAAGTTTTAATACCCTTTCCAATTTGATGAATGCGCTGCAAGTGACATAACAGGGAGGAGGTTCCAATATGGTTAAGGTCCTTACCTCTACTCACTGTTACTTGGCAACGGTCACAAATGGCTTGGGAAAAGTTGTCTGAACTTGGTTGGAAATAATTCCTCACATGAGAAGTGGATTTTTGGTCCTTTGCCCAGGAATGGCAACAATGGGATTTTTCCCAACCATGGGCAACAACTGTTACCCAATTTACAGTTTTTACACAAACATCCTCGCCATCAACATCCTCATCATCATCAACATCCTCATCATCCTTTTTGTTATCATCAACTACATAAATATCCTCCTCATCCTCCTCGTGCAATTCCACAGAAGCATCCTCGATTTCTAAGTCACAAGACTCACAAATGGTGGAAGGAGGATCCTATTCAAGTACAGTATTAATAGAAAGGTCAGGCTCATGGCTCACACATGGCAACAGAGGACACACTTGGACTCTCCTCGGGGATTTGTGATTTTTCAGAGCACAAATTTTTTTTAGTACCTCTCCTACAAGCAGAGGGGCTTGAATTATCATTGGAACCATCAGTCTTCATAAATGCAAGCCAATTCCTTATGCTTTTCTTGCCACTTAATGTGGTGAATGGCATATTGCCAATTTTTGGTATCTCTAAAGCTGACTTAGCTTTAAATCTTTCCTGCTTTAACAGTGTAAAAGTCGATTTTTTAGCCTAACTTTTTGGCCTGACGTAAGCCTTGGTACATCAGCCTTCATAGATGACATTGATGGCCTTGCATCATCATGACTGCTGTCAGCAGCTACAAGACTGGTATGTGGATTCTGCTCTCTGGTCATGTGACTGTCCTCCATACTCACTATGCACACAACCACACACACATTTTTATTTTATGGAACACTGTGGTGAACCCCTGAAAGAGACAGCAACCCCTTGACTGACAGCAGCACAGCACCCCTGCACACCTACGCTTATGACAGGTGAGGCTAACATGCACACAAATGTTATTTTTATTTTTTTTGGCCAGCAGCCACTTGACAGACAGCAGCACAGCACCCTTGCACAACTACGCCAATGATAGGTGTGGGTAACATGCACACAATTTTTTTTTTTAATTTTAACACTGGGGGTGAACCCCTGAAAGAGACAGCAGCCCCTTGATAGACAGCAGCACAGCACCCCTGTGCACCTATACCGATGACAGGTGAGGCTAACGCACACAAAAAACTGTGTTTTCGTTTAATATGTACACTGGGGGTGAACCCCTGAAAGAGACAGCAGCCTCTTGACAGACAGCAGCACAGCACTCCTGCACACCTACGCCAATGACAGGTGAGGCTAACATGCACACAAAAAAATAAATGAGTTTATTTATTTTTTGGCCAGCAGCCCCTTGACAGACAGCAGCACAGCACCCCTGTGCACCTATGCTGATGACAGGTGTGGATAACACACACACACACAAAAAAAGGTTTATTTATTTATTATAAGACCCTGGGGTGAACCCCTGAAAGAGGCAGTAGCCCCTTAACAAACAGCAGCACAGCACCGCTGCACTGATGAAAAGTGCTAACACACAAAGAAACAAATTATATAATTTTTTCCCACTGGGTGTGTGTGAAGAGCACCCCTGAAGGACAGAGCACCCCATGGACAAAACAGCACTACAGCCAGCCAGCCCCTATGGACAGGACAACAGCCAGCCCCTATGGATAGGACAACAGCCAGCCCCTATGGATAGGACAACAGCCAGCCCCTATGTACAGGACAACAGCCAGCCCCCATGGACAGGACAACAGCCAGCCAGCCCCTATGGACAGGACAACAGCCTGTTTGTGAACCGAACTCATATAGTGTGTCTGTGGTGGGATGGATGGGGGTGATTTTGGAATAAGGAGGTCATGGGATGCCAGGGTTGTGGGGAAAGAGCTTGGAAAGGTCAGGGGAGGGGGAGTGTTTGGTGATGTGGAGTATGATGGGCGTCGGGTGTATGGTCGAGGGGGGTTAAGTGGGTGGGTGGGTTGGGGCTGGAGAGGTGGGGGGTGGATGGTGAGGGGGTGGATAGGAGTATGTTTTTCTGTTTGTGTGGTGGTATAGGAGTGGGGAAGGGGTTTGTGCTGCACCTGTGGTAGGGATACCTGTTCCTACCGGAGATATGAACTGAAAAAAGGGTGGGTCAGGTGCACTCTCTCAATATGTAGGATAGGGATGTGTGTGCATTGTGTGGTACTTGTATGGAAAAAATGGACAATCTGGTATGGGGCCAAACCATTTATTGAGAAGGCACAGTGCTGCTCATGGAATGGTCCCAGGGGGGGGTGTGGAGTGGTGTGACTGGCTCAAGGGAAGGTGGGTGGACCATTTCAGGGGGCTCCTTACCGTGCAGTACCAGACTGGCACATCTTCCCTGCTGGACCTTTGGTGTATTCTTGGTAGCTGTCAGTAGGATGGTGTGATGGATAGGGTGTGTGTGCTGTTTTGTCAGCATCCTGCACGGTGTAGAATGTAAGCAACTTACCTACCGGTAGGTTGCCTTCGATGTGGCATTGCATATGGGGTATGGCAGCATATGGGTGATGGAAGTCTTGTCCTGGTTAGAACCGTGCCAGCGCCAGATGGTTGGTGCTGAGGTGAGTGACACTCTTGGGGTGTTTGAATCCCCCTTGTTGTGGGTGATGTTGAGTTGCAGTCTGAGGGTGGCCACTGGCAGTGCCTAGGTGGACGGCGGTTCCTGGTGCTGAGCTGCGGTCTGGAGGGCCAGTCTCTGTGCACTGCCATATGCTGGACAGGAGGCTGATGGTGTGTGCAGAGTGGTGCCAGGGGATGGGAGTGTGTCACGGTCCAGTGGGTTGATGGATCAGACCGGGTCCTTGTGGTGAGGCGGTGGGGGTAGCAAGGTGTGCTAAGAATTGTCTCCACCTCGAAGAAGGCCATGACCCAAAATTCATTGGAGAAAATTCTTACCACACCTTGCTACCCCCCACCACCTCACCAAAAGGACCCAGTCCGATCCAACAACCCACTCTCGACCTATGACCAGAGTCACCCCATCGCACCCAGATGCACACCTAAACAGCTGCAACACGCAGCACGACTAACCTCAAATGTTGCCCCCACACCTGCTGCACAGGAGTTCCAATCCAACCCAAGTAACTTGCAGGGTTTAATACGGGAATGACCCATGAAACCCTGCAGTGTAAATGGAGCAATCCGGGTCACGATAACCTGGAGCGCACCGCATGCCGGCCGATTGACTGGCTTCAGTGGCGCTTGGAGAAGATGTAATCTGCAAGCGTCCACTTCCATGCTGGTAGAGCCAGGTCACTGTAGACCAAGCTCTGGCGTGAACGGCGCCGACTTGGGAATATCCGGGGTCGGTGATGCCTAAATTCCGGGTCTGATCCGGTTTGGTACCCTGTTCAGACCCGAAATTTAGGTATAAAAGCAGTATAATTGTATCATGAGATACTCTTTCAGAACTCAACTTGTGAGCTCTCTCTATGATTATAGGAGATTCTTTTATTTGAATCCCTAATGCTTGATTGAGATATGTCTGGAGATAATAAATAAATTCTGGGCCTTTAACCTCTGGTTTCCCTGTAAATCTCAAATTACTCCTACGGTTTCTGTTCTCTAGGTCATCAATTTTCTCTAAAAGTTTTTTAATCACACTTTCATGTGCATCTACTACAGATTGTATTGTCACTACTAATCCTCCATATCGCTTACCCTTTGTTCTAATATTCCGATTCTCTTGGTATTAGATTTGAGCTGAGATACCACTGTTTTCAAAGTGTTTCTAAATTCCTGAAATTGTTATTCCATTAGAGGTCTGATTACAATCACCATTTCTTGGGCTGCTTCTGTCACAGAAGGGGCATTTAGAGAGGCCTGAAGTGTCCTCTTGGGGGGGATGGACCATGTTGAGAGGGGGAGGCAGGTATTGAGCCTATGCTACTACGTGGATTTGGGGGAGAGTTAGATTAACTTGTGGGTTTTTAGACCCTACCGGCTTAGTTTTCCCCATATTCTTGACCGTTCGCTGTTCAAGATATTTCTGCATGCCCTATAACATGAGGGAGATTTAAAAAAAGGACTCACCCCTACCTATTCCAACACTCTTGTTTTTTTATCACATCCACATATACCAAATTAATTGCCAAAGGAAGCCTCCAGAATACATTTAGCACATGTTAGCACATATTTGCTAGTGGTTTATATATTCCAGTCACAATATTTGACCGATTACCACGCTTTAGTGCTTCAAATCGCAAGTTCTTTTCTATTTGAAATATTGCCCAACATAGTCAGATTTCTGTCCCTTTTTTTCTTCTGGTCTTGCAACTTTATCGCCTTGTATATTTATCCCTAAGTTCTAATATTGTGGTTCTATGATATTGCACTTTTTCCGTTTACTGCAGATGTTACCCTTAACTTAATTTTGGTATTGATTTAAGATATTTCCTTTATATTCCAATTAAGAAAATCTTCTTGGTCTATATTCTTGCTGTGATTTATCCGCTCATTGAATGGTATAGATATCTTGCCCGCAGAAATATTTCCCACACTAGGTTGAAGTGTCCCAGCTCTCTGCATCAAATATGTAGATCTTCATAGTCCTGTATCCTGTTCCTTTACTATTTTGTTTGCTATTGTAGCTTTTCCTACTTGGCTGTAACTGAGAAATCAATCATTTTAATTCAGACATTGAATTACAGCCCCTCTGTTTCAGCCTTTGAAATAGGGTGCCAATGGTTTTTAAACAAGCTATACTCAATTTTTTTCTTTTCATATTGTATCCTGGACAACTGGTCTGAATGGAATTATCTTCAATGTTACTGTATTATACATTTCCAACACCAGAGAGCGTAATCTTCACTTTTTTTTTAAACTAAATAACTAATTACACAGGTCTGCTATGAAAAAGCTTTTTTAACTAATTTATGTGATTTTTTGCTTCTGAACACAAAAATGATTCCCGATTTTGCACATCACATCACGTTTTTCTGCAAAACATGTATTTATGAATGTAATTTTTTTCATATTCTTTAAAGTATTAAATGTATTCTGCCTACATTTATTATAAAACATTGTCTGAAATGAATTCAGTCGGTAGTATAGAACGTTGCAATTCAGTTCTCGTCATAAAACTTCCCCCCGCCCAGTGCCAGATTAAGTTCCACATGGTCCTGGAGCTGAAATTTACAAAGGGCCTAAACCCCATACTGTCTAAAGAAACATTGCACACACACACACACAACAACTACAACTACATGGTGAGCTGGCGAAGGTGGAATAGCAGAGCTAAAAATTTACACTGGCAAAAAAACAAATGGCCAGCTCGAAAAAGTTTATAAATTGGAAAAAATAGTCATCAAATCCAGTTTAGTAGATCCAAATAAAGTGATACTTCCACCTCTATATATAAAATTAGGACTGATGAAACAATTTGTAAAAGCATTGCCTAAAGATGGAGAAACCTTGAAATATATTTGCACCAAATTCCCTAACCTATCCGATGCTAAACTGAAGGAAGGCATTTAAACAGGCCCTGACATTAGAAAGTTAATAAAAGATGAACATTTCAAGTGTAATGAATATTGTGGAACTTTAAGCATGGACTTCATTCAAGCAAGTGATTTCAAAATTTGTAAGCAATGTCAAGGATTAAAACTAAAAATAAATTTTCAGGGAAATGCTTATTAGTTACAGAAACCTTGGCTGCAAAATGAGTTTAAAAGGTAAATTTTTTGAATTCCCATATTGAGCATTTCTCAAATAATCTCGGAGACTACAGTGAAGAACAGGGTGTAAGGTTCCACCAAGACTTTAAAGATGTAGAAAGAAGGTACCAGGGTCGTTGGGATGTTAGCATGCTGGATGATACATAGAGAAAACACAGAAAAAGCTTATAAGCGAAAAGCAACAAAACGAAGTTTGAAGACAAAAAACATGATATTAACGATTCAATAATTATGGTTTTGTTTCTATTATTGTTTGATTTATTGTTATTTTATTATGTAATTAAGACAAAAACACAGAGATATCATCTACACTAATTCGTATTTCACAATAAATATGTCAAAAACAATTAAACTTTTCTTAAAAATGTATGTAACCCTCTTATAGGTAAATGTGATGTGGTAATTTTTTTTTATATACTATTTCTTGATGTACACAGGAGTATAATTCAGAATATAAAAGTATTATTAAAAAAGCTTTCAATACCTTAAATTTCACAGACCTGTGTTATTTTTGTGTTTCATATTTACAGTATATTACCTATCCCCATACATTCTAAAGATACAACGCCTTTGATTCTCACTTTTCTTTAAGTCTGTATGTCATTTATATTCCTGTTTTTTTTGGGCAGGATCTAGTGTGAATTAGGCTGCTAAATGTTATACCTATCATTGCACCCAGATACAATTTACTTCTTTTTATATAGGAGAGAAGTAGGTTAGTGTGCAGCCTGCATGCTCCCCTCACTTGTGCAAATGCAAAGTAAACTCTGGCAATGTGTCTCCTGCGCATTCACAGATCTTCTGGAAACTGGTGACAGCAACATTTTCCTGGTGATTTCTGCGGAGCCGGCAGACTACAGAGAAGTATAAAGTATGGTTGTAGGCAAGGCAGCTGCCTAGGGCACTGGGATTTGGGTGGGGGAGCAAATTGAGTCTTCCCATAACATAAATAAGGATGTCTTGGAGAGGAATGCTGCACTTTCACCTTACTGTCTGGGAAGTGGGTAATTGGTATGGGCAGTAGGCTGAAGTTTTACCTAGGGTGCCAAGACACCTTGCACTGGCCCTGCATGCAGGGTGTGTGGTTTGGGTCCCCCTGTATCCATAGACCCCAGTAGACTAGAAGACGTTTGGCTTCCTGTGGCTCTACTACTAATACAGCACCATGTTCGGAGCTTGGAGTGCAGTATGTTAAGATGATATGGATATTATCAGTGGGCTAATATGAAGAAATCTTTGACCAGTCCATTTCTGGTCCATTATAAATATTCTCTGAGTGGCTGATTCAGTTTGACTTATCCCAGTTTGCATAACGTAAAATGTGCAAAATGTTTCTGTGCATGCCCAGAATCCAGCAGCAGGTAAGTGCACGTATCCATAAATGTGCAAGTTTAACACTTGCACGCAGAGCCCTGGAATGCCCCTAGCATTCTGAGTTGCCCCTAGGCATTTGCTTATTATGCCTATGCCTAGGGCCAGCTCTGCAATTACTTGTGACTGGAACAGTAAATACAATAAAAGTGTAATTGCGAACAGAGCCAGACTCGCACACAGGCGCATATACATCCATGTGTACGTATTATAGGAATTTTTATATTTTAGGAATTTTTTTACACAAGAAGAGTTTCTAACTGCTGTATTTCAAAGTTTACTTTATTTATTCACCCCTAAAAGTGAAGGTTTTAAAACAAGTGTGTGTATATGCACTAACCTGGGGCTTATGCTAGTGGTGCAGGCCAGCATACATCTTATGATACGTATGCGGCATAAGTATCATTAGATGTATACAGGTCTGCACCACTAGCCATACTATGCCTCATCATATGGGTTTGCATTTATAAATGTGCCTTTTATTAGCATACATTTTGTATACGTTGCCCCCAGCTTAGCATGAGGCCTACAGTGTGGTCCCACTATTCCCGGGAGGATCCTAAAATCTATCTCCTGGATTCAGACCTGGGAACATTCAGCAAGAGTGTTCTCCCTTCCCTCCTTATACATAAGGACCTGGTAGTATTTCTTTCTATAGATAGGCAAGGGACAATACAAGTCAAATTAGTTCTACCAGCCCCAGCGTGCATTTTGTACTTGAAGAACCACAAGTAATTACAACATATTTTAAATCTTATAGGGGCAGATATACTAGGCTCTGGAAAGTGATGAATTGGAAACTGATAAAACTACCAACCAATCTGCTCCTAACTGTCATTATTCAAACACAGCCTGTAACATGACAGTTAGTACAGATTTACTAAGCATCGGAATGTATCTTCGTCCCATTGGGTCACACCACCTTCAGGTGGCGTTATCCAATAGAAGCCTATAGGCTTCATATCGGGATGCTCCAGGCTGGGAGGGATCCGATCAGATCCCTTCCTTCACAACCCGCGTGTGATGCCAGAGGGACTTCTGGGTGTTAATCCCGGAAGTCACTCTGTCCTGGGCCATCACAAAGGACAGCTCTTATCAGGAGAGCTGTCCTTTGCGATATTCTTGGTACATACTGCGGTAATGAACCGGGGTATGTACCCGAAGTCAGGGGGATGTACCACATTGCGGATGCGATGCTTAGTACATCCCGCCCAGAGACTGATATCCATCATCCAGCGGTACCAGGAGGCAGGGCCTAATTAGGGTAGCGCGGCCAGTGCCACCATACAGAGTGCAACAGCCCTGAGGACAGAACACCGGCTGCCCACCACAATCCTAGACTACCCTCCTTAGACAGGTGCTACTAGTGTTAAGGGGGCCCATGAGAGAGTGGAAAGAAGGGAAGGTGCCATGGCAGAGAGAAGGGGTCCATGACTGAAAGGGAGAGAACGCCAAAGAAGAAAAAAAGTGTTGTCCTGTTTGGCGCACTAATTAATAAAATGTAGCCTTTATTGAGTAAAATTAAATATGTAAGCTAAATCAGTAAAATATTAAAAACAATGGTAAGTGTATAAAAAAGTGAATCAAGTGATTAAAAAACAGATTGACCCACTGTGTTGTACATTAGCAGCATCTGTATTATATTGGGTTTTGATTGATTCAATGCTGGTAATCCAGTTCAATAATAATATGTTAATATATTACACCCAATAATATATAGGTTTCTAATGTGGACTGTGATAAGGCCAAATGTATCAAGCTCTGAAATGCTTATCGAACGCCATCTTTCTAGCCTATTGGGTATAATATTGCATAATGGGCTTGCAGTAGCTCTGAAACCAGAAGTAAAGTTTGAACCCGGAAGTTAGTAATCACTTTACTTTTTAGGCTTTGCAGGGACAGGCTTCTATCAGAGCCTGTGTCCCTGCATTAAAATGTTGATACATAGCCCCAATAATAATATATTGCTGCATTATGCAGCAATAAGAAATTATAATTTTCATGGCTAAAATGCAATCCCTCACAAATATGACACTTAATATCTATAAAACTTCACAAAGATTTCCATTCGTCTTTCTGTCAATGTTATATTTGGTGCTCCTGTTTCATGGGTGTGATTCATTTAAATGCAATGGCTATAATCTGCTGCTGCAGTATTGAGGGTATCATATATGGCGGGTATGGGCCCATCATGATGATGTTTGGTGGCACATCCCGCTGAATTGATAAGCATCCAAAATTTCTAATTTCTTCAAAGTATGTGCCAGCCTTTATTGGTGAGATCTTGGCACTTTCTATCCAATGGTCAATGTTATGCTTCCCTAGTTGTAAATATAGGGTAGAAATAATAATAAAAATAATAATAGAAATTATTATTATTATCATTATTATTATTATTATTATTATTATTATTATTATTATTATTATTATTATTAATATTATTATTATTTGATATTTAATTTGAGATCCCCTTTTTGCACTTCCTTTAGCAGACCAACCACCTTTTTGGAAGATCATGTTTAGTAGATTTGTTTAATGCATATAGTAACTAGGCTTTGATAGCTATGTCTATATCATTGTTAGTTTATGATCCAGATTCTGCTGTTTATCATCCCAAGGTTACTTTTTGCAGTTTACTATCTTTTTATGGGTACTTCTTTTGAGGAAACGGTGAACTGCTGAGAAATGCGTCAAGCCACACACACCTTCTTTGTGACATCAGCACACCATTTACCACGCACGGCAGCATTGATCCACCCATCGCTATGCACTGGTATCCAGTTATCACGTGTCCCACTTGGAGGAGACACACCAACCCCGCGTCCGACACAGGTCCAGAAGACATCCTTTTCACTCAGGTCCACGTTCATTGGACGATCCCCACCTGGCAGCTGGGACCATTCCAGAGGGGATGCATGTCCGGCGGACACACAATTCACGCAGGTCCTTGTGCAACGGATGCTCCCCATCTTCCAGCCGGGTCAGGAATCTCCCTCACAACCAGGTTCAGGTCATTTCCTGGTTACAAGGTACCTTACTCAGACACCACGGACAGACCAAGTGAGCCCTATCCCTCGTTACCATTATTATTTAACTTTACTAAGAGGCTCTCTGTGTCAGTTAGAGGTTTGGGAGTTACAATTACCGGTATATCAGTGCCAAACTGATACATCATTTCACTTAATACTTTGAATGCTTTGGATCATACCGAGGTATAACAAATAGTGGTCACACTCTCCAAAGTTCCATTTTTCTGAGACTTCATGATGCATTGTATCCACCGTTACTCATTGGTTCTTTTCAGACTTTTTATTGTGGTTGCAATTTTATATTGTTACTTTTTATTACCTAGGCATCTGATCCTTGGCTCATGTGGCTGATTGGTATTGGTTCATTTCTGACCTCACTTATTCATGTACTGTATTTAGCTTACAAATTGTGTATTGTTTTTTCTGAACTTGACTCCCATGTTATATGACTTATTTATTGTCATTAAATAGTTTTATACCACTATATTTATCTTGATAGTAGTATTGCGCTTCTTCCTCTTTTTTTCCCCTCTCCAATAAGGTTGTTATGTGAGGTTCAGTACCTCTTTAGAAGCAGTGGTCCTGCAGGATTGTTTTTTATAATTTTTTATGATTTTATATGACATCTTACGATTTATTTAATACTGTTTATTTATATTCTGATAAACAAGATAAAAATAGACTTTGCACTTATTGCCTAGTACTAATCTGAAATGGCAGAATAAATTCAACACAACTCGATCTTATATGTATAAATGTACAATTTTATTTGTAAAACATTTTGAGAATCTGTTGCATAAAAATAACCAAATTACTAATTATCCTTCATATATGATTAAATCCAATTGACATATCTCAAAAATAAAAAACCTAAATAGTACATACAGGTTGAGTCTCCCATATCCAAATATTCCAAAATACGGAATATTCCGAATTACGGAATAATTTTGGCATGACTGAGATAATAAAACCTTTGATTTTTGATGGTTCAATGTACACAAAGTTTGTCTAAGGCACAAATTATTAAAAATATGGTATAAAATTACCTTCAGGCTGTGTGTATAGGGTGTAAATGAAACAAAAAATTATTTCATGTATGTACACAAACTTTGCTTGAGCCACAAAATTATTGAAAATATTGTATAAAATGAGCTGCAGGCTGTGTGTATAAGGTGTATATAACACAAATATGCATTCTGTGTGTGTATATTGGGGTCCCATTCCCAAGATATTTCATTATGATATGCAATTATTCCAAAATACAGAATATTCCGTTATCCAAAATACCCCTGGTCCCAACCATTTTGGATATGGGAGACTCAACCTGTATATGACTAAAATAGCATATTAAGCACCACACACATATATATATATATATATATATTAGGGGTGAGCGGGTTCGGATTTCTGAAATCCGAACCCCCCCGAGCCCCCCCGATCCGAGTCCGATCCGAGTCAGGCTCGACTTTTCCCGCCTGACTCGGATCTGAAATCGAGGCAAAACGTCATCATCCCGCCTTCCGAGTCTCGCGGGTTTTGGATCCTATATAAGGTACCCGCATCGGCGCCATTTTCTCACTCGGCTGTGGACAGTGAAGAGGGAGGGTGGGAGTTAGGGCTGGCTGGGCTGTGTAGTGTAGTGTAGTGTAGTGTAGTGTAGTGAAGAGTAGTGTTGTGCTGTGCTGTGCTGCCCTGTGCTGTGCTGTGCTGCTGTTGTCCATAGGGGCTGTGTCCACTACTTCAAAGTCCATAGGGGCTGGCTGTGTTGTGCTGTGCTGCTGTTGTCCATAGGGGCTGTGTCCACTACTTCAAAGTCCATAGGGGCTGGCTGGACTGTGTTGTGCAGTCAGTTGTCCATAGGGGCTGTGTCCACTCCAAAGTCCTGTGCAGTGTCCCAGTCCTAAAGGGGTGCTGTAGTGTTGTCCAGGGGGTGCTCTGTCCATCAGGGGTGCTCCCCCCAAGTGCTAAAAAAATATTATATTTTCTGTGTTTGTGAATTGTGTGCGCAGTAGCCGTACGTGCATCAACAAAGTAGTGCCAAGCGTGCGCCTGTGTCATAAGTAAAGGGCCAGCTAGCTTGACCGTTAAAGGGTGCTGTAACCCCCAAAGTACACTCCTGTCCAAACCAAAAAAAAAATTATTTTCTGTGTTTGTGAATTGTGTGCGCAGTAGCCGCACGTGCATCAACAAAGTAGTGCCAAGCGTGCGCCTGTTTCATAAGTAAAGGGCCGACTGGCTTGACCGTTAAAGGGTGCTGTAACCCCCAAAGTACACTCCAGTCCAAACCAAAAAAAAAATTATTTTCTGTGTTTGTGAATTGTGTGCGCAGTAGCCGCACGTGCATCAACAAAGTAGTGCCAAGCGTGCGCCTGTGTCATAAGTAAAGGGCCGGCTGGCTTGACCGTTAAAGGGTGCTGTAACCCCCAAAGTACACTCCAGTCCAAACCAAAAAAAATTATTTTCTGTGTTTGTGAATTGTGTGCGCAGTAGCCGCACGTGCATCAACAAAGTAGTGCCAAGCGTGCGCCTGTGTCATAAGTAAAGGGCCGGCTGGCTTGACCGTTAAAGGGTGCTGTAACCCCCAAAGTACACTCCAGGCCAAACCAAAAAAATATATATTTTTTTGTTTGTGAATTGTGTGCGCAGTAGCCGCACGTGCATCAACAAAGTAGTGCCAAGCGTGCGCCTCTGTCATAAGTAAAGGGCCGGCTGGCTTGACCATTAAAGGGTGCTGTAACCCCCAAAGTACACTCCAGTCCAATCCAAAAAAAAATTATTTTCTGTGTTTGTGAATTGTGTGCGCAGTAGCCGCACGTGCATCAACAAAGTAGTGCCAAGCGTGCGCCTGTGTCATAAGTAAAGGGCCGGCTGGCTTGACCATTAAAGGGTGCTGTAACCCCCAAAGTACACTCCAGTCCAAACCAAAAAAATATTTATTTTTTTGTTTGTGAATTGTGTGCGCAGTAGCCGCGCGTGCATCAACAAAGTAGTGCCAAGCGTGCGCCTGTGTCATAAGTAAAGGGCCGGCTGGCTTGACCGTTAAAGGGTGCTGTAAGAAATACGGGAAGTGCGGGAAGAAATACAGCATTAGACACAGGGTGACGTGTATGACTAAATTTATAATATACATGATTACATGCCCCTGTGGTCTGAGTTATATCGGTAAGACAGATCGCACTTTACGTGAAAGGATGGCTTTGCACCGATCGGCCATCAGGTCCGCTATTAAATCTGGTGCAAGTGACCAACCAGTGGTGAGGCATTTCTATGAAGCACAGCATAATTTAGCCACATTAAGATATATCATCATAGATCATGTACCAGTTTGGACACGGGGTGGCAATAGATCATTGAAACTACTCCAGTGTGAATCCTGTTGGATTCACAGACTGGGGACTATTTACCCGAAAGGACTTAATGAAAATTTAGGATTGCATTGCTTCCTGTAGGGCTGTAGTGACCATACTTGTATATGAGATGCTTTTTCTTTTTTGTGCACGATCATGGGTCTGATGTGTTGACACACATACTGCAGTGTGTTATTCTTATCATGGGTGGGATATCATAACTATGGACGTCGGTCAGGGTTTACTTGCCTCACCGTGATAGGTAGCTTGCCTTGGATTAATTTTTGCAATAATGTGTGATAGCTTATTGATATGGGTTATACATATAATTAATTTCATGGTATGAACAGATTTGTAATAAAACTGACAGATGTAATTATGTATGATGGGTCTATGACTATGTTTGACTAATGCTTTTGGGGATTAATGATTGGTACAATTTAATTGCCATTTAGGTGCTCGATATGGATTAGCTGGTTCGTTGGTAAAGAGATGGGGTTTATGTTTTGGTGCTATTAGAGGCTTGATGCTAGTATATTACTGTATAGGATTATTGTATGTGCATTTACAGCACCGTGCCTCCATGAATGAGGTTCATTTAATCTGTTTTTAGTTTCACTCCTGTTGCTATGGCAACGGGTCGTGCCTGTGAGGTCATCAGTGGGCGTCTCCATGCTGGACCCAGATGCCGCGGCGGTTTCACGTGGTGTGGTGAAGGGTATGTAAGTACCATGTTTTTGTATTGTCTGTATCTTGAGAACGATGCATTAAAGGGCATCGAAACGTTGATGCATAAATTCCTGCCTACTGTTATCTTTCATGTGGAGTGCCGCTGCCAGAGGAACTGTATTTGGGACTGCTGTTGGTTACATGCGGAGGGCACCCTCTTTTATTGCTGACAGGGAGTGCAATCTATCTTGGATGTATATATATATATATATATATATTTATATATACACATACAAACAATTCCTTTGGTCCAGCACTCCTGCTTTGGAAGACTGTTGACTCTGGTGCCCTCAGCAGGTAGATGGATGTTGAGCAAAGAAATGAAGCTGCGGCACTTGGAGATTTGTGGTAATAATAAATATATTGATTGTATGGTCCAACATCTGAATACGCTTGATAGCCCAGTCCGCTTTACGATGAAAGCTGACGGGAACTCTTTGGATTTTTTGGACTTAACAATTTTCAAAAAGGGATCTACACTCGGGACGACCCTTTTTCGTAAGGATACGGATCGCAATTCCCTTTTATTTGCTACCAGTTACCATCCACCTGAATTGAAAAATAGTTTACCTACATCACAGTTTCTCTGTGTTTTACGGAATAACACTGAGGCAGAGATGGCAGAACATCAAATCACAGAGATGAAGCAGAGATTTTTTCAAAGGGGTTACTCAAAAAGCATAATCGAGAATTGCTTAACCAGAGCACGTTAAGACTAACAAGGGCGAGAGAGTCCTCAGGGACCACTAGGATGACTTTTGTTAGCCAATATGATTGTAAGTCTAAAGATGTACGGAGAACGGTGAGACAAAACTGGCACGTTGTTGCCACGGATCCGGTGTTCAAGGGGAAGATCAATGAACCCCCACTTATGGCCTTTCGGCGTGGGCAAAATTTGAAAGAAATATTAATGCGCCCGACAAAACGCCCAACCAGATCAGTCAAGACTTGGCTCCAGGATGCCAAACCTGGATGTTTTAGATGTGCAAACTGCACCACTTGTAGATCATTACAAACTGGTCCTACATTTCCACATCCTCACAGTGGACGACCAATCAAATTGTGATTTAAACTTCACTGTTTACTGGACCATGTGATCTATTTACTTACATGCCCATGTGGTTTGGCCTATGTTGGCTTGACAACCAGGGTTTTTCGTGAACGTATGGCCAACCACCGTTGTTCTATTAGGCAAGCCATCTCTACAGGTACCTCTGATAAACCGGTTGCAATACATTTTCTTCAAGCAGGTCATCAAGTGTCGTCACTCAAATGCCGTATTATAGAATGGGTCCCCAAATCTCCACAAGGCAGAAATCGGGAATTAACCCTCCGTGAATTGGAGGCCAAGTGGATTTTTCATTTGGACACTGTGGCCCCTAGGGGTTTAAATGAATCCAATCCTTTGAACATTTTTTTGAAATAAGCTACCCGCCTTGGTTTTCTAGTTGACCTTTGATATTTCTTTTTTTTGGGGTTATTTATGTGATTGTGTGTCTGTTTTTTGCCAATTTTCTGTATATATTATTTTTGTATTTATTTTTGATTCGTAAAGTATTGGGTTAGGTAAGCCTTGATTGATTAGGTGTTTTTTGACTATAAACCTAAGGGTGTCCATGTTTGGGACATTCTGCTTTTTCTATAAAAATTAAAAAAAATTTAAAAAATATATGTAGCTTTTTATTGAAGCTTTTTTATATAAAATTGGTTTTCCGATTGAATATGGTATTGACACATTATTGATAGGTGGATTATTTATGATGTTATGCTATTCTATACAAATGTGTATTTCTATGTATGGAGATTGTTTTTTCATGTGTCCCGGAGAATGCTTTGCTTTTCCCAATTGCCTCTCTTATATAATTATTATACCTAACCTGTATGGTGTTGATATATCTTATTGAGCAACCTGAGACTTATATGATGCTTTACTGTTTATGCAATACAGGTTTGTTGTTTTGACAACTTAGGTTTTAATGCTTACTGACATTGACACGCCCTATAGTCTGTTGTTACTATGACAACTCATCTGATCACTATGTGACCGGACGTTTTGGTCACTTCCGGATTTTTTGCCTGCGTCCCACTTGGTGGAACGCATGGCACTTCCGGGTAGGTGTTGTGGTGATCCTGTGATTTGTCTTGTAAAATGCGTAATATTCCGGTGCCCTGTTGTGCTGACTGGTGGTGTCAGTGTGTGATGCGAGTTATGTGCAGGCTGCTGATCACCCCGTCTATAGTCTTAGCCGTTTGCGATTTGATGACCGGATGTTTGGCCATTTCCGGGGGACGGGCTTTGCGTTCCACAGGGTGGAACGCACGGCACTTCCGGTCCAGCGGTGTCCAGCATGGCGATTTGCGGGAAAAGCGGGCTATTTAAGGGGACACAGGTAAGAGGATCTGTGATGCTGTTTGGTGACATATGCTGCTAGCTGTACCGTTGCTATTATGCTGTTGGTCTTGATAAAGGTAAGGAATGACCGAAACGTCGACCGGACTGATATATGTAAGAAATAAATAAATGTTTTTTCTGTTGGAAATGCTCTGGTGAGTGCCCCTTTTACCTTTTCTATTGTATTATTCTGGACCAAAGAATTAATTTTTTTGATTCAGGGGGAGCACCCCATAAAGTGGACAATCATGTAGATGTGAGTGTAGACTCTCTTTGGACTATATATATATATATATATATATGTATATATATATACACATACAAACAATTCCTTTGGTCCAGCACTCCTGCTTTGGAAGACTGTTGACTCTGGTGCCCTCAGCAGGTAGATGGATGTTGAGCAAAGAAATGAAGCTGCGGCACTTGGAGATTTGTGGTAATAATAAATATATTAAAAGTGTCACATAAACGAAACCAACATTTCGGAGTTCTAAGCTCCTTTGTCAAGGTGTGAACAAAGGAGCTTAGTGCTCCGAAACACTGGTTTCGTTTATGTGACACTTTTAATATATTTATTATTACCACAAATCTCTGAGTGCCGCAGCTTCATTTCTTTGCTATATATAAGATTTTGAGATAATATAAGTACATGTTTTACAATATGGAAGGAAAAGAAATAAGATTCTAAGTTTGGGGGTCAAATATTCTAAAGAGACGTGTGGAGTAGTGGTTAGAGAACCGGCCTGATGATCTGAGGTCATAGGTTCAATCCCAGCAGGGGAACTAAATGAATGAAAATATATATTTTTTATATATGTGTAATTATGAAGGGGAAGAAGAAGTCTTATTTTACCAAGACAAAACGCGTTGGGGGCCTGCTATCCTGGACCCTCTTATGATGGACAGATAAGCCTTTATAATATTTTGAGTTTGTACGTTGTTTACCTGCATTTAATCGTGGATCTTATTTTATAACTTAAACTGTTTTATGCAGAAATATTTGGAGTATTATTACATGTGAGGACTGACTATAGTTCCAATAACTCCTAAATTACACAGCGATGGATGTTTGATTGATGCAGTATTAAGACGGTACACACAATGTTTTGCTTTCTTTTTTTCCTTTATGTTTGAATCGTGGTTGATCAGGTGACCGAAGATTTTCTATTGAATATAAGTTGCTTTTCCATTCATAATCACGTATTTTTCACTATATCTTTTTGATCAGTTCACCTTCTGGCGCTTGGGATTTTTCACTATTTAATTGATTTGTATATAGTTTATCACTATATATGACTAATATATCCTAGCAGCCACTCATATACGAGCTAGGTGTACTTTATAAAAACACACATACAGTATATTGTCTGTTTGTAGGATTACTGTTTGTCACTTGTGCGCTCACTAATTTATTTGTAATATATATATATATATATATATATATATAAAAAATGAGAAGAATTGGCACTCACCAGGTAGCTGACAAGAAAATTGGTTTTTAATTACCCATCTTGAGGGAGAAAGTGCATAGAGCCATAAAGTGCAATAGTCATAGTCTACGTTTCGGTCCTATGTAGGACCTTCTTCAGGACATCACAGCAGACATGTTTCAGCTTGAAAACCAAAGACAGACTGTCTTTGGTTTTCAAGCTGAAACATGTCTGCTGTGATGTCCTGAAGAAGGTCCTACATAGGACCGAAACGTAGACTATGACTATTGCACTTTATGGCTCTATGCACTTTCTCCCTCAAGATGGGTAATTAAAAACCAATTTTCTTGTCAGCTACGTGGTGAGTGCCAATTCTTCTCATTTTTTATATTTCATGGGCTGTTTTGTCCTTAATTGAGCACCCCCAAGTTGATTCTGGTGCTGCAAGTGCGGACACTCTGTATGGTTATATATATATATATATATATATATATATATATGGAGATTTTTTGATTTTATAAGTGCTTCATACTCGATCTACATGTGTAAATGTTTTTAATATTGTTAATATAGACATATATAGATGGAGAACGTCTTATTCTATCTTACTCATTTTTAAAGTGTCAGAAACATTCACTCCTATAGAATGAATTACCTGCTGTGAGCTGGAGATTAAATCAGGTGTCCAATCTACTCACCTAGATTTATTAATCTAATTTAAGAGATCAACCAATTACAAATCAATTTGTGCTATAAAAGGACAACTGGTCGAGTAAAGGATTATTCTTTGAAAAAGCCCCCACAGTGGAAAGAGGGGCGAAACGTGTCCGAGGATCCCCAGTTATTGCACTCTTTATTATCCAGCCAAACACCACTACTAAAGCATTTACTGACCCATCTTGTTATGGAGCATCGGCACCTTTGTATACTATTTTCCGGATGACCATGTATGCCTATGCTTGTTGAAAGAAGAGATCTCCGGATATAATTTACCCAGGATAAGCGACGTGGCTCTAATATAAGTCAGCCATTTGACTGTTCAGTTACACTCCTTGAAAGAAACATTAATATACGTCAACTGGGCTGCTCCTGCCCCAAGCAGCATATGGAACATTTGTATTTGTGGTCTCCCAGGAAAGATAACACGCTATTTGCATCCTGAGCAAGATTACTACTGCTCCAGATGAGTTTGCTGCATCTGCAGAAACTGGGTTTAGAAATTGATAGACATGTACAGCAGGTTGAGGTTAAAAGGTTAAAATGACCAGTGGCATAACTACCATAGGTGCAGGGGTTGCAGCTGCTCTGGGGCCCGGCCCTCCCCCTGCACATACAGTGCCACTCCTTGGTCCACGACGCCCCCTCTGCACTCTCCCCCTGAACCATCCTCAGTCCCCTCTCCTAGACTTACCTGCTCTGTGGTCGCAGACCCCCCCCCCATTGTTGCGTTCTCCTGGTTGGTTCGGCTCTCCTCATTGACTGATACTGGGAGGAGGCATGTCCGCCTCCTCCCAGCATCAGTCAGTGAGGAGGAGAGATGGAGCTGACCTGTAGAGGAGATGTGCATGCCCAGCGCAGTGCGACCACGGAGCAGGTAAGGTGAGGAGAGGGGAGTGAGAAGGGTGCGGACCGGGGACCCATGAAAATTTTGCTATGGGGTCCCCTAGGTCTAGTTACGCCCTTGAAAACGACCTTTAATAAATTTAGTGGTTTTGACCACCAACTTGACGATGATCCGTAGCGATGTCCATCTTTTTTAAAACACTTTTTTGATCATACAAAGCTACTCAACGTGATACTGGAGCAGGGTGTTCAGCCAATGACCTCACATGTGCGTACTGTACTTACTGGCTGACTCAGAAATGGATCCTAAAAATATTCTAGAGAGTATTCTCTGATTAACAGAAAAAATAGAGTTGGAACATACAGAACATAAAAATAAATAATATAGGTTTAAAAAAAAAAAAACAACAACTCAGTGGACAAGAAATATTTCTTTCTTCTCACAACTTCTATTTTATGGCCACACCTAGGGGTATATTTACTAAAGTGTGGGTTATAGAAGTGGAGGTGTTGCCTATAGCAACCAATCAGATTCTACTCATTTACATACCACCTTCTAGAAGATAATAGCCAGAATCTGATTGGTTGCTATAGGCAACATCTCCACTTCTATCAACTATACTTTAGTAAATATACCACTAATGATCACTTTTGTGATCAGTAAAATCCTAATAATTACATTGTCTAAACAAAACATCTCATTTATTGACTGATTACGCATTTTATTTTACAGACAGACTGACAGCCAGACTGACAGCCAGTGCGAAACTATGCTAATGTTGAAGCTGGATGGAAATATATTTAGACCAACAACGGGGCCAGCGCAAATCAGCTGCCATCGCAGGTCATGCCCTAATCGGCCATTTGTTGAGTCCCGTGGTCGCACACAGGGGCATTTTAAGAGAGGATGTGACCATGTGCACTCCTCGTGCGGGGCCCCCTCCTCTCTCCCTGGTGGCTGGCAGTCGACTGACCTGGCTGGCCAGCCACCGGAGCATTAGTAGACTCCGGGCACTAGAGTGTGCCCGGAGTCTACTGCGCATGCGCAGAACACCGGAAAATGGCCCCCACGGCCATTTTTCCACTTTTTGAGCAGCAGTGACACAGGTAAGTTCAAAAATAATATGGGTGCAGTGTGTGCAGTGCGGGGCCCCCCTGGACTCGGGGGCCGTGTGCCCCGCACACACTGCACCCATTATAGATATGCCACTGGTCACACAGAATGGTCGTCTGTAGCGAGATGTTGGAACCACTTTATCTGCATGCAGGATTGCAGTTGTAGGCATAAATATGCCTCAAAAACGGTCGTTTGCCTACACTCCCTGTAACTGCCCCCAAAACGGTTCCTGAATGTCAATCACTTTGAGCAGCATTGCTTTGGTTCCCTGGCACATGCACAGGGCGACAGTGACGCATGCACAGTCAAACGATAATTGCTCAACTGCGTAAATATAGGCATTGCACACATATTTGAATCAGGCCCTTAAATTGCTATAAAACAAAAGAAAATAAAACATGCAACTTTGACAGAACAGCAAGGCCAGATCAATCAATAAGCTGATCAGGCTGCAGCCTAAAGGGACCCCAAGCCCCACACTGCAATCCTATTCCTGTCCAGGGAATTTAGCCCAGTCCTGCTCTCTGTTCCTTTAAATAACCGAAGTTCGGATAGATCTGAGGGCATATAAACACCTACTCAGGGATACGTGTAGTTAATAAATTAGGTAGGAAGGTTAGCTTAATGATTGACAGGTTGTCGCTGTGTACGGATTGGTGTGTGCTGATTTAGGGGTGTGGTTAGTAGGAGTGTGGGTAGGTCTGTAGAGTTAATCTGCCTCTTTTGAACTTGATCTGCGTGCTGTTCGGTCGCAGGTCGTATGGTTCTGTGTTGGAGAACTTTTTGTGTTACTGATTCTTCTAATTCTTTCCCTCTCTATTCTCACATCTTAACTTCTCCCTTCTTCTTCCTATCTAACCTCCTATTCCTTTTCTTTTCCTAACTAATCTAATATGTCTCGCCCCCAGCGTGCCCGATCTGTCCCCGCCCGGCTGGCTGATGCTGCCGGGCTGGGGCTCATGCCGCTCATCCATTCTCCTGCCCCAGTCATTAGTTACCCCCGCCGGTCCTCCCGCAGATCTGGAGGTGCCGACGGGGAAGGTGCGGGTGGCGCCGCTCAGACCCGCGCGCGCCGCTCTCACGGGCGCGCGCGGCGTCCGCTCCACAATACCTCCGGCCACCTCGGCTGAGTCCCGCTCTGGGGATTTAATCAGCCGGGGGACGGAGAACGCCGGGCCTCGCTCGCGCGGGTGCGTGCGACCCGCGTACTTAGCACACAAAGTGATGGTCACCCCGGCGGCGTCCCACTCCGGGACGCCGGCCAGCCGGGGGACCAAACGCAGACATAAGGGGGTGAGTCGGGAGCCTGCCTGGGCTCCGGCTCACTCCATAATGGCGGGGGGGCGGAGCCAGCGGCCATCTCATCAGGGCCGGGGTCAGCAGCCATCTTATAGTGGGGTGTGCATCAGGGGCAGCATGGTCTGCTTGCTGCCATGGGATCCCCCATGGCAGCCCCTGTACCCCCGTTGGTCACTGATGACATAAGACCAGCCAGCTAGGCTGGTCAGGCAGGCGCAGCAATGGATAACACTGCCAGTGCTGGGCTGCTGGTGGCAGTGGTGGGCGCTCTCACGCCCCTGCTGTCTCAGCAGCATGGGGCTGCAGGAACATCTGCGGCCCCTTCAGGGTCTGCGTCGGACAATGTGCGGGCGCAGCTAGGTCCAATCATACAGCAGTTAGGTAATTTGTGCGGCCTCCCCCTCGCTGCATCACCTGTTTCCGCGGTTTCCTTTGCCCCAGTAGCCGATGCGGGTGATGTTTCACATGATTCCGCATCTGTATCTTCTGTTACAGCTGACAGCGGGGCGGACGCTCCCTTGGCTGCACCTACGGTGCGCACAGTCAACCCAGCCACATCGGGTTCCCCCGGGGTTGGTGTCATCGCGGATCCTGGTTCCCGGAATGTGGTCAATGTACATGCTGGTGAGTGCGATAGTTCATCCAATATTATCTCCTCTTCCAGTTCTACATCTTCTTCAGACGATAGTTCCCGCAGGGCTAGGCGCAGGCGATCCAAGCGATCACGACGCCATCGTTCACGGAGACGTTGTCATTCCAGTGACAGATCATCAGGTAGTAGCACTAGCGTAGAGGGTGGGGCCGGTCCAGCCGACGTAGTACACTGCGCAAATACAGAAGTCACAAGGGGTTTACGGACGCGTGTTAGGAAGTGCATTCGTCTGGGACGCTATGTGGACATGTTCACCCTCACGGCTAAAGCTAAAAAAGAGTCCGCCGCAGCAAAAAAGAAAGGAGGCATAGGGGTGGAGGCTTATAAGTCCTATACTAACTGGTTGTCGGGCTTTTGTGTCTTTTCTGCCTGCTATTTAAAAACTAGACCGTCAGAATACCTTAATGTTATTCCTTACCTTCACTTGATTCACGGTCTGTTCCAGTCGTCTCGGGGTGCGGCCTGGCGTCACTATGACGAGGAATTTTGCAGAAAACAGGATAGGGCAGTTAATCTCGAAATGGGTTGTAAAGATGTAGAAGTCTGGATGGAGATTTCTCAGTCTGCGGGGAGTGCGCCTGAACCGTCCCAAGGTCGTCAGGTGCAATCCGCAACCACGTTGCCCGCTAGGACCACTGGTAATAATCAGGCGAAAGGAAAGTGTTTCGCCTTTAACCACGGCAACTGCACGATGGGGGGTCGGTGTCGTTTTCGACACCTCTGCATCCGTTGCAACGCAGGCCACCCCAGCAAAGATTGCCCCAGAAATGGCGGGGTCCCTCAGCAGCTGGCTCTGGGCCTGCACCTAAGCGGGTTACCTCGGGATCCTCTAAGTAAAGCTATGTCCCCGATTCGGTTGGATGACATGACCAGGTGGCTTAATTGGTATCCATTACGTGATGATGCAGATTTTTTACGTTCAGGGTTTACAGAGGGGTTCCGCCTTCCAGTTTCGGGAGCAGTAAGTTCAAGATGTCCCAGGAATCTCCGTTCTGCCTACGATTTGCCACAAATAGTCAGAGCCAAGGTGATGAAGGAGGTCAGTCTAGGCCGCATGATTGGGCCCTTTGATTTACCTCTGGTCATGGGCCTGATTCTTTCCCCTGTGGGAATGGTTCCCAAGAAAGCCCCAGGTAGTTACCGGCTTATACAACACCTGTCCCACCCCCCAGGTACGTCGGTCAATGATGCCATTGCCAAGGTCGAATGTTCCGTGCATTATCAATCGTTTGACGCGGCTCTCGGGCTGGTTTGCGCCTCAGGCACGGGCTCGCTTTTAGCCAAAGTGGATATTGAATCCGCATTCAGGCTGTTACCCTTGCATCCGGATTCTTTCCGTTTCATGGGTTTTAGGTTGGCGGATGGGTATTATTTGGACAAATGTCTCCTGATGGGTTGCTCAGTGTCATGTGCTTTCTTTGAGTGGTTTAGTTCCTTCCTCCATTGGTGCGTAACCATGGGCTCTGGTGAGGTGGGTCTGGCTCACAACTTAGATGATTTTTTATGTGTGGGGCCTTCCAATTCTGATCATTGCGATCGCCTCCTTTTTTCGCTGCAAGCTCTCTTCATGGAATTTGGAGTCCCAATCGCACATGAGAAGACGGAAGGTCCTTCCACTTGTTTAATCTTCTTAGGTATTGAGATCGATACTATTGCTGGGTGTTGTCGCCTGCCTCAGGACAAAATTTGTCGTTTGCAGGACGCCATACTTCTTGCGCTAGCATCAGGGAAGGTCACCCTCAGGCAGGGTCAATCTTTGCTTGGTTTGCTGAACTTTGCTTGCAAGGTTATCCCTATGGGGAGGGTCTTCTGTCGCAAGCTACAGCGTGCTTTAGGAACTTTGCGTTTACCTCATCATTTCCTGCATTTGTCCGCAGAGCACAAACTTGATCTCGCAGTTTGGGACGTTTTTCTGTCAGGGTTCAATGGGGTGCCTATTTGGCTGTCGGTTCTGCAAACGAACTGTAGCCTGCAGCTCTTCACAGACGCTGCGGGTTCCTCGGGTTTTGGGGCCTTCTTGGATGGATCTTGGTGCTTCGCCACATGGCCAGAGGAGTGGGTAAGGTTGGGTCTGACCTCAAACCTACTGCTCCTGGAACTCTTTCCCATCACTGTATCACTTGAACTCTGGGGTTGGCGCTTGCGCGACCAGTCAGTGGTGTTCTGGTGCGATAATTTGGGGGTTGTACAGGCCATCAACAACCAAAGATCCTCGTGCCTCCCGGTGCTGTGACTTCTAGCTTACATGGTGCTGCGCGCGTTGCAAATGAATATTAGCTTTACCGCTAGGCACGTCCCTGGGGTTGACAATGCTATTGCTGAAGCGCTGCCTAGGCAAGATTGGGTGAGGTTCAGGGCTTTGGCTCCCACAGCAGCTTTAAGAGGTGAATCATGTCCATCTCATTGTTGGCAGATTATCAAGCCGGCATGGAGGATCTCGCACGTCGGTCCGTGGCCCCTCGGACCTTGACTGCGTATCAGGCCTCGTGGCACCAATGGGAATGCTTCTTGCAGAGTCGGAGATCAGCAGGTATTTCCAAGCGTGCACTCATGATAGAATTTGTGTGGAGTCTGTTTGGTGAAGGCAGGTCGCGGGCTTATGTAGCCAAGAGGCTGGCCAGCATTTCCTTCTTCTTGCAACTAGCAGGAAGGAGGGATGCCACTAAGGGTTTTTTGATACAAAAGGCTCTTAGAGGCTGGTCTCGCGCACGCCCGGCGTCGGATGATCGTCGGCGCCCCATTGGTCCGGACCTATTATTACGATTAATTGAGTGTTTGCCAGTTATATGTTCATCCCCTTTTGAAGCGTCGCTTTTCCAGCTCGCTTTTGCGATGGCCTTTCATGGGGCTTTTCGCATCAGCGAGTTGGTTGCACAGTCTCGTTCCGCCCCTCCCCCGCTGCTGCGATCTCACGTTGTCCTTCGTGGCTCCATGCTTTGCCGTATTCAACGGTCTAAGACTGATCAGCTGGGCAGGGGTCGATGGGTGTCCCTGCAATCCTCTCCGATGGAGGGTATTTGTCCGATACACCTGGTGTCCCAATATATCATTCACCGCCCCGCGCTTGAAGGGGCTTGGCTCATGCATTTAGATGGTTCCCCTCTAACTAAATTTCAGTTTCGGTCGGTTTTTTATCGTTGCATACGGCACATCGGGCTTTCCACATCGGAGTTCGGTACTCATTCCTTTCGGATTGGCGCAGCGACTTTTGCAGCTTCTTCAGGTTCTTCTCCACAGGAGATCCAGGCCCTCGGACGGTGGAAGTCCGACGCATTCAGAAGATATGTCCCTTTGGAGTCTTGATGTACTTTGTTTCAGGCTTGAGTGCTTCGGCCAACTCGTCACCTTTTAGGTGGGGGTCTCGGGGGATTTTGCCCTGTTTTTTGCCCTGCATTGGACAATGATTGGTTATCTACATAATAAAATGATGAAGAAATGATAGTCAAAAAATAAAAAGATCCAGCAGGTTTTTTGTAGGTTTTTACCTCGGGTCAAGCCTTCCTTCCCCCTCTTCCCACCCCACCCACCATCTCCCTCTGCAATATTGTTAGTCACAGTATCTCATGTATTTTTCTGTGTATTGCAGGTGGCATCCAGGATTGTAAGCCCATTTGGTTTGTCGGTCATTCCTATATGTTTTGGGCGGAGCAGTCCCGCTTTGCAACAGATGCTTCTGTTTTCCCTCTTTGGGATAGAGTGAGGTGGTTAGGCCGCAGAGGTATGCGTTGGGGATCGTTATTGCCCTGTCTGCAGATGGCAGCGGAGAATTTCGGTTCTCCTTTAGTCTTGGTGATTCACCTGGGCGGGAATGATTTGTGCCTGCAGATGTCTCTCGAGTTGCGGCACGCTATTATCCGAGATTTGGGTGTGTTGCTCAGTCTGTGGCCTGATTGTGTGATTGTGTGGTCCGACATTATTGCCAGGCTTTCCTGGAGGTGTATGTACAGTATGGTGGGACTGGAAAAAGCCATAAAGAGAGTGAATAGATGGGTGTCCGAGAGAGTTTTGCAAATGGGAGGTTTGGTGGTGCGTCACCCTCTAATTAGGGTACGAGATGCCCATCTTTCTCGTAGGGATGGGGTTCACCTCACGGAGGAGGGGCTATTTTTATTTCTTGAAGGTATAGATTTAGTGTTAGGAGGTTCAGTTTGTTAGGTGGTATGGTGGCGTACATGTTTCATTGGAACATGTGTGGCGGGAAAGAACGGCAGTCTATATAAAGCGTCCACCTTGCTGCAGTAATTGGTGGTGCGCCCCCCTTCAATGCACTAGTTAGGCTGATTTTACCCTACTGGGGTCAGTGGCAACTCTCGTCGGAGTGGGCTAATAATAGTGCATTGGGATGGGGGCTGGATACCGTCCAACTTGCCAGAGAGGGATATCGGCCCTTGAAAGTTGTTATATCACTCTGACACTTGAATTGGGATAGTGGCCCTTTTCAGTGAGTGCATCACATCCTTGCTTAAGTCAAGTGGGGCGTCAGATGACTTGCCGTTCTTTCTTATTCCACCATACTATGTTGTAAAAATAAATAAAGCTGACCATATGTTTTTATCGCACATACTTTGTCTCTTTATTTATAGTTAAGTTGTTATAACATGTTTATGGTTGCACACATTATCTGCCGATAGGTAGTTTAAAATAACCGAAGTTTGGATAGATCTGAGGGCATATAAACACCTAGGCAGGGATACGTGTAGTTAATAAATTAGGTAGGAAGGTTAGCTTAATGATTGACAGGTTGTCGCTGTGTACGGATTGGTGTGTGCTGATTTAGGGGTGTGGTTAGTAGGAGTGTGGGTAGGTCTGTAGAGTTAATCTGCCTCTTTTGAACTTGATCTCCCACCCTCCCTCCCCGATTTTTCCTTTTGTGTCTTGTGTCGGCTTTATTTGCAATGGTGGGAAAGAACGGCAGTCTATATAAAGCGTCCACCTTGCTGCAGTAATTGGCGGTGCGCCCCCCTTCAATGCACTGGTTAGGCTGATTTTACCCTACTGGGGTCAGCGGCACCTCTCGTCGGAGTGGGCTAATAATAGTGCATTGGGATGGGGGCTGGATACCGTCCAACTTGCCAGAGAGGGATATCGGCCTTTGCAAGTTGTTATATCACTCTGACACTTGAATTGGGATAGTGGCCCTTTTCAGTGAGTGCATCACATCCTTGCTTAAGTCAAGTGGGGCGTCAGATGACTTGCCGTTCTTTCTTATTCCACCATACTATGTTGTAAAAATAAATAAAGCTGGCCATATGTTTTTATCGCATATACTTTGTCTGTCTCTTTATTTGTAGTTAAGTTGTTATAATATGTTTATGGTTGCACACATTATCTGCCGATAGGTAGTTTAAAGTGTTGTGGAAGTCAACTAATGACGTCCTGATGCTGCCAGTATAGGGGTGCATAGTAATTGTTATCTGAGTAGCACGCCCAATCTCGTGTGACAAAGTTATCACATGTTTTCTGCTGTGGTTCCGGCAACATAATAAAACAATAATACAAAGCACTTTTCAATTTTTATTTTCCGGCTTTTAATAAATGAGGGGGTCAGACAGGCTACTCTGAGAGGGGGGTGGTTTGTAAAGGACAGGCTTCCATGAGAGAACATAGGGGACACAGTGTCTTCTGTTGTGAGCCAGCAATGCTAATTCCCTTGCCACTGTGCTGCCCAAATACAATTCTTTGTGCGCATGCAGTGGCCTGTAGAAGTCATATACTTTGCCCTTTAATGTATTAGGCTTTCCCAGGTATAACATTCTGCAACTCTTCTACAATTTCTGATGACCAGTTACCCCAAGATATTATAAAGATAGACAAATAAATAAAGGCTGGTTAATGGACATTAAAAAGATATCAGAAAGGGGGACATTAGATGTATAGACAGAGAAACTAGTTAATAGACACCAGGGGTGGATCCAGGAGGGGGGTCACTGGCTGATCACTGTAAAAAAAAAAATTAAAGAAAACAAAACAATTGGTGATCCAGTGAGCTCCTTCTTGATCTGGTCAGCTGATCCCAGAACTCATGCTCTGTGACCCCGGTCACCTGCTTTGTGCTGTAAACTGAGATACCAGCATCTCGGTTTACAGCACAGAGCAGCTGACCAGGGTCACAGAGCAGGAGCCCAATGCTCAGCTGACCGGCAGTGGAAAAAGCAGAATTTCTAGAAAAGGTTTCCTTATGCTTGATTTTAGAGTGAGTGTGACCAAACAATGAAGAGGGCATAATTAGCACTTAACCAGCTTTAATATGCATCATACAAATTGTGTTGTCTGTCATAATTCCAGCATGTACAGGACCCAATAGAAAGATCGCTAACCATATATAGTCACAGTTTAATAATCTTAATAATGGGCATAAAATAAAATGATAAACATTAATAGATATTCAATAGATCACAATATCCAATATAGGTATAAAATGATAGGCACAATCAAGTAAACACAGTAAAAAAAACAATCAAAACATCCTAATTATGTGTGCAGTAACTACACATGTATTAATAATCCGCTGGTTCTCCCATCCATATGGAAAGTGATTAAAAACAAAACATATCTGGACTCTGTCGTATCTTAGTAATCCTCATTAGATATGCACAGCGTCAAGCACGTGTATGGATTCCTGCAGTTTTTTCTCTACCTTGCGGAAGTATGTGAGTAGCAAGAAAAAAATCTTAAGGTGAATGGTAACAAATCATCTGAAATGTCTCAATTCAATGGCAACAGAAGAACTTCAATTAGTCAGTCCTGAGGCTGATTTAACAAATAGCCATCTGTAAGTAAATATATTTTGAACAGGTTTAATCACCTCATAGGTCATTCCAAGCAGTCAGGCATAACTGTCAGAATGTAGTTCACAGGATAGTTTTCACTGACAGTAATTATCTCTGCCCTCCATGTACGGCTCAATCTCACAATGTACTGTATGTGGGAGAGTCCGTCAGACACAGTTAGGACCGAGTATACAGGTGTTGCTTACCGCTACCTCGTACGGGACCTCAGGTGGTTAGTTTTTTTCTCCTCCATCGGATACTTAGTCCGGACTTAAAGCTGCGGTATTGCGGTGTACACCATTTTAGTTGGCGCACTTGTAAGGTCCCGGCGGCTGCTGCCCGATCTGTGAGAGAACCTCTTGTTCAGGTAACGTCCTTGACAAAGGAATTAGGGGTGGAGCTTGACACGTTTATCACGAACAAGGGGTTGTTTCCTCAGAAGTGCTTCCCCTCAGAAACTCTTGTAATTTTATTTGATCCTTGTGTCAATCAAGGAGATAATTATATCCTGCTGTTCAATTAACTCATTCAGACTGGTTTGTCATTATTTGATATAGTTACTAACTTTTTTAACATTTGCCTTATAATATCAGAATATGAATGTAAGCTTGGAGTAAATATTCATGTCATTGCAGATTTGCGGCTAAAATGTAACAACATAAAAGTATCAGGTTTAAAGCCTAGAATTCTAAACTGGAAATAACAATATAGATCATTATGTGGGCTGCATCACTATATTTGGATTTGATAATCCATATTTCGTTAGACTGTTAAATAAAACTAAAGGAAAATAAATTTACACAGAAAGAAATACAAAGAGAACAACCTTTTAAGGTCACATCATATGCCTTTCAATAAAAAACTTTTCTTGGATATAGATAATCAATTAAACATATAATTAAGACTAGACCCAATCAGTAAGTTTGATATGCAGAAATTCCTGTAACTTAATTTATGCATTCACAAACTAGAAGATATGAAGAAATATATATAAAAACAAATGGAAAAGGATATATCAGATTTGAGGATAAAAGACAAAATACATGTAGAAATAAACTTATATAAACAATATGGTATTTCTTAGTATTGAAAATTCATTACTTCATTTTTTGTTTTATATTATCTGTATTATTTCTGTATATTTTTATTATTATTTTGTTTATTGTTTTTTTAATAATTGTATTTCTTGTTTCTTATTTGACAATTATTTAATCCTATACCTATAGTTATCTTAATTTGCTAACATTCTCCTTAATAGTATATGAAGAAAGAGACATAAGATGGAGGACAATAAATTGAGAGAGAAGGAAAAAAGAGATATGGCATGGAGAAGTTATAATAGCAAAAGTGGGCCACTGAGTAAACCTATATGCTTTTTATAGGTTTAATAAAAAGCAGTGTAAATGGGGAGTACTGTATATATGCAGAATTTTAGAATTTTTAAAGCATCCTCCTTTAGAGATGATCTAAAATGTTTGGATTTGTGGAATAACACGTTAGATGATTGTTCTAAAAATCTTATGGAACTTTTGATTAACTATAGAATGGAGAAAGTAACAGAATTACAGGGAGAAATCAAAATGATACAAGGAGAACATAAAAAATGCAAAAAACACCAAGGTTTCAAAGATAGAGACCTTAGAAACAATAGAATGAAGGATTTTGCTATCTAGGATTAAGATTATAAGATATCTAGGGATAGAGATGATTATGCTAATGATCAGGTCCATTCTTACAACCAAAAATTCAGAATGTCGTCTGCAAATAGAAGACCTAGAATCCCTAGTCTATAAGGTATACGCATAATCGTAGACCATACTTAAAGTATAGTTTTAAATCTAGTCCTTACAGAAATTATAATTATAAACATTCAGAGAGAACAAATAAGAACTATAGGGAAGGGAGGTTAAGAGACAGAATGATCCCATGACACCCACCTTTTTGATAGGGCCAATAAAGACACAGGTGGTAAAACATTTTCCCCAGACAAAAAGAGACATTTAGCAGCCACATAACAGAGTTTTTAAGGGAGAGAGAGACATACAAACCATCCCAGATCTCCCTCACTGTTGAGTAGAGCAGGGACAGACCAAAAACTAAAAGGAAAAAGAGAAATAAGAAGAAAGAGAACAGTACAAGGATGAAAACTTATTAAAAAATCCCAACAAAAGATGGAGGTAGAAACAAAAGAGATCTTTAATTTATCAGATAAAGTCCTCTTTAGGGATGAATTTTCCCTTCTAAATAAAGGTCTGAAATTTGCACCAACTACACAACCAAATGTATGCAAACTTTTTGTTGACTTAAACAAATATGTAAGAACGTTAAGTAGAAAAAGTTTTTTTGCCCTTAAAAATATGCGTAAAAATGGAAACTGTGGGTCCCCTATAGTATTAGACTCCAATGACCAAATACCACTGGAGATATTAGAATCCCTATTATTGGAGAGTAATGGAAGATCAGAGGATCTTGAAACTAAGATCTTTGACACCCAAAAGAGAGGTAAAATCTGTAAGAATCCTTCTGATTTTTACCCTCTCCAATACCAGGGACCCTTTGTGGAAAGCTTCTATTCTAACACAATGGAAGATTTCCGCAAGTTGTGCAAAAATTAGAGCTACAACAAAGATAGAGAGGTGGTAGAAAAAGAGATAACCTATCAAAGGGAGAAAGACAGGCCTTAAAGAAGTTAATATCTGAAAATGATCTGATTATCAAGCAGGCAGACAAGGGGGGGTGGGGATAGTCCTGCAAAACAAGCAGGACTATCTCTTAGAGGAAGCTAGACAATTGAACAATTATTTGTTCTATAAAAAATTAGCACATTACCCCACAGTGAAATTCCAAAGATAACTTAAAGGACTTTTGGATCAAGCTTTAAATAATGACGTGATATCCAAAGAAACTTGGCAATTTTTATTTTCAGCACACCTGGTGATCCAATATATTACCATTTCCCAAAAACTCATAAAATGTTTAAAAACTCCACCAGGTCGCCCGATTATTTTGGGAATTGGACCACTGACAACAAATCTGTCCTATTATGTGGATTCGTATCTACAGGATCACGTTATAAATGTACAATTGTACACAAGAGATACAATGCATTTTTTGCAAAAAATATATATCAGAATGGAAAAAATAATTTAATCCTTCTATACAAATATTCCCCACCAACAGGGTATCAAGGCAGTTGAATATTATTTACAACAAGACCCACAGATGACAGATTTGTCGCAGGAATTAATTTTAGCTGCAATTGAAATTATATTACATCACAATTATGTTAGTTTTGAATAACAGTTTTATTTACAGACGCACGGTACAGCTATGTGAACCAGGTTCGATCCGAGCTTCGCCAACCTCTATATGGGGTGCTTCGAGGAATGCCACATTTGGGGTGGCGGGTTCGGAGCGAACCTGGTTCTTTATGGGAGATATATAAATGATTTGTTTTTTGTTTGGGATGGGGATGCACTTTCAAGTTAAGCACTTCACTTATTCTTTATATGACAATGATTTTGGTCTAAAGTTCACAAGTTGTTGTGATAACACTACAATAAATTATTTGGATATCACAGTCAATATTATTCATAATAAAATCTGTACCTCAACATATACCAAAAACGTAGATTGCAATAAATATCTTAACTGTAGGAGCTGTCACAATAAGAGCTGGAAGAGTAATATTCCCAAAGGCCAATTCCTGCATTTACGCAGGAGTTGCTCTAATAATAACATCTTCTTTGAGCAATCTAAAACACTTTATGGAGCGCTTGAAAAACAAGGATATCCAAAAGGACTACTAGATAGAGCACTAGAGGAAGTGAGTCAAATAGAAAGACAGGATTTAATAACAAAAGGAGGACGAGTAACAAATAAGGCTAAGAAAGAACTAGAAATTAGTAAGATGTCATTGGCCTTTATAATGAAATATAATTCCTCAGCTAATGAGTTCAAGAGCATTATAAATAAGAACTCAGCACTGCTAAAAAGAGAGAGACTTTTGGGTAAAGATCTTGAGGGCCGGTGTAAAGTAATTTTTAGGGAAGTTGTCAGCCTAAAAAATAAATTAGCACCTAGTTCTATTAGGGATAAAATAAAGATCTCTAGAGAGGAATCCAGTCTTACTTGCTTGAGACCAAAACCAAAAGGCTTCTTCAAATGTGGAAAAACAAAATGCCACATGTGTAATTGTGCCGATCACAAAAGCAATACCATTACCCTTTTTTTATGAGTTCTTTTAGTATAGACTCCTTTCCAAATTGTCAATCAAAATTCGGAATTTATGTTATCACATGCGGTTGTGGCATCCAATATGTGGGATGAACCACCCGTACCCTAAACACTAGATTTTTAGAGCACAGATGCTGGATGGTGAAAAATCTAAAAACCCATAGTTTACCCAACCATGTATCTGGGTGCCCCTCTGGAGATCTTACAAACATCAAAATTAAAGTGACTGAATGAATAAAACAAAAAGCAAGAGGGTGTGATAGATTCAGATCAATATGTAGAAAGGAAGCATTCTGGATATTCAAATTAGGCACTTTAGCTCCTAATGGTCTTAATGATACAATAGAACTTAATGGAGTACGAAATAATGCCATCCCTCTGGTAGACAATCAGGTGTTTTGGGAAGATAATCACCCCAGGTCCCTGGGGGTTCACCCTCTTTTTAATACCCCTTAGTCATAACCTATCTCTTGCCTTCTGTTTGAATGTTAAACCTGCATATTAATACCCCTGTATTTAGGATGTTGGTTTCTTGTCCCTCTTATATATGTATTATATAGAGCTGTTCATTGGCTGAGAGGCGGGGGCTGATCTCTCTCAGCCAATGAACGCTCAGACACAGACCTTCAAAGGATGAAGCTGCGTCTGAGCGCTTCATTCAGGAGATAACAACCATCCTGATTGTTATCTAGTGCATGGGTTGCGTATTTAACTTTTTATTTTAAGAAGACTTTGGATGCTTACTGAACAAGGTGACCACTCCAGGTAATGTAGGTATGTGTGAGTGTGTATATATGTATGGATTAAAACTTTACTGTCACGGTGTGTGTGTGTTTATTTCAACAATTCTTTACCTGTGAACTATAGGTACTAGTGGTCCCTTAATGCCCCGCATGCTGGTACTTGTGGTTCTCCAAGTACCAGCATGCGGGGAGGCTTGCTGGGACCTGCAGTTCTACTGTAAAGACAATGTTTTTATTCTTCTATTTTTACACTACATATACACTATCAACCCACCACCCACTGCCCAGGGGTGGTGAGGTAGCCCCGGGCTATCAGCCTAGGCTAGGGGTGCCCTGGAGAGTGGGACCCCTTTATTGGGGGGCCCCAACTCCCCAGGGATCCCTAGCCTGGGCTGACTAGAGGTCAGGACTGATGCTTTGGCTGGGGGGCAGGTGAAATGGCTTCCCTGGCTGTGGCATCAACCCCCCGATAGAAAGAGTCTGGTGCTGGTTCTGGTAAATACAGTGGAACCGTATCATTTTGTCCCCCTGTATTTCCAAAACCAGGCCCAGCTCAGAGCCCAGTGCTGGTTGCGCTGAATACTGGGGACCCCTATGTCTTTGTCCCCATATTTTGGCAACCAGGACTGGTTCTGAAAAGCCTGGTGCTGGTTGAGCTTCATATGGGGGACCCCTACATCATTTTTCCCCTTTATTTAGCACAACCAGTACTGGCTTTCCAAAGCCCAGTGCTGGTTGTTGTTTTTGGGGAGAGGGCCACACCAATTTTTTTTTTTTGACCCATCCCTGCTTCTGTGTTTGTTTGTTTTTAAACACAGACGCAGGTATTATGGATATTCCAGATCTGAGCCTGCATCTGTGTGCTGCTACCTCCCCCGGGTCCTAATGCCCGCTACACCGCCACCTGCACTGCCGCCGCTAATGCCCGCTACCATCCCCAGTTCCCGGCCGCAGCTAATGCCCGCTAACACCTACCCCCTCTCCCCTGCATCCCGGCTGCAGCAAATGACTGATTACTTCCTCCCGGACTCCACTACCGCCTGCAAAAGGCAGCTAACTTGCTGCATCCAAGTGAAGCCACAGTGAATACACCTGCTGAAGGCTCCTACTGTGGCTGCGCAAGGAATTGAAATTCCTATCTGTATAATGGTGGATTTGTGAGGTAATAGTTTAAAAACTGTAACGTTCTCAATTACCTGAACCCCAAAAGGCCCTATTCTGGAACAATAGCTACCTAATAAAACAAATCCCAAGTCTAAATTCGCCCCCTACCCTGAGTTATGCCTTCCAAAAAATTCCCCATAGAGAACAGCAGAAAAGTTGTCCTAATTGAGAAAAATGTCAGAAAAAAGTGACAGTTGGAGCTTTAGATAACTCCCAAATCCTAATTTTTTATGTTTTTGCCCTGAAATTTTGCAAAGAGTACCAAGCCACAGTTCTACCCGTTCGTGCCAAATTTTAGCTCGGTACCTCCAATAGCTTTTGAGGTGTAACCCATTAAACACGATGCCCCCACCTTTAGAATTCTCTATGGAGATTTCTGTTTTTATCTATTCATCCTTAATATCAGAGCACAGCTGCCCTTATAATACACACATGAAGGCTGAGACTCCTTCAATCTGGACTAGTACCCCACCCACCTACCTCTGATGTATTTAATTAGGGACCCATCATTTACTGACTGCACAGTCCGTATAACAAAGGCACAGGTGTAAAGGCCCCCATACATCAGCAATTGATTGCAGCAATCGTGCAATTTGCAATCGATTGTGTATAAAAATCATTCCCTTTTTCAATCGATTGCAGAATTGCCACAATCGATTGAAAATGGGAAAGATTTTTATACAAATTGCACAATTGCTGCAATCAATTGCTGATGTATGGAGGCCTTTAGAGTCTGTATTTGCTGTTGACCTGGGGTGGTAACAGAAGTATACACCAGAACAGGTTTAAACTGAAAGGAGGGTTGTTTAATATGAATGTTTGTAGACCTGAACTATAAGATAAACTAAAGTCCAGTAATAAACTAATATATGTGGCAGGAGAGAACTGTAGTGAGTGGGAATAAACAAATGTCCAGATCAGTGGCAGAGATGTATGAGGTGAATCCAGATAGCCTGTAAGAGTAAATTAGATATCCTGGTATGCTGAATAGTGACTGAGAGGGATATCCGGAAATGCTGTGATGATGGCTGAAAGGGAAATCCGGTAATGCTGTGATGATGGCTGAAAGGAGTATCCGGTAATGCTGTGATGATGGCTGAAAGGGAAATCTGGTAATACTGTGATGATGGCTACACAGGAATGGGTTAACTGAGGAGACAGGTTCAGGCAGGAGTGGTTCTGGTGGAAGGTGCAGGCTGATCTCCAGCGGAGTGCAAGGCAAGGCAGAGCAGTGTAGGCTATGAAGGGAGCCGGAGGCTGACAAGGAGCTAGGGAAAGTACCAGAGCACAAGACTAAGGGCCTGATTCAGAGTTGGGAATAGAGAGATATCTCTCTCTCAACTGATAATCTTGGTGAAACCATGGTGCACTGCAGGTGGGGCAGATTTAAATTGTGCAGAGAGATTTAGATTTGGGAGGAGTGTGTCCAAACTGACATCTAAATTGTAGAGTAATAATAAAGATGTACAGTATTTGTGGGCTACATGTAAAAGCAGCCAGTATTTACCCTACATGCAAAAAAAATTACACCCCTTGCATTGCAACATGGTTTGTCCAGGTTCACAGTTAAGTGCTATTTCTCATTCTATTCCCAACTCTGAATCAGGCCCTAGGTTTAGGAGTGCAGAGCACACTCTCTCACAGCTAACACAGCTAACACTGTGAACACATTGCACTGGCACTACAGGGCGCTCCGAACACACTTAAGTACCCAGTAATGGGACGTGATAAGCCAGAGAGAGCAGGGCTGGATTTACCATTACGCTTACCTAGGCGTCCGCCTACGGCCTGAAGAGTCCCAAGGGGCCCACAACAACCGCGATGGGGCCCCCTGAAATCCAGCACTGGAGAGGACCTGCTGCACTGGTTGAACTGCTGCTACAGTAGACACACAGGCAATATAGCAGCATGGCTCCATTTCCTGCTCCTCACCTCAATCAGCTCTGCCCCCATGATGTGTGAACCACTGCAGTCACAGCGAATGCAGCCAGGCTCCTCCATTCCCCTTCCCCTGCAATGTAGCCTGCCCCCTACCAACACCATGTGCTGCTTATCTAACAAGCACTGCGGTAGCCAGCAGCCATCCTCCCCCTTTCCAGTCACAGCGATAGTAGCAGCCACCCCCACCCCCACCCCCCCTGCAGTGCAGCCCACCACAGTGTAGCAAGCTCCGTCCCCAGCAGCATGCGCATCTAGCAGCCCCGTCCAACCAAACTTCCCCGTAGCTATGGCCATTGCCCTCCCCCAGTAGTCACAGTGCCAGCAACTACAAAACCACCCTGACAAGACCACCCCCTGCAGTGTAGCCAGCAGCATGTGCAGGTCTAGACAGCTCTCCCCCCAAAGTCACAGTGCAGCCCTCCCCGTCTCCGCAGTGTGCATTGCAGCCAGTCTCTACTGGGAACCACAGGAAACTTCTACTCCCCTGACGAATATCACCCCCCAAGTGAGCCCCATGGGGTGATTGTGCTGGACGCTGTTCATCTGCCTATGAAGACAACATGGCACTCTAGATTGGGTAAGTTCAACTTAAAAAAATTATCATACAGTTAAATAACACACCTGATCTTTACTGTATGTGTGTAAAACTATGTGTGTGTATTAGGGGTGTGCACCGGCCACTTTTCGTGTTTTGTGTTTTGGTTTTGGATCTGGATCTTTCTTCGTGTTTTGGATCTGGATTGGTTTTGCCAAAACCACCCTTCCGTGTTTTGGGTTCTGGGTTTTGTGTTTTGGATCTGTATTTTTTTTTTAAAAAGCATAAAAACAGCTAAAATCACAGAATTTGTTGGTTTCTCTGCTCCTATGCTATTATTAACCTCAATAACCTTAATTTCCACTCATTTCCAGTCTATTCTGAACACCTCACACCTCACAATAGTGTTTTCATGTCCAAAAGGTTGCACCGAGGTAGCTGGATGACTATGCTAAGCGACACGAGTGGGCGGCACAAACACGTGACCCATCTAGGAGTGACACTGCAGTGGCAGACAGGATGGCAGTTAGAAAAACTAGGCCCCAAACTGTACATAATGCAAAGAAAAAAAAGAAGTGCAAGATGGAATTGTCCTTGGGCCCTCCCACCCACCCTTATGTTGTATAAACAGGACATGCACACTTTAACAAATCAATCATTTCAGCGCCAGGGTCTGCCACACAACTGTGGCTGAAATGATTGGTTCGTTTGGGCCCCCACAAAACAAGCTGGCAATTAATGTGTCCCTGCACAAACTGGCTCTACGGAGGCAAGATGTCATCCTCATCCTCCTCATCCACCGATTCCTCACCCTCTTCAGTGTGTACATCCTCATCCTCACAAAGTATTAACTCGTCCCCACTTGAATCCACCACCACAGGTCCCTCTGTACCTTCTGGAGGCTGGTCTGCCTGGAAGAGCTGATAATTCATTTTGATGAACATCATCTTCTCCACATTCTGTGGAAGCAACCTCCTACGCCTTTCGCTGACAAGGTTCCCGGCTGCACTAAACACTCTTTCGGAGTACACACTGGAGGGGGGGCAACTCAGGTAAAATAGAGCCAGCTTGTACAGGGGCCTCCAAATTGCCTCTTTTTCCTGCCAGTACAGGTATGGACTGTCTGACATGCCTACTTGGATGCTGTCACCGATGTAATCCTCCACCATTCTGTCAATGGTGACAGTATCAAATGCAGTGACAGTAGACATGTCAGAAATTGTTGCCAGGTCCTTCAGTCCGGACCAGATGTCCAAACTTGGTCCTGCCTGCCCTGCATCACCGCCAGCGGGTTGCTTAGGATACCTAAGTTTTTTCCTGGCAGCCCCAGTTGCGGGAGAAAATGAAGAAGGAGCCGTTGACGTGTCACGTTCCGCTTCAGCTGACAGTGTGTTCACCAGCAGGTCTTTGCACCTCTGCAGGCTTGTGTCGGCCGGAAAGAGAGACACCACATAGGCTTTAAACCTAGGATCAAGCACGGTGGCCAAAATGTAGTGGTCTGATTTCAACAGATTGACCACCCTGGAATCCTGGCAAAGCGAATGAAGGGCTTCATCCACAAGTCCCACATGCCGAGCGGAATCGCTCCGTCTTAGCTCCTCCTTCACTTTCTCCAGCTGCTTCTGCAAAAGCCTGATGAGGGGAATGACCTGACTCAAGCTGGCTGTGTCTGAACTGACTTCACGTGTGGCAAGTTCGAAGGGCTGGAGAACCTTGCACAACACGGAAATCATTCTCCACTGCGCTTGAGTCAGGTGCATACCCCCTCCTTTGCCTATGTCATAGGTGGATGTATAGGCTTGTATGGCCTTTTGCTGCTCCTCCATCCTCTGAAGCATATAGAGGGTTGAGTTCCACCGCGTCACAACCTCTTGCTTCAGGTGATGGCGGGGCAGGTTCAAGAGTGTTTGCTGGCGCTCCAGTCTTCGGCACGCAGTCGCTGAATGGCGAAAGTGGCCAGAAATTTTTCGGGCCACCCAAAGCGTCTCCTGCACGCCCCTGTCGCTTTTCAGAAAATTCTGCACCACCAAGTTTATTGTGTGAGCAAAACATGGGACGTGCTGGAATTTGCCCAGATGTAATGCCCGCACAATATTGGTGGCGTTGTCAGATATCACAAATCCCCAGGAGAGTCTAAGTGGGGTAAGCCACTGGGCGATGATTTCCCTCAGTTTCTCTAAGAGGTTGTCGGCGGTGTGCCTCTTACTGAAACTGGTGATACACAGCGTAGCCTGCCTTGTAACGAGCTGGCGTTTCTGAGATGCTGCTACTGGTGACGCTGCTGCTGTTGCTGCGTAAGGTGATACATCTACCCAGTGGGCTGTCACAGTCATATAGTCCTTAGTCTGCCCTGTTCCACTTGTCCACATGTCCGTGGTTAAGTGGACATTGTGTACAACGGCATTTTTCAGGACACTGAGGACACTTTTTCTGACGTTTCTGTACAGTCTCGGTATCGCCTGCCTAGTGAAGTGGAATCTAGACGGGATTTGGAACCGGGGACACACTACCTCCATCAATTGTCTAAATCCCACTGAACTAATGGCGGATACCGGACGCACGTCTAACACCAACATAGCAGTCAAGGCCTCAGTTATACGTTTTGCTTCAGGATGACTGCTGTCGTACTTCATCCTCCTCGCTAAGGACTGTTGGAGGGTCAATTGTTTAGTAAAAGTAGTGGTGTTCCTACTTCCTCTCTGGGATGATGAACGACTCCCAGCAGCAGCAATAGCAGCAGCGGCAGCAGTAGGCGTAGCAATGCAGGATCCTCCAGAGGAATCCCGGATAGGAGAGTCAGTCATGCCAGTGAGATGGCCTGCAGGACTACTTCCGATCCTGACTAAGGAGGAAATTGACGAGGAGGGAGTTGACGGTGTGGTTTGCAGGCGCTTGGATACAACAGGACAACGGGATTTAGGTGTCCCTGGACTGCTTACGGTCTTAGCCAAAGTTTCTGAACTTGACAGTAACTTTTTATGAACGCGCTGCAGGTGCCGTATAAGGGAGGATGTTCCTAGGTGGTTGACGTCCCTACCCCTACTTATTTCACCTTTACATATGGTACATATGGCAAGACAGTTGTTGTCCGGATTTGGATAGAAATATTGCCAGACCAAAGAGGTGGAATGTTTGGTCTTCTGCCCAGGCATGACCGTGATGGGCTTTTTCATCCCACGGACAACAACTGTCTCCCCCGGAGCCTGATTTAAACAAACCACATCACCATCAGAATCCTCCTCGCCAACTTCCTCCTCAGCGCCAGCTACACCAGTATCCTCATCCTGTTGTACTTCAACAGTGACATCTTCAATTTGCATATCAGCAAGTGGACTGTGGGTGCTCCTTTCAGCACTTGCAGGGGGCGTGCAAATGGTGGAAAGAGCCACCTCTTCACGTCCAGTGCTGGGAAGGTCAGGCATCGCAACCACCACCACACTTGGACTCTCCTTGGGGATTTGTGATATCTTCTTAGAAAGCACAGTTCTTCGCTGTGCTTTTGCCAGCTTAACTCTTTTGATTTTTTTAGTGGGAGGAGGGCTTCCATCGTCATGTGAAGCTGAACCACTAGTCATGAACATACTAGGGATCGACCTTAGCCGTTCCTTGCCACTCCGTGTCGTAAATGGCATATTGGCAAGTTTACGTTTCTCTTCAGCTGATTTAAATGTCTTTTTCAAGGTCATTTTCCTGAACTTTGCCATTTGGGATTGTATGTGCCCTCTACTATGACATTGGGCATCGGCCTTGGCAGACGACGTTGATGGCATGTTATCGTCTATGTCATGACTAGTGGCAGCAGCTTCAGCACTAGGAGGAAGTGGTTCTTGATCTTTCTCTATTTTATTTTTATCGGAGAAAGTTTGGTCCTCCATTTATGTTATATCGATTTGATATATACGTGCGGCTAAACACAGAAAATAATTTTTTTTTTGGTTTGGACTGGAGTGTACTTTGTGGGATACAGCACCCTTTAACGGTCAAGCCAGCCGGCCCTTTACTTATGACACAGGCGCACTCTTGGCACTACTTTGTTGATGCACGTGCGGCTACTGCGCACACAATTCACAAACACAGAAAATAATTTTTTTTTGGTTTGGACTGGAGTGTACTTTCGGGGGTTACAGCACCCTTAACGGTCAAGCCAGCCGGCGCTTTACTTATGACACAGGCGCACGCTTGGCACTACTTTGTTGATGCACGTGCGGCTACTGCGCACACAATTCACAAACACAGAAAATAATTTTTTTTTGGTTTGGACTGGAGTGTACTTTCGGGGGTTACAGCACCCTTTAACGGTCAAGCCAGCCGGCCCTTTACTTATGACACAGGCGCACGCTTGGCACTACTTTGTTGATGCACGTGCGGCTACTGCGCACACAATTCACAAACACAGAAAATAATTTTTTTTTGGTTTGGACTGGAGTGTACTTTCGGGGGTTACAGCACCCTTTAACGGTCAAGCCAGCCGGCCCTTTACTTATGACACAGGCGCACGCTTGGCACTACTTTGTTGATGCACGTGCGGCTACTGCGCACACAATTCACAAACACAGAAAATAATTTTTTTTTTGGTTTGGACTGGAGTGTACTTTGGGGGTTACAGCACCCTTTAACGGTCAAGCCAGCCGGCCCTTTACTTATGACACAGGCGCACGCTTGGCACTACTTTGTTGA